>OU342654.1:18730000-21130000 GCA_910589605.1 Chrysoteuchia culmella | reverse complement strand
CAGCAGAGTTCAAATAAAGTTCTGTATGAAAATTATATTTTAATAATCTTCGCGATTTTAGAGCTGCATCCATACAAAAAAATAATTTGAAAAAAAACTTACAATGGTTTACCAGTAAAGATAAAATAATCTTGTACTGTACACTGAATATAGCGTAAATCTCGCTAACAATATTAGTTAGATAATGCTCAACAGTTCGCAGTTTTACTCAAGAGGAAACAGGACATAACTGATAGCTATGCTACTTGCGAAATGGTATATGGCTCTCCTTGGCCCATAATCTTTCACTTCTTAAATGGCTAAACGAGTTATAAATTAAGTAGGTAATTAGGTATGTTTATCCGTAATTCCGTATCCTTCCGAATTGATCTTTTAACTAATTTCAAAAGGAGGAGGTTATCATTCCTTTCCATTCCATTCCATTCCTCGTCGTTTTATTTTTGATTGAATAGGACTGTGGGCCATGAGCCGCTACTCGGACCCAATGCAGATTACTTGATTATAGCTAAATATTCTTGGACGAATTAACCACTGGACACGAAACCCGAGAAGAATGTATGAAATCACGATCAACCAATTCTTGCGGGGGTGAGGGGCGATTACTAATGTCAAATAATGACAGTAGTGCGTGAAGTAATCGATAATTTTTATTATCGATAAGTAAGGAGTGAATGACTGAACCTATTGAGTTTAATAAACTATGTGTGTTTTAAAGAAATTAGTAAGTTAATTGTTTATTTCGTGCAAAAATAAAAAGCAGGATAAGTAAGGAGTGAATGAATGAACCTATTGAGTTTAATAAATCATGTGTGTTTTAAAGATATTAGTAAGTTAATTGTTTATAAGTGACAGAGGGGTAAAAGCGAACGCGGTCCTTGTTACGCGTCCAGTGGTTAATTCGTCCAAGTAAATATTATATGTTGTTTTGATTTTATGTTATTTATGATGTTTTGAGTTGAGATGCGTGGCACTGCTTAATCAGAATAAATAAAAGTAAATAATGTTTTCAATTATTCCAATTATATAAAACCTTTTTTTTAACTTACTTTAATTATTACACTTTGAGATTATGACCCAGCTGATGCGTCTTCTAGTAACATTGTAGGTTGTGTCTTACATTAATGCACTTTTATCTTTATTTTGCTGTTGCCATTATATTTTTTTATATTTATACAGCTAAACATAAGTATCTGAAGTACGTCATGCTCACTCAAACGTTTCTTCGGCGGTGTCGTGTGTGGCGGGTCGTTACGTTCCCTAAAATATGGTTGAGCGAAGCGGTTCATGCGTCATGCTTGTGAACGGGTACCGCCAGCGGAAATGGGTCTACCTAAGTCTGCTTATCTTAATGCTGCGCTTAAAGCCTAAATATTTTTATCTAAAATAAATTGATACTGACCTGTATGTACCTCACAACTTGCAGTACATCAATCTTGTAATGCGAGAAATGTTGTACCTAATGTATGATAGACAAGTCTTACTTTGCCAGTTAAAAATTGTTTACGGTTACAATAACCATAAAATGTAATATTTTAATTAGTATTTTCTTTTTGTGATGGAAATTGACCTTACTGATATGTTAGGGTCACTTTTCAATTTGACGACTCTGTATGAAATAAAACAGGGAGAAAAAAACAGCCCTTGACGAGTTTCTTGCCGGTTCTTCTCGTTACAAGGTCTCCCGCCGTAGGGTTTGTGAACCGATGGCGTAGCTTCTTTGACGTTCATAAGTGCTTGTAACAGCCTAGACTGAATAAATGATTTGATACTTATGGTAAATTTTAAATAGAAAAATATTGGAAAAAACCTGCGACCTTTGGAAAGGTCGCGGGTTCGATTCCCGTCTGAGAATTCACTTGTGGCCGAGAAATTTTTTTCCAATATTTTTCTATTTAAAATTTACCATAAGTATTAAAATAGCATTGAAAAATGCAAAAATTACAAAATCATAAATGATTTGAATTTAAATGCAGCCAACGAATGGATCAATGTCTTAGCGTGCCCTTCTGAAGTACGGAGAATTCGAGATAATACATTTTTGGTCACCCATCCCGTGGCTGACCATTTTGAAAGTTGCTTAACTAACCGCTGCGTTCTACTACCCGACCTCAGCTATAAGTTTCTACTAGTATAGTATTTACAAATAATAAATTGAAATGTGGTTTCTTCTTGGTATAGGTTAGTAATATAGTTACCATTCTTTAGGTCGCGCCAAGTAACTTGGCTTATGCGCGACGAGACAAAAGATGCGCAGCGACTAGTGTTTGTTGTTGTATGCATTTTCCTTTTTTTCTTTTTCTGATCAACGGGGAAACGCTTAACCTTTATTATACCTGGGGCCTTACCATCAACTGTAATGCAATTCATTGTAGGTTGTGAGAGTGGGATGCTGCCATATGGCGCGTCTAGCGGCGTCCCGCTCTTACTACCTGAAATTAACCTGTTATTTGAGTAGAAATTATGGACTTCTTCTGTAAGTCGCCATATTTATTTTTCCGTGCACCTTTTTTTCATTGTAGTTAATTTTAAACTGTTGCTTGGGACCTGGTCTGGACTATAAAAAGATTGATGAAGTTGTTCGAAGCCTTATCGGTGAATTAACGCCGTTGCAACGTGACTCTTATGCGCAGGTGCATTTTCCCACCAAAAGAGCTAACCTTTTCTCATTTTTTTTTATGGACCCCTCCAAATGTAGCTTAAAATTATGCTTAATAATGTACGGTTCTATTAATATAGTACATGAGTAAAATACACAAAAAACACACAAACAGTTGAAACCATTTTCCCGCCTTAGTTTTCAACTCGGTCTTCCTGGGCGGCGGGATTCCACTGTATCGACTCCTTCTTCGACAAGGATTACGGTGGCGAACATAGCTTTCGTCTTCAGTATTAATTTGGACTATAACTTCATTCTTTATATTGCCACAGAGTTTGTTTTTGTCTTCCCTACCGACTTGCTTGCACGTTAAATTACTAAAATATTAATGACCAATCAATACCTACCTGGACAAAATTAATCTAACCCATTCCGCGGACTTTTGGATCTCCCCTCGTAAGTAATGATATCTCCCGGAATCATCAACCACTGAGGAAGTGGATCTTGTCAAGACATCGCTTATGTCAAGATTCGTGTCGCGACCTATAGTTTGTTGGTTTACAAAGTAGTAGAACTACTAGTACTTATTATTGACATTCTGTATTGCAACGACCTTACGTAATGTACCTACGTTTTATTTGTTTACAAGATGTACTTATTTTATTAACTTATCTGAATGTGTTGGTTTTTTGTTTACATTACATTATCTGATATAACACTCTTTCCCAACTTTTTGGAGATAGTGGAAAGTGATAAATATGTACTTTTACGGTATAGTGATAACGATGTATCTCAGAAGTTTATATTATGAAAGATTATTTATTTTGATAAAAGCAAATATTTAATTTTGATGCTCAACCCCTTAACTGTAGTCCAGGGTCCCCTGGACCCACCTTGATTTTTCAAAGTCATATTTACACCGCTGTGAGTCGGCAGCTGTCCCAGCTTCTCAGTACCTTCCTAAACTTGACTGGTGAGCATGCTGTAAGGCAGCTGACTTTCGCTCGATTTTCCAAAGGTATTATGTAATGTAAATGTAAATGTCCAGTGGACCCATGACTATAGATACGTATTAGATTTTTTTTATTTCAATGAAACCCGTCTCTGGCGGCAGCCTAAAACTCGACAGGAACAAAAGGAGAATATTTCTAGATACGTAATTATTTTTCACCACTACAGTTAAGGGTTACAGAGATAAGATTTGACTTCCGTAGCATTTATGTTTTTTCGATTTAAAATGCTATCTTACGAGTGCTTATTGTGATAAATTTTAATAGAAACATCTATGGAGTCCGACTCGCACTTGGCCAGGTTTTTTTATTATTACCTAATATTATATATGTTGGAAAACCGAAACATTTTCCCTCAGCCATTTAGTTTTTTTATGTTTTTTTTTTCAATAGCTCTTGCCTCTAGCGCACACATTATGGTGCTTTCACACAGTCTTTGTCATTTTGGTATTTTTGTTGTTTTCTTTCTAATTTTTTTTTTTTTTTTAATTTTTTGCATATATAATCTTTGTTTTTAATTGTTGCTTTTGTGTTACTTTGTTTGTTTATCTGTGTGCGGAGTCAACAAACCGGTTCCGGCGGAAGATCAGCGCTGGTCATAGACTATGCATTATGCTGAGCCGGGACCGTTTTGAGACAATGTTTTCTGTGTTTACTGTATAAAATGTTTAATTGTTCGTGTACATATTTGTTGTCTCAATAAAAAAATTTTTCTTTCTTTCTTTCTTTCTTTCTTTTACATGTCTTTTTTTTTGGTTCCAATAAGTACAAATAAACCTATGGGCAAGGGTATGTATAAATACTGAAGTTGAATCGGTTGTACCATGAAGCAGCATTATTATGCTAGTCAAAAGAGGAATCTTTTTCTTGCTTTGATTGTTGGGTTATCTACAGTTTGCCGGCGTCATCTCAAATTTTTTTTTGCTGGGCTGGATATTACTTCACAAAACAATTGTCCTGGATTGGGCGAAAAAATTGGTCTGACAGAAAATCTGCCAGGATGGAGATCGGCAGACCAGTGTTTTTGGCCATACTGTTACTCGATGACGTAAAAACCACCCCACCCAATGCGCGCCTAAAATCAGTCCTACTGATTAGGTCACTAGCGACCGGTTTCAATAATCTATCCCTAACAAGAGGTAGGCGTATCTTGGTTACGTACTTAGCAACCGCTGTTATTTTGGGTTATTTTGGGCTGAATAACAAAAATATCTAGGCAACAAAGCTCTAGTAAGCCTATCTCTTACTGTAGATAAGTTATTGAAACCGACCGTTAGCTGCGGCCGCGGCGTGGCAGACCGATTTTTTCTAGTCTTATTCTTCCAGCTCTATCGTATTAACAAAGTTTGATGCTGGTACCCGATGACATGTTTTGTCATTATTCCAGCATCACTTTATTTCATGTCTGTACAAAACCGGCCAGCACTCCGACCGCCTAACGGTAGGTATAGCTTATGCTATCGCTATAGCTATCGATTTTTTAAACCCCCTACAAGGGCTCTCGATGACGCTATCACTTTTATACTACAAATGTAATAGCGAATCCAATAGATGTATAGAATTACGAATCAGTGCCAAAAAAAAATGGTAAACAAAACACTATCGTGTCTGGGGCGACGGTGTATCCCGTGGTCTGTTCTTGGCGTCGTTGATGGTGAATTCAACACAGGGCCTGAGCCCAGTCCTGCGAATAGACCACCAGACACACCCTCACTCCAGTCTCGAGAGTGAAAATACCACGGTTGCGTATTATACACGCAACAAACTAGACAAATACCCTATCGTTGAAGGGTTTTATAAGAGTTTGAAGTTTGATAGCTATAGCGATAGCACGAGCTATACCGTTAGGCGGTCGGGGTGCATGTTGCGTCTACGCACTCCAACTTTTTTTAACGTTACTGTTTTGTCATTCTCCTTATAATGACTGTCTCATCGTTGTACTCGATCAGGTAGGTTTACCGACGCGATGGTCGCATCCTGGTCTAAAGGGAAACCTCAATACTTCACACAAACCAACCGTCTCTGTGGTCTAGTGGTACAACCACCGGTATCAGACCCAGGGGTCCCGGGTTCGATTCCCAACGGGGGTATATATTATATTCGGTTTGGTTGGTCGTAGGACTTGTTGTAAGTCCGCCTGGCTAACTACCACCATCTTATCTAAGTCTGACGCCATAACAACTATGTTTTCAGCATTGTTGTGTTCCGGCAGTTAGAGATAAGATAGCCAGTTCCTCAGTGATTGAGGATTCCGGGAGAGGCTCGCTTCCATCTTCAGCCTTATCAATACTTAACATCAGGTATGATGAAGGCTAAGAGTCTCCCCGTCGGTCATAAAAAAAAAAAAAAAAACAAAGTTACTCTTGCCTTTTATGTTACTAATTAGGTATAAGGAAATGTAAAAACAATTCGTCGACAGTGATAACATTTGTCGTTCAAAATAAATGAATCTCACACGTTTGATATTTGGGTCAGCTATCTTTGATACACTGATTAGAATTTTTCGACCATCATTTTATTTAACGTTTGATTGAAAGTGCAGTCACATTGCTGTTTTAGTAAAAATCAATGTGACAACTATCTTACTAAAGCAGCAATGTCACTGCAATTTCAATCAAAATCTGTTAGCAATAGAGTTAGATAATCAACTAGCTGGGGGCAACTTATGTAGTCTAAGAATAAGTACTTGTTAAAGGATGTAATGTGTGATGTTACAAAAAAAGCTAATGGTTGCCGAAATCATCTGATTTTAGTTTTAGTTGACAAGACACACCACAGAAATAACGGGATTATTTTAAACCGCCTCTGTGGACTAGTGGTACTACCACCGGTATCAGACCCAGGGATCCCGGGTTCGATTCCCAACGGGGGTACATATTGTATTCGGTTTGGTTGGTGGTAGGACTTGTTGTTTGTCCGCCTGGCTAGCGACCACCATCTTATCTAAGCCTGACGCCTTAACAACAATGTTTTCAGCATTGTTGTGTTCCGGCAGTTCGAGATAAGATAGCGAGTTCCTCAGTGGCTGAGTATTCCGGGAGAGGCTCGGTTCCATCTTCAGTCTTATCAATACTTAACATCAGGTATGATGAAGGCTAAGAATATCCCCGGCGTTCATAAAAAAAAAAATTAACAAGTAAACAAACTTGCCAATAAATCAAGAAGTTAGTCAATCGTAGTTATTAACATATGCATTAAGTAATGGTTCATAAAATACAAAACTTTTGTTTGAAAGTTTACATAAGTCAATCAACTTGCAAAGGCTCAAATAAAAAAAAACGCAAAAAATAACCCAAGGCTAGGTTATTGAACAGCGTATTCATGACAACGACATCAACAATAGAAAATCCATTTTAAGAAAAACCTGATTTAAAGACAAACTGGGCCATATTTATTTGCAGCGATAAGAAGGTCAAGGTTATGGTTATTTATAAACATAAACTTCAATACAAGTTTTAAAGTAATCATGCGATACAAGTAACGATATTACAAACATGTGGCCAATTGAAACATAAATTCCAAAGCCATTAATTACTCTGTAATATGTAAGAAAAATAAACAAAACAACAAAAACTCTATGCATACCTTTCCCGCCATTCCCATTTCGCGGCAATTTTTCTTTTTTATCTATGTTCCGCGTGTGGTACCGCTCCTCCAAAGTCCTTTTATGAAGAATAGTGAATATAGTGAAGCAAAATATTAACGCTGTGTACACTATAAAACAATTATTTTCCAACGTCCACACTGTAAGCGATATCACATTCATTATTATTTACGAATTAATTTGTTTACAAACAATAAAAGTATCGTTTAGTTTTGTACATGCGTTCGCGATCCTAACATGAGACAGACTAAAGTATCGTGCCGATATAACGTAGACGAGCACGGCATTTTATCGGTAAAAAACTTGTAGTAATGTAATACCAACTCTATTTGATTGATATAAAGTCGTATTTGTGCAATTAGTTTATATTCCGGTTGGCAAAACGACAATATCCCAAGCCGTATAGTCTAGGTTCTTAAAAAAGAATTGTTACAAAAAATACAATTAGGTAGGTGTTGTTTATAATTGGCTAGACAATGCATTAGAAGCTCAGATCTTGCTGGAGTTTAATTCTGGTCTTTAGGCACTAGGCATAAGGTTTATAATCCGTTGTTGAGTTTCCTGTAATACCAGAGATAGGCTTTTAGTTTTTGCGTTTGAATTAAACTTGCAATTAAAGAAAAATAATCCGCATATTTTAACTCTGGAAAGGTCATTAAGTAGTTACGTAATGGTTTTGTTTTCTAGAAAAAAATGTGATTATGTAATTAATGTATGTAATTATTATAATTCATTGCCCTTGTCTATAACGTTTATCTACTAAGTCAAACAAGGTCAAACTTAGTTAAAAGAAGTTCAAACATTATATCGATATAACGTATGAAGTTAAAAAAGAGTACATACTTATTCCAAAGAAGCATACACAATTTATGATTTTTGATTTTTGCATTTTTCAATGCTATTTTTATACAATATTTTTCTTGTTAAAATTTATCATAAATACAAAATCTATTCTGAAATTTTAAATCATTGTTCATTGAATAAAACTTTGTGAGAAATATGAAGAATAATAGGGCAAATAAATAAATTTATTTTTCAAATCAACGTCCCACATTCTTCCTTACAGAAACTTATGGATGGACTACTTACAAGTATTTTTTAAGTAGAAATAGAAAATCGAGGCTAATCTACAACGCAGTAAGTGAAACCTACCAAACACACGCAAACTGGACGTGCTGATAAGAACATTCGATACAAACGCATAGTAATAAGATTTAATTGTATTATTACGCATGAATTTAGTGCAACCATTTAATTATCCTTTATGGTTTTAGTCGATTGCTAACATTAAAAAATAAAAAAATTACGAGAGGGTTTTTTGGAGGACTTTTCTTGTATGATTCGAATATTAGTATAGACTCCTATTATACTTATGATAAATTTTAAATAAGTCAACTCGGCACAAGTGAATTCTCAGATGGGACTCGACCCCACGATCTTTGGCAATCCGGTCCAATGCTCTAATCACTGAGCAACCGAGACTTCTCAAACATGTGAGAATTCACTTGTGGCCGAGTTGACTTTTTCCAATATTTTTCTATTTAAAATAAACTTATTTGCAAAAAAAACGGGCACCTAAGCAATGAACCATTTCAAATGTTAATATTGCTTTGTTTGATAATTATAGGTAGTTTTATCCTCACAATTTGGTAAATTAATAAGAAAATAATCGTTTTCATCAGTATTTCATAAAATTTAGATACAATTTATGGGAAATAATGCTAAACCTCGCTAGTAGTGTATGTTCGCTAGTAGTGCATATACTCATGAAGTAAAAATAAAAAAGTTTTTTGTTTGTTTTTCTTTAATAAAGTAAAAGCAGATAAATGTTTAGTATTGAGTGTGACCCCCTCTAGCTAAAATCACAGCTTGAATTCGTCTGGGCATGCTAGCGAGTATATCCCGGATACTTGCTTGCGGAATACGTTCCCACTCCGCAGTAATCACATTCTTCAGCTCTCTGATGGTCTGCGGAGCCGGGTGTACTGATCTCACACGCCGTTTCAGAACGTCCCAGACATGCTCTATGGGATTGAGGTCGGGACTTCAAGCTGGCCAATCCAAACGACGAATGCCGACCTCTTGCACATACGCATTAATATCGCGGGATCGGTGGGCGCGAGCATTGTCGTCCATAAAAATCGAGACTTCACCTAGAGCGGCCAATGCGGGTTGTGCATGAGGAATTAGAACTTCCGTTATGTATCGATGCCCAGTCAGTGAGCCGTTTTCAATGAAGACTAACTCTGTACGATCCATTGAATTTATTCCTGCCCAAAACATAACAGAGCCCCCACCATAAGGTGTGATTTCTTCGAAACATGCCTCTGCAAAGCGTTCTCCTTGTCTTCTTAACACTCGCCGACGTCGATCTTCACCGAACAGAGATATTCTGGCTTCATCAGAGAAAACCCTATTCCAATCTTCTTGAGTCCATGATTCACAATTTCTAGCGAACCTAAGCCTGTGAACTCTGTGCTCACGGAGTAATATGGGGCTGTGACTGCGTATATTGGCAGCGAGAAGCCGCCTCCTGACCGTCCATAGACTAATATGCACATTTCTTACTTCTTGGAGGTTGTTCTTAAGATCCACATACGAAGATTTGCGATTTCTCAATGCGCGACTCACAAGAAAACGATCATCCCGTGGTTGGGTACATGGTTTTCTTCCAGAACCAGGCCTTCTCTCGACGGAACCAGTCTCTTGATATCGCTGGGTCCTTTGGACTGTCAAGCGACTAACATTTAGCCTCCAAGCCACGAAACATTGGCTGTAACCCTCTTCAAGCAGCGCGATAATTTTGGTAGCTTTTACCACTTTATCTACCATTTTTGATACAGCCAAACAGCAATAAATAAATCTTTGACAGTCAAGGATATGAAATTAATCGATAAAAATTGAATAAAAGTTATGAAAGTCGATGTTAACTTCTGGAACTTCGCGCCAAAAATGTAGGATAAAAAGGGGTTTTCTGTAAAAATGAGCATCAAATGAAAATTTGAATTTAGAACGTACTTTTTTAAATACCACAGCATTTTTAAAACCGGCCAGTAACGTGTACGAACGATTGTAACCTTTTTGGTATTGTATCTTTTTAAAGATGAATGAAAATCAAAACCGCCCGTTTTTTTGCAAATGAGTGTATATCATAAGTATAAAAATAGCCTTGAAAAAATGCAAAAATTAAAAAAAAACATATACTCCTATTATCACTAAGCAGTTCTAATTTTCGCGACTTCTTTGGCTTCTTCTTTTTATATATTATAAAACCTAATTTATATCGGGTCTAAAATCGGTCACTTGGACTGCAGCATCAGTAGCCTTCACTAGATATCCCCGTGTGCGCTGTACACGCGGGGCACGACAACAAATTTTAATGCGTCATCGTTTGAGGAACAGCACCGCACCTGCACTCCAAGTTGGTTTCATCCATTTTCTCGACTAAAAATGATTTCACTTGTGGTTGAGTAAATTTTTTCTAATATTTTTCTATTTAAAATTTAACATTAGTATAAAAATAGCATAGAAAAATGCAAAATTAAAAAAAAAAACTTTTATTTTCTGAAAGATCTGGAAATACATTCTGTTCAGTCGTTTACGCATTACTGAGTAATAAACAAGTTTCACATTTATTATATTTAGCAGGATCCAAACGAAACAACTAAGTTCGCCTTAATCAGGTTTATTATTTTTCTTTTCAAACAAACAATAGTACATTACTGAAGCGGCCAGCAAAAGAGGCATAGATGGACGAACGTGTAAACGTGGGTCGAGGCGAAGCCAAGGCACACATACGTATTTTTTCCCGCGTTAAGTCTTCATTTGTTGTTTTTTAAAAATAAAAAAGGTTTCTATATGCATGCCAGTTCGAAATTTAAATAAAACCTTTGTTAAGTTACCTCCTTGGTTGCCATATTTCGGAGTAATAGCTCGTTACATTTTTTAATTACACGACAGGATATGGGTCTACTATGTAATTTATTTGGCCGCTAAACACGACAGATATGGATTTTCATACAAATTTTGCCGGCCGCTGCTCGCATGTATGTGGCCAGTACAGCAATATTGATTTATCTCGAAGAAGGTTGTCAAAATAATGCTCATAATTATTTTCAAGCATGTTTGAGAAAATTTACTTTTCTATTTTTCTCAGTTAAAATATTTGTATAGGAAACGCCTATAATTTTACCTCAGTTCATGTTAGGTGATAGACATATTTACTGCGTGAATTTCAGTGGCGCATTTACTTTTTAGCCGTCTACATAGCCACATTGAAAAAAACATCCAAATTATAACTTTGCTAGCCCGTGGCGAAGTAGTTCGGGCGTTCGGCCAGCGATTGTTGAGGTTAAGCAACTTTCGCAATGGTCGGTCACGGGATGGGTGACCATAAATTTACTATCTCAAGCTCCTCCGAGCTTTAGAAGGCACGTTAAGACGTTGGTCCCGGCTGCATTTGCAGTCGTTAAAACTCACCAATCCGCATTAGGCCCGCGTGGTGGGTCATGGCCCGTTCTCCTTATCCATCCATAAGGAAGGCCAGTGCCCCAGCAGTGGGGACATTAAAAATGGCTGATGACGATGACAATGACAAGAACTTTGCGAAGAGCTTGTTTGTTAAACGTCACTCCATCTTTACACATCCTTTAGTTGAAAGAGCCCTAAACTCATAAGTATTTAAGTTACGAGTATTATTAATCTTAAATGATTCCCTTTTAGACTTCTAAACTATGCTATACATACGATAGTAGAAGTCATGTGCTGACCCTGTCCGTGTGTGCGCATAATTCAATCTCGAGAACTACTATAGCTAGAAAGCTGAAATTTTCTGAGGTGATACATAGCCATGTCAAACCTCTAAATACGATAGTTTAGAAGTCGTCTGATGCCTTCGCTACGATAGTGAAGGGCGCCGATCTTGTTTTATATAACAGTAAGTATTTAGTTTTATAACACTTTTTTATGTTTTGTTGTACTTCAGGTGACCCATTACTATTATTATCACGTCCTGATCTAGGTTAGAGTTTTTTTTTAGATATTAGTCCACCTTTTCTTATTGAAAAGTAACTTTCATCATAACCGCCTCTGTGGTCTAGTGGTACAACCACCGGTATCAGGCCCAGGGGTCCCGGGTTCGATTCCCAGCGGGGGTACATATTGTATTCGATTCGGTTGGTAGGACTTGTTGTAAGTCCGCCTGGCTAGCTACCACCATCTTATCTAAGTCTAACGCCATAACAACAATGTTTTCAACTTTGTTGTGTTCCGGCAGTTAAAGATGAGATAGCCAGATCCTCAGTGATTGAGGATTCCGGGAGAGGCTCGCTTCCATCTTCAGCCTTATCAATACTTAACATCTGGTATGATGAAGGCTAAGAGACTCCCCGTTGCTCATAAAAAAAATGTTATTTGCGAAATAAAGAATAAATTTGCAATATGACAATTTTATAGGGCAAGCGTTAAGAACACAACTCAACGCCTGATAATATAGTATGTGAGAATTATTGTTTGAAGATTTATTAAAGGCGCTGACGTAGAAAATATGAGAAAGTCTCAGATTTCATTAATGCTTCCACTGTATTTCTCTCCCTCATTTATGTTCGTATCCTATCATCATCATCATCAAACCAATGACGTCACAGCAAGGCACAGGCCTACACTAAGAATTCACTTATCGACCCTGCTTTGCCCGCATCTAGCGGCTTCCAGCGTGATCATCAGTCATTTTTTAAATATTAACCTACTAGGAGAAACGCATTGGATAAAAATGCAGATGTAGGGGTGATACAAAATGCTGGGCTCTGCTAGAATACAGGGCCTCAGGGACCAGCTCAGACCGCACTCTTTACCCTCCGCTGCGTCTCGGGCAACCAACCAGAGTTTAATCTCGATGGAGGGATCTGTATCCCCTTATCCCGTCTTTCCATCGTAATAAAAAAAGTCGGAGATGCTCAGCAACGCCCGCCTCCCATCCCACTACTGAAACCTTAAACCTTGATGTGGCCTGGTGCCCAATTCTGCTAATGCTTAGTCACAATCGTATTCCAATGGTGTTTCAATGGTAGTCCTGTTTTACACAGTTTTTGTTACAACAGTGTAAATAAACACTACTATTGAAACACCACTGAGAGACGATTTTGACAAAAAATTTGCAGAATTGAGCCCCTGTTTACTGAACAAACGTCAACCGGTGCGCGGTCGCCATTTTACGCCCCAACAACCATTCTGTGAGTACTTTGACCTATGTCCCGCCCACTGCCACTTCAGCTTGCTAATTTGTTTTGATGAGATAACTTTTTAAAAGTCACGAGATTTAAGGGATTATAACACTCATTAACTTAAGTCCCTGGCCCCCTACTCAAGTGGTGAACTTAAAAGTTAAATAAAATCGGAGAAGTGCGAGTTCCGCACAAATTTGTAGGTACTATAGGTATATATATATTATAAATACTTTAGGAATCGAGTCTTGCAGTTTTAAGTTTTTTTTTCTTTGACATTCAGTTTCCAGAACAATAGGCTAAATTTTTTTATGATTTTATTACGAATATATATATTAGTTATCATCACTGATAAAAAAGCATTGAAAATAGCAAAAATTAAAAAATCATAATTTATTGGCTGGTGCGTCTTAATCGATTGTTAAACATCTGAAAAGATGTTTCTTTCGAGTACAAGGATATTCCTACCATTGATGTGACAACGCTGGCCTACAGCGTATTAAAAATATAAAAGTATTGGAGAATTTCGACAGTGGATTCCAAGTCTCGATAGCTCAGTGGTTAGATAAAAATAGCATTGAAAAATGCAAAAAATCATAAAATATAGTTATCAGATTTTTCAGTAAATTTGTTGTAAAGACGATATAACTTGCCAAATTACATAGTTCTACGGTGAACGAAAAGTATCATATGAATTTTGATTCCCTGAGTGCCGAAATATACGTTTTTTGCGGCATCAACGGCCCTATCTTTCTTAACGTTAATTAGCTAATTTGTTTTTTTCTCAGCTTCAAGAAAATGTTGATTTGAAAATATATAATTTCAACCCGATAACGCGTTCCAAGATAAAGGGAGAAGTGAAACGAAGTGATAGTTCATTTTTTTCAAATGAATATAAAAATCGGCACTTGAGTATGGCGTCTGAACGGCTAAAGTGTGTACGTACATATCTATCACAATAAAAACATTTTACAAAAAAATTTCAAACCGACTTCATAAAGTAAAAAATATAACTTTTGGAGTCGGTGCCAGCCATGGCATTCTACATTGCACTTCTATTAACTATATATTTTTTTGGCCTTAGCTAGCTAGCACCGACTCCAAAAGTTTTATTTTTTACTTTTTGAAGTCGGTTTGAATTTTTTTTTGTAAAATGTTTTTATTTCAGATTTTTTAGTTAAATCATGTGCCGTTACTTACACTAAAAATCAGCCCATACACAACAATATCATCTAGGTAAACGACTACTTGCCAAAAGGTGATTGATATTTTTCAAGATTATGAAAAAACTACTAGCCAGATCTTCGTAAAAATTATATGGGACCACAAATAAACCATTTTCTTTCAGATAAAAAAATAATTATAAAAATCTGTTAACAACTGGCGAAGTTATGGTAGAACATACATAAAAAAAACCGTCGAATTGAGAACCTCCTCCTATTTTGAAGTCGGCTAAATAGCAATACCTAGTGTTAACTTATTAAACACTAATTACAAATTCTCACATTAAAACATCGAGAAAAAGGAGCATTTGTCAAAACATGTACAAAAGTCTAGACCGATAAAAACAGACAAAAATATAATGAAAGAACGATAAATTCTATGCACATTATAATGATATGTTGCCATAAATACTAGAACGTAATGAAATGTCTTATTTACCCAGTAATGTCAGTTTTTTACCCAAATAGTCCCGTGGTTATGCACGTGTGCCTGCAACATAGTAAACAGGTCACAGGGCATTTGCAATTTAAACAATTACTGGAATATAATTAAAAAACACTATGAATAAGGACATAGTAAAATTAGTTATTATTTGTTGGTAGATTATTATTTATTCCTGGAATAAGTCACAATTACCGATCACCTATTTCCATAAAGGCCTGCGCAGACGAGGGACTTTTGTCCGCCGACATAACCTAAATGTGGTAACTTTCGCCGCGAATATCACATATATCGACGGTCATTCCATTCGTGAAGGTCTCGCGAGGAATCTGGAATCGCTAGATAGCTTCATGGGCAGAATAACCTTAGTTTTCGTTGAATTCGCAGCGACTTTTACACCCATATTCTAAGTCGTTCCTCCAAAACTTACTCGTCTCTCTAGGTTTCTCTTCGACGAACCTCGAGGACGAGGTTCGTCGAAGAGAAACCTCATTGAAAACCTCTTCGAAATATTCCTCGAAATCGGTATTCTAAGTCATAACTCCGTAAGGACCTGGAGGAGCCAAAGAGTACGTAGCCACTCCGTGTTAGGCCTAGCGCACACTACCAATTTTACCCACACGAGGTTGAGTGGAGTGTAAATAATTTTGGAGGAACGACTTAGAATATGGGGGTTAGGTTATGTCGGCGGACAAAAGTCCCTCGTCTGCGCAGGCCTTAAGTCAATGTCTTTTGCATTTTAATCGCCATCTCCACACTCCATTGAGCTAAAAACTTAAGGTTTATGTTTAAGTAACATCGTGACACCATTGCTTTACTCAATATCCTATTTCCTACTAATATTATAAATCGGAAAGTATGTCAGTTTGTCTGTTTATTTATTTGTTTGATTTTTGTTACTCTTTTAGATTTAGTTTAGTTTGTCTCATTTATGCGAAGACGCATTAAATTATTTCATAATTTTTTTATGAAAGTTAGAAATACCCTTTTTCACATTCACTTGCATATATATATATATATATATATATATATATATATATATATATATGCAATATAGTACAATACTTTTTAATGAAAGTAGTTCCACGTTGTAGATAATTCATCCACGAATCCAACGCTGTACAATATGTGTGGTATTTATAAACAGAAAGGCCATAAAAACCAAATAAAGTGGAACCACTTGACAACGGCTCAAGTGCCGTATCAAGTTACCGGTCAAGTGCCGTATCAAGTTACCGGTCAAGTGCCGTATCAGGTAAAGGGATAAATTGAAGCGCGAATTCTATCAACTCGATAGTGGTTCGACAAAAAAGTCGACATCAACTTCTGCACCGACTAAACTGTTTATTATTTGGAAAACGCGGCAAGTACGCAACCCACAGCCCCCTAATTGTCTAATTTCAAAATCTATAACAATCCCTTTCGAAGGTATTGTAAATGTGATAGAGATTTATGGAATTGTGCAATTTTTTGTCGGAATACCTTTCAGAACGATGTTTTAAATGACTCTTCATTGACACTTCTCCGTACATTCGAAAGATATTTTCGTCTGTCACTTTGCTAAGACAGTTCAATTTCGTTCGTTCAACACCTTTCAAATCACAATTCCTTTCAAATTTCAAAAAGTGACGGCTTGAAGTATGTTAATATCTAGACCCAGAGGAACTAAAATCTCTAAAAGCTAGGAAGATTCTTGACTTTCTGGAAGCAACCGGGCTAAAAAAGGTACTATAAATAGGTGGCGAGTTACAATGTGACTACAGCCCTCAACAGGGTTGCAAAGCCCCTAAATCCTCAAATAATTAATTAATGTTAATATCTATCAAATGACGAATTGAAAGGGATTGCGATAGATTTTAAAATTAAACAATAAGCCCTTAAATTATGCTCGAGCTCTTAGCATATTGACGTATCCTTATAATATAAACGCGAAATGCTGTACCTTTTTGTTGCCTTTTCATACATAAAATAATGATTCGGTTCACTGTTAGAAACTGCGATAAATAAATTTTGGTGGTAGTTAATGTACAGCATCAGGTAGAAACGGCTTTAGAAAACTGACAAATTTCTCCAATAGACTTAAATTTTTAAGACGCTGTACGGAAAAATTACATAATATTTGTTATAAAACATTTTATAAAAAAAAATCAAACCAACTTCAAAAAGTAAAAAATAAAACTTTTGGAGTCGGTGCCAGCCAGGGCATTCTACATTGCACTTCTATTAACTATATATTTTTTTGGCCTTAGCTAGCTAGCACCGACTCCAAAAGTTTTATTTTTTACTTTTTGAAGTCGGTTTGATTTTTTTTTATAAAATGTTTTTATTTCAAATTTTTTAATTACATCATGTGCCGTTACTTAAACTAAAAATCAGCCCATACACAACAATGTCATCTAGGTAAACGACTACTTGCCAAAAGGTGATTGATATTTTTCAAGATTATGAAAAAACTACTAGCCAGATCTTCGTAAAAATTATATGGGACCAAATTGACAGTGTACCCGATCGAACAAAAAACAACTATTAAAATCGGATCACCAACACCGGAGTAATCGGTATACATACATCAGACAAAAAAAAAAAAAAACACGCGTTGAATTGAGTACCTTTTTTGTTGAAGTCGGTAAAAACTATAGGACGGTTAGAGATGTCACAAGTCTGGTATTAAGATATAAATTTCTTCATACCTTTATCTACATTTGTAAAGTTTCGGAAACACGATTTTATGATTTTATCTTGACACTTTTTCTTTCTAAAATTACCTCCTAAAAATACGAAAATTAGATTTTATTTTCAAATAGGGCTACAAAATATGTATCATATGTATTGGAAAATAAAGGTACTATTAGAAATTGGTTTAATCAGTGGATACCAGTAATATTAAGCATCGTGTTGTTTCATTTCTCTTTAAATCGCTATAGTTATTTACTACGAAGTGATTTCGTGTTTTTTCGCGTAATCTGCCGCCTAATCTGACATGTCGCTTTAGTCGTATAGCGCCTTAACAAAAATATTAAAAATTGCTAACCAACTTAAGACGTATAAAATTTGTAATTTTTTATAAACCGTAGTCGCTCTTGACAGTACCTATTTTAATTTTAGGCAGGCACCTAACAAATACGTTGTGCGTGTTTAATTATACTCTTTATTTTACATTAAATAAAAAGCATTCAAAATAATATTATAGATACAAAGGTGGACTTACCTCTAAAAGAGATCTCTTCCAGCCAATTTAATAAGTGTTAGAGATAGATACGTAAGCAGGCGATGTAAAGTGCAAAAGTAAAATTACGTTTATATAATATATATATATATATATATATAAACATATCATATATATTTTAAATAAATATACATATAAATACCTTATACGTAGCATATCAAGTGATAGGTAAATATAAAATATAATAAGTACCCGTTTTATTATCAATATTTAGTAAGATACCTATTTAAGTTTAAAGTAGAAAGAACGAGCGAGCGAATCCACGAAAAACAATTTGGGTAAAAATAACAGTATTTTACAGTTAAACTTGAGGACTTGCAAAAGAGTAGGTAATATGTAAAAATATTTACTAAAGTTTACCTATATTTAGAAATGAACGTATTCTTAAAATGTTATACTAGTCCGACCTTGGAATAGTTAAATTTGTTACTTATATTAAATACTAGCAACAACGCAGATAAAGTTAATGTATCATTTATAAACAAATCAGGTCAGTATTAAGCAAACTTCCATATTCAGATAATGATATAATTACGCACACTTAAGTTGTTTGTATCGTTTGAGCTGCGGGATTTAGACCTCTTTGTCTGTCGTCAGCGTCTCAGCCACTTGACATCCACTGCTGGGTATGGCATTCAGGAGACGGGCAGCAGCGTCTCCTACAAACTTTGCCATACTAAGATCGTCAGCCCGCCTGCCAAGCGTGGCGATTATGGCAAACCCGAGCAAAAAGGGTTTTGGGGGAGACCTATACCCAGCAGTGGGTGTCATGTGGCTGAGACGACGATATTTTATAGCCTGGATTAAAACCTAGGATAAATTTAATCTTGATTTTCCCACAGGATCGCGAGCAACGCGGGGGAAATCACGGGCGGCCTATATAGTTCTGTGAATAACAATGCTTACAGTTTGGAGGTTATATTGAGCATCTCGGTGATTTCCCCACAAAACTAACGTTAACTGGAAATATGAGTAAATTCACTATTATCTCATAGTTATAAAATTTAAGCAGATTCAACATTCCGCTAGTTATTTCATGCAAATTTTTATTTTTTTAATTTATTAATACCTACAGTTGATTCAAGTTTTTATTAGCACATGTTAAAGTATGTACGTGAACAAAATTAAAGTGGTTGATTTTCGTACAGAATTATGATAATTATTCGCTATAATTTTTTAATTAAAGAAGATCATGATAGAAGTCTATGACTTTGTCCAAAAGATCTTTCGGTAGGAGCCGTCATTACGCCCGGCCCCGGCCGGCTATGTAAGCCGCGCTCAGTGCGTTGAAATGATTGTTTATATACTCAGGTATTATATTTTTACTATGACAAGATTCTTTTAATAATATACACAGTTTTTTTTAAGTGAAAACTTCTTTAGCGGCGTTGTGCACATCAGAGTTTAAAATTTTTGGGATGGGTAAAAAATGTTAAGGTCGCTTCAGGACACGTGACCCTGATCGAAAATCGTAAGTCGGAGGGAGAGTAGAGCGCCGGCGCGGCGGGCGTAGTAGAGGAAGAAATATTCCCCTCTCTTTCTACCACGCGGCGAAAATGTATGCCTGCTCCTACTGTTTCGTTTAAGCGGTTTTCACTTCTGCCGGCACTCCCGAAGTGCAACCCGTTGTTTTTTTTGACAGCTAATGCAACTATGATGGTCTCGGTCATATCGCAAGTTTATTCTTAAATAATATTATTTAAAAACAACCATTTTGTGTTTATTACAAATGTTGCTAGTTCCGTTTGGGTACCAATGTAATATCAAAACAAACTAAATTTGGCTTTGCAAGCCACATCCATGCACACGATCGAATTTATTCCAGGTTCGTCATTGACGGATACGTCAAGGAGGACCATACATAATATCAAAAGATCCGCACGGTGGTCTCGCTTGAGGTCAAAATAAAAAAAAAATATGTTAGTATTTCAAATTATTGAATGCTGTCATGACATCACCAAGCTGGTGAAATCACCAAATACCCAAATTTCAATAGAGATGATGGGTGGAAGATTCCACCAGCTATTATCCATAAATTGAAGTCTCAACCCAAATCACGCACTGCAAGACCCAACGATACGGTTAGCTCTTTTTGTAGATAAATAAATATAAAAAAGTAAAGGTGGAGACAACATAATCTTAATTTCTTTATAAAGATGGAGGTCGGCCTGCTTTCGAAGTTTTTTTGGCAGCTTCTTTCTTCGAAGGTCCTCCCAATTTGTGAACTGCCAGTAGAGTCTTTAGTTTTTTCTCTTTTCTTAATAATAAAGAATAAAAACAACAATTAAATCAAAATATCAAATCAATAATAATTTGTGCCATAGTCAAAGTCAAAGTCAAAGATTTTTATTCAAATAGACTTATAGATAAGTACTTTCGAATAGTCCAACATTTTTTTCCCTACCAGCCATTCAGGACATCTTTTAACTAATAAGAAGAACTGTAACATTTAACTTTTAACTGATAAGAAGAATAGTAAATGTCTAACCGTATCCGAACGAAAATAAATTAACTTTTCGAGGGTAGACTTATAAGTAGCCAGTCATCCCTACCACGGCAGCTGTAAAGGTGCCGAAACGTCGGGAAAATCAAAAAACCCCTTAAAAACCTAAAAATACGGACAATTACAACTTAGTTCGAGGAAATATAGCGCGTTTGATATCCGTAAAAGTGGTTTTATTTCAAAACCGATCGTGTTTTATTTATAATAATTTAAAATTAGTATTATTTTATTTTTAGAATATTATTCAGATGAATTTTCACTTCTAGCTACTTATTTATTTACTAGCCGCCGCTCTAGGTTTCAACCGCGTGGTTCCCGTTCCCGTGGGAATATCGGGATAAAAAGTATCCTATGTTCATAACCAGGCTATCTACAGATACACAGATAGTGTACTAAATTTCATTCAAATCCGTTCAGTGGTTTCGGAGCCTATTCAATGCAAACAAACATACAAACTTACAATCAAATCTTTCCTCTTTGTAATATTAGTATAGATTTAGACATAATAAGAGTTCTGAAACTAAGATATTATATATACATCACATTAAAACTTAAAAAAGATGTTAGCTTGGAACCAATAATAACGTCAAAGTAATATAGGTAATACGTATGATACGCAGATTTTTAATGGTGGCATATTAAACATATAGTAATTCTTATAACTTATTCGAATGGCCTTAAAATACGACGATAACTATGTGATTAAGACAACATTTCTCTATGGGAATCAGTATTTTAATCACACTTAAATACTCGTATATAATTATTCGATTTGGTTGCTGGTAAGACTTGTTTTTATGCCGTGTGGTGACGGCCTAATAATACAAGTGTCACCACTCCCTTGCATGGCTGGGATGTCGTAAGAGTCGACTAAGAGGCTCGACGCATTGACAACCAGTGCGAGAGAAGGAAAACTTGAAATAAACCCTCTCCCAACCCGTCTGGCCAGCGTGGTAGCAGTAGGCTAATAGCCTCCTATGAACGGCACAATAGACGTGAGCTAGGAGAGGCTTGTGTCCAGCAGTGGACGTCCACAGGCTGATGATGGTGATGATGAAGACTTGTTTTAAGTCCGCCTGAACAGCAATGCTAATATCGTTATTGCTATAACAAGGTGATAAGATGTTGGTTGGCTTGCAACATTGTTGTGTTCTAGCAGTTCAGATAAGATTCCTGTTCCTGGACTACTGAAGTTGAGGGTTCCGGGAGAACCGCGATTTCACCTTTAACTTTATCTTTACTTGTAGATGAGCTTTCCCCTTTCTATTTTTATATGAAAAAAGTCTCCGGCAATAAGTTTTAATTAAGCATCCCATTCATTCCATACGAGACATTTTGCGTGAAAAGCTGACAGACAAACAAAAATTTTAATTCTATTCCAGCCAGAATATTCATTTTTTTTTTCTATTTTTTTTTTATACAATCACACCAATTATCTAGCCCACGTTAAGTTTCATAAAGAACTTGTGTTATGGATACTAGATAACGGATAAACATACATATATACTTTTTTTTTTTGTAAATACATACTTAATATACATATTAAACACCCAGACCAAGACAAATAGACATGTTCATGCACACAAATATATGTCTTGTCCGGGGATCGAACCCGGGACCTCTGGCGCAGAAGGCGGGTTTGGCACCCCTGCGCCAAACAGGTCGTTCAGTAAAGTAATGTTTTAAAAATAATATACAGTCCCGCTACACAAGTGGTTAATTTTCTAATCGTTTAAACGCTACGCCTAAAATTAAAAGTTGAAAAACAAATATCAACGTGATTTAAATCACAACAATTGACGTAATTATTTTATGGGATTCACAAGCTTACATAATTTCATTTTATAGTTAATTGCTTATTTAAAACTTTGAAGATAACACGAAGCGTTAATAAAATAAAATTTGCCAATTGATTAGCAGAATAGCTGATAATGGTTTCGCTTATTTGTCTATTTCATTCTACGTCGTCTAGACGTCTAAATTAGATACCTGATAATTTGTAGAGTAATCTAATAATGGACTTCTAAGAACAAAAGAATTCTCACCTTTTAACAAAGTCAAAGAACCAATGACGTACCTAATCATACTAATCTATATACTTAATAAGAATCAAAGTTCATCGAGTCTGTACTCTGTACATTGGTTGGATTTGCAAAAATATAGATAGATACTCAGAATAAACAGGAGAACCAATTTCTATAATTTTTAGAATTAATGTCTATCCGTCTGTCTGTATGTCTGTGAGTTTGAATTAGCATCACACCAAAACCACTTATCTAAGTCCACAGAATTGTTTATATGTTTAAAGTCCGTATCTCAACTTACCGTATAGGCTTTATTTTATCAAAGTCGGTCAACTTTATCAAAATTAATTACATTTTAAAGAGATGACGGACGGATAAATTTATATTGTAACGCGCGCATGCAGAAGGCAGAGTTGGAGTTTACGCGTCGTTATGGTTTTGGTTGCTTAGCAACAGTTGTTGATTTTAATTAATTTAAAAAATAACTATATCCTTTTTGCTGTTTTTTATTACTTTAGTGTTAAGGCGTGCATGAAAGATGGCTTAGGATGTATATTTTGTCGTAATTTCTAAAAAAATTAGTTCTTATGGCAAAATTTAAAATAGAAAAATATTGGAAAAAATTAACTCGGCCACAAGTGAATTCTCAGACGGGAATCGAAAGGTCAAAGGTCGCGGGTTGGATTAAGATTAAGTTAATTTTATTTCCAATATTTTTCTATTTAAAATTTACCATAAGTATAAAAATAGCATTGAAAAATGCAAAAATTACAAAATCATAAAATTTTGTTCTGTTATAATTTTTTAAGCGACTTCAAAAAAAAGAAGAATTTATCGTTTATGGCGAAGACAAGTGGTATTTTTATGGCGAAGACAAGTGGTATTTTTATGGCGAAGACAAGTGGTATTTTTATGTAGTCAACAGCTTATACTTTGCGCTTGAGATTGCCCTTCATCTATGTCGTTCATTTTAGATGCGGTTTTCGTAACACAAGTTCTAACATTATTACACAAATTTTAAACAAAAAAAAAAAAAAATTCGACGTGTCCTTATAGGTCTCTGTAGCATAATTGGTTAGTGCATTGGACCGGATTCCCAAGGATGCGGGTTCGAATCCCGTCAGGGCGACATGAGACTAGTTGCTTTTTTCTAATATATTTTCTTGTTTAATATTTAGCACATAAAAATAGCATTGTCAAATGCAAAATTAAAAAGTTATAATTATTACACAAGTTTTATGTTTCAGTACCTATGAAAAAATAAACAGTCGTCATTAACCATTTCTTATGTCACTACTTAACTGCCGGGGCACTGCCCCTTATGGAAGTAGAAGTCATAAGATATGGAGAATGGGCTATGATCCGCCACCCGGCCCAAAGCGGATTGGTGGGTTTTCATGACCGCAAATACAGCCGCGATCAACGGTTTAACGTGCCTTCCGAGGCACGGAAGAGATAGTTAATTATTGGTCACCTATCCCATGACCGACCATTGCGACACTAAATCGTAGGCCGAGCGCGCGTACCACTGCGCCTCCTTATACTCTACAGTAGTTTTCAGAAAATCTTGAAAACGCTGTTGATATCATTGCCTTTAAAATTATATGAACTTAATAATGATTGACCTTAACTTTAACTAGGTACTTAGGTACGTTAGTAGCACACTGGCACCAACTATGGCGTATTTTTTGTAAATGGATTTTTGACATGGCCGTCACGACCTTTTTGTTTTGTTTTGTTCCAAGACAGGCCTCAGCACTTTAAATGGCTAAAAACGAATCGAAATGTGGGTATTACATTAAGGGTCGGTTTCACCAACTACTGATAAGTTATGGTTAGCTTAAGTGGCATATCATTTGTAATTTTTTAACCGACTTCAAAAAAGGAGGAGGTTCTCAATTCGGTTGGTATATTTTTTTTTTATTTTTTTATTTTTATGTATGTACACCGATTACGCCGAGATTTCTGAACCGATTTCCATGATTCTTTTTTTGTTCGATGCAGAATAGTTGCCAATTGGTCCCATATAAAATTTGGTTTCGTTTGACTCAGTACTATTTATGTTATGAGCATTTTTATATATTTCATTTCATTGTTGACTTGGACGATGTAGTATTTACGATAATTTTGTTTATAATGTTCATGAAACCTTATCTAATCTAGAAAAACCCTGCTGTAGTTTACAAAACAGCCTATTACAGACACTGCGTTAAAAAAAACCAACTTCAAAAACTAAAAAGGAAAAAATAAGCCTTTTGGAGTCGGTGCCAGCCAGGGCAAGAAAAATAAAAGAATAGGAGCTTAAAGTAGAATGTCTTGGCTGCCACCGACTCCAAAAGGCTTATTTTTTGCTTTTTAGTTTTTTTTTAACGCAGTTTTTTCCATATAACAAACTGTCAAAAGATCTGTCAATTAAACTATCCATAACTTATTAGTAGGTGGTAAAACCGGCCCGTAAAGTTTGTTTTGTTCTGTGGATAGAGCAAATGGTACAGGGGGTATGAATGGGTCATGGTGTCCAATCATGATTGTTATGATGGTATGACTTCCCAGTCGACCAGTAGACTTTCTTATGGAGTGTTACCTATTTCTCTATACGTGTATACTATTTAACCAGCTGTATACAACCTAAGTAGGGAAAATTATGCGGATAATAGTGGTTAAGTAACTTTCGCTAAGGTCGGCCGCGGGGTGGGTGACCAAAAATAACAATCTTGAGCAACTCTGTTAATTTCGAAGGTGTGTTACAAAGCTACATTGAAACATGACTGATGAAACTAAATCACAGGCATCGTCTATCTAATTATTATCATCACATCAGACTTCGAAAAGATGCTACTTTGCATTTTAATAGGTACTTTTACTTTTAGGTCTATTATAAAATATAGGTAAGCACGTAGGTACTGGCGAATTGATAAACTTCTCTATTGAAGGCGATAAGATGATAAGAATGTATCATGTGTTAATTATTAGGCGACTCAATAGACTCATCCTTTTTTGAAGTTGGTTAAAAAGACCACCTTACCAAAAATTTAGTCGGGAATGATTGCAAACGATGTTCCGGTTCTCACGCGAACGGGCACAGTTAGTATTAAAATATAAAAATGAAAACAAAAAAATACCAAATAATAAAACCCCATAATTACAAAAGAATCCGTCTTCAAAATATACTTTTTGGAGTCTTAAGTATATGTTTGTTTTCATTTTTAAAATTTTCCTTTTTGATTTCGGTTTCAAATTTTTTTATTTCTTTTTTATTTTTTGTTTTAGATAAGCTCAGTACTTTTTAACATGTTCATCGTGAGGAGCATAATTGCTTAGAAATCGTATCGCACCCGAGTATTTAATAGTTCCGATGAACATGTGTGATCTTCATCCATTCCACTCCACCAAATGGTGCTTAATGGAAGCAACTGCACGAGTTACTTAAGAAAACATCAAAATCGATGTAGATGTGCGTATAACATTTAAAGAGGTTCCTTGATTTCTCCAGGATCCCATCATCAGATCCTGTCTTAACCGACAATGGGACCAACATAAAAGTATACCTTTTCAAACAAAAAAAATAATTATTCAAATCGGTTCATAAATGTCCGAGTACTGAGATAACAAACATAAAAAAAAACATACGCACGAATTGGCAAACTCCTCCTTTTTTGAAGTCGGTTAATAAAGGGGAAAAATATGATTGTTTGTTTGTTTGCATTGAATTGGTTTATATTGAATTAGTTACTAAATGTTACTAAATAATATTTTTTGTAGAACTAGAATTTATTAATCATAATTATTAATTAAATATGTATATTTGCATGTGGCGAAATGAGCTGAGCCTATTAGTATTTAAGATCTCCAGTGTACCTCATTTAAAAGCAAATAAATTATTTCTATTTCTAGGCTCCGAATCTACTGATCGGATTTGGATAAAATTTGGTAAGCAGATGGTAGATAGCCTGGTTACGAACATAGGAAACTCTTTATCCCGATATTCCCTGGGAACGGGAGAAAGAGATTTTTGGAGATTACATTACGATTTTGTACTGTAACAAAACGTTACTGTGATTAAAGTGACAAAACTAATCAGATTTCTTTTTTTTTTTCTTTTGCGCTTTTAAAACTTTGCTATCGATGATATATATTTTTCATTAAAATATTATTTGCGCCCATTGACCTACGTTCGATAACTAGTTTTTAATTTAAAAATTACTTATTAAAGTTTTTTCGTATGTTGCGTTAAGCTATCTTTTACGTTTGAACAATGTGAAAGTTCAAACGTACAAAAAAATTGACTACTTACTAGTTTTCAATTAAATATCTGTTACTAGATGAAAATTTTTAAATATTGCATTTTCGCATAAATTATAACTTTTTCAGTTTTCGAGAAATGGGGTCCGCCCGGTTTTCAGTCTAGGCTGTAATGTGTGGCATTTTTTTAAATTCGAAGAAGCTACTCCATTGGTTACGTACCCACTACGGCTTACGTTAGGAACACTACACTTGAAGTTGTTGGCCAATACGTTTACCTTGGACAGACAACCCAGTTAGGTAAGTCTAACTTCGAGAAAGAGATCTCCCGTCGAATCCAACACGGATGGGCAGCATTTGGGAAGCCCCGTAAAATCTTCGCGTGCAACTTACCGCTGTGTCTCAAGACGAAAGTCTATGACCAGTGTGTGTTAAAAGTGATGACTTACTGTAGTGAAACGTGGTCGCTAACTATGGGTCTGATAAGAAAGCTCAAGGTCACCCAGCGTGCAAAGGAGAGGGCTATGCTCGGCGTTTCCCTACGTGATCGAATCTGAAATGAGGAGATCTGTAGGAAAACTAAAGTAACTAACATCGCTCGGCTGAAGTAGCAGTGGGCAGGACACATAGCGAGAAGAACCGATGGCCGTTGGGGCGGAAAGGTTCTCGAATGGCGACTGCACACGACGACGCCCCATGGGTAGGCCCCCGAAAACGTGGACCGGCGATCTGGTGAAGGTAGCTGGAAGCCGCTGGATGCGGACAGCGCAGGACCGATCGTTGTGGAGACCTTTTGGGGAGGCCTATACTCAGCTGTGGGTGTTATGTGGCTGAAACGATGTCGTCGTCTCAGCGGAGTTCATAATACTCTACGTAGGTGGTTTATAATATAATGCTTGGTTGGACATTTTATAACGAGAAGGCAGTTAGAAACCAACAAAGGTGGTTTTTTCACCCTATCTTATTTCGTACAGCGTTGTCAAATCGAAAATTGACAGTAAACAGACTCATAAGAGATAAAATAACTAGTTCTTCAGCTGTCGAAGATTCCAACAGAGGCGCACTTCCATCTTCAGCCTTAACTTAACATCAAGTTTGATGAAGACTAAGCGAAAGCGTCTCTCATTTTTGAAAAAAAACGAATTGAACTACTTAACACAAAATCTAAATGTGTGAAAAAACCCCGAAAAAATATTTCAAAAAGAACGAAAATTTAAGGAGCATCAAGTTGGCGGTCAGAAGTCCATCAGCATAAATAAATAAAGGCTCTAAGGCGGTGATAAATGACCTAAAAATGTTATTCAAAATTATAAAAGTGATGAATAAAAACTGTTAGGTTTTAATGTACAGAAGGCGCGAAGACGTTAGAAGTAACTATCCGAAACTTTAAGGAGTATCAACTTGGCGGTCATCTATCAGCACAACTAATACTAGTAAAGGGCTCTTTGGCGGTTAGCAATCAGTGGTAAAACGATTCCGTTAGTGACAATGCCCTTAAAACAATGTTACTAACTAAATAACACAATCATAAATGCAAATATGTAAAAAAAAAACCGCAACTTGTTCAATATACAGTAACGTCAGCACGAAAAACTTCCAAAAAAGTATAGAAATCGTAACGCCAACAAATGTATGAGATAAATTTTCCATTAAACGTAAACGGAACTAAATCCAACTAAATCTCCATACATTATTTATTATCGACGGGGAAACTCTTAGCCTTCATCATACCTGATGTTAAGTATTGATA
Organism: Chrysoteuchia culmella; assembly: GCA_910589605.1. Lineage (NCBI taxonomy): Eukaryota > Metazoa > Arthropoda > Insecta > Lepidoptera > Crambidae > Chrysoteuchia > Chrysoteuchia culmella. The sequence goes on along the minus strand of OU342654.1, from coordinate 21,101,159 downwards.
AGGCGAGAGTATTGATGGAAGCGAGCCTCTCCCGGAATCCTCAATCACTGAGGAACTGGCTATGTTATCTCTAACTGCCGGAACACAACAATGCTGAAAACATTGTTGTTACGGCGTCAGACTTGGATAAGATGGTGGTAGCTAGCCAAGCGGACTTACAACAAGTCCTACTACCAACCAAACCGAAAACAATATGTACCCCCGCTGGGAATCGAACCCGGGACCCCTGGGTCTGATACCGGTGGTTGTACCACTAGACCACAGAGGCGGTTAAAATATTAATATTACTCGTATTTATAACGTGACTATTCGAGTACTTTTTTTTTTCGAAAAATATTCGTGCTAAGGAGGTGCGAAAAGTTAAGAAGTGTCTTTCAAGTTGGCGGTCATCTATCAGCACAACTATATACTACTAAATAAGGGCTCTTTGGCGGCTAGCGCTCAGTGGTGAATCGATTGCGTTAGTGAGTGCGCGGGCGCACGTGACGTTGCGAACGCGAGTGACCGTTACAGTGCTACGAATCACGGCTGCTACAGTTCACGATTAGGTAAGAAAATGAGGGTTTTCTTTGAATAGTAATTTTTAAGGCTTTTAAAGGATATGATAGAATACTACACACATCAAAAGAGCTTAAGGATCAAAATTAGTTTGTAACTTTTTTAGTTACAATTATTCAGTGCTAAGCGAGGACTTACAGCTCAAGAAATGATGAATTTCCATTTGCAGTAACTTTATGGTTTTTAAATCCCGGATTTTGTGAAACGAATCGATTATTAACCGACTTCCAAAAAACATGAGGTGTTCAATTCGCTTCGTACGTGTGTTTTATGTACATATGTTGTACACTGCTTACGCTGATATTTCTGATCCAATTTACATGATTCTTTGTTTGTCCCATAATTTCTAGTATTATTCTAGTAAAAAAAAAAAATGTTTAGGAACATTGCGATAAAAAAAAGTTGATGAAATTAATTTAATATTTAAATTATTAATAATAGTACAACGAGACATTTAACAGGTGCAACGATATTGGATTTCCTTTTACAAAGTTTTATGATTTTCAAATCCCTTTTGTGAGACTGTTTCAATATGAGTCGATTTTTCCTAATACTTTTCTACTAGTACTCGTATACTTATGTATATTTTTTTTATTAATTGAATAATGTTTTGTTTCAAATGTTTCATTTTTTTCCACCTTTATTTAAAAGTAATTTAAATGGTTAAGCCTGAATTTTATGTTATTGTTATGGCCCATATTTTACCTTTTTTAAACAAATAAATGTGCAAAAACTTTTCTACAAAGTTTTCCACTTTCTAAAAACACTTTTACAAAAGCTTTGAACACATGTTTGCAAATACAAATTTAAATTTATATAAACTAATATTATAAAGGGGGAAAAATTTGATTATTTGTTTGTTTGTAACGAATAAACTCAAAAACCACTGAACGGATTTGGATGAAATTTGGTACACAGATAGTAGATAGCCTGGTTATGTACATAGGATACTTTTTATCTCGATATTCCCACGGGAATGGGAACCACGTGGGTGAACCGCGAGCGACCGCTAGTTAATAATAAACTTATTATTACTTAAACATTTTAAGTTTGTACCCGTTGATCTAGTGACGATAGATTGCTGCAAAGGCTTAAACTTAGATTAAACGGGCACTTAAAAAAATAATAACAAAAAAATATTTTTATAACTGATATTATTAATGTGAAAGTTTGGATGTTGTTATATTTTATCCCGATATTCCTACGGGAATGGGAACCAAGCGGGATATGGAACTGATTTCAAAATAAGTTTTCTAGGCACTTGTGTTATGGATTAAATAAACTCAAATGAATAATAAATACCACCTACACTCAAAACAAAAACTAATGCTGTTTGTCATAACCACGACCCGGGCACCCCGGCAAGCTCACTGCCAGAGAAATAACTTTTATCGAATGAATGAAGTTACTAGTCCAATTTTTACCATTCATATTATCAGATGACTTTGTAAAAAAAACGAAATCAATGTTTTCTGTTGGAGAGTGAAAGTCCTGGCTGGCAAGAACTGGTGCTGGCCAGCAAGTGTCATGCCTATGTATGACAAATGTAATCTGTCATTAGATTATTGCTTGTTTATACTTTACTCGTCACTGCTTAAGAATACAAGTGTCACCACTCCCTTACATGCCTGGAATGTCGTAAGAGTCGACTAAGAGGCTCGACGCATTGAACACCTGTGCGAGAGAAGGAAAACTTGAAACAAACCCTCTACCAACCCGTCTGGCCAGCGTGATAGAAGTATGAATGCCACAACAGGCGTGAGTTAGGGAAGGCCTTTGTCCAGCAGTAGCTGTGTAGTGTCGGCTTAGAATGGCACTACCCCCTCTCATCCCGTGGGTGTCGTAAATGGCGACTAAGGGACTCAGCCTTCAGGAGATGGACAACAGCGTCTCCTACATACTTGGCCGTACTGCGATCGCCAGCCCGCCTGCCAAGCATGGTGATTATGGCAAACCACCCCTTTTGGGGGAGGCCTATACCCAGCAGTGGGTGTTATATGGCTAAGACGACGATGTCCAGCAGTGGACGTCCACAGGCTGATGATGGATGATGATACTTCACTCGAACAAGCCGAATAAAAGTGTCTGATCCGAAAACTGTGTTTACGTTTATAATTTAGTAATAAATCATGTCCAGTGTGTACCAACAACAGCCAAATTTCCAATGGTCTTAAGCTGGGTATCCACTATGTTCACGAACCTCTTGCGCTCCGCGCTCCTGCAACCATTCTAATGGAGACGGTAAGCGCATCTCCACAAGCTTCGTCCACGAGCAGACTGAGCTCACCTTTGTGTTCGCACAAAAACCGCCACCTATTGTAGCGCTGAGTTGCACGCTCCGGGAGCGCGAACGTATTCACTATGTGGAGCAGTTGCAGAAGCGCGGAGTGCAAGAGATTCGCGAACATAGTGGATACCCAGCTTTAGGGTCAGTAGCCGGTATATTTATCATCAAAACCAACACATGTATTTATTTACACAGAAAATTCTTCACAATGTGTGTTTGTGTGTTGTTTATTCTAACATAAAACTAATTAACAAGAATAAATATAATTGACAATTGTTATTAATAAATGAACCACTTACATTTTTGCCGCGTTATCGTTACGTAAATAAATAGTGATTTATAAACAAAATCATTAAGTTATGAAACGAAAGTTGTACATTTCTTATCATCTGTTAGTAGTTAAATAATCGGTATTGAATGATAGTTAATTAGCAGAAAGGGCAAAACCATCTGAATGATCTAATTATTCATGATTTTCTGTGATCCCTTTCACTCTTAGTTATCTATATTATTGGGCCTTCTGCGTGAAGGGTTAGGCCAAGGCCTTACTCTTGGCGGAATCAAATGCAACGTCAAGATTTAGTAATATAATTGCTCGTAATAATAAGTGAGTAATATTAATTCTCTACTTTGGAAATCGATTTCAGTGCAAACTTATCAGATTTTACGTTATGTTTGAATCTGTATTTTTGGGATCTTTCTTTTTTTCTTCCTTATAACACACAAAACATGAACACGCTCTCACTCTGAAAAGGTGGTTTTGTCGATCAGTTTAGGCGTAGAAAGTCGCTTTTTGCGGCCTAGCGCGGCAAAGTACTTTTTTAATTAATTACCTAAAAACATATCATACATAATGCGTTCCGAATCGGACTATTGACTTTTTTGTTATATTTAATTCTTATTTTAAATAGCTTTAAATTATCTAAAATAGGTACTCCGTTTTGGTTTTATTATATTATTTTAGTTCATTGAATCATAAAAACAATAACAATACGATTAAATTATTTTATTAGACTATTTGTTATAAGAATTTTATATTAGGCTGGGTGAGATTTCAAAATCTTACTTTTTTATATCATTAAAACAACGAGAATAAGATATATTTAGATTAATCTTTAGGTTTAAAGATTTTTTTAACCGGAAGTTGACCGCGGAAACAATAATAAAATGTTCCTCGCTGTTGTAAGGTGAAAAATTGTGTGTTGCGCTCGGCAGAAAAGTTTTTAGCGTCTTGTACCTTTGAAATCCTCGCTTCGCTCAGGATTCAATCTATAAAACACTCGCTACGCTCGTGGTTCAATCCTAGAATCCTTCACTTGCTCAGATTTCAATAGAGGTAACTCGCCGTTAAATAACCAACTTTCCAGCCTTGCATAACTAATAACTATTTTAATGCATTACATTCAGAGCGTTACAAAATAAAATATACATACTTATTCTATTATGGAACGAAGTATTTCAATATTCAAGATTTATTTTCACCACTAAAATTAAATATTCAATGTTTATACTATAACTAACTTACTCCCGCGGTTTCACCCGCGTGGTTCCCGTTCCCGTGGGAATATCGGGATAAAACTAGCCAATGTTACTCTCCGTCTTTTCCACTAACTATTATGCCAAAAAATAAAATGAAAGAATCAAAAAGGACAAACAAACACAGTTTCGCATTTATAATATTAGTTAGAATTAGACTTGGCTTATGGTTCAAGTGTAAAATGTTAACACACAATCGACAGGGTTATCTTAGCATTTTAATGTCTGTCATTATTTTTAAAGTTTTTAATTTAGCATTAGCTTTCAAACGATTAGATTTGTTGTTGCAAAATTATGATTACTCTCACGTGGTACGTATGTTGACCTTAGGTGTCTATAAAAACTAGATAAGTACAAGTCTGTTCTGTTGAAGGTTCCGTAATCACATTTTTGTGAATTATTTAATAATACGTACATCTTAAGTTTTGGCGCGCACTGTTCATTGAAATAAAACCACTTTTACGGATATCAAACGCGCTATATTTCACGAACTAAGCTGTTGTTCTTGTTTTTAAGGTTTTTAGGGGTTTTTTGATTTTCCTGACGTTTTGGCACCTTTTCAGCTGCCGTGGTCACGGCATGAAAATCAAAAAACTTCTTAAATATATCCGTAAAAGTTGATTTATTTAATAAGTTCATAATAATATATCTCACGCACTCTCTTAGAGACAATCACTATAGTAGAAACTCATTCTTCTTCTTCTTTCTTAATTAATGGCGTGCTCGCGTTAAATACGCGAATTTTGCCAATGTCAAGTAAAAATATTTTGCATTAATATATAGAAATTGTACGGTAGATTGAGTTAAAAATGGAGCCTCACAACACGTGTTATTACGAAAAGAACTCGGGTGAAACTCTAGAAACTCATTAAAAGAAGTTTCTAAATGTCGTTTTCCTTCAATCATAATAAAAATGTCATGATGACTCATCTAAGGGCAAAGGTAAACCTCCTATAGGTTTTAATAATTATTAAAATTTTAACCATGTTATAAAATTGCTTTAAGAACTTGTTTTAAATCCACGTGGCCAGTTCCGACAGTTAAGAGATAAATAGCTAGTGCCTGTAGTTGAGGGTTCCTGAAAAAGCGTGTTTTTACCTTCAGTCTTACCACATTTTGAAGTGAAAACTTCTTTAGCGGCGTTGAGCACTTTTTCTGTAATGGGTATAAAATCTTAAACTCGCGTCAGGACACGTGACCTGATCGAAAAAGCGTAGGACGGATGGAGAATGTTGAGGTGACAGGTTGACTATGGTCTCGGTTGCTTAGCGACAGACTGTTGATAATGTCTTTTACTTGTCTCTTGTTTTATTGTCAATATATATTTTTCGATTCTCTATAATAACTAATGTTTTCTTATATCTTATTACCTAACTTAACGTTCACTTTAATATGGTTTGTCATGTTTGTGTACGATAGCGCAATAAATGAATATTGTATTCTACCACATAAATGATAGTACTTTTATACTGATAAAGCAATTGGTGCAAAATTATTCCCTAACCATTCCAAAATATCAAACATGCTCAACGTTAATAATCAAGTTTTCACTTCTGCCGGCACTCCCGGAGTGCAACCCGTCTTTTTTTTTAAGGTCTTCTTCTTATCGAGTGAGGATTAGTGTCAGAGTTTATCAAGCCGCCCATAATGCCTCTGACTTGGCTTAACGACTGTAATCAAATGACAACAGCCGGGACCGACGGTTTAACGTGCCCACTGAAGCACGGAAGCGCTCAGTTATAATGCCACTTTACGGTCACCCATCCGACACCTGACCGGGCCGAACTTTGCTTAACGAACATGATCGAATACGATCAGTCTGTCAAGCGCGGCCATGAGCGAACTTTAAACGAGTATTAAACGCATATGCATAGGTATGCGATAGGTATATCGCCAACCTAATATTCCCGACGATTCGGCCCTGCTGCAATGCGAGTGGCCGGACTGATAGCTTGTCTGCTTTCAGCAGGATGCACTAAATAACTGCTGGATAGCACAACCACGCATCCACGTATTCCTGATAAGGTTTCAGTAGCGTTCATCTTCTGACTTACGGAACTCTAAATAACGCTGTATATTCGTGCGGACATAACTAAAGAAACTTGTATCTAAGACATAGATCATGTTTTATGTCATTAAGGAAGGACGTTTTATTATTTATAAATTTTTCAAAGGATGTTGTTGGTTTTTTTTGGACAAACTTTATTGCCTATTGCAACTAGTTTTATAACATCATAGTATTTGTATGGTCAAGTTTGGAGTCATAAGTTTTTTTTTTTATTAATTAAATTCCTCCTAAATATTTATATTTTTTTGTTTTATTTACCTTTACATTAGTACAATTAATATTTAGATTACAACAGCACAATTTGAAACACATGTTTTCTTTTTCATGTCGGCTAATTAATTTTGTATCAGCCCAGTACCACGTAGGTTTGCTCTAAAGTTAATTTCTATGTCAAGTCAAATAATACTAACTACGGTGACAAAATATTTAAGTAGAAAATTAATTTACAAAAAATAAAAAAACAACGGGTTGCAATCTAGGAGTGCCGGCAGAAGTGAAAACCGCTTAAACGAAAATAACGATCAAAATCCACTATATCTTGACCACAACTTCATTAAAAGTTGATGAAAACGGTGACCAACTTGATTTGGCAGGTAAATCCATTAAAACTGACCTGGCATCAATATGAAAGTTGGTAGTAATGAGAGATCTTTATATAATGGTTGTTATTAACTAATATACGTAGATCTTTCATGTGTGAGACTATAAGTAATTTGAAATACGTCAACGGTAAATTGTCAGAAAATTTGTCAGGGTCATGTGTCCTGTCGACTTTAACATTTTTTACCCATCCCAAAAATGTAAAACTCTGATGTGCACAAAGCCGTTAAAGAAGTTTTAAAAAAAAAATCAGTAAAAGAAATAGCATTTAGGCAACGGAAGTGGTATATGTTTTCATAACTTTTTTCAGAATGAGGTTATCGCACTGACTTAAGTGACCTTTCGCGTGGTGGCGCCATCTATCATAATAAAATGTATCCTATGTCCATCTTCAGAGTTTAAGTTATCTCCATAACAAAATATGTAAATCAAAATCGGTTCAGCAGTTAACGCATGATATTCTTTTACCGAATTCATAAAAATAAGTTTTTCTAGGTAGTTCATTAAGTTGTTCATTTAACTAGTTTTTTTTTAAATATGAAATTTGGTATAATTTTTGTGTCATCTAGTTAATGTTATGGATAAATTGCTGTGCGTAATTGTAATAGGACGCAGACACGCATTTGTTGTTCTTGTAAGTTATTTTTCACCTCCCACGCTCTGAAAAGGAGGTTTTGTCAATCAGTTTAGGCGTAGAAAATCGCTTTTTTCGGCCTAGAGCTGCAAAGTACTTTAATACCTAAAAATATGTCTTAATGCGTTCCGAATCGCACTATTGACTTTTTTGTTATATTTGATTCTTATTTTAAATAGCTTCAAATTAATTATAATACTCCGTTTTGGTTTAATTATATTATTTTAGTTCATTTAATGATAAAAACAATAACGATAAGATTAAACTATTTGTTATAAGAATTTTATATTAGGCTGGGTGAGATTTCTCAACCTATAATTGGATTTCGGACTGTTTCATAAATCTTTATTTTTAAATTGTCTTTGTCTTATACCTCATGTCAGTGTCAACATTTACGGAATCGTTTTTATTCTTAGTCATGTAACAATAAATTCCTACTTTAAATAACTTTGAATTAACTATAATACTCCCTTTTTTATTTTTTTATATCATTAAAACAACGAGAATAAGGTATATTTAGATTAAACTTTAGGTTTAAAGAATTTTTTACCGGAAGTTGACCGCGGAAACAACCATAAAATGTTCCTCGCTGTTGTGAGGTGAAAAATTGTGTGTTGCGCTCGGCAGAAAAGTTTTTAGCGTCTTGTACCTTTGAAATCCTCGCTTCGCTCAGGATTCAATCTTTGCACCACTCGCTACACTCGTGGTTCAATCCTTGAATCGTTCACTTGCTCAGATTTCAATAGAGGTAACTCGCCGCTAAATAACCAACTTTCCAGCCTTGCATAACAAATAACTATATTGTTTATTTTGTCTGTTATTGTGCCAAGTAAATAAAATAAAATAAATAAATAAGGTACAAGACCAACAGACAGAGTTACTATTGTATCTATAATATAAGTATGGATTACTTAATTATTTCACATGGGTAATTAAACTAATAGTGCCTTGACAATAGCACTGTTGTTTTATTTCTTATAAATGTTTTATTGTTAATTACTGGTATGGCTTTACTAAAAGGTCAATGTTATTATTAATTAATAACTGTCATTAAATATACGTTGTAATAATCGGATAAAATTGTCATGTTTTTAATTAGTTACAAGAAAACAAATTTAAAAATAATTCTTACACTAACTAAATTATTACTGCAAAAGTAACTTGGTTGGTTTGTTTGTTCAGGTAGGGTCTGTTCTCGTAGGAATATCGGAATAAAAATCATACAATGTTTAAATTCCATCTCAAACAATCCCATACCAAAGCACAAAATGTATGGAAAAAGACTTTCGGTCGATTTGGATGACCACCTGTGCAAAATTGCGACGTCAAATAATGAACAGATTTTTAAATAAACAGGATGGTATTTTTTCATACCACCTGAAGGCAATCTTAAATACTGGAGAAATCAAATTACACTCAAAGGAAACATTTCCTTATATTTGAAAAGAAACACAACTGTATTCAAAGATTTTTATGCTACTTTCAAAAGAGCCTTGTTTAGAAGTGCTTTTTCTGGCCCATTGAGTTTATAAGTCGAGATTTCTTAGAGAGAGTTGATCTTTTTGGTTAACCCTACCGATTGATGCTATAAAAGTTCTGGTAGTTTTTTTTTAACAGATTTTGGCTGATTCGATTCCTAATAAGGGAAGCGTATTTTTAAGAATCTCATAATGCGGTTTTGTTTATTCTCAAAAACAAGTGAATGTTTTGTTTGAGTGTAATTTGATATCTGCCGCAACACAGTTTTTTAACTAGCGCGGAGGGTAGCTGTCATTATCCGCTACCGCCATTCCTATACATAAATTGTTTTATGGTAATAATTGTACTGTAGCATTGTGATTGTGAATCGGTAAATAAATTTTATTTCATTTCATTTCATCTTTAGTAAAAAATCCATCCTGTATATAAAAAAGAAACTGTTTATTATTGAATAGGTGATCACCGATATAAACTATATTTTCCCAAAATTTTCTTCAAATCGACCGATCGGCTTTTTCCATACATTTTGTGCGGGGTCATTTCATTCAAATCCGTAACGTAAAAATTTAAATATTCACATCACATTACATAAGAATATTACACCCATATTCTAAGTCGTTCCTCCAAAACTTACTCGTCCTCGACTTAACGAAACCTCATTGAAAACCTCTTCGAAATACTCCTCGAAATCGGTATTCTAAGTCATAACTCCGTAAGGACCTGGAGGAGCCAAAGAGTACGTAGCCACTCCGTGTTAGGCCTAGCGCACACTACCATTTTTACCCACGACGAGGTTGAGTGGAGTGTAAAAAGTTTTGGAGGAACGACTTAGAATATGGGGGTTAGAAGTAAGTTCTAAACTTAAATCTATTACAATTTGACAACAATACTAAACTCCCCAAAAAAATTGAAAAATTGGAAAGTATTTTCTATCAAAATATCAAAACCTTTTTTTAATTATATTTTTTTTTAAAAGTTTCCTTGGGACGCCAGTCCACGTTTAGTGTTGAATTTACAAGTTACCGTTGCCGTATTGTATTATTATCTAACAAGCCAAATAAAGTTTCGGACGGAAATGTCACCTTAAAAAAAACATGCGATTATCGGGCCTTGACCTCGTCAGGTAAATTCGCATTGGACGTATGACTGTATAGAATCTGATTCATCTTTTGGAAGGTTGTGCCTAGACAGCTTAGCATTGAAGTATTTGTTAAAAGGCGGAGCTTTACTATAGAACTTTTTCTTTTTTTTCATGGTAAGGTTATTGTTAGTTTCAGAAATAACAAATAGATGTGAACAGCTCTGTTCTACTGAGTTTTGAAGATCAAAATGATCGATGAATTGTATTCATAAAGTACGTGAATGTGCTTCGAAAATGTACAATGGACTTTCGAATTTGTGTGTAGAACTATCGAAGTTTGGTACATACAAACATTCGGAGTTAACTGATTCGTAATCAGATCACGTACTTTATGAATCTTTTTTATCTACGAAATCAGAATATAATTGGCGGCTTTAGAAACTCTGACACCAGAGGTGGCCACTAATCCTCATACGATAAGAATAAATATGAATGACAGTCGGCTACATTGGTATCATACGTAATTTTGGATTCATGACAAGTTTTACATTTTTGCGAGTATGAAGTTGAATTTTCAACTGTCATCAAAAAAGTGGAGCTTTCGTCCGTTTGTTTGTTTTGACACCGCTTTCAAAAGGCTTATTTTAATTTTTTGAAGACGGTTATTTTTTTTATAATTCAACAACATCATTGCAATTAGTTACATCAGGTGGTCGCCGCGAATTATCTTAATATTTTTTTTGCACTCAAGAACCTCATAACTTTTGGAATTTTATAACTTTGGGACCTCGCCTTTCCCCATGTATACCAAAAAGGTCTGTTGGGTGCGGCCAATCACATTGTCTCGTGACCGCTTGATTGCATTTTTTTTATGTGTTAATTGCTTCTCAGGTTATTAACCCCCTTATCAAAATTCAGTATAAAACAAAAGTTTTGCACGCAGTATGTCATGTCGCTCGTGGTTTTATAATAAAAATAATATAGACACCAATTATCTACACTTCAGCTATTTACTTAGAGAATATTAGTAAAAGAACCACCCATTCTCAACCTCAAAAGTACTTTTATAATACATGTTTTAGAAATAATTATGTGCACTTCATGAATAGCTTACTTATGTCCAAGTTTGGTATTAGTCACAGACCTATATCGAGATAAACGGTAAAAGTGTGCCAAAAGTTTGATGCACGGTCAAAGTTTTACGACCTAAGTCTGTCCGTTTGAGACCACTCCCATGAAAACACGCATCACTCAGAAACGAAAATGGTTAATTGAGCAGTGCTTTCTTGCAAGAGCTCGTCAATAACATTTCCACATTGCTTGCTCTTGGTGTCATCGTAGGTACGAAAAATTCGACACACTAGGTTCTCATACAGTTTGAAGCGCTCTTAACGTCTACATCGAGAGGTCGGTGGTATTAGTAAACTGAAATGGTTGATTAAATGGTTAATTGCGCCCGGGTAACGGGCCACGGCCGCCTGGTCTTAGAGATGATTGCAAATCCTACCCCCCGTAACCAAAGGCGGCCTGGAGGGCAAGTACTAGCAGTTTTATTTGGTAGTACCCGCCCGCTTTCTCATCACTAAGGTAGGTGGGGACACAAGGGGATAGATACCCCACCCGAGTCTCCACCGAGCTTATACGCTAGGTGGCTCGGAGGTTCTTAGCCTTCATCATACCTGTTGTTAAGTATTGATATGGCTGAAAATGGAAGCAAGCCTCTCCCGGAATCCTCAATCACTGAGGAACTGGATATTTTATCTATAACTGCCGGAACACAACAATGCTGAAAACATTGTTGTTATGGCGTCAGACTTAGATAAGATGGTAGTAGCTAGCCAGGCGGACTTGCAACAAGTCCTAACACAAACCAAACCGAATACAATATGTGCCCCCGCTGGGAATGGAACCGGGACCCCTGGGTCTGATACCGGTGGTTGTACCACTAGACCACGGAGGCGGTCTAATGGCGGAATAATGATAAAGGCTGCGTATTTTGAAGCGCTCATGGCCGCGTTTGACAGACTGATCGTATTCGATCACGTTTGTTAAGCAAAGCTCGGCCCGGTCAGGTGTCGGATGGGTGACCGTAAAGTGCATTATAACTGAGCGCTTCCGTGCTTCGGAGGGCACGTTAAACCGTCGGTCTCGGCTGTTGTCATTTGATTACAGTCGTTAAGCCAAGTCAGAGGCTCATATGCGGCTTGATAAACTCTGACGCCAGTGGTAGCCACTAATCCTCACTCGATCAGAAGAAGATTTCAGGTGAGTCCAACATTTCGAACCGCCCCTGCACCTGGGGGCGAGGGATGCGTAAAGTCAAAGTCAAAGTCAAAGATTTTTATTCAAATAGACTTATAGATAAGTGCTTTCGAATCGTCCAATTTTTTTTTCCTACCAGCCATTCAGGACATCTTTTAACTGATAAGAAGAACGGCCGCAAGAAACTTATCAGCTTTAACAGAAGCAACAACATTTACAAAGGAACATGTCGTTGCCAAACACAAATCTACAATCTTGAAACATATTTTATATAAGAGGAAAAGTAAAAGCATTTCTCCTAGTATAAAAAGGTAGGATAGGTACCTGCACCAAACAGGTAGTTTTATGCATCAGAAGCGTGTTGACATTCATGGTACATTGTCTAAATAGGTTGTCACGTAGTTTGCATCATTAATTGAAGCAATAGCTATGGTTTCCTCGTTGACATTATTTATACTATGTTAAAATTATTGTTTAAATACATTAAATTAAATCATCATGCGTGATGATCATCCATTTTATATCCTTGATATGTACAGTCGGGAAACATTCCGATTGACCAGTAGGGTTTTTTTGGTAAGCGTTTATTCGAAAAGTAAGAAGGTAAACTATTTATTACTAGAAGGTACTAGTAACTTTCCTTTTTTCAAAAACAAACTGCATTTACATCTTCTCACTAAGTCCTCGTTTGCAACTACCTTCTTTTTTATTATTTTATTATTAAGTATATATTATTATAATGTATATGGATATATTAAATATATACTCAGTTTATGATTTTGTAATTTTTGAATTTTCCAATGCTATTTTTATACTTATGGTAAATTTTAAATAGAAAAATATTAGAAAAAATTAACTCTGCCACAAGTGAAGTTACAAAATCATAAATTATTGGCAGTTGCATCTTAATCGATCGTTAAACACCTGAAAAGATGTTTCTTTCGAATGCAAGGATATTCCTAGCATTGATGTAACAACGCTGGCCTACAGCGTATTAAAAATATAAAAATATTGGAGAATTTCGACTGTGGTTCGCAAGTCACGGTAGCTCAGCGGTTAGAGCATTAGACCGGATTTCCAAAGATCGCGGGTTCGATTCCCGTCTGAGAATTCACTTGTGGCCGAGTTAATTTTTTCCAATATTTTTCTATTTAAAATTTACCATAAATATATTCAGTTGTTATTTATTAAAATATTTTATATTTATTTATGATTATTTATTCAGTAGTTTATGTAGGTAAATTTATTTTTATGTTCAGTAATATGGTTAAGTAAATTTTGTTATACTTGCTTGTTGCTGGTGCACTACCTCTCGCTCTCTCTCTATTTTTCCTATGCCTCAAAGGTTGTCTGGAAGAGATCGCTCTTAGCCATAAGGCCGCCTTTGCCCACATTTATGTCAACTCTTTCTTGTGTTTCTGTCTGTATTTTTGTGTGTGTAAAAAAGTATTTTATCTATCTATCTATCTATTATTTAAGTGAAATAACTATTAATGATCTGTATTTTTTTGTGATAAAAACTTTTTCTAAAAATCAATTCCTTTTTGAAATATAGCTTTATAAAAAACTACTGGTCAAACGGGAAGTTCCCCGATTGTACAGGTACTTTGAGTACCAATGTGGCAAACTGTAGGTAGGTATTCATTGAAATAAAACAACTTTTACGGATATCAACGGATATCAAACGCGCTATATTTCACGAACTAAGTTGTAATTGTCCGTTTTTTTGGTTTTTTAGGGGTTTTTTGATTTTCCCGACGCGACGTTTCGGCACCTTTTCAGCTGCCGTGGTCACGGGATGACTCATCCCGTTACTACATAGTTTTTTGTTTTTTTTTATTTTCCTCACAAAACCGGATACAATCTATTAAAACATAATGTAAGTATTTTGTTTGATAACTTATACTAGATTGATCCTATGCAAGCACCGTAAATAAATATCCGTAAAAATTGTTTTATTTCAATGAACAGTACGCGCCAAAACATAAAATATACGTATGTAGATAGGTATTCGTTTTAGAAAAATAATTGCTTTCATCTTCTTCATATCCATAGACTGTTATACCATCCAATAGTTTCCGATAACGTTCATAGTAAAGTTAACTCATACTAGGAGTACAGGCAGTATGATCTTAAGAGCGCTTGCTTTTGCTTGTAAAGGAGCGGTTTTCGTCGAGCAAAATGTATAGCCAGGAGTTTTATTTTTGACTTAAGTGTCGCTAGCTTTATTTCGCTGGCCTGCAACAAGTGGGTGGATTAAAAAACATGGAAATGGTATGTCGAACAAAAATCATTAGAAACGAAGCGCTCGACGTGCGACGAGTTTTTTTTTTATTTTCTTTATCAACGATGGGGAGACTCTTAGCCTTCATCATACCTGATGTTAAGTATTGATAAGGCTGAAGATGGAAGCGAGCCTCTCCCGGAATCCTCAATCAGTGAGGAACTGGCTATCTTATCTCTCTGCCGGAACACAACAATGCTGAAAACAATGTTGTTATGGCGACAGACTTAGATAAGATGGTGGTAGCTAGCCAGGCGGACTTACAACAAGTCCTACCACCAACCAAACCGAATACAAAATGTGCCCCGCTGGGAATCGAACCCGGGACCCCTGGGTCTGATACCGGTGGTTGTACCACTAGACCACAGAGGCGGTTAATAAAAAATAGAGCGCCCTGATGTGATGTGCCTATAAACCTATCCTGAGATTATACCAAGATAATGATCCCTTGTTTCCCTTAAACTTGAACCACACGGATTGGTTTTTTACTCCAATTTACATTTAGCATTTTTTCTACATCTTATCAAACAATAGTTGCATTTTCACCAAACAGCAAAATGTCTATTAACACAGTAATGGATGCAAATATGCGTTTTATATGCTACCTGCCGATAGTACGCGCATTCGGCCGTTAGCTAATGGGCCATGACCGACAACCAAAGGCCGACGGTCGACATTAAATCTGACACTATAGCCGGCATGGCGATTCTGAACGATTTGACAGTTCGATTAGAGTTGGGCGATGTGAGCGACGAGGAATGGCGAATTAATAATAATCACACCAATTATCTAGCCCACGTTAAGTTTCATAAGAACTTGTGTTATGAATACTAGGTAACGGATAAACATACATATCTACTTTTTCTTTTTTGTAAATACATACTTATGACACATATTAAACACCCAGACCAAGACAAATAGACATGTTCATGCGCACAAATATTTGTCTTGTCCGGGGATCGAACCCGGGACCTCTGGCGCAGAAGGCGGGTTTAGTACCCCTACGCCAAACAGGTCGTCAAATTTACCGAACACAAGACAGAGGCCGTCCCATGAGATGGTGTTTTCTATAGTAACTCATGCATAAGCTTCCAGAAAGCATCATTTTGTGAAGTGGAACTGATGATGAAGACCACAAATGGTCATCGGAACTATTAAATACGGAAGCGATACGATTACTTTAATGTGGTTCATAAGCAATTTATGCTCGACTCAATCCAAGTGATAAAGTGGAACTGATGATGAAGTACCGGGAGAACTCCTAAATAAGTAACGTCCCTGCATTGGGAAAAGTAGCATTTTGTAAAAGGTGATGAGCAGTTGACGTAAAGTTATTAGCGTAAGTACGGGACCTATTCTACCTTTAACAATTGTGAAATAAAAAACGTTTTATAAAAAAAAAACGGACTTCAAAGAACTAAAAAGCAAACAAGCAAGTGTGTCCATAACTCTTTAGTACGATGTTTTATTGTAGCGATATGCAATGTTTTATTGTATAACGATGTACCTAACGTTAGTACGAATCACGTCGCTTCGAAAAACCTTAGATAGATATTTTTAAGAGATCGACTTGAAACAGAGCATTTGTAGAATGGTTACGGGTTCGAGTTCCGTCAGACCATCTTAGGAACGAGTTGATTTTTAAATTTTGAAATAGGTTCTTGAAGCAAAACACCGCAATAATAAAAAAACAAAACCTAAAAAGAAAATTTTCAAACATCGTCTTTCTACGAATTTTGACCGTTCTAATTCAACAAAGTTGACTACAATAATATTATTATTTTTAGGTGGATCCTCAAACATGTAACATTAAATATATACGACAATGGATGACTCCATTCCTACCACCGTTCATACAAATTAAACAAGAACAAGTTGAAATAATAACCGAACAGAAATACTTGCAGTTATAGAAATGCGGCAATCATTGTCATTCGATGATAATGCAATTAGTTTTATTATAATCGTCTCAGCCATAATAACACCCACTGCTGGGTATAGGCCTCCCCAAAAGGGGGGGTTTGCCATAATCGCCACGCTTGGCAGGCGGGTTGGCGATCGCAGTTTGGCCAAGTGTGTAGGAGACGCTGCTGCCCATCTCCTGAAGGCTGAGTCCCTTAGTCGCCTTTTACGACACCCACGGGATGAGAAGGGGTAGTGCTATTCTAAGCCGACACTACACAGCTAAGTTATTATAATAATGAGTTTTATTTTACATTCAAAAGGATTATTTGAATTGACGATATTAACTTTTTATTACAATTTGAATAATTAAATGTTAGCTCATAAATGTTGAAGATAATAGCACAATATAGACTGTGATAATAGCATGTTCAATACTTCATTTACATGATATGCTCAAGTTATCAAGTTCATCTATGGACAGCCAACAGCACGTCAGGATTTATACTTGCAATGTTGCCTGTACTTATTATTTATTTATGTATGTATGTAATTAAATAGTAAGAAAACTGGCCAACTGCCAGTACGTACCACTATTATTAATATCGAGCAAAAAACGGCACAAAAGTCACGTTTGTTGTATGGGAGTCCCACTTAAATATTAATTTTATTCCGTTTTTAGTATTTGTTGTTGAAGCGGAATAGAAATACATCATCTGTGAAAATTACAAATGCTATTTGTTCTGTGCTAGCTATCACGGTTCATGAGATACAGCCTGGCGACAGACAAACGGACAGTGGTGTCTTAGTAATAGGGTCCCGTTTTTAATCTTTGGGTACGGAACCCTAAAAACAAATATGTATAGAAATAATTGGTGACATGTTATGTTTTAACTTTATAGCCAAGTAAGCATTAACAATTCTTTAACAAATTAATCTACAAAGCAAATGCTAAGATCCTTCATCATACCTGGTGCAATGATTCTCGTCTTATCCATGTTCATCCTAAAACCCACTCTTTGGGAAGCACTACGGAGATCTTCGAGCATTGTGTTCAGGTCCTCCAAGGTCTCAGCCATAAGGATTATATCATCGGCAAAACGAAGGTGTGTCTAGATAAGAGCTTGAAGATGTCCTCCAACGCAGCTGTGAACAGTTTCGGAGAAATGACGTCTCCCTGTCTCACACCTCGCTGCAGTTGGATGGGATTTGTGCTTTGGTTCTGTAATCGGACCGACATGGTGGCATGTTCGTAGAAATACCTTAACATCTCGATATACCTATAGTCAACTTGGCACCTCTGGAGAGACTGCAGCATCACCCAGAGCTCTATCGAATCGAAAGCTTTCTCATAGTCCACAAACGCCAAGCAAACTGGCAGATTTTACTCCTCGGTCTTCTATATAACCTGCCGCAGCTTATGGATGTGGTCTATGGTGCTAAATCGTACTTTTATGTATAAGGCTGAAGGTGAAATCACGCTTTTTCCGGAATCCTCAACCATAGACAGAGGAACAGGCTATCTTATCTCTTAACTGCCGGACCACAACAACGTTTAAAAAATTGTTGCTATGGTGACAGACTTAGATGATGATAGCAAGCGGTCGACGTAGAGCAAGTCGTACTACCAACCAAATGTATTGAGTCTGCTATAGTTAATTTATATACCTTTTAATTAGACTTCACAATTTCTTCCATTCATGGCAACTTATATTCAATTCGGCATCACACGATTAAATCTTTTTATTAACTGTTGGCTCATCTTGCTGAGAAAAGTCATTGTATACACGTTGTCTTGTGTTAATAATCTTTAATCGCTCAACGTGCAAAAACTATAGTAAGAAACATATAATGTGATTTCCCTGTATCATTTATTCTAGCCTGTGACCCTAGGTCACTTCATTACTTGGTACAGACGAGATCACGTCAAGCCTTACAATTACATAACAAAAATAGTTTTAATTGCTAACGCGATAAAAACGCGATCGAGTTCAACAAAGCTGAGTAGGTAACTATTTAGTCATCGGTGGCTAAGTGACAAGTGTGCTTTAGGTTCTTGTGAAGTTAAATACTGTAGAACTAAATCACACTATTACAACAGTAAGGTTAGATCAAACCTAAACAACAGAAACGCGACTTTTAGTGTGATAAGGTACTAAAGAGCTCAGTTACTTATAAAGCTGTTTGTACCTGGTGATTATGACGATTCACTAGTGAGAAACAATATGATCGCAAAACACTATAATTGTTTTATGTTTCGAGATAAATGAAAATAGTTGAAGTCATGCGTCACGTGTTTTTCATGTTGAAAAATGACCTTAAGGTTTGTACCTATGAGTAATGGTAGTCAAGTCTTTATTTGAATCTATTAACTTTATTATAATGTAAGTGCTTAACTTACAATCCTTTAGTTAATAGTTGAAATTTATTCAAGTTTCTTTACTGTTATTAACATGCTAGTACTATGCAAAGTATTCATTAAATTTTACAAGTCTACTTATTTTTAAATTACTGGGATTTTCTGTGACCTCTTAAAAGCGTTTGATTTTGTAAGTCACAATGATAGTACTAAAAAAAAGTGTGAGTATGCTATATCCCAAGTCTTAAAAGTCAGAAAGTTGCCGGAAATAAAGCAGTCTTCAAAGCATCACTCATCACGAGCGTGCCACAGGGATCGATATTGGGGCCGTTGCTATTTTTAATAAATTAATATTAATGACCTCCTTATTATACTAAATCTTATGCGTACTGTTTGCTGACGGCTCTTAACACATCTCCCCACAAATAAATAAGTAAAAAATGAACTCCTCTGATATTTGAACTTGATAAAAGTAGAAAATTTGTTGACGATTTTAACAGTAGTCTTTTAAGGTGAACAACTCTGGTTAAAGCAAAAGTCTCTCTAATATGAATGTGCCAGGTACAAACGATAGTATCTTGTTGAATGTAAACGGCGAACTAATTGAATTGCTTAAGTACCTAATACCACAAAAATTCTGATTAATTTGTTGAAATTCCGACAACCACTATATTTGTATCCTTTTAAATAAAAATTTGCCATGAAGAATTGCGGTTTCCTTATTTTTTATATAATTATGTTTGGGTTAAATATAATTATTTATTAACATCGTATATTTTTATGACATTAACTTCAAACCCATGACCTTGATTTCAGTCACATTCAGGGCCATTAATCGCTCAGCCAAGCAGTCTACGAAGTTGTCACCAATATTTCATTTTAACGATCTTTCATCTGACGTAAGTTCTAAGTTCAAATAACGGCTTCATTATAAAAACCGGCAAAATATGAGAAATTGGGATGGTTCCAACTAATTGGGACTAATTGGAAATTTATACACACATAACACACATAGATAAACTTACGCCCGGGCATTACCGAAGGGTTGCCAGAGGACGATTCGCCAGCCGTGTTAACAAATTGGTAAACGCTAGAATGATAGAGTATTATCTGGCCGTTCTTTCTACGCCATTTAACCCAGTCTGGATTGTCCCACAATACAAATAGATCACGTGTTAGTTAGGACTTCGCCAAGGCAGTAATATTTCCTAAGAGCCTTTACTCAATTTGTCCAAATAACTGCCAATTTTGAAGCGTCAAAACTTAAGCGACCCAATTCGTCTTTCCGTATCGCGCCACGTTTTGCTATATTATTTTTGTATTAAAGATCATTAAAACATACATTTTTTTTGCGTTGAATAGCTTTGATAGCAAAATTTATCGAATAGCCCTCATAGTTCCAAGAGAAAATGCGGTTTGCGCATAATAATTCGTGACAATTGTTTGGTATATTGTTCTGTGGTTCTGTATCACGTTAGCAAATTGACTACATAACCGAATAATGTAAGCATTTTTGTACAATCCATTATAGAAATAATATTGTAACTATCTGAAAATAATATAAAAAATTTAACAAGAATCCCTTTGTTTAGTCAAAGCTAGATTGAATAAAGAAGGAATTGAATATACCGATCGACTAAAATACTAGGTTTGGTTGTGGAAAAAGTAGGTCTAGGGTAGGGTAGATTGGCGGCTAAATAATAAATAAATAAATAATTTCATAATTATTATCACACCAATTATCAAGCCCACGTTAAGTTTCCTGAAGAACTTGTGTTATGGATACTACATAACGGATAATCATACTTATTTACTTTTTTTGTAAATACATACATAATAGACATATTAAACACCCAGACCAAGACAAATAGACACGTTCGTGGACACAAATATTTGTCTTGTCCGGGGATTGAACCCGGGACCTCTGGTGCAGAAGGCGGGTTTAGTACCCCTGCGCCAAACAGGTCGTCAAACTGGATTTTGGTCCGAAAAGACATAAAATATATATTTTATAATCTAAATGAGCAGATCCGCAGGAGAACTAAAGTTACGGACATCGCTCGAAGGATTGCTCAGCTGAAGTGGCAGTGGGCGGGACACATAGCGAGAAGAACCGATGGCCGTTGGGGCGGAAAGGTTCTGGAATGGCGACCGCGTACCGGACGACGCTCCGTGGGTAGGCCCCCCACAAGGTGGACCGACGATCTGGTGAAGGTCGCGGGAAGCCGCTGGATGCGGGCAGCGCAGGACCGATCGTCGTGGAGATCCTTGGGGGAGGCCTATACCCAGCAGTGGGTGTCATGTGGCTGAGACGACAATCTATATGACTTTACCAATACCCGTATAACTATTCTATGAATAAATTATATTATTATGGGGGCTATGAAAATAATGTCTGTTTCGAAAAAAAAACTGTAAAACATCCAAAAGACAGGTGTCTATGTAGCCCTGGAAAAGTTTTCTTCCTCTTTACGAGGAAGCAAGCCTTATAATTAAAAACCGAAATAAGATTATTAACCTATCTTATCTGCGTAAGTAAATAATCTGGGTCGGTAAAAAAAGGAAATATGAAAACTAAACATTTATAGTAGGCGAACTAATATTTATTATGTAACTAAACTTCACGTTGATATTTTCCGTATTATTGTAAAAACTTGTTATCAATAAATCACCTAGGTTGTTAACAAATATTAATAAAGTAGACGTAATTGTTAACAAGCATTTTTTTTATAAAAATTATGTACTTACAACATACGGTCAAACATTTTTAAGCAATCGATGATATTACTTAACTTTAAGAACCGGCCCTTAGGCAAAGAAACAATTCAAAAACGATAACGAAGTTCGAAAAGAATTAAATGTATGGGATTGGCGGATTGGCATAGGCCGCGCTAAATCACGTGGTCTTACAGCAAGATAATTGGTGAATATGTCTATATTATATTATAGTAACGAATCAAATTATCGTTTAGCTTCATAACGATGTTACTTTGTCTACGGGCCGTACCTTCCTGCTGATATTTCATCCAAGTTATATGGTACCATAGCTCCACTGCTGGGCGACATACTTACCTAATAGATAGGAGGATAGGCCAAATTGGGATTGATGGATGTTCACAGTTACAGCCGGAACGGTCCAGAAATTTCTGGGTCGTATAAACATTTTTTTTGCAAATTTCTGTATTTCTTATATACAGATCGATAAAGAAAATATCTCAGAGAAGCATTGATTATTTAACTCAATTTGGCCAAACTAGTTTATACGCTAATTGAACCCATAGGTATCGATTTATTTATTTGCCAAATTATAGTAATATGTATAAGTTGTTACAATAAGTATTTCCGGAATATGCTTTCTAAAGCACGGATGACTCTAAATAGCGGATTTTATTACCCGTCCCGGGACCGAATCGACAACACAATTATTATTCTTAAACAAGTAATTATACTAGAAAAAATTTATAAGTTATAATTAGATGGCTGTTTGTTTAATTGTGTAGTGTCGGCTTAGAATAGCACTACCCCCTCTCATCCCGTGGATGTCGTAAAAGGCGACTAAGGGACTCAGCCTTCAGGAGACGGGCAGCAGCGTCTCCTACAAACTTGGCCATACTGCGATCGCCAACCCGCCTGCCAAGCGTGGCGATTATGGCAAACCCCCCCCCTCCCTTTTGGGGGAGGCCTTTACCCAGCAGTGGGTGTTATAATGCTGAGACGACGACGACGAGATGGCTGTTTCATCTTAATCGATAGTCAAACATCTGTAAAGATGTTTCTTTCGAATGTGAGGACATTTGATTTTCTCATTGATGAAACGACGGTGGCCAACACCATGGAAAGGGTGAATATACTAGGGAATTTCAGCGTGTTCTCATAGGTCTCTGTAGCATAATTGGTCAGTGCATTGGGCCGGATTCCCAAGGATGCGGCTTCGAGTCCCGTCAGGGCGACATGAGACAAGTTGCTTTTTTCTAGTATACATATTTACTTGTTTAAGAATTATCAGATAAAAATATCAAAATTAAAAGTAATAATAATAAAATAAAATAAAATATGTCCTGAAGATACAACTAGGAAACAACGTCCCTAAATCATGCGTGTATTAGTTATTACATAGTTATTATTACACTGAAAATTATAACCTATTACAACTTGTTTCAACACGTGGAAAGCGAGCGAATATTTCTCGATAGTACAGTTGACAGCACGTCAGGCATAACACATTGATAATATTGATATTGAACGCGTCCTTATTACCTTCGTGTTAGGAAAGGTTTTTGTAGAGCAACTGTCAATCGAATTCACGCAATTAAAGAATAGCAAGATGTAGTATAAAAAAATATTATAAAGATACCTAGGTTGTCTGTCGTAATTTTGAAGATATGGGTAACAGTTATACACTTGAATGAGTTGTGCATTTTCTGTATTTTTTTAAAGTGAAGACTTATTTAACGGCGTTGTGCACATTAGAGTTTTAAATTTTTGGGATGGGTAAAAAATGTTAAAGTCGCGTCACGACCCTGATCGAGAATTCGTAAGACGGAGAGAGAGAGTAGACCGCCGGCGCAGCGTAGGAGAAAAAGTAATATCCCCCTCTCTTTCTACCGCGCGGCGAAAATGTATGCCTGCTCCTGTTTCGTTTAAGCGGTTTTCACTTCTGCCGGCACTCCCAGAGTGCAACCCTTTTAAATATCTTTTTTTATAGTTTTTAGGGTGTTATCTACTGAGCTTCTTTAGCCTAGCATCCATATAGGATGTCAATAATAATATATAGATATAGATGTCGATAAGAATTAATTAATTCATTGATTATTTAACCTGTTACTTACTCGAGCAATAATTTTACCGTTATTTTTACTATTTTTCGTTCACCTAACTGCCTATTCGAGCCATGATCACAAAGTAGGCCTAAGTATCATTAAAGCCATTAGTTAAAAAACCTGTTAGATCGTCAAGTCAACATAGAACAGGATGAAATTCATTTAAACTGAAGTCATATATTATATTTTTTGCGAACAAAATGTTTGTCGTAATAAAATACCAGTTAGAACAACATTATTCGTTCATAAATTTAATGATTCGTTCTTAAAAACGACGATGATATTGCACGTGAAAAAAAACCGTAATTATAACTTTTTAATTTTACGTGATAACTTTTAAACAAGAAAAAAACAACTTGTCTCATGTTTTAACCGCCTCTGTGGTCTAGTGGTAACAACCACCGGTATCAGATCCAGGGGTCCCGGGTTCGATTCTCAGCGGGGGTACATATTGTATTCGGTTTGGTTGGTGGTAGGACTTGTTGTAAGTCCGCCTAGCTACAACCATCTTATCTAAGTCTGACGCCATAACAACAATGTTTTCAGCATTGTTGTGTTCAAGCAGTTTAATATAAGATAGCCAGTCCCTCAGTAGTTGAGGGTTCCGGGAGAGGCTCGCTTCCATCTTCAGCCTTATCAATACTTAACATCAGGTATGATGAAGTCTAAGAGTATCCCCATCGTAATTAAAAAAAATTAAAAAAGTATTGTCAGAGCAAAATGAGACAAGTTGCTTTTTACTAGTATATTTTCTTGTTTAATATTTATAAACCGTTAATGGTAAACTTGCAGCTGCATCTTTACTTAATGTACCTTGTGTAGACTCCCCATAGGGTTTTGATCGGGTATAGTTAGGAGTGAGCTTAAAATAAAACTGACTACTACAGAACAAAACGTTCTTATAACATGATGGTTTCTAATAGATGATGGTAGACCCGCTGACATTAAGACCGGTTTTATAATCGTTCTGGCACACGCTGGTAGTCGGCGCTGACAGTCGAAATGTATCAACACGCTGACCACCGCCCGCACTGATAGCTACGCGTTTTTCAAAACCGTTTTCTAAAAGTTTATACATTTTCGGATGTGTCGGCGTCGATGGTCATCATCAGTGCGATACCAAACCAGCCTAATAGTGGCTCAAGGTGGCATCACTGTTATCTAGGAAATCTCAACCTTTGAGGAACTGGCTGATTTTATTAGTATAAATGTATTACACTCATTGTTGCAGAGTTCGATAGCCATTCGAGATGGTGGTCGGAGCCAAGATGACGATCCAGCAGGGTCCCAGCAAGGGGAGGATATCCATCATGAGGCTGCAGAACCTGACTGTGCAGAAACGACGTAACACGCATTTCTTTTTATCTTAGCTTACTAAGGTCCACTTTTTTTTGCTTGCCTACTCTCTGCCACGGGCCACGGGGGACCAGAGTTGTACGCAACCCCTTAGTTATTAAGGTCCACTTGCAGGAAAATTGGCTATATCTCGATTTTGTTTAATCTAGATTTAGCCCTACAAAAATGTCAAATATTTTAATCTAGATTTAATATTTTGACACTTTCGTATGGATTAAATCTAGATTTGATTAAATCGAGATTGACAAATTTTGCTGCAAGTGGACCTAAGTCATCGTTCCACCTACAGGGTTGCCTTCCTCCGGAATACCCTGGATAGCCGAGTCTCAGCCGTCTGGGCTTAGTTAGTTAGTTTGTCGGTATGGGGATAGGGGTCGCAATCACCTATTGCGACTCCTATCCCCTGTGACCAATGGCGGCCTGGAGGGCAAGTAGGTACTAGGAATTTTGTACTATAATTAAGTCGACAAGGGTTGCAATTCTTACAATTCTGGTAGTTTCATGTTAAAGATATCATTATACTTTGAAGTTCATAGATAAATCACTAGTATCGGCAAACTCAGTAAAATTCTTTCATAAAAACTTTTATGTATTTCATCTGAAAAAAGCATTTTTTTTGCAGAACCTGTCACAAGAATACTGTACGGATCCCTGATGTTGGTATTCAGTATGGTCATGATATTGATAAATCCTGTGCAGATGGTCACCGACTGGGTAAGTTCTTTTAAGTAAGAACAGTTCTGGGTTATTATCATCAACTGGCATTTTAATTACCGACTGCTGGTGCACTGGCTATCCTTATGGAGGGATGGATAATGGGCCATGACATAACCCAACACACAGGCCCAATGCGGATTGAAGGGTTTTAACGACTGCAAATACACGGAGGAGATCGAGGATACTAATTTATGCGCATCTATCCCGTGACCGACTATGCGAAAGTTGCTTACCTAATCGCTACGATCGCAGGCCGCGGACGCGAACCACTGCGCCACTGTCTTGTCTAAAGTTTGTTCGCCATGTAATACCTGGCTAGCTACCACCATCTTATCTAAGCCTGACGCCATAACAACAATGTTTTCAGCATTATTGTGTTCCGGCGTTTGAGATAAGATAACCAGCCCCCTAATTGTCTAATTTAAAATCTATCGCAATCCCTTTCAGAGGTATTGCGATTGTGATATTTTCGTCTGTCATATTGCTTAGACACTTCAATTTCGTTTATACCATACCTTTTAAAACGCGTCCCGAACACAATCCCTTTCAAATGTCAAATAGTGACGGCCTGAATATCTTTCAAATTACGAATTGAAAGGGATTGCGATAGATTTTAAATTAGACAATTAGCCCCCAGTTCCTCAGTGACTGAGGAGTCCGGGAGAGGCTCGCTTCCATCTTCAACCTTATCTTTACTTAACATCAGGTATGATTAAGGCTAAGCGTCTCACAGTCGTTCATAAAAAAAAAAACAACTTCCTTAGCGAAATGAGCCACTTTCCCACTAATTAAACCGCCTCTGTGGTCTAGTGGTACAACCACCGGTATCAGACCCAGGGGTCCCGGGTTCGATTCTCAGCGGGGGTACATATTGTATTCGGTTTGGTTGGTGGTAGGACTTGTTGTAAGCCCGCCTGGTTAGCTACCACCATCTTATCTAAGCCGGATGCCATAACAACAATGTTTTCAGCATTGTTGTGTTCCGGCAGTTCGAGATAAGATAGCCAGTTCCTCAGTGGTTGAGGATTCCGGGAGAGGCTCGCTTCCATCTTCAGACTTATCAATACTTAACATCATGTATGATGAAGGCTAAGAGTCTCCCCCGTCATTCATAAAAAAAAACCTGCGAATACGACAGACCGCCGACCGCAATCATCTGACACTTTTAATGATCTAAGATAATAACTTTATAGAGCATCACTGCAGTCAATAATTACTTTCATTACTTCGTTGGTATTTCAGACTCGAGATTAATTATACCAAAGACAATTTAAGTATGTCGACAGAACAGTTAATCATGTTTCTTTGCCGCATTAGATAACCTTTTTTTTTTAATGTCGCAGGGTCATATTATCGTACTGTTTATTTTATCAGCGCGTGGAAATGTCGTAGATACAGTAGATGAAAGTTCGAGATGTCATAATATTCGTGTTATTATTGATTGTTTCGTAATTTTGTCGGTATCGATTGTAACGTAATAAAAAAAAGCTTAATAAGCATGCCTGGGATGTCGTAAGAGTCGACTTAGAGGCTCGACGCATTGAAAACCTGTGCGAGAGAAGGAAAACTAGAAACAAACCCTTTACCAACCCGTCTCGCCAGCGTGGTAGCAGTAGGCTAACAGCCTCCTATGAACGCCACAATAGGCGTGAGCTAGGAGAGGCCTATGTCCAGCAGCGGACGTCCACAAGCTGATGATGATGATGATAAATAAAAGCTTGCGTTCGTAATCAACTTTGTCAACGACAAACAACGACGTCGTTGTAGTTTCTTTTCATGTTCGTGTTTCAGTCAGGACATGACGTCGTAATTACGAAATTGGATGGAAAGATGCTACCGCAATATAAAGTATCTTAAATGTTGAATCCGAAATTAAGATCCTTGTACTGGTTATCTAAAATACAAACGACAAAAAAAACTTGTTGTATCCCCAATATCCTGCCCATAAATATAAAGGAAGATAATTTTTCACTGTTTTTAATGTATAGATTTGGCTTCATTACTTTTGGATTATACCGCAAGTATTCAAAGTAATTAAATAAATAATCCAGTTTTGTTGTAGGAATGGAATGATTAATAATTTAATTTATTTAGATATAATAAAAAGAGATGTGACATTTTGAAAATACTACTAATTAAAATGCAAAATACTAAATACAAAATTTCCAATTTGTATTAAATGGTATCTGAAATAGTTATTTGTTATCCAAGGCTGAAAAGTTGATTATTTAGCGGCGAGTTACCTTTATTGAAATCTGAGCAAGTGAAGGATACTAGGATTGAACCACGAGCGTAGCGAGTGGTTCAAAGATTGAATCCTGAGCGAAGCGAGGATTTCAAAGGTACAAGACGCTAAAAACTTTTCAAATGTTCATAGCACGAATATTTGTTCCGACTGGAGATCGAAGGCTCGACTTCTAGTTCTATCACTACTCAATACGCCGTACCATACGGTAGATAATTGTAGGATGATTAGGTTGTTTTTATGAAACAAACTGCTAATAAATTAGCCCTATTGAAAGGTAGGTAAGTTTAATCCTTAATTTTTTTTATAAAGCTAACGCCCGAAATTAATAACCTATCTGTAGATATGAATAAGGCTATCTGAGATAGTTGCCAAGGATATTGTTGTTAATATGACCAAAATAACGATGGTTGCTATCTAAGATAGTTGCCTAGGATACTGGCAACGGAGGCAGTATCCTATTCAACTATCTCAGATAGACCTATCCTATCTACAGATAGGTTATTAATTTCGGGCGTTAAACGAAGCCTATACAAAAAATACGTGATTCAATTGGTTTGGAATTCCTAATCAATATGTATATTTAGATGATCATTAAAGTAAAACTCGTTATTTTTACCTCTTTAACATTCATTTAATGATTAATTCATATTGTTAACACCCTTTGACTTATGGTCTGACAGATAATACGTAATAATGACAGTAACATTAATATCTGGGGGACCTTCGATATTACAAAGTAACTGCCGCCAGATATAATATTTAGTTAAACTTGAATCTTCCTTATTACTTCCGTGTATCTTGACGACTATACCTAAAACAATATACAACCTAGATAAATAAACACATCGGACATGCATATTCTATTATTTAGTAAGTCGGTATCATCGAGGAACAAAAAAATTGTGGTAAGGTCCAAGAGTAATACCGAGTATCCGTGGACCCTATATTACTAGTTTACCAGCGGTAATTGGTTCTGCCTTACATGCCTGGGATGTCGTAAGAGTCGACTAAGAGGCTCGACCTGGACTCAACGCATTAAACACCTGTGCGAGAGAAGGAAAACTTGAAAGAAACCCTCTACCAACCCGTCTGGCCAGCGTGGTAGCACTAGGCTGATAGCCTCCATGAACGCCACAATAGGCGTGAGCTAGGAGAGGCTTATATCCAGCAGTGGACGTCCACAGGCTGATGATGGATGAATATTGGTTCTGCGGCTTATAATGGCCGGCAAATTTTTTGCGATTTTTTTATTTTTTTCGATGGGCTGTCAGACGAAATTAATAACCTATCTGAGATAGTTTCCTTGGATACTGGTTTCGTTGCATTGCAACCGTCGTTATTTTGATCACATTAACAAAAATATCCTAGGCAACTATCTCAGATAGTCCAACCCTTATCTACAGATAATAGCTTTTTAATTTCGGGCGTGCCGATAACTATTGTTCTCTATCGGATCACGTGGATTTGATCCCTCTGAGAAACTCCGAGCATAGCCCTCTCCATAGCTCGCTGTGCCACTTTAAAGTTTACGTTGTTTAGTTTCTGTCTGCTTGGCCATATCTATCTATCACCATCTTATCTAACTTTGTCGCCATAACAACAATGTTTTCAGCATTCTTATGTTCCTGCAGTTACAGATAACGATAGTTAGTCCTCAGTAGTTAAATAGGTATTCCGGGATAAGAAAGATTTAATATAAAATATGTTTAAGATTTTTGAATTTTTGCATTTTTCAATGCCATTTTTATACTTATGATAAATGTTGAATAGAAAAATATTGGAAAAAATTAACTCGGCCACAACGTGAGATGGGAATCGAACCCACGACCTTTGGAAATTGGATCGGAAGAGCATTGGACCGGATTTCCAAAGGTCGTGGGTTCGATTCCCATCTGAGAAAAACTAAGTTGGAGAGGGTATGGTATCTTTCTAATTAGTTTGTGTGCAATAAAGTGTTTTTATTATTATTAGTGAAATATTTAATCAGTTGAAATCAGCGGGGCTATTAGCTACCTTTACAACAGCAACGCGACAGCAGAAATTGCGCGATAATTGCTTTATGTCACGTATCAACAGTGCGGCATCTACCGAACAATCGATGAAGTACAATGTCCATTCATTTAGTTCCTGTTATTGCTACCAAATTGTGATTGGCGCTAGCGTCATAGCAACACGCGGCTCAACACGCGGCACTCTCCACAGAAGTAGGAGCGCGAGAGAGTGAGTATCACAGACATAGATTTAGATCTATGTCTGTGGTGAGTATATTATAAAGACAATTCTCGGTACGGGATTTAGTTACTTTTTATTTTTTGTAACATAAACATAATTACCTATCGCTATTTACGCTTTGAAAGTTAGTTAACCAAATAAACATACATACAACTTATTTTTAGGAGGTGTAGATAAAGAACTAAAGTAGCATCCTGTGTAAAAATAATTGTATAATTTTCTAGACATTTCGAGGAAAAAATTGAAAAATAAAATCAAATAATCCCTAGCAATATCGAGCGAAATGGTCTTACATTTATTTTGATTGAACAAATATGTAGATAATTGAGAGTTTAACTATAGATAATAATTATAGATGATGTTTAAATATCTTTTATGGTTTTTGCGTTATTTTAAATATTCGGAAAAACCGGTTAAAAATTACTCAATTTTCATTTTTTTTGCTCAAAAACTACTCATTTGGGACACATGGGAGTTTAAGTCATGCATTTTTTTTAATAATAAGATTATGTCCATTTTTGAGGCTTCAAATCATACTGAGCGCTGCTGTTGACTATACATTTGTGTTTGTTCCGGTCCTAGGTGTTGTTATCTTGTAATAACTTCGTTGGTTTTGACATCTAACATAAGTGCTTGGCTAGTTATATCGGAATCTGATCAATGTATGTGATTTCCGATATTGATTCAGTATGAGAAAGCTCCTATTTCTGCCCGTCTGTCTGTCTATCTTTCTGTGATATAATCTAATTACAAGCACCTCTAAGAATATAATTTGACGACCTCCGTGGTAGAGTGGTACGTACACCGGTTTCGGATGTCGCCTACTCTGAGGTCCCGGGTACGAATCCCGGTAGGGGCAAATGTTTGTATGATAAATACGAGCATTTGTACCTAAGTCATGGATGTTCATATGTATTTCTACACATAAATACTTCTAATGTATAATTATATATATTTATATCCATTACCCTAGTATCCCATAACACAAGCCTTACAGTGCTTACTTTGGGGCTAGGTTAATTGGTGTGAGCGTAAGAAATATTTATATTTAGAGAAGTTACTAGTCTAACGTCAAAATTGACTTATAAAATCTCTTGCAAAGATCACCGAGATCACTTTAATATTGAAATATTGTCCTGTAGATAACAAGATTTGATTAAGAGTATAAATTACAGTTCTATTGTTTTATTTAATGTCTTATCAGATTGAATTTAGATAATAAAAAAATACGTCACGAACGTTAGAGGAAGGCATTTTAGTCTGTAATTAATATTGTAAGTAGTGTTATGAATAAAGCATAAGTAATTAAAATAATAAGCATAATGTTGAAAATGAGCTTTTTAAATAATTTTACCTACAGTTTTCTGAATCCTGTTCGGGGTTAACAGAGTATCAAATGTGCAGTTTGATATAAAAAAAACCGGCCAAGAGCGAGTCGGGCTCGCGCACTGAGGGATTTCCGTAAGGGTTAAGTATAACTTTTTTTAAGATTTCTGAAAAGTATGCCATTTAGAGACATCTTTTTATTTTTCCTGTAACCCTTGCATAAACTACTGTCACATAGAATAAACTTCGGAGATAAAGGGGCCACGGCCGGCATTTTTTTTAATTTTCGTCAAAAGTAGAAAACTATGCGGCCTAAAAAAAATATGTTTAAGAATGTGCAAGCAGCGCTCTTTCATAAGATGCCCCACATGCCCTTGTACACCACTTTGTTTTTCTTGTTGGTTTTTTTATTATTTTATTTCTCTCCTATTTGCAAAATAGTAGGGCAAACGTCTTCTAAAACTGTTCCAAATGTCAATTTGATAGCATTAGTAGTTCTTGAATATATCGATTTGTGACAGACAGATTGAGCCTCACCTTTCCATATTTGTTCCTTTTTACCATTTTCATACGGAACCCTAAAAATGTATCGTGACTTAAGATGTTTTCCGGAAATAATAGTGATATGTTGCGTGTCCATCGTCTGCTCTACAATAGTTTATATGGAATAAACCCTGCCCGTTTATAGGCCTTTGCCACGGCGTAACTGGGTAAATCTACGGGCGGTTTGAACGCCGTCATTGTCCTCGACATATAAAGTGTCATGCATATGCATAAGTGCGAAAATAATAAAGGTAATGCTGCTAAACGCTACTCGTCTGGGACCTATATAACTGGGCACGAGGACAGAATTGTATTACTCTAAAAATATGAAAATATGTTGAGGACAATGATGGCGTTTAAACCGCCCGTAGATTTACCGAACTAAGGAACGAACAGTGTGCCAACGCCCTTGAAATCTTTTACAATGCCGCCTTTGACAAGACTTCTTAGTATTTGACAGGACATTGTCATTGTCCCCAACGAGCGTTGGGGACAATGACAATGACAATAACAATGACAGTTGGGGCTCTGGCCCCACGAACCCCGGACGATTCTCTGTCAAAACTTTCCGTCGGACGAATAAGGAAGAGATCTTCTTTTCCTTAGTTAGACTGTGCTTTTACTACAGATTATTAATAGTTACGTCTTTTACTATCTGCCTACACTGGAATCTAGCAGTTGGCGCATTTATAGTACGATTATGCAGCGGCACATCTATCACGAAGAAGGTTGTCAAAATAATGATCAAATTTAAAAGCATGTTTGAGAAAAAGATTTTCTTTCGCTCCCTGTCCAGCATAAGAGCTAATAAAATCCTACTAATCTTCGACTTCTCAGCCACATAACACCTACTGCTGGGTATAGGCCTCCCCCAAAAGGTGGGGTTTGCCATAATCGCCAAGCTTGGCAGGCGGGTTGGCGATCGCAGTATGCCCGTCTCCTGAAGGCTGAGTCCCTTAGTCGCCTTTTACGACACCCACGGGATGAGAGGGGGTAGTGCTATTCTAAGCCTACACTACACAGCTAGCCGACACTACACAGCTGAACCGTTTTGGATAAAATTTGACACAGATATTAAGACATAGGCTAATTTTTATCCTGATATCCCCAAGGGAACGGGAACCACGCGGGCGAAACCGCAGGCGGCCGCTAGTATTATAATAGCAAAAGTATGTCCGTTCGCGTGTTTATTCGTTTATTACTCTTTCACGCTAAAACTACTGAACGGATTTGAATGAAATTTGGTACAGAGATAGATGTTAGCCTGGATTAAAACATAGGCTACTTTTATTCCGATATTCCCACGGGAACGGGAACCACGCGGTTGAAACCGCGGACGGTCGCTAGTAATTTAATAATAACAAGATTTCATAATAAACTTGAACTATTAGTTATTTGAATTTTGATAAAACTACGTATATTTTACGATAGGCTCGCAAAACAAGGTTATATATATTGATTCCAAAACAAGGTTAATTTGGTGGATGGCTTCTGGGTTGTTGGTAATGACCTTTCCAGATATTGATATTGCATATTTTTAAATTAATAAATATGCAACAACTATATTATATAATCATTGATGTAATCAGCTAGTCATTACATAAATAGTTTGTTTATTTTTTATGTTATTATCACTTTAGCAATGAGTGAATCTGATAGAGATTGATTAGACATAACAAAAACATCTACTTACAAATAGTTCTTTTGTTCATTAATTAGGAATATTACGCTGTCTAAAAGGGGTTTGGGTAAAGTTGGAACATAATAGGTTGGGGAAAAAGTTTCTTCGCATTTTTTAAGAAAATTCAAAACTATTTTTAATATAGTTAATATACATTTAACTAAAGTATCTAGGTGCAATTTTGTTCGATAACTATCTGCCATTTTGTAGGTAGGGATATGATCCCATTGCTATATAAATTTTGGGGCTTCTGATCAAAATACCGCGAGAAGTGGTTTTGGCAGTCGTCTCGTGATGTTAACCTGACACCGCCTAAAGAATTCTGAAGAGACCGAAACAGGTGGAAATCTGAAGATGCAAGGTCAGGACTATACGGCGGATGCATTAACACCTCTCAACCAAATTCTCTTATTTTTTGCTGAGAGGCTAAAAATGTGTAATGTCTAGCGTTATCATGATGAAAACGAAACCCCTTCTATTGATTAATTCCAGCCGCTTTCTCTCAACTTCTTGCTTTAATCTCATCAGTTGTTCGCAGTACAGTTCAGAATCGATGATCATGCCTGGTGGTTACAGCTCATAATGAATAATGCCCTTTCAATCCCACCACACACACAGCATCACCTTGTTGCGAGTTTACCTGGGTTTCGCCACAGTCTGTGAAGCCTGACCTTTGACCACGACCTTTTTCGTAGGTACGTGATCCACTTTTCATCACCAGTTATCAGCTTCTTCAAAAATGGTTCGGTTTTATTAAGTCGTAATAAAGAATTACAAATGAGTTTACGGTTCATTAGGTTTCTTTCAGTGAGGTCGTTAGGTACCCAAATATCGAGCTTTTTTGTGTACCCAGATTTTATCAAATGCGCCAAAACTGTTTTGTGGTCAATTCCCAGTTCTTCAGCTACGTCGTAACTACTGATATGCCGATCTTCCTCCACTTTCAAAATGGCATCCATTTTATCTGTAATAGGGCGACCAGAGCGACGTGCGTCTTTGACATCAAAATTTCCGGATTGAAAACGCTTAAACCAAATTTATGCTACTCTCACAGACACTGCACTAGGTCCATAAACAACGCAAATTTTTATCTTTTATGTAGTAAAATTTTAAAAGTTATCGAATTTCATCATTAGATTCACTCATCTTGACAATCAGAAAAACAAATGAAAACCACAAATTTTCCTAATTTCAATTTGGAATTATCTTCTTTAAAATTTAAACTTTTGTACCAAATAGTATGGCCAAAGAGATTTTATTACAAGTTCATACATACTATATGCGAAAAGACTTTTTCCCCAACCAATAAGTAGTTATAGTAGATTGTACCATAAGGGAGCAAAATAATATTTTTACGGCGAAGGCGCTTTTTTGAATCCAGAGCGAAGTGAGGGATTCTAGAGTAGAATCCTGAACGTAGCGAGGGATTCAAAGTACGTCGCCCGAGCCAAAAATATATTTTGCGGCCGAGTGATACACTCTACTTTTCATCCCCGTCTTTGAGAAAAAGAAATAAGAGGCGTTTCTAGATACAACTAATGAATGTATTTATAAAAAAAATATTAAACACCAATATAATGTTATAATGTTAAAAAAATATAAAGTAACAGCCTAAAAATTAATATTATTATTTGAAACATTTGTGCAATTTTGAAATGTTATAGTCATAGTTTAAAAAAAAAAACTGTCGCTGCTTGTGGAACTCATTTTTCGCAATTATTGCACTGCAAATATCACAAAACACTATTTACTCCAAAAAAAGTCCAATACAAGGGTAATACGTATTTCGTGCGTTTTTCTTTTTTTTTTCTTTTTTCTTTTGCGGCGCTGCACGCGCCGGTCACCTAATAATCGGCCAGTGACTTTTTCATACAATATTTTCGTGCGATCTCTATAGGCGAATCAATCAGCGTTTTTCGAATAGATGGGATGAAAAATTATATCCGAACTGAGATTTCAGAAGTTTATTGACTTTACATAATATTATTAAGGTAAAATAGAATAAAAAAAATCATATCTCAGCTCCGATATTGGTGTCAGCTATTTAGTACCTAATTGTGCTTTTATACTAATCTTTCCAAGCAACCAACGAAATAAAGACGAGTTTGTCAGCCGGCGCCAGAGGTCGCGGATTCGATCCCCGGACAAGACAAATATTTGTGTGCATGAACGAACATGTCTATTTGTCTAGGGCTGGGTATTTAATAATGTAAATTATGTATGTATTTACAAAAAAAAGTACATAAGTATGTTTATCCGTTATCTAGTATCCATAACACAAGTTCTTCGCGAAATTTATCTTGGGCTAGATAATAGGTGTGGTTGTATGGAATTATTTATTTATTTATTATTAACAGAAAAACGAAACATGAAAAGTTTATAAGGAGGATGTACTTTTTCAGCCTTGTTGATATGTAGTTGGTCACCCATCATAAGTCTAACCATATACCTAGAAAGTTGCAAAGCCGGAGGTCAAACACTTTGATAAAACCTTCAACAACTGAAATAAAACAACTTTTACGGATATCAAACGCGCTATATTTCCACGAACTAAGTTGTAATTGTCCGTATTTTAGGTTTTTTAGGGGTTTTTTGATTTTCCCGACGTTTCACGACGTGACGTGGTTGACGTGGTCACGGGATGACAATGAACAGTGCGCGCCAAAACATAAGATGTACCTTCAACAACTTTAAGGTTTCCTTAGGAAATATTAAATGAAAAATCCAAATCGTATTCTAATATTTTTTCATTTAAAGAAAGAAAGAAAGAAAGTAAGAAATAAAAATTTATTAAGTGTCACAAGAAATCACATGTATACAATAATGACATAATTGACACATAAAATAATAGTGACACTTAAAAGGTAGTCCACTCAGCATGTGTTGGATGTCGCAGACAGTCCAACGCTGGTCTTCCGTGGCTACCTACCTATATCGATGAGAGAGCACTACCGGCTTAACCATATTATTACAAACACAAATAATAATAGATAAATTAGCTACTTAAATAAAATATTTCACAAGTATAAATTAACACCAATATAATACAAATAAATCGAAACATATTATACACCATAACACAGCGAGAGTAACTTACACACCATTTAAATATTATAAATGCGAAAATTTGTTTGTTTGTTCTTTCTTCACGCCTTAACTAAGCAACCAATTAGCTTGATTTTTGGCAAATAGTTGAAAGGAAGGAAAGTAACGAAGGCAACTTTTTATCCTGATGTTCCCAAGGGAACGATAACCACGCGACCGAAACCTCAGGCAGCCGCTAGTATGACAAAAATATTTAATTAATGGCAAAGTGTTTTCACTCAATAAAAGTTTATTTTGTTTTTTTATTACTATTATAATAGGTATTTAACTATGAAATTGCATTTTTTCTCACACTTCTAGAGAACCTCACTACTCCTGTGATGAAAAGGTTCATCTATTGCTTGATTTTATAAAATTAAGATCATAATGATCAAGAATAATTAATCTTATGGTTATTATTTTCGTTTCTTATACGATAAAATACCTCGAAACGTTCTCCTTTTTTTGTCAACAAAATTTATTTTATTTAATACAATTTATAAATTATTCATAATTTTTAAAATAAAAATATAGCATAGCTTAGTCTTCAAACAATGATTGTACATTAAAAAATTGTGGCATTAGCAATTACAGTAGTATCTTTAACAAACATTGATAGTATGGAAAATTAACCATCTTTGAAAATCTTCATACAAATCGGAAATTTCATTGGTAAATACCTAATATTTGTCTATTCTAACGTTTTATAGTCCTTGACATTTAACCTCGCCAGGGGTTTCCAATAACTTAATTTGACGTTTCCAGCTTATCTATGACAAATATTGTTTGTGCGGTGACTAACTATATAAACCTCAAAGTCTCAAAAGGCAAGGCCGTCCAAACTGACCCAAGGTTTGTTATCGAGAATTGCAACTTCTCAAAATGGTTACAATCTGCTGCATTTAGGTTTGAATAGAACTAGCTTCCACCGGCGACATTACATGCGAGATACCGGGAATTTGGAATAAAAAGTTCTATGCTTTTAATCCAGACTATGAACATTCACCCAAAGACGTTCAGCCATTTTTAAAGATTTGAGTAACAAATATTTAAATTTTCATTGAAACGGTTAGTTACGAAAATAGCAGCACAATCGAGAAACTTCCCGATTGACCAGTATAGGTTTTTTGGGACGCGTTTTCCGGGAAAGTACTAAAGTTAAATAATTAATTTAATGTTCAAATGAAAAACTTTTTAATATTCTATCAGTTGTGATAAAAATGTTTTTTATATATCTATAACTTTTTTAAATAAAGCTCCCTAAGAAAACTCTTTTGGCCAGCCGGGATGTTCCCCGACTGTACCTATATTAATTATAAAAACAATAGTAAATTGATTAAATAAAAACTGTAAAGATAATTCTCAAACAAAAGTAAAAAAAAAATTGGAAGAATTTTGTTCTAATAAGAGACATTGTTGAAACATGTGGTCTTTTCCAATTTAATATGAATATGCGTCAATACATCCTTCAGGACGACTTCGTCCACTTTCCTATCTTGTCCACTTCCTAACTGGTCCACTATCCTATCTCGTCCAATTCCTAATTCGCCTACTTTCATTTGGCATATGTTGAACCCTAGTTATAATTGTTTTTGCAGAGATTTGTTTCTCCCATACATATGCTAAAGTTTGTACAGTCAACAGCAGTCACAGCTTTACATTTGCAGTACGAAAACTGCCGCTATTACGAGCCACGTAAGGGCGCTCTCAAGTTCAAAGTAAATAAAATATATAAATAAATAATTGCATACAAACACACTTATTATCTAGCCCACGTTAAGTTGCATAAAGAACTTGTGCTATGTATACTAGATAACGGATTAACATACTTATATACTTTTATATAAATACATACATAATTATACATATTAAACGCCCAGATCAAGACAATAGACATGCTCATGCACACAAATATTTGTCTTGTCCGGGGATCGAATCCGGGACCTCTGGCACAGAAGGCGGGGTTAGTACCCCTGCCCCAAACAGGTCGTCAAAGTGTAAACCCGTAGCTGCTGTCGACTGTACGAGTATATTTTGGTTGTTCCATTTTTCATTTTCTACACACAAAAATATATAAAAAGTTTCTCGGTGTAAATAATTATGTCGTTGGGTCAAAACAACGAATCACACATTTTAATTATGTAGCGGTAAAAAAATAGGAGGTATGTACTACTAATATGTTGTCTAAATAATTATGCATTCGTTAGACAACAAATTGACGTTATATTAAGTTGACCTGACAAATGATGAAACTTGTAATGTGTCATATATATTAATGTTCACCTAATTATTTTGAACAGGTTTCCTTTCTATTTGCCACTTCAAACAACACTTACTTTTCTGATAAGTACTTAAAACCTATTTTACTTTTTATCTCGTAGTTATCAATAGTAAAGATATTAATTTTCGCCAGTACCACCTATGAAAAGTTTCTGAACCTGATATTCCACTTTGCTGTAAATAATTTTCAGGAGTAATCTTGGATGCAAAGGTATGAGCCCATAAAAATAAAGAGAACTACAAAGGACAGGCCAACTAATAAACAAACCATTTAACACATCTACAGGGTGTTAAAGGACCCATAACGAAAATGAAAACCACGTATTTTCCCAATCGTGACTATCATTTTCTTGTCGTCGTCGTCGTCTCAGCCACATAACACCCACTGCTGGGTATAGGCCTCCCATAAAAAGGCGGCTTGCCATAATCGCCACGCTTGGCAGGCGGGTTGGCGATCGCAGTATGGCCAAGTTTGTAGGAGACGCTGCTGCCCGTCTCCTGAATGCTGAGTCCCTTAGTCGCCTTTTACGACACCCACGGGATGAGATGGGGTAGTGTTATTCTAAGCCGGCACTACACAGCACATACATTTTCTTGTATGGGGCCAAATCTGGGAATATCATAGTTAAGGCGCTACTCGGAAAAAGTATGAACTTTTTTATATAAAACTATAGCACGGTTACAGTTGTTACAAATCTGGTAATAACATGTATATTTCTTCATACCTTCATCTAGATTTGTATAGTTTCAAAACCACGAATTTGTTTTTATGCCTCGACACTTTTTCTTTTCGAAAAGTCCTCTAAAAAATACGAAAATTCAAGATTATTCTTAAATGGGGTTACTTACACTTTTGGAAATTGGTTTAATAAGTAGACACCAATAATATTTAGGATCGTATAGAAGATTTTTTTTTAATCGCTGTAGTTTTTTAATACGAAGTGATTTTGTGTTTTTTTTGCCTAATCTGCAAAATCGGTCTCGCTCCCGTGTGCGTCGTTTTCTCATTGCTATCTCGCTTCAGCATATTTTTTTCGAGTATCGCCTTAAGGAGTTATTGAGGATCAGAGTCAATATTTATTTTTAAAGATTATCCTTTAAAGTTACAAAACCGCAATGAATATCAAAACCAATCAAATAAACTGGATCCCGGTCTCCTACTCGTACCCTCTAGACTAGAGTTCTAGACACACGCACATGTTGCTACACGGGTTTTTTTGCGTGTAAACAAACATAACACCCATCTTTTGGAAACGAAAAATTAAAGTCGTTTCCCAGCAATTATTTTAACGTATTCTTATTAAGTTTGATTTACACTACGCATTTATTGCGGCTTCGGCATGGGTTTTTTAACACCCTGTATATCTAGGCAATTTGATGAATAAAACTTCAGTTAATAGAAGCGAGCGAGCTTTAAGACACTATACGGAAAAGTACATTCTTTTTGAAAAATAAAAAATATAGGATGGTAAGACATGGTACAAGGTATAGGGTGTCTAAATTCTGGAATTTTGACACTTCGTCTTAGCTACCTTTGAATATAAAACCTCGCATTGGTACATTTGCACCTTCGGTGGCGGTGTTTAGGGTGATGTACCTGTGGTGCTGACGGCATGTGACTTGAGCAAGCAGGCAAAAGCAATGAAAGTAACAAAAAATAATAAACAAAAAAATTTAATGGTGTCAAAGCACAACTTAACTAAACTTTACTTACAAATTTATTAAAAAACATGAATTAAAAATCGACTAAAGTAATTGTTAAACAATGCGCAACAATATCAAAAGGTGATTAATTTAGGTGATTTTTAAAAAGACACACAAACTTAAATGGCCATATTCAAATGCAGTCCACTGTTTGATATCTCACTCAATTAATTTAAAATCACATTTATCACAATGCCGTAATAATGTCCTCTTTTTTATTCGCAGTGGCTTGAACTGAAAGAAGGTTCCTTCATTTACAAAACGTGGGAGAAACTTCCGTACCAGCTGTACGCGGAGGTGTGGGTGTACAACTACACGAATGTACCCGCGTACCTCGACGGAGAGGACACCGTGCTCAAAGTCCAAGAAGTCGGACCATTTCTCTACGAGTAAGTGTGTCACACTTTTTACAACAAAGCTCTAGTACCAGCTGTACGTGGAGGTGTAGGTGTACAACTACACGAATGTACCCGCGTACCTCGACGGAGAGGACACCGTGCTCAAAGTCCAAGAAGTCGGACCATTTCTCTACGAGTTAGTGTGTCACACTTTATACAACAAAGCTCTCGTACCGGCTGTACGCGTAGGTGTAGGTGTACAACTATTCGTATGTACCCGCGTACCTCGACGGAGAGGACACCGTGCTCAAAATCCAATAAATCGGACCATTTCTGTAGGAGTAAGTGTGTCACACTCTAGACAAAGCTCTCGTACCGGCTGTACGCGGAGGTGTAGGTGTACAACTGTTCGTTTGTACCCGCGTACCTCGACGGAGAGGACACCGTGCTCAAAGTCCAAGAAGTCAGACCAAGGGGCTAATTGTCTAATTTTAAATCTATCGCAATCCCTTTCAATTCGTAATTAACTTATTCAGGCCGTCACTATTTGACATTTGAAAGGGATTGTGATCGGGACGCGTTTCAAAAGGTATGGAATAAACGAAATTGAACTGTCTAAGCAATATGTCAGACGAAAATATCACAATCACAATACCTCTGAAACGGATTGTGATAGATTTTAAATTAGACAATTAGGGGGCAGTTCTGTACGAGTAAGTGTGTCACACTTTATACAACAAAACTCTAGTACCAGCTGTACGCGGAGGTGTAGGTGTACTGTATAACTACACGATGTGCGCGCGTACCGTACCTCGATGAATAGGACAACGTGCTCAAAGTCCAAGAAGTCGGAACATTTCTATACGAGTAAGTGTGTCACACTCTATACCAAAAACTTCCGTACCAGTAGTACGTTGCTCAAATAGCTATGTAAAATCTAGAATTTGGAATGAGAATTTGCCTTTTACTAGCTGGTGGTAAGATGGTGGTAACTATACCACCATCTTTTCTAAATCTCAACAATGTTTTCAGCGTTAGTGTAGGTATTCCTTCAGTTAAGAGATAAGCCCACTCTTCAATGGCTGAGAATCCAAGAGAAGTGCGATTCCACCTTCAGTCTTACCATAACTTAACATCAGGTACGATAAGTTGCCTTTGTTCATAAAAAAAATATAAGTACCTACTTATGTAGGATAGTTAATTAATTGAACTACTCCTTTATCCAAAAATCCTTATATAAGATCGATAACCAGATCTAACGTATGAAAAATAAATATTAGGAAAAATCGACTCGACCCACAAGTTATTCTTAGACGGGACTCGAGTCCGTAACCTTTGGGTATCCGACCCACTGCTCTTACCACTGACCGAGCATTAAGTTCTAACGTCTCCCATCCATTTACAGGGAATTCCGCACCAACACCAACATTACTGTGGACAAGGAGAGGGGCGTGATGACAATGACCCCCAACATCCAGCTGAAGTTCCTCGAGGAGCAGTCGCTGGCTAACACCAATGATGTCTACATCTACGTGCCCAATATCGCGTTGCTGGTAAGATAATTGTTGTAACCGTTGAACACAAGAAAGAGGTGAGAAGTAGTTGCCATCGTATTGTCCAAAATACAGGAGCAATCAATACATTTCCCTGTTTACGAATTTGAATTTATTGATAACGTGCCTGATACCGAAGTGTCACTTTTTAGTCGTTAAGTCCTTTAGGAGCATGACACGCAATGCTCCTTCTACTATTTCTTGTGTTCTGACATATTAGGTTGGTAAATCACTGATACATTAATTGTGGTTATCACAGCACTAATCTGCCCCTGGATTTACATTTTTGCTACGTTCAAACATGTGATTGGTGACAAAAAATTATTGATTTGAGCCGTACCGTAGAAGGCTCATAAATTCTTGGTCTTCTCCTGGCACCTTTGGCAAGTGCCATTCTTTGATAGATTGCCAAGGTCTCGACAATGGGGCAACTTTATTTTGAAAATTGCACCAGTTTTAATGCATCCATATTGATAGTGGTAATCTTTATAAAAAAAACCTTTGCAGACGGGTAAAAAATTTTTTAAAACTTATGGCTTTACTATGTTCATAATTATCTAATTATCTAGTTTTTTTCAGTTAAATATCTATTTAAAGTTTAAAGAACTTAGTGGCGTGTCACATACAAAACAGTTATTATCCTCCTCCTCTTCATATATCAGTATCTTTTTTTATGAAACAGAGCTGTTATTTTTTAAGCTACATTTTAAGATAATTAGTGGAAGGATAATATATGCTT
Source organism: Chrysoteuchia culmella (assembly GCA_910589605.1). NCBI lineage: Eukaryota > Metazoa > Arthropoda > Insecta > Lepidoptera > Crambidae > Chrysoteuchia > Chrysoteuchia culmella. The sequence continues at coordinate 21,057,488 of OU342654.1, read as the reverse complement.
AGAATTATCTGTCATTCTGTAAGTGTATCATTAGCGATTGTACGAAATCCTAGTTTTGCGTCAAGGTTATACTGAGAGTGCCAGAAAATAACAAGAATCTAGTTATTATGTTGTTTAGACAAATAGTATTGGAGGGGCAAGGCAAACTGCATTATATGGACAAAGGACCTTCAAATCTAGGTGCATTGACCGTAAATTAGGTGTCGTGGAGTAACCAGATAGAATTAATCCATAGTAATGAAGTTCGAAAAGTAGATCACTGGTAGGCTTCGATAGTTTTATGTAAATGGGGGTCTATTCCAAAAAACGTTAACCGGGCGACATTCGTCTAGCTTTGAACTTTTATCAGTGTCCTTTTATAGCTTTTATTTTATGGCTATCGCGATCTGTCTTGTTCTCTCTGTCTTTAACTTGTTCGACAAATTATAACGTTTTTATGAAGTATGTACGGGTGCGATTACATACTGTGTATTGCTTAAATTTTAAAGTAATATGTATTTTTATTAAATTTATTGTAGGATATAGGGGCTATGCAGCTCCAGTTGGAACTGTAGTCACTGCGACCTATAAGATCTATAGTAACTCGAGGCCTTGTTATAGTATCTCTTTTAGCCTGGCGGCCTCCAGGAAGTCTTAAATCTTCCTAGCTCTGAGAGATTTTAGTTCCTCTGGCCAAATTGTATGCCGGCCCAGGTGGATACTGCGTTTGTGAATTAGGGGTCCGCAGTCACATAGGAGATGTTTGGGTGTTTCTCTCTATAATCCTCAGTAACGGCAAACACAGTGTCACTCAATTTTATGTGAAATTGGTGCCTTTTTAGTTTTCAGTGTCCAGACCTTTCAGACCCCGAGCGATTTGGGCCATACTAATGACATGCCAAAAAACCATTTACCTAAAATACTACTTTTCTATAAAATTTTATAAGTTACCGTACATACCATATTTTTTCAATCTGTAAACTGTATTAGATTGATGAATATTTTAACCATGTTCAGATAATAAACTAAAAAAACTATAACATCAACAGTATATTTGTTTTATGTGAAATAGCAAAAAACACATAAACAAAAAAAACAACCCCAAAAAATTCACGATTTTCAATAATGTCAAATGTCACTTCAAACCAAAGAGTAGATTATAATTTTTATCACAGATTGTAGAATATTTATCGGGTTTGCTATCGCACCTATGTTTGCTCTGCTGAGCTCTAGAAGTTGAGCAGTTTGCTTTTGTGAATTACCTTCGATAAGGGGTTTGGCGTCTACTAATCCTGGTTGATTTAACCAGTATTTTTTTGACTCGCCAAATAGGTTGCCCTTGAGAAGTTGCATGAGTTCAATTATAAAATTTAACAAAAATGCTGTGTTACTCATTTTTTTTACTTCGTCATTGATTGAGGATTTAATTTAGAGATTGGTTCAGCCTACCAAAGTTATTATGAAATAGTTATATACCTAGGTACATGCCTAGCTAGACCAATACAAGATGCATAAAAACTTCAAAAGTAGGTACGAAAATTTCTTTCATGCGTTTTTCAGAGATAGATAAATTGAATGCCATTATGTGAAATAAGGGGAAATTCAATCTAAATATTTCATTTTTTTAAAGAATGAGTTGTTTAAATACTGAAATGGCTAAACAGGATCGTTTTCTTCAATACTGGTGCCATAATAATAAAAAAAACACTACATTTTAATTCATGAAACCTATCTCATAACTGGGTAGAGTAGATTTATCCGGATTTGATGTTAAGCGACATTTATGACCACTAAGGCTACCCTTAAGTTACGGTCCCAATATCGAGCATCTAAGGCTTAAGCTACTCCTAATAATAAGTTAGATAAGAATAGCGTCAGGCGATTCTTAAGTTTAGTGTAAATGGGTGTCATTTACTAACGGCGGGTTAGGTAATAAAGGCCGCCTCTTTAACCGCCTCTGTGGTCTAGTGGTACAACCACCGGTACCCACCCAGGGGTCCCTGGCTCGATTCCCAGCCGGGGTACATATTGTATTCGGTTTGGTTGGTGGTAGACTTGTTGTAGGCCCGCCTGTCTAGCTACCACCATCTTATCTAAGCCTGACGCCATAACAACAATGTTTTCAGCATTGTTGTGTTCCGGCAGTTCGAGATAAGATAGCCAGTTCCTCAGTGGCTGAGGATTCCGGGAGAGGCTCACTTCCATCTTCAGTCTTATCAATACTTAACATCAGGTATGATGAAGGCTAAGAGTCTTCCGTCATTGATAAAAAATAAATAAAATAAAGGGTTTAGTTGAGATACAGATTTTTCTAACATATAATGATTATTCTGTATATTCTATCCTAATGTGTTCTCTTCTAGGCGATCAGCACCCTTCTGGCCGACAAACTGGGTTACATCGCAAACGCGGGTGCATACCTCTCGATCAACGCCCTCGGTTCGAAGTTGTTCCGGAATCTGACGGTCGAGGAGTTGCTGTGGGGGTACGAGGATCCCATCGTCACCATCTCCAGTAGTCTGCTGCCTGGCTGGATTGACTTCAAGAAGATCGGGATTTTGGACAGGGTAAGTCTAAGTAATTTTGCATCTTTCTCGCTGACGTTGTATTGTAATACTCGTAATTGAATAAAAAAACCGGACAAGTGCGAGTCGGACTCGCCCATCGAGGGTTCCGTACGAATTTGTAGGTACATACCTACCTAGCAACATAATATTATAAATAGTTTAGGAATTGAATCTCGCAGTTTTTTCCGAAGCTTTCCCGAAATTCAGTTTCTGAATCTACAGATGATGTAGTGTGAATAAATAACAAATGTCTTGTTTTGAGGTTTTCCTGTACTTGTAGTAAAAGGCGATATTACTTACCAAATTTCATAGTTCTAGGTCAACGGAAAGTACCCTATGAATATTGATTCCTTTGAGAGTATCGAAATATACGTTCTTGCGGCATAAATGAACTTACCATTGTTTCCGTTTATTTTAAAGATTGATTGTTTCACTGTTTCAGGAGTTGACGTGTTTATATTATGGTTTTAATTTCAACTCAATAACTCCACTCGTTCCTCCAGTTTTTCCCGAAATTCGGTTTCCGTAATTAAAGAGTATAATTTTATGATTTAATTACAAATTTCAGTTTTCTCGTACTTGTAGTAAAACACTACATTACTTGCCAAATTTCATAGTTCTAGGTCAACGGGAAGTATCCTATGAATTTTGATTCCCTTGAGTGTCGAAATATACGTTTTGCGGCATAAACGTTTTTAAGTTAATTCACAAGTTTGTTTTTTTTTACACTTATAGTAACTATTAACTACTATTAAAAGTATAGTTGTATTAAAAGTGAATTATTGTCAACAGTTCTACGCGCAAAAAGAAGAAAGAGTTGAAGTTGAGATTGGTGACGGGAATAGCAAATTTTCCATCCTCAACTGGAATGATTCCCCGGGGATCTTGGAGCAAGGCTTCACTGATCTCAATACTAGGTAAGAGCACGTTTTTACTAGACCCGCTTGTTTTCTGAAATATATAGGTACATAATGTTGTAAGCGAAGCGATGGCTGGTTCATGCGTCATGCTCGTGAACGGGTGCTGCCAGCGGGATGGGTCTGCTCATGTTTGCTTGTGTTAAAATGTGTAGAGATATATGTTGTTTTGATTTTATGTTATTTATGATGTTTTGAGTTGAGATGCGTGGCACTGCTTGATCAGAGTAAACAAAGGTAAATAATGTTTTCAATTATTCCAAATAGATAAAAGCTTTTTTTTATATATTTTTTTAACTTTAATTACGATTGAGATTGTGACCCAGCTGATGCGTCTTCTAGTGACATTGTAGGTTGTGTTGTGTCTTACATTAAGGTACTTTTATCTTTCTTTTTTTGCTGTTGCCATTGTGTTTTTTTATATTTATGCAGCTTAACATAAGTACCTGAAGTACGTCATGCTCACTCAAACGTTTCTTCGGCGGTGTCGTGTGAGGCGGGTCGTTACGTTCCCTAAAATATGGTTGAGCGAAGCGATGGCTGGTTCATGCGTCATGCTCGTGAACGGGTGCCGCCAGCGGAAATGGGTCTACCTCAGTCTGCTTATCTTAATGCTGTGCTTAAAGCCTAAATATTTTTATCTAAAATAAATTGATACTGACCTGTATGTACCTCACAACTTGCAGTGTAGTAGTCTTGTGGTGCGGGAAATGTTGTAATGTATGATAGACAAGTCTTTCTTTGCCAGTTAAAAATTGTTTACGTTTACAATAACCATAAAATGTAATATTTTCATTAGTATTTTCCTTTTGTGATGGAAATTGACCTTACTGATATGTTAAGGTCACTTTTCAATTTGACGACTCTGTATGAAATAAAACAGGGAGAAAAAAACAGCCCTTGACGAGTTTCTTGCCGGTTCTTCTCGTTACAAGGTCTCCCGCCGTAGGGTTTGTGAACCGATGGCGTAGCTTCTTTGACGTTCATAAGTGCTTGTAACAGCCTAGACTGAATAAATGATATTGATTTTGATTTTGATTTTGAAAACTTACTAATCAAGAAGCTATTTGTATTTTGATAACTGATTCTAATTTTTTGTTTTTTTCCTGGGAATTGAGATTCAACAGACTTAAAACGCTCGTGAACCTGCATAGATTCAGACAGTACAAAAGTCCATCACATTAATTATTAATGATTTGAAATTTGATTGGAAATTCGTACCACTGCAGTTCATTTCTAGACATTTAGTTGATCACTTCTTATCGTATGAGGATTAGTGGCCACCTCTGGTGTCAGAGTTTATCAAGCCGCCTATAAGGCCTCTGACTTGGCTTAACGATTGTTACTTATCAGATGACAACAGGCGGGACCGACGGTTTAACGTACCCTCCGAAGCACGGAATTCGACTCCTGACCGGACCTAACGTTGCACACGTGATCGATTACGATAATGCCGGGAAAATAAAAAAACCGCTTAAGAATAAATATTAAACAAGAAAGTATACTAGAAAAAGCAACTTGTCTCATGTCGCCCTGACGGGATGACGACATGAGACACGACGTTTTTCTAGTAATATTTTCATGTTTAATATTTATCATAAAAAAATTGCATTGTAAAATGCAAAATTAAAATGTTATAACCTCTAAAAAACCAAAAAATACGGACAGTTAGTGCTTAGTTCGTGAAATATTGCGCGTTTGATATTCATAAAAGGGTTTTTTATTTCTGCGATAAGTTTGTCAAGAGCGGCCACGAGCGCTTTAAGTTAATCTCAAAAAATTATTCATCTTTATACAAAAGTCATATATTTTGTCCTTCAGTATCCCATGCAACCGTGCCAGGGGCACATACGAGGGTATCATGCTGACGAGCCACCTGCAGAAGAATGGCACCATCCCGATCTTCAGAAGGCAGGCCTGCAGGGTCTACCCCTTCACTTACACCGAAGCAAAGAATGACGTCTATGGTTTTGAATATTATAGGTACCTACCTAGTCATGTTTAATATCTGTGCGGTATTTTTATCTGGTGACAACACTTTCTTTTTAACATTATAGTGAATTATAGATTTCGATATTGTAAATTTTCTATTAGTTAATTCACATAACACCCAGTGCTGGGCTTTAGACGAAAATAATTTCAATTTCAATTTATTCCAAAATGTAACAAAGTTGGAAGGTTATCAGAACGCCACGCAATACTATGTCGAATTTGAAATATAATCTAACAATGGACTTTTAAAATACTGGAAATTATAACTTAAAAAAAAATATGTGTTACAGATACATGATGGAGTCTTCAGCCTTTAACCAGTCATCGAGGTACGCTTGCAACTGCAAATCCAACTGCCTTCCTGATGGTTTCGTCGATGTTTCCAATTGCTACTACGGTAATTTAACCAGTATAACAGACAAAAAGACAACATCAGTTACGAGCACATCAAGCTTTATATGCCTAACCTTATGATTTTGCGTAATCTCGTAAGATACTTAGCATTACTTAAACAACACTACCACAGACTTCTTCTTTCTTAACATTATTTACTCTCAGTTCTAAAAATAAAGTAGCTAGTACTTTATTTTTAGAATCTATAAATGATTCTGATAGAGAGTGACCTCATGTCAAACTCTGTACGAAATGAGACGGTACAAAATCACTCTTGACAAGTCGCTTGGCGGTTTTTATAATTACAAGGTCTCGTATCTCAGGACTTTGGGAACCGAAAGCGGAGGTTCTTTGTCATTTGCAAAGTGCTTAAGTAACAGGCTCGACTGGATACAATTAGAAGCTAGCTAGACGAATTTGAATTTAATTTATATTAGAGTGTCAAAGTCTTGGAAATACTAAGATTGTTGATTGTATGAATAAATACTGTTCATTCGTTTTTCAGGGTTCCCCATCACGCTATCCAAGCCTCACTTTATGGACGCCGATCCCCAGCAGAGAAGCTACTACGAGGGAATGAACCCAGACCCTGAGAAGCACTCATCCATTCTTGATGTTGAGCCCGTGAGTATTTCTACTCTTTGGTCGGATGAATTGGTTGGGATGAAATTTGGCTCACAAAGTTTTTGTCCCGGGCAAATGTTGTTAAGGGAGACGCTCGAACAGCTATTATGCACAGTCCATAAAAGTCGTTGTTCTCAGAAAATTAAAACTATTTCCTACCATTGGCCTACCATTTAACCGCCTCTGTGGTCTAGTGGTACAACCACCGGTTTTAGACCCAGGGGTCCCGGATCCGATTCCCAGCGGGGATACATATTGTATTCGGTTTGGTTGGTGGTAGGACTTGGTGTAAGCCCTTCTGGCTAGCTACCACCATCTTATCTAAGCCTGACGCCATAACAACAATGTTTTCAGCATTGTTGTGTTCCGGCAGTTCGAGATAAGACACCCAGTCCTCCAGGGTTCCGAGAGAGGCTCGCTTCCATCTTCAGCCTTATGAATACTTAACATCAGGTATGATGAAGGCTAAGAGTCTCCCCGTCATTCACAAAAAAAATGGCTTATAAACTTACGAATATTTTCTTCTTTCGCAGACCATGGGGATACCTTTAGCGTTAGCATCTAAAATGCAAGTGAACTTAGCTGTGAGGATGTCAGCAGGGAACCCCATTACAAAGCCCTTAAAGGATAAGGTCGTCCCCATGCTTTGGTTGTCATTGGTAAGCTTTAACATGTTAAGCTTAATTTACCTTGTGAATAGTGCGAATTCCTTTTGTTCTGTTTTCATCTTTTATTTTTATTTAAACAGACCAGGCACCTTTGCATTGTTGCCTAATGCCTTTGTAAACCTGTTGTTCTTTGTTAACTAACGTAAATTAAATTTCAAGGTCAATAATTCAAAAAAAATAATTAATTCTAAATCCAGATATTTCTTATTTTACAGTACTGCAAAGAACCTCCACCAGAAATCATAAGGTTACTCCGACTACGTCTTGTCATCACCCCTCCACTCATCATTACTATAGAAGTATTCCTGTTTGTCATCGGTTTTATCATCGGCGCTACCGGTTTTTACCGGTTTGTGAGACCTACATACAAAGTTGTTGATGTCATTGATGATAAAAAAGATCACATTGGTGATAGAAACACAATTTCCGAAGCTATAGCTTATAATGAAGATGGCTGTTTAGGTAAAGAAGGTGTTTTACTATTATCCATTAAAGAAGACGAAATTTCTAGTGTTTGTATTGAGACGTGAGTAGGTTAAGAATAAGTTATAGATGAAGGAGTTTATGAAAATGATGGAAAGGGTAATGAAGTTAATGTTATAGAAGTGATTGGTAATGAATGCTTTAAATAGGCCACGAAAGTAATTCGATTGACGTTTAATAATAAAATGTATGTTCAGTTGACACCTAAGTCTCTTGACCAAGAATCTTGACCATCTAATGCTGTATTTTGCCATGTATTAAATATTGTTACTATTGTATAACTAGTTAAGCTTCGTTGACTTATAGTTTTAAGTATTTTGCATTTAAAATAACTTCACAAACCTACTATTAGTTTAAAATATTGCATACATAACTTGTTAATGATAAGGACAAAATTATTTCCTGATTTTCTGTATTTGGTTTCACGGGTTTATTTTGTTAAGGGAAGTTATTTGTTTTGTTTATTGGTGTTTTGTAGAATATGCAAACCGTCTGCAGCTAGGTTGGATGCACAGAAGATAAAAATCGTAATCGAGATAGTTTAATATGAATCAATGAATAACATGATAATTATTCAGTTATGAAAACACATTAGATTATTTTATCTTTAAATTATGTTTTACTATTGGGTGTATTGTCAGGTTATTTATTTAAAATATATTATCATAATTTATACCATTTATTTTATAAGTCCAAAGTGTTTAAGTATAGTCTTGTATACATAAAGATAACCTTCAAATGGCTGTCAACTTTTTGATGACTTCAAAATACTTTTTTTATTTTTGTATTTTTCAATGCTATTTTTATACTTAAGATAAATTTTAACTAGAAAAATATTGGAAAAAAATAAATATAAAAAAAGTAATGGAGAATTTCGACAGTGGTTCGCAAGTCTCGGTAGCTCAGTAGTTAGAGCATTGTACCGGATTTCCAAAGGTCGTGGGTTCGAGTCCCATCTGAGAATTCACTTGTGGCCGAGTTTTTTTTTCCAAAAAAAAAAAATTTTTCTATTTAAAAAAAATCTCTTAACTTAAAAACACTTAATTCAATAACAGTAGCTCGGTTATATAAAGTTAAACAGTTTGACTAATCTCAATAACTACGCAATATCGTAACTAGATTATTCAAGGTATTTAGGTGTTTGTCTCTTTCAAGGATACCATAATAAGTTAGTAACCTACTGAGCCATATTTCACGGCCTTTTTCACTTATGAGGTGTCAAAAAAAAACTAAAACATGGAGACCTTTAAGCAAGGCCACCACTGGCCCTTGTCACCAAAACAAAGTTCAAATTAAAAAGTCGTTATGGAAAAAATTTGGCTTTACCTCATTTTTTTTACAGACACTCAAAATGTGAAACTTTACATTATTTTGATTGTAAAGATGAATCAAGAATATTTATTTGCGAGCATTCAGAGTACAAAGTTGATAAATAAAAAAATGAGTGGCGCTTATGTGATGCACCAGATACTGGCATGCAAACAGTACAGATAAAATGACACTTTAAATAATGAAAAAAAAAATAGTTTATTAGTAGAATACAATTAATCAAGAAATGTCAAGTAAACAAAGTGTCAAGCTGGTGCAAAGTCATAAAAAAAACAATAAACAATGTCAGGTAAAATGTCAAAGCGAAATGTCATATTAGCGCGTTAGTAATTACAATGTAACTATAGTCTTTCATAAAAATTATAATAATCAATAGACCAGAGTTTATATCATAATCACAATTTCATATTCAAGAATTCATTAATGGTATATATACATTTATCACACAATAAATTATAAAGTTTAATTTTAAATTTATTTAGCGGTAATTCTGAGATATCTAAGGGCAACGCATTATTCAATTTTATGGACATATTAAAGCAATTTTTGGATGTGGAAATAAGTAATAATAATGCACAGTCAAGTCATTACGTAAGTCTTTACAAAATTTGCACTATAAAATAGCGACTACATCAAGAGACATAACACTTTGACACACAGAGTGCACATAAAAAAAATCTCTGAAGAGTTTTATATAATTCGTATTACTATGGTATTCAGAAAATTTTTGAGATATCATTAATTTTATTTAAATGAAATATTAATTAGTTTTCTTTAGAAAATGAAGTTTTATAACTACCTATATCTTTTAGATGGAATTGTTTGGTAATTAGAATTTAAGAAATGTACATAGACACTAAGGGACTCAGCCTTCAGGAGACGGGCAGCAGCGTCTCCTACAAACTTCGCCATACTGCGATCGCCAACCCGCCTGCCAACCGTGGCGATTATGGCAAACCCCCCCTTTTGGGGGAGGCCTATACCCAGCAGTGAGTGTTATATGGCTGAGACGACGACGACGACGACATAGACACTACTTTGAATACGATTGTGATATTAGACTTATTTTTTTAATTAATGATAAGTTAAGTAGGTAGTTTTTTAAACAAAATATGAAGCGGAATTGAGGTTCTTATTATTATTTAATAAACAAATTAATTTTATGAATTGTCATTTTCTTTTCACATTTCATGTATCAATAGCGTTATACTTAGTCACAACATTCAATCAGTGAACGATGAGGTTCTCTGGTTTTTTTTTAATGAATAACGGGAAGACTCTTACCCCCATATTTTAAGTCGTTCCTCCAAAACTTTTTACACTCCACTCAACCTCGTCGTGGGTAAAAATAGTAGTGTGCGCTAGGCCTAACACGGAGTGGCTACGTACTCTTTGGCTCCTCCAGGTCCTTACGGAGTTATGACTTAGATACCGATTTCGAGGATTATTTCGAAGAGGTTTTCAATGAGGTTTCGTTAAGTCGAGGACGAGTAAGCTTTGGAGGAACGACTTAGAATATCGGTGTAGCCTTCATCCTACCATCTTATCTAAGTCTGACGCCATAGCAACAATGTTTTCAGCATTGTTGTGTTCCGGCAGTTAAAGAGATTAGATAGCCAGTTCCTCAGTGATTGAGGATTCCAGGATAGGCTCGCTTACATCTTCAGCCTTATCAATACTTAACATCAGGTATGATGAAGGCTAAGAGTCTCCCCGTCGCTCATAAAAAAAGAAAAAAACCTGATGTTAGGTTTCTATAGTTTGCTTTCATTAGTTTCATCAACATCATCATAGCCATTGTTAATGTATCCATTGTTAGGACACTGGCCCTTCTTAATAATGGATATCCTAGTATTATCTACTAGGATATCATATCCTTCCTAGTTATATTATTAATGAGAAAGTTTATGATGGTGTTTGGATCTGTGTTGCTCTTTCACGCAAAAACTACTAAACCGATTTGGATGAAATTTGGCACACAGTTAGATGATAGCCTGGATTAAAACATAGGCTACTTTTCATCCCGATATTCCCACGGGAAGAGGAACCATTTGGGTGAAACTAAGAATGTACCTTGATCCACCAAGCGGGCCCAATGCGTATTAGTGGGTTTGAATGACTGAAAAATTAATGACGAAAGTTTTAATGACTTATTGCTGTGTGGTGACGGCCTAAGAATACACGTGACACCACTCCCTTACATGCCTGGGATGTCGTGAGAGTCGACTAAGAGGCTCGACGCATTGAACACCTGTGCGAGGGAAGGAAAACTTGAAACCAACCCTCTACCAATCCGTCTGACCAGCGTGGTAGCAGTAGGCCTCCTATAAACGCTACAATAGGCGTGAGCTAGGAGAGGCTTAAGTCCAGCAGTGGACATCCACAGGCTGATGATTGATGATGAATGACTGAATATACAGCCAGGCAAAGAAAGAGAAAGAGCAAAGATATTAGGGAAATATTTTGTTCAGCATTAAAAATATATTTATTTGTGAAAAAACATTTATTTTGGGTCTATTTCTAATGTTAAAAGCTTTAATACTTACTGTACAAACGTAATAAATTTACTTAAAGCAATCACTTAAAATTCGGTATATTAAATAATAAACCTAAAAATATACAAGTAAAAATGATTTAATCACAGATCTTTTGAGTGGTCATGGATTGAAATTTACAGAAAATGTAAAGTGAAGTCAATTAAGTTTTTATAATCATTAAATTACATTAAATTATTTACATTTCTTTTCAAAACTAATTAACTTATTATAAGATTAAAAAGACTAGATGGCATATTTACAAATTGGTAATCATGGTAAGTATTGTGAATAGGTATTACAGTTTGATTTAATTATATTTTTAATTTCCAACATTATTATTTTGTATATTTATTAAAAAAACTAGTTATGGAAGTGGTAACTACGGCATATATTTTAAGACTGGCAATTTCATTTTATTGTCAATTTAACTATCGCTATACAAGAATTATATTAAAATTTCTTAGTAAAATAATTTAAAATAAGTAACGAATTTTGTACAATAATACTTTTGGTAATTAATGTACCTAAATATGAACACTATAACAACAAACAAATGAAAAATCCCTGCAAGAAGACTTGTAAATATTCATGGATTTATTAAAAGTAGTATTTGTCTCTGTAGTCTAGTGGTACAACCACCGGTATCAGACCCAGGGGTCCCGGGTTACATATTGGGAATACATATTGTATTCGGTTTGGTTGGTGGTAGGACTTGTTGTAAGTCCGCCTGGCTAGCTACCACCATCTTATGTAAGCCTGAGGCCATAACAACAATGTTTTCAGCATTGTTGTGTTCTAGCAGTTCGAGATAAGATAGCCAGTTCCTCAGTGGTTGAGGATTCCGGGAGAGGCTCGATTCCATCTTCAGCCTTAACATCAGTACATCAATACTTAACATCAGGTATGATGAAGGCTAAGAGTCTCCCCGTCGTTCATAAAAAAAAAGTGAAGCCTACAGTCGCTATGCCCCTTCAGACCCTTACTCTTGACGTCATTGCATCGAGATCAATATTGAATTAATGTCTAAAGTCAGTAATTATGACTTATAATAAGTAATTAAACTAAAAAATCGATTTAGCGCCAATCAAAATCGAATCAACATCGAAAATCAGTAATAATTATTAACATTCAATCTCGATTTCAACGCGATCCTGTCAAGAGTCAAACCCCCAGGAAGCCCATTCTCTCTCTGCGACATTTTAAAATCGCAATTTTTCTATCCTTTCTTTCCTTCTTTCTACTTTATGCCTTGAAGCTGTACTTGGAGAGTGCCGCTGTGTACACCTTACTACATCTCTTGGATCTACACGCACTTCTATGTCACGTAGTGAAGTTTATGCACGTCTATGCCACCAAGCTAGGGGCAAGCAGATATCTAGAAACTGTACTAGACATAATTTAGTGGCATAGACGGGCTCTTAAATTAAGGAGACGTAGTGTGCTACTTTGGTCGATACATCAGACCGTCCTGGTGGAGTCTGGGACGGTTCTTCTACAGTCGTTTGTCCGATGAACAGTTAGCCAACAAAACTTTTTATCGGCGAATGTTTCTCTTAAATATCTTTCACCTATGAATTTTAACTCTGCATTATCTTTTGCCAATGAACGTTTCGCCGGCAGTCGCTTCGCCGGCGATTGTTTTGCCTGAGTAATATTTTGACTATGATCTTTGCATGACCTCTCTACGTAGCACTATCGTATTTAAGGATCCAGGAATAAAATACAACTTCACTGGGTTGTTATAGGTAGTTGGCACACTGAAAGTACAGCTCCCAGATATCTGCTTGCCTCTAGCTTGATGGCATAGACGTGCATAAACTTCATTCACTAAGTGACATAGAAGTGCGCGTAGATCCAAGAGATGTAGTAAGGTGTACACAGCTGGCACTTTCCAATTATAGCTTCAAGGCATAGACGTGCATATACTACATGACATAGATTTGCGTGTTGATCTAGAAGACGTAGTTTGGTATACACAGTTGTCAGTCTCCAAGTACAGCTACCAAATAACGCAGCTTTGTGGTTAAGACGTGCACTAGATCCAGGGGACGCAGATTTATATACACAGTTGACAGTTTCCAAATACAGCTCCCAGATGCATCCTTGTCCCCCCCTACTTTGTGGCACAGACTTGCATATACTTCACTTCGTATAAACGTGCTCGTTTATCAAGGAGACGTAGTTTGATATACACAGTTGGCACTCTCCAAGAAAAACTCCCGGATACCTCATTGTCCCCAACTTCGTGATATAGACGTTCTTAATCACTACGTGGCATAGACGTGCGCGTAAATCCAAGACACGTAGTGAGCCACGTTGGTGTACACATCAGGCACGCCCCTCCTGGCGCAACCGGAACCGAATGATGTTAGCCCGCGCAGCTCCCAGCGCCCGCCTGATCGGCATTGGAGCGGCCCGCCGCTGTCACCCTGAAACACCCAGCAAATTTAAGAAATAGATAGAAACCTCGGTTGTAGACATTTTCATTTAATCCTTATTTCCATTGTGTTTAGTAACACTTCAAACTTTCACGGTCACTATCACCATCGTTGTTAGGAAAAACAGGATTTTTACCATGTTTTTATTTTAACTTTTGCATTACTCGTAACTTCAGTTACTCGGTGATCATGGTGCATGCAACTGCGCCGAAATATCGGGGAGTCGGAAACAAATACAAGCATGGTAAAAATCCCGACTTCCCTAGTGATATTGTGTTTAGATTCACAGTACTATCGTGGAACTTCCCGGTTGACAAGTACAATTTTTTTACGGAGCTTTATTTAAAATGTAATAGATATATAGAAAACGTTTTTACTACAAATAATAGGACATTAATAGGTATTTACTTTGAAATATAAATTATTTCTTCAACCTTAGTACTTTCCGAAAAAACATATCTAATAAAAACTACTGGTCAACCGGGAAGTTCCTCAATTGAACCTATTGAAATTCTTACTACTTTAATATTATTACAAAATAAACCTTTGGTAAATACGTTTCTGATGCCATCGTTACCGAAAAGTAAGGTGTGTATTCGGAATATTTCGGAATGATAAGGGACCATAATTTTATTTCCGTAGTTTGATGTAATTGATAGATCATTTATGCTAAACAAATATACTCGTATCGTATGTATGCAGTCTGCTTGACGGTACCGTTTACCAAACGTTACTAGTTAGGCTGGGAATACACGTCAGATTTTCCGATAGTCGGATCCGATAGTCTGATCAGACAATCGGATGGCACTCGTGCCATACATTTGATTGCATACGCAATACACATCCGATCCGATAGTCGGATCGGACGTCCGAGTCGGAAAGAACTTTACGCGTCTATGATTTTATTGTCTTATTCAATTGTTTGAAGGCTGCTGTATGTATACTTCTGTACAGAGACGAAATAGACGTCCGATTCTCCGATTTGCCTATTGACTATCTAGCGCATATTATTTAACTCTTTGGACTGAGTTAGAAAAAGTCGGATGCAAAATCGGACGTTTATTGAGTGAATCCGATCAGATTGTCTGATCAGACAATCGGAAGTAAAATCGGACGTCTATTGCTAGCTTTAGATGCTTGAAGTACCAATCTACTAAAAATAAACATGATTGAATATAAAAGTTTGTTCATTCGCATGAGGACTGTATGGAAAATTAGTTACTTACTATAAATCTTATTCGCATTCCTAAGAATCAACCAAAACACAATCGTCAGCTACTTATACAAAATTTACGTAACAAACAATAGAACAAAATAAATACTCGAGTTTCTAATAGTCGTGTCAATAATGTTTATCAGATCATATTGGCTTCCTTCACTTGTCTGATTCATCAGATTGAAGATAAAATGCCGCAGTTCCTTGGAGGCATGTCAATCATAATAATATTCTTATTACAATTTTGAATAGCTTATAACTTTCATTATGAGTCACTTGTTTGTTTCCGTTTTATATAGAAGAGACAAAAATAAAATTACTATTGTATGTATTCGACTATTACTATACGCTTTTTACGTAGGTCCTTTCTATGGATAATGCCATACCATAACTTGTTTGGGCAACTCGAACAGAAGTTCTGAAAATTATCTCCAAAAGCTATCCAAAGGCGACAGATTCAAAAGAAACTTTGGCTGACTGACAACTTTAAAGAAAAATATTATTGCATTGGGCACATAATTTAATGAAACAAAAAACGCTCTACTAAGCTATAACTTACCACACAAGCTCCAGTGCTTCCATCTGTGCTCCCAGCGCACAAATGTCCCTCATTTAGCGGCAAAGTGAGGGAATACTTATCTCTACAAATCCTCAATGGCAGTATTGGCACTTCAGCTTCCAACAGAACGTCCGTTAATGTCCCATTGGTCTGTTCCCTCCCCCAACCAGTAGCATAACACTCATCTTTGAAGTCAATACCGTTAAAACTGTCAATAAACGGATCTATTTCTTCACCGAACATCAACTTTTTATCACTCCTATCATTTACACTTGCACGCATTTCTCTTGACAATTGATTCCGTATCAACTTCACAACACTATCTAGAGTTGCACTGTCGTACACTAAGTCGCTTTTAGTTCTATCATCATCACTTCTATCTAAATCTTCATCGGTGGTCTTGTCTGCTTGTTTGTTTGAATCGTTGGCTACTCTAACATTGTATCGCAAGTTTTTGTGTTTCTTGCTGTTGAAACCGGTAAATACATTTTTAGTGAGGTTGTTGAGTTTTTCCAGATATTTTACAGCAGTATCTGGGTTTGGTTTGGAAGGTTTTGGGATTTTCCTTTTCGGTGGTTCACTGGGTGCTGGTCGGGAATAGAATCCTGACATCTTTTCTTGGTCGAGGTTTGCAGCAGGCTCGAATGGAGGTAGACAAATGGTGCGTATCTTGCTTCCTGCACTCACGTCGGCTGGTTTCGTCATTTTCATTAAAGCTGAAACGAGATTGTTGCCTTTATGAATGTATATTAATTTTGTAATTATTCGAAATAAACACTTGGAATGGACGCATATTTATGTACGTTGTAAACTTGTGGAGGGATGTTTAAGATTTTTAATTATTTTGTATTATTAGGTATATGAAATGTCATTGCCAAATTTTTTATGTTCTGGAGTATTATGTAATTAAACGTCACCTATATCGTGTTGGTAGTTGTGGAACCGATGGTGGAGCACGATTCTCTCGATGGGGACGTAGGCACCCCGCTGCTCCGCGCGATCCCATTCGCCCAGGACGGCTGTCCAGAGTGCCGGGACTGGCAGGTTGAATAGCTCACTGGAACCACAAGGTTTGACTAATTCAAAAAGAAGTACGAAATACTTATCAAAAATTATAATGGTAGTTAGGTTTTATCATTATCCGTCATCAATGTCCCCCAGTTGGGCACTGGCTTTCTTAAGGATGGATGAGAAGAATGGGCAATGAAACACCACGCGAGCCTAATACGGATCCTTCCGAAGCATGGAGGAGTTTGAGACAAAACAAACTATCACGTATCCTGTGACCGGCGGGTATACAGGATTTAATTATTTTAAATAAAACAAATGCAAACTGTTAAATATGATCAACATTTCTGGACTTGCACTTGATGAAATAAAATGCAAAACGCAAGTATTTTTTGCTAAGATTTATTGATAGCAAAGTCTAATGTATTGATGCCTTGCATAGTCTTTGTCTGAGTCAAAATGTCATGCAAGCCAAATGTTTTTTGAATCTGCTATCCCAATCAGAGAATGCTTAGCTTTCATCCTGATGTTAGTAATGATGGGGTGAAGGGGGAATTTTTGTATGTCTAGTTTTTCATAACATTTACTTGCACTAAAAATGAAAAATATTGAATACTTATGGATGCAGTGGGCCGTAGTGAGCAGCCACATGGGATGCACCAGCACCCCTCCGCACCAGTGCCCGATCAGCCCGTAGTTGGGGTGCAGCAGCTGCAGGGATACCTGGAACCATCGTCGGTACGCTGATAGATGAGCTTGTTACAATTTTACTAAGAATTTTTTTGTTGATTAGCTGCGTGCTCAGAAATATAAAGTGTAGAAAAACGATCCGACCATACACACATCAAAAAAAGTCTGCGATCACTCAATATTTTTCATAAAAAAATATCATTTTCGTAGATGGCTTATTTTAGCAACTTTTATAACATCTGGACTGATATTTATTAGTTTGTTAGCTTTCAAAAGCTTGAATGTGCAACGTTTCGACTGTCATTTGTCATTAGTTTCATTTATTTTGTGAATTGTTTTGTTTTAACTATGTGGGTTTTTAAACTAATTACTTTTAAATTTCACACAATAATGACCTAAAATTGCAAGTTTTTTGTTCAAGACTGCACAACAAGTAAAGAGAATCGTTTCACAAAAATAAAAAACCGTCAAAATATTGAACATTCTATCTTTTGAATGGTACCATATTTAAAAAAATATCGATCAAGTTTTGCTATGGTAATCCCTCTACGTAAACAGGTATTTTGTATGTAAAACATTCAGTGATCACAAAATGAGTTAAATATCGAATTCGAAATTTTTCTGTCCATAATTTCTTTATTAAACATATAAGTAAAGTTGCGTCTACTGTCAAAATCCTACAGTTTTAGATCTTAATAATTTTTAATACAGATTACAGACAGATAAGTAATAGACAAGGCTTCAAAAAGTGTCTAATTCGACATATTTCACCATGAGAATCGTTCCCCTGAGCGGACTGAGGGCTAACCTGTATGTACTCGTAGTATGTCTAAACATTGTCATTATTGCTCGCAAAAAGCAATCGCTTGATAAGTTGAAACTTCGGTAACTTCTGCCCTAAATTAAGATTAACTGGCACTGACTTAAAATCTCAACCATTTGTTATGTGTGATTAGTTGAAACTTCGGTAACTTCTGCCCTAAATTAAGATTAACTGGCACTGACTTAAAATCTCAACCATTTGTTATGTGTGATTAGTTAAAACTTCGGTAACTTCTGCCCTAAATTAAGATTAACTGGCACTGACTTAAAATCTCAACCATTTGTTATGTGTGATTAGTTGAAACTTCGGTAACTTCTGCCCTAAATTAAGATTAACTGGCACTGACTTTAAATCTCTACCATTTGTTATGTGTGTTGGAGACCCGTTTGATGAATTGGTGACAAGGTATTTTTTGGTATAAAAACTTGTGATTAGTTAGAGAAACTATAATGGTAATAATCACTACCACTGTTCGAATCCCCGACATTTCGGCGCAGTTGCTTGCACCATAATCACGGTGTAATTGACTCAGTTACAAATACAACAAATACCTATAAATACATAGAAAACCTATTATTCGTAATAGTGAGTATTGACATTAGACATTAGAAAGGATCAATAAAAAAGGGTATACAAATACATTTTAAATATAAAACATAGTGGCCAGTGTCGTCAAAAGTGAGTATTATAGATTTTGATGACCACACTCTGTACCTGCCAAGGCCAGGCTCCTCTTTTTGACTCCCGCCCCCTGATGATCCTCAGCTGGCTGGCAGAGCGCTCGCGCGGTTGCCGCGTGTGCCTCCGGAGGGGAACCCCACACTCTGAAATGTAAAACGTTACTTTTTAAGGCGATTCTCGAAAACAATATGCTGAAGCGAGATAGCAATGAGAAAACGACGCGCACGGGGGCGAGACCGATTTTGCAGATTAGGTAAAAAAAACACAAAATCACTTCGTATTAAAAAACTATAGCGATTTAAAAAAAATGCTTCTATAAGATCCTAAATATTAATGGTGTCCACTTATTAAACCAATTTCCAATAGTGTATGTAACACCATTTGAGAATAATCTTGAATTTTCGTATTTTTAGAGGTCTTTTCGAAAAGAAAAAGTGTCGAGGCAAAATCATAAAATCGTGTTTTTGAAACTATACGAATCTAGATAATGGTATGAAGAAATGTAAGTATATTATGTTATTACCAGATTTGTAACAACTGTAACCATGCTATAGTTTTATATCAAAAAGTCCATACTTTTTCCGAGTAGCGCCTTAATTTGATGATTCTTAAAGTTTGCATTCTCAATGCTATCTTGTAGAACAGCTTGGGAGGAAAGTCAAATTTTTCACACAATTATTATTAATGAATATATTCATCAGATATTCATATTCTAAACTTTTATTATAAAACTATATTGGTATAACAATCATAGTCTATAATTTAATTTGATACAATTTTTACTTGATATAATACATTATTTTTTATTAAAAGTTGTTTTGACCCTAAATTGATTTAAAATATTAACTTACACAGCCAAAATATTGTGATACAGAATATAGTAACAGAAACGAATCGCTGCAAAACCGACTCCACGCAGTCTTGTATGCCATACCCCTAGAGTGTAATTTAAACCCGCGCAGGCGCGGAGGGGCGCAAGCTGAGGAGCAGGTGGTGAACGAAAACTATCTGCGACGCAAAGCTTGCGTGGGACCGCCGGAGCCTCGCAGCGCCAGAGCCGTGACAGAAACCATGCCGGCTGCATGCCTGCTTGAATGCTGCATGCCTGCTTGAATGCCGCATGACTGCTCGCATGCTGCATGCCGGTAGGTGCAGGGAGCGGTCCCCGCTATAAAAAGTATTGGGTAGTTATGTTTTTAAAAAAACAAATGTGAATTCGATCAGGTGTTATATAAAATATTTGTTATATCATCTGAGTATTATATGAATAATATTTTATATTACATAATTATTATATTATATCGAATGTTTATAACAAATGCACGTTATATTGATTGTACTTATAGAATCTAAAATTATACTAAATGTTTATTTAGTTATATCAAACATTATGACACTATCGATTGGTACCATTACACGATGTTATTTTTCTCATTCCGCCGCGGTTCGATTCCCGGTGAAGGTGAATAATTTTTGAAAAATCTTTGCATGCAGTTTAATTTATTTTTGAGAATGAAGGAATGTTTCTTACACAGCCAAAATTTTCTCACATTAATATTTAGGGTACTTATACCCTCCAATGACCATATTTTTCCATCCTGTATATTTTTTAAATAAAGCTACCCAAAAAATGTTTACTGGTCAACCGGGAAATTCCACGACTGTACCCTTGGTACATCAGTTTCACTTAAAGAGCACTTCCATAATGAATTTGTCAATATTTACTGGGGTCAATATGCGCGTAGGCGTTTCAACAACTAGTTTGGATTATGTGAACCATAGATCCCTACTTTCTTTCTATGATCTAAGGTGTTTACCAAGTTACCTGAGATGTGAAATGGTTGTTAACCTGAGAACGAGAAGAACGATTTAAGTGTCACGTGATTTTGTCGTCGTTACTTTTCTTTTTCATTCATAACGGAGTTACGAGTTTAATGCGGAAGCGCAATAGTTAGTATGACATATTTTTTTAATATAACCGCAATATCAATATTTCCCTCCTCAAGGTTACGATAGTCATTAACACTTGAAATCAACATTTATTAGTGCTTTTTGTAATTTTTTTTTTTATTGTTTCAAGGTAAAAAAAAATAAAAAAATCAAACTAAAATTTTTTTTTCATGATATCTGAAAAAGTATGCTACTAAGAGACATTGTTTTATTTTTCCTGTAATTTTTACATAATCTTCTATTAGTACATAAAATAATTTCGGATTTTTCTCTATACAAACTTCACTAAGTCGAAAACTAAGCAAAAAAGAAAAAATATTGAGAATGTGCAAACAGTGCTCTTTCATATGATACCCGACTTGCCCTAGTAGACTAGCCCCACTTTGAAATTTTAAGACCCCCTTTCAGTTGTAAAAAAGTTAAGTTGTCAAAGTTATTTCTCTCTAAATTGCAAAATAGTTGGACAAACGTCATCTAAAACTGATCCAAATTTCAAGTTCATAGCACTAGTAGTTCTTGAGATATCCAGCTGTGACAGACAGACAGACAGACTGATTCGCATCATAGTAAAAAGAAAAACTATTCATTAAAAAATACATTGACTTTACAGACAACATTATCGAACTTTTTCAACAGTGACAAACAATTGCATATCTTACTCACTAATACCATAATTATATGCACTTTATTGCATAAACTAACATCAATACCTCACTCGTTTGTACCTAAATTATGTCCACATGAATATTCATAATTTCGTTGGCAAATATTACTGAATGTCGTAACATTGCATAACGTTAGCGACAGTTCCTGACAAATAGGAAATTGGATCTATGGTCGAAAGCATAGAGGAATACGAAGAACAGAGACAAAGACTGTGTTCGGGACGGCGGCCGGCAAAACAATGTAAAGTGTTATAAAATGAACAAAGACAGTAATTATTATGGTCATAAAGTACTATTGTGCTTGTGTTTGTGCAGTGTTATTGTGGACTCGTGAAGTGTTAGTAATAAACGTAAAAACTATTGAATTTAATGCATTGTGATTTTATAAGTTAGTTGTAAGTTTCTTTGTGTTTCGTTAGATAGTTTTCATAATATTCGCATTTAGTGTTTTTGCCTTTTGTTCATGTTGTACTAGTTACTGGAGTTTTATGTACTAACTAATGATATATGATACATGTTGATTACATAAGTAGTTTATAAGTAATTGTGAAATAAAATCATTTTTACTGAGCGTACATTCATTCCCGATAACTATTTATAGGTAGGTAGGAAATACATAATATAATTTATGATTTTGTCATTTTTGCATTTTTCAATGCTATTTTTATACTTATAGTAAATTTTAAATAGAAAAATATTGGAAAAAATTAACTAACCGCTGAGCTACCGAGACTTCTCGGTAGCTGAAGGGTTAGAGCATTGGACAGGATTTCCAAAGGTCGCGGGTTCGATTCCCGTCTGAGAATTCACTTGTAGCCGAGTTAATTTTTTCCAATATTTTTCTATTTAAAATTTACTATATACATAATATAAGTTTTACAAGTAACGTTTTTATCTGATAAGATAATGGTTGTGTTAAGAAATATCGTAGGTACATAGTAAAAATTGGATAAAATAAAGTTGAAAACTAGCGAGCTAGCGCGCGGTCGTCCTTACGGCACTGTCTTGAAGTTGAAGGTCGAGAGAGGGTTTGTATGGCTACGGATCATCACTTGTCTCTGTCTCGGCTCTACTAATAGAAAAAGACAGCAAGCTTTCCTCATCCGCTGAAGCTCACTAGTTCCTGATAGCAAGCTAGCTCTGCGTTTCATTCTCAACCGCAGTATCCCGTCCTGCGACGAGAACAACGAGTGCCGTACGTCTCGCACTCCGTCAGTCCACTCATTCGAAGCGGGGCGTGCGGTACACACTGTTTTGTTGTGGTGTGTAGATGATTCGCTTTGTATATGACGACCTGTTTGGCGCAGGGGTACTAAGCCTGCCTTCTGCGCCAGAGGTCCCGGGTTCGATCCCCGGACAAGACAAATATTTGTGTGCATAAACATGTCTATTTGTCTTGGTCTGGGTGTTTAATATGTATATTATGTATGTATTTACAAAAAAAAAGGATATAAGTATGTTAACGGATAACCGTTATCTAGTAACCATAACACAAGTTCTTAATGAAACTTAACGTGGGCTAGATAATTGGTGTGTTTGTAAGCACATATTTATTTATTTTATTTATTTATATAGCATAATATTTTGTCAAAGGGATATGGGTAAAGTGTCGGAAATAGTAAATTTTAAAAGAAAATATTAAAATCTCATTATGGAACACTTATAGCTAAACTCTATCGGAACCGAGATTTTATCGAGCTTACCTAGTATTATTGAGGTAAAAAATAAACAAAAAAAACTTATCCCAGCTCCGATATAACTAAAACGGAACGGGAACCACGCGGGTGAAGCCGCGGGCCAGAGTTAGTAGTAGTATAAAGTCCACTTGCGCTAAGCTGCATTAAAATTTAACCCAGAGTTAGTCCATACAGAAGTAGCTCTAACTTTGGGTTAAATGTGTTAACCAAGTTTGGCGCAAGTGGGCTTAATATACATAAATAAATAATTTCATACAAACACACCAATTATCTAGCCCACGTTAAGTTTCATGAAGAACTTATATTATGGATACTAGATAACGGAAAATATACATTTATATATTTTTTTGTGTAAATACATACATAATATACATAATTAACACCCAGACCAATAGTTCATGCACAGAAATATTTGTCTTGTCTTGGGATCGAACCCGGGACCTCTGGCGTAGAAGGCGGGCTTAATACCCCTGCGCCAAACAGGTCGCAGGTTAAATGCAAACATACCACGAAAAATACATATTGTGGAAGATAGCTTGATAGTTTTTGTCTTGTGGATTAGGTTGTCAGACTAGGCTGCCATATTAAACGTCTTTTCGAAGTAAATAACTTGCTTTTGTACAACTACCACTAACTAAAACTACCTTTAACATATTTAACTTTATTATTATGTATCAGACCAAATAGGGATATCTTCTTTAGGCTGGCTGAGGTGGTGACGGTACGTTAAATGATACTCGTAGTCATGGCAGAAGTCCAATTATTTAATGTTAGTTAAACCTAAGTATTTATACTATAACACAAGTTAGGACATGTCTAGGAGTAGAGATGCCTAGACGTATAGGGAAGACGTTTACTCGAATATCATCACGTAGTATTCGTATGTGACATCAATTTCATCATATTTTTTTTATGAGCGACGGGGAAACTCTTAGCCTTCATCATACCATGTTAAGTATTGATAAGGCTGAAGATGTAAGCGAGCCTCGCCCGGAATCCTCAATCACTGAGGAACTGGCTATCTAATCTTTAACTGCCGGAATACAACAATGCTGAAAACATTGTTGATCTGATACCGGTGGTTGTACCACTGTAACGATGCCATTTCGTTCTAGCCTTATGGATGGATGAAACATCTATAATGGCTGGAAACTCCGTAGTCTCACTCTATGGTAATCAAATTGTATTTTTATCTGTTCTGTCTAAATTCAAATTTTCTCCGTTCCACGATTCCTGTTCGGCTCATTTTGACGTAATCTTACAGAAACTAGCAAGCTAAACGGTTAAAACATTACAAACTACTAACATTTTTAATTCTAAAGTTGTGTAAATAATATATTTTTCATATGCATCAGGAACCCGATACACGGGGTAAGCATAGCTACCTACTTTTTTACCGGCGACTGTGGTGCTGCCGGACTAGTAGCCCCGTCACACCACTAAACCACAGAGACGGTTAAAATACAACAAGGCCATATTGCATGAAATATTGACATGATCTTTTTTTTAGTTATTACGGTTTAATTAAAAGAAGACCTATTTGCAGTAGTCAGTTTCTCACACTAAACACCTATTTAATTCTTTGTTGTTCTTAATTTTGCTTCTGTCCCACCTCACAATCCTATGCTCGCAATAGCATGAATTATGTAGTTTCTAAACATTAGCGTGCGCGTGAGTTCCTAATGCTCGTTCTTGTGACAGATGTGATGATGATGAGTGGCGTGTTGTTAGCGGTTGATTGATAACTTGTGTGAATGAGCTGTTGATAGCTTGGTGTAAGTAACAAGTGATTTAGAAAAAAGTGTTTAATAAAAAGATTATTAGGTATTTGTATCTGAATAATTTTACCACTAGCTTCAGCCCGCGTTTCCGTTCCCGTTAGAATATCGAGATAAAAAGTGGCATAATGTAACTCAATGTAACTTGGTGAGGGCGTCAATAAAGGACAAACAAACACATGTTCGCATTTATAATATGATTAGGATTGAGCCGTGGTGGAGTGATGGGCTAGTCTGCGTTATCAACTTGCCGGTATGTGTACCTACTAAAATATGTATGTAATGTATCCGCCGTTTCTGCTGTTAAAGGGTTGTCGTCGTCTCAGTCACATAACACCCACTGCTGGGTATAGGCCTCCCCCAAAAGGGGGGGTTTGCCATAATCGCCACGCTTGGTAGGCGGGTTTGCGATTGCAGTATGGCCAAGTTTGTAGGAGACGCTGCTGCCCGTCTCCGAAGGCTGAGTCCCTTAGTCGCCTTTTACGTCACCCACTTGATGAGAGGGGGAAGTGCTATTCTAAGCCGACACTACACAGCTAGGGTTATTACCTATTAAAGTACTCGTAAAAACATTTAAACATTTCTGCGGTGGTGTCGTGTGAGGCGGGTCGCTACGTTCCCTAAAATAAATGGATACTGACCTGTATGTTTCTCACAACTTGCAGTACAGTAATCTTGGAGTGCGAGAAATGTTGTAATGTATGATAGATAAGTCTTTCTTTGCCAGTTGAAAATTGTTTACGGTTACAATAACAATAAAATGTTTTTTTTTTGTGATGGAAATTGACCTTACTGATGTTAAGGTCACTTTTCAATTTGACGACTCTGTATGAAATAAAACAGGGAGAAAAAAAACAGCCCTTGACGAGTTTCTTGCCGGTTCTTCTCGTTACAAGGTCTTCCGACATAGGGTTTGTGAACCGATGGCATAGCTTCTTTGACGTTTATAAGTGCTTGTAACAGCTTAGACTGAATAAATGATATTGACTTTGACTTTGAATGCTATTTTTGGACAATTTGTTGCTTAAATATTATGTCGCCCTGACATGAGACAAGTTGCTTTTTTCTAGTATATTTTCTTGTTTACTACTCATCACATAATAATAGCAATATAAAATGCAAAATTAAAATATCAATATAAAATGCAAAAAAAAATTACAATTTGTTGTTTTCCAAATGAGATAAAGCTTTACATATAATTGTAAAATTGGATGACGGATATTTTTAATACAGGTTTTATGGATGTAATTCATAAATTGATTCATTATAACAGCATAAATGGAAGAAAAGGGAAATCTGTAACTGCGTATCTATATGAACTTTTTACAAGGCGTACCAAGTAAAGAAGTTGTAAAGAAGTTTATGCTGATACTATTTTCATTATTGTAATATTATATACATCCTTAAAAAAGTACATTTTAGAACATATACCAATATTTGAAGATAATTTTGTAAGTATTAATTTTATTTAAGTACCTACTAGTGGCCAGAGAGGGCAAATATAAAAAAAAGTTCTTGCTTTCAAAATAAATGTAGCTTTAGATTTTTCCTTAGCTTAAAGACAGATAATAATCGATCGGAACTTGTAAAACAACGGGTTGTACTCCGGGAGTGCCGCCAGAAGTGAAAACCCCTTAAACAAAACAGCAGGAGCAGGCATACATTTTCGCCGCGCGGTAGAAAGAGAGGGGTACTACTTAGGGGCGCTCTACTCTCCCTCCGTCTTACGAATTTTCGATCAGGTCCCGTGTCCTGAAGCGACTTTAACATTTTTTACCCATCTCAAAAATTTAAAACTCTGATAAACACAACGCCGCTAAAGAAGTTTTCACTTCAAAAATAGTTTTGAGTTATTTTGTAAGCTCATTGGCTCAAATTACTTTTTTTTTATACGCTACGGTTATTATAGCTAAGTGTAAGTCCCTTTTGTGTCCATCACCATGTTACATCACATTCGATCATGTTGCGACATGGCCATCGGCTTAATTCTAATAATGGAGCGTTAAGGCTCCTATTGAAACTCCCATAGCGTACGCCATTAACATTCTTAGGAATTACGTTTCTTTCGTAACCATGTAGGGTTGTCAGATACAGTTCTTTGCTCGTTTAGTAAGTAATTGTTCACGACAGGTATATTTTATAAGTATAAATAAGTATAACTAAGGTTTTCATTTAAATAAAACACAGTTTATTTACACGAGCTTAGAACTAATATCTCGTGTCTTTTAAGGTCTCGGGATATGATTGAGTGAGTCATCCTGTGGCCACACACATAATGCTCGATCTAAACTCGTGTAAATAAACTGTGCGCTAGCTATCCGTAAAAGTTGTTTTACTTCAAGTCAAACTATTGGATGTTGTAGCATTATAACCGTTAGACCATTAATAATATTTTTAAATAGTTAAATAAATAAAAAACTAAACAGTACAATAAGAAAACGTAGGAAAATAACAATAATTTGATCAATAAAATAACAGACAAAGGGACTGAATTTCACCACGACGGGAAGGTCTGCGTTGTTATTAACCTATCTTTGAAATATGCTTTTGCGGCTGGATAGCTTACCTGATTGATATTAGAACAGTTGTAGTATGAAAACTATGTTGAATTATCTGCCAACTAAACTATCCAGAACTTCCAATCATTGGTGAAACTGGCGCCCTAGATATTTTAAATTATTTCAATGATGTCTCACGAAAAACCCATAATTAAGTTTGTCGATAAAAACTTATTTTACTGTATATATTATAGCGGATGTGAATAGTATTTAAAAATTTATAAGTGTGACCTTTTCGTAATCAACTTTTAATGCATAGGTGACAGCCCTGTAATCACACCAACTATCCTCCGTACTAAGTTACGTAACCGGAAGGAGTGAAAGTAAAGTCCGTAATGAAGGCATTGGCGGCGGTCGCATAATGTCACCCGATGGTGATCTATCACTGTTCCTGTCTTGTGATATGGATTTATATCGCTTATCGTTTGTGGTGTTTTGTTACGATTTGTGATTTAGGTTTTATAGATCAATTTTAAGTAACTGTAGTGGTTGTAGCTGACAGAATATTTAAATCAGATATAATTAGTAAATTGCAGAACTAGCTACACAATCATTAAAAATAAGTCTCATAATTAATTTTATTTAAATCATTTTAAGATTTTGTCTTATTTCTTGATTTTACAAAATTAGTGGAGTAATATAAGGTGATAATTTATCAAGTGCCGATCGAGCAGGGGCTGCTCAGGTCAGTGATATAGAACACAATTTGTAAAAAAAATTTTTTGTTCATTTTTCTGATTTTGACCGCCTGACTCAAATAGCTAAATCACCCATTTCCTTGGTAACTTACTTAAAACAAATTTTGTTTTACGTTTGGTTTTGCTTATGCTGAATATTCAATAGGTATCTCATGCTTAAAAAATGCAAGCTAACAAAAAATCAAAAATTAAATATACTTTTTATTTTATTATTTTGTATAAATTTTGTTCTATGTCGTTGACTTGAGCAGCACATGCTCGATCAACACTTAATAAATTAACACCTTATATAGTTTTTTGGCGTTTTATCTATCACATGCTAGTCAAAAGCTTGCCAAAGTCTAAGTCGCCGAAGTCTTTACATTTGCACAACGAAAACCGCCGCAATCACGTGCGATTTGAGTTTTTTTTTCAAAATCTAACTGTTACGTGCTGTTGACTGTACTTATGATATTTGGCACACCGTTTTCTACTTCTTTGTCGTTTCGCTTTTGGCAGAAAAACACCTGTTTTATTAGTAGTTTAATTACGTGTACGAAAATCGTGCAATCCTAACATTGTAACATTCTTTATTATCGAATTGATAATCTAATTTTACTTGTAGTGGGTCAAACAAAATGATATAAAATATTCAAATAAAACTGATTGTAGGTAATGAACTATTAAAATGATTTCAATTGATTATTTTTTATCTTAATCGAAAAACGCCTATTTCTCTTATTTTTATTTATAATCTTTTTGCAAGGTTAATTAGGTCCTACTACCTAGTAGGCAGTCGGGGGACCTTGCCGGTTGACAAATAGAGTTTTATAGGGATATTTAAAGTCAAAGTCAAAGTCAAAGATTTTTATTCAAATAGACTTATAGATAAGTGCTTTCGAATCGTTCAATATTTTTTCCTACCAGCCATTCCTAAGTAAAAAAGTAACAAGTATATAGAAAACATTTATATCACAAATATTAGAGCAATAATAGATATATCATTTGCATAATTAATTACCTATTTCTTTAACCTTATTACTTTCCGAGAAAAGGTTTCCCAAAAGAACTCTACCGGTCAACCGGGAAATTCCCCGGTTAAACATATTTTGAAGAATTTTGTTATACTGACTTTCAACTTTAATTCCAGCAATCGTACATTTCAATATTTTTTTTTTCAAAAGGCAAATCATTGCCTCAAATGATTTCGTCCGAAGCTTCCTTATCAGCAACATCAGTATCACAAGCAATTAACCAGACAGCTTCCGACTAACTGATAACCATCTGATAATATCTACAGTTACCAGAACTCATAACGACCTGAATACCTTTGCTCTAAAATGAAACAGTCGAATACTTTAGTTTAGATAGAGTTACAAATAACACTGCTGTCATGAAATAAGATGTAAGTATTACATCTTACCTTTATTAAAGACTGTAAATAAGCCAAAAATATAAGATTTTTTTTATGAACGACGGGAAGACTCTTACACCCATATTCTAAGTCGTACCTCCAAAACTTACTCGTCCTCGACTTAACGAAACCTCATTGAAAACCTCTTCAAAATACTCCTCGAAATCGGTATTCTAAGTCATAACTCCGTAAGGACCTGGAGGAGCCAAAGAGTACGTAGCCACTCCGTGTTAGGCCTAGCGCACACTACCAATTTTACCCACGACGAGGTTGAGTGAAGTGTAAATAGTTTTGGAGGAACGACTTAGAATATGGGGGTTAGTCTTCATCATACCTGATGTTAAGTATTGATAAGGCTGAAGATGGAAGCGAGACTCTCCCAGAATCCTCAATCACTGAGGAACTGGCTATCTTATCTCAAACTGCCGGAACACAACAATGCTGAAAACATTGTTGTTATGGCGTCAGACTTAGATAAGATGGTGGTAGCTAGCCAGACGGACTTAGAACAAGTACTACCACCAACCAAAGTCGAAAATTAAAATGAAAATATATTTATTACAGCAATTAGTTAGGTGAGATTAGTTTGTAAAGTTGTGGGTAAAAAAAGATTTATAATTTTTGCATTTTTAATGATATTTTTATTGACGGTGGTTCGCAAGTCTCGGTAGCTTAGTGGTTAGAGCATTGGACCGGTTTTCCAAAGGTCGTGGGTTCGAGTCACATCTGAGTTGTATTTTTCCAATATTTTTCTATTTCAAATTTATCATAAAAAAAAAGATTCCGTCGAATTGAGAACCTCCACCTTTTTTTATTTAAATTGATTTAAATTAATTTAATCAGGCAATCAAGGTTCACATTATATATTTTTATAGTCGTTTAATAAATACAAGTTAGATGTTGTTATTTGAGACATCTAGAGCCAGGAAAACACACTGATAACAATATCACCGGCTAATTAGAACGCGCTAAACACAATAACAACTTTTTTTTAATTTGAACTTTATTGCACATATACAGCAAATGGCGGACTTAATGCCCTCGGGCATTCTCTACCAGTCAACCGGAAAGGATGTAAAAGAGATATCCTGGCGGCAATAAAAAAGCAACTGATATTTAACCGCCTTCAAAAAGGAGGAGGTTCTCAATACGACGGTGTATTTTTTATGTTACTCGATTACTCGAAGACAGCTGGACCGAGTAATTCTTTTTGTGTTCGAAAGGGTATACTTGCCATGTGGTCCCATTGTCATCATGTCAGGATCTGATGATGAAATATCTCCTATAGCGATTTTGGTGTTTTCTATAGTAACTCATGCTTTTGCTTCCGGAAAGCATCATTTGGTGAAGTGGAACTGATGATGAAGACCACAAATGGTCATCGGAACTGTTAAATTGGCTATTAAAAAAATACTTAGCATTTAACGGAAGCGATACGCGTTACTTTAATGTGGTTCATAAGCAATTTATGCTCGATCCAAGTGATAAAGTGGAGCTGATGATGAAGTACTGGGAGAACTCCTCAATAAGTAACGTCCCTGCACCGGGAAAAGCAGCATTTTGTAAAAGGTGTACGGGACCTCTTCTACATTTAAAAATTGTCAAATAAAAACTTTTTATAAAAAAAAAACCGATTGCCAGGCAAGAAAGAAGACTTTGCGGTCCTACTCTTTTATTTTTCCTGCCTTGGCTGGCACCGACTCCAAAAGGCTTATTTTTTGTTTTTTAGTTTTTTGAAGTCTGTTTTAAGATAAACGATATTGAACACATTATACATAATGTACTTTGCTATTTGACTAATGAAATTTAGATTATAATATTATACAGAAGCGAAGTGTACACTTGGTAGTGTTGCCAGTCCCTCCTCTAAAGTTATATAGTAATATAACAAAAAAACAAACGAAGATGATTGAAAATTATTTTTGCGTGTGCGTGTGTGTGTGTGCGATGTGCG
Organism: Chrysoteuchia culmella; assembly: GCA_910589605.1. Classification (NCBI taxonomy): domain Eukaryota; kingdom Metazoa; phylum Arthropoda; class Insecta; order Lepidoptera; family Crambidae; genus Chrysoteuchia; species Chrysoteuchia culmella. The sequence continues at coordinate 21,025,891 of OU342654.1, read as the reverse complement.
AATTTGTAAATACTCTTCAATAAAATTTAATTCTTGCTCTAAATTTTTATGTGAATTCTTAGTTTGAAAATTTTGATTAAGAGTAATTATTTTATAATATATCCATAATATTATAACATAATGTAGACAACCTACTTGTACTTTAAAGAAATTCAAAATCTCACAAAAGTAATGTAAGTATAATAAATAAATAATAAATAATTTCATACAAACAAATCAATTATCTAACCCACGTTAAGTTTCATCAAGAACTTGTGTTATGAATGCTAGATAACGGATAAACATACTTATATACTTATTTTTGTAAATACTACATAATTTACATATTAACACCCAGACTAAGACAAATAGATATGTTCATGAACACAAATATTTGTCTTGTCCGGGGATCGAACCTCTGGCGCAGTAGGTGGGCTTAGCACCCCTGCGCCAGACAGATTGTCCAAGTATAGTTTAAAAACTGTTCTTTTACAAAAGAATAATATGTCTTTGAATACGCCAATATATTAGCATTGGAAATCACCTTTTGAAATCCCAAAACCGTTTAAAACATGCAATTTGCCATTTTGAGATAATAGATAAGAAAAATTTGTCCTGTTCTGTAAGAAAAAAATATATGATGGAATGGGTGCTGATAGCAATATAAAACACTGTTTTTGGACGTTACCATTTTAATAACACTGTTCAAGTTCTTAGTAATCATGATAATAAAAAAACTGCCTCCAGAGATATCTCTTGTCATTATCGATACTACTACTAACGTAAAACTAACTAGATTTATTAAGATTACGGGCTACAGTGAAGACTCGACATTCACGGTTTATGGAGTTAGCAATTAATATGAATGGGAAAGTAAATATATCTGACTGACTGTTAACTTTGCTCGGCTGAACCCCTGCCCAAAGTTGTGTATAGCCAAATAATATGTAGGAGTTTGAATAATTTAACTGCATAAATAACTATATTCACATGCAGAAACGACGATATTCCATTAATTTGTGAATATGTACCTATAGTTTCAAACAAGTAACACCAATTTACAGACATTTACTTAATTTCTTGAAGTGTTTTCTGTTACATATGTAGATGTAACATTTTTAGATGTTACTTAGAAGCGATTCCACCTTCAGACCTATCATTACCATCAGCTATGATGAAATCTAAGCGTTTACCCATGGTAGATTAATAAAAATATTAAACCAGCAATATTTTTATTAATCTACCATGTGTAAACGCTTAGATTTCATCATAGCTGATGGTAATGATAGGTCTGAAGGTGGAATCGCTTCTCCCAGAATCCTCAACTAACTGCCAGAACTCAGCAATACAGTGGCCCTACCGCGTAGTTAAGTGTCACCGAACGACGTCGATAATTAAGATATATTTGACGACCTGTTTGGCGCAGTGGTACTAACCTCGCCTTCTGCGCCAGAGGTTCGATCCTTGGACAAGTCAAATATTTTTGTGCATGAACATGTCTATTTGTCTTGGTCTGTGTGTTTAATATGTATATTATGTTTATCCGTTATCTAGTATCCATAACACAAGTTCTTCATAAAACTTAACGTGGGCTAGATAATTGGTGTTGTGATAATTGTATGCAAATATATTATATAGTGTGAGCGAACCAAGCAGACTTAAGACAATTTCCACCATCATCCAAACTAAAACAAAATGTACCCCAACTGTGTGTGTTGTTAGGACTAGACACTAGACCATAAAGGCGCTTATTAAAAATTTAGAGGGGTGAAGCTAATGGCGAAGGCATAGAGACGAAGTCGAATTAGACGATGTCGCGTGCCGCTACTAGTGTACCGATAAAATCAAATTCAATATAATTTAACTAAGCTCAGGGTATCTCGTTCCATCGGGGGTCATTGGGGTACCGCTTTCACTGTTATCTCGAGCTGATCGGTTGGGCAACCATTGTTTGTTACAGGATTAAGTTGTTTACTATGACGGGTTGGTTTGTAGCAGTGCCCTTAGTAAAAATAACAATTCAAAAACGATAACGGAGTTCAAAAAGAATTAAATGTATGGGATTGGCGGATCGGCATAGGCCGCGCTAAATCAAGTGGTCTTACCGCAAGTTAATTAGCGAATATAGACAATAACGCTACATAAAGATGTTACTTTGTCTACGGGCCCAGGTTAACTATATGAGTAACTATGTATAATCCCATACACAAATCAGGCAACAACACAGAGGTTACAAACTACAGGCCAATTAGTATCTTAAGTTGTTTTTCTAAAGTTTTTGAAAGCCTAATTTATAAGCACTCAAATTTTCACCTGAAACACATCATAAGTCATAGACAACACGGCTTCGTCAAGGGTCGTTCCACTACCTCTAACCTGTTATGTTACGTTCATTACATAAGTACTGCTCTTGATAAGCGAATACAAGTTGACTCATTGTACACAGATTTCGCTAAGGCATTTGACAAGGTAGATCATAACATATTAATTCGTAAAGCATATCACCTTGGCATTCATGGCTCGCTTCTACGTTGGTTAACCTCTTATTTGTCAAACCGTAATCAGATCATAAAGGTGTCTGGCTATGAATCTGCGCCATTCGTACCTCAATCGGGTGTACCACAGGGATCGAACCTGGGTCCCCTGTTATTCATTCTCTTCATAAATGACTTAATTGAGTCCATTTCCTGCGATTGTCTTGCGTACGCTGACGACATCAAAATATACTGCAGAATTAAATCTACAGAAGACTGCACAGTTTTACAGAATGAGATCAATAAATTGTATAAATGGTGCCTTAATAATAACATGTCAATAAATGTCTCAAAATGTCATTTGATAACATTCACGAAGAACAAACGCATAATACAAAATTCTTACCCCATTAACGACACAGTATTGACACGTCAGGATGTGGTTAGGGATCTTGGGGTTTTGTTCGACAGCCAACTATCATTTACAAAACACTATGATCACATAGTCTCGAAAGCCAATAAAGTAATGGGATTTGTACTTAGAACAATAAAACCTTTTCGTAGGCCTTCAAGCATATTAGCTCTCTTTTTCGCTCTAGTTAGAAGCATACTGGAATATTGCTCAGTGGTATGGTCACCTTTTTACAACATCCACATTGACAGAATAGAAACCATCCAAAGGCGCTTTCTTCGATACTTAAGTACCAAATTCGGTCTGAGGCGTAAATTGGCTACGTATGAGGCTAGACTTGAATATTTTAATGTGAGCACTCTTCAGTCGAGGCGAGATGTTGCTAATATGTCGACGCTTTACAAAATTATTAATTCGGTGTGGGACGCGGAGGAACTATTGGGCCTTTTTTCATTTAAAATAGGTGGTATTACCAGAGCACGCAAACTTTTTTCGTTGCCCACATGTACTAACAACGTAACACATAACGACCCTATCTATCGAATGTGCAGAGCTTACAATAATGTCAGTAAAGATTTAGATATTTTTTCCCTCTCTTATTTAACCTACATTAAGATTTGTAAGAGCAAGTTGTAACTGTTATCATTACTAAATATTTTTGTCTTAGATTTTATTTTTAATCAAAATTGCTGTAAGTAATTTCAATTATTTTTGTTTTAATTTTCTAGCATGTACTTTAGAATAAGCAAATGTCGTGTTCAGCTATTATCGGAATGCAAATTTAACAAGATTTATTAATTGATGAGTTGATTAGACGTAAGCTACGATTTGTATTCTGTAGCTGTACCATAAAAATAAAAAATAAAAATATCACATAAAAATAGCATTCTAAAATGCAAAAAAAGTTATAATTAAATGGCTGTTTCATCTTAATCGATAGTTAAACATCTGTAAAGATGTTTCTTTCGAATGCGAGGATATTTCTCTCATTGATTAAAAGACGGTGGAAACACCGTAGAAAAAAGGTCAATTTACTAGAGAATTTCAACGTGTTCTCGTAGGTCTCTGTAGCATAATTGGTCAATGCATTGGGTCGGATTCCCAAGGATGCGGGTTCGGGACCCGTCAGGGCGACATGAGACAAGTTGCTTTTTTCTAGTATATTTACTTGTTTAAAATTTATAACTATATGAGGTTTATGAAATCAGATCTTAAGTTTTTTTTTCGGGTTTTTGAACTTTGGTTTGTACTCTCTTAGCTAAGAAACCAATATGTATGTAGCATATGTTAACTGTTTTACTCTCACTCTTTAACAGCTTCTGTGATCCGGGACCTATGGGTCTTGTAATGGTGGTTCTGTCCACTAACAGAACCACCATTACAAGTCCCATAGGCCCCGGGTTTGATTCCCAGTGGAGGCAAACATATTATTGTATCTCACTGTATAGGGGGTCATCGGGTACCGCTTTCCCAGATGTGAATTTTATTGTACTCAATGTAAAAGAAACACTGTCTCGCTTTTTTTGTTGCTGTTATTTTTCTTGCTGCTTTGTCCGGTTGCTGTTTTAAAACGTAAAACTCTGTCACCGCACGAATTTCGTTTCTTTCTATTGTTAAGAAAATTTATGACAGAAAGTTCTAGGTCCTGTCATACAAATTCCAGGAGTTCGATTGGTTCTGTTTTTGAAAAGATGCCAGAATATATATACTTTTATTTTTGCGTATCTTTTTTTTAATTTCGTCGTTTCGGATACATATCAATCAGCCCTCGTACGGCAATATTGTTTTATTAGATCAATTACAAGTTACTATAACGTAATTATAAATATAATAAAGTGAAATGAATCGTTTACGTTTTATTTTTATTTATGGCTTTGTTAATTAGTTAAGACACTTAAAAATTAACGCGTGACAAATATTTGAGAAAGGGTTTGCTGCGTGTGATGATTATGTAAAAACATGGACAACCTACTATTTATGTGAATGGTTTTATGTTAACATGCGGTAAGTAACTGATTTTTAAACAATTGGTAAATACTTCTTCTCCTTCTTATCGTATGAGGATTAGTGGCCACTTCTGGTGTCAGAGTTTATCAAGCCGCCTGTAAGGCCTCTGACTTGGCTTAACAACTGTTATCAGATGATAACAGCCGGGCTCGATGGTTTAACGTACCCTCCGGAGCATGAAAGCGCTCAGTTGTAATGCCACTTTACGGTCACCCATCCGTCACCTGACCGGACCGAACGTTGCTTAACAAACGTGATCAAATATCAGTCTGTCAAGCGCCGCCACGAGCGCTTCATATTAATTCGGTAAATTAATAAATAATTTATTGAAATAAAACATTATGTTAACAACTTATGTTTGTTTCATACTATCGGCCGCTCGCGGTTTCTTCCGCGTGGTTCCCGTTCCCGTGGGAATATCGGAATAAAAAGTACCCTATGTTCATAACCGGGCTATCTACTATCTGTGTACCAAATTTCATCCAAATCCGTCCAGTAGTTTCGGAGCCTAATCAACGCAAACAAGCAAACAATGAAATCTTTCCTCTTCATAATATATAATAGTTTATATAAACAGTGAATGAAAGCTACGAGACACATAGACAAAAAAAACGCATCTAATAACTTGACTGTATGATGAGCCCGTAGTGCAGTGGTTCGCGCGCTCGGCCTGCGATTCTACGGTCGGTCAAGGGATAGGTGACCGAAAATTTACAATCTCTAGCTCCTCCGTGCTTAGGAAGCCACGTTAAGCCGTTGGCCCCGGCAGCATTTGCAAACGATAAAACCCACCAATCCGCATTGGGCCCGCGTGGTGGATCATGGCCCATTCTCCTTATCCACCCATAAGGAAGGCCAGGCCCCAGCATATAAAATGGCTGGGGACATAAAATTGGCTGATGACGACAGGAAGCTAACATAAAACACGTGACGTAACGTTTAGTTTCCGCAAGTCGTTTGCGTTTGTACTAACGTAACGTAACCGCATTCGGTATGTATGACGGCCAAATATTGTTCTAGCGTTTGTGGGGCGGGCGACCACGGACTGATGGACTTAAGCTAGGTGTAGAAGCTATTTAATATTAGAGTGGCTGCAGTTATAACATCGATATTCAGTATTTAGCGAATAGTTTCAGCGAGTAAGAACTTCTCATAAAATTTATAGACTTTAAAAATAATATACTTTAAAAATTAGTACATGAACATTAATCTGTTTTTTTTTTTTTTCTATCCGCTCTTATTGCATTGGTCACAATACAATATTGTACTTTTTGATTACTATGTGGATTACGTTGCTGGTGGCAAAGTTACTAAATGTAAATCATATTTTTTTTATAAATATTATACTTTATTATTACTGTTTGTATACCCAAATAAGATAGAAAAAAAAATTAAAGCTTAAGAAGATTCACAGGTAGTTGAAGAAGCTATTTAATATTAGATTACTGGATTATCTGTTAAAGTTGTCTGCAGTTATAACATCGATATTCAGTAATAGCGAAAAGTTTCAGCGAGTACGAAATTCTCATCAAAATAAAAAGATAAAGAAGATTTACAGGTAGGTAGTTTGTTATTTTCTGACGGCTTCTTTGAGGTGGTAATTAAAGTAAGTTTAGAACATTATTTTACTTTTTCTCTAAACTTCAAACCCATTTCTAGAACTTATCATTAAGAGACACTTTTAATATGGAAGCGACCCTGGAATTACGAAAAAAAAACAAGTTCTTTCATACATTTTAGAACTGTTGAATAAAGTTTAGTTTGAATCAGTTTTTTTCGCTATTTTAGGGTTCTTTCTATATAAAAAAAATGTTCGTAATATATGACACTTGTTTTAAAAGTAAATATTTTTAAGGCCGTAAATTAGGCAATTGTAGGTCGAGTATGAGTTTGAAGGGCGATCCGTAGGCGAGGACTTCACTAATACGAGACAGGCAATTGCCATTACCGCCGAGGCATATTATAGTGCTTTTCTCAAAAGAAATATTATTTAATTAATATTAAAAGTTACATTAGTCATATTACTAAAAGAAAATGTTATTGATTTCCCCGGTACATTTATGTTTCTTTGTTGAACTTCTGATGAGCTTTGCAGGTGGACATTGGATGTAGTGGTAAATAGCTGAAAATCAAATCCATTGCAGGACCGTTTTTTTAATTTGGAACGTTACAACGCTCTAGCAATTTTGTATGAAACGACGTGCTGGGGTTATTAAAAATATTTTATAAACATTGCTGGTTGTAATGTTCCAAATTCAAAAAACGCTCATGCAATGGATTTAATTTTCTTTGTCCGTTAATTCGATACTTCGTGTGTTCTGTTTTCGAAAATAATGACAATATTGCCATGCATGTTTGAGAAAAATGATTTTTTACTAACATACTCGTATCACGTAAGATTTTATTTGTTACTAACAAATTACTGATATGGACATTTCATAAATTATTTTCTGTAAGTATAATAATAATAATAAAATAATCTTTTCCAACGTCCAACTCCAACTCATCATGATTATAGAGTTTATAGTTTCTTCATCATAAAAAAGATATATAATAACAGATTGACTTTGATCAAGTCCGCAGTCACCGCGGTCCACAATCGGATTTATTTGGTCAATACGACACCGAACAATCTGGTTTTTGCTCGAAAGAAAGCCGGTTACGACAGCGCGACATAATCTACATAATCACTTTTACAAAATAAAACAACATTACCCACTTTTAGACTGCGGCCGGCTGAAGGCTTTTGAAACAAAAGTTTAGAGTTTTTAGCTTTTAGGTTAATTTCGGAAAATGCATTTTTTCTTCAAAACTATCAACAACTGTTTCCTTGTTAACTTAATTTGATGACCTATCTGGCGTAGAAGCTTATCTGCTTTTTATATAAGAGGACCCGGGCTCGATTCACGAACAAGACAAAAACTTATGTTGGTATGAGTGTTTAATATGTAGTTTAGGTATTAATGATAAATTTTCAATAGAAAAATATTGGAAACAAACTGCGTTAAAAAAACCGACTTCAAAAGCTAAAAAGCAAAAAATAAGCCTTTTGGAATCGGTGGCAGTCAAGACATTCTACTTTGAGCTCCTATTCTTTTATTTTTCTTGCCTTGGCTGGCGCCGACTCCAAAAGGCTTGTTTTTGCTTTTTAGTTTTTGAAGTTGGTTTTTTTAACGCAGTTTTTTTTACTTTTTAGTGTCTGTAATATGCTGTTTTGTAAACTACAGCAGGGTTTTTTTAGATTCGATAAGGTTTCATGTACATTATAATCTTAAAATACTACATCGTCCAAGTCAACAATGAAATAAAATATATAAAAATGCTCATAACATAAAAGTAAGTAAGTCAAACGAAACCAAATTTTTATGGGACCAATTGGCAACTATTCTGCATCAAACAAAAAAAGAATCACGGAAATCGGTTCAGAAATCTCGGCGTAATCGGTGTACATACATAAAAAAATATATATATACCAACCGAATTGAGAACCTCCTCCTTTTTTGAAGTCGGTTAAAAATCAACTCGGCCACAAGTGAGTTCTTAGATGGGACTCGAACCCACGACCCTTGGAAATACGATTCAATGCTCTATTAGTTTAAGTATGTTATTAACACAAGTTTTTAAGAAAATTACATTGGGTCAGCGGTTACATAAATGGTGTGATTGTTTGTTTATTATTTAATTTTAAAACAGATTATGATTAAATTTTAAAACCTAATAAACCTTTTAGGAAAGTGCGGTTAGCAAGGTAATGGTTGCACTAGTAAAACCGCAAAGCTCTAGGCGTACGCCTAGGCGTGATTCAGATTTAGATTTAGATTGAAATATTTATTGCAAGTCACAGGTATAACAAGGTGTTACAAAATATAAATATGTACAAGTGACGCCCTGCAAGGGCACAGCAACCATGAGGGACAGCTATTGCCGTTTTAATTACTATTAATTAAATTCATATTTTATAAAATTTCATTACATTTTTTTTATATTATTTTAAAATTACACTAAATTTAGCATTACAATTTGATAATAATAATAAATACGAACTATTATAATATTGAATGATTATTCACGTAATACACTTTTATAAATAGTTAAATATACACGATACAATATAATTCAATTACAGAAAAATACCATTTATAATAATTTATTACACAATTACCTAACTTTATTTATTACACTGTCAAAAATTGCATTTTTAACCGACTTCAAAAAAGGAGGAGGTTCTCAATTCGACTGTATTTTTTTATATATTTTTTTTATGTATGTTCTACCATAACTTCGCCAGTTGTTAACAGATTTTTATAATTCTTTTTTTATCTGAAAGAAAATGGTTTATGTGTGGTCCCATATAATTTTTACGAAGATCTGGCTAGTAGTTTTTTCCTAATCTTGAAAAATATCAATCACCTTTTGGCAAGTTGTCGTTTACCTAGATGACATTGGGCTGATTTTTGGTGTAAGTAACGGCACATGATGTAACTAAAAAATCTGAAATAAAAACATTTTATAAAAAAAATTCAAACCGACTTCAAAAAGTAAAAAATAAAACTTTTGGAGTCGGTGCTAGCTAGCTAAGGCCAAAAAAATATATAGTTAATAGAAGTGCAATGTAGAATGCCCTGGCTGGCACCGAATCCAAAAGTTTTATTTTTTACTTTTTGAAGTCGGTTTGAATTTTTTTTATAAATGTTTTTATATCTATCTACATAGATACATGCATACGGAGATAAGAGCGTGCTGAAGATGAAAATGTTAAGGTTGATTTGCTGTTATTGTACTCTACATTCGCGGGATACGGGAATATTATTCTTTGTTTTTTGATGACTTTTCAACTTTACAATCGACAAATCAATCCTTCAATTACAATGGTAATTAAGGCCCTAACAACTTACAAAAATCTAAAGTACTAAATTAAAAAGATCTGTTAAAAAATATACCACAGCCGTTTTCTTTTGTTACACGTTGTTCTTCGAAATTCACTTTTCCAGTCGAACCTTGTTTTGTGAATTATTGTTTTCTCGCCTTTGTGAGTTTTAGATCCTTGTTTCCCGGTTCAAATGTACTTTGTTCTTATAGATAATACATTAGGCCTATATCCCGTAGGGGGAAGTAAGGCAGGTCATCCAGGGCGAAAAATATGTATATTGATTAAGAAGGTTTGCATGAAAACGCATCGAACATTTAAGAGGCTATACGGCTGAAGGGAGAGTAATGAGAAAAAACGCGCGCGGAAGCGAGACCGTTTTTTCAGATTAGGCGACAAAACCACATGATCACTTCGTCTAGGTACACTAATAATATAAAGAGGATAGATTTGATTGTTTGTTTGTTTGTTTGCATTGTTGCAATAGGCTCCGAAGCTACTGAACGGATTTGGATGAAATTTGGTACACAGATAGTAGATAGCCTGGTTATGAACATAGGATACTTTTTATCCCGATATTCCCACGGGAACGGGAACCACGCAGGTGAAACCGCGAGCGGCCGCTAGTAGTATTTAAACTATTAGCGATTAAAGAGAAATTAAACTACATGATGCTAAATATTATTGATATCCATAGATAAAATGAATTTCTAATAGTATATGTAACCCCATTTGAGAATAATCTTGAATTTTCTTATTTTTGGTGGGTCATTTTGTTAAGAAAAAAGTCTCGAGGCAAAATCATTAAATCGCGTTTCTGGTACATTAAAAATCTAGATAAAAATATGAAGAAATGTATATCTTATTTTTACCAGATTGGTTACATCTCTAACTACTTATCATAGAGATTAAAAATAAAAATATATTTGTACCACCATACTATCGAAAAAATTATACTTACCAGAAATAGCAAATTTTCTTGCTGTCTAAGAATGTATAATGATCATTTTCCCAATTTAGATCTGTTTTGCAATTCCTTAACTGGTATTAAATCAGAAATTCTTGAAATGTTAAAATGAACCTTCTGTTTTGATCTGTTTCAAGTTTAGCACATCTTATTATTATATCTATTTACATTTGGTTATTTAGTTACTGCATGTTACTTTTAACTTAGACTTAAATTAACTTAAACTACTTAACTTATAGAAAGATACGTTTTCGATTACAGAATCGTCTAAGAACAACTTTCGTCTTATCTGTTAAGTTACCACAGATAAAAAAACAGTTTCAACTGAAAGGGCCAGCTGGGCTGCCATAGTCGCCTTAACGTTTCTAGCCATTTTTTTTGGGCGACCACAGTTGCCCGCGTGAGTGGACCAACTTTTTTGTTATGTTTAATTTTGGGCACTCGTTGTCTATCTACAACATAATAAACTTTTTCTATGTCAATTTCTTTTTCTTTTTATTTATTTATTTAATACTTTATGCATATTGTACAAAGGCGGACTTAATGCCTAAGGCATTTTCTACCAGTCAACCTTAGGGTGATGTGGAGACAACAAGAAGTAGGGTGCACAACCATTGTAAAAAAAACAACATAGGGAATAAATGATTAATTGTAATTATATAAAATATAAGTACTATTATGAACATAAATACATAATTATACAATACTTTACTTAAATAAATAGATACTATATATAAATATATAATATTATATACATACAAACGATAGCTACTGTTATTTTTACTGTTTGTACCAAAATAAAGATAAAAAAAAATCTAGATCAAAAAGTACAACTTTTTTCCGTATAGCGTCTTAAATTAACATTTTTGTATTTGTTAATTATTTAAACGGTCTTTGTTACCTAATTGACAAAATAATTACAAGCCATACACTTAGTTCTTTGTGTTCGTTAACTTGCAAATTAACCTATAAGCTCAAAGAAAGTGAATCTTCTGTCGACGCCGTTGTCACTTTCAGCTCCTTTGGAGATCATTTAAAATGCATTTGCCTTAACTAAATACTTTCTAATTAGTCAGTGATGGCCTTTGTAACGATGGCCATGTGTCTGAATGATGGCCATTGGCCATGTGTCTCGCGGTGAATAGCGATTGTCAAAGGATGGCGTATATTAATTATGACTGTCGTGCGGTTTTGTGGAAGAATTGGGATGTCTCACTGCGAACTTTGATGGTAAAAATTGATACCTAGGCTGAATGGGACGAACTTCTAAATTATAATAATTTTATTATAACTTATTTGCTCGTAAAAGGTTTCTTATTACACCAATTTCAATATCGTATTACGTACTTGTGCGTTATTGTAATGTAAAACGCACGGTTTATCAAGATGCTCCGTCTAAAACGAACGGTACTTTTTTTAAATCTTAGCAAAGAGTTTTTATGTCAGAAAAGAGGTCAACATTTTATGAATAAAATTAACTTTGGGAGATAAAAAACAATAAATAATAATAATAATAATAATATAATAATAAATAAATATTTCCATACAATCACATAAATTATTAGCATTATATACATCAAATAAACATTGAATTCTTTAGTTTAATTAATTTTGACAATAACTTACAACCTCTGTAACAAAAACACTAAAAAGAATTATTCGCTTAAGAAAGTCCGAGTTTTATTGATTTTCTCGCAAATATGTTTTAAAACGCCGTATGACATAGGCCAGGGCTACAAGAAAGCAAAGGCTGTAATTTTCAACTAACCGCACTTATATCACAATGTACTGTTACAGTACAACTTTAACAAATTTAAAAAACGTAGATGTATTATTTATGGGATTGATTACCAACACTACTTTTACGAATTGAAATGGGCTCTTTCAATTCAATTCAATTAAATCATTTTATTGCTTTCCATAAGTAGATACAGGTGTTACAAAATGTGTTGGGATCCTGAGGGGCATAACAATTTTGGCAATATCATACAATTCACTTATATTATTTATTTATCAATTCACTTATTCTATTAATTCACTTAATATATCATAATAACATGTCATGCTATTTAAAATATCTATTGCACTCTCTTTAAAGGTACTTACTTATTAATAATACAACACTTGCATGTTTATTAATTCTAATTGCATTTCGAATTAATACTTACTATTGCATCATCACATTCATCATTCATCATCATTTTAACCGTCTCTGTGGTCTGGTGGTACAACCACCAGTATCAGACCCAAGGGTCCCGGGTTCGATTCCCAGCGGGGGTACATATTGTATTCGTTTTGGTTGGTAGTAGGACTTGTTGTAAGTCCGCCTGACTAGCTACCACCATCTTATCTAAGTCTGACGCCATAACAACAATGTTTTCAGCATTGTTGTGTTCCGGTCCGGCAGTAAGAGATAAGATAGAGTTCCTCAATGATTGAGGATTCCGGGAAAGGCTCGCTTCCATCTTTAGACTTATCAATACTTAACAGCAGGTATGATAAAGGCTAAGAAAAAAAAACTTAGGCCTAACGACGACTAATAAAAAAAAAGTCGTCTTTACATCACTACCCCACAATAATAATGATATAGCAATTTAATAACACTAATTATTAATTATCACCTATCATTCACAAATCGCGATCACATAACACCACAATTACTAGCATTACGTGCATTATGATACCGCTTTGCAGTTCGTCGACTCTTGCGCACGTGCGGCCAAACGCAGCGGAAAACCTATCGTCGTATCCCTCGCACTTCCGCGGAAATTCTATCGTCGTCTCCCTCTCACTTCCGCCCTAAGAACGAACCTTGCACCTTTTACTTTCGTTAGAAATTCCGTTCTATTTAATGAAAGGAAGAGTATTGCCTAGTTATTGGTTATGGAAATGGTTTAAGTGGAGGAAATAAAATCTTAGATCTTGCCTCGATAATAATTTAAATGGACGTTGGATCATCTATATCGCTACATTTTAACCGCCTCTGTGGTCTAGTGGTAACAACCACCGGTCCTGGGTTCGATTCCCAGCGGGGGTAATTATTGTATTCGGTTTGGTTGGTGGTAGGACTTGTCGCGAGTCTGCCTGGCTAGTTACCACCATCTTATCTAAGTCTGACGCCGCAGCAATAATGTTTTCAGCATTATTCTATTCCGGCAGTTAGAGATAATTATAACTTTTTAATTTTGCATTTTACAATGCTATTTTTATGTGATAAATATTAAACAAGAAAATATACTAGAAAAAAGCAACTATTCTCATGTTGCCATGCCAGGACATGGACAGAGATAGGATAGCCAGTTCCTCAGTGATTGAGGATTCCGGGAGAGACTCGCTCCATCTTCAGCCTTATCAATACTTAACATCAGATATTTGAAGGAAGAGTCTCCCTGTTGTTCATAAAAAAAACTGCTTTGTATTTATAACTTAATTACTGGGTAATTTTTTGTACGCGCGCTCGGCCTGCGTTTGTTGAGGTTAAGCAACTTTCGCAATGGTCGGTCACGGGATGGGTGACCAAAAATGTACTATTTCGACCTCCTCTGTGTTTCGGAAGGCACGTCATGCCGTTGGCCCCGGCTGCATTAGCAGTCATTTAAACCCACGAATACGCATTGGGTCCGCGTGATGGGACATGGCCCGTTCTCCTTATCCATCCATAAGGAAGGCCAGTGCCCCAGCAGTGGGGACATTAAAAACTTATGGCGTGACGTGACGTACTACGAAATCGCAACCGATTTTTACAAATTGTCCACATTCATCAATGTCGACTGTTGCAGATAATCGTTCGCGTGATTTGCATATTCCGAAACGTGCATGATAAAATGTGTACTATAAGGAAGTGCCGTTTCCTAGCTGACAACTTTCCGCTCTAGTGTTTTATAAAGAAAGTTCGTATCGTAGTCAGTTCTGAAGGCCCGTAGGAAGTACTTATGAAAAATAAATGCGGCATTTAGTTTTGCTTCTAGACACAATATTTTTTTAAATAAACCATTTAAACGACTATTGTTTTTAATGACTTGTTTTAATTTTAGGAAACGACCCGCTTTATTATTCCAGATTTCCCAATTTAAAACTAGACAGTATAGTGTGAGAAAAACATATTTTTAGCTTTTAAATTCCATCCTAATAAAATTGGGTTTTTCTTTTTATTTCGGTTTCGTTCAAATTGCATTTTTATAAAAATCCAACGATATAGATCTTCAGAGTCTTCCCAAGATATAGTTTTCTTAAAAAGTAAGAAATTTTAAGCTCATTTTAGATAAGTAGTTTCAGACTGTTCGCATCACTCCGACCACAGAATGGCCGTCCGTCTGCGGAGACCGCAGCCGCATATTGTCCTCGCATTTTGTAATATTACTGTAAGTGACGTAACTAACATTATTTATTATAAAATAAAATATTCTAAAAAAAACTAACGTAGTTATAATCGATTAATCTTTAGAGTCTTTGAAAGATCCTTCATCTTATCCTTCTCAGTCTGACGCCATAGCATCAATGTTTTCGGCATTGTTGTGTTCCGGCAGTTTAAGACCCAGAGGTCCGGGGTTTGATTCCGGTTTGTTTGGTTGTAGGACTTGTCGCGCGTCTGCCTGGCTAGTTACCACTATTTTATCTAAGTCTGACGCCGCAGCAATAATGTTTTCAGCATTGTTATATTCCGGCAGTTAGAGATAATTACAACTTTTTAATTTTGCATTTTACAATGCTATTTTTAAGTGATAAATATTAAACAAGAAAATATACTAGAACAAAGCAACTAGTCTCATGTTGCCCTGACAGGACATCGACAGAGATAGGATAGTCAGTTCCTCAGTGGTTGAGGATTCCGGGAGGGGCTCGCTTCCTTCCACCTTCAGCTTTATCATTAGGTATAATGAAGGCTAAGCTAATTATTATTATTATTTTTTTCTTTCAATTCTACAGGTGCAGTCTGATTTTTTTGATTTTATTAAGTCTTTAATTTTAATCGCTTTTTTTTTTTATTGTAATGAGTTTTTTATTTTTTTCTCCTTTAATTTTGTATTATAGCGCTAATTGTTTTTTATTGTAACGCCATTTGTTCCCTTTTTTTATTTCTTTTTTCTCTATGTTTTTCATTAATATTTGTTCTTAATTTTTTAAACGAACTGTTAATTTGGCTCGCAGTCCCACCAAAACGGTACCGACGGAAGATCAGCGCTGGCCAAAAGCCATGCATTATGCTGAGTCTGGACCGTTTTGGGACAAACGGTTTTTAGTCTTATAGGTGTTTTAATTTTTATTCGTATGTACTGTCTTTTGTTTGTCCTAAATAAACTTACTTTTCTTTCTTTCTTTCTTTCTTTGTTATTTAAAAAAAAAACTTTAAAAAGCGAGCTCACTAAATTTCTTAGTGGCAGACTGTTTGACAACCGTATTAACACCCCGACTACAATGGCTGTCTGCGGCGACCGCAGCCGCATAATATTATTGTCTTGTCTTGTATTTTTTAATGTTACTGTAACGTAAGTACGTAAGGAGGAAAGCGAAAATGCTGAGTTTTGAAAGACGTTTCGCTGTTTGAAAACGATTCACGGTACAAGTCTTGAAAATTTAGCTTAAATGATGTTTTCTGAAGTTTGAAATTGCTATCCGACATCCTCAAGCCGATAGAGAATGTTAAATCTACCATTTGCTGATTTTTTTCAATTGCAATAAAGATTATTAAATGAACATTATAAACACAAAAGGTAATCTGAATACACACTACATTTGCATAAATATCTCCTAGCCAAGAGATTTTTATTCTTCGGGCTACGCGTGTTTCTTATACACAACATCGATAAGTTATTTACTCTACTGTTTTTGACATACATTTGATAAAAAAAACCACAAGAGGGCGCCTGCAGTGAAAATGCATTCCTTCGCGTACGGCAAGCTTGTGAATGTTTTCTACCGGTTACGTAACTGACAATCGACGTTGTTGTTATAATAAAATGCTAGCTAGTAAGGAGACTCGGGGCGTTACTATGAGCTGTTGAGCAATGTTAATGTAATGTTGTTAGCGAGATCGTGCTATATACAGTGTATGGCTACGTCCTTTTGAAGTCCCTTCGAGGAGCTGGGTGGCACATGCACTCATGAGGAAAAGATTCTTATAGGGATTTTATTGTTTTGTAATGATGAAGTACAGACATTATAAGTCCTAGGTAGCTTACACGTACTGACAGATTATTATGAAAAACGTCGTTCTGTTACAGTTCTTTATGTTTCGTATAGTATAGCGTATGCAAGGTCTTGGAGTTAGTCAATACTAAAAACTATCTCCATTTCTAGTTTTTATTACTTCCTTGATGTCTAACCTTTACCTTCTATTTTTAAAAGAAATTTAAGCTAGAAAAAAGAAGATCAGTAGGGCAAGCACGAAAAACTATCGAAATAGTATCGAGTAAATATCGAGCACGTAATGTCAAAAATAGGAAAATGTAGTTCCGTTTACGTCCGGTAGGAGCTCTGCTCAATAAGTCATACATTTTTTAACTTTACTTCCTCGATACTTACTCGATGGTTATTCGTGCTTGCTCTACGGATCCCATCTGAGCGATATGGAGACTAGTTGATTTTTCTATTACCTTATATTTTTTTACGAGGAGACTCTTAGCCTTCATCATACCTGATTTTAAGTATTGATAAGGCTGAAGATGGAAGTGAGCCTCTCCCGGAATCCTCAACCACTGAGGCTAAGGTGAGGCACTGCCTATAGCAAAGTAGTAAATATCTTTATTCAGAACTACAATTAATGGCCGAAATGTATGAACGCACAATTGTGACAGAAGGACTACAAGAATTGGAAAAAAATTTTGTTGTCAAAGTCAAAGTTTGAAGAAAACATTTTTAAAAGAAAAATCGAAAATTCCACGCGACTACGTCAAATATTAGTGATAGGTAAAAAATTGTTCAGTAGCTTACGATCTAATACAAACAAACGTCATGGAGCATCATCTCGAGCGTGGCATCGCAGGGCAGGCACCGAACCCGTGACCCCGGGAGAAAGTCGAGAAAATGCCATCTTGAGTTACCCCGGCTGCGTTACATCGGCGTTATTTAATTTTCCGCATCATAAGATTACTAATCCGAATGTTTACATTGGAAAATTATTATTGGATTACCATACTATCATTTACTAGCGGTTGCGTACGACTCTACTTGTGTGTAAGTAATGATGAGATGGTAATGATTTTAAGTTAGGGTACTTATTTCAACTTCAAATTTTTTGTTATTTTCGGCTGAAGATTGTTCTATTTAAGGCGATACTCGAAAAAAAAATATGCTGAAGCGAGACAGCAATGAGAAAACAACGCGCACGGGAGCGAGACCGACTTTGCAGATTAGGAAAAAAAAACCACAAAACCACTTCGTATTAAAAAAACTACAGCGATTTAAAAAAAATGCTTCTATACGATCCTAAATATTATTGGTGTCCACTTATTAAACCAAATTCCAATAGTGTAAGTAACCATTTAAGAATACTCTTGAATTTTCGTATTTTTAGAGGTCTCTTCGAAAAGAAAAAGTGTCGAGGCAATGTCATAAAATCGTGTTTTTGAAACTATACGAATTTAGATAAAGGTATGAAGAAATGTATATGTTATTACCAGATTTGTAACAACTGTAACCGTGCTATAGTTTTATATCAAAAAGTCCTTACTTTTACCAAGTAGCGCCTTAACCTTACCTTTGTTAGAAAAAATCAAATCAAAATATTTGGGTTAGTTTGATTTAGGGAGAAGTACCACTTATTCATTGATTTGACATCTAATACGTTGGGTAAATGTAAACTAAGCTAAAAAAAACTCGAGATGTTAATTAATAGAAACGTATCTCCCGGTAACATCGTATACAGAAATGAATAGAATTGCCTCTGTCACCTTCGGTTAGATCCTCATCCAGGACAGAAATTTATGTGTCGAAATTTTTTTAATCCTGAAAATTGTTAAATAATAAAATTTACTAGAAAAATCGGCCAAGCGCAAGTCGAACTCGCATATGAAGGGTTTCGTCTCTCACCCAAGGTTGCCTGGAAGAGATTGCTATGTAGCAATAAAACCGCCTATTGTGTGTTCCTCTTTTTTGTCATTTTCTCTGTATGTGTTTGTTTTTGTATCGTGTGCAATAAAGTTTCTATTATTATATTAAATACACCTACCCAAATTGCAACTATAATTTTTCGCTTGTTAAAATAACTTTGTTTTTTATAGTGCCTATATGAATGACAAAGTTATATTTGCGGTTTTGGCAAATGTGCTATTAGCTCTGAAACTGCATAATATATTTCGTTCAAACTAACTTTCGTTGAAAGTTTTTGTAAAGGTTTTTGTACAGCATATATATTTGTTTTTTAATTGTTCACTTTCCTATTTTAAAAATTAGAGGGACACACATTTTTTCACTTTGAAAGTGTATATTTTTCAAAAGGTTGATTTTGAGAAAAACTGATTTAAGAACTTCAATATAATTTTTAAAGACCCACACGTATAGGTTTGATAAAAATATTTTTCTTCAGCTTCAGTTCCATGTATTCCCTTAATATTTTTTTTTAATTTTTGTATAAAAACCGTAAAGCGGTTTACAGAATACATCTACCTACCAAGTTTCAACAGTGTAATCCTCATAGTTTTGGAATAAAGTGGCTGTGACATACATCGGACATGACGAATCTAATATAATATCTAATATCTAAATAAGGGTTTCGTTTTTGCCATTAGGCTACGAAACCCTAAAAAGCAAAATGCCTCATATCGCTTTGACGGGACTCGAACCCGAATCCTTGGGAATCTGGCCTAATGCACTGGCCAATAATAATAATTATTAGGTTTTTTTTTATCCTATTTCTGTAAACATAAATCAATTAAATTTATTTAACTAACACTTTTCATGTGTGTATTTGTTCGTTTCAGAGGCGATTTACAGACAGAAGGAGCTATTTTCGCATCTAGACTCGGCCCATGAATGTAAACAAAGCATTTGTCTACGATTGTACCATAAAGTGCTCACAATCGATTGTCTCAATCAATCGTATTGAAAGTGCATTAGAACAGTACCGGAGTGCAACAAAAAATAACTTTTCCGGTGCGCAAACGCATACAAAGGTGCTTTCGTACGCGTGTTGTCAGGGAAATGAGCGAGCCTGTGAAGTGTTCAGTGAAAACTGATGGTACAGATTGTTTTTTCTGATATTTATTTATTTATAATGTACACCCAGACTAATATTCCAGGAAATTCCAAAAAGCAGTAAATATGCTAAAAGCTTTCTATGTATGTGTGTTCGTATATATAATAAGATTCCTATTCAAATTCAAATTCAAATTCAAAGATTTTTATTCAAATAGATAAGTACTTTCGAATAGTCCAAAATTTTTTTTCCCTACCAGCCATTCAGGACATCTTTTAACTGATAAGAAGAACGGCCGCAAG
Organism: Chrysoteuchia culmella; assembly: GCA_910589605.1. Classification (NCBI taxonomy): domain Eukaryota; kingdom Metazoa; phylum Arthropoda; class Insecta; order Lepidoptera; family Crambidae; genus Chrysoteuchia; species Chrysoteuchia culmella. The sequence goes on along the minus strand of OU342654.1, from coordinate 21,005,750 downwards.
AAACTTATCAGCTTTAACAGAAACAACAACATTTACAATGGAACATGTTACCTATCACCTTTAAAGGTCTGAACAACAGATTTTTCAAAATTAAATATGTAAGTGGCTTAAAGAGAATAATTTCTATGACTTGAAACAATTTTATTCTTATCGTGACAAATGAATATAGTTTTTTTTTTTGACATTATACCTACTGAATTCTATCTCGATGACATTGTAATACCTAAATTTAATTAAGCTTAATATTTCTCTGACATTTGTAATTTGTAATTTACCAATCAGTATTTGCATGCGATTTTTATAATCGGCAAAGCATGAGCACTTTATTTTGTAAAGCCTTGGCTCACCATCAATAAACCATGTTTTTTTGCAAATAAAATATCATTTATCATTTATCATTATCATTTACACCAGATGTGCATGCATTAACACAGAAAAAAATATCTAAAAAATATCAACAAGGCATGGTTCTGATGTTCACCTTAACAGGTGACACGACATGTTATGACGAATAGTTTTTTAATCTAACACTTTTCGGAGCGATCTGTAGCCTTAAAAATAACTTATTCTTTGTATTTAAACTTTTCTCTAGACACCGGTGTTCTGCAAATGGCACATTTTAACCTTATGTTTTAAAAATACTATAACTCGTCAGGTAAAAGAAAATGCCTGCCGGTGGGTTCGTGTCGTGAGAGACGACTCTTTAAAAGGTCCTTTGTAGGTATTACTATTTAGGAGCCCGTGGCAAAGTAGTTCGCGCGCTCGGCTTACGATTGTTGAGGTTAAGCAACTTTCGCAATGGTCGGTCACGGGATAGGTGACCAAAATTTACTATCTCGGGCTCCTCCGTGCTTCGGAAGGCACGTTAAGCTGTCGGTCCCGACTGCATTTGCAGTCGTTAAAACGCATTGGGCCAGCGTGGTGGGTCATGGCCCGATCTCCTTATCCATTCTTAAGGAAGGCCAGTGCCAAAGCAGTGGGGACATTAAAATTGGCTGATGACAATCTGTGGCACAGTCTAAACATAACAAACAGTCGTATGACGCGCTCTCGCTGGTTTTCGCAGTCTAAGGCTGGTACCTAATACACGTCAGATTTTTATCTCCGATAGCCGGATCCGATAGTCTGATCAGACAATCGGAAGACGCTCGTGCCATACATTTGTTTGAACACTCAATACACATCTGATCCGATAGTCGGATCGGACGTCCGAGTCGGAAACAACGCTACGCGTTTACGATTTTATTGTTGGCTAAAATTGTCTGAAGGCGCTGTATACTGCTGTACAGAGACGAAATAGTCGTGCGATTCTCCTTCCGATTTGCCAGTTGACTCTCTAGCGCATATTATTTTACTCTTTGTACTGAGTGCAGCAGAGTTGAGATAAAATCGGACATGTATCGAGTGAAGCCGATCAGATAGTTTGATCAGACAATCGGAAGCAAATCGGACGTCTATTGTCAGCCTAAAAATGTAGCGAGCACGCGTGTAGCGGTGCGCATCTGTGTGAGTGCGTCATTTCGGCCGTTAGTAAACAGGAGACGTAGGTACCTATTTGGAATCATTCGAATTTCTCTTCGTATAAGGAATCGCAAGATTCGCATGCGAATGCTAAGAATCGGTATTTTTTTTAACATTCGAATCTGATTCGAGCGGTAGAAAGTTTGACGTTTAGCACTTAATGTCATTTTCAAATCGACATTGACATGACGGATAGTTTGACAACTTAGAAACGTTTCGTTTTGCGTGATTCAAGTCCGATTCAGTATCGGTTTTAGAAAATGTACAGAGAGTTAGTTTTCGTTTTTTTTTTTAATTCTGCGTAAAATTAAATAATGTCAAGGAAGTTTAAGAAAACGGCAACACGGTATTTGAGTGATTCTAAAATCTAACAAAATAGAAGTCAGTGAATCTCAATTCAAATGCGAATTGAAAACGCATGAGAATTTCGAATGATTCAAAAATACGTCTCGAACAAATACTGTTTGGACTGTGTATGTGGTATTACGAACGAACCACCGAATATTAATCAAATACTTACAAACTTGGATTCACATATTAGTGACAAAGGTAAAAAGGTTCGTCTCAGCCACATAACACCCACTGCTGGGTATGGGCCCCCCCCACAAGGGGGGTTTACCATAATCGCCACGCTGTGCAGGCGGGTTGGCGATCGCAGTATGGCCAAGTTTGTAGAAGACGCTGCTGCCCGTCTATTGAAGGCTGAGTCCCTTAGTCGCCTTTTACGACACCCACGTGATGAGAGGGGGTAGTGCTATTCTAAGCCCACACTACACAGCTAGCAGCAGGAAAAAGGTAGCAGGTTAATTTATACAAAATACTTAAAATAACTATGTGCCAAAGGGTCCATCCATAATATTGAAAAGCAAGGAAAATGCCAGTTAATAATTACTACCTAACTTGAGAAAAAAAAACTCGTAAAGAACACATCTTCTAAATTAAATTAATTACCTACGACAAAGAAGTAAAAATAAAAAACAAAATGCGTCGTATTGTAGTCAAACAATTACAAAACCGATTTTCTTTATTTCCACAAAAGCCTTCCGAAGCTATAAAAACAAACGCAAGTCTCGGCGTCCACGTGCATCAGCTAGTTTCGGAGCTATTATCTTTAAATATCGTGAAAGTGAATCAAATTCAATACTCGATCACAATGTTAGAAACTTGCCAAATCGTCTCAAATTCGACATTGGCGAGCGGAACGAACGGCCATCATGTGCCACTTTGGCTTAATTCATTGCAAAATAATAAAATTTGGCGAATTGAAAACCACAAATCGGTAACTTACCTAACAATAATGTTTTCATGTTTTTTTTATCGCTACGAGATCAAGTGCGTAAACAGTATTATTTTGTTATAGAATAATAAAATTACTGTAGATTTCTAAATTGTAATTTTATGTAATGTAATTTATGAGGTCCATTGTTTAATTCGAATCAAACTTTCTCATTGTAATAGGAGCTTTTTGTTTAATTTCTTATTGATAATGAAATGACAAATAATAACAACCCAGCGAATAAATCAAGAATAAACATTTACACGCACGCTAAGATTTGAGGCTTGTATGTGAAATGTCAAATTATTTTAAGTTGTTTTTTCTCAAATATGAAAGTACTCATTCCTTACCAAGATTAATATTTTAATCAAAAGTTTTAGAAGGTAAGAAGGTTACATATTTCATTTCGAAATAAACCAAATTTATTTTGATTAATAACGCACCTACTTTGAATATTGCCTCATTTAATTTACAAACACAACATTGACGTAACACTTCAGTACGAATTATAAAAATAATCATTAAATACACTAACCGTATAAAATCATTGTAAATAAGTAATTAAAATGGCAGAGATATACAATATTTACAACACAACGAGCGAAACGATAACCAATTAAAAATAAACATTATTTTCTTTGACATGACCGCCAAAAGTATGGTTTCACTATAACAAGAGTAGTTCAATTTTATTAAAATAAGTTACAATCGAATCGAAGGTCGATGAAGCGCGGCGCACAATATAAAGTGAAATTATTTTTAATTTTATTATTTAATCGTTTGTTACAATGAAGTCACTTTCTATAGTATAAATAATTTATATCTAGGTATACAAAAGAGATAATATTTAGAACTAATACGTTTCAATGTCACGTAAAAAGAAATATATCGTTTTTTTGGGCCAGAAACCCTCGCGGTCTTCCGTATATCACCCTAACACAGTATTTAATCACAATTTGATCAAAGGTTTCGGAACGCATAGATGACAAACATGAAAAGATTGTTTTTTATTTATTTAGCTAATAATAATTTATCGAAATGGTTCTAACTGCGGGACCGAAGCGGATTAGTAAAATCGACAAAGTTCAAAACTTTGACGTCACAATACCGAATCGACCGTAAACTATTGTTTATTTGTTTACTACCGGCTTTCTTCGCAAAAAGTGTTCGGTAACCGGCGTAACGAAGCATTTTGTAAGTTACTGCATCGGTGATAACTTGGCGGATTGTAGATAATATAACAATGGTATTATTGAAGTTTGGCAAACAGGTGCAGCTTTATTTTCAGCTAGCTAAAAATGGAATAATAAATCAATAACGGACAATCTTTCTACCGCCTCTGTGGTCTAGTGGTCAAACCACCGGTATCAGACCCAGGGGTCCCGGGTTCGATTCCCAGCGGGGGTACATATTGTATTCGGTTTGGTTGGTAGTAGGACTTGTTGTAAGCCCGCCTGGCTAGCTACCACCATCTTATCTAAGTCTGACGCCATAACAACAACGTTTTCAGCATTGTTGTGTTCCTGAAGTTAGAGATAAGATAGCCAGTCCCTCAGTGATTTAGGATTCCGGGAGAGGCTCGCTTCCATCTTCAGCCTTATCAATATTTGACATCAAGTATGATGAAGGCTAAGAGTCTCCACGTCGTCGTTCATAAAAAAAAGTACATGGAACTGAGATATTTGTCTTTAGAAAGTAACATAATACAAATATATCTTAAGTACGAGTATTTTGATATCGATATCTAATTACAAAGTTTCATCGAGTGTAGGTTGTAGGTATTTCGGATGTGAAGCGTGGACCATCGAAGAGAACACAAGACGACGCCTAGAAGCGTTTGAAATGTGGTGCTACCGCCGTATGCATCGCATTAGCTGGGTGCAGAAAGTCTCTAATAAAATAGTTCTCCAGCGTGTCCAGAAGACCCGAGAGTTTTTGCGTACCATCAAGAAGAGAGAAGTTGGATATCTGGGTCACATTTTGAGACATAGTAGGTACCAACTGCTTCAATTGATAATGATGGGCAAAATAGAAGGGAAAAGACACGTTGGTAAACGGAAGAAATCTTGGCTTAGAAACAAACGAGAATGGACCGGAATCATCAGCGTGGAAGAACTGTAACCGCCTCTGTGGTCTAGTAGTACAACCACCGGTATCAGACCCAGGGGTCCCGGGTTCGATTCCCAGCGGGGGTACATATTGTATTCGGTTTGGTTGGTGCTAGGACTCGTTGTAAGTCCGCCTGGCTAGCTACCACCATCTTATCTAAGTCTGACGCCATAACAACAATGTATTCAGCATTGTTATTCCGGCAGAGAGATAAGATAGCCAGTTCCTCAGCGATTGAGGATTCCGGGAGAGCCTCGCTTCCATCTTCAGCCTTATTAATACTTAACATCAGGTATGATGAAGGCTAAGAGTCCCCCCGTCGTTCATAAAAAAAAAAAAACTGTTCCGAATGGCGAGGGGCAAGGGCAAATTCAGCAAGCTGACGGCAAACAAATGGAGTGCCACCATATGAAGAAGTAGGTATTTCATATCAATTTGAATGGGGATGTCGTAGAGTTAGTTGATAGACTAAATTTCTTGGCATTACATTAGATTCAAAACTACAGTGGGATCCACATATTGAAGCCTTGTCGAGTAAATTTAGTTCTGCGGCTTTCGCAATAAGGAAATTAAGGCTCCTAAGGCAAGACTAGTTTACTTTAGTAATTTTCATAGTGTAATGTCCTATGGCCTGTTGTTGTGGGGCTCAGCAGCCAATATCGAAAATGTATATAAACTTCAAAAAAGAGCTGTGCCCGCCATTTACAACCTTCGACGGAGAGTATCTCTTAAGGATTTGTTTAAAGAGATGAATATACTAATTTTGGCGGGACAATACATCTATGATAATATAGTATATGTAAGGAAACATCATGATTTATTTATGAAGCATAGCGATGTTCATAGTTTTAATACTAGAAACAAGAATAAGCTTGCCGTTCCAAAATTTCGGCTTGAGAAATGTAGACGCTCGTTTTTTGGATAGGCATAGCCTTTTTTAATAAAGATCTACAACAAGTGATTGAGCTGCCTTTGCATAAATTTAAAATATATGTTAAAAAAACGCTCTTAAGCAAAGGTTATTACATGGTAGATGACTATTTAAAAGACCAAAATGCATGGAAGTGATACTAACATAAAACATGACTATTGTAATTGTATAAAAGCAAAATATTCTAATAACTGAGTATGAGAAAATTTTCCTCTTATATTAAATGTTAAAAGATTGTAGATTTGTGTTTGGCAACGACATGTTCCTTTGTAAATGTTGTTGCTTCGGTTAAAGCTGATAAATTTCTTGCGGCCGTTCTTCTTATCAGTTAAAAGATGTCCTGAATGGCTGGTAGGAAAAAAAAAATTGGACGATTCGAAAGCACTTATCTATAAACTCTGAAAATAGACATTTAATATATCTCAAAGGGCAAGAATAACAACATTTTAATTTGTTGGAGGTCCTGGTACGAAAAATATAGTGGAAAATACCAATAATACTAGATCATCTGACACAGTAATTACACCAAAATGAATCGTGAGTGTCGCAGCTGTGAAGTGTTGCGATTTAAACACTTTGGCACAATCACTGCTGGCTGTGGGAGACGTGGTATATGGTTCGTTAGGGTTGTCAAAAGCTGAATGTGAATCAGTCACTTTCGTATTTTTTTTTTCTAAAAAGAAAGGCTTTCCAAATCATACAATATTTGTGTGGTCTCTAAATATATAGTTTTAAATACAGATCTCAACTCATTTAATAGCCTTTTTTATATATTGGCCTAACCGATGTGGCCCAAATACGGGATTTTAGAGATGGTACTTACAACGTGAAAAGCGGTGTGCTAGTCACTCGAACATGAAATGTATTATCTACGTTTTAAAAACAATTTTTACTATCTTCCAACGTTGGTTTGAGCAAGGAAATAAAAAAATGTATCTTAGTACCAACAAAGTTATACATGTGTGATATTATTCAAGAATTATTAACGTTTTTACCTTTTTATTTTTATTTTACATTTACTTAAATTTTGGACAGCCCTAGTAAAGACAGTAAGATGCATTTTGTGAAAACGTCTTATTTAGTTGGAAACTCTGGGCTATTACGGATTCCGGCGAATTGTTGTAATCCGATAAAAAGTGAAACTTTTACGAAAGTAAAGATCTATCTTGGAAGCTAGCGAAGCTTTTAAGTAAAGAAAATTAAGGTGTTTAGAGGAAATACTCGTGTTAAGACTCCACTGACCCTAATGGCAATATTGTATGAGATGACAACTTCAAAACGTTTCACATGTAAAATACGTCGGCACATCGCGTCCATAGTATGGACAACGCCAGATAAATTCAATGAATTGATACAAAAAAGTTATCAACAATCGTACTAACAAATTGTCACGAAAAGATGCAGGTGGTGTGATGTTCTGCTGGTGGCGGCACCACGGACGGACCGCGGACGGAAGGACGGACAGACAGACAAAAAAGTGACCTATAAGGGTTCCGCTTTTTATCTTGAGGTACGGAACCCTGATTATGTATTTCTGCAAAGATTTGTGTGTCGTTGGTCGTATCTGCTATGCTATTCTGTTGTGGAAAACCACTACGAAAGTTATCTCTCAGATCATCTCTTCTGTCATTGTTTTCGTCACTGAGCAAGTAATCACTAGCCTTACTTATAAACAGAGTATAAAAACTATATACTATGACGAGTTTCTTGCCGGTTCTTCTCGTTACAAGGTCTCCCGCCGTAGGGTTTGTGAACCGATGGCGTAGCTTCTTTGACGTTCATAAGTGCTTGTAACAGCCTAGACTGAATAAATGATATTGACTTTGACTATACCAGGTATAAATTAGGCTTAAGAAACGTTTTTAGTTTTGGTATAAAAAGTATGAAAGACAGCTGAAGAAAGATGGGTACCCCATCCAAGGTACCAAACGATTGTCATTACATGAGCGTAGGTTCCCATAGTCCTTTCACCCACAAACTGCAGTAGTAGTCGAAAATATCATCCTCCCAGGTCCCACCCAATGAGTTTAAAAGAATATATGTATAGTATATTTAAGTGCTATGGTGACGCGACCTGATCTTCCCTCTAATTAAAACTGCCTCATGTAATGCAACTCCTGGAACATTTACAGTCTCCACGTCATCATTACCTGCAAATATTCCATTTTCTCATATATGTTACCCATAATAAGACCTTGCTTGTTTTATCTGATAAGTACCCAAACTAAACAGAATTACGTCAGACATCTCCATTTTGGGGAACATATCCAATGTTGGTACCTGCCCCTTGATTCTTAAGTTGGCGCGGTACCTGTTTAATTGCTGACTAGATAGCCATTGCCCCATTGACTGAATGCAGAGACAGGTTCATGCGCCGACCATCGCCTCCGTATGTTCAGCACTGGCTCGTGCATCAGATATATAGCTCTCTATCACAAATCACTGGGCATCAGCAGATCACCGAACCCTAAGGGGAACACCGGCATTGATAGCCAACTGGTCCAACGATAATAATCAATGACAACTCGTATCGATCGGCTGATCACTCAGGAAGTCTGATATCCGGAAACACATACCGTCGTGTGGAAAGTCCATACATACTCTGAGGTCCCGGGTTCGGATACCGGTAGGGGCAAATGCTTGTATGATGAATACGAGCATTTGTACCTGAGTCATGGGCGTTTATATATATTTCTACACATAAATACTTATATATGTATAATTATATGTATTTATATATACGTTACCCTAGTATGCCATAACACAATCCTTCCAGTGCTTACTTTGGTGCTAGGTTAATTGGTTTGAGTGTAAGAATAGTTATTTGTTATGCAAGGCTGGAAAGTTGGTTATTTAGCGGCGAGTTGCCTCTATTGAAATTTGAGCAAGTGAAGGATTCTAGGATTGAACCACGAGCGTAGCGAGTGGTTCAAAGATTGAATCCTGAGCGAAGCGAGGATTTCAAAGGTACAAGACGCTATAAACTTTTCTGCCGAGCGCAACATACAATTTTTCACCTCACAAGTTTAATCTTATTGTTTTTGTTTTTATGATTCAATGAACTAATTTTAGTTCATTGAATGGTTTTATTATATTATTTAATATAATAAAACCAAAACGGAGTATTATAATTAATTTAAAGCTAGTTAAAATAAGAATCAAATATAACAAAAAAGTCAATAGTGCAAATTCTAAACGCATTATGACATATTTTTAGGTATTCATTTTAAAAAGTACTTTGCCGCACTAGGCCACAAAAAGCGACTTTCTACGCCTAAACTGATTGACAAAACCTCCTTTTCAGAGCGTGTGAGGTGAAAATATTATTATTTATTTAAAGTACTAGGGTATCAGATGGGAATAAAATATTAATATTTACTCTTGATCCCCTACATAGGGGATCCGATGGGAATAGAAAACAATAATTAAAAAACAGATTTACCAGGGGATTGGTGGCAGGGTCTGCTGGGAATAACTCCACCACTCTAAAGGCCAGAGAGTGTCAGTCGTCAAGATTGTTAAAGGTTTTTATGCTGCCTTTTTTTGTATGACCTTTTACATTAAACTGGCACTCACTCATATTTTTTTAACTTTAATTTTAACTATCTTTTGTGGGACAATATAATATAATAATATCCTGGTATATCCGTAATTAAATTGAACTCTACATAATGTTGGCATGCCTAATTAATTTTTTTTTGTGTTGTTTTCGTTTACAGTTAATATGATTTTCTACAATGTTTTTACAACAATGTCTTTAGTGTTATGAATGTATATAAAGCACTTGTGTATTTACTTACAGCTGCATCAATGCATGCACACGTCGAGGGATGTTTGGAGCTTTCCTTGTTGTAAAATGAGATCGTAAATTTTTTAAGTAATCCTATTCTCAAAGTTTTTCGCGCACTCTTAATTGAAATAAAGCAACTTTTTGTTGTTGTTGTTACAAGTTGTTTTATTTCTATGATGAGTGCGCGAAGAAATTTACGATGTGATTATGCGAAGCACTAATCCTGGTTTTATTACTTTTAAAAACTAATTATCTCGATTTTGATAAAATCTAGATTTAGCCCTTCAAAAATGTCAAATATTTAAATCTAGATTTAATATTTTGACACTTTCGTATGGGTTAAATCTAGATTTAAAAATTTTTGCAAGTGGACGAAGAGTTTAAGTTTTTAAGGACCTCAAAACTGCAAGATTTATTACATTTTACAATAAATTGTAAAGTTAACAAATGACGTTGCTTATTTAAGATAAATTAACGTACCTCTCGGGCTATAAGCTCCAACCTCCAAAACCACCATCAGCAAGAAAAGCGCCAAAACACAGCGCCGTCCCGCCATAGTTACTATCGATCAGTCATCAATCACACTGCACATTACTACACTATCGATCCGCGATCTATATCGATTACTGCAGTAAAAGTTAAAGTCATTTATTGTTTTTTGTTTTTTTTAGCTGCGCGGGCGCCGCGTCCGTTACGAACGGTGTCCGAATTAGAAATGTCCGGAAAAAAGGTTGTACTTGTAGCTCGCGGTGTTATTATTGACTAGCGATATAGTGTTTTTACTTTTTTCCTTGCGCCGGCGCTTGATATCCCCACTGGGAAAATGTTGCATCGGCGGGGTTCGTAACATTTGGTACGAGTTTTAAACAATTTAAATAAAAAAAATACAAAATTCAATATCATATATTCAGTTTAGGCTGTTACAAGCACTTGTGAATGTCACAGAAGCTACGCCATCGGTTCACAAACACTACAGCGGGATGATCTACATACCATGATGATCTAGACTATTAGTAGATCTTAGAAACTGCCAAATTAATTGTTTCTTCTCACATATAATTTTATATGTGATAAAACAAGTAAATTATTTCAACTTGTATAAGTGCTCATGCAAATTGTGTGTTAAAAGAAGGCGTAGAAAATATGTATTCGGAGCCAGAAGTACTTTCGGAAGTTGAAAACTTTTATAGCCAGCTATATCCGCTTCGCATGTCTCTCAACCTGGGCCCCTACCGCGCAAGTGTCGTCAGTATCGATATAGTCAAGGAGGTGACACATTGTGCTTCTTTTTGATACAAATGAAGACTTACCAAAGTCTAAAAGCAATATGTCACATCCATCTGTCAAATGAAGTCGACGTTGATGCCGACGACACTTGCGCAGTACGGCCCCTGATCCCGAAAATGAGGATACCAGAACCACATTGACTCGCCACTTTACCGAATACTTGCCTGAAATCAGCCTGGGCGAAATTGAGATGACTCTTAGACAGATTATATCAACAGTCACTTAACACTACCCAAGAAGGCGATATTTCAAAATTTTGAGGCTGATAGAGATGAAAAAGTTTGCATTTTTCTATCAATTATTCAGCATTATCAGCCATTTTATTTTCCCCACTGCTAAGGTTTTGGCCTGTCTTATGGACGGATAAAGAGAATAGGATTGGTGCGGCTGCAAACAAAGCTGTGACTACGGCGCAGCTCGGTGTTTATTAGAGTTATATAATATCTATAATTTTATTTCAAAAGGTTGCCCACACCTGTCTATAGAGAGTGAAATGAGGCATTAGTGGCGCGTGCGCAGCGAAACAGCAGCGCTTGCAATCGCTGGCCGACCGTCAGCGCGAATGCATAGACACTAGGGATGTGATGTTCGATAATATTTTTTTATTGCAATTTTATTCAGAACTTTAAAATACAAGTGCTGATTTTCCAATAGTCAGAAAAAAATATTGATTTCTGGAAGTAATACAAAATAGAACATTAATTGGCATTTCCTTTTCCTTTAGTTTGTGGTTGTCGTTCATTTTAGTTGGTTATACTATGCATTATGCTGATCATAACTTTTATCAAAGATTTGAAAAATCAGCAGCCCTTTAATCAATATTTCAAAGTTATTCAAAACATTATTATGTACCTTTAACATATATTTATGTTCATGCAAAAAATTTAGATAAAAATGTTGCACTATTACTCCTCATAGGGTTACGTACCCAAAAGGTAATAACGGGACACTATTACTATGACTCCACTTATCGTCTGTCTGTCTGTCTGTCATCAGGCTGTATCTCATGAACCGTGATAGCTAGACAGTTGAAATTTTCACATATATTTATTTCATTTATTTTTAACCAACTTCAAAAAAGGAGGAGGTTCTCAATTCGGTTGGTTTTTTTTTTTATGTATGTACACCGATTACGCCGAGATTTCTGAACCGATTTCCATGATTCTTTTTTGTTCGATGCAGAATAGTTGCTAATTGGTCCCATAAAAATTTGGTTTCGTTTGACCCAGTACTTTTTATGTTATGAGCATTTTTATATATATCATTTCATTGTTGACTTGGACGATGTAGTATTTAGGATAATTTTGTTATAATGTACATGAAACCTTATCTAATCTAGAAGAAAAACCCTGCTGTAGTTTACAAAACAGCCTATTACAGAAAAAAAAGACATTCTTCTTTAAGCTCCTATTCTTTTAAATTTCTTGCCTTGGCTGGCACTGACTCCAAAAGGCTTATTTTTTGCTTTTTAGTTTTTGAAGTCGGTTTTTTCACGCAGTTTTTTTTTCTTTTGGGTTGTATTTTACAAATTCTTCCTTGAGAAGGTTTAATTATTTTTATTTAAGAACTTTTTATTCTAATAAACTTTTGAATACTTAAGTTCTTTTGAATCTAATTTTTTCACCTACCAGTCATTGATAGTCCGTCACGAGCGACGAAACTATTTTAATGATTGTGTACAGTCGGGGACATTCCCGGTTGATCAGTAGAGTTTTTTTGAGAAACATTTTCTCGAAAAGTACTAAGGTTAAAGAAATAATTTATTATTCAAATGAAATACTTCTTTACTGTCTATTATTTGTGATATAAACGTTTTCTATATATCTTTTACTTTTTTAAATAAAGCTCCTTGAAAAAACTCTACTGATCAACCGGGAAATGTCCTCGACTGTACATCATTATACTAATAAGAATGTTGCTTTGATTTTTCTGATTTTTTAAATTAATATTAGGTTAGGTTACAGATGAAATTATATCGCTGTACCTAAGTTAACATAAATATTCTTAACATAATGTAATTTTTTGTTAATAGGCAAGTACTAAGACTGGGTTAAGCACTCATTGATCGGTTGAATTTGCATTAATTATGATTATAATATTGTATTTCGTTTTAATTAATGTAACCTAACGCCATCTATAACTCCACTTTCAAACTAGAAAAGCCTCCTGCGCATTGATTATCCAGCGCCACCTAGTGTCTTACCCACAACTCACAGCACACCAACAAAAACCTTTCACTAGTTCCAAAAATATCCGCTAGAGGCTATTTGCTTGACAAGTTATTACGGAACAATTCCTCTATCTCCTTCAATCTATAGGTGATAGAGGGTGCCAGAAAGAGACAGAGGGACCCGTGTCAATGTAACGTAACGTAAACATGTAAATTGTCAGTTGTGAGCTAAATACCACCGTGGCGGGTGCGGGTCGTGTTAAACATACTTCTGTATAACATATCAAACGAAAATACTTGTAAGTGTTTAAAGTGTACAAATCATGTAGTTACTAAGTGTCTAGTGAAACAATAGTGCCAGTGTTTTTTTTTAACAAAGTTTATTTAGTGATGTTCGCATTACGTTTACTTAACGGTATCGTGTAGTTCGTGAACTTTAGTTTGTCTTGACGAATCCGAAGTAACACCTATGTGAATGGAAGCCTGTTTTTGAATAGGAACAGGATGCGTCACGTGTTATTTTGAACCTTAACAACTGATGTGAGTATGCCAAAATACATCTATAACCATTTGCATTTAAAAGGCTTAAAAATAATTAATAATGCTTGTTTGATCGCTTTTATTGCTTTTTACTAACTTCTTTTTTTTTAAGAAATAGGTTCTATATGAAAGTCGTAATGTTCAAATACAAGTGGTGACTTAAATGAGCAGGTAAGTTCCAAACGACCTTGCCATAAAGGTCTGTAACCATTCCTCTCTAAAGCGTTTGAGTTTGCAAGGAAATAGTGACTCATATTTTTATTATATTCCATAACGATTAAATGTAGTTTATTTAAACGTTTATCCTGCTTGAACTACAAACTAACCTTTTTTTTGAGTTTTCTGATGGAAAGAAATTATGATAAATAAAACATATTATTTACTACGTGATACATTACTAAGTAAACTTTCCGGAACTAATTTTTCCTGAACTTGAAAACTTAAGTACGTAAAACTCGTTACAAAAATATTGACCGCATGCAAGTTGTTCCCCTAGCTAAATAACTTGTTTCCATGGTAATTAATAAAAGTAACCACATACCAAGTTAAAATTACAACATACTGGCATAAGTTTAACTAGAATGACGTGTTTTGCCAATAAAATATACATAAAAAATACGTATTTAAAACTTTTTGAAACACCCGTAACAAATCGATAAAAAATATCACATCAAAGAACCTGAAAGAAAATTCTGCTTGTCTAGTTATAATCGGCTCTCAATTGTATTTTAATTGCAGTGCTCTTTACACCGTTATTTATTATACAATAAAAAAAAAACCCAACGGAAATACGATTTGGTTTAAGCAGAATTTGACACACTTGGAATGCAATAAGTTGTATCTTATTATACATTAATTTACAGCGAGGTATGAACCTAACAAGAGAAGGTACTATGGACAGGGGCGTGCATTGGCTTTCGAGCGTAGTAGGCACTGTAGATCTAACTAGTAACTTTGCACTTATCCTATCCTGCTACCGAATATTATAAGTTTGAAAGTTTGTGAGGATATTTGGATGGAGGAATGTTTGTTACTATTTCACTCAAAAACTACTGAACTGATTAAGATGAAACTATACAGCAATGTAGCTTATATATCAGAAAACCACATTGTATGCAAATATTTATAATTATCCTGATATTCCCATGGTAACGGCAACCACGCGGCGAGTGAAACCGAGAGCGGCCCCTAGTCATAAATGATAAGGTTCGTAATATTTAGAAGGAATATTAAGCTGACGAGTTTGATTGTTTGAGCACGCTCATCTCCGGAACTACTAGTTCGAATTGAAAAATTATTTTTGTGCTGGATAGTCCATTTATCTCTAATTAATATATTTATTACCAAATAAGATACGAAATTATTCCCCATCAAAAGTTCTAAAAAAAAGTCCGCGACAGCATATGTCTATGTTTTATGGTTAACTCACTATAACCATTTTTCAGATAATAAAATTTGTTCTAAACTAATGTATTATTTGAGAAGCTGTTTTCATAAACATGATATTAATCCTTATCTAAATAAATACGTTAATCATCACAAGTATTTAATTTTGAACAAAATTTGCCTTTACATCATTAAATTTTAATGAATATCTTAGGAAATATGATAGTTTTAAAATAACTCCTCAACAAAATAATTCGCGACCAAATTCATTCGTCAGGTAGGCATGCTTACTTTATACTGATATATTCCGGAAGTTTAAGCTAGAACGTTACACGTACAAACAGCGCCCTTCTTGCCATGGGCGGTTTATACTTGAGCAATACTTTTTCTAAATATGTTGTATTCTTGTACGAAACGCTGCTCGTTTCGAGTAGGCAATTTCGAGACTGCCTATCGGTAGGTATTCAGTATTTAGCGTAAGGAATATCTTAGTGGGCGAGTGTTGAATAGAAGTTTAAACTAAAATAAAATAACTTTAACACTTATTGTATATTTATTTATATTTTGAATGAGGTAGGCACTGCCTAATTGCCTATATGGAATGCACGCCCCTGACTATGGAGTTCTTATATGTCTCCGCACTACAAGGAGGCCGCTACACCGCCTTTGCTGGCTGGTTTTGTTTATAATAAAATTAAGAAAAGAGATATGGACGGTCGCCTTGTCAAATAAAAAAAAATTTAAATTGTTGTGAAATATTAAGTATTACTAATTATAACGATAATAACAGTCCAATAAACGTGCGTTTATTTCTGTTTTCTTTTTTAATAGTGTCAATCGCTAACATTCTACAAGATTTACCAAAAATAAACTTGCGATTAAGCACGAGGATAATAACTTGCGTCTCAAGAACGTTCAATAAATGTAAGCAATAAAAATTCACAACAATACTCATTGAAATTAGTATTTCCGTATTAGTTGGTTAATTAAATAATTGAATACAATGGCAAATGCCATAAATTGTGGGAAATTAATTTGTTTGGTGAATCCTATTTATAAGTTCTCGCCTAATTACATAAAATCTTGACATTTTTACAATTCTGGATAAGTAGATGACAAGAGATTAAATCAAACGGTTTTTAGGTGACCATTATAATAGGTACCTACATGTTTTCACACATTTTTACATATTTTATTATCAGCCCCTAACTCTAAAGAGATCCAAAAACGCTTGGTCTATGATTAGGCAATGGATACGCGGTAAAATTAATTAAAATATTGAATGAAATAGGTACTTGTGCCATGTGGGAATCGAACCCATTATGATAAGGAGGCCTACTCTCTAAGCCCGTCAACTAAGATACGGGCCCCCGTCGTCCGTAAGTTTCCCGAAACTACGGATGGAGCCTACTCTCTATTGATGTCGGATGTACTAGTTTTGGACAAACGGCACAAACACATTGGGAGTAGGGACAATGTCAAAACGTATTCTCATTCATTGTTAGTTCGGGTCTCCTGACTAATAAGCTGTCCGTAGGTGATACGGAGTAGGAAACGTCCGTAACTTAGGCCGACACTACGGGTTTCGTGCTTAGAGAGCAGACCTCCTGCAGTCCTACTCTTGAGCCATTACATTAAATTCGCGAACAAATAACTATAGATGTTGAAAACTATTTTATAGCTAAGGTTATCTAACACTAATTAATCGCTGTGTGGGTGCACCTTAAAGAACCGAAGAAAATTGTTGCATCGTAATTGCATAATCAAAATAACGAAAGAAGTTAAACTTCCGCTATTAGGTATCTCTTTTAACTGGGTTTGAATACCTTTTTTCCATTGTCTAGTCCTACAATTTTAATTTTTTATTTATTTATAAATGTAAAAAAGTTGAAAGTTCGTGCTGATGTTTTGGATGTTAATTCCTCTTTTACGCAAATACTACTGAACTACTGATTTGGTTGAAATGTGGCACACAGGTAGTTGATAGCTTGGGTTAAAACACAGGATACGTTTTATCCCTATATTCCTACGGGAACGGGAACCAGGCGAGTGAAACCGTGCGCGGCCGCCTTTGACAATTGTAAGGTGTGCGGTGGGTCTTATGATTTTTAAACAGATCGTTTGGACGCTAAGCCTTCATCATACCTGATGTTAAGTAGGTAATGATAAGGCTGAATCCTCAACCACTGAGGAACTGGATATCTTATCTTTAACTGCCGGAACACAACAAAACTGAAAACATTTTACAACAAACAATCTATCAATGCGGTTTCATTGGACTATCTTCTTCTTCTTATCGAGTGAGGATTAGTGGCCACCTCTGGTGTCAAAGTTTATCAAGCCACCTATCAGGCCTCTGACTTGGCTTAACGACTGTAATCAAATGAGAACAGCCGGGACCGACGATTTAACGTGCCCTCCGAAGCACGGAAGCGCTCAGTTATAATGCCACTTTACGGTCACCCATCCGACACCTGACCGGGCCGAACTTTGCTTAATGAACGTGATAATAAGCGCTTCCATTCCATTCCATTGGACCATTATTGGAGCAAACGAAACTAATTATAAGTGTTATCTGCAATGGAATCTGCACCATTGCTGGAGCAACTCAGTGGTGCATACGGCGAAGAGATTCAAAGAAGGTTGAATTTAACATTATTAATACCAAACGTGTCATCATAAACGACAAATAAAAGAATTGTTTTACTTTTTTGCATGGTCAAGACTCTTCATAACTGCATGCTGTAACATGTTTTGAAGCCTTTGTGTCGCATTGAATATGAATAGGACAAGTGACTTTCTCCTGTGACTATGACAGCTGAAAACTATTCATAAGCTGTGTACGTGATGAAATCATCAGGCATGTCCTGTTTGAAGCTGTGGCCGGAACATTACTTAACAAAAGAACGTAATTTACGCGAAAGAAGACGGTTCTAAAATAAGTTACAAAAGAGAAATGTGTCTTTATGTAAAACCACGGTTTTGTACAAAGGACTCAGATAACTAAGTATCTAAAACAAAGAAACACGAATAGTTTTGTTACGCGCAAAAATATCTCTTTTCACAACAAAATCATGATAGAAATAATTTTCATAGCTAAATAGAAGTTATATTTTACTTTTTCATATTTCGTTACTCTATTTCATCACTTTCAATCATTATTTAATTGGGAAAGTAGCCTGCCTACCTATGTTTTTCCAATGAAGAAAAAATCTTAATTAACAGACATTCTTTATTCTATTTTTAAACTTCATAACCATAAAGTCATTAAAATCAAATTAGAATGCGGTTAATTAACATAAACTGCATAATGTTTAAATACAACTTGAACATTCGCAATGTAAGATAAGCACGATGGTTTTAAACCAAAAGTAAAGTAAGGAATCGAAATCTAGGAGAGTATATTTATTCCATTAAAAATGTATAATTTTATAATAATTATTAAATAACTAGACTTAAGCGCGTGCTACGCACGTGTACTCACTGGGGTCACTTGAGAAAAAAGTTTTTCTGACCTTTGACCTTGATAAGGTCAATTTAAAAAAATATACATTTTTCCGGCCGTCTACATTTTTTTTGTGATTTTTGAAGCTATTAGTGAAGGCTGTATGTGTCATACTCATGGCGCTGGAGGGAACATTAGAATGGATAACACGGGCCTTATATTATATAGAGATAATTTTGCACGATGCTGCTTGTTGTACCTACAATAAAGTCAGATAAACACAGTTTTGGTTGAAATAAAACTTTTCCGAATAATAAGCGCACAATTTATTCACACGAGTTTGTTTCTTTCGTTTCAATGAACGACGGGGAGACTTATTCCGTATATTTTAAGTTTTTTTGGTTTTCCCGACGTTTAGGAACCTTTTCAGATACGGTGGTCCGATTGGAGAATAATTCTGTGCCGAAAATAGACAAATAATAAATATTTCTTACACTCCCACACAAATTAACCTAGCCCCAAAGTAAGCACTGTAAGGCTTGTGTTATGGGATACTAGGGTGACGGATATAAATACATATAATTATACATATTATAAGTATTTATGTGTAGAAATATAAACGTCCATGACTCGGGTACAAATGCTCGTATTATGCAAACATTTGCCCCTACCGGGATTCGAACGGGGGACCTCAGAGTAGGTTACTCACCTCACCTTAAAACCGGTGTACGTACTACTACGTATACTCTACCACGGAGGCTGTACAATAGATAAAATTTTATTCGTGAAATTAGGGATGAAAGTTTCTTCCGTTATTTGAAAATATGCCCACGTGTATAAATTCTCAGGCATCAGCTAGTATTATAAGAGTATCATTATTTTTATCAGTAGAGTAAAAGAAATCTATTCAATATCTGCATCACGTGCTTACAACGTTGCAACATAGTATTGGAAACTACAGAACCAGATTAGCAATGTCTCTTACACATAATGAAGCCATTGTGAAATGCCGTCTGCTTGCCTCTAGGCATGATCATTAATGCATTGAAATATTGGTTGATAATAAATAATTAACAATATAGAAACTTATTTAGAATTGTTATTTTTGTTATTACTCATTAGTTGTTTTTGCATATCGAATGTTTTTTCTTTGCTTTTCTGGCAAAAAACCGCACCCAAGTCTAGGGATATTATATTACATTCTTTATAACGCGAAAACTATCTACAGTACAGCAAAAGTTTGTATGGGGGAAAACGGTTCCGTCTTTAGTAATTAGAAAAAAAAATGTAATCCAAAAAACTGCAAGATAATTTGAATATATATATATATATATTTTATTTTTTTATTTCTAAAGACGGAACCCAAGAGGGTTTTTTTCCTCCTTACAAACTTTTTCTGTACTGTAGATAGTTTTTGAGTTATGAAGAATTTAATATAATATCCCTAGACTGTGTTGATGTGTGTATAAATAAATAAATAATAAATAATTGCATTGCATACAAACACACCAATTATCTGGCCCACGTTAAGTTTCATAAAGAACTTGTGTTATGGATACTAGATAACGAATACACATATGTATATTCTTTTTTTGTAAATACATACATAATACACATAACATATTAAACAGCAAACTTGAAACTGTGAAAAATCAAACTTAAAAATTAACGGAAAAAGTTTAGGCCATTTATGCCGCAAAAACGTATATTTTGACACTCAAGGGAATCAAAGTTCACAGGGTACTTTCTTTTGGCCTAAAACTATGAAATTTGGCAAGTAATATCGTCTTTTACTACAAGTACAGGAAATAGTCTGATAACTAGACATTTGTTATCAAATCATGAAAAATTTAGTCTTTAGTTTTGGTAACTTAATTTCGGGAAAACTTCGGAAAAAACTGCGATATTCAATTCCTGAATTATTTATAATAATAATAATAATAATCTTTATTTATTTCTTCACAAACAAACAATAAGTATATGGAAAGTAACTACACAATAGCTTACTTAATGACACAAACATGTAGTATAATTTACTTAGTTAATTTAAGTAAGATTTAAACAATTTTTTTTTGTATTTTTTATTTGTGAAGACTGGTGCTTGAAATAGGTTGTATGAAAACACCCCGTAATACAAGACACCAGGTCTCCACCTCTAGGACATTTGTACAATGTACTCATCTTAAAACTAACAAAATACTAAGTTCTTTCTTTTGTAATATTATTTATATTTGACGACCTGTTTGGCGCAGGGGTATTAAGCCTGCCTTCTGCGCCAGAGGTCCCGGGTTCAATCCCCGGACAAGACATCCTTTATCTGTACTTTATGACGTTACTTCGTACCAAATTTCAAGATTCTAAGTTCACGGGAAGTACCCTGTAAGTTTTGATTCCCGTGCGAGTTTCGAAAATTTGCGGCATAAACGGTTGTATCTTTTGATTGCTTTGGCTTACAAGTTTGATTTTTTCACAGCTCCAAGGGTCAGTAGACCTGAGTATTAGATATAAATTTGCTACCTCCACGCGTTCCTGAGAAAAACGGCCTTGACAGACGGACGGACGGACGGAAGGACAACGAATTGATCCTATAAGAGTTCCGTTTTTTCCTTTTGAGGTACGGAACCCTAAAAATAGACTTCGAACTAAAGAAGCTGGGTTCGTTATCATTGTTATTAATTTGCATGGCGTTGTTATGGTGAACATTGTGGGCGATTAGTCTCTTTTTTCATTTTATTGCAGATGGGTCATCATAACAACTACCCTTAAACTCGTGTATGAATTATTATAGATGATCCTTTCTGGACATCCTTCAAGGCCCTTTTTAAGTGGTAATTGCAATATATTCGACAACATCTAATATTGGTATACAATATTTTTTTATCATGTAAGTCATGATGTGACTGGCAGATATTTCTTTTTTCTTCTCTTTTTGATTTCATTTAATTACATTTGTTATTCTTAATGGCCATTTAATAATTTGATATACATTTATTATTGCCCTTTGGTGCTAGGGGTTTCACTTAATATAATAAACTGCAACTGCAACTTTATGTTGAAATAATTTAAATTGACATAGAATTGGCACATTTACCTAACCTAACCTTATTGCAAGTTATTGTTTTTGAAGTGAAAACTTCCTTAGCGCGTTGTGCACATCAGAGTTTAAAATTTTTGGGATGGATAAAAAATGTTAAAGTCGCGTCAGGACACGTGACCCTGATTGAAAATTCGTAAGACGGAGGGAGAGTAGCCAGACCGCCAGCACAGCGTAGGAGAGGAAGTTATATCCCCTTCTCTTTCTACCACGCGGCGAAAATGTATGCCTGCTCCTGCTGTTTCGTTTAAGCGAGCGGTTTTCACTTCTGCCGACACTCCCGGAGTGCAACCGGTTGTTGTTTTCACCCTCATTTTCTTTCTTTTTTATTTTTGATAATTTTTTAATAGAAAAGTGTTTAAATTAAGTTGTTTTTTGTTTGCTTTCTAATAGTAAAAATTGGCGCATGTTGTGGCAGCCTTTAAGTATGACAACGATTTGAAATGCTTATAGAATGTGCATTACCTATTGTAAATGTGAATATCGTTTGTTATGTTGGTTGTCCTTACATAAATAAATAAATAATTCAATTCAAAATCATTTATTCAGTCTAGGCTGTTACAATCACTTATAATTGTCAAAGAAGCTACGCCATCGACCACGCCATTCACAAACCCTACCGCGGGAGACCTTCCAGAAGAACCAGTAAGAAACTAGTCAAGGGCTATTTTTTTCTCCCTGTTTTATTTCACACAGAGTCCTCAAATTGCAACTGAAACACATGGGTAAAATCAATTTTCATCACAAAAAAAATACTAAAATAAAAGTACATTTTATGGTTATCCTAACCGTAAAAAATTTTCACCTCGCAACCTTCTATTAAACACGCAATTTTTTCCCTCACGGGACGTCACCGTTATCGCCCCAAAATAATATTTCTACATGCGGTCGAAGGAGAAGGCATAATATGTTCAGCAGGAGATTAGTAATGGCTGATTATGATTTCTATAAAGAATGCTAACACTTCGAGTTCTATCGAAAAAAAAACGATGAGCATTGGCAAACAAGACCGGTTTTCGAATCTTCACGCATCACGCTTCATTCTTGATTTGGATCCTATTTTTATTCCTGACTCTGACTGATCAAATGACAATTTCGCAGCAAATGTGCATGAAAATGCTGACCTCATTCTGCAATCATACAAACAAAAAGTTCAAGAGATATTACTGTAAAAGTTTAGGGTCACATGGCCCCAATGAGTCTGAGCGAAGATTTTCGTTTCCCGTGTTCTGTGTGTTTTAAACTAAAGCTATATAACGCCGTCCTGAAAATGAATAAAAGACATTCGTCAAGCTATGTCTATAATAATTATCCCAATACGTATCATCTATACGCATTCAACCGCCTTTGTGGTCTAGTGGTACAACCACCGGTATCAGACCCAGACGTCCCGGGTTCGATTCCAAGCGGGAGTACATAATTGTATTCGGTTTGGTTGGTGGTAGGACTTGTTGTAAGTCCACCTGGCTAGCTACCACCATCTTATCTAAGTCTGACGCCATAACAATAATGTTTTCAGCATTGTTGTGTTCCGGCAGTTAGAGATAAGATAGCCAGAGGCCCTACCGCGTACGTGTCGTCGGCATCGACATCGACTTCATTTGACAGATGGATGTGCCATATTACTTTTAGTCTTTAGTAAGTTTTCATTTGTGTCAAAAAGAAGCAGCAATGTGTCACATCCATCTGTCAAATGAAGCCGATTTAGATGCCGACGCCACTGCGCGGTACAGCCCCAGTTCCTCAGTGATTGAGGATTCCGGGAGAGGCTGCTTCCATCTTCAGCCCTATCAATACTTAACATCAGATACGATGAAGGCTAAGAGTCTCCCTAAGTCTTCATAAAAAAAGTCACTTGAATGAATGATTATAATCAGTTCATAACAGTCTGTCTCATTGCTGACAGTGCTGACCAGTTTTCAAGGACTTTCATCTGGCTCACTAGTAAAATGAGACAAATGAAGACAACTTGTTCATTTGCAGCCCAAATAGGAACTTCCAAATAAATAATAATTACAATATAACAGCAAACCTTGTGAATACTAAAATCAACAGTAAATGGTTAATACAGTGAAAATAAAACAAGGCATTTCATGTAACTCATACAAAGGCTAGAACATTTGTTTAACACCACCACCTACCACCGACCACCATCAAAGCAAGAGTGAATAGGCACCTTCTGGGTTAGCTCGCTCCATCGTGGATTCTGTCTTAGCCCCTGGGCCTGGTTGGATGGACCTGGATCAAGAGCAAACCCATTCAAAGTAAAAAAAAAACACTTAACAAAGATGTTCTCACGATCCATTCCTTATAAGATGCGAGTACGGATTAAAAGCTGTGTAGTGTCGGCTTAGAATAGCACTACCCCCTCTCATCCCGTGGGTGTCGTAAAAGGCGACTAAGGGACTCAGCCTTCAGGAGATGGGCAGCAGCGTCTCCTGCATACTTGGCCATACTGCGATCGCCAACCCGACTGCCAAGCGTGGCGATTATGGCAAACCCCCCCTTTTGGTGGAGGTCTATACCTAGCAGTGGGTGTTATATGGCTGAGACGACGACGACGGACTAAATGTGCACATTTAATCCGTATTTGCATTCGATGCAGATCATGGCACTCCATAATTAAATGCAACACAATGAGCCCAGCTGTGAACACTTGCGTATGCATCGTGCAGACATTAAGGCATGGGCTAGATCTTTGCCCGCATGCCGCAAAACCTGTTCTGAGGAACCCGCTGCACGTTAATTTATTTGACGGCACTGACAAATATTCTCAGTTAATTGATTGACTTATCAAACGCAAACGTAATATTAGGTCTTTAACTATGAAATTGCCGATTTGTATGAAGATTTTCGAAGGAAGTTCGTTGTCCATACTAACAATTTTTGTTATAGTTGCTACCGCAAGTGCTGATGCCACAAATGTTTAATGTACAATCATTGTTTAAAGACAAAGCAATCTAATGCTATATTTTTATTTAAAAAAATATGAATTAGTAAATTTTGCGAACAAAAAAAGGAGAACCTTTCGAGGTATTTTTATCGTATAAGAAATGAAAATAATAACCATGAGATTAATTATTTCATCATTATGATCTTAATTTAATATAAAATCAAGCAATAGATGTACCTTTTAACCACAGAAATAGTGAGGTTGTCTACAAGTGTAAGAAAAAAATCGGCAATTTCATATTAACCCCTATTATTTTATACATTTAAATATTTTGCCGTCACACTTTTGTGGAGATTTTAAATGTTTAAAAAATCTTTAAAAACTATTAGTTACATTAACCGACTTTGAAAAGGAAGAAGTTCTATGTTCGTCTGTAACTATGATTTGGTGTGTAGGTTTCATCGTTTATAGACAAGACAAATATTGTTAGTTTATAGATTAACTTATCAAACGCAATCGTAATTTATACTTATTCTTTTTTGCATCTACAGGAGCGATTACCCTATTATTTTAGCTTTTGCAGACACATTAAATATCAATTAAAAATTTACATCTTTACTAATAAGTAATGCAAATAAAAATGAAGACGATGCTGGTGATTCATAGATTGTTTCATATATTTTCCAATTTTCATTTGATATAATTTTGTTTTCACTAAGAGAACTTAATAGGCTGTTATGGAGCTAACACAAATCAATATTATTTCGTAGTAGGACTTCCACCTTTCGATTCAAGTGTAAACAAGTCACTAGTTTATTTTGAATCAGTACTAAACAAGGAAGTGTGCCTACTTCCCGAGCTACCATAACGCAGCCACCGCACAGGTCAGACCAAGTCTAGATCTATCTGCGTACCTAAACCACTTTCTGTTTACGTAAACACTACTATGTTATTCAACCATCTGTCATACCTACCTCTCGCATGGCATCAAGAATATAAGGTGGAAAAAATCCATGGGCCCTCAAGGGGAACTACCTTAAATCTTTTAGTTAGCTCATTTTACTGCAAGGAAATATTCCTTTAATGTTTTAAAGAAACAAAACTGCTTTTAAACATTTTTAGTAATACGCTTTCCACACCCAGGACGCGAACCAGCTAAAATCTGTAAAAAATAACATCATTTACTTTTATGCCATCAATCGATAGGGTCAATCAATTCAAAAGGATCAACTCTCTCTAACAAACATAGTAAATTAAATTAAATAAAACACATGAAAACTCAACTCATAAACTCAATGGGACGGATAAAACACTTTTATTCAAGCCTTCTTTGAAACAAAAAAATATATAAAATATATAAAAATCTCTGAATGCAGTTTAGTTTCTTTTAAAAGTAAAAGAATGTTTCCTCTCAGTAAAATTTGCTAACTAAAGGGCTTAAGGTAGTTCCCCTCGAGGGCCCTTAGATTTTTTCCACCCTGTATAGGTTTGTATGAAAGTACGCGCATTTAGCGACGCGACAGTCGGCACTGTGGGCTGGATTTCAGCTTTCATAGACATCCGATTCGCAATCTCGAAAGTGATGACTTATAAGCTTGAATATGATCAAAACGACTTACTACATGCCGAAAAATAGTACAATTATGGTTTAGCATGTTTATTGGTACACAGCTGTGTAGTGTCGGCTTAGAATAGCACTACCCCCTCTCATCCCGTGGGTGTCGTGTAAAAGGTGACTAAGGGACTCAGCCTTCAGGAGACGGGCAGCAGCGTCTCCTACAAACTTGGCCATACTGCGATCGCCAACCGCCTGCCAAGCGTGGCGATTATGGCAAACCCCCCCTTTTGGGGGAGGCCTATACCCAGCAGTGGGTGTTATATAGCTGAGACGACGATGTTTATTGACTCGCCCAGATATTTCCCGAAAAATTTGCATGTAGCCGACTTGAAAAAAAGCATAACTCTGCCTTCGCATGATTGGCCCTAATTCTTTTTCAGGTGCTTAATCTTTGAATTATTTGGAGTTTTTGACATACTTGATTGCTCAGCCATTGTTGCGTACCATTATTAAAAAAAAAATATCAAACATTAAATATTTTAAAATAAAAAAATATCAGCGATATGAACTTAGTTGACCTAATAATATTTTTAGATGACCTAAATAATGAACACAATAACGTAATACCTAATGCCGAAAATCGTAAATTTTAAAATAAAAAAATATCAGCGATATGAACTTAGTTGACCTAATAATATTTTTAGATGACCTAAACAATGAACACAATAACGTAATACCTAATGCCGAAAATCGTGAAAACATAAAAATAATCGTCATTAACAAAAATCGACAAATTAAGTGTTCTTAAAAAAAATTATAATAATGAGCTCCTAAGCTGTTCAAAATAAAAGTGTCTTCAGGAAACTAATTATTATGACAAAACCCTTAATTCAACCCATGACTTGCAAATAAAAGACCCCATAAAAAACCAAGCAGCTCACTATTGCTAAATAGTGAAATACTGTATATTTGCAATATACATATTATTTTAACAATAGAATTTTGCACTAGAAAGTATAGTCTCATGTTTAATACAATTTGATACAGTTGAAAGCTTCCCAGCAGTTATTCGTTAATAATAATTCTTGACAATAAATGCAGTTTTTAGAAATTAAATCAGCAAAGGTATGTGAGGTAGGTATGTATGTGTATATCAGTTGTATTAAATTCAAGATTTTCTTGATTTATAAAAAAAAATGTAATGATACTCATATTTCTTAGTTAAATCACGTCTGCTGAATAGCTAGATAGAGATAAGATTATTGAATTATCGTGCTAGATAATTAAAATTTTAACTAATATGTCTGTTCATTCCTATCATTTTAGAAATCTTACAAGGTTTAATAATTTGAAATTCAAATTAATACTTAATGTCACGAAATAACATCTTAAAGATCTCCTTCTATTTACAACAAAGTATAAAATTATGTAATTTATTGAAACTTATGCAATTGCTTTTTCTCAGTTCTGTCACGTTCGTTGTATCTTTTGATAAGACATGGTTCGAAAGTGCATGAAGATAATGATAAAGTTGAATATACAAGCTACAAGACATTATTAAACTACAGAAATCGGTTTCGAATCAGTTTAATGTAATCCGAAGCAAGAATTAGGTGGGTAAATCTACGGGCGGTTTGAACGCCGTCATTGTCCTCAACATAGTCATATTCATTAAACCGCCTCTGTGGTCTAGTGGTACAACCACCGGTATCAGACCCAGGGGTCCCGGGTTCGATTCCCAGCGGGGGTACATATTGTATTCGGTTTGGTTGGTGGTAGGACTTGTTGTAAGCCCGCCTGGCTAGCTACCACCATCTTATCTAAGCCTGACGCCATAACAACAATGTTTTCAGCATTGTTGTGTTCCGGCAGTTCGAGATAAGATAGCCAGTTCCTCAGTGGTTGAGGCTCGCTTCCATCTTCAGCCTTATTAATACTTAACATCTTGTATGATGAAGGCTAAGAGTCTCCCTGTCATTCATTAAAAAAAAAACTCCACAAATTTATAATAGTAAATAGTGTTAGTGGTTACAGTTGTTAATGTTATTATAAATTCACCTTTTCAAGGTATTGATATACTCGTATTATAAAGGTATTCTAACTAAATATTATATTAACTTAGAGGAAAAAACAACAAATAACTATATAAATATTTCTATACAATGCTCAACGAAACTAAACTCTTAACATTTTTCTAAAATTCAATCACATCATAAATAATAAGAAAAAAAATACAAAATTATATCCGCATTTAAATACCGACGTTACAGTTTACATTCGAAATATTCTTTCATGTTATAGAATGATTAGGCTAATAATTTATTTTTCAGTCTATTTTCAAATGTACTATCTTGGAGGGCTTTTAGATCATTAGGTAGGTGGTTATATATAAAGTGTCATGCATAAGTGCGAAGATAATAAAGGTTATGCTGCTAAACGCTACTCGTCGGGGATCTATATTCGTGACTGGACACGAGGACAACATTTTATTACTCTAAAAATATGAAAATATGTTGAGGACAATGACGGCGTTCAAAACACCTGGAGATTCACCCAGGTACGAAAATATTATCATTTTTTATCCAATGTAGTTGAAACAATGTTGTAATTAATAATAACTCAAAATGAATTGAGGTTTGAGGCAAACCATTGTTGTAAATAAAGTAGCAACAGGTATTACCAAAGGGTTCGGTGAACATTATTTACAACTTGTAACGATGCCATTTCGTTCTAGCCTTATGGATGGATGAAACCTCTATAATGGTTAGAAACTCCGTAGTCTCACTTTATGGTAATCAAATTATATTTTTATCTGTTCTGTCTAAATTCAAATTTTCTCCGTTCCACGTTTCCTGTTCGGCTCATTTTGACGTAATCTTACAGAAACCAGCTACCTAAACGGTACTATTTTAAAGTTGTGTAAATAATTTATTTTTCTATATACATCAGGAACCCGATACACGGGGTAAGCATAACTACCTACTTTTTTACTCATTATTTAGATTCAGTATTTATAACTAGGACTTTTCTATATCTTTGTATGTTTCAGTTCCTTATTTTCATTACAAATAAAACAAGTCGATTCTTTTATTTCGTCCCATTTATTATCGAGTGCGGCGGTTCCGCTGTTCCGGCGACTGTGGTGCTGCCTGACGAGGAGCCCCGTCACAAACTTAATGAAGAAAATATGGAATTTAAAGAAAGATGGACAAACGCTTCTACCACAAACTCAAACCATTTGTAATTGACAAGGTAAACAAAAACGTGTTGCGCAACTTAGAAAATGTGCGCACAATCGTTCAATTGAAGTATCAAACAAGAAAGCTTTCGTTTTTGTCCATTTTCAAAGGTTTTAGGAAACAATGCGCTTGCGCCGATCCACGCCCGTTTATGCAACCAACAGTGAAATGGACGCGACCTTTTTTGTATTGTGTCGAGCTGATCGAATAGCGACGAGTCAGTGGCAACACGTCACGAATACATAACATTAAAACAACCTTTAGTACTGAGTTGCAAATACCTAATCTGTATAATTCTGAAGATGAAGAAATATTTGAATCGACAGGTAGGCATCAGACGTTTCAATGTGAGGTGGAATCCAGCCCTACATGACAATCCATTCCTACAGGTAATAAGCGATACTTGTTCCACCCTTTGGAAAATAAAATTCACCGAGTTTTTATGGACGGGGTGTTTTTATTTGACGATCAACATCCTTGGACGAATTAACCACTGGACACGAAACCCGAGAAGAATGTATGAAAACACGATCAACCAATTCTTGCGGGGGTGAGGGGCGATTACTAATGTCAAATAATGACAGTAGTGCTTGAAGTAATCGATAATTTTTTTATCGATAAGTAAAGAGTGAATGAATGAACCTATTGAGTTTAATAAATCATGTGTTTTAAAAAAATAGTAAGTTAATTGTTTATTTCGTGAAACAATAAATAGCACGATAGGTAAGGAGTGAATGAATGAACCTATTGAGTTTAATAAATCATGTGTGTTTTAAAGAAAGTAGTAAGTTAATTGTTTATTTCGTTGAAAAATAAAAAGCACCTAATAATATGAAAATCTCATTAAAAAATACCTCAAATTCATAAAAACTATACAATATGGTTTCCAAAGCGTTTGTGTTTGGGTTTTTTTTTGTAAAAAATGGGTAGATACATGCAAGCTGATACTAGTACTGTACTGATAAGGCTTAAGATGGAAGCGCGCCTCTCCCGGTATTCTCAATCTCTGAGGAACTAGCTATCTTACCTCTAACTGCCGGAACGGACTTGGATAAGATGGTAGTCGCTAGCCAGGCGGACTTACAAGTTTACTTACTAACACTTTTTAAGTGAGTAAAAAACATTAATATTTGGTTTATATAATAATATAATTCATTATTTACATTAACTTCTTCAATCACTCGAGCTTTTTTATATAAAACAAAATATGGGTAATTAGTTCATTACAGAACCATTGTATAGGACATACACAATAGCAACCCCTCCATAAGTGTTTAATTTTATAATCGAATGCAATCCCTTTCAAAGGTCAAATAGTTGTGGCGCGATGCTATGTGATGCGATGTGAATAATATGTACCTTTTAAATGAAAAATTTAAAGGGATTGTGATAGACTTAAAATTAGACAATAAACCCCCTGTGTGCTTCTCGAGCTGTGATAGCTCGTATTCTACATTTTTTTTGGAGCCAAAAATCTAAGTATACTAAAACTTATTGAAAATAATCATCGACATTAGAAGATCGTTGAGACTAAAACATTTTAATTTCAACTCTAGTATCCATTTACATTTAAGAAATATACATATTTGTAAGAAAAAATATAAACATGTTTTCACTTTATTAAAGATCTCAAAATTTACGCCACCGTACGAAATTAGCACAACCTAAACCCAAATTAGAAATAGTAGACTAGCGTTTGGATAGCGTATGGTCCAGCATACGCTATGACAGTTTTAAACAACAAACTCCCAGAAGTTATCAACAAAACATCGCATATAAATTACCTATATTTAAGAAAAAGCCAAGGCAGTATCTTTCTAGCAACTACTAGCTGAATACTAATTGCAAGAATATTTCAACCAATAGTTTATTGTAGTTTTAAGATTGTTTTACTTGAATATAATAAAACGATCTTAAAATTAAAATATTATAAGATTAAAAAATAGTATAATATAGCTTACGTACATACATAAATATAATTAATTTTATTCTTGCTGTGACCTAACAAGGTCTATGTTAGAAACAAATAATAAATGTAACCACCATTTATGATAAATTTTAACAAGAAAAATATTGGAACAAATGAACTCGGCCACAAGTGAATTTTCAGATGTGACTTGAACCCACGACCTTTGGGAATCCGGCCCACTGCTCTAACCAATGAGCTACCGAGTTTTGCGGACCACTGTCGAAATTCTCCGATACTTTTATATTTTTATACGCTGTAAGAATATCCTTCCTTGCATTCGAAAGAGAAAAAAAACAAATGTTTAACGATCAATATTATGACGCAACAGCTAATAAGTTATGATTTTTTTAATTTTTGCGTTGTCAATGCTATTTTTATACTTATGATACATTTTAAATGTTAATGTACAACACACCATGATAATGTACAACATATCATGTACAACATAAGTCTAATACTAAAAAACAATACCGTGACTGACTTACAGGCAAGGCAACGCACAGCCCAAACGGCTAAACCAATTAAACTGAAATTTTGCATACAGGTTCTTTTAACGATGTTGGCGAGCACTAAGACAGGATTTTTGATATTACCACGGGAACGGGAACAATGCGGGTGAAATAAGCATTTTTTTTTTTAAGTTTGAAGCTATATTTCAAATATAAAGAGCTCAAAGTTCGTAGGGTTGCGTTGTTTAATTACAGAGTTCCTATAGCCATCTTCTGGCTCCATCATCAGACCTTAGATGTTATCTAAGACCTGAGTACTCGTCCATGTTATCTCCCTGCGGACCGCTTCCACCCAATTCTTCTTGTTAGGGGTTCAACTGTAAATCTGAAATTAATTTAAATAGTTCCTACATTAAAATTGGATTCGTTCGTTCATTTACATACATCGATATGTTTATCGATATGTTCAAGCCCTATACGACATAAAAATGACAATTGAATGAATGAGTGATACATATAACCCAACCAAATTACTTATGCAATATCTTTGAAGAATTTACATGTACAATGATTACTTTTTGAAATAACGTATTACATTTTGTTTACATACCAAATTTTATTTATTTTTCGAAAAATTGCTGCTCTAATAGATTAAAATTGTACTTACGCGTGAAAAGAAACATTTTTTGATTGTCTGGTATGATTTTTACAAATTAACACAGCGCATTTACCCATTTTTGAGATAATATTCCACTTCGAGATCTCGCGTCATACTGACAACGCCATATTGCTTACTGTGTCTAAAAGGCTCAGTAAGTGACAGAGGGGTAAAGGCGAACGCGGTCCTCGTTACGCGTCCAGTGGTTAATTCGTCCAAGTCAACATCTTAGACTGTCCAGGGTTAGGATTCAAGGGTAGCGCGATTGAATACCAAAGGGATCAGGAATATGTGAAACTTCCAAATAATAGAACTATAGTTCTAAATTTATTCGGCAGTGCAGTTTCTCCCTGGCCACATTGCTTTAAGTAGTTCTGCAGGTCTCACGCATATATACTATAGATATGACTAATTATAGTAAAGTATATAAATTATCATACTGTGGTAGTTTTTATTTGCTTGTTAGGTTGAATACGTTTATCTCGGACTAAGTTGTAATTGTCCGTATTTTTTTGGTTTTTTAGAGGTTTTTTGATTTTCCCGACGTTTCGGCACCTTTACAGCTGCCGTGGTCACGGGATGACAGTCAGTCAGTCATCCCGCGACCGTGGAAGTATAGCGCGTTTGATATCCATAAAAGTTGTTTTATTTCAATGAACAGTGCGCGCCAAAACATAAGATGTACGTAGAGCCTAATTAGATTTGAAACACACACATTAGGTACATTTGATAGAAACCCATATTTTTATGAAGGTTTGAATTTTTTTACATCACACTACTACGACACTCAAGTCGCAGGCGCCCCGCAAGTTGAATTATAAAATATGTTTTTGAATAGCAACAGACCATTGTACGCACAAAACAAAACTATCATATTCCGAATGTCACTCGCACATAAAATAGCTGATTATAATTAAATTCACACGGATCGCGAAGGTTGTTTGTAGTAGGTAACCCGGTTCTCATGATTGTTGCAGACTCTCGGTAGATACACCATCGTTTGTGTATCGAGACTTCATCTTAAAACTCCATAATAAGGCCCAGTTGACAACTAAAACATGTCAAATATGCTACTCATAAAGCCTCAGACGATTAAAAAGAACCTTCCGTTTTATGGTCTCAAAAACTCAGTTACTGCGAGTTCAATCAATTACAGTTAGTTGCAAATGCAACTGCGCCGAAATATCGGAGAATCGATAATAAATACAAACATGGTATAACGTTCTCATAATAATGATGTCAGACGAAGGTGCAAAGTCGTAGGGAACTACAAAATGTTGTTTCTTGTATGTACTTTGTTATTGATATTTTATATTGGTAGTGTTTTTTTTTATATAATTTGA
This sequence comes from Chrysoteuchia culmella, assembly GCA_910589605.1. Taxonomy (NCBI): domain Eukaryota; kingdom Metazoa; phylum Arthropoda; class Insecta; order Lepidoptera; family Crambidae; genus Chrysoteuchia; species Chrysoteuchia culmella. The sequence goes on along the minus strand of OU342654.1, from coordinate 20,972,092 downwards.
TTTAATTTAATGTATTACATAGTATTTTAGAGCATGACGAGATTATTTGCTTATCGATATGTCGGTAAAACACGCATGTACGTACTTGAATTTTAAGAACTGAATTGTACCGTGTTTTATGCAAATAAATATTACTATTACTATTACTAAAAATCATAAAATAATACGCCACAGAAAGACGATAAGTTGCTTTATTTTAGTAACAGTACCCGCGATGAAAATGATTTTCTTCTCGAAAAACCCTTCAAGATTTAATTATTTAGATGTTTTTATTGATGTTGTTTGTAATACTTTAGTTACCGTGTGGTGACGGCCTAAGAATACACGTGTCACCACTCCCTTACACGCCTGGGATGTCGTAAAAGTCGACTAAGAGGCACGACGCATTGAAAACCTGTGCGAGAGATGGAAAACTTGAAACAAACCCTCTACCAACCCGTCTGGCCAGCGTGGTACCTATGAACGCCACAATAGGCGTGAGCTAGAAGAGGCTTATGTCCAGCAGTGGACGTCCACAGGCTGATGATGGAATACTTTTATTACTCATGATCCCACAGTCAATTGCTCGTTTTCGAGATAAAATGTAATATTCACGCAATGCTGATCTGGATTATCTCTTCAAAAAGTATTATTTATTAAGTAATGAATAGGTGCAGTGGTGCTTATCTATAGCTCGTTCACTTTAATGCAGTCACGATGGATGGGATACCTATTTAAGTCGAGACTTACGATTTGAAACATATCCCAGGCACAATCAGATAATAGCGGATTTATAAATAGGCAACATGAAGAAAACATCACCTTTTTTGAATTCTTAAAAAGTTGTGTCGCTGATTTTCCGTGTGTGAATTGTTTCTATTTTGTTTACATAATATTTAAGAAAATATAGTTTAGTTTTTGAAGTCTCTATCACCGTAATCCAGCGCTCGACTTGTAAACACAATGTCGTTTTGACATAGCAAAAAGGTTGGAAATGCTAGACAAACAAAAGTTCAAACAAAAAGAGTGGTCAGCACGACTTGATCGATGCAAATATAGCACTCTCAAAAATTAAATACCTACTTTTAGAAACAATGTGATTAATAAAATTGAGTCTTTACCAGTTCCCATTATGGAATCTAATTACCTTTATAATGATTTATTTCATGTGGTTGAAGGCGAATTTAGTAAAACGTTTAAGAAAAAAGTGATCAATGGTAATTCGGATAAAGTAAAGTTTAGTGATTGGGCCACACCGGGAATTTATACAAGTAGAAGGAAACTATATGACCTTTATGCGTCAAAGCATACTTCCTGTGACCCAAATTTTATTGAATATGTCAGGAAGTATTCTCAAATGTTTAGAAATGTATGTGTAGCTGCTAAGGCGATGTTCTTTTCAAATAAAATAAAATTAGCGGATAATAAAATAAAGGCTACTTGGAATATTATTAACCAAACAACTGGGAAAACTAAACATAATGTAAACTCCTTCTCCCTTAAAGTAGATAATAAATTAATTGAATCTGACGTTGAGGTTGCCCGTGTTTTTGAAGATTTCTTCTCTCGGGTACCCTTAGAAACTACCAGTAATTTAAATTCCTGTCCAAACGTTGCTGCTGCCCTCTTAGAGTCATGTGTTGATAAGTGTTATAAAGTTTTCAATTTTAAGCATATTAATAGTGAAGACATTTTAAAAGCTTTCAAGTCTATAAATATTAAAAAGACTGAAGATTTATGGGGCATATCAACCAGCGTTATTAAATCTATAATTGAAATAATAGCTCCATATTTAGCTTTCATTTTTAATCAATGCATAGATGAAGGTACTTTTCCCGATTTAATGAAATATAGTAAGCTTATTCCTCTTTTTAAATCAGGTGACAAAAGTGACCCCACAAATTTTAGGCCGATATCAGTCTTACCGGCACTTAGTAAAATTTTTGAAAAAATTATATACTCTCAATTATTAGACTATTTAACAGTAAATCAAATCCTTCATAATAATCAGTTCGGCTTTTCTAAAGGTAAAAATACTACAGATGCTGGAATAGCACTCCTCAAACATATTTTTGAGGCTTGGGAGGGCAAGCGAGACGTAATTGGTATATTTTGTGACCTGTCTAAAGCTTTCGATTGCGTTGATCACGTTACACTTTTAAAGAAGCTATAACATTATGGTGTCTCTAAAAAATCAGTTAGCCTTTTGCAGTCATACTTGCACAATAGATATCAAAAAGTAATTGTAAATAATACTGCTTCTACTGGAGCCCCCATTATTATGGGCGTGCCCCAAGGTTCAATATTGGGCCCTCTGCTGTTCTTAATATATATTAACGATCTCCCTAACTACGCGAGTAATTTATGTGAGACAGTACTATTTGCAGATGATACATCTTTAATTTTTAAAATTGATAGAGGAAACAATTGTTCTGACGAAGTAAATAGTGCTCTCTCTCAAGTCGCACACTGGTTCAACAGTAATAATTTGTCTCTTAACCCTACCAAAACGAAATTTGTTAAATTCACATTACCTAATGTAGGGCAGGTCGACATGCACATCAATTTGAATGGGGATGTAGTAGAGTTAGTTGAGAGTACTAAATTTCTTGGTATTACATTAGATTCAAAACTACAATGGGATCCACATATTGAAACCTTGTCGAGTAGACTTAGTTCTGCGGCTTTCGCAATAAGGAAAATAAGGCTCCTAACTGATATTGAAACGGCAAGACTAGTTTACTTTAGTTATTTTCATAGTGTAATGTCCTATGGCCTGTTGTTGTGGGGCTCAGCAGCCAATATAGAAAATGTTTTTATACTTCAAAAAAGAGCTGTGCGCGCCATTTACAACCTTTGACAGAGAGATTCTCTTAAAGAATTGTTTAAAGAGATTAATATACTAACTTTGGCGGGACAATACATTTATGATAATATAGTATATGTAAGGAAACATCACGATTTATTTATTAAGCATAGCGATGTTCATAATTTTAATACTAGAAACAAGAATAAGCTTGCCGTTCCAAGATTTCGACTTGAAAAATGCAGTCGCTCGTTTTTGGGGAAAGGCATAGCCTTTTTTAATAAAGTTCCACAACAAGTGATTGAGCTGCCTTTGCATAAATTTAAAATACATGTTAAAAAAACGCTCTTAAGCAAAGGTTATTACAAGGTAGAAGATTATTTGAAAGACAAAAATGCATGGAAGTGATACTAACATAAAACATGACTATTGTAATTGTATAAAAGGAAAATATTCTAATAACTGAGTATAAGAAAATTTTCCTCTTATATTAAATATGTTTCAAGATTGTAGATTTGTGTTTGGCAACGACATGTTCCTTTGTAAATGTTGTTGCTTTTGTTAAAGCTGATAAGTTTCTTGCGGCCGTTCTTCTTATCAGTTAAAAGATGTCCTGAATGGCTGGTAGGAAAAAAAAATTTGGACGATTCGAAAGCACTTATCTATAAGTCTATTTGAATAAAAATCTTTGACTTTGACTCATGAATGCATTATACTATTCGACTTCTAAGAAGTACTTAGTACTATAAAGTGCAACGCAACAGAGCAAGATCTCACACTATAACTTGGAAAATATTAAATTACGTGTCAAGTGAATGCAGAGATGTAATAAATTCATAGTGTAGTCTCTGGATCACATATCAGCAAACGATACTACTTCGTGAGAAAATGAAATAGTTATCGCTGGCTTCCCTAATCGTACTTACATCTTACACAATGACAGTCTCTTCCTATAATCCGAAAATCTCGGCTTGCCACAACAGAAAACGTGATGCTGTACATTCACGTCATTATTATTAACATCATCACTAGGTATCAGAAACAAGAGATATAACTATTCGTAATTACTACAAAATATATTGCAAATATTCGGGATTCGAACCCGCATCCTTGGGAATCCAGTGCATTGGGCCGGATGCGGGTTCGAATCCCGTCATAGCGACTTAAGACAAGTTGCTTTTTACTAGTATATTTTCTTAATATTTATCACATAAAAATACGTTTTGATAAAAATAAAAGGACATGAGCAAGGCGTATGATAGGGTAAGTCACAAATATTACTTAACACATTATTTTAAATTCAAGTGTAGTAGTATACTCTCTACCGGCTCTATTCCACAAGGTAGCGTCCTGGGATGTATGCTATTCCTCGTTTACATCAACGATCTTCCAGATGCAATTCAAGATGGAAGCATCCTTTTTGCTGACGATGTTTCCGTTCTCATCTCTTGCTCTTATCCAAATGAAATACATAACAAATTAAAAATTACCCTTAATAAAACTGATGATTGGCTACACAACCATAACGTAGAATTAAACATAAACAAAACTAAAATTATACCAATTAAACCAGCACAAAGAAATCCACTTGAAATATCCTACTACTTTAAAAATATCAAGTTAGAAATCGTTAATACAGCTACACTATTAGAAATTGATCTAGATGCAAATATGACATGAAAACCGCACAAATTATCATCTTTTACCTATACCAACGTGTTACCGATTTTTGAAAATAAAGGAATGTTCCCTTTGAGTAAAATTTAGGATTACACAGTTGAAACATGGTCCGTAGATGTATTCTGTAAACCGTTTTACGGTTTTTACACAAAAATAAAAAATTAAAATGAATTAAAGGGGGGCTCCCCATACATGGAACAGTTACTTAAAAAAAAATTTTTTTTCATCAAACCTATACGTGTGGGATATCATTAGATAGATCTTTAAAAATTACATTGAGGATTCTAAAACAGTTTTTTCTCAAAGTCAACCTTTTGAAAGTTATACACTTCCAAAGTGGAAAAATGTTCCTCAGTAGTTGAGGATTCCACATTCAGCCTTATCAATACTTAACATCAGGTATGATGAAGGCTAAGAGTATCCCCGTCGTTAATAAAAAAAATAAAAAAATAAAATTTTAAAATAAGAAAGTGAAAAATCAAAAAAAAAATATGATGTAGATCTTTATAAAAACTTTTAACGAAATTTGGTTTGAACGAAATTTATTTAGTAGTTTCAGAGCTATAGCACGTTTTCCAAAACCGCAAATATAACTTTGTCATTCATACAAACACTATGAAAAACAAACTCATTTTTTTTTTATAAAAAATAAAATGGCATTTTGGCAATAATAATAATAATAGAAACTTTATTGCACACGATACAAAAACAAACACATACAGAGAAAATGTCAAAAATGAGGAACACACAATTGGCGGCTTTATAGCTACGTAGCAGTCTCTTCCAGGCAACCTTGGGTGAGAGGCGAACCCCTTCATGTGCGAGTTCGACTCGCACTTGGCCGATTTTTCCAACCTTCGCTTATTGACTTGGTGATGATAAACAAAAATCATTTTATTTAAAACAAAAGAAAACATAGTATAGTATAGTAGTCTAGTATTTCTAGGGTTTCGTGCCTCAAAAGGAAAAACGGAACCCTTATTGGATCACTTCCTTGTCCGTCCGTCCGTCCGTCTGTCTAGACCGTTTTTCTCAGGAACGCGTGGCGGTATCAAACTGAAATTTATATCTAATACTCTACTGTCCCTTGGAGCTGTGAAAAAATAAAACTTCTAAGCCAAAGCAATCAAAAGATACAGCCGTTTATGCCGCAAATTTCCGCAAATTTTTGAAACTCGCACGGGAATCAAAATCTACAGGTGAATTTCCCGTAAACTTAGAATCTTGAAATTTGGTACGAAGTAACGTCTTATAGTACAGATAAAGGAAAAATTGCGAAAACTGTAAATTTTTAGTTACATCATTTAATAAAAAATATTTTTGAAAATTTTAAATTTCATTTTGCTATAAAAATACCATAACTATGACTCGATTGTCGTGATGGGTGAACTTTTACTTACATACGTACAGGTTTGTACGGAACCCTCGGTGCGCGAGCCCGACTCGCACTTGGCCGGTTTTTTTATGTGACAAAATAAAATATTCGTACGCGTTGCGCTATCTGTACTAGCCCTTAGCAATATTAATTTTTATTGCTTGCATTCAAAAACTTATTTCTATACCTGTTAAAGTTTGTATTAATTTGATTACACGTGGTTTTTTTTTTCAATGCTGTAGCTCGTACAGTCATACTCAAAAGAGGCAACAAAACTAAATAACATTTGTTGTGTTTGTAAATCAGGGGTGTACATAAATTCGGACGGTTTTGCATTTTAAATTTTTATTTTAACCCCTATTTTATTCCTCTAAATTTATTTATTTATTTATTTAATAAGGCTTACCAACTAAATACATAAAGGCAAATTATATTAAGTTTAAAGCACTTAGCAAAATATGTATTTTATATGCATCTATTCAAATTAATCGAATAATGTGACAAAATTTATATTAATTTTGTTTTGTAATTTATTGTTTGTATTTTGTAAGCGATATTAAAGAATTTTAATGAATAAAAAAAGAAAATACTTGTTTGTAAAACCGCTCTCGAAGGTTATACAAATTTTAAATGCTACAAAAATTGTCTTAGAAAAATACTAAAACTGTCAGAATACCAGCGTTTACCACATTTAGTGTCATGGCATCACAAAGCTGAGGCAGGACCTAATTTGACCATTGATTAAATGTGTTTTTTGTTTTTCTTTTAATTTTCGTATTTTTGTCAAGTTTATAATAATTGTGTTATGTCTTTGGTCAATAAAATATTTCTCTCTTTTTTTTTATGATTTTGTATTTTTTGCATTTTTCAATGCTATTATTATACTTATGGTAAATTTTAAATAGAAAAATATTGGAAAAAATTAACTCGGCCACAAGTGAATTCTCAGACGGGAATCGAACCCGCGACCTTTGGAAATCGGGTCCAATGCTCTCGATTCTCTCTCTCTCTCAAAACTATCAGTCATGTCATGTCAAAATGTTATAAAAAAACAATACGTTGGCAGCCCTACCGTCGACCTCTCGCTACCGTTACCTTACCCCGCATTACGTACAGTTACGCACAACTACCGGTCGGTAATTCACCCGTTTCCGCTCCACCGATCACCCGAATACGACCTTTAGCTGCTTGCAATAAAGGTCATATTCCCACAAAGCAAACGAAATAAATTTCGTACAATTTCTGTAATGATGAGTCTGAAGGAAATGATAAATGCCGAAAAGTAATAGTTACTATTTGAAGAAAGTTCATGTGTACCGTTGTTATGGTTTCTCTTTACAAATATTGGTTTTCTATTTCGCCATGACATAGCAAAATGTTTTTTTTTTTTATAATAGACGTAATACGTATAACATGATAACTACTGTGAGGGATGTATAATGGTTTGGTTGGTTATTAACGAATAGTCATATAATTTTATTTTAACTTTATGATAATTATTTACTATTATTTTATGTTCTTCTGCTATTCATTGCTAAAATTTGTAATTTTTCTGATTTGGCCATTTCTATATAAACCAGTTATGAAAAAGTAATAAAGATGTTTATTGTTTTGCGGAATCAGTCTATTATGGAGTTCAGTCATTTGTAAAATTAGTCTTTAAGTCGGCCGAGTGCTAGCTAACGGTTTTGTTACCTATTTTTTCTACTTAAAGGTTTTTTTTTAATACTTTAATTGCAACTATCATTTCAAATATTTACATATTTTTAATCTTATAAGAATTTTATATTTAATTTTAAGTTAGTCTAAAACTATAACGTCAAAAACAAATACTTAGGTTAAAAAAAAGTAAAATCTTTGTTATTAATTTTTTTTCTTTTAAGGGGGGAGGTGTAGTGTGTGTATTACCTATGCACACACTCATCTCTACCAATTAGTGTATAAGCTCTTGCAGAGCCTAATAAACGCTCTTAAATCGCAGTCAGACTTATTATTTTAATCACCCGAACGTAATATATTGCAAAAGTTTTGTGTTCATTCAATCAAAAAATATGAACGGTAAGTAAATATAGGCATATAATTTCCTTATAAATATTTGATATTTGAAACTTTTAATTAGAAATACTTTTATGTTTTAATAGGTCGTACAGTCAACAACACGCTTTACACTTTGACCTTGAGACCGCCCTACCAAGTAATTACTAAGTAACTATTTAATAATCTGTGGCCCTTACGTCGCTCGTTATAGCGACGGTTTTCGTGTTGCAAATGTAAAGCCGTATGTTCTGTTGAATGTACATTATAAGGCCAGAAATATTTTCAAGTAAAATGGTTCATCTTACGAAAACGTACTTGTTATATTTGTCCACTACACTATACAGGGTGGAAAAATCTATGGGCTCTGGAGGGGAACTACAATGAATCCTTTAGTTAGCCCATTTTATTGAAAGATATGATAAGATAAGATACAATTTATTTGATAATTTATAATCAAGTAAATATACTAGAAAAAAGCAACTTGTCTCATGTCGCCCTGACGGGACTCGAACCCGCATCCTTGGGAATCCGGCCCAATGCACTGACCAATTATGCTACAGAGACCTACGAGAACACGTTGAAATTCTCTAGTATATTCACCTTTTCTACGGTGTTGGCCACCGTCGTTTCATCAATGAGAGAAATATCCTCGCATTCGAAAGAAACATCTTTACAGATGTTTGACTATCGATTAAGATGAAACTGCCATCTACTTAAAACTTTTTAATTTTGCATTTTACAATGCTATTTTTATGTGATAATTTATAATCAAGTAAATTTATTAGTAGTATATAGTACAATTTATTTGCTTGAATATGGTTACATATTGATCTTAAATAACTAGTTTCCAACATATTCTATCGCATTTAGCGATTTGCAAATAATCATTTTCACAACAAAAAATCTAATTATAATTAATAATAGGTAGTAGGTACCACAAAACAAAAATATTAATATTACAAAATTATTGACCTTAGTGCGATCCCAATTAGAATTTGCTATACCCGTATGGAATCCATTATATAATAAGTATAACGACATGTTAGAAAGTGTACAACGTAAATACTTAAGATCTATGCGTTACAGATGTTATAATTCATATCTATCGTATGACCAACTTCTACATAAGTATGATCTACTTACTCTGCAATCCAGACGTAAGCTGTTAGAGTGTATGGTACTTCATGGAATTATTCACAATGAGTTCGATTGTACTGAGCTGACTGGCAGGCTGTGTTATGTTGTTCCGAGAACTATTCAGGTGCGGGAAGTTCGTGCTCGTAAGTTGTTCGCCATTGCGAGGTGTCGTACGAATGCTGGTAAACGTTCACCTCTGCAGCGCATCTCTGATAATTATAATTCGCTGTTCCTGGATGCTGACATATTTTCGCTTTCTGAGGCGCAATTCAAGCGGTCCATCCGTATCTTAATGGAATCACTTATATAATTTTAGTTAATATATAATTGTTTTTTTTTTGTATAGGCAAACAATATTTTGACCGACTTGTTTCATCTGGTTCATTAAATTTTAATTAAGTGAAATACGTAGGAACTTATTATGTTTGGCTCAGCAGTAATTCTGTCTTTTTTTTTTAATTATTATTTTTATTTTAGTATAAAAGTAGTTATGCTTTGTATTTTTATATTTTGTTGTTGCTTAGCATCACACTGTCTTATAAACTTTTTTTTTTTTTAAGTAACTTGTAACGTCTTTGACTGCATATTTGTTTCAGTTACCTAAGAAAATATGATTTAAACCCTTATATGTAATATGTAGTTGTTTGTTGACCCAAATAAAGAGAAAGAAAAAAAAAATGTTTTACGAGCAAAAAATTTCAATAGATAAAAAACAATGTCAAAATTATCAGTAAATCTATTTTGTGATACATTTTTCATTAAAACAGAAAATAAAATAACAACGACAATGAAACAAAAAAAACAAAAAAAAAATAGTTAAAAGGAATGTCAAATTTTATCATTATGGAAGTCAGCGATTTTATAATACATTTTGTCCATTAGTTAATTAAACAATTTTGATTTCAATTTTAAATATTATACAGATCGTTGTTGGTATTACAGCTTGTGGGATTATGTTAACTTTAAATTTTTATATTATTCATTCATACATTATGTGCTTGTTAATACTGGTTTCAGTATTTTAAATAGCTGTTATTAGCGAAGACCTATAATTGGCTATCTGTTTCCTACTGTGCTAAATATTGTAATTATGATATGCTGTTGGTCTTCCATAAATAAAATAAATAAATAAAAAATAAAATAAATAAAATATGTCAAAATCTTCATGTCATTGGGTAGTTTATTGAATACGCGAATCGCCATACAATGAAAGGAAACATTCCTTTATTTATTTAAAGAAACAAAACTGCATTCAAAGATTTTTTGAAAGTGTCCCATCCGTCCCATTGAGTTTATAAGTTGAGTTTTCATGTGTTTCCTTTAATTTAATTTACTATGTTTGTTAGAGATTGTCCTTTTGATTGACCCTTTCGATTGATGGTATAAAAGTACAGAATGTTAGGTTTTACAGATTTTAGCTGGTTCGATTTCTCGGTGTGGGAAGCGTATTTTTTTTTAATGCAGTTGTGGTTCTTTAAAAAAATAAAGGAATGTTTCCTTTCAGTAAAATGAGCTAACTAAAGAATTTAAGGTAGTTTCACTCCAGGGCCCATAGATTTTTTCCACCCTGTATATACTTGTCACATGGCTATGAAAGGTGATAATAATCTCATTGCATTAAACTGCGAGTTCGTGACAATAAATGCGCAACGCCATGTCAAAACAAAGACATTCTGTGGCTGCATGTAGTGTCTTGGTGTTATAAAGGCACTTTATGCATGCTTAACGCAAACGGTGTGGGGTCACAATAACAGCGAAACTGCAGTATAAAGACCGCCTCTGTGGTCTAGTGGTCCCAACCACTGGTATCAGTCCCAGGGGTCCCGTGTTCGATTCCTAGCGGGGGTACAATTCGTATTCGGTTTGGATGGTGGTAGGACTTGTTGTAAGTCCGCCTGGCTAGCTACCACCATCTTATCTAAGACTGACGCCATAACAACAATGTTTTCAGCATTATTGTGTTCCGGCAGTTAGAGATATAGCCAGTTCCTCAGTAGGGAGGATTCCGGGAGAGGCTCGCTTCCATCTTCAGCCTTATCAATACTTAACGTCAGGTATTTTAAATGTCAAGTTCAGGTAGGTCAATTAACTACCATGTTCTATGAATTAATGTCATGAACACGTAAATATTTTCTTGTGAATATAGCTGCTATTTACATCCACAGAGTTTTAATAGCTATTTAAAAAGAGCAATTCCAGATAGAAGAATTTTTAGTCCATGCAAAATGAATTACAAGTCTATAACAAAATATCTATTTAAATTGACAAAGAAAAACTAACGGCGTAGGTACTAATCTTTGTCCTCGCTAAGCTATTTAAATTGTTGTTCTATTATGTCACTAAATTGCGAAATACAACAAACCGCGGCGTGTAAAAATCTGAAAAAAATCTTAACAAATCAAACGCTCGATTGCACCGCTTTCAATTGCACCATACTGTAACACCTCAAAAGTTCACAAAAACAAAGCTAACTCACACGGGATCAGCAGAAGTGTGTCGGTGTGATGCAATGCCGTTGTGCAACTATTGTTAGACTGGTTTACTTCTAATTGTCGTATTCTAGGTGCATGGGTGTTGGCGGCGGTACAATAGGTTCTTAAGATATGGTGGTATTCTCGCACTGAGATATGTCGAATTGTTCATTTTTCGAAGTATAATTTCTTAATTCTTTATTAAAAAACATTTTATAAAAAAAAACAAACCGACTTCAAAAAGTAAAAAATAAAACTTTTGGAGTCGGTGCCAGCCAAAGCATTCTACATTGCACTTCTATTAACTGTATTTTTTTTGGCCTTTGCTAACTAGCACCGACTCCAAAAGTTTTATCTTTTACTTTTTGAAGTCGGTTTGATTTTTTTTTATAAAATGTTTTTATTTCAGATTTTTTGTTACATTATGTGCCATTATTTACACTAAAAATCAGCCCATACACAACAATGATGTCATCTAGGTATACGACTACTTGCCAAAAGGTGATTGATATTTTTCAGGATTATGAAAAAACTACTAGCCAGATCTTCGTAAAAATTATATGGGACCACACATAAACCATTTTCTTCCAGATAAAAAAAGAATTTTAAAAATCTGTTAACAACTGGCGAAGTTATGGTGGAACATACATAAAAAAAAAAAAAAAAAAAACAGTCGACTTGATAACCTCCTCCTTTTTTTGAAGTCGGTTAAAAATGTAAGTGAAATCCCTACTACTGCCAAAATCCAAGGTCCGACAATCTTAAATCCTAATCCTAAGTTATATTATAAATGCAAAAGTGTGTTTGTTTGTCCTGCATTCATGCCCTATCTAAGCAACCAATCTACTTGACTTTTGGCATAGAGTTAGTTAAAGGACGAATTAAAGGCTACTTTTTTCCCGATATTCCCACGGGAACGGGATCCACGCGGGCGGAAGCTAGTACCTAATAATGTCGCAAGATTGTTTTCAGCAAGTTTTTAATACAGATTTCTGGCTTCAAAAATGTTTACATCAACATTATTAATTATCTCAACGTTAGATTAGAACCCCAGATTTTACCAGACCCTCAATTTTTTTAATCGACTTTGTACTTTGACGAAAGTTTTGAAATAAAACAACTTTTACGGATATCACACGCGCTATATTTCACGAACTAAGTTGTAATTCATCCCTATTTTTAGGTTTTTAGGGGTTTTTTGATTTCCCCGACGTTTCGGCACCTTTTCAGCTGTGAGTTTTGAGTTTGGAGTTGTCTGATTTATTATTTTGTAAGTTGTACCTAATTGCTGTTGACTGTACTCGTATGGGAGGGACTTTAAGATAAATTGGTACATACCTCTAAATTAGACCATAATCTGCACTAGTTACAATTTGCTAATACTAGTTCTAGACACACTTTTATATGATTTTTAAGTTCTGCCTTTTCAATGCAATTTTTATACTTATAATAATTTTTTTTATAGATAAATATTGGAAATAATCGACTCGGCCACAAGTTATTCTTAGACCGAAACGGTATCCGGTCCACTGCTCTAACCACTGAGCTACCGAACCTTTATCGGCGGCAAAGGCCGGCGGAAATATTTTCTAATATTTTTTAAAAACACTTTTTATTATAAGTTTCACAATCAAAATAAGTTGTTGAAATAAAACAAATTTACGGATATCAAACTCGCTATATTTCGCGAACTACGTTGTTATTGTCCTTATTTTTGAGGGGTCACGGCAGCTGAAAAGGGGAACGTCGGGAAAATAAAAAAATCCCCTAAAATCCAAAAAATACGGACAATTACAACTTAGTTCGTGAAATATAGCGCGTTAGATATCCGTAAAAGTTGTTTTATTTCAATGAACAGTGCGCGCAAAACTTAAGATGTACCTACGTAAAATAAGTTGTGTTTAGGCCCGAGTTCACTAACACACACACACACACATTAACTGACGATTAACGCTTAACGTCACTGCATTTTTTTTATTTAAAGTTAAAAATAACACTATATATTTGAACTCACGATTTTAATCGAAAACTTGAGAAGTCGGCTCTAAAAACACTTAAGTATTTAGAAAAGTTTTGTTCACAGAAGAGGTGAATATGCGTGTTACATGAAAATAATAGATACAATGTACGTGTTATTTATTCTACGACGTGTTACGCATTGTGAACTAAAAGAAGTGTGAATGCACAATGCCATAGCAACGTTAACAAAATCAAAATGTATGGACTGCTGTGTTTGGCTTAAAAGGGTGGCGAATCGTGACATCCTCCTTACTGCTTAGAATAATATCGTCATCATCATCAGTCATTTTTAATGTCCCCACTGTTGGGCCACTGGCCTTCCTTGAAGAGATTGGGCCATGACATGACTCACCACGGGGACCCAATGCCAATTTGTGGATTTTAACGACTGCAAATATAACCGGGAATAACGTATTAACGTGCCTTCCGAAGCACGGAATAGTTCGAGATGGTTAATTTTTGGTCACCCATCCCGTGACCGACCAATGAGAAAGTTGCTTAACTTCAACAATCGCAGGCCGACCACATGAACCACTGCGTCACTGGGCTCCTACAATAATATGTTATTGAATAGTTAACAAAGATACTATTTATTACAAAAGGGAAACGTAGACAGCTATTATCAAAATATACATTTATATTTTAAAACTCAGTACAATCTATCAAAGTTCACACAAATGACGAAAAAGTTTTGACACGACTTTATTTTGACTTAAAAACTTTTTGCCAGTTCGTTTTCTTTCTTAGAAAAAAAAAACAAATAAAAAAATCGATCGTGTTTTGTCACTTTTTTGAGGAGTTTTTGTGCAACGTATTTTAACTAGGTACGCATAATTTAAATTTTAATTGTTTTTGTTGTGAAGTGCTTGCTCGCTAATATTTTAGTCTTCAAATTCGAATAGAGTGTAAATTATGTTGAATGTTAATTTTAGATTACTTACATTGAAGCTATTCCATTTATCCAGGTAAGTCAAATGACTTGATCAATGATACAACTTCTCACTATAAAATCGTTTATTTTTTGTTTATTTTACCACAGACCTACATCGTTACGTACATACCTACTATAGTTTTTACATAACAAATAGTGTTTATTTTTAATTAAGTATATAACAAAAGATATTACACGTTTGTTTGGGTTAAATTTTGTTCATTGTTCACGGTTAAACTCAAGTTACTGGGTTAAAACAAGGTTTCAAATTGTTAAATAATAATGCTGTGAGTTTCATTTCAATGACTTTTTTAATTAATTATAAAAAGAAACTAATTGGGTGTTATAGAATATTATGAATGTGTATAAACCTTGTAGAAACTCGTTATGATGATTTAAATTACTTACTTGTAACAGTTATTTTACTTTTAGTACTTTTTACATTTGTAGAACAACTTTTTTTTTGTATGAATGCAAACTAGATATATCGAAACGATAATTCGTTGTTTCATACATTTTGATAGGTTTCAAAACATTAAATGTTGTTTAAAACAGCTCATTCTTTCATAACATTAATCGTAATAATTATTTCTAAGAAACGATTTTAAGGTTTTTAGCAAAGATAAAATTAACATTTCATAATTTTAGTCTATTAGTAACACTATAGCGTGCAATGAACGAGCAATATTACGTGACAATCGTAATTAAATGACCGCTTATGATTCTCTATAATTACTGTCACAGCATAAAAAGTTATCAGAAGGATCGCTCCCGTCATACACTCGAAAAAGTTGCCTGGTCTGTAGGCTTGCTTGCTACTGTCTAGCTGGCTCTGTTGTTGTTACAAATCCTATACAGGGTGGAAATTTAAGACGGGTCAGTAAAAGGTACTGAACCGTTGTTGCTACATGAAAACGTTCTTAGGAAACCATCCTTATTTTTTATGATTTTTAAATTTTTGCATTTTTCAATGCTATTTTTCTACTTATGATAAATTTTAAATAGAAAAATATTGGAAAAAGTCAACTCGGCCACTAAGAAGAGACTTAAGTCTCGGTAGCTCAGTGGTTAGAGCATTGGACCGGATTTCCAAAGGTCGTGGGTTCGAGTCCCATCTGAGAATTCACTTGCATCCCTATTTTATTGAGAAATATTGAACTGCATTCATGAATTTGGAAAAAAAATACAGTTGAAGGAAAATAGATAGTGAAAAAAAAATGTATGCCAATCGATCCTATTTCTCATGAGGATCAAAACACTCTAAGACACCAACTGAGGTATGAGTACCTACTAGAAAAGTCAGAAATCGCGAAAAATTAAAAAAAAACGCACTTGCCGCGCTCGCACCACACGCCGCGGTATCCGCTTCACCGACGAGTGCTTACCTTCTTTGATGGAACTTACTTTCTTAGCGAATATGTGGAAATACTTTTTCGCAATTTCTTACTCATACCTCAGTTGATGTCTTAAACCGTTTTGATCCTCATAAGAAAAAGAATCGATTAGCCTCAAAAAGTAAAAAATTGCTGTTTGTATTTTTTTTTCAAAATCCGTGAATGCAGTTTTTTGATAAATTAGTAATAAATTTATGTAACTGTGTCTTGTAATTTTCCGTAACTGAACCATTTATTTTTTTTTTTTTTTGGATTGCATTGAAATACCTGTAAAAAACACCATTTAATTTTAGTCTTGTATTTTCTAACATTGTATTATATCTTTGACACAATTTATCATTGCAAAGTAAGTAATTAAGTAAGTGTTATACTGTAACCGTACTTACTTCATGCAATTTGTTTTGTATTTTACTAAGTTTTGCAAAGCTTTTATATAATTGTAGTCACAAACTAGTTCGGCTAAAGTTTTGTTTGGCTTTGGAAAACCGAAAAGTTTTCCTTCAGCCATTTTGTTTTTTTTTTATGTTTTTTTTTCAATAGCTTACCCCGGCTCTGGCCTCTAGCACACACATTATGGTGCTTTCACACAGTCTTTGTCGTTTTGGTATTTTTGTTGTTTTCTTTCTCATTTTTTTTTTATTATTTTTTATTTTTTTACATATAATCTTTGTTTTTAATTGTTGTTTTTTTGTGTTACTTTGTTTGTTTATCTGTGTGCGGAGTCAACAAACCGGTTCCGGCGGAAGATCAGCGCTGGTCATAGACTATGCATTATGCTGAGCCGGGACCGTTTTGAGACAATGTTTTCTGTGTTTATTGTATAAAATGTTTAATTGTTCGTGTACATATTTGTTGTCTCAATAAAATTAATTTTCTTTCTTTTATTTTTTCTTTCAGTTCAATTATTTTCAAAAAATTAGGATGGTTTCCTAAGAACGTTTATGTAGTTACAACGTTTAAGGTACCTGCCCTTCGTGCCCTGTTTTAAATTTCCACCCTGTACTTATACTGTACTGTCCTATATTTTAATACAATGTCTTGAATGACTAACAGGCGGTTTCAATAATCTATCCCTAACAAGAGGTCATGGTTACGTTACTTAGCAACCGCTGTTATTTTGGGCTGAATAACAAAAATATCTAGGCAACAAAGCTCTAGTAAGCCTATCTCTTACTGTAGATAAGTTATTGAAACCGACCAAAGCCCAAAACGTTGGTTTTAAAAAGTTTGTATGAAAGTCCGTCAGTTTTAAGATCTGAAAATTTTGTATATAGGTTGAGGATTAAAAATAAACATTGACCTGTTTTGGTGTTTTCGAAAATTCTAACTCCAAAGGTGTGAAAACGGGGACGAAGTTGTGTAAGAAAAGTCCTTTATTTGCAAAGTAAAAGTCATTCAATTTTTTTTATTAGCTTTATGATTGTAAATTAAATATAAATAAACAAACCTACATTTTGTGATTTTACAGAGATCAACCCCTAAGGGGTTAAAAAGGGGTAAATAAATGTTAAAATTTATATGGGTGTCGTTATTGAGGTTTTGTGGGATGTTGATTGCAAAAATGGCATCGATTTTAAAGTCCAATGCGGTGGACACGAATCAACCCTTAATGGTTTGAAAAACGGGTGCAAATATTGAATAGAAGAATTATATCAGCGACTTTGATCGCGATAGCTTTAAAATATTGTTTATAATACTTTGCGACATGAAATACTTTTCATTCGCATTATTCCATGCTATAACATTATAAATGCGAAAGTAACTGTATATTCTGTCTGGCTGTTCTTTTTCACGCCTAACTTTTCACGCGTAAACCGCTGAATTGATTTTAGTGAAATTTAGACTGGCTGCACATAATTTGAACCGTGGGGGTGGACATAGAATACTGCATAATTTGATAAATGGCACTACCACGCGATATCTTATGCCCGCGCGATAACAAACTTCCTGGCGGACGAAGTCACGGGCGGAAGGCTAGTCGAAGTTTAAAGTAAGACTTACTTCACAGATGCTGTCTGTGTTTTCCTATTAGCGAATGAAAGCGAAATCTTCAGTTTTACACCATTTCTAACATTAGGATTTCGGATTAAACGAAATTTTGTGGAAACCCCATGTGGTTGTATTTACCTACAGTAAACAATAGCTACGGCTTTACATTTGCACTACAAAAACCGCCGCTATTACGAGCGACGTAAGGGCGCTCTCAAGGTCAAAGTGTAAAGCCGTAGCTGCTGTTGGCTGTACATGATTTTATTAATTTTGTGAAATTGTAGAGTTGTCACTGGCCAAAGCTCTGTGGTAGTTTTTTATAGCAAAATTGTCCTATTTTTCATGTCATATCAATAAATACCGCTTATTCATTATCACAATAGCGACTGAATGTTTCTGAAAAAAAAACGCTTAAAAATGCCTGTAAACGTGACGTCTACTTGACAACGAGCTAGATATGGCACTTTGTTTTGACCTTTCCTTCTACTGCGTCACGTACTTTGTCTTACTATTAATTGGCAACGAGATAAACACGTATTTGTACATTTTGTGGCCACCACGGCTATTTTATAAGTAAACCGTGGGACTGTGTTTCGCAATAACTTTTCGGTATATTAGTAACATTGTTTCGTGCCGATTATCAACGTTTAGTTATTACACAGCCTTGCATATTGATTGATTTTCAATCATCACTGAAATAATCGATTACCTCAGCTAAGTTTTTTTGACTTTTTAGGAGAATTCGTATATTCAGATTAATGGATGGTCTTTTAGGTTTTACTATTATGGTTTCCGTGGATATATTGGAATAAAAAATACTTCCGCAATTTTTTTAATCCGGTCAAGACCTATTAGCCTTCATCACTCCCGATTTTAAGTAACGAAACGTCGAAGGTGGAAGGCGGCGGCGTCTGTCTACCGGAATCCTTAACCACTGGGGAACGCGCAATCTTATGTTTTAAATTCACTCAGTAATGCTGAAAACATTATTGTAATGGCGGCTTAGATAAGATGAAAGACAGACGGACTTATAACAAGTCCTACTACCAACTAAACCGATTACAATATCCCTGCGAATCGAAATCGGAACCTCTGTACCTTTTAGTATTCTGTGCTGGAGGTCTACTCTCTAAGCACGAAACCCGTAGTTTCGGCCTAAGTTATGGACGTTTCCTACTCCGTATCACCTTCGGGCAGCCTAGTTCGGAGACCCGAACTAGGAATGGATGAGAATACGAAAACGAAATGGTAAACGAAAAAGGTTAATTGTGCAGTGCTTTCTTGCAAGAGCTCGTCAATAACATTTACACATCACTAAATCTCACCTGTGACATCATAGTAGGTACGAAAAAGTGGACACACTAGGTTCTCATACAGTTTGAAGCACTATTTTCGTCTATTTCGATATAGGTGAGATTGCACTTTCAGCTATACCTGTCCATACATAGCATCAGGCATGATGAGGACTTATCGTTTCCCGGTGTTGTTTAAAAAGGTAACTGAAACGTAACCGAATAAACGAATATTAATAGGGATAATAAATAGATTTACCGGTTCATAAACGTTCATTAAGGTGTAAGGTCCATTATCTTGACCTCTAATTGACCCAGGTCTACATCTAGATGAGCTGCATCCGATGTCATCTAGATGCTTAGTATGACCTATAATTACTGATATTTCTTTATAGGTACAGTCTACACCGCTTGGCTCATGACAGCACGATAAGTCAATCTCCACAATCTAAACCACGCCACCGAAACCGCGAGCGTCCGCTAGTATTTGATACACTGGTGGACTTTTTTTTTCAGTTGGCGGGGCCTGCCCGCTCTCTACAGCCAGTAATTCATACAATTTACGTTCGGTTTCTATGAACGACTCCTGCTAGTTGTTAACAGATTTTGATTGAAATTGATTGAAAGTACAGTTTCATTGGTGCTTTAGTAAGATAGTTGTCACTTTGATTTTTACTAAAGCAGCAATGTGACTGCACTTTCAATCAAACGTTGATAGAAACAAGTTACATAATCAGGGGGCTGTTTCAATCATGTTTCAAATTCAAAAAATATTTCTGCCAGCTAAAAACTCTACAGAAAAGAGCTACTTTGCACCCGCTTATCGGTGAATAAAATGACGCTTTTCGAATTGAAAGGATGAAAAAACTTACTTGGGCCCTGCAAATGGACTCGAGGTTATAAGTAAATATTAGTTATATTGTAAGAGTAGATTAAAACTAAATGTTATAAATCTCAAAGGTATTAATAGATTGACAATTAATTTTCAATCCACTCGTGAAATGGTATTGCCCGAACGGGGCCTTGAACCGATTGACAGCGACCTCGCTTTTGATTAGCACGGACCTACCGAGGTACTGTTTGGTAGAGGTGTGTGGCCAAAATATTGCCCGCAAAAAGTAACTATATAAAGGAATTGTTGATATACATAAATACTAATCCGATTATTTTTATTTGTTACAGAACACCATAAGATGGAGCTGCGGTGGCGCGTTTTCGCCCTATGGAGTCTATGTTACCTTTCCACAGGTAAGCTATAGATTGTAAAATTACTTTTTAGGGTTCCGTAGCCTAATGGCAAAAAACGGAACCCTTATAGATTCGTAGTCTGTCTGTCCGATGTTGACATACAGCCACTTTATTCCAAAACTATGAGGATTACACAGTTGAAACTTCGTACGTAGATGTAAAAATAAGAAAGTGAAAAATCTAAAAAATAAAAATTCTGTAGATATTTATAAAAACTTTCAACAAAAATTTGTTTAAATTTATAATTTGTTTTTGTATTTAGCAGTTTCAGTTCAGAGCTATAGCACATTTTCTAAATATAACTTTGTCATTCATACAAACACTATAAAAAACAAAGTTATTTTTGCAGACGAAAAATTTTAGTGGCATTTTGGGTGGGCAGGTGTATTTAATATAATAATAATAACAGAAACTTTATTGCACACGACACAAAACAAACACATACAGAGAAAATTACAAAAAAGAGGAACACACAATAGGCGGCCTCCTGCTACATAGCAATCTCTTCCAGGCAACCTTAGGTGAAAGACGGAACCCTACATGTGCGAGTTCGACTCGCACTTGGCCGATTTTTGTTTTTTCATACAACTGGTACACAAATCACAATTTCATATCTGCCAAACGGTGTAACAGGTCTCGTGGATACGGATGTCATCTAGTTAGTTGTATAATCTGAATACAACTCATTTAAGCGATTTATTAAATATTACTGCGGGGCTATTACTTACCTAAAAATTAACAATTATCGCGCAGTTATCGCGCAATCGCTGCGGAACGTCAAAATAATAATAATATTACGTATGTGATTGCTGACTAATCGGTTCGTATAGCGGCGGCGGCGTCTCACTCTCTCGCGCTCCTACTTAGGTGCGAGAGTGAGACGCCGCGTGTTGCTATGACGCTAGCGCCAAAAACAATTCGGTAGCAATAACAGGAACTAAATGCATGTACATTGTAGTTCATCGTTTGTTCGGTAGAGGCCGCACTGTTGGTACGTGACGTAAAGCAATTATCGCGCGATTTCTGCTGTCGCGTTGCTGTTGCTAAGATAATTAATAGCCCCGCTGTTTTACTAATTTATTAATTTACCAGCAGCGTACGCCTTTACATTTGCACTATGAAAACCGACGCTGTTACGAACGCCGCAAGGGCGCTCTCGAGGTCAAGGTACAAAGCTGTAGCTGCTGTTGACGTATACGATTGCTTGATAATAATTTAATATGCGAACCAATTACTAACCGACTTCCAAAAAGGAGGAGGTTCTCAGTTCGGTTGGTATATTTTTTTATGTATGTACACCGATTACGCCGTGATTTCTGAACCAATTTACGTGATTCTTTTTTTGTTCAATGCGGAATTGTTGCCATTTGGTTCCATAAAAATTATGAGCATTTATGAGCGTTATATTATATGTTTCATATTTGTTAACTTAGACGATATAATAGAGACCGAATTTTGCACGTTACTTTTGTAAATGTGCATGAAACCTAATCTAATTTAGAAAAAAACCTTCTGTAGTTTAGGTACCGAACAACTTCTTACAGACACTAAAAAATAAATAAAAAAAAACTGCGTTGTAAAAACCGACTTCAAAAACTAAAAGGCAAGTAAAAAAACAAAAGTAGGACCTTAAAGTAGAATGCCTTGGCTGGCACCGGCTCCAAAATTAAGGCAATTTTTTTAAACGCAGTTTTTTGTATATTTTTTTTATAACACGAGCTTGCCCTTTAATTCTAAAGTATTTCTATGTCGCACCAACACTAGACTCTGTATATTGTTACTGTATACATAACTATAAACAGTTACTATATTCCAGTATATGAGCATCTAATGGCCTCTTTAAATCCTATCACTGTTCAACTTTTTGCGAGGTTTTCCTCTAAATTTAGCGAGGCCTTAATTCTTTGTATTGAAAGAAAGTAACGAACTGTTACATCAAATTAGAACATTTAGCAAATGCTCATCTTTAAACATGAACGCGGGCGGCACGCAACGTTGTTTACGAACTATTGCGAAATCTATGTTTGTTTCTATTTACTTGAAAACGATGGATTGTATTCACATAAAAAACTAAAAAAAAAATAAGCCTTTTTGAGTCGGTGGCAGCCAAGGCATTCTACATTGCGGTCTTACTCTTTTATTTTTATTACCTTGGCTGGCACCGACTCCAAAAGGCTTATTTTTTGCTTTTTAGTTTTTTTAAGATTTTTTTCTCAATTTTTAAAGGTCCCGAATCTACCCTAATACATTTATGTCAACTGCTCATCAGCTTTTACGAAATGCTGCTTTTTCCGGTGCAGGGACGTTAATTATTGAGGAGTTCTCCTGGTACTACATCATCAGCTCCACTTCATCAGATGCATTGAGACGAGCATAAATTGCTTATGAATCACATTAAAGTCAACGTATCGCTTCCGTAAAATGCTAAGTATTTAATAGTTCCGAAGACCATTTGTGGTCTTCATCATCAGTTCCACTCCACCAAATGATGCAAATGCACGAGTTATTTAAGAAAACATCGAAATCGGTATAGATGTCTACTAATATTTGAAGAGTTCCCTCGTTTTCACCAAGATCCCATCATCAGATTCTGTCTTGACTTTGATGGGACCAACTTGAAAGTACACCCTTTCAAACAGAAAAATAATGATTCAAATCGGTTCATAAATGACCGAGTACTGAGGTAACAAACATACGCACCAATTTTATTGTAAACCTCCTCCTTTTTGGAAGTCGGTTAAAAAGCTCATATAGGTAGAATCGTTTCATTATCCTTACAACATTTACTCATGCTACCTGTTCTATTTAATTATTCATAACATGTATACCAATCGGGTAATATTAGCCTGGCGTTTCTTTAAATTGTCTCCAATATAATCGAGAATATTTTTTTAGTTCTTCCTCGCCCACTACAAGTGAATCGTGATTAATTTACTTTCTTTGTTAATATCTTTACATCAAAATTACAATATCATTCTTAAGTTTACCCCTAATTAAGGATGACTCATAGTACACCGTGCCGGGTCCGAGCCGAGCCCGAGCCGATATAACTTTGCAAGGACAACTCGGCCAACACTCGGTAACACCGTGGGACAACCGAGCCGTGTTCGAGCAATTATTGTGTATATGTATTGGTGAAACCTCCGCTCGGGCTCGGCACGGTGTAGCGTAAGTCTTCCTTAATTCCTCAACTCCAGATATGTGGATGTCATTTAATTATTTAAATTATAGCTCCTACATTTCTTAAATCTGATTTCCAGTTCTGGGCAACATGCTACCCGTATTCACCCAAGACATGAACAACCTGGCGCTGTCAGAGAGCACGCCAGTCGGGTCCATCGTGTACACGCTGCAGGGAGTAGATTCTGAAGGATTACCGGTAAGATTCACCAACAGCCCTGATTAATAATCATTATCATCTGCCATTTCAATGCTGAGGGAAATGGACATGACTTACCACACGGGCTCGGGCAATATTAATCACCATTAAATTTCAAACAACTAATATGCTCTTTAGCTGTGTAGTGTCGGCTTAGAATAGCACTACCCCTCTCACCCCGTGGGTGTCGTAAAAGGCCACTAAGAGACTCAGCCTTCAGGAGACGGGCAGCAGCGTCTCCTACAAACTTGGCCATACTGCGACCGCCAACCCGCCTGCCAAGCGATGGCGATTATGGCAAACCCCCCTTTTTGGGGGAGGCCTATACGCAGCAGTGGGTGTTAAGTGGCTGAGACGACGAATATGCCCTGTGACCGACCATTGCGAAAGTGGCTTAACGGCTACAAGCGCAGGCCGAGCGCGCGAAATCCTCCTCCTTATCCAGCCATAAGGAAGGCCAGTGCCCCAGCATTGGAGACGTTAAAATGGTTGATTGCACAGTAAGTATGTCAATCATAGAAAATAAAGAGTTTTTATTACCTCTTGAATATGATTTTATATTTCTGTTTGCAATTTAAATACTCACGTTTAATGGCCGTTTCCATAAATCAGCATTTTTATTTATGAGTCTTACACTGTACAATTTTGTTTCAGACAATATATAATTTAGTGGGAACGGACAAGTTCACGGTGAACCCCTTCACTGGCAAAGTCACGTTGAACCGACCCTTAGATAGAGAGGTAATTATACTTCCTATAAAACACTCCTCGAAGGATTGCTCAGCTGAAGTGGCAGTGGGCGGGACACATAGCGAGAAGAACCGATGGCCGTTGGGGCGGAAAGGTTCTGGAATGGCGACCACGCACAGGACGTCGCTCCGTGGGTAGGCCCCCGACAAGGTGGACCGACGATCTGGTGAAGGTCGCGGGAAGCCGCTGGATGCGGGCGCAGGACCGATCGTTGTGGAGATCCTTGGGGGAGGCCTATACCCAGCAGTGGGTGTCATGTGGCTGAGACGACGACGATAAAACACAAAGATTCCTATAAAAAAAATGTAATGTAAATGTATAATTGCTTTACCAATAATGATAGTAACCATGAATATTAAAAATGTTATCATACATCTCTAAACCAACGGAGTAACTGATAGGGAGGCTATGGAGGATGTGAAATAAACCAATCAAGTGTATACCAATCTCACCAAAGTAATTTCTTCTTAGTTTTAAATGAAAAGGAGCCGGTTATTGTAGCTCTCACGCCCACCAAAACGGTACTGACTGAAGACCAGCGCTGGTCAAAAGCCAAGCATCATGCTGAGTTGGGGCCGTTTTGGGAGAAACTTCTCTATTACTAGTTTTTATTTTGTTTGTTTCGCCGTTATGTTTGTCCCAAATAACCATTTTTTATTCTTTCTTTCATATGTTTTTTCAGACTGAAGACACAATAAAGTTCCTTGTTTCGATAGAAAACCAAAACCCTGACCCATCGGAGAATTTAGTGCAATTTCAACCAGTCACTGTCATTGTGCTCGACGAAAACGATAATCCGCCTACATTTAAAAATGTAAGTAGGTATTACTTAACTTAAAGTTGAGCAGAAGCTATAGCATTTAGCATGATGGAGAATTTACTAGCAGCACAGTTAGCTTGAGGAAATGATAAAGTGAAAAGACTGGTAGATGTCTATTACATTTCTTATGCCTGTCTATTTTGTGTTAAAAGGTATGAGAAGGCAATGATGCAAATAAGCACAATCACACTGATGCTTTGCCTACTGACGCATCCTATTTAAATACTAGTTCCTTAGAAATAGTACATTACTGCAGCGGCCAGCAAAAGAGGCATTGAAGGATGAACGACGAACTTTCTATTTGCAAGCCAGTTCGAAATTTAAATAAAACCTTTGATAATTACCTCCCTGGTAGCCATATTTCGGAGAAAAAGATCGTTCCATTGTTAAATTACACGAAAGATATGAGTTTACTATGTAATTTATTTGGCCGCTATACACGACAGATATGGATTTTCATACAAATTTTGCCGGCCGCTGCTCGCATGTATGTGGCCAGTACAGCAATATCGAGTTAATCTCGAAGAAGGTTATCAAAATAATGCTAATATTTCCAAGCATGTTTGAGAAAAGTTCTTAACTCCATTTAGATATCCATAAAAATATTAGCGCAAATTGATAACCTCCTTTATTTTTGAAGTCCGTTAAAATGAGACAGCGAAAGCAAAGATCAAATCAATACTCAATACTGAGTAATCGTTACTTACCTACATACTTATTTCTAGAGTCCTTACGAAGTGGATGTGCCAGAAGATGAAGAAATTGGCAAAACCATTTTAACAAACATCGAGGTAGAAGATATCGACTCTGTTGGCGACAGTTTAGAAGTTGGTTGTTTGAGTGAACAAGTAAGAATAACACACTACATACATTATTTGTCACTAACAATAATTGCTATATCAATTGATAAAATGGAAAACATTCTGGAAACTAGAACATCATAATTGCTTCAAAATTAAATAATTTTGCCAAGGCTGTAAACAAAATATTTTACCGATTATTTTCATTACAGTGGCCAGAAGCATGTGAGACATTTGACGTGGTTTCCCTGAATTCATCAGCAAACCACTACACTGGGGCACTTGTACTGAGAAAGACGCTGAATTACAACGACAAGCAATTCTACCAGTTCCAATTGTATGCCACTGTAAGTATTTATGTAGATTGGCAAGTAGCCTTGGGTGTCATCTACGGGTGTCATTGTCCTCAACATATTTTCATATTTTTAGAGTAATAAAATTCTGTCCTCGAGTCCAGTTACGAATATAGGTCCCAGACGAGTAGCGTTGGGCAGCATAACCTTTATTATTTTCGCATTTATCATGCATGGAAAACGCAGTTATATGTCGAGGACAATGACTGCATTCAAAACGCCCGTAAATTCACCCTCCTACCATCAGCGGCTTTTATCTGCGCTGTCTCGCTAACATCTTAGCATGGTAAGCAAGACGATGACTGATCATATGGCGTGATATAGCGATATTGATACCAGAGGACTATTAAATTATCTGAATATTCGTAAATAATAGTCTATCCCTAAGATCTCTGCTCAGGACGGCCTACTTATATCTATAACATCGTTGATAGATATAATATCTTAACCGCCTCTGTGGTCTAGTGGTACAACCACCGGTATGAAGACCCAGGCGTCCCGGGTTTGATTCCCAGCGGGGGTACATATTGTATTCAGTTTGGTTGGTGGTAGGACTTGTTTTAAGTCCGTCTGGCTAGCTACCACCATCTTATCTAAGTCTGACGCCATAACAAAAATGTTTTTAGCATTGTTGTGAAGATAGCCAGTTCCTCAGTGATTGAGGATTCCGGGATAGGCTCGCTTCCATATTCAGCCTTATCAATATTTAACATCAGGTATGATGAAGGCTAAGAGTCTACCCGTCGTTCATAAATATATATATATATATATAATATACCTATATATATTTATTTCAGGCAACAAGGTCAATAAATAATATATTACATTTAAAAATCAATCAATCAATTAAAAAAATCAATTTAACAGCTTCTGTGTCGAGTCGGGGACACACGACAGCGCCCCTCTGAAACGTCTTTTTACGACGCCCTGAGGCCAGAAGTCCTCGTTTATGAATAGTTCCGGTCTTGAACTCTCAAACAGATGTTGGTCTTCAATTTGATGTGCTCCATGACTTTCTGCGCAGTGGTGGTGTAGTGCAGGCGGGATAGGTACACGGCCTTTAGTCGGTATGGCAGCTCGCAGCAGGAAGTTGGGCCCTGATGTGCGGTGCCATGATGATCCGGGCTCACTCGCTGAAGCAGTCGCTTTTTATTCCGAACCTCTACGAAACTTCATTTTGGCCCGGTACAGCGACATTCTGAGGAGCACTTCTTTCGACGAAAGTTGGTTGCTGTGTCCGCGAACGTGCGTTAGTGGCAGCTACAGCAGCAATGTCACGCTAACAGCTGAGCGCTCGCGGCCTGCGGCATAGATGGAGTCAAAACTGCTGACTTGCAGCTCGAAGACGATATATCGAGGCAAGCCCCACGTAGCACGTTGACGTTCGAGCCTGCAGTCGGTGACCTACTTACGGCGAGTGATTCATTTAAATCGTCAACTTCTTTACGCAATTGACTCACCGTATTTTCGGATGCATGGAATTTTTGCACCATTTCCGCCAAATTCGCCTTAAGGGTCACGATGTCCTTCAGAAGGCATGTTACATCGACGTGATCGAATGTGACGGGAGACAGCTTGTTGCGGTCTCTCGCCACGAACGTTAGCATGTCATCGGTGTCGGTTTCTTTGAGCAAGGTGATTATGACCTGCAGGCTCTTCTGTGTCCTGTCAAGCCTCCGGGACACCATCTGGTCACTCTTTCCGAGAGACTCGATAGCTTCTTTGCCACGGCAATATCGTCCTCAGTGAAGCTGGTCACCTCATCCATGTCGTCTAGTTTTTGTTGCAGGAACGCTAGTAGCTTGTTTGCTACAAGTTTATCGCTAATAGCGAACAGTGTCACTTAGCCGCGTAACACAATACGCAGCACACGTCTGCACAGATCCACATCGCACACATGACTAAGACATATTCATAATACTTGCACAGCTAGCATAGCGTCCATTGAAGATATTTTATTATTATATTTCTATTCATATTGTTCAAGATTTGCGATTTGATATAAAATATTTAGCATTTAATAAAATAACAATAGTTGAGATTGAAACGTTTTGCTTTTTGTATCGTTGGATGTCAAGCAAGTGGTCCCTAGAATCAGAAAAGCGTTACTCAACTTTGATGCTTAATGATGATGGTACCTCCTCACTCTAAGTAAAAAATTATTAATGAAATTTATCAAATTTCTTTCAGGATGGCACCCTCAATTCATCAGCCCACGTGGAAGTCAAAGTAGTGGATGTCCAGAACTCCCCACCAGTATTCAGTGGAGCCCTAACCGGAGCCCTAGCGGAAGACGCTCCCGTGGGAACCCTCGCCCTTACCATCAAAGCTAGGGACGCGGATAGGGCGCAGCCTCGCGATGTCATGCTGGAACTTGTTACAAGTAAGTTTTTTTTGCAAAATGTTCCATTCAAACCCAAAATGATTTTAAATGTTCTCAAATTTTTCAACAAACCATTCTTTTTTATCTGACAAGAAAAATAGGAGTCCGACGACTTTTGGCAAAGTACAACAATCTTAAGGTGGTCCTAAACGGGCAATATAAATTGAATGAAAGAATTAATGAATAAGAGTTTATTTGGATACATACATGAGACAATTACAATTTTATAGCAAAAAAAAAAGAAAAATTTAAAAACTAACTTAAACCAAAAGGTGTACAGTTTCACTGTCTGAAGTGGATGTCTCACGGCTGCAGCCAAAAAGGAAGTCAATCAGCATTTTGCCGGACCCAAAGAGCCTGGCGCTGATTTTCAATTGACCTCTGGACATTCTTTTTGACAAAAGGATGCCAAATATACCGATGCCAACCATCATCAGTTAATTTAGCAATGCTCATATGACAAGTCCCGCATACTAGTTAAAAAAGATAATTATTTATTTTAAAGAACTAAAACTAAATTGATGAAATGTGTGGCCGGCAATTATTTGCATCTTGCTCTACCGTACAATGTCAGTGTGAGACAGCGTAGCCGGCCAGAAATTGCAGGAAAATTTTGCCCGCTTACGAGCACCAATAGGAACATCATTCCAAATATTTCGATGACCGAGTTACTACCTGTTAAAAAAATCAAATTTTGAATATATCATGATTTTGGTTTAATAAGAAAGACGTGCTTTCAGATCCGCTAGATTTCTTCGTACTAGACAGTTCAACGGGAGAGTTGAGGACAGCGAAACCATTGGACAGGGAAGCTTTAGCCGACCCTTCTTCACCTCTGAATCTAACAGTTAGAGTAAGTTTATTAATATAAAACTATAAATTACAACTAACAAATAAGGTAGAGAATCGTCAAAAAAAGTATTGATGACGACTTTAGTCTATCATTATAGATATTATGGGAATATTAGTTAAATGGGGTGTAGGATAAAGAAGTTATACGGATTTCGGCCTCTGTCATTCGCTCAAGTTCGCGCGATAAGTGCCTACCGCTAGCCTTTGCTCGAGCGAAATTTCATAGAATCATTTCGTATGTGCACGCCCGCCGCTCAAGGTCCGACTCGGTGTGCTGTATTCAGTTTAAAAGCGACGCTAAGTCAAAGCCGTTAAGTTCATTATCCCTTGTATCGCCTGACAGTAGATTTAGATAGCGAAAACATTGGCTGTTTCGTAGTGAAGTGGTGGATCTGTTATTATTAGTAATCTGTGGTTATACTTCGATACCTATCCTGTAACAAAGCGAACATGAGTGATAATATTAAGCTATAAAAAAATGATTCCAGTTCCATAACCAGGCCACATATTTTTTCTGCGCCCGACATAAATGCAATATTTGTTCCTGAACCCTCTCTTCTGTTGTAGGCTACAGAAATAGTAAACGGCTCTCCTTTCTATTCCGACTTGACGTCCACGGTCGCTACAGTCACGGTCACCATCAAGGATGTGAACGATGAGCCGCCTCGATTCAACCATCGGGAGTACTTCGTGGAGATTCCCGAGAGTTTGCCTGTTGGGACGCCACTACCGAATCTGGATATGACCGTTACTGATACTGATCTGGTAAGTCACCTGTTAAGGCTCTAGTAGGACTTAATGCAGTTCAACCGCTGAGGATACTTCGTAGAGATACCCGAGTGTCTGCCTATTGGGGTAAGTTTACATTAGGTAATGACCGTCACTGATACTGATCTGGTAAGTTATCTGATGGAGCTGCTTCTAGCCAGGAACTACAGCTACAACTGCCAGGAACATTTCGCAGTTCATCAGTTGATCATTTAGTAGGACGAAGAATTAAGTCAACGACGAGCCACAACGTTTCAACCTCTGCCGGGTGCACTTTGTGGAGATATCTGATAGTTTGCCCGCCGTGACGTCACTACCTAATCAAGGGTATGACTGTCACTGATACTGATCTGGTAAGTTAGGTAGGTAGGTACCTGATAGACTCTTGTAAGACCATTTTGGGGGAGGCCTATAATCAGCAGTGGGTGTCATGTGGCTGAGACGACGACGACGAAGACCAAATACCACTATGTACTTTTAATGTAGCTTTAGTAGAATCAGTAATGGAATGCCAGGCCGCGCGGTTCAAACTACTGCTTGGATATACCGGCTGCCACTTGGGTTGGGCTATTTTATACCTAATATATTTTTAAAAAGTCGTCTTAGAATCTATAAAATAAATCTGCGACATTTTTTTTCATCAACAGATAGACGGAAAAATAAACATACTATATATGGGCATACTAAAATCATAATTTTTCCACAGGGTCTCCATTCAGTATTTTCATTGCGCCTTTCTGATGAAATGGGTGCTTTCATAATAGAACCTGCAACTGCCACTGGCAGTGCTTCTGTGACTCTAAGACTCAATTCCAGCCTCGACTACGAAGATCCGAACCAGAGGAAGTTCATCTTAGAGGTGAGCAAGTTGGTATAATTGCTTATAATGTCCTGTCGTGACAATCCTGATAAACAATTAAGTAAAATCACAGCTCTTTTCTGAAGCTTTCCCCACAACGGTAAAAATAACAAAAGAAGATTGGCACGTTTCAAAATCCGCGTCTCTGTGGACTAGTAGTAACAACCACCGGTATCAGACCAAGGGGTCCCGGGTTCGATTCCCAGCGGGGGTACATATTGTATTCGGTTTGGGTTGTTGTAGGACTTGTTGAAAGTCCGCCTGGCTAGCTACCACCATCTTATCTAAGTACTCCATAACAACAATGTTTACAGTATTGTTGTGTTCCGGCAGTAAGAGATAAGATAGCCAGTTCCTTAGTGATGAGGATTCCCGGACGGGCTCGCTTTCATCTTCGGCCTTCCGTCGTTTCATCAATGAGAGAAACATCCTCGCATTCGAAAGAAACATGTTTACATAATGAATGACTTGATGGGGAATATACTAGAAAAATTCGACGTGTCCTCATAGGTCGCTGTAGCATAATTGGTTAGTGCATTGGGCCGGATTCCCAAGGATGCGGGTTCGAATCTCGTCAGGGCGACGTGAGACTAGTTGCTTTTTCTAGTATATTTTCTTGTTTAATATTTATCATAAAGATATAATTACAATATTAAGAAGTAAGTTACAAAATAACGATCTATATAAATAAGGACTATGTTCTTACTAATAAGTTAACCTTAGAGATCAAATAATTCAATAATTGTCTGAAATAACTTCTGCCATTTTCTACAAACTGTCACCTTTCTACCGCATGGCAAGCTTTAGAAAGGGACAAACGGCCTCTGTTGTAAATATCTCACTCGGCTCATTTTACCTCTGCCAATGTTGCTTGACAAAATTGAGTCTTAAAACTTAACCTTAGAGATCAAATAATTCAATAATTGTCTGAAATAACTTCTGCCATTTTCTACAAACTGTCACCTTTCTACCGCATGGCAAGCTTTAGAAAGGGACAAACGGCCTCTGTTGTAGATATCTCACTCGGCTCATTTTGCCTCTGTCAATGTTGCTTGACAAAATTGAGTCTTAAAACAACACATTAAGGTAAGTTTTTGTAATTAAAAAATTTGGCAGTACTCAGTCCTGTTATTACGTCCATGGCCATAACGGTCACTTTTTCTTTACAATAAAATCTGAAGAACAAGTGACTGTTAATAAAGGTGAAGGTGTCTTTTTGGTTTTCCTGTAAATAAGTTTATAGAAAGAAAGAAAGAAAGAAAGAAAAATTTATTAAGTGTCACAAGAAATCACATGTATACAATAATGACATAATTGACACATAAAATAATAGTGACACTTAAAAGGTAGTCCACTCAGCATGTGTTGGATGTCGCAGACAGTCCAACGCTGGTCTTCCGTGGCTACCTACCTATATCGATGAGAGAGCACTACCGGCTTAACCATATTATTACAAACATAAATAATAATAGATAAATTAGCTACTTAAATAAAATATTTCCCTTAATAGTCTTCGTAACCCTCATCAGGTGATAGCTGAAGAGCTGCACACCTCTCCCCGTCTGTCATCGAAGGCGAGCGTCACAGTATCTTTACTAGATGTGAACGACAATGCGCCTCATTTCGCCGACGAACCTTACTCTGCTACCGTCGCAGAAGCTGCCATAGCTGGGACTAAAGTGGCTATCGTCAGAGCCACTGATAGAGATACTGGAAGGTAAGATACACGTGTCGATTGAAAAGTTTTTTTTTTCGTAGAAGCGTCAATATTTCTCTCTTTTTCTGCACTGAAATGTTTGTCGACTAACAGTTCTCTGCCACCGTCGTTAGTGCTTGTACTATTTTGCTATCCTCAAACACAACTATAATTTTAACCGACTTGAAAATAGAAGGAGGTTATTAAATCTTTCATTGAAGCGTCAAAGTTTGCCCATAGTCCAAGCGGTACACGAAAAGACTTGCAAATGGTGTTAAAAACATTGGCATCGGTACGATTGATCTGTAGCCCATATTTATCGATTTGATCCGTAGCACCATAAAAAATTAATAGGAGAGAAGTAATGACGTCATATTTTTTTTGTATGGGGAAAAATCTTTTTGTTCTGAAACCTATTGTGTGTGGTATCAAATGAAAGGGCTATTTATGCCGATTCTAAAAATATATCACATCATTACATTTATGTCATATATTTTTAATTACCATTAAAATAATTTTCAAAACATACTATGTTTGGGCTCTTCCAGATACGATACGTTTGAATATTTTTTTGGTAAAACATGGCTCAAATGTTACGTAATAAGCTCATTTCAAACCCAAAAAAGCAATTTTTAAAATATTTTCATTTAGTAATTTTTATTAATTTTCCATTATTCAAAAACCATTAACCCCTAAACCACTAATCAAACAATTCTGGTGTGTCCAAAGGTTTGGCACCGACGGCATCGTGTACCAGCTATCCGGCAACGGTGCTGAGTTGTTCCGAGTAGACAACAGAACCGGTCTCATCACGGTAGCTCCCTGTCCCACACCAGGTGTTGCTCCTTGCCTGGACTATGAAACTAGGAAAGATTACTTTCTTCAGTACAAGGTAAGCGCTGTTTCGAATAAGCAACATGCCCATGAAGTCACAAGTCACATTAAGCCGGTCGTGCAATTGTCACAACCCATTGGCCTATTCTCCATATTCACCACCAATTATCTAGCTCCACGTTATGATTCATGAAGAACTTGTGTTTTGGATACTAGATAACGGATAAACATACTTATATAAGTACTTATTTTTGTAAATACATACATAATTATACATATTTAACACCCAGACCAAGACAAATAGATATGATCATGCACACAAATATTTGTCTTGTCCGGGGATCTAACCCGGGACCTCTAGCGCAGAAGGCGGGTATAGTACCCCTGTACCAAACATTAAGATTTATCCATAAGGAAGGTTGTGTCCCAGCAGTGAGGATATTAATGATGGCTGATGGTGATGATGAGTCATTAAGCTGTTATGTTAGTTTACATGAATTTTTGAGACTGCCATTCTGGTTTTGAATATCTTACCAATAATAAAAAGTCTTCAGACTTCTCTTCAAACCATGGACGCTTCATTTTCTCATCCGCAGGCGACAGACGACGATGGTTCCGGTCAAATGACAGTGGTTTCGCTACAGATTTCACTTGACGACTCTAACGACAACCCGCCGACGTTCGCCACACCCGTCTACCGCGCCTCTATCGATGAAGACGCCGTTAAGTTCGAACCGGAGTTGCAAGTTAGTGATAAGTAGTGTTTTTTTGCTGCCTTTACAATAGGCGTCTTCTGGAAGCGGGGATGGCGAATCCTCATGGATACTCCGGCTGTTAGAGTCATGTCAGACTCTTGCTGACTAAACGCCACCTAGGTACCGATGATCTTCGGAACAGTAATTCAGCTCCACCTAAAGCGACTACGTCAATTGGGGGGCGTGCCGCAGAATTATTAGTGATGGTGCATATTTTTTGCACGATCCAACGACAACCCCGACGTTCGTCACGCTCATCTACCGCGCCTCCATCGATGAAGAGTTGAGTGGATAAATAAATTGGCGCCTTTAAATTCTTTTTTATTTTCTGCCCTTGCGAAGATTAAAGACTCCTAGATAAATGAATATATTGGAGGAATAACCAAAACGAAAATCACTTTGTGTTTTGTTTTTTCTTGCTTTTAGGCACATTTTGCCAGGCCCTTATTATTATATTTCTACTTATTCACTCTAGTTCCATCTTTTATGCTTCTCGCACTTACATTTAATGTATTTGTTCTTTCTAGCATCCATCGTCTTCTTTATAATGTATCTCAAATTTTATACCATGATTATTACAACAAAGTATTTTCTTCAAAGGTACAAGCCCGCGACGTAGACGTATCATCAGAAATCCGCTACTCGATCATCGAACCCCCCGTCCACCCCTTTTGGATCGACCCACTCACCGGCAGGATAGCGGTGCGGCCGGAAACTGGGGGAGTGACGCAAAACGGAGACGATAATAAAATCATACTTACAGTTCTGGTAAGCAATCAAAATCGTAATTTCATATCGTTAAAATCTTCTAATAAAGACATTATTAAAAAAAAATGGTTACAAAATCTCATTAATCTACTGAGTCGAAAGACCATGCCTATGAATTTGAATTTTGAAATTGTTCTGAATTTATTGCTAAAGAGGTAGTTAAAGTAGATCACAACCAAAGAAAACACCGCCACTGTGGTCTAGTGGTGCAACCACCGGTATCAGACCCAGGGGGGATCGATTCCCAGTGGGGGTACATATTATCTTCGGTTTAGTTGGTGGTAGGACTTGTTGTAAGTCCATCTGGCTAGCTACCACCATCTTATTTAAGTCTGACGTCATAAAAACAATGTTTTCAGCATTGTTGTGTTCCAGCCGAGAGATAAGAATGCTAGTTCCTCAGCGATTGAGGATTCCGGGAGAGGCTCTCTTCCATCTTCAGCCTTATCAATACTTAACATCAGGTATAATGAAGGCTAAGAGTCTCCCTATAAATAAAAGAAACTGTGTGATGAAGGAATTTGTTGTTACTTTAAAATAAATACAGTTCACAACATTTGGAGGCACTACAAGCTAAACAAATATAGCTTGGACAAGGCATATTGTAGATACCTATGTTTTCTTATTGGGTTTAATTTCCATAGGCAACTGACGGCGTTCACAACGCAACTTGTAAGGTGGAAATCGCTGTACGCGACGTCAACAACCACGCGCCCATCTTTGATATCGAAAAATACGACGCTGATGTACCCGAAGATGCACCGATAGGTATTTGACTCAGACTCCTTTTGTTTAAGTATAATAAGTTGTTATTAGTGCTATCAAATTTTTATATATTAATCCCCCCATCCTCCCCACCAAAGCATTTAATGCGACAATGCATAGTATTTTTTTTATATTGTTTTAAACTTTCTAAATTTGTATGATAAAATCGGGTATTGAGTAAATTTTACATCAAAATCTTAGTTTACATACGAAAAAAATATTTCTGGCGCTTCGCCGTCTGCTACCGCGGCACGCTCGCTACAATCGCTCGTCTTGCGTGTTTTTGCGTTTTCGTTTTCGCGTTAAATGCTTTGGTGGGGGGAAGGGGAGACACCCTCTTCATCCCACTTACACCCATTCTCCTATTTTCAGACTCAACTAAAGTAAATATGAGCCTTTTTTTTCTCATATTTGTGTTGAGAGTTGATTTGTGTAGAGAATTAGGCGCTGATTAATAAATCAGCACCTAATTCTCTAAATCCTATGGTACCTGGTTTAGTTGCTTCCAGAGTGGCAAACCTTTTAAATGAGAAAAACTACTTAAAGTTTTTTAACACTTACCTATATCTACCCACTTAGCTTACTTTTATTGTAACTTACCGACAACAGGCACAGAAGTAGCAGCGGTAAGAGCAACAGACTTGGACAGCGGCATCAACGCAGAAATCAAGTACGGAATCCAGAAAGGAGCACAAGAAGCATTCGCAATAGACAACGTTACCGGAGTAGTTACCGTTGCCTCCGCTTTGGACTACGACAAGAGGAACACTTATAGAATACAAATCATCGCTTCTGACCTTGGTAAGTTAGGGTTTTGTTATCTTTTTCTTCTTGTTGTGTCAACTTTGACTGGATATATATTTTTGAGGACCAAAGTCAGCTACCGGTACCCCACTATCAGTAGTTTTTCATCATCACCGCACCATAACATTCAGAGGGGACAAGACGCACACTTACACAAATAGTAATCGCGAGATTAACACGCAAAAACTGCTCAAAGAGGCTAATGGAAGTTTCTGAAGGAAAAAAAATATCCTCATAGAAAATGCTCCTGACTGAAACACAACAACAAAATCACACTGTACGAAGATATTTGTGTGTATTTTTATATATTTCCTTAATTTTTATTCTTTTTAGCAGCATGCGATCTGTCAAGTTAAAAAATATAACACAAATACTTTTGATAGCTTCTTCTTCTTATAGTATGAGGATTAGTGGCCACCTCTAGAGTCAGAGTTTATCAGGCCGCCTTTAAGGCCTCTGACTTGGCTTGACGACTGACAACAGCCGGGACCGACGGCTTAACGTGCCCTCCGAAGCACGGAAGCGCTCAGTTGTAATACCACTTTTATGGTCACCCATCTGACATCTGACCGGGCCGAGCTTTGCTTAACATACTTGATCGAATACGATCAGTCTGTCAAGCGCGGCCATGAGCGCTACTTATACCAATTAAGTATCAAGTCAATAACGAAAGTAACCATCCCTAGGTATGCCAAGCCTAACCGGCACAGCCGAGCTGACCGTCCATGTCATCAACGTGAATGACAAGAAACCATCCTTCACTCCGCCTATACAAAGAGCTGAAGTGTCAGCTGACGCTGAAGTGGGCACTCTGGTCCACAATCTTATAGCTGTGGACCCAGATATTACGGACAATGGACTGCTGGTCTACGAGCTGCTTCAAGACAGGGTTATTAAAGCAGTCGATAAGAATGGAAAAGAGGTAAGATAGGTGAAATAGAACTATTTAAAACAGAAAACTCATAATACCGTCCATGTGATCAACGTTAACCACAAGACGCCAAAACTTCATTCCACCTATACAGCGAGCTGCAATGTCAGCAGACGCTGAAGTGGGCACTCTGGTTCACAATCTTATTTATTTATTTATGGAACACTTACAGGCAACAGATAGAAAAACATTAAAGAAAATTATCCAAGGTTGATACAGCTTATATCTATGTCCAATTACAAAAATGCACAGCATTGACTATGAACTTGCAAACAGTTAGTGACTACATAATTGGTAATAAACTAAATACTAGAACAAAAATTATGAACTAAAACTAATGACAAACTTATATGTGTGGACCCGGACATTACGGACATTGCACTGCTGATCTAAGAGCTGATTCCAGGACAGGGTTATTACAGCAGTCGATAAGAATGGGAAAGAGTACTACATAGAAAAAAATATATCTACATTACTATATTGTGATCAACGTGAACAATAAGAGCCATACTTAGCTCCGTCCATACAAAGAACTGAAGTGTCAGTAGATGATGAAATGGGCAATCTAGTCCATAACCTGACTCGACATTTTTACTTCAGTTCTCAAGACAGGAGCCATAATACTACTGTAAAAGTAATGGAATGCAAGTTTTACCAATTAATAATTATAATCCTTGAAATGTGATAGGTCAATTTCATTTCCTTACTTTTAGTCCGAAGTAGATCTTTGTATCCAACACGAGATTTATTTACCATTTAGTGAATACGACAAAACGGTGTAAGTCTGTAAAATAAATTACTAAATTAACATTAAAGTCGATACATGAC
The DNA here is from genome assembly GCA_910589605.1 of Chrysoteuchia culmella. Taxonomy (NCBI): domain Eukaryota; kingdom Metazoa; phylum Arthropoda; class Insecta; order Lepidoptera; family Crambidae; genus Chrysoteuchia; species Chrysoteuchia culmella. The sequence continues at coordinate 20,933,389 of OU342654.1, read as the reverse complement.
GGTAACATAACTGACTTTGATGATTTATTTCTCCAGGTATCTGATGAAGGCATCTTCGGCTCTTGGTTTTCCGTGCAACCTAACGGCTCAGTGCTAGTAGCTCAGAGACTCGACCGTGGCAGGGCGGCAGTTCTGACCCTGCCTGTAGCTGTAACCGACGCGTCTGCTTTGACGTTGCAACAGACTGAAGGTACTTCATGGAGAATTTAATCTTTATGACAAACTAAATGGAGAAGTGTTTTTTTTTTTAAGTTTAATAGACAATTTGAGGTTATTTCTTTTGCTAAAGTTACAAAGATGCATTGACTAAATTCTGATTTATTTGGTCTTACGCCAAAGGAAATACATGAACGATAACGTTCTCAGCTTCAAACGCTCTACATTTACAGCGATTGGAAAATCTACCTCATTTATATCCAGCTTTCTCTCTCGATCCGTATCTCTGCTTCTATCTATAAAACCTCTTTTTCACAATTACTCTCTGCTAGACTCTCACTTTCTCTATTACTATTTTTAGACTCAAATGTATCATATCTCAGATTAGCTTTAGCCTTTACCACCTCATTAATTAGTATTGCCCAATTTGAAAATTATTTCTTTATAAGTGCGTCTTCCTAAGCGATCATCATTTCTGTTACATTCTAGGTGAACTAATAATAAACATAGTGGACGTGAACCGTCACGCGCCCACTTTCGGCCAGCCCGCGTACCACCTCACCATGGCGGAAGAACAACCAGTTGGGACAGTTCTGGACACTTTTACTGCCACCGACAAGGAGTCGCCCATAGCCGCCATCGTCATACAACCGCCTAATCCATACTTTGAGATCAACAATGTCACTGGTAAGTCTTTATAAACTAACAGCTAGGTTAGCCCATCCGGTAATTTTTGAAAAGGTTGCTACATTAGCATAATTTTGCCCTTGTCTAACAGAACAAGCATTCAATTTCAGATTCGCTCGCAGTGCTTTGATTTCTGCTATCTTCTATCTTTTATGGTTTTGAGCAGTAAACATATGCATTTTCAAATCAGAATTTCTTCTTATTTCTCTAAACTCCAAATTGGACTAAAAACGTAAGATGATAGGTAGATAATGTTGTGACATTTCCGCAGAGAAAATAAGTAAGATGTTACATATTCGTCATATGAATTACTCAATTAAAAGCAACTCTCAGCATTACTCAAATCCGTTTTTGTTTTTCATATTGTAAATCTTTCCCAGGTGTAGTAAAAACCACCCAACGCATAGACTTTGAGAAGCTACACAGCATCAACTTTACTCTAGTCGCGCTCGATTCGGGCGTGCCTCAACTGTCCACTTCTGCATCAGTCGTGGTAGACATCCTCAACGTGAATGATGAAGAGCCGGTGTTCGCCGCTGAAGCTTACGATGCAGCAGTGGCTGAACATTCTGCAGCGGGAACCAAGGTTTTGACTGTTAATGCGGTGGATAAAGATGAAGGTTAGTTGTTTTTTTAAGGTAATAAAATAATTAAGAACAATTTATTTTGTAATAGTTAGAATGCTCTTTTTATGTGAAAAATAAAATAAAATAATAACAAGAATATATTTATAAATATTTTGCATACAATCACACCAATTATCAAACCCACGTTAAGTTTAATGAAAAACTTGTGTTATGGATACTAGCTAACGGATAAACATACTTATATACTTTTTTTTGTAAATAGATACATAATATACATTTTAAACACCAAACCAAAACAAATAGACATGTTCATGCACATAAATATTTGTCTTGTCCGGGGATCGAACCCGGGACCTATGGGGCAGAAGGCGTGGTTATATCATGTAAAGTATCGCTCAGACGGAAATGTAATATACTTGGGTCCAGTAACGGTTCTTCTGGGTCGATTTTAACAGCTAGCAAAGAGTCACTAGTTTGTGCTAAGTCCACAATGACATAGAACTTTAATTCTTCACAGGAGAGTATGGAGAAGTGTCATACAGTCTGACGGGCAACCTGTCGTCGCTATTCTCCATCGACCCCACCTCGGGCGTGGTGTCAGTAGCAGCCGACGTGGATCGCGAACAAACAGCCGACGTGTGGTTACGAGCTGTAGCTGCTGATAATGCTCCCGCGCAGCTGAGGAGGAGTACTAGCGTGCCGGTAACTAATACTTAGCGATGATAGAATAGAATGTAGCTTAAGCTTCCTAGTGGTGGATGATGACGTGGATCGCGAGCAAACAGCCGACGTGTGGTTACGAGCTGTAGCTGCTGATAATGCTCCCGCGCAGCTGAGGAGGAGTACTAGCGTGCCGGTAACTAATACTTAGCGATGATAGAATAGAATGTAGCTTAAGCTTCCTAGTGGTGGATGATGACGTGGATCGCGAGCAAACAGCCGACTTGTGGTTACGAGCTGTAGCTACTGATAATGCTCCCGCGCAGCTGAGGAGGAGTACTAGCGTGCCGGTAACTAATACTTAGCGATGATAGAATAGAATGTAGCTTAAGCTTCCTAGTGGTGGATGATGACGTGGATCGCGAACAAACAGCCGACTTGTGGTTACGAGCTGTAGCTACTGATAATGCTCCCGCGCAGCTGAGGAGGAGTACTAGCGTGCCGGTAACTAATACTTAGCGATGATAGAATAGAATGTAGCTTAAGCTTCCTAGTGGTGGATGATGACGTGGATCGCGAGCAAACAGCCGACTTGTGGTTACGAGCTGTAGCTACTGATAATGCTCCCGCGCAGCTGAGGAGGAGTACTAGCGTGCCGGTAACTAATACTTAGCGATGATAGAATAGAATGTAGCTTAAGCTTCCTAGTGGTGGATGATGACGTGGATCGCGAGCAAACAGCCGACGTGTGGTTACGAGCTGTAGCTGTTGATAATGCTCCCGCGCAGCTGAGGAGGAGTACTAGCGTGCCGGTAACTAATACTTAGCGATGATAGAATAGAATGTAGCTTAAGCTTCCTAGTGGTGGATGATGACGTGGATCGCGAGCAAACAGCCGACTTGTGGTTACGAGCTGTAGCTGTTGATAATGCTCCCGCGCAGCTGAGGAGGAGTACTAGCGTGCCGGTAACTAATACTTAGCGATGATAGAATAGAATGTAGCTTAAGCTTCCTAGTGGTGGATGATGACGTGGATCGCGAGCAAACAGCCGACTTGTGGTTACGAGCTGTAGCTACTGATAATGCTCCCGCGCAGCTGAGGAGGAGTACTAGCGTGCCGGTAACTAATACTTAGCGATGATAGAATAGAATGTAGCTTAAGCTTCCTAGTGGTGGATGATGACGTGGATCGCGAGCAAACAGCCGACGTGTGGTTACGAGCTGTAGCTGTTGATAATGCTCCCGCGCAGCTGAGGAGGAGTACTAGCGTGCCGGTAACTAATACTTAGCGATGATAGAATAGAATGTAGCTTAAGCTTCCTAGTGGTGGATGATGACGTGGATCGCGAGCAAACAGCCGACTTGTGGTTACGAGCTGTAGCTACTGATAATGCTCCCGCGCAGCTGAGGAGGAGTACTAGCGTGCCGGTAACTAATACTTAGCGATGATAGAATAGAATGTAGCTTAAGCTTCCTAGTGGTGGATGATGACGTGGATCGCGAGCAAACAGCCGACGTGTGGTTACTAGCTGTAGCTACTGATAATGCTCCCGCGCAACTGAGGAGTAGTACTAGCATACTTATGATACTCAGAGCCAATTTTACCAACTGTCGATTTGATAATCGTGGGTTTAAACACTAGTTTGACCCACCCAATTAACTTCAAACAGACGACTGAAATTAAATGAGATTTAAATGATGTTAAGTGCAAATCTATGAATTATATACTCCTCCTCAAATTATAAGGCAGTTGTTGATCCGTGTAGTTGTATTACAAATGTTTCTACCTAGATATCCTTACTGGGATAAATGGAAACTCGGATAAACTTATTCCTACCATAAATTAAATCAAAGAAAAATTTCATTATCGACAATTATCTATCGCGTTTCTGTTTTTTATGACACTCAAATCGTCTCCCCCCACAGGTCCACATCAAAGTCCTTGACATAAACGACCACGCACCAGTGTTTTCTCAGCAAGTGTACAAGAGTACCGTCGCAGAAAACATCCGTCTGGACCCCCCCTCCGCCATACTGCAGGTGCTGGCTGAAGACAAGGATGAAGGGGTCAACGGGAAGATCGAGTACACTATCGTGGAGCAGAGTGAACCTGGTAAGTATGCATTAACACTACTGACTCCTTGGCTGAACTGGGAGTGAAAGAAAAACATGTCTGCTGCTAGCGTTCTAGTGCAAAAAAATAGAAGTCTATGCCGAGAGACCGGGAGAGGTATTGATACTGCAGTGGATGGTATAGAAGTAAATTTACTTACATAAACTACGCGCTTTAATACTAAAATACAATTGTGATCTCTAGCCAGACGTACGTTGTACGGACCTAATCTTATTTATACAAATATATTTATTATCTACGGAACAGTCTTGTATCTTAATCAGATTAATATGTGCATACCGGCACAAAGCCTATCAGTGGACAGAATACCGAAATATCGAAAACTTAAATAGATGATGAGCTGCCAAACTAAATAAAACTAAACAAAAACAATAGTGACTATTGTTTCCGGACAACAAGGGCTAGTTTCACCGCCGACAGAAAAGTTATGAATAGCTTATCTGGTAGATGATTTTACAGTTCTAATAATTATGATAAATATGTTTAGTGTTAGTGTCTGCGGTGACGAAACCGGTCCTTAATCTTGTATAGTCTCAAAATGATTTTTCGGCCAAGGCCAGCCAGTTACGGGTTGACTGACGCGATTAACGTGCATGATGTATGACTTGGTATGACTTTGTACTTGAATTTACCTACCTCTATCTACCTTTCTTGCCAAATTTATGGTCCCTCATTCTTAATTTTGAAGCACGAGAATGTAATGATTCATGACACATTATTTCCTCAACTCTAGGCGTATTCAGAGTCGACCCTAACACCGGCATCATCTACCCGGCCAAGCCAGTGGCGGGCAATAGCTCTCACCATCTAGTGGTGGCGGCCACAGACGGTGGCGGCCATGGAATCCATACGGACACCGCGCGAGTCGACATCTCGGTGTTGAGCGTCAACAAACATAAACCTGTGTTTGTCCATCCACCGCTTGAACAGAGGCAGCTGGAGATACCAGAGGTAAGTGAGGCGTGCACAATATTTGTGTGCATGAGCATGTCTATTTGTCTTGGTGGGTGGTTTATGTACATCGTGTATGTATTTATTTAAAAAAAATAAGCATGTGTTATACGTTATGTAGCATCTAGATGGATAGATAGATAATAGGGCTAGTAAAATAGTGCGTTTGTAAGAAAACATTTATTTTCTATTTGATTTCATTTAAAACAGTAGTTAAAGGTAGTTTACCCTCAGGACAAAATAGGTATATTCCAATGATTGCAGTATCAAACCAGCTGTAGCACAACAATGTTATTTTAAATGCATATTTTTTAAGCCGTAGCACCAGTTGGCTTCGCCGCCGTAACGCCACGATCAACAGAACGAAATTATACTTCTTTTATTTTCACAAATTCAGCCAATGCTATTATAATCGTATTTATATCAATACTCACAAGAGTAGTTCTCACTGGTCGTAGCACTTCTCCGCATGGTTGTAGCATAGCTTAGAATCGTATGTCCATAACAGAGCTAAATCAACTTCTTCTCAAACTTTATACTATTTAAGTCAGGCAGACGCTGACGATCAACCACTCGCGGAAAATAATGCTCGGGGGATACCGTGGTTCATTATTTAATCAATATAATATGCTAAAGTACTGAACAATACCTGTATATCAGATCTAATCCATAAAATGATCCACGTTCGTGCAGTGTATTTTTCCGGAAGAAAGCTCGATGGTCATTTGGTTTTATTTAATTCATGATTATCTGAGGACGACGTCAGACTCAATACTTTTCTTTTTAAACATTATTGGGCCCATACTTGAACAAAGAAACCGAGGTACAAATACCTAAAATGCTGTTAGTCCATTTGTCGCGTAAAATCCTTTGGCTTGAACGGCTATCAGTGTGTGAAATTGTAAGCCTATACTTCTGTCCAAATCGAACGCATGTGAATATTGCCTAAAGGTGGTCAGTAACTTTCGCGACTGTACACTTAAAGCGATAAAGTCACACAAAAGTAATATTCCATTCGGATATATAAATCAATCAATGCATAGTGAAAAATAGTGTTTCGTGAAACGATGACTATAATAATATAAGTATATCATAATTTTATAATTTTTTCCCAGAACGCAGCTCAAGCGGATTACCTAATCACCACAATCAAAGCCACGGACGAGGACAGTGGTGAGAACGGACGAGTTTCGTACTACCTGAAGGTGGACAACCAGAACGTGGGCGAGACCGCCGAGTTCAGCCTCGATCGGGACTCCGGCGAGCTGAGGACCAAGACCTTCCTGGATCGAGAGCATAAACCAGAGTACCAGGTTAGTACAATTTGTTTGTCATACGGTACGGTACATAGATATGAAGATGGAAAACCTAAACAAATATAGGCTTTAGACTATTAAATTCAGCCTCGACCGGGACTCCGGCGAGCTGAGGACCGAGAGCACAAGCCGGCGTACCAGGTTAGTACAACTTGTCATACTGTCTGAATATGGATAACCAGAACGAGGGTGAAACCGCTGAGTTCAGCTACGACCGACTCTGACGAGCTAAGGACTAAGAGCTTTGTGGACCGCGAGCATAAGCCGGAGTATCAGGGTAGTGCAACTAAATTTATTTCTGAAGGTCGACAGAGGAACACAACCGAGAATTTTGAGTACAGCCTCGATCAGGTTTCGACGAGCTGAGGACCAAGACCTTCCTGGACCGAGAGCACAAGCCAGAGTACCAGGTTAGTACAACTTGTCATTACTATCTGAAGGTCTACCTTCAGTGATTGTCTGCACCCTGAATTTTGGCGATACTGCCGAGTTCAGTATCGACCGGTACTCCGGCGAGCTGAACTTCCTGAACCGCGAGCACAAGCTATAGTATCAATTTAGTGTAAAATTATAATGTTTTCGTATCTACTGCCTCAAGATCGATAATCAGAAATTATGTGAGACTGCTAATTTCAGCCTCCGTGTCCTTCTGGTCAGATAAAGAATGTTCTGAATGGCTGGTATGCAAAAAATTGGACGATTCAAAGTACTAATTTATAGGTTTATTTGAATAAAGTTACTTTTAATTTTTATTTTGCACAATTCACAGTTGGTAATAGCAGCGATAGACAACGGCACCCCCGCCCAGTTTGAAACCCTCCGTTTGCTGTCGGTTGTCCTGGCCGATGATGATGACAACGCCCCTCGCTTCCAGTCGCCGCTGCACCAGTTCAGCATCAAAGAGAACTTGCCACCTGGCATTATTATTGGTGACTTTCTAACTTTGACCGGGCGAAACCGGGTTAATTTGATTTTAAGAGTATTACGTATTACGAGTACTTAGTACGAGTTTGGCTAACTATATGTATTTGTTATCGAAGACTATCGCTTTTCTTCTTCATATTCATCGACTGCTTTATCGACATGAGTGGATCCGATAGTTTTAGATAACGTTGATGGTTAATATCAACTCGGTACTAACTAGGGGTCTTCATTTCTTCCATCTTACAATTTCTAAATTTTATTGTGTGCTATGTATAAGACCTTGCTACTAAATTTTCACTTTAAGTTGTTTTGTTCTTCTCAGGAACCGTGAAAGCAACTGACAAAGATTCTGGGGAGCACGGTAAAGTTTATTACCACATACTGGAAGGTAACCAGGATGGAGCATTCACTTTGGACAGGACGCAAGGCATCATCAGGGCCAACATTAGTTTTGACCGGTAAATAATCAAAATCAAAGCTGTCTGGCAAGAATCACTTTCTTATTTCGATTCCCTATCTTAGATTATTATCTAGTATCAAATTGTATACGCTATTGTCAAACGGTCGTTTTACTAGATTTGAACTACTTATTATTTTCTTTTTTTACGTTTTTGGATCATGTTTGACGACCTGTTGGCGCAGGGGTACTAAACCCGCCTTCTTCAGAGGTCCCGGGTTCGATCCCCGGACAAGACAAATATTTGTGTGCATGAACATGTCTATTTGTCTTGGTCTGGGTGTTTAATATGAATATTATGTATGTATTTACAAAAAAAAAAGTATGTAAGTAAAGTTTATCCGTTATCTAGTATCCATAACGGTTTCGGTTCAAAAACCCTACGGCTACCTTGTAACGAGAAAAACCGGTAAGAAACTCGTCAAGGGCTATATTTTTCTCCCTGTTTTATTTCATACAGAGTCGTCAAATTGAAAAGTGACATAAGGTCAAATTTCATGACAAAAAAAACTAAAATACAAGTACATTTTATGGTTATCCTAACCGTAAACAACTTTCAACTTTCTCACATTACAAGATTACTGTACTGCAAGTTGTGACGTACGTACAGGTCAATAGCAATTTATTTTAGATGAAAGACGTTTATGTATATTTTCATGAAATGTCCGACAAGCAGCCAGCATACGCATTATGAATCTTCCAAACTCTTCCAGGGAGAAGCATTCCGAATACTCGTTGACAATATACGCGAGTAACAACCCTCTCCTGGAGCACGCGGCGGCGATTCTCAACTCCGTGGACAACAGCACAGAAGGCCAAGATCACATCACTGTCGCCAGGATTAAGGTGCTTGACGAGAACGACAACGAGCCGAAATTCCAACAAGACGTGTATTACGCGGGTAAGTCTAGCAATGGATACAATAAGCGATCTTTATCTCCGTGGACAATAGCAGGGCTAAACTAACGTCACTATCGCTAGGATTTAGGTTGTCGACGAGAACGATAACGCGATAACCAAGTTCAAACGTCACGTCTATAACACTGGTGAGCAGAAGTCGGCACTTTCAGCAATCCTCACCTCCATGAACAACAGCACTGAAGGCCAAGACCACATCACTATCGCCAGGATTAAAGTTATTGACGAGATCGATAACGAACCCAAGTTCCAATGAGACTTATATTAGCGAGTGAGTCTATAAGTGGACTGCTTTAGCGATCCTCCTATCCATGGATAACACAGCAGGGTTAACATTACGTTACTGTCGCCAGCATTAAAGTTCTCATTGTTAACGACAATGAGCCTCCATTTCAGGGGGATGTGTAATAAACTGGTAAGTTCAAGAGGATAAAATATACAGCTAAATATGGGAGTGGACACAATCAGTGGAAAAATGTGCACTCAGCATTTAGGAGTGTTATGAATTTCATGAATCTCTTACTAGTGAACCAATTTCTTAAAGGATTGTTGATCTGAATAAAATTGTAATTTTAATTATTCCTGTGAAAACAGTAGCAGGGTAAATCTACGGCGGTTTGAACGCCGTCATTGTCCTCAACATATAAAGTGTCATGCATAAGTGCGAAAATAATAAAGGTTATGCTGCTAAACGCTACTCGTGTGGGACCTATATTCGTAACTGGACACTAGAAGAAAATTATATTACTCTAAAATTATGAAAATATGTTGAGGACAATGACGGCGGTCAAAACACCCGTAGATTCACCCAGCAATCGAAGTCTAGAGATAGCGGAAGATATAAGCTCCATGGATTATAAGACTGAACCAATATTATACGTACATCTTAACTTTTGGCGCGCACTGATTGAAAAAAAAAAACTTTTCCGGATATTAAAAGCCCTATATTTCACGAACTCAGATCTAATATTGCTTAACGAATTAAAATTTAAAAAGAATGTACACAGTCAAAATACTTTTAAGTACATCCACATTTTCTCCTTTTAGTAATAAAGCACACAGCCCGAGTAAACGAGCCGATCATCTCAATGGTGGCGGAAGACCCTGACCTCGAGGAGAACGGAACGTTGATCTACATCGTGGCTGCTTCCAACCTCTACAAGTTTGGAGCTTCAGAGTCCAGTGGCAGCGTAGTGCCTTCGCCTTTCAATATTAGTCAGGACGGTAAGAATATTAAGAAATTATGTATAATGGTAGATACCTTTTTATCTTGTGGGCGACGAATATGTGCTTTGGGACGAATATTGTGCTTTCTTTTTTTTGTGTCATTCAACGTATTTGATTTAACTAATAAACCGTATTCAACGCCATTTCTGGAGATTATTGTGGCAATTAAGTAACTTTCACAGTAGTCGTGCACGGGATGGATGGCCAAACATTTTGTAGGTATCTGGAGTTCCTTCGTACTTCGGAAGGACCAGTGGTCCCGTCTGTATTAACAGTTGGTAAGACCAATGTGCATTGGGCCTGCGTGATGGTCCATGCTTTCTATCCATCCATAAGGAAGGCCAGTACCGCAGCAGTGGGGATATTAAACATGGCTGATGATGATCATGAAATTCCTTTGAGGTTGTGACGGGGCTCCTGCTCCGGCAGCACCACAGGCGCCGGGAAGTCGGACCGCCGCACTCGTTTAATAAAATTGGGAACCAAATAAAAGAATCGTTCCAGGAGACTTGTCTTTTATTAATGGAAATAAGGAACCCGTGTATCGGGTTCCTGATGTATATAAATAATAAATTATTTACACAACTTTAGAATTAAAAATGTTAGTAGTTGGTAATGTAGCGTCTAGCCTGCTGGCTTCTGTAAGATTACGTCAAAATGAGCCGAACAGGAATCGTGCAACTTAGAAAATTTGAATTGAGACAGAACAGATAAAAATACAACTTGATTACCATAGAGTCAGACTACGGAGTTTCTAGCCATTATAGAGGTTTCATCCATCCATAAGGTTAGAACGAAATGGCATCGTTACAAGGTTGCGTACGTGTGACGGCAATAACAGCGCGCGCGATCACTCTTCTTTATGCGTTTATAGGTAAGATTAAAGATGCTGATGTATTTGCTGATAGCCTAATAAATAAATAAAAATGTGTAATCCTGTTCGGGTGTCGCAGGCGTGGTGATGACGGCGCAGTACATGTCGGAGTACAACCAGGACCGGTTCGTGCTGGACGTGCTGGCGCAGGAGGTTGCGCCGCCACACCGAGCGGCTTCCGCTCACCTCCACGTATGTATACGTCGTCGTCTCAGCCATATAACATTGGACTCCCCCAAAGGGGGAATAGGGGGGGGGGTCCATAATCGCCACGCTTGGCAGGCGGGTTGGCGATCGCAGTATGGCCAAGTTTGTAGGAGACGCTGCTGCTCGTCTCCTGAAGGCTGAGTCCCTTAGTCGCCTTTTACGACACCAACGGGATGAGAGGGGGTAGTGCTATTCTAAGACACTACACAGCTTACTACTTAGTATAGTCAAAGTCAAAGCCAATATCATTTATTCAGTCTAGGCTGTTACAAGCACTTATGAACGTCAAAGAAGCTACGCCATCGGTTCACAAACCCTGCGGCGGGAGACCTTGTAACGAGAAGAACCGGCAAGAAACTCGTCAAGGGCTGTTTTTTTCCCTGTTTTATTTCATACAGAGTCGTTAAATTGAAAAGTGACCTTAACATATCAGTAAGGTCAATTTCCATCACAAAAAGAAAATACTAATTATAATATTTACTTTTTATGGTTATTGTAACCGTAAACAATTTTCAACTGGCAAAGAAAGACTTATCTATGATACATTACAACATTTTTCGCATTACAAGATTACTGTACTGCATGTTGTGAGGAACATACAAGTCTAATCAATTTATTTTAGAAAAAAAAACTAAGCTTTAAGCACAACATTAAGATAAGCAGACTGAAGTAGACCCATTTCAGCTGGCGGCACCCGTTCACGAGCATGACGCATGAACCAGCCATCGCTTCGCTCAACCATATTTTAGCGAAAGTAGCGACCCGCCTCACATTACACCACCGCAGAAATGTTTAAAGACAGCATGACATACTCAAGCTACCTGCGTTAAAAGTTGAATCTAACACTTTACTAAACACTAATTGAATGACACGGCTACAATCTCGAAAAAATAAAACAAAATATTTATGACCAACCTGTTTTGTCATTCAAGTAATCTTTTATAGTATAATATCCTTTCATGAGAAGACAATCTTTTACTTTCATCTTAAACTTTTCGAAATGCAAGTCTAAAATATTATCTAGAATTTTATTAAAGATACGTACACCAAGACCCATAAAAGATCCACAGACCTTCTTTAATTGATACCGAGGCATAATAAGTTTATTTCTATTTCTAGTATTACGATCGTGCAAATCACCATGTTTGGTATACAGGTTGATATTACGCCGTACAAAAAGAATACAACTTAAAATAAATTATACGTACGTACGTCGTATATATAGGTATATGTATGCCGATAATAATAATAATATCATTTTTTTTCGGACAACATTTCAGAGATCCATATACAGTGACAAAAACCAAAGGGGTTTGATCTTTTTTGTATGGAGGCTGGCGTCGTAGTCCAAATCCGTAGTATGGGACGCAATTTTTTTTTTCTATATGACGTCCCATGATAATGCCTATCTTAATGAACAGGGAACACACAGAGGAATAAAAAATTATGTAAAATATAATTCCTTGAAGTGTCACGTTAGCAAGATAATTAGAGTTAAAACTCCAATTATCTCACTAACATGACACTTTAGGGCATTATAGTACATAACATTTTTGTTCATCTTTACGTTCCCTATGGCGGACCGGGTGACGTGCCCAAAAGCTTCAATCCCCTTTCTAACACTTACACTTTTTTACGAATTGCTTGATTATCGGGCAATCGTTCTTTTGGGCTATTATATCTACCCTCGTCGGGGGCCTACTCACGAAGCGTCGTCCGGAAACTTTCCGCCCCAACGGCCATCGGTTCTTCTCGCTGTGTGCTCGCCCACTGCCACTTCAGCTGAGCAATCCTTGGTGCGATGTCGGTTACTTTACTTCTCCTACGGATCTATTCATTTCCCTCTTTAAGCATAGCCATCTCCATTGCACGCTGGGTGACCTTGAGCCTTCTTATCAGACCCATAGTTAGCGACCATGTTTCGCTACCGTAAGTGTGCCATTTATCAGCCTTTATCAGAGTAGAAAATATTTTATGTCCATCTCCACTGTTCAAGTTAAGACCATATACAATTTCACTAAAATCGATTCAGCGGTTTACTCGTGCAACGGAACAGCCAGACAGACGTGCAATCTTTCTTAAGCATTTATAATAAAAGCGCATGGATAAGTGTGAATGGAAAAGGAGTAGAAAATGCTCCACTATCGCGATCAAAGTGTCTATTTACATTACTTTTCTATACATACCCTTGACCCCTTTTCTTAAACCAGGGTGATTCATGTCCAGCGCATCGGACTTCAAAATCAATGACATTTTTGCAATCAACGACCCAAAAACCTCAATAACGACACCCATATCGATTCTAACATTATTTATCCGTTTTTTACCCCCTTTCGTGAGAGGGGGATATTTTGTATTTAAGTTCCAACCATAAGCCTAATAAAAAGTAAGTGACTTTAACTATGAAAATAAATTACTTTCTTACACAACTTCATCCCCGTTTTCACCCTTTTGGGGGTAGAATTTTCAAAAACGCCGAGACAGGTAAATGTTTATTTTCAACAGTCAACCTAAATACAAAATTTGAAGACCCTAACACTTTTACTTTGAAAATAAAGGACTTTTCTAACGCAATGTCATCATCAAATTACTTTCTTACACAACTTCATCCCCGTTTTCACCCCTTTGGGAGTAGAATTTTCATAAACGTCGAGATAGGTCAATGGTAATTTTTAATCGACAACCTAAATACAAAATTTGATGATCCTATCTTCAAAACTGACAGACTTTCATACAAACTTTTATCCCCTATTTCACCCCCTTAGAGGTTGAATTTCGAAAAAATCTTTCTTAGTGCACCCCTACACCTCATAATGAACCTATGTATAAAATTAGGAGTTTCTAGACTCAACGGTTTGTGCTGTGCGTTGATTATCAATAAGTCAGTCAGGACATTGCATTTTATAAATATAAGATATTAAACGGTGCATTTCACTAGCATGAACATCGCTTTATAGCGTGATAATATCTATGATTGGGCGCATGATGCTGACTTGCTTGCCTCACTTTCCAAGGTATGAGTGGGATAGATACACGCTATCAAGATACTAGTTTCGATAAAAGCTGCTCATGCATAGGGCTTCTGAGTCGGTTACGATAAAAATAATAAATTTACCGTTTTTATTATAGCTATGGATAATAGACCGGTCAGCGTTAATCCGGATGGTGGTATCCCGAAGTTGCTCCGCGCCCATGTCCGGAGTTCAGAAGCGACTGGCCGCGGCAGGGGACATACTGCTGGTTCCCGGGAGAAGAGTGCCTTTGGTGCAGGCAGATAGAAGATACGATGATTGGTAAGTAGTAATAATAGTTATGTTAATCTGTGGCCGTTCTGGATTATCATGAGCATCTTAAACATCGTAACATCGTCATCCTACGCCCAAGATGCGAAGCTCAGAAGTTTAGAAGCGATCGCCGCGGTCGATACTGTTGGTCAGGCTGTCGATGGCAATATGACCAGGGTTTTTAGAAGACTCTAAATACAGGTATTGCTGGCTTAGTTGCCTATAACGACTTCCAAGGATTAAAACGCAATCAAATTGTCACGAATTTGAATCGTTTAATGTATTTGGAAGTAAAAATTCAAGAATTTGATAGTCTTGCTCAGATGGCTTAATTTTTTTGCCTAATCCCACATCTTGTTCCTCAGGTGCGAGATACACTTGCTGGCAGTAGACCCTAAGACTTATCAGGTGCTACCTGTGGAACGAGTGCTGGAAACTATCGACTCCAAGTTTGATGATCTCAAAGACGTGTACCAGGAGTATGGGGTGGAAACTCTCATCGCTGCCAGTGCTTCATCCAAAGGTAGCTTGATGGTTATCAGTTGTAAATTATGACAGTTTGCAAGTTGGCAAAAGCGTCAATTTTCTCGACATTATCATTATAATTAGCAGGATTTCAATTGATCATAATATTTTTTACTCTCTCAGAATATTTGAAAACTATAAGTAGCAAATTAGAGACAAGTACTTTTTTTTACCATATAACATGAATTGCGGCTTCGGTAGCTCAATTGGAAGAGCACAACTTCTAAGAAGTGTAGAATTTTTCTATTTGTGATTCTTCTGTTTGTCTTTAAAAAAATCAAGGATTAGTTTTGTTTAACTTTATGATGTTTCAGCTCCAGATAGCTTCGATCCTGCATTAGCTGCACTAATCGCACTTCTGATAGTGCTGTTTACTGGCATCGTTACATTCATCGTGGTGTGCGCTTGCCTCAAACATTGGTAAGTCTTTCCAATTGATACTAGAGAATTTGCGGAATGAAACGTATACATGTTTTAACCACCTCTGTGGTCTAGAATAATACTATACAGTTTCCGGGTTCAATTACAAATGGGGATTGGTAGGTTATGTTCTAAATCCGCCTGGCTACCTACCACCTACTCATCTGAATCCGTCGCCATAACAACAATATGTACCGTCAGGAGAAATAGCCTAGGACCTATTATTACCTCTTAATCTGATTAGATTACATTCTGTTAAAGCTGATAAGTTTCTTGCGGCCGTTCTTCTTATCAGTTAAAAGATGTCCTGAATGGCTGGTAGGAAAAAAAAATCGACGATTCGAAAGCACTTATCTTTAAGTCTATTTGAATAAAAATCTTTGACTTTGTATCCCAGGCAGTTTCCTGAATTAATATCAGTGCATTTCTATTACTCATTATACAAAGAGAAAGAGATGGCATTAAAATTATTCAGAAAACTGCCTGAACAGAAATAGGTTTCCTGTTCTTCAGTGGTTGAGAATTCCGGGAGAAGCGGGGCCTGCGATCTTATTTATCATCACTAAAACTATCATCAGCTGATTCATTAACTCGAACGTTTTAATTTTTAACCAGGGTGATTCCACCACCATCAATGCAGTCTAGCAAGGGAGACAGTCTCGCTCGCAGACGGATATTAGAAGAATTAAGTACAACAGAAAACCCTCTATGGCTGGAGACCAAGCTGAGGCCGTACGAGGAGCAGGAGCTCACCATGAACGTGTTCGGGGATCAGGTCGAACAGCCTGCTGAACAGCCTCAGGTAGTACAACCATGTAACTGATATACAACATCGTGATTTACCATTAGGTACCTTCGTAAAGTCCGTCCACTGTCAATAACGGTCGTTTCATAACATAACGTTTCGTTTCATTCGTACTAGTTTTTTTTAGGTTACTCATTATATTAGTTAAGTAAGGTTAGGCTTTTTTGCTCATTTGCATAACTGCCGATTAGAATGCACCACATCACAGATAAGGATAGATAAGGTACTCGTATGCGTATCACACAAAAAATCTAGTTTTCGTTCCTCGGCGTACCTACCAAATTACACTGGTCATCACAAAAATCGGCCCACTGCGCTATTTTCATACAAACATGCTCAGTTCACGGTCTAAGAAATAAAAAAACAACGGTTTGCATTCCGGGAGTGCCAGCAGAAGTGAAAACCGCTTAAAATAATAACAAATAATAAAAACTTTGAAATAATTAATTTGTAATTAACAAATACAATAGTTATTTATGAATAATGAATCTACAATATAAACGCCATCTGGTACCATAGTATGAAACTCTAATTCTCTCTCAAGGCACCAACTCAATGTCATCAAGTTTCAAAAACTTAGTGGCAACTATATCTAGATGGCGTTGTAATGAAAGAAAAGAATATTCCTCCCTTGAAATTAAAACTGACCTGTCATCAATATGAAAGTTAGTAGTTATGAGAGATCTTTATAGAATGGCTGTTATTAACTAATATACGTAGATCTTTTAAGTGTAAGACTTTATGTAATTTGAAATCGGTCAACGGTAAATGGACTTACGTATTTTTGACCAGGGTCACGTGTCCTGACGCGACTTTAGATTTTTTTACCCATCTCAAAAATTTAAACCTCTGATATGAACAACACATCTGATCGGCACAACGCCGCTAAAGAAATTTTCACTTCAAAAAGTATGTGTATGTCTGCAAAGATTTGGGTGTCGATGACGAGGTTAAATGTTCAACTGACATTAGCATTTAAAGCAACTGAAAACATTTCTTGATTCCCTAAAATTTTGTGACTCAAACGTTGTAGGAAACCAGATTTAATGAATTTGTTTTCCTTACTTTGCACAAAACTGAACGTTTTATTGAATCTGTGGGACTTTTATTCGTAAGTTGAGTGTTCGACTCATACATCGACCTACAATATTTTATTTCAAATCACTGTTTATATTTTCTAAATAATGAGACTGGTTTTTTTTATAAAAATGTTAAATAAAAATAACGCAGTTGGTTGATTTATGTAATGATAAGTGTAGCACTATTGTATTGTATTGTATTACGGGGTGTTTTCATACAACCTATTTAAAGCACCAGTCTTCACAAATAAAAAATACAAAAAAAAATGTTTAAATCTTACTTAAATTAACTAAGTAAAAAAAATTAACTAAGTAAATTATTGTAATTTTTGTATCATATTTTTACGGGTTTTAGGGTGACAACACATATGCGACGATTCAAGGCAGTCGCACCACTGAGAGATTTGGTGACTATGCGACACTTGGCGGCGACTCGCCAACTCCATTGGAAGCTGCGCTAGGTTTCCAGGTAACTTGTTAGCAATACATAACATATAGGTACCGCCGGTTTTAACCGCCTCTGTGGTCTAGTCGTACAACCACCGGTATCAGACCTTAGGGGTCCCGGGTTCGATTCCCAACGGGGGTACATATTGTATTCGGTTTGGTTGGTGGTAGGGCTTGCTGTAAGTCCGCCTGGCTAGCTACCGCCATCTTATCTAAGTCTGACGCCATAACAACAATGTTTTCAGCATTGTTGTGTTCCGGCAGATAGAGATAAGATAGCCAGTTCCTCAGTGATTGAGGATTTCGGGAGAGGCTCGCTTCCATCATCAGCCTTATCAAAACTTAACATCAGGTATGATGAAGGCTAAGAGTCACCCCGTCGTTCATAAAAAAAAAGATACACTCTTGTTAGTTTTTTTTATAATTATTTATATGGGCAAGCTTGTGACCTTAAACTCGAAGTTGAGATACTATAGCTTGACATGGAGCATGCTTCTCCAAAAAGTACCTAAGTATTTACTCTACACATTTTGGTAACTCCCAAATCGTAACGTTTTGGAAATTCTTCAGCATTCAACTCGTTCTTGTCTAGATGTTCGCATTTATAATCGAAAAGATAAATATTTTTCTTAATCAAAGATAACAGTGAAGATAAAAGGTATTTTTAATCATGACATTTTACAGGGTAGCACTTTTAAACCGCCTTCACCAGACACTCCAGAGCCGCCACCCAGGCCTTCAGCAGGATTAGGACAACTATGATAATTAAACAAACACACAAAACTCATTCCACTTGTTGTAAAAAGACTCTTCATTAAATGGTACTTCCTTATAACACAAATAATTACGAAAATTATACTATCAAAGATCTATCAAGATTTGTGTTTGCACTTTCTATGTATATAAAAGACTTGTGGGTTTAGAATGCATTTTTGTGGAACGCCAATGCTGTCAGTAAACTACCTTGGGAGCATTATTTTAATATTAGTTTTTTAGATATAAGATACGTGAAAAGACTATATTGCCTTGTTGAATCTCATAACTGACAGCTGTATACATTATAATATTATTATGTTGAGAGTCAGATGTATTATTTATAAGTAAATTAATTAGTTTGTATTTTCAGCTTTCTCTTATAGAATCTTGCATGTTGACAATGTATTATGTTAGTTTTGAATCATCAACAAAAGCATTCCGATCAAGACTGCGTAAATTACTATTGTTACCATAAATTTAGATGTTCTCTTGTGATACATTGACAACGTCCATTAATTTAAGTTTTATTTTAAACATACGTACGGTTCAGAAAGAAGACATTGTTCTTCTTTTTTTTTAATTATCATCTTTGTGATCTTAGCCAATTTCTAAATTAGTTTTACTTTAACAACTGTCGTCCCTTGTGATCCCATTTCGGTTGACTAGAGCATATAGCATCGTGGCTTCCGGGAAGCCGCTTAGCTCTATGGACTAGAGTTTGTATATCTCATATTTAGTCTAGTGTGCATATAAAGACACTTACTTGTTATGGTGTCAAGATTTTATGATAATTTTATTTTGTAACTTATTTATTAAAAAATATGTCTAATGATTTCCATTATGTCAACTTCATAATGTTGCTATCACACATCCTATTGCTACTATTGCCATATTTGTAATTTGTACAACTTTATGTACAAATAAATTTGTATTATAAACTTAAGTACGTAAGTGTATATCAGAATTTACTAAGGGATCAATTAAGACTTTAAATGTTTGATGGACTTTATTGTAACTATGTATGTTAGAAACAAATAGTCAGTAATATAGTTCGTTATATTTTGTACATATATTCTTGAATTTTTATACCTAAAAGTATTAAAGTATTATTTAAATATATGACGAAAATACAGATATTTTGATACTACTACTTGTTTCCTTTTTATATGTGCCCGGTTTAGTTAAAAAACGCCTACTTACATAATTCCCTCCTACTATTAGGAATGTCAAAAATTTATAAAATTTCTAATCATCACAAACTCAATTCCATAATTTATTAACAAAGGTTATGCCTCTCTTTTCCCACTGTAGCATCGGTTCAGCGATTCCATGATGGACCTAACTGTATTCAAATACAGTGACAGGTTTATTTTCAGACAGTCTTCGAAGTCATCCATAGATGTAATCAGCGCCTGATGAAACTCGGCCATTGCATGCAACTTCAGAATAATTAGCCTCTGTAGAGTGTTGCTGTATCCATCTTTCTCTATCTACAAAAAAATAAATAGCAAAAAAAGTCGTTTGTTTTCAGTTACCTACTTACGGCCGGTTTCAATAATCTATCCCTAACAAGAGATAGGCGTATCTTGGTTACGTTACTTAGCAACCGCTGTTATTTTGAGCTGAATAATCTTCTCTTACTGTAGATAAGTTTTTGAAACCGACCGTTAGTCAGTTCAAGTAATTAATCATTTTATGTCGATGACTTCTTTGCCGCTAATTAATTTATTTGATACTGATTTGATACCAGCGGCCGCTCGCGGTTTCACCCTCGTGGTTCACGTTCCCGTGGGAATATCGGGATAAAAATCGGTATCCTATGTACATAACCAGGCTATCTACTATCTGTGTACCAAATTTCATCCAAATCCGTTCAGTAGTTTCGGAGCCTATTCAATGCAAACAAACAAACAATCAAATCTTTCCTCTTTATAATATACGTACCTATAGAAGTATAGACTACTTAGGCCTCTGCCTCGAATCTAGCGGGCAGCGGGGCGGCGGCGGCGCGACTGTGGAAACGCTCGCCCCGCACCACCCGCGCACCGCCGTTTACGATAGTCGCGCCGCCGCCGCCCCGCTGCCCGCTAGATTCGAGGCAAAGGCCTAAAGCGGGTTGAAAGTCACTGTTGCTGAGACTCCAGAATCTTCTTGTTTTCGTCCATCTTCATGCATAAAGTAAGTGAACAAGACTGACACCACCATTCAAGCATTAACCTAATATACCCAGCAGTCCACCTATCATCATTTGCTACATGTCAAAATTATCTTTTTAAAGCTGCTTTAACCTATACCACCAGGTTGCAAAAGTCGGTACCTATTAAAGATAGTATTTGAAGACAAACATACGTATTCTACCAGGCAGGCATCAGCAGCTGTTTCATTGTTCGGGTGATAAACATAGCATAAGTGTTTTAGGTACCTGTAGCTTTTACGCCATCGCTTTATCTATAAACAGAGAATGTTGCTTTAGATCCATCTTAAATTAAATGTTGAAACCAGGACGAAACCTTTATATTTATAACTTTTTAATTTTGCATTTTACAATGCTATTTTTATATGATAAATATTAAACAAGAAAATATACCAGAAAAAAGCAACTAGTCTCATGTCGCCTCAAATTCGATCGCTCTCAATTCGACGTATCCTCATAGGTCTCTGTAGCATAATTGGTTAGTGCATTGGGCCGGACTCCCAAGGATGCGGGTTCGAATCGTCAGGGCGACATGAGACTAGTTGCTTTTTCTGGTATATTTTCTTGTTTAATATTTATCATACAAAACCTTTATATTTTCAGTAAACTTACTTCTTTTTCAATTTGGTCCAATGCTTTCCTTTTCTCTTTACTTTCCGTGTTAACAGTCTTTAGGCAGCCGCTTTCATTTTCATAATACATACTTTCTGAAGTATCGATTTGATTTATGTACACGTCCATACACTTTACCCACTGAAAAAAGATAACCGATTCCTCGAGAATATATTTGAAAGACCTTCAGACAGGCCAATTATTAGAAATATCTGTTATTTGTATCAGAACCATAGACCGCCCATAGTGTTACCACTATGGTTCCCATTTCCGAGGACATATGGACACAAATCGTATCCAATGCCTTGCAAATGTTTGCAAATACGCTTACATCTCAGGAACCTATTACTTTCCTTTATTTATAATTTTTAAAGTTGATATTACCTTTTTATCGAGCTTCCCCTTCCTAAAGCTGTGGTCTTTATGCCTCATCATCTGCAGCCTGTACTTAGTGGTGACATTGATCCTCTTGACCTGGATCATGTCATTCCAGCTATTCAGGAGTCCTCTGTCACTCTTGCTCAGTATTATAGAAGTGTTCACATTGGTGGCGTACGTCTGCACTAAGTTTGCTATAGCTTCTGGTGATAACTAAAATATTAGAGATAGCCTGATAGATTTAACCGAATCTGTGGTCTAGACCACCAAATCATCGGTTTCAGATCCAGAGTTCCCGGGTTCGATTCCGAGTGGGGTCTACCACCAACTTATCATAGAGCGAGACTATAACACTGCGTTGCGGCGTCGCGTCGCACCGCAGAATTTTCCGACTCGCTGCCATAGAGTCCGGGCCGCGACAGTATGGCAGCGCATCGGAAATTCTGCGGTGCGTCGCCGCAACGCAGTGTTGTAGCCGGGCTCTAAGTCTGTCGCTATAGCAACAACATCTTCGGTGTTATTGTGTCCAAAGATAAAACAGCCCGTTCTTCAGCGGCTAGTGAGTCCTCATGATTCTAGGAGAAGCGCATTTCCACTTTATTATTACTAAACATAAAGTATAATGAAGACTAAGCGTTTTCGCTATTGTAGAGTTACCTTCTCCCGGCAGCGATAACACTGTTATCGAGATAGTTAAGAATGGATGAGACAGAAGAATCGAGACTAAAAAGGTACCTTTCAATTAATGCTTGGAGGAGTAAACTGTTTCAGACTTAAAGAATTGTGCTAAAGTGACCATAATAACTCTCTCAGTTTGCTACTTTATTAATTTACTCACCTCACAAAATACATTTCCCAAAAGTATAATAACCACACTACAAATAAGCACAGCTTTCGCGTTCATTATTAACTGTCTCACCTAAGTAAACGTTAGGCATCCTACAGTAGATACATGTGTACTAGGGATAACAGCTGGATATAAACAAATAGATTATGCTATTGACATAAACTCATGATAACCTATGAAGCCCTCACGTGCATTTGTACATTCAATATTGTACAGGGAGCAGCAAGTCAAACTTTACACTTTCAGAACAAATTAAGTCAGGGTTGTAAATATTAAACAAGAAAATATACTAGAAAAAAGCAACTAGTCTCATGTCGCCCTGACGGGACGATATATTTTCTTGTTTAATATTTATCACATAAAAAATGTGAAATGCAAAATTAATAAGTTATAATAAGTCAGGGTTGTTCGGTGGTCGAAATGTTCAGCTTTAACCAGTGGGCTAATTGTCTAATTTAAAATCTATCGCAATCCCTTTCAATTCGTAATTTGAAAGGTATTCAGGCCGTCACTATTTGACATTTGAAAGGGATTGTGAACGGGATGCATTTGAAAAGGTATGGAATAAACGAAATTGAACTGTCTAAGCAATATGACAGACGAATATATCACAATCAGAATACCTCTGAAAGGGATTGTGATAGATTTTAAATTAGACAATTAGGGGGCAGGTCCCGATTATGAGACACAAAGATATTGCAATGTTCTCTGGACACCGGTGTCCAGTTCGGAATGAATGAATTAATCATGCTTTGACCTTCGGTTTTCACTATGATTTAGGTATTGTACCGTTAATTGTCTGAGGATCCTAAGTATGCCATTTATTCTTTTTCTGACTCCACCACAAAATCTCCATTAGGGCCTGCGCAGACGACGGACATTGGAGGACTTTTTGTCCGCGACACGACCTTATAACTAAGAATATAAAGTTGAAAAATAACGAGGACTACAGCGTACTTTTCGCGGATATACGCGATCTAAGTTCAATCTTATTTGGTTAACAATAAAGACGTGTCGCGGACAAAAAGTCCTCCGTTATCCGTCGTCTGCGCTAGCTATTACACTTATTGTAGTAATAGATAAGGTTGGAGACCATTTTGACTGTACTCGTAGATATTTTTTTTGTGTGTATTTTTTATCGGGTAAAATCAACTGTTGAACTTGAATAAATGAAATATTTTTTATTGCAAACCAAAACTACAATAGTTGTAAATTAACTTGACGCGCTATCGTGAGTAGATTCCTTATCTGGTTAACTGCTATCTAAGATTTCCATTTAAGTGGGAACTCTATTTGTAAGATATATTAATTAAATAAATATAAACAAGGAAATGTTTACTGTTCATAATAAGTTGATTTTGTAACAGCAGAAAATGTATGATAGGTATGAATAAGTACTGTGTTTAAAAGACAGATTTTTATGGTTTTGAAATTGGGACAAAAAATTGCATGGGTTCAGGGGGGTTAATCGCAATTAAATCTATCGCAATACCTTTCAATTCGTCATTTGAATGATATGTACATACTTCAGGCCGTCACTATTTGACATTTGATAGGGATTGTCATCGGGACGCGTTTTAAAAGGTATTGATGGAACGAAATTGAACTGTCTAAGCAAAGTGACACACAAAAATATCTTTAAAATTTAGGAAGAAGTGTCAAATGAAGTGTCTTTTTAACACGATTCGTTCCAAAAGGTATTGCGACTACTTATAAGTTACACAATTCCATAAAACACTATCACAATCGCAATACCTTTGAAAGGGATTGTGATAGATTTTGAAATAAGACAATTACGGGGCAGATCTTTTTCAGGTTACTTGGCGTCATACCATTCTTCCATAACAAAGATAGACCCCATACCAATATTATCTGTGGTGGACAAATTCGCATAGGTAACTACAGTTCGTTCACCATAAGACGTCCCCTGCCTTGGGAATTGGCCGAATTGCCTACGGTGCTTGCCAACAATTAACCCCCATTATATAAACTTGTAGTACCCACTACAGATAATATGTTTTACTTGAATATTTTTAAATAATATAAGTAATAAAGTTTAAATAAAAACATCACGGCATCACACATCTTACGGTGAACGAACTGTAGCGTTGTTTCCATTGACAACGTCCGCATGAAATTCAGTGAACCCCTGACCGTGCTTCCTTGTATTTTTTTGTAATTTTATAAAGTGCCAAACGTAAATCCATGCTTTACATGGATTTCATAGACATTGTTGAAACAATTGACGACCAGCCAGGGTAGCATGAGCGCCTCGACTCGTTGTAGAACCTTTTCTAGCGATGTCTGTTCTGCATAAATCAATATACGGTGCGAGCGGGACAGACACTGCGCTTGCTCGAGAAATGTCCCGACAAAGCTTTGTCGAGGTGCGCATGCTACGCCTGCTGGGCGCAAGAGTACTAAGCCCGCCTTCTGCGCCAGAGGTCCCGGGTTCGATCCCCGGACAAGACAAATATTTGTGTGCATGAACATGTCTATTTGTCTTGGTCTAGGTGTTTAATATGTATATTATGTATGTTTTTGTGCCGTGTGGTGACGGCCTAAGAATACGTGTCACCACTCCCTTACACGTCTGGGATGTCGTAAGAGTCGACTAAGAGACTCGACGCATTGAAAACTGTGCGAGAGAAGGAATGCTTGGAACAAACCCTCTACCAACCCGTCTGGCCAGCGTGGTAGCAGTAGGCTAATAACCTCCTAGCTCACGCCACAATAGGCGTGAGCTAGGAGAGGCCTATGTCCAGCAGTGGACGTAAACAGGCTAATGATGGATGTATGTATTTACAAAAAAAAAGTATATTTATTCGTTAACTAGTATCCATAACACAAATTCTTCATGAAACTTAACGTGGGCTAAATAATTGGTGTTGAGAAAAAAAAATAGAGAAAAAAAGAGCTTTGAGCTCAATTGCAGAAAATAGTGGGATACAACAGAAACAAACAGCAATCTATTTAAAGCTTTTAATTACAGAATATAAAGGTAACTTTTTAAGGTTGGGACAAACTGAACCCACGTACGCAACGTATGCTACGCAACGTGGGAGACTTGGTGTGCACACTTGTCCCACGTATACGACGTATACCTATTGACATCAGACGCTATTGTGATTTCTTTAGGCTACAATGTTTTCTGAGTCTGACAGTGAATTTGAGGACGATTTATTATGAAGGTACTTATACCGCTCCGTCTAATCCGTGTCTGACGCGCTGTGCGAACGTAAGATCTAGAAACACACTAGTCGTACGCGTGGAATGCGTGTGTATATCCCATCCACCTTCCCACGCCGATCTGGCGCGACAGGTCCAACGTTGCATGGGACGCGTGTGACAGCATTGCGTATGACAAGTGTGTTTCTAGGCATACAAATTCTACCGTTTAGATTTAATAATGCGTTGCGTACGTTGCGTACGTGGGCTCAGTTTGTCTCAAGCTTTATTTACCTAACAACAGCTTTTGTTACGTTCAACACTCGTATAAAAGTTATAAACTTGTACTATAATTTCGTCACAAAGTAGTTATTTGAGATAATTTTCGTTAATTTTAACTTAACACTATACATAATTATTAGTATTTTCATAATTAACATACATTATAATAATACTCTTTTTAATGAACAAGGTCAACACTAACACAGTGTAACTAAGTACTGCATCTAATTTTGGTAACATTGTACGTTTGTAACTTAAACTAATTTTCGTCTTAGACTAAATATAATTTAAATAAATAACCAACTCACTTAGATCACATCACAACTTAATACAACGACAAGATATATTAAGTAACCTTGCTTTCAGATTTTTCGCCAATTAATTAAAAATATATTCTACCTACAACAAACAGAATCATAATTGAACATCTAATGAACACATTTACGATTTTAGATTGTTCTCAAAAATAATTAAGAGTAAATAATTAAAAAAATCTAAAGTAAACTAAGCAAAATTTTGTCATAATTTCTCACTTTAAACTTCAATAATACAATAAACTATAACAACAAAAATAAAGAATCTCTTAGCGTAAATCTCTTATATATAACTTTTTTGATCCTTGAACATCCAATATGGCACAATTAACTAATATTACACCTTATTAATATTATATTAAACCGAACGTCTAAAAAACTGTTCAAAACCAGAATTTCACAAAATGAAACCTAGTGGAAGTCATACTTAATCAAAGATTTCGTTTTGCACGCTAGTTATATATAGTCAATGGTTTTGCATTAGTTTTCGGCAGTCGTTTTGTTGTCAATAGCTTACAAACCAATAGTTATTTAAGTAATCTTAATCAGTTGAAAACGGTATTATTCAGTAAAGCAATAGGAAACCGAAATTGTGTTGTCATTTCGTATCGTCATCGGCTGTGTTTTTGAATACAACAACACTAGTACAACAATAGTTTTTGAATATTCTCATTCGTCGATATGCTTTTAATTTTTTCACATAAAAGCTATCAGCTGGAACATTCTGTTTTTATTTTGCTTATAGTCCAGCATGGTAGATTTTCCTCCATTACACAGTTAAAAGCACTGCAGTAAAATGCATGGACCGAAGATCTGGTGAAGGTCGTGGGAACTGGCTGCGGTCAGCGCAACGTCGTGGAAATCTTTGGGGAACGCCTATACCCAGTTAGTGAGTGTCAGAGCTGATGAAGATTTGAATTGTTCATAAGTTTTAAGTTTATTTCGCTTTTGTGTTCTAAAATGCAAAGTCAATCTACAGTCCATCACAACCATTGTGTCAATGTTTTACTGCTTGACGCAGGCGTGGAAGTTTTCCACAATTTGTTCAGCCTTGCTGTTGGCTTGTCTGTGAATCTTGTTCAGTTGCCTTTGCTGATGGGTGACCAAGTCCTCGTAGGACATGCGGGTGTGCTGCAGGTCGTCTTCTACTCTTCTGAGCTCTTTTTCAGCTAATTCCTGCCACCGCTTCACTTTGATTGTGGACTGGAAGAGATTATTTTCGATTAGGCAATAAAATAGAAGTAATGGAAGTATGTATTCCTTAAACATTTTTATTTAAAGTGGGTACCTACGTACGATACGATCATCAAAATTAAACTCAACTTACTTCACAAGATGGTCCACAGTTAGCAAGCACCTTCTCGCATTTTCTAATGTAGTCATCGCTCTGAAATATAATGAGACCTTTTTTTAATCAAGGAATGTAATGTCAAGCATAAGCATAAAATTCAAAAATAAATTATTTGAAAGGTACAAATCCCTAATCCAGGTTAGACTATCTATCTTTTCGATATTATCGAGTAAGTATCAATATCATTTGGTACGTATTGCGTGGGTCATTCTATAGTATTCTGCACACACCGCACCGCATTTGGAAAAAGAAAACAAATTGCTTTAGTTATAGACGAAATTGTAAATTATCTATCTGTAGTGCACTCCGAATAAGTTTGCCGATCCGATAATCCGTTTTAAGTCTGATCATCCCGTCTGTCTAAAGTCTATATACGAATAGTTTCGCAATGTCCATCTGTCTGCCTGCGGCTTAACTAAATGGCTGTTGTCACTTTTTATAAATTTGACGCTGCTTTGTTAGGTACCTACCTTGGCTCATGGACTACAGATGGGTCCAGAGCCTTTCTGTGGCATCTCAAAGAACCAGGCCATGCAAACTCTTAAGAACAACCTTCTTGGCGAAGCTAAAAAATACTGGCTTAAACAACCGGGATTACTGCACGCCAAGTCTCTTATAGAAGGATACTCGCTAAAACGAACTGCAGAACTTTTAGAGCTCAGCAGGACGAACATCTGTGCGATTGTCAGAACCTTAACCGGACACTGCAAATTAAACAGGCACCAATTTCACATGAAATTGAGTGATACTGATATTTGCCGCTATTGTAAACCTTCTGTGTGACTGCGGGCCATTTATGCACAAACGCAGTATTCACCGGGTCGCCACATCATCGACCCAGAGGAACTAAAATCTCTAAAAGCTAGGAAGATTCTTGACTTTCTGGAAGCAACCGGGCTAAAAGAAGTACTATAAATAGGTGGCGAGTTACAATAGATCTCTTAGGTCGCAGTGACTACAACCCTCAACAGGGTTGCAAAGCCCCTAAATCCTCAAATAATAATAATAGGTACCTACCTTGTTGAGGTGCATTCGGAAGACGATCATGTGGCCTAGGATGAACTTGTGGTGGTTGACGGCACTGAAGCTGGCCTCCAACTTGCTGTCGCTCTCCACCTTGAACAGCTTCTTTTGCAGCTCGCTGCGGCACGGTTCGGGCTGGAAACACATGAAATAAATGATGATAGGTACCAAGTACCTATCTAGACTAAAGTAAGATACAATCACGTATTTCTCCCGCAGGTGTAAGCAGAGGTTCGGTGATGTTTGTCCAAGGGGTCAAAAAAGCGGGGAGATCCAATGCAATCTTTACGCATACCAATTGGTGGCATACCATGGACATCAATTTCGTATCAATGGCGTACGCATATTGATATTTAACTGTCATGCGTTGGAAAATACCGCTCCATAGGTAACCGTAAAGTTGACGTTAATATTAATAATAATCTTATTTTTCAACTGTTTTAAATAATACGTTAAAATAAAACGGTAAACCGGCGGTATCGACGTTTGGCTGGTGGTGGTACTTCTTGTAAGTCGGCTAGCTACCACCATATTGTCTAAATCTGACGCCATAACAACTATGTATTGTTGTGTTTCTGGTAAATTTTAAATAGAAAAATATTGGAAAAAATTAACTCGGCCACAAGTGAATTCTCAGACGGGGAATCGAACCCGCGACCTTTGGAAATCCGGTCCAATGCTCTTTTGATGGGTCCGGTTCCATTCCGGTCCAATGGATTTCCAAAGGTAGCGGGTACCAAATTTACCATAAATATAAAAATAGCATTGAAAAATGCAAAAATTACAAAATCATAAAATATGTATTGTTGTGTTACGGCAGTTAGAGATAAGATAGCCAGTTCCTCAGTGGTTGAGGATTCCGAAACTCGATCCCATATTTGGCCTTACTATCAGGTAGGTAAGTAAATAAATAACGTAAAAGAGGCAATAGTATGATTTGGCTTTATTTTTTTTTCTCTGTACCTAGATGATATTTTATTTAAATAGTATAGTTTATTACTCATTTGTTTCAGTAAAAGCAGAATTTACTATGACAACTAAATAACAATGTTGCAATACAAAATTACTGTCAATAAATGACTTTATTTATAGACGTTCAAATGATTTAAAATCAAAATAACAATAATGTGGAAGTAATGAAAATGCAGTAAAACTGCAATAATTTTAAATTATTTATTTCCATAAAACAAGAGTAGATGCATACAATAGGTCAACGTTATTTGTCTTTACTTAGAATCTCAAAATCATTTGCAGAACTATCATTACGAACTTTTTGTACTTTTTCTTGATACGTCAGCCCCATCGTATTTTCTCCAATATCTCACCCAACTACTTAAGATTATTGAAATAAAACAACTTTTACGGATAACAAACGCGCTGTATTTCCACGAACTAAGTTGTAATGGCTACTTATAAGTCTACCCTCGAAAAGTTAATTTATTTCCGTTCGAGGGTAGACTTGTAAGTAGCCAGTCATCCCGTAACCACGGCAGCTGTAAAGGTGCCGAAACGTCGGGAAAATCAAAAAAATGTTTTTTTTTTAAATTTAGTTTATTAGGAAAACAAACAGCAATTTTACAACATATGTAGGTTTCACAAATAAATAACACATTTGCCAATACAGTTTCCACAAATAGATTTTAAACATTGGTGTCTAAAGCTGAATAATGTTGATTCTGTTAGAATATTTTGTATTAATCCTACATTTTGATTAATTATGTTGTATTCCTCAGACAGTTCCCTTTCAGCTCTGTTCTTGACACAATCCATCAGATGTGCTTTTTGTACTTACTCATCCTAGATTGGAATCTATCAATGTACGTGATAGTGTTTGTCATTTATTTGTTTATATGCGAAACCAACTCGGCTAATAAATAATGTTAATTAGTTAAATAGGAAGTCAAATAACAGTACTTATTTCTTCGTAAGTCTATCCTAATTAAAATAGTAAACTTTGATAGTGCAACCGAAGACGTGTGGTCCACTGTACCAACGGCATCGGTGCGTTTGATGCTTATGTTTATTTCCTGCGTAAGACCAGGGGGCCAATTCTGCAAATTTTTTGTCAAAATCGTCTCTCAATGGTGTTTCAATAGTAGTGTTTGTTTACATTGTTGTAACAAGAAATGTGTAAAACAGGCCTGCGATCGTGACTAATCATTAGCAGAATTGGGCTTCTGAGGTCCTACCGCACAAGTGTCGTCGGCATCGAAATCGGCTTTATTTGACAGATGGATGTGACATATCGTCGATGAAGTGACAATACCTCCTAACATTTTTTTAGGAAATCTTCCCTCCTCCTGACTATACTTTTTTTAATGTGACAGACATAAAATTAAAGTTTGTGTAAGCTAATGCTTCTTCTATCGGATTTTTCTTTTTAAATAGGTATTAAAACACTGTGGAAATAGGTCCTCTACGCACAGAAAATATTTACATGATCATAATTCATTGAAAATGGTAGTTAGGAGGTATTGTCACTTGATCGACGATATTGCTCTTAGTCTTTGGTAAGTTTCATTTGTGTCAAAAAGAAGCAGCAATGTGACACATCCATCAGTCAAATGAAGCCGATTTTGATGCCGACGCCACTTGCACGGTACGGCCCCAGAATTCAAGGAACTCCAGCTATCAATACTTCACTGATAATGGAGTATTGGTAGTAAGGAATTTCATAAATGCAAAGTACACTGTCCTGGGCTAAATAAAAAATCCCGTGTAGAAATAAGCGGTTACGTATGTGATGAAAACCTTCGGATGCAAATGAAACAATTTTTTTAACAAGTGTATTGATGTGATAAATATTAAAAAATAAAATATTTGTCTCATGTCGCCATGACGGGATTCGAACCTGCATCCTTGAGAATCCGGCCCCATGCACTAACCAATTATGCTACAGAGACCTATGAGGACACGTTGAATTTTTCTAGTATATGTCGTAGGATAATTTGATAAATCGAATTTTCGCAAAAATCCTAGGGTATTTGCGAAAACACGGACAATTAGACAATGGTAACGACATTTATCATTCTTACTAGGGTTTTTGCAAAAACACGAATTGCGTTAGTAACATTGAATATCCTTCACTCTGATTAGCTTGATTTTCGCTTGCTGACTAACTGTTATTCTGATTGGTTGATATGTTTGTGATATAATACCTCGATGCTTGAGAGTAAAACTAGGAACCAATCAGAATAAGAGTTGACCAGCAAGCAAAAATCAAACCAATCGGAGTTAAGGATATTCAATATTACTAATGCAATTCGTGCTTTCCCAATAACCTTAGTAAGATTGAGAAATGTCATCACCATTGTCTAATTATCCGTGCTTTCGCAATATCCCTAGGATTTTCGCGAAAATTTGATTATCAAATTATCCTACGACATATACACCTTTCTACCGTGGTGGCCACCGTCGTTTCATCAATGAGAGAAATATCCTCGCATTCGAAATAAACATTTTTACAAATGTTTGACTATCGATTAAGATGAAACAGCATCTACTTAATTATAACTTTTTGGTTTTGCATTTTACAATGCTATTTTTATATTAAACAAGAAAATATACTACAAAAAGCAATTTGTCTCATGTCGCGAATTCGAATATATTGATAAATAATGAGTTACTCGTTTTTTGCCATTGCATATTACTATTTTGACTGAACTTTACACTTTTATTTTCCATATTATCTTAAAAGTACTTATTCTAGGAGTGGTGTGCACGGGGCTCACCGTACGAAGTCTTGGACTGGTTCGGGAATGTGTGCAAGAATGCGGTCTACATGTCGGTTGAAGCACAAATTATTGGCTAGACCCATAACTAGTGTTTAGTGTCAAGACTGGGGACCTCTTTGAGATTAGAAAGCAACACTTTAATAGTAAGATTCACAAGAATCGGTTGACTGCAACAGGTCTAGGGATGCAGATTTCTAAAATAAAAAAATATATAAGTATATAGAGGATAACTTACGGTACATCGTGACGGGTCCGAGCCGATATTCGTGTATGTTGTACGGACAACTCGGCCAATACTCGATTGCACCGTGGCGCAACCGAGCCGAGTCCGAGCAAAATATATTGGTGAAACGTCGTCTCCTAGCCCAAAAGTAAGCACTGTACGGCTTGTGTTATGGGATACTAGGTTAACGGATTATTATATTTACATAATTATACAGCGTCTCACCAACTTGACCATACTGCGATCGCCAACCCGCTTGCCAAGCGTGGCGATTATGGCAACCCCCCCCCCCCCCTTTTGGGGAGGCCTAGGGGGAGGAGTGTTATGTGGCTGAGACGACGATACATATATAAGTATTTATGTGTAGAAATATATATAAACGTGCATGACTCAGAAACAAATGCTCGTATTCATCATACAAACATTTGCAACTACCGGGAATCGAACCCGCGATTCAGAGTTCGACACCTTGAAACCGGTGTACGTACCACTCTACCACGGAGGTCGTCAAGTCATCAATAGCATTGAAAATGCAAAAATTTAAAAATAATGGTACTAAAATACTTGTTCAAAATTGGCTATTCTAGCTATTAGAATGGAATGGGTAATGGGTTATCCAGCGGAAATGGGTCTACTTCAGTCTGCTTATCTTAATGTTGTGCTTAAAGGTTAAATATTTTTTTTCTAAAATAAATTGATACTGACCTGTATCTTCCTCACAACTTGCAGTACAGTAATCTTGTAATGCGAGAAATATTGTAATGTATGATAGATAAGTCTTTCTTTGCCAGTTGAAAATTGTTTACGGTTACAATAACCATAAAATGTAATATTATAATTACTTTTTTTTTTTGTGATGGAAATTGACCTTACTGATATGTTAAGGTCACTTTTAAATTTGACGACTCTGTATGATATAAAACAGGGAGAAAAAAACAGCCCTTGACGAGTTTCTTGCCAGTTCTTCTCGTTACAAGGTCTCCCGCCGTAGGGTTTGTGAACCGATGGCATAGCTTCTTTGACGTTCATAAGTGCTTGTAACAGCCTAGACTGAATAAATGATATTGACTTTGACTTTAGAGTGCAGCAGGCTCTGATAGCAATTTTCCTTTATTGCAAGCATTGGATAAAAATAATCATTGATAAGTCCTGTCGATAAAGACGGAACGAAAATAATGTGGCAGCGTCTTGACGACGTGGAAGTTACGTAACGACGAAGGCGACGGCATCGACGCCTTGTCGACTGCAGTCAAGGCTGCCTGCATTGGGGCACATCTTAGATGGGAACCATGAATTGATCACGAAGCGGGAATGATCAAATACATTTTCTTTTGTTGTTACAAGAAAGGTCTTTGCTGACGTTGTAAGCAGTGTTTTGCTATCTGGATTACTCCCGATCTACGATATTTCAGCGCTAGGAGGTGAGTGTCGCTTCTTTAAATTAGTATTAGTTAGTATTCTTTGGAATTATTAAGCACTTGAATGAAAAGCACGCTCGAAATAAAGATCTTCAGTTTCAACATTAAGTAAGAGAGAATTAAAAACATGAAGCAGGCATCAAGATCTATAATAATAATAAAAAGCTATTTCTCACCACAAACTTTCAAAATCTAATTTCATAGGAACATGATGTTAAAATAACTGTCTATGAGACTGATGCCTGAGCTAGGTTAAACCTGTGGTACAGGTCGTCAGGCTCCCACATCCTCGAGTCATTATACAAAGTAATTTAAGTGAACAACACATTTGGAGCATACCTATACGTCCGGTCCAATGC
Source organism: Chrysoteuchia culmella (assembly GCA_910589605.1). Taxonomy (NCBI): domain Eukaryota; kingdom Metazoa; phylum Arthropoda; class Insecta; order Lepidoptera; family Crambidae; genus Chrysoteuchia; species Chrysoteuchia culmella. The sequence goes on along the minus strand of OU342654.1, from coordinate 20,899,072 downwards.
TCTTACCACTGAGCTACCGAGACTTGCGGACCAACGTCGAAATTCTCCAATCTATACTTATATTATAAAGCTGAAGAGTTTGTTTGTTTGAACGCGCTAATCTCAGGAACTACTGGACCGATTTAGAACATTTTTAGACCATTAGAAAGCTACATTTCTCCGGAGTGACATAGGCTATATTTCAACCCCGAAATTCCCACGGGAACGAGCACCACGCCGGTAAAACCGCGAGGATCCGCTAGTACTTTTATATTTTTAATACGCTGTAGGCCAGCGTCGTCACATCAATGCTAGGAATATCCTTTGCATTCGAAAGAAACATCTTTTCAGATGTTTAACGATCGATTAAGCTGCAACAGTCAATAATTTATAATTTATTAATTTTTGCATTTTTCAATGCTATTATTATATTTATGATAAATTTTAAACAGAAAAATGTTGGAAAAGATCAACTCGGCCACAAGTGATCCCATCTGAGAATTCACTGGTGGCCCAGTTGATTTTTTAAATTTCAAGATCATTAAATACCTATTCAGTTTAGGGTGTTTTTTTTTTCTGAAAAACTGAGTGTCTTTCGCATTTCAAAATGATAATTAATTTCATATTGAGTTATTTAAGATCTTCATGTTCATTTTTATTACATTAATCCATGAATATTTGAATCATGGATTACTTCCTCAACGAACATTTACCCTCATTTGGCCAGTCTTTTTGGTCTTGATTATGAATGAAAGTGTTATCATAAAACATGGGTCAGTCCTAAAACATTCCTTATTTACAGTCACTATACTATGACGTGTGGTCCCTGGCAGTCGATCAACGAGTTGTCGTGTGCCAACACTATCAGATCTTCCTATCTATATGCATGTATGTATGTGTGTCCGGGATTAATTAACAACTAAATCTCACGATACGGACGAACGGTTAGCCCTAACCTTAATGTCGTTTGGCTAAATTAATGGCAGTTTTATATTGTACACTTGACGACACATCTAACGTAACACTATTAAAATCGATCTTATTGTTTAAGGGTTAAGTTTTCACGATATGCTGTCGGTAAAGCTTTTGAGACAATGCTTACTAAGTAACTATTTATTAATCTGTGACATTGCCTTCTAAGGGATTGATAAATGAGAGATGCGATCAAGCCATCTATAACTATTACAACTGTTGCCAAAATGATAAATATCTTATTAATGATAGTTATTTGTAGCTGAAGTCTATAACCATCTTCGTGGTCACAAGACCACTAGGTAACACCGCCGTCAGACCCAGAGGTCCCGGATTTGATTTGCCTGACTCGCTACTGCCATATAATCTTAGTTTATTGTTATAACAACAATGATTTTGGCTTTGTTGTATTCCGACAGTTAGAGACAATATAGCTAGTTTCGGTTATGGATTCCTAGAGAAGCGCAATGCCAGTTACAACGATGATAAGCGTTTCGCTGTTGTAGGTAAAAAACGCACGAAGAGTTCCATACCTATAAGGAAGGCAAAAAATCATGTCTGTTATATGGAAGCCCCACATCAATATTTTTTTTATTTTAATTTCATTATTTATTATAACTTTTTAATTTTGCATTTTACAATGCTATTATTATGTGATAAATATTTAACAAGAAAAAATACTAGAAAAAAGCAACTAGTCTCATGTCGCCCTGACGGATCCCGTCATTTCTTGTTAAATATTTATCACAAAATAATAGCATTGTAAAATGCAAAATTAAAAAGTTATAATGAAATGGCTGTTTCATCTTAATCGATAGTCAAACATCTGTAAAGATGTTTCTTTCGAATGTGAGGATATTTCTCTCATTGATGAAACGACGGTGGCCAGCACCGTAGAACGGTGAATATACTAGAAAAATTCGACGTGTCCTTATAGGTCTCTGTAGCATAATTGGTTAGTGCATTGGGCCGGACTCCCAAGGATGCGGGTTCGTATCCCGTCAGGGCGACATGAGACTAGTTGCTTTTTTCTAGTATATTTTATTGTTAAATATTTATTATTTATTTTTAAAGTGAACATATTAAATATTCTGTGAATATTTCAAGTGTCTACCTGTTGCCGTTATCAATATCGACCAAAAACGAGCAAAAAATTGCGTTTGTTGTATGGGAGCCCCCTTAAATAATTATTTTATTCAGTTTTACCCGACTTCAAAGGAAGGGTCATATTTTTCGCGTGTATCTTGTATGTATGTATGCTTGTTTATATGTTATATTCTTTATTAACTCTTATCTCTAAAACGGCTGAACGGATTTTAACAATTAAGATATAGTTAGATTTGTCTTGACAGCCCAAGTATTCTTAGGTAAACTATGTTAATATTTAAAAAATCCCTAAAAAGTTAAAAATAATATTTATCGACGTCTGTGAAGAATTATAAACGTAATAAATAAGTAATTAGGGTAAATAAGTATTATTCTTAACTTTTCAGGAGTATTTTTTGTGTTGGGGGTTTTTAAATTTTAAATTTAAGTTTTATTTCAAGCTTTTTAATTTTTACTACTAAGATCAAGTGGTCTGATGATAGGACATGTGGAAGGTAGTCAAATCCCATCATCAACTATTAAACAGCTGATGATCTTCAAACGGCTGAACAGATTTTCATGAATCATGGTTTACAACACTCGGGATAAAATTTGACACAAAAAAACTAAACGAAAATCGGGTCATTCGTTTGGGAGCTACGATACCACAGTCAGACACGTTAAACTTATGACACCCCTCTCTTTTTGCATCGGGGGTCAACAAGAACCAACATAGTGGCTGTGAGATGCTACTATTTGACGTAAAAAAATTTTTTTTGGAATGCTTAATTATGGTTATCAAATTAAAGAGCTGGTCCTAAGCATTAAAAAAAGGTATATCATGAATCATGACCGATAAAGAACTAAAAAGATATAAATAAAAAATAATTATATAAATGTGAAAAACAAAAAAACCCGCCGGCTACAAAAGACAAGTCAACTGAAAAGATGGAAACAAGATCGAATATAAAAATATTTTGTTCAACATAATAACATGCAGTCGGAGACAATTTAATAATAAGACAAATCATTCAAAGTGAAAGATTTCTATTCATATAGACTTTTTTTCCATTCCTTTCCATTGACTTACACCCATATTCTAAGTTGTTCCTCCAAAACTTACTCGTCCTCGACTTAACGAAACCTCATTGAAAACCTCTTCGAAATACTTCTCGAAATCAGTATTCTACTAACTCCGTAAGGACCTGGAGAAGCCAAAGTGTACGTAGCCACTCCGTGTTAGGCCTAGCGCACACTACCATTTTTACCCACGACGAGGTTGAGTGGAGTGTAAAAAGTTTTGGAGGAACGACTTAGAATATGGGGGTTAGACTTTGACATAGACTTATAGATAATGCTTTCGAAAAGTCCAATTTGTTCCCTCTAACAGCCATTCATACATGTTATGCCTCCATGTTATTATGCGTACACTGAATCTACTTGCAGAAATTATCGACATTTTCTCGTGCACTATGAGTGAATTCATAAGATCTGCTTTATATATTTATATGTTATAAAAATCAAAAAAAATGTCTGTTGTGATGCTACTTTACCGTAGGGAAAATATCCTGTAATGGTAATTGTATACGTGTAATAAATAAATAAATAAATGTTGAACAAAATATTTTTATATTCGATCTTGTTTCCATCTTTTCAGTTGACTTGTCTTTTGCAGCCGGCGGGTTTTTGTTTATTTATATGTTTTGTGGTACCTATTTCATGTTATAGCGGCAATAGAAATACATCATCTGTGAAAATTTCAACAGTCTAACTATCACGGTTTATGAGATACTGCCTGGTGACAGACGGACAAAAGACAGACGGACGGACAGTGTCTTAGTAATAGGGTTCCGGTTTACCCTTTGGGTACGGATTCCTAAAAAAGAAAGTCTGGATAGGCGTTGACTGCTCTCTTGACATACTTACATGAAATACACTACATGATGCCAAACAATATATCCTTCCCTTGCTTGAAAAGTGAAGGAATTGACTGAACAATTTTGTATCAGTAAAAATATATATATATAACAAGATACATATAAAAATAGCACAACGACCCTGAAAAATGTTTATCCGACCATAATTTAATTGTATAACTATACTAGCGGATCCTCGTGGTTTTACCCGCTTGGTGCCCGTTCCCGTGGGAATATCGGGATAAAATATAGCCTATGTCAATCGGGAGAAATGTAGTTTTCTAATGGTATAAGAATTTTCTAAATCGGTCCAGTAGTTCCTGAGATTAGCGCGTTCAAACAAACAAACTCTTCAACTTATAATAATAATAATAATATATAGTATAGATAAGAAAAGGTTGTTTTTTAATATTACACTTAGTTCTATTAACATAATTTACCAAATAGAATGACGATCATGGTATTAAATACTTCCTTTTGGTCTACTTTCGTATTAATTCTATATATAGTTGTCGATCATTACCAATCGAAACATTTTAAGCCAAATGCCGTTGAAATCAATGCGTCAGAATATATACGGATAACAACATTTCCACTACTAATTATTAAAAACAAAAAGAATTTATAATTTATTATTATATATAAAAGAGGATACATAATATACCCATAATATGTATCCTCTTTAATAATTAATAACTAGCCTTACGCCCGCGGTTTCGTCTGCGTGGAATAAGGTTTACTTACGGGTGAAAAAGTGTCTGAATTTCTATAGCAATTATACAGGGTTATTTTTTAACAGTTTCCTTTTTTCTTTTAGTTCGGCTACTATCTCCTAGAATCTCGGCTCGAAAATGATTTTTTTTTTCAACTCTTCATACAAATCTGACTGATCACGCCATTGATTTAGTATGGAAAGTCAAAATAATTGAGTCGTATTTCGACTCATATTTCTAGGAGCAAGTTGTTCACAAATGTGTATGTAGGTACTTAATAACATTAAATACTGCGTATCTTTATTATCTAGTTGAGGCTAAAGCCTGTACCTACTACTGGACTACTTGGAGTGAATTGCTGTTAACTGTTTATTCCTTTGCTACCTACATGAATGCTCCCACAAGTCTACCTTCCTACCTTGTAAATTTCATAAATTTTCATTCATATTAGCTCAAACTCACTATGGTAAATATTTGGCACCTCGACGCGTACTACGCATACTAGTGAGTATGCGTAGTATGGACTTCACTCGCTTATCTAGTGCATGGAAATGCGGTTTTTTACAAAATTCTTTGTACCTTAATTCTTGAGACATTGGGTAAAAATCATTTGGAGAAACTTTGCTATTTGTGTGCTGTTAGCAGTACATTCCTTAGCTATACAAATTCTCACACAAGTTTATCTTGTAATTTCATCTATTTCCATTCATAGCTCAAACTCACTATGGTAAATATCTGGCGCCTTGCACCAGTATGCATAGTAAGGGCCTCACGCGCATATCTGGTGCATGTAAATGCATGTCGGATGCCGGCGCGTGCCCGTGCGCAGATGGACTAATGGCAAAGCTATCTAGACTGTACGATTGATGTTTATAACCTACTTTTGGTGGATTACGCTCGAAGAAAGCGCGTTTAGTAAGCGATATTATTGAGATAGATGTTGCAACAAATATCTATGTAATAAAAATCTTAATATTATTTAAAAAATATGACTCTTTTATTACTTCCAGGGCATGATTGATTTATTGCTGATGATTTTTAAGTCTCGTGTCGTTATATTGACTTTGTACTTTTGTACTGTAGTGTGGTAATTCTAATATATTGAGCCATAAGTATCTAGAATTGAGAAATACGATTATGTTACCGGAAAACAGAAATATAATTCAATATGTACCGCGTATCTTTTTTATCTATATAGTTGCATTGTTCGATCGTATCGCTTTCGAGAGTGGAAGGACCACTCTCAAAAGCTTCTACAGTATTAAAGGACGGTTACACCAATATGGTTTAATTAGGCCAAAGAAGAAAAGAAGATCCTCATCATGATCAAATACTCACAGCATTATCCAACACCCCGGCATCCAGAGATGACGCAGCAGTCCTGTTGGCAAACCCCGTCATATCCCGCATGAACTTGCGCAGTCTTCGACCCTGGGCGCCAGAGTATTGGGTGTATAGAAATAGGACGTCATCCTGCACAAAAAAGCATCATCATTATTTTCATGCAGTCAATTTTCATTCAGTAATTAAACTTGAGTTAACGTTGTCGGTTTTTATGTACACATTGACGGAGTCTCACAGTAACGGGAGTTACTTCTCAGGATTAGGTTCCGAATTGTAATCTTTACTGTGTTTTTCTGTTTGGTGTTATTCTTGCTGAAACTGGCATTCAGTGTCACAATATTTCAGAGTGGTTTGTTTTACCTTTTAGATTTTTGAAGTAATAACTTTTTTAGCGGCGTTGTGCACATCAGAGTTTAAAATTTTTGGGATGGGTAAAAAATGTTAAAGTCGCATCAGGACACGTGACCCTGATCGAATATTCGTAAGACCATTTACCGTTGACCTATTTCAAATTACATAAAGCCTTGAAAGATCTACGTTTATTTAGACCGATAGGGATAAGTTTTGAGGTTTCAAAAATATTAAAGTTCTTGATTTTTGGTGTACAGTTCCAGGACCATTTACTTAACCTAATATATGATTTTGTGTCATCTTAGGTGCAGGGATAAGCATATATTGACTTTTTTGTCTTTTCTGACATTATCGGCCGAAAAGAAAATTAGAGACGATAATTTTACTTTCATGGGGATTAGAAAGTCGTAAACGATGTACAAGAGGATTTTGTGTCATCTCTCTCCACGGGAATACTGTTATTTAACCATTACCTAAGATGTCGCCTCAGTAGCTCAAAAGAATATTAGAGTTGGTGAAATAAGTGTTATAAGTTTTAGATCAGTGGTATCTTTTGTTTATAATGTTTTGTGTCAGATTCCTCCATGGCATTTTCAGAAACTTTCCTTTTTTTGTTATAAACGCTGTAAAAGTCACAAAAGAAAATTCAAGTTATTAGAGTTTATGTTTTTATTATCTTTATGATATAACGAAACACTATTCAAAATTTGTGTCGTTTTTATCCATGGAATTATATACATTTTGAAATGTGCCGCTAAGAGCAAGCGCATGGGACGCGACGCGACACGCGAGCGGTGTTAATAACAAGCATAATATAAAGATCTCTCATTACTACAACTTTCATATTGATGCCAGGTTGCCAAATGACGATGATGCCAAATCCCGTTTTCATCAACTTTTATGAAGTTGTGGTCAAGATATAGTGAATTTTGATCGTTATTTTCGTTTAAGCAGTTTTCACTTCTGCCGGCACTCCCAGAGTGCAACCCGTTGTTTTTTTTTTATAAATATCCTGGTTTATTTGTGTTAGTTGATATGTCCAAACTTTACCATCACGTTTGCTTTAGAAGTTTCAAAGTCCGTCTTCATTAACGCTTGATGTTATACCCTTTCATATTCATAAAGATAAAATGTTGTTATTTATATTACATCCACTTAAGTTAGTGTATCCGGAACTGTGACAAGTGTTGAGTCATTGTTTAACTATTAAAAGAGATCCTTATCTGTTGCAATGCAATAAATAAATATGTTATGAAATGTATTATCATAATAAGTGGAAAGTGGTGATTCATTCACGAGTAATCACTTGAGTAAATCATGAAATAATGAATCGTTGTATGCGAAATATGTTAGTGAATATAATGTTTTCTTATAAAGAGGGGGCTAATTGTCTAATTTCAATTCGTTAATTGAAAGATATTTACATACTTCAGTCCGTCACTATTTGACATTTGAAACGGATTGTGATCGGGACGCGTTTTGGGGAAGTGTCAGATAAAGTGTCATTTAAAAGGTTGCGACAATAAGTTACACAATTCCATAACTTACTATCACAATCAAAATACCTTTGAAAGGGATTGTGGTAGAATTTTAAATTATACAATTAGGGAGCAGGTCCGTGGTGTACATATTTTAAATAATAGACATATTTGTGTATGTAATTTGTGTTGTAGCGTGTAATTGTAATAAAAAAAACTCAGCGGTGAACGTGCAATTAGCTTCTTGTGGGCGTCCTCCCTTAGTTACAACACACTGTCGTGCTAACTCCCCTGGGTGGACAAGGTGGACCGACGATCTAGTAGAGAAGACCGCGAGATGCCGCTGGATGCGTGCAGCGCAGGGTGCGTGGAGATCCTAGGAGAAGGCCTATACCCAGCAGTGGGTGTTGAGCGGCTGAGATTGCAATTCAATTTGACGACTCTGTACGTAAAAAGACAGGGAAAAAAAAACAAACCTTGACAAGTTTCTTGCCGGTTCTTCTCGTTACAAGGTCTCCCGCCGTAGGGTTTGTGAACCAGTGACATCTTGACTGAGTGAGTTCTTTGACGTTCACAAGTGCTTAGGTAACCGCCTAGACTGCATAAATGATATTGAATTTTGAATTTGAATTTTGATATCGTCGTCGTCGTCGTCGTCGTCGTCTCGGCCACATAGGCCGTCTAGGCCTACACCCACTGCTGGGTATAGGCCTCCCCCAAGGATCTCCACAACGATCGGTCTTGCGCTGTCCGTATCCCCTAGATCGTCGGTATACCTTGTCGGGGGCCTTCCTACGGAGCGTCTTGCGGTACGCGGTCGCCATTCCAGAACCTTTCCGCCCCAACGGCCCTCGGTTCTTCTCGTTTTGTGTCCCGCCTACTGCCACTTCAGCTGAGCAATCCTTCGAGCGAAGTCAGTTATTTTAGTTCTCCTACGGATCTCCTCATTTCTGATTCGATCACGCAGGGAAACGCCTTTTTGATAATTTTGATATGATGATAATTAATACCTTCGACTTGTCGATGATCTGCCTCAGCTCGGGCGTGTGCCTCCTCTGCAGCTCCTCGACCTCGTCTGTGGTGGGGCTGACGTCCACCCACACAGAGGCATCCTGGAAACATAAACAATCTCTATAAGGTTCGAGAAACGAAAAAATTAAGAGGAAAGGCTTTTCGATAGCAAAATAATTGAAAGTAGGAAAAATAACACGGCCGGTCAATATCAGATATATTTTTACGATAGTAAATGAAAAGTGTACAATAATTAAAAAGTATGTACCAAAGTGTTTGATTTCACAACATAGATATTTGTTCACATTGTAAATTTTTGTCTGCAAAAAACCGTCTTCAATTCTGTCTTTCAACCGCCTCTGTGGTCTAGTGGTACAACCACCGGTATCAGACCCAGGGGTCCTGGCTTCGATTCCCAGCGGGGTTACATACCTATTGTATTCGGTTTGGTAGGTGGTAGGACTTGATGTAAGTCCGCCTGGCTAGTTACCACCATCTTATCTAAGTCTGACGCGATAACAACAATGTTTTCAGCATTGTTGTATTCCGGCAGTTAGAGATAAAATAGCCAGATCCTCATCAGTGGCTGAGTATTCCATGAGAGGCTCGCTTCCATCTTCAGCCTTATCAATACTTAACATCAGGTATGATGAAGGCAAAGAGTCTCCCCGTCGTTCATAAAAAAAGCATTTTATTTGGTATATTATTTTAAATTCGTTTAATATTTCGGCATTTTCTATACTAATCATAGATTTTATGATAGTATCATTGAATAGCTATTTATTTGTTTAAAATTTTAAGAAGCAAAACCATAATTTTCACAATTTCTACAGGAACTTATTTGAGCCAGAATGCAAAAGAAAATCTTACCGAGAAGGTATGCAAAACACGTAGAATTAATTACTACATTAAACTTTATATCCAAAGTAATGACGCAAAACAACACACGCAAAGACTAAATCTGCGCGGCTAATTATAAACCTAGGTTTAAAATTAACCTGACATAGTAACGAGCGTAAACTTCACCTTTCGCATAAATTATAATAATCAGTATTACTTTACAACATAATAACCATCACACTGCGTCTAAAAAGTTTGATACGTAAGCTGTTGCAGTGCAAAATAAAGTACAATTACAGGATCATGTCAAGGGTTTGTTGGGGTATGTTTCTGGACTTTCGACTATGACTTAATAGTTATAGTCGAACGTCCAGAAAAAACCCTTATAAACTACTATCTTAACTAACTATTATAACTAACTATTATCTTGATAAATTTCTACAAATGAGGTAAGTAGTTACATAGTGAAAAGTTAAATAAAATTAATTGAATCTGTGATAGTAATATTTAATTATAAAATCAGATACTGAAGTAGATTGAACGAAGATTACATGATTTATAATCGTAATACTATGATATGCATACAGAAAAGGAAGAATACAAAAAAGAAGAAAGAAGGTCCCTCTAGAATACCACCTCCTGGCGCTGTAACATTATGCTGAGGCAGGGGCCTAGTTGGCGGCATACTTTTAACATGTTTTTGTTTGTTACCTAGTTTAATGTTTTCTTTTCTTTTGCCTTGTATCTTGTATGCGTCAATAAATATCTATCTTTCTTTCTTTCTAATTATAATTATTTTATCTATGTTATCAAACTTATATATCTGAGGAATTCAAATCAATCAGTAAATTTATTTATTAATACAAAAGACAGATTACAATAATTACAAGTCTGAATTGAAATCTAAAGTTTTGTGTACGTACCTACACAGAGAACTCAAATGAAGTTTAAATTGACAAAAGTCCTTATGTTGTAATTAAAATAACTCCCCAATGAGATTTGCGTCAAAGAATGCACGTGTGATGCGTTCGAAGCGGCCTTGTCATACCGTACGGAGGTCGCACTAAACCAAGTTATAGCTGCGAAATTATTAAAACTATGATGTCACAAAGGAAACATAAACTTCTTCCGGGCACTCGCGTAAACAGTAAGAAAACAATAAAAATATATTTCAGTCTGACTGGTGATCAGGAACCTGGAAACCTCGAATAGTTACAGTCTATGTTGCAACATTGATTTTTATTGTTCTGTTACATTGAATGATACTTGTGTCGAGTGTTGTCATAAATTAATGCACCTATAAATATATAAAAAAAACTAGCTGTGCCCCGGGGCTTCGCTCCCGTGGAATTTCGGGATAAAAAATAGATAGTAGCCGATTCTCAGACCTACTCAATACGCTCACAAAATTTCATGAGAATCGGTCAAGCCGTTTCGGAGGAGTACGGGAACGAAAACTGTGACACGAGAATTTTATATATTAGATATAATTATGTTATAAACAAAAAATGAGAAAACTTCGAATGCTCATTCGGCAGCGCAGAAGTATGAGGGCCTTGACCACCCTATTTTCTTTATTAAGTTTTTTTATGAAGTACGGGGAGACTCCTAGCCATACCTGATGTTAAGTATTGATAAGGCTGAAGATGGAAGCGAGCCTCTCCCGGAATCCCCAATCACTGAGGAACTGGCTATCGTATCTTTAACTGCCGGAACACAATAATGCTGAAAACATTGTTGTTTTGGCGTCAGACTTAGATAAGATGGTGGTAGCTAGCCAAGCGGACTTACAACAGGACCTACCACCAACCAAACCGAATACAATATTTACCCCCGCTGGGAGTCGAACCCGGGACCCCTGGGTCTGATACCGGTGGTTGTACCACTAGACCACAGAGCAGGGGGCTAATTGTCTAATTTTAAAATCTACCGCAATCCCTTTCAATTCGTCATTTGAAAGATATTTACATACTTCAGCCTGTCACTATTTGACATTTGTTAGGGATTGTGATCGGGACGCGTTTTGAAAGGTATTGAATGAACGAATTTGAACTGTCTAAGCAAAGTGACACACGACAATATCTTTCAAATGTATGGAGAAGTGTCATTTAAAACATCATTCGTTCCGAAAGGGACTGCGACTATAAAGTAGACAATTCCATAAATTACTATCACAATCACAATACCTTTGAGATGGATTGTGATAGATTTTGAAATTAGACAATTAGGGGGCCGCTTAAAAGCTTCCCTAATGCTCCCTCTTATCATACTTCGTGTCTTCAGTACCTTTGTAGGTACTTCTCATGATAGAAATCTCCGTTCCTTTCTAATCGTTTACTTATTTGTCTCTGTCATCATTCTGATTATTTTCATCTAAAATAAATTGCTATCGACCTGTATGTACGTCACAACTTGCAGTACAGTAATCTTGTAATGCGAGGAATGTTAAATGTAGTCCTTCTTTACGAGTTGAAAATTGTTTACGGTTAGGATAACCATAAACTGTAATATTATAATTAGTATTTTCTTTTGTGATGGAAATTGACCTTACTGATATGTTAAGCTCACTTCTCAATTTGACGACTCTGTATGAAATAAAACAGGGAGAAAAAATTTGCCCTTGACGAGTTTCTTGCCGGTTCTTCTCGTTACAAGGTCTCCCGCCGTAGGGTTTGTGAACCGATGGCGTAGCTTCTTTGACGTTCATAAGTGCTTGTAACAACCTCGACTGAATAAATGATATTGATTTGATTTGATTTATTAAATAGAAATATATTTATTCTGACATCACACAAAGGTACACATTAACACAAACATATTACATCACAGTAGAAGTATTTTTAATGTCCCCACTGCTGGGGCACTGGCCTTCCTTATGGATGGATAAGGAGAACCGGCCATGACCCACCACGCGGGCCCAATGCGGATTGGAGGGTTTAACGACTGCTAATGCAGCCGGGAACAACGGAGACTTCCGAAGCACGGAGGATCTCGAGGTAGTAATTAATGGTCACCCATCCCGTGACAGACCATTGCGAAATTTGCTTAACCTCAACAATCGCAGACCGAGCGTGCGAACCACTGCGTTACGGGCTCCTCGATTTCCTAAAATAATACATTATTAATATTTACTTTAAACCCAACACTATTATAATTATTTCATTTATTAGTACGAGTACGAGCGTGTTATGATCTGTACCGATCGATAGATCGCAATCAATAAATAACAGTGATCGCCGGAAAAAAGTTGGCCCATTCACGATCCACGTGGTCTGCGCCAAATGTCACTGTGACTCAATCAGTGATTTGCCAATGGTTTCCTAGTAATCGACGAGAGCTAGCCAGGTACCCTCGGTGACCATTGAAATAAGAAAAAAAATCAATGAAAAGATATAATCAACATAAAGCTTCTACGGTGACAAAATCTCGTCCATTGTCGTTAATTTTCTTGACTGTCACTTTCACAGCTTTGCCTTTTTTACAAATACAAATACAAATACAAACTTTTTTATTTGGTACCAAACACAGGACATTTACAAATTAACATTATATTTTACTCCTAGGTATAACAAAGACATGCGGTACAAGAACAAGAAACATTTAAAGATATAAAAATACAAGAAATTTTGTGTCCCACGTCAGTACCAAATGGGTGTCCAGTTCAGCATTGAGTCAGCGATAAGGCTGACGCTGATTTTTAACTGGATCCCTTAAAAAATGTTTTATTGACATGTGGACGTCAATGCGACAATAAAAAATATATATATAAATATATACTACGGCAAAGATAATCAATAAATAGGTAGTTAAAAAGAGGATCCAAAAACGTAAAAAATCAATATCATTTATTCAGTCTAGGCAAGTCTTACAAGCACTTATGAACGTCAAAGAAGCTATGCCATCGGTTCACAAACCCTACGGCGGGAGACCTTGTAACGAGAAGAACCGGCAAGAAACTCGTCAAGGGCTATTTTTTTCTCCCTCTTTTATTTCATACAGAGTCGTCAAATTGAAAAGTGAGCTTAACATATCAGTAAGGTCAATTTCCATCACAAAAGAAAATACTAATTATAATATTACATTTTATGGTTATCCTAACCGTAAACAATTTTCAACTCGTAAGGAAGGACTTACATTTAACATTTCTCGCATTACAAGGTTACTGTACTGCAAGTTGTGACGTACATACAGGTCGATAGCAATTTATTTTAGATGAAAATATTTAATCTCTAAGCACAACGTTAAGACAAGCAGACTGAAGTAGACCCATTTCCGCTGGCGGCACCCGTTCACGAGCATGACGCATGACGTAAATGAGTTAACTAATGAATTTAAAAAGAATATAAAATAACGGATAAATAAACTACATATACAACAGTACTCAGCAATAGACTGGCATACCCCATGGCATATTTTTGGATGAAAAAGAAAAATATGCCAGCTTGATGACCATATGCGAATTGCTGACTCAACTACTGCAAACGCAGTAGGGACTAACGACTGATCTTTCTTCAAAACTACCGTGATAATAAAGTTTAGGTCGCCCATACCGATATTGGTAAGCAAATTGTGTTGCTTGTATCAGCAGATTTTGTGTTGTCAAAGACCGTTAAAAAAACGTGAGAAATTATGTTATGGATGCCACCTATATCACTGTAAAGGTGGTACGACTTCCATACAAACAAACATTGCTGCACATTAATTGGTTCATCATACATTAATAATTCATAAATACATGTGCAACTAACTCGTTTCAGTTATTTGTTTGCGCGAAATTATTAAAAAAAAATACTTTCATACATGACCTATTAAATGCGATGGGTCACACACACATACGTAGAATTATTGAAATTATAAGATATTAGTATTTTCATGTTTTATGTATGAATGTACAATTTTTTAATTATTTCGCGCAAACAAATAACTGAAACGAGTGAGTTGCGCATGTATTTATGTATTATTAAGGTATGATGAACCAATAATTTTGTAATGTTTGTTTGTATAGAAGTCGTACCACCTAAACGAGGAAAGTTACAATGGCAGACGTTTTATTATTGGATATTATTTCACATTGTCTAAATATACCTAACTATCAACATTTTTGATAAAATAATTCAAACAAGTTAAAAGGGCATAGAAAAATAATAGAATAATTTAAAAACCACCGACTTTTCTATTTTTTATCCTTTAATAACTATCTAAGCATTTTCACCAATCAAACCCGAACCTGAAAACCGCATCAAATTGGACTCGTAGTTTTGGAGATAAATGGCAACATTGGTTTACGCAATCAAACAAACAAACAAACGTCCTTTTACCCCAAACGCATATAGGTACCATCCGTAGGTACTTGTGGGTAAAAATTGTCAAAGTCGAAACAAGATTCTAGTCAATAGAAATTATTATAAGTCTGAGTGCGTCCAGTTGTCCGTGTTGATTGATTGTCGTTACCAAACAAAAATCGTAAAAGCAAAATATTCAATGTGGCATTTAGTGTTTACAAAATCTACACGTATGGACTAAACTGAAATAAACCTATCGTGTACCAATAACCATCTCTGTGGTCTAGTGGTGCAACCACCGGTATCAGACCCAGGGGTCCCGGGTTCGATTCCCAGCGGGGGTACATAGGACTTGTAAGTCCGCCTGGCTAGTTCCCACCATCTTAACTAAGTCTGACGCCATAACAACTATGTTTTACAGCATTGTTGTGTTCCGGCAGTTAAAAATTAGATAGCCAGTTCCCCAGTGATTGAAGATTCCGGGAGAGACTCGCTTTCATCTTCAGCCTTATCAATACTTAACATCAGGTATGATAAAGGCTAAGCGCTTCCCCGCCGCCGCTCATAAAAAAAATACCAAAACAGTATCCTACTAATCTATACTAATATTAAAAAGCTGAAGAGTTTGTTTGTTTGAACGCGCTAATCTCAGGAACTACTGGACCGATTTAGAAAAATCTTAGACCATTAGAAAGCCATATTTTATCCCGATATTCCCACGGGAACGGGCACCACGCGGGTAAAACCGCGAGGATCCGCTAGTATTATTTAAATGCGAAAGTATTTCAGTTTGATAAATATCAAACAAGAAAATATACTAGAAAAAAATACTAGTTTCATGTCGCCCTGAGGGGACGCGACATGAGACTAGTTGTTTTTTTCTAGTATATTTTCTTGTTTGATATTTATCACATATAAAATAGCATTGTAAAATGCAAAATTAAATAATTGTAGTATGTCAGTTTGTTTGTTAGTCTTTCACGCAAAAACTACTGAACCGATTTGGATGAAATTTGGCATACAGATAGAAGAAAGCCTGGATAAAAACTTAGGCTAACTTTTATCCCGATATTCCCACGGGAACGGGATCCACACGGATGAAACCGCAGGCAGCCACTAGTTTAGCATATATGCTGATCATTATATTGATCTAGGAAGGCCTTGTGCCTTGAAATCACAATTTGCATTTAATCAGAGAACACAATACCGCACAGTTGACCTTTGATTATCAGTAAAGTATGTGTGTTGCAGGGTGCAGTGCATCTGCGACACGTTTCTTCAATTACTTTTGTCGATTGATATGAATATAGAGGCAGGAAGATCATGTGGTGTTTATAATTTATAACCGACACTGTGGTCTAGTTGTACAACCACCGGTATCAGACCCAGCGGTCCCGGGTTCGATTCCCAGCGGGGTACATATTGTAGTCAGTTTGGTTGGTGGTGGGACTTGTTTTAAGTCCGCCTGGCTAGCTACCACCATCTGATCTAAGTCTGACGCTTCTGGGAGAGGCTCGCTTCAATCTTTAGCCTTATCATTACTTAACAGCAGGTATGGTGAAGTCTCCCCGTCGTTCATAAAAAATATCTGTAGACTTATATTCATCAACATCTCAGCCTCATGATATAATACCCACTGCTGGCTATAGGCCTCCCCCAAGGATTTCCACCACGACCGATCTTGCGTGTATTATAAATTAAAAAAAAATATTTTTAGTGATGTTTGCATCTTAATGTGTCTTAATGTTTCTAGAGATTTAAAATTTTGCACATAGATACAGTAGGCATCAACTAAGAAAGGATTTTTCGAAATTCAACCTCTAAAGGGGTGAAATAGGGGATGAAAGTTTGTATGAAAGTCTGTCAGTTTTGAAGATAGGATCTTCAAATTTTGTATTTAGGTTGTCGATTAAAAGGAGTCTTGGGCAAAGGAGACGGCTCTATGCGCACCTCATTGACCCTTTAGGAGGTGGTGCGATTCGGAGAACGGCGATGCCATTTATTCCTAGAGTAGACGGTCGACTAGACTCCCCATCCCTCTCTAGGGAAAGCGAATCGGGACGCGTCGGACTGGGAAAATTCCCCGCAGGGAAGCCTGGCTTCAGCCGGGACAGATCGTCCAGGATTGTGGTGGAGACTGCAACAACGGCCCCACATTTATACAATCCTGGCAATATGCAGCCGGGAACCGGGGGGGTTTTAGTGGGTATGCCTACCAAAGGAGAGCCCCACATAACCCTATGGCCCACCAGCGATAGGGTATGCATAAAGCGCATTTCCCCCATCGATAAAAAAAAAAGTTTTTATTAAAAAGGAACATTGACCTATCTCCACCCCCAAAGGCGTGACGTCAAAAGGAGGATGAAGTTGAGTAAGAAATGTCTTTAATTTTCATAGTAAAAGTCACTTATTTTTTATTAGGCTTATGGTTGGAACTTAAATAAAATCCCCCTCTCAAGAAATTTTTTCGTTATTGAAGTTTTATGGGATGTTGATTGCAAAAATGTCATCAATTTTGAAATCCGATGCGGTGCACAAGAATCCACCATTAATGTTTTAAGAAAAGGGTTCAAATTTTGTATAGATAAGTATTATAAGACATAGACATAACGACTTTGATCGCGATAGCTTTGGAGCATTTTCTACTACTTTTCATTCACACTTATCCATTCACTTATATTATAAATGCTAAAGAAAGACTGCACTGTCTGGCTGTTCCTTTTCCCACGTAAACCGCTGATTTGTTTTTGTGAAATTTGATATAAACATAACTTGAACCGTGGAGATGGACATGAAATACTTTTTACTCTGATAAATGGTACACGTACGGTAGTGAAACGTGGTCGCTAACTATGAGTCTGATAAGAAGGCTCAAGGTGCAATGGATATGGCTATGCTCGAAGAGGGAAATGAGGAGATCCGTAGGAGAACTAAAGTAACCGATATCGCACCAAGGGTTTCTCAGTGGCAGTGGGCGGGACTCATAGGTAGAATCAATAGCCGTTGGGGCGGAAAAGTTCTGGACTGCGACCGCGCACCGGCCGACGTTCCGTGAGTAGTATCCCGACAAGGTGGACCAACGATCTGGTGAAGGTCGCGGGAAAGCCGCAGGGTACGGGCAGCGCAGGACCGATGGTCGTGGAGATCCTTGGGGGAGGCCTTTAGCCAGCAGTGGGTGTTATGTCGCTGAGACGACGAAATGGCACCACCACGCGACATCTTAAATCCGCGCGATAACGTAATTCCTCGCGGACGAAGTCGCGGGCGGAAGGCTAGTTACGTATATTCCATACGGAAATCAAGGACAAAAAAAGCAAATTCTGATATGAAACAGCCTAAACTAAAAACCCTTAGACAATGTTTATTTTTAAGTATTTGCATTAACATAAATATATCAACAGTATAAAAACTAAGTAATATTTTTTTATGAGAAACTTATTCTATTAACCGATTCTTGTGAATGAAATGTTTTAGATGAATCACGATTAAAGTAGTTCCAAAAATTACTACGAACAAACCAACAGTCGTTATCTTTATAGATAGCAAGAACAACAGACCGTATATGAGGCCTTCATCTCTAGTCAGAGCGGAATTGTTGTTTCTTTTGTCGTCAAATGTTAACTTGATACCCCTGTATAAGGCAGATTGCACATTGGTTATTGTTACTTGAGAAAATGATTTAAAACGACTGTCCAGTCGCGTAAGTTAGGTTTCTGTATTGCCGCTCAAAAGCGATTTTAGAACGACAATGATACGCATATGCCTCATACAACAAACATTAAGACATGTTCTAATCTAATCAATTATTCACTCAATTTTGAAATTTGTTTTTGATTTAACAGAACAGCAGCACAAAAGTGCGAAATTAATAAATTTATATTACGATAAGCACATCTTGAGTTTCTTCGCGCATTCATCATTGAAATATACTATTTTTGGATTGATGTTTAGCTTTTAGCGGAATCAAGTATTTTGAATGAAAAAACCCCTTTAAAGAAAGAAAAATCTCATGATAAATAATAAATAGAAAAATACAACTCGGCCACAAGTGAATTCTCAGATGGGACTCGTACCCACGACCTTTGGGAATCCAGCCAACTAGATTAGTTAGGTTCGTCCGAGTTGTTTTTTTTCAGTATTTTCCTATTTAAAATTTATCATAAGTATGAAAATAGCATTGAAATATGCAACAATTAAAAAAAAAAAAAAAAAAACTCGTAAAAGTTGTAGAGCAATTCCAATCCAACTGTTATTTTTATCCGCGATTGCCCCCCCTCCCCTGGCTCTTAGTAGTAGTTGCCAAAGGGATAGCAGTCAATGTGCGAGCAGCCTTACATATTTTCTGTGGCTAGTGTTTCGTGTGTGCCCTTGTGACTGTTTGCTGACTGTACTTAAACAGTGGATCCGTTGTGACTTCAAACACCACCGTGTTCTAAACAGTTAGAGATAAGCCTTAATTGTGTGACTACCGAATATTAAGAATTTGTTTACAAGACGCCTAATTCGTTTCATGATAAAGTTATAGCATGAGGAATTTTAGATAACAGTTCATAAAAATGTTACATGGAATTGCTTTTGCTTTTTAACCGACTTCCAAAAAGGAGGACGTTCTGAATTCGGTCGGCTTTTTTATTATTATTCTTTTTTGTTCGGTGCGAAATTGTTTTCATGTAGTCCCATAAAAAAATTGATTCAGTTTGATCCAGCATTTTTTATTTTATGAGCATTTTTGTTGACTTGGACGATGTTTTTCACAATACTTTGTTTATAATGTACATGAAACCAAATCTAATCTAGGAAAACCCTGCTGTAGTTCACAAAAGAACCTATTACAGACACTAAAAAGTAAAAAATAAAAAACTGCGTTAAAAAAACCCGACTTCAAACTAAAAAGCCTTAAATAAGCCTTCACGAGTCGGTGACTGCCCAGTCATTCTACTCGTACTTTGAGTGATTCTACTATTTATTTATCTTGCTGGCACCGACTCCAAAAGGCTTATTTTTTTCTTTTTAGATTTGATATCGGTTTTATTAACGCAGTTTTTTATATTTTCTTTTTAGATTTTTTTATATATTTTCGTTTTGGGAGCCGCCGTAGGATTTTTCTAGATTAGAATTGGTTTTATGACAAAGTGTCGTCAAATAAAAGTATATATACTAGTTTTTTCTACTATATTTTCTTGTTTACTATTTATTACATAAAAAATAGCATGATAAAATCCAATATTAAAAAGTTATAATAAAAGTAGATGTTATAGAGTTTGAGTTTGCGATTTTAAGTAAACGTTTTAGCAACCTTCAAAAATTACAAAATCATATACAATGTATATCTTTGTATATTATAAATTAAAAAAAAAATACGTGTGGCACTCGGGGACTGCCGCGGTAAAGCTATTGCATAGCATTTTTTATCATAGATTTTGGTTGCTTAGTTACGATTGTGAATAACAAAATTGTCAATGATGAAAAAAAACTGTATGAAAATTTGTGTGAAAATCATTGACTTATATATTACTTTGGTAAAAATATAATTTCTTTTTAAAATCTGGTACCGCATTTTTTCCGCGACAACTAGAAAAAATGCTGTTTAAACAAGCCCATGTCTCAAAGCCCGCGACTAAAGCTATGCAATAGCTTAATAATCACATAATATTTGTCCTGGATGGAGATCGAACCCATCCCCTTGACGCAAGAAGGTAGGAATAGTACTGAAGGTATATTTGAAAATTCGTCCAAGGTTACATTTGACAGCTCATTCAAATATGACTTTAGTACTAATCCTACCTCTTGGACGAATTAGGGCTGTAAATCTATGGTTTCCCATCTTTAAAGTTTCATGAGGTTTTACGAGCGAATGACTGCATTCAGTTTCAGTTGAATGCACCATAGATCTATGATAGCCATTAGACAGACCACAATTTTAATGCGACTTTGATTAATTGTCACTGTTCTTTCCAAGTAGTTGGGTGAAGACTTCTGGAAAGTGATACAAATGATTGCATGCTTATTACTTTATATGTGAATTTATACAATCACTTTCTTTACTCTAATTGAAAAAAAAACATGAAAAATTTCTGTAAATAAAAGCAATTTATAAAAAAAATCGAACCGACTTCAAAAAGTAAAAAATAAAACTTTTGGAGTTATATATAAATTATATAAACCATTTTCTTTCAGATAAAAAAATAATTTATAAAAATCTGTTAACAACTGGCAAAATTATGGTAGAACATACATAAAAAAATAAAATAAAAAAAATACAGTCGACTTGAGAACCTCCTCCTTTTTTTGAAGTCGGTTAAAAAAATTACAACTTCGCCGGCAATTTCCCCATATCCAGAACAGATGCCTAATTAGGGAAAGATTTTCAACTGAATACAAACTTGAGAAATTCAATATCCCAAACTCAACTGATATCTAAATATTCGTGCAATTTATCATGGTGATCATGAGGTTTGAGACGTTCCTATCTTGAAATTCTCAATTCAGTCCGATCAAATTTATTTCATCATCAGCCTGTGGACGTCCACTGCTGGACATAGGCCTCTCCTATTTCACGCCCATTGTGGCGTTCATAGGAGAATATTAGCCTACTGCTACCACGCTGGCCAGACGGGTTGGTAGTAGAGGATTTGTTCAAGTTTTCCTTCTCTTGCACAGGTGTTCAATGCGTCGAGCCTCTTAGTCGACTCTTACGACATCATCCCTGTCTGTATGGATGGGCATGTATGGGAGTGGTGGTATTCTTAGGCCGTCAACACACGGCAGAATGTCAAATATGTTTTAGGTCTATGGATTGTGCATGATGACGTGGTATTTGACGCAAAACTAGAGGTGATCTTGAAAACGTTTGTTTAATGCAGATTGCATATTTGTCCAACAGATTACGATAATTATTGTCAGTGACCATGGACTATTTCAATCTATTTTAGTATCTAGTAGGTACTATTTGTATATTTTTACTTAGTTTTCACACACGCAACGAAGCTAAAATTTAAAGACTCAGCAGCTAAAAAAATAAGGTACAAATCTCGCTTTTCGTGAATGCGAAAAACTCGGTTCAAGGAGCCTACCATCAACTGTAATGCAATTAATAATAGGTTATTTGGTAATAGGGTATGGCTGCACCCCACTCTCACAACCTAAAAAGAATGGCAGACCCTGTCTAATGAATTATTATGATTTCAACTAGCTCCATCCACGCCATAAAAAAATATGTTTATGGACAAATTGTCATACTGAAACTTAAACCCTTTACATAATAAAAAAAATCGAACTTGGATAAGGACATAGGCATAGACATTAAAATTTGAAGTGATATTATAACCGAATCCTTCACGGACGAAGTCGCGGGCAGAACACTAGTAATCAAGTTAGACCCCAGTTACTATCGGCCTACAAATGGCAACAATAGTCTTAGAGCGGCCATTTGTCTACCGTTTGTTCCACTGTTACTCGTTGGGAGAACAATTTATAAACATAATTCCCAACAAGTCACACCCTGAAAGGTAGGCGTAAGATTATGAGGCGTTAGGAAAAAAAATCTTCTCAACCTATTAAGCTCTATACTAGGACTATTAGTAACTCATCAAGACATCTAAAACTAGCGGCTGCTCGCGGTTTTACTCGCGCGATTCCCGTACCCGTAGGAATATCGGAATAAAAAGTATCCTATGTTCACAGCCAGGCTATCTACTATCTGTGTACCAAATTTCATACAAATCCGTACAGTAGATTCGGAGCCCACTCAATGCAAATTAACAAACAAACAAACATATTTTTCCTCTTTACAATATTAGTATAGATAACTCCTGGTTAGCTGGTTAGCTATGCGTAACCTGTGGCCGTACAGCGCAAGTGTCGTGTCGTCGGCATCGACATCGGCTTCATTTGACAGATGGATGTGACACATTGCTACTTCTTTTTGACACAAACGAAAACTTACCAAAGACTAATGGCCTACGCAGACGACGGACATTGAAGGACTTTTTGTCCGCGACACGACCTTATTACTAAGAACATAAAGTTGGGACTATCGCGCACTTTGCATGGATATACGCGATCTAAGTTGAATCTTATTTGGTTAACAATAAAGACGTGTCGCGGACAAAAAGTTCTCCGTTATCCGTCGGCTGCGCTAGCTCTAAGAGCAATATGTCACATCCATCTGTCAAATGAAGCCGAAGACGACACGACACTTGCGCGGTACTTTCACCTAAAAATATTCCATACCTTCGGGGTGTGACTCGTTGGAAATTATTTTTATAAATTGTTCTCGCAACGATGAACTCTGTGATTCGATCAATATATTTTTCGTTTTTTTTTTTGGGAACAAACGTAGTCTAACAATGCTACATACACTTCACTGCAACAGATGACTGAAACAATTATTTACCACTTGTTTTCACACACGTGTTTTGATAAGTTTATCTTATCAAAATAATTATATCTGTAATGCTAAGTTAATAATGAATTGTAACACATATTATCAATTACAAGAGAGGAATGTCACATACAAACAGACGCACCGACCGGCAACATCGATAAGGGACTTAATATTACAGTCAGCGAAATACGAAAGTACCACGAAAATTGCAGAAAACTTGAACATGAACTACCTGTCGACTTAATTATTGGCATAGAGTTAGTTGAAAGAACGCTGAGTAACATAGGCTAGTTTTATTCCAATATTCCCACGGGAACGGGAACAACGCGTGTGAAGCCGCGGGTGGGCCCTAGTCGTCGTCTCAGCCACATAACACCCACTGCTGGGTATAGGCCTCCCGTAAAGGAGGGGATTTGCTGTAATCGCAACGCTTGGCAGGCGGCGATCGCAGTATGGCCAAGTTTGTAGGAGACGCTGCTACCCGTCTCCTGAAGGCTGAGTCCCTTAGTCGCCTTTTACGACACCCACGGGATGAGAGGGGGTAGTGCTATTCTAAGCCGACACTACGCAGCTCGTAATTTTATAGAATTCTTTTCAATGATTTTTCGAAACGACATATTTCTTTTATGTAGAAATTTAGAATAAATCACAGGCAAACAATATAATGTTGAAATATAGTGACGACGATAAAATAGATTTGACGACCTGTTTGCGCAGAGGTCCCGGGTTCGATCCCCGGACAAGTCAAATATTTGTGTGCAAGTCTTTTTGTCTTGGTCTAAGTGTTTAATATGTATATTATGTACTAGCGGTCGTGGTTCCCGTTCCCGTGGGAATTTTGGGATCATTTATAGCCTATGTTACTACTTGGGGTCTAAGGATTCTCTAAACCAAATTTCGTCAAAATCGGTCCAGTACTTTTTGAGTTTATTCGTTACATACAAAAATACAAATCTTTCCTCTTTATAATATTAAGTATAGATGTATTTACAAAACAAATACGAGTATATAAGTATGTTTATCCGTTATCTAGTATCCATTACATATGTTCTTCATGAAACTTAACGTGGGCTAGATAAATTGGTGTGTTTGTATGAAATTATTATTATTATTATAGTATGAATAGTGTTCTGCCCGCGACTTTGTGCGCATGGAATTTAGCTCCGAATCTTCCAAATAGGTTTAGTGGTATAGATGCAGAAACGTAACAGACAGTCAGGCTTAATTTTCGGGTTATTGTATTACCACAGTCTATTTATCTTTAGTTATTACGCTGTGGTTTTAGTATGGATAGATGATGACACGGTAAACGTAATAGATAAACCAATCAAAAATATAGCTACAGCAAAGGGGAATCCCCGCTAGAAGAAATATAGTTTTTACTAGCGGTCGCCCGCGGCTCCACCCGCGTGGCACCAGTTCCTGTGGGAATATCGGAATAAAAAGTATTCTATGTTTTAATTCAGGCTATCTACTATTTGTATGCCAAATTTCATCTGAATCCGTTCAGTAGTTTTTGCGTGAAAGAGTAATAAACAAACTGACATACTATTACATTTTATATTATAAGTAAGATTATGTACAATGTCATTTAATATTTTTGCTAAATGAAACTGATCCTCATTTTACAAACAACTTTTTCTATGAAAGCTGGATTGCTTGAAATAGCGAAAAAGAATATGCCGTTTATACATTTTTGCCGTATTAAAAATCATTTTAGTTGATGTACTTAAACAAAATATATGATGTTGAATAACTTACCGAATACGCAGCACACATTTCATTTAGTTTATATTTTTAATTACATTACCCACCTCACAAATAAATATAAATAAACAGCCATTATATTATTTCCAAAAATCGTTTAATTTATTTTTAAATACAACAAAACGTTTGTCGTACAGTAAGTTTACATTTATAATTTGTATTTTTATTGATATTGTTTTGTTTTTATTTTAGTTTTAGCGGAAGTATTACTTTCTTATCCCAAAAAATAAACAATTTCACCAAATTTGAGTTTTCTTTGTTACGGTATTGAAAAAAGAAACAACTCGATCGTTTACTGTGGTTCTTCCTATCAGACACTACTATTTTTTAGTTTAGGTGCCAATTTCGAGTAAGAAGCTAGCAACAACACTTTTATACGAGCGATTTAGTTTCGTTTTTCCAAAAAAAAACCTTAAGTTTCAGTGGATTTTATTAATTTTACACATGTTTTAGTCACAGTTTTGATGTTTGTAGGATTCAAAATAACCAATAACATCTTTTCTTCTTTCTCTTCCTAATAATAACAGTGATTTTTAATCAAGAAGCGATCGTAATTCGTATACCTGCGCGTAAGCAGAGGAAGCGAGCGCCAGAAGCGCGGTTACTACGAGCGCGTACATCGTGCACTGACTGTGTTTGCGCCACGATCAGACGCTCCCATGTGTGTACAGACGACGAGAGATGGCTTAGAGATAGACAATTATAAAAAATAGTAGAAAAACAAAAAACCGTTATATATAAAATCTTATACTAGGTATAACAAAAATACGCCGTCCAACTCACAGCCGCGTGGCATAGTACCGAGAACACTGGCGCTGTTGCCCCGCTGAATACAAAGACTCAGCCGCTGGGCAAGATAGGCAGCTCTCAGGTCTCCTGGGGCGTGGGCCAGTCTTATGAAAAGATCTTTAATAAACTTTTTGGTGTCAGACGACCAAGGGTCCATTGTCTCTACTGCAAGCGCCGCAAATTCGTGGCTTACTGAGAGCGACGAATATTTGCGGCACTTGAGGAACTGAGCTTGCTCCGCTGCGGCTCCCATTACAAAAAATATTGATAAATTAACAGAATACGAGTAGGAGCAGAATATGAGCAGCCCGTGGCGCAGGGGTTCACCGCGCTCGGCCTGCCATTGTTGAGGTTAAGCAACTTTAGCAACAAAAATTACTATCTCGAGCTCCTCCGTGCTTCAGAAGGCATGTTAAGCCGTTGGTCCCGGCTGCCCGGCATTTGTAGTCGTTAAAAAAGCCCACCAATCCGCATTGGGCCCGCGTGATGGGTTATGGCCCGTTCTCCTTATCCATATATAAGGAAGGCCAGTGCCTCAGCAGTGGGGGCATTAGAAATGGCTGATGACGAAACAAAATACAAGAAAGAGGTCAAATCAGATCAAATCGAACATTTTCACTTTGTGTACGATTTCTTTTTCCTATTTTCGAAGTGATTATATTATTTTAATTTAAATCTTTATTGTACAAAAAACACAAAGTTAAGTAAAAATGGCGGACTTAATACTAAAATTATTCTCCACCAGTCAACCTTTAGGGAAACAGAGAGCAGCGAAAGCGGTATAATATGCAATTTGTTAACATTGATATATAAACGTACATTAACGTACAACCTACATAAATATACAAATTCATACATACTATACTAAACTTTATACATATATTTATATTATAGATACATAAACAAAATACCGTATCAACGATAAAATTAAGAAAAAAACATACATAGTTGATGATAAATTACCAAACCAACTCAACCCATCCAAAAGAAAAGCACGAACATTCTTGAAGGAATATTTGCTCGGAGATTTTCTGATAGCGTCAGGGAGACGGTTCCAGAATCGCAAAGCTTGCAGAGTGAAGGAGTCAGACATATAGCCAGAATGATAGAGAGGGGAAGTGAGCGCAAGAGTATTAAAAGAGCGAAGATGGCCGTAGTGGCATGAGAGTCACAGAGACACTGAAAACTGGATTTCAAGTATCCAGGAGAATGCAGATTGTTGAGTATGGATTAGAGTATACAGAGCAGCCTAAGTTGTCTGCGCTGACGTATGGGAAGTCACTAAAGCTGTTTTATTTATACATTTATTATGCCTAACAAAATTGTCTCAGTGCTAATCAGTCTCATAAAACTGTTTTCATGTCTCATATTCTGAAAGTAACTCATAACTTGCCTAAAATGCGGGTTGAAAGTGATATGTGGCGGCCCTAGGGCTGTTATAAATTTGAAAAAAGAATAGGGGTTGTCATGTCAAATCGATATCTGTAATCTCTTTAGACTTTTATTTACCAAAGGTATGTAGGCAAAGGCACAGAAGCCTATACAGCTTATTTTGCTACATTATAAAATAATTAAAATCGTAGAAAACTTACAAAAATTTTTTTTAGAATATTCTGTTTGTTTTTACTTTCCTCATATTCAAAATGAAAAGTAGAGTGTTTACTTCGGGTGTATGGACCCATAACTGTCTCGAACTATCGGCGCCCTCACTTCGTTCGGGCGCCAAAACACTCGACTGTTATGGGTGTCATACAGCCCTTGGTAAACAATCTACTATTACACGCTTTGACTGTGAATCACAATTTAATATAACAATTATATATTACGTTATTGAAATATAATTCTAATATACGAGTAATATGAAAACTATTGTAACGTAATAAATACATGGTACATAGGCATTTGGCCCCATAAAAGAAAATAATTGTATCGATGGGAATAATACGCGGTTTTTGTTTTTGTTATGGGTCTTTTAACACCCTGTATGTAATAAAATTAATTAACAATTTCGTGCACGCCTGTACTATCGGTGACTTATCATCTCGAGTATGCACTTCGCGCATTCCTGCGCTGTGTTGAGCTGTACCGTGACTCTGACCTTGGGTGTGTTTCAGGTGTCAAATGTCTGTGTGTTGTTGTTATGTGGACTTACTTACATGTTTGTAGCGGTGTCGTTTGTCTTTGAGAGAAGCGTTTTTGGTGTGCTATTTTATACGACAGGATACTGTTCAATGAGAACAGTATTCTTTTAACCAACTAGGTATGATTAATTTGGTTTCACGTTTCACCACAATGGTTAATCAGAGGTTCCTGTTTTTATCGGGCACTTGCGTTTGGGTTGGTTTCTTGTGGGCTGATATTTAGCGTCGTCTACGCAGTCTGTCACCATAGCAACAATATAGAAAACTAATTATCATGGGAAACCGGGAAAAACAAGTAAGTAATTTTTCACGGCTCTTGCTCGAAAAGTTGGTCATTATAGCGTACGAAAGAGGGAGTAAAATAAAATTTAAATCCCTAGGGCAATAAAGTAATTTGGCAATAGAACTAACCGCGACCTCTTCGGTGCAGGTTCATTTGCAGGTTTTTTTGTGGCAATAGAGTTTGCCTATTTTGCCAAGCCGCAATGTTGATACCTCTGTTTTATCTATCAAGAAGATGCTATATTGTAGTCTAACACTATTTATATGAGCCGCTGACATTCTTAACACAGGTTTTCCTAGCGTCAGGGGATCTACCTACACAGGTCTACCGATGTTGCCATATAGCTGAAAGCTGTGTTATATCACCTTTACATTGTAAATTATGGCTTTGGATTAATAAACTTTTTTCTAACTAACTAATACTTTATCATACGATCATTCTTGATTGATATAATATTATTGCATATTGCATTGTTGTGTTGGATTGCTCTGAAAGCAATGTGGATCTTATTTCCACCGCTTATGACAAGAACTGACTCCTAGAATCTAAACTTTTCACCGCTTATGACAAGAACTGACTGCTAGAATCTAAACTTTTTATGACAAGAACTGACTGCTAGAATCTAAATTTTCCACCGCTTATTGCAAGAACTGACTGCTAGAATCTATACTTTCCACCGCTTATGACAAGAATTGACTGCTAGAATCTAAACTTTCCACCGCTTATGACAAGAACTGACTGCTAGAATCCTAACTTTCCACCGCTTATGACAAGAACTGACTGCTTGAATCCTAACTTTCCACCGCTTATGACAAGAACTGACTGCTAGAATCCTAACTTTCCACCGCTTATGACAAGAACTGATTGCTAGAATCCTAACTTAACTTTCAAATTAATAATAAGTTTACAAGAACAAAGTCATTAGTTAGCCTCCGTCATCAGTTGGTCTTGTTTCTGTCTCATTCTTTATTTAGAATTGATTAAAGCAGTAGTACATTTGTTTGTTATTTATTTAGAAGTCGTGCTGGCATGTGCTGTTATTTCGGGAGTTATATTGTCATAATTATTTTATGTATGGAATGGGCCGTCACAAAATATTTATAGTTCATCGCCAAAGGCATAATTATAGATTCATAAAAATAGATGATGTTTTTATATATTTAATACCTACTATTATTTTAACTCATTGGAAAAGAAGTCTGAAGGTGAAAATGACAGTAACAGTAATAGACATGATGATTATCAATATATTATTCGAAAGGACAATTTAGAAAACTTTTATCGGAGATGATAAAACATTGAATATAGTAGGTACAGGCAGAGTAGTAGCAAAGAATACTAATTATTACAAACGGTAGTAGTATTACTTGTACTATTAAGTATTTTGTCGTAGTATAGACTACTGTGAAACAAGCTAGCTAGTAGGTACTGAAAAAGGACAATGCCACAAATGTGTAGAGGGTTGGCGTCTTTTCGAAAATCCCTGCACACCATTTAAACCTTCTTCAATCGATAGAGTAACGATCGATGTACGAACTATAGTTATTGAGACAGCAGATTTCTAAACCGTTTCCATACTGATATAAATGCACCTGTTCATCACTATTATATATTTAAGCTAAAAATAACTACATTTTAGAGATTTTATATACTTATACCAATGAATTATTATTAATAATAAAATATATACAAAGTAATAAATAATAATACTATTTTGAATAATATTAACAATCTATTTAATAATCGCCTATTATGTTCTAGGACCCGAAAAGTATAATATGATGATTATCATTATTATTTTATTTTTATAAGATAGTATGATATAATATATTGTAAAACTGATCGGCCATTCTTATAATCCAGATAAAATTGCAAAAATTAAGTTATTTTTAACCTTAATTTAGAAAACAATAGTATTATTATGTTTGGACACCAGCAAGGCCGGACGGGTGATCAGTCTCATTTCACCCAGTTCCCCGAAGAAGAAGTCCCCTGAAGAACGGGGGGGTGTGGGGGGGGGGGTTATCGTTCACCCCACCGGTGTCGGACCCTCGAACCTTCCAGTGCGCTTACAATACCTGTTGAGTTCACTTATCGTCAACTGCTTTAGATCCTCTTCTTTTAGTTGTCCGCTTCAAAGAGCTCCCAGCGCAGTGATGCATACATTGGGCATTCTGCCATGAAGTGGTAGCTTGTTTCTTCCTTTCTTTACATTGTGGACAGATGGGATCCTCTGTCCTTTTGATAATTGAAAGGTGCCTGTTCATTGGACAATGCCCTGACTATGTTTCTTATGTTTCTCCTGCTTAGTTTCAGCAGCTCTCTAGTTTTCTTCTTATCAACTGATTTGATGAAGATCTTTGACTGTAAACACTAGGTTTACAGTCAAAGATCAATAGTAATTAATAGGTACGTTTATGTCGGAATGGATACGATTTAGAAATGTACTGTCTCCGTACTATTGTTCGTACTTAAATACTCTATTTAGTAAGGTCTGAATTGTGTGCAGACATTTTCGAAAAGGCGCCAAGGCGGCTGAAGATTTCATCTTTTATTTATGAACAAGTGAGAGATTCTTAGCTTTCATCATACCTGATGTTAAGTATTGATACAGCTGAAGATAGAAGCGAGCCTCTCCCGGAATCCTCAATCACTATGGAAATGGCTAACTTATCTACTGCCGGAACATAGACAGGCGGACTTACAACAAGTCCTACCACCAATCAAACCGAATACAACATGTACCCCCGCTGGGAATCGAACCTAGGACCTCTAGGTCTGATACAGGTGGTTGTTACCACTGAGACGGATCTTGAGCCCATCGCAACCGAGCAGTTTGCCTATGCGACTTATATTTAGCCAATCAAGAGCTACCAATTTTTCTCAGTAATAGCTCGGGACTGTGCGAAAAGTAACAAAACTGTTTCAAGCGGTGGATATCTTAGAAAGACTTCAACTCAACAAAATATTGTAACCTATGTTTCTGTTACTGGGAACTTATTTATATTACATAAATGCATCATCGTCACGGTTCTTCAGTTACTTTGTAACAGGCTAAGATTAGAGTAAAATAATACAGGTGCGGTCTGCGTAATATGACGCGCGTCACATGAAATAAAGTCGCACAATGTCACAGTTATGTTGCGGCGGCGTGCTTAAAATTATATATTGTATGTGCATGTACGGGCAAGGACATATACGGTTTATACAAAACTAGTAGCTGCCCACGATTTCATCCGCATGGTTCCCGTTCCCGTGGGAATATCGGGATAAAAAGTAGCCTATATTACTCTCCGTCCTTCCAACTAACTCTATGCCAAAAATCAAGTCGATTGGTTGCTTAGTTAGGGCGTGAAAGAAGAACAAACAAACACACTTTCGCATTTATAATATTACTAGCGGATCCTCGCGGTTTACCCGCGCGTGGTGCCCGTTCCCGTAGGAATATCGGGATAAAATATAGCCTATGTCACTCGGGAGAAATGTAGCTTTGAATAGTCTAAGAATTTTCTAAATCGGTCTAGTAGTTCCTGAGATTAGCGCGTTCAAACAAACTCTTCAGCTTTATAATATTTGTATAGAGTTATGATTTAGTTTGTCTTTCTATAGATAATTCCGATCTCAACGGCACTTTTTTTTAATGACCTACGGGGAGATTCTTAGTCTTCATCATACCTGATGTTAAGTATTGTTATGGCTGAAGATGGAAGCGAGCCTCTCCCGGATACCTCAACCACTGAGGGACTGGCTACCTATCTCTAACTGCCGGAACACAACAATGCTTAAAGCATTGTTGTCATGGCCTCAGACTTAGATAAGATGGTGGTAGCTAGCCAGGCGGACTTACCGACTACAATATGCTGGGAATCGAACCCGGGACCCCTGGGTCTGATACCGGTGGTTGTACCACTAGACCACAGAGGCGGTTGACTCGGTTCAGTTTCAGTTTCTTCGCTGTTGTGGCTGTCATACAGTATGAAAATGTGACGGTAATGACAGCGCGAAACAGGAGGTAATGACAGCGCGAAACTACTCTCTAAGCCCGTCAACTAAGATACGGGCCTCCGTCCGTAAGTTTCCCGAAACTACGGATGGAGTCTATTCTCTATTGATTTCGGATGTACCATAGAGATACAACAGAACTATGGAGGCGCCCTATAGATCTATATAAAATTTGCTTATACAAATATATATTAAATCGATACATTCTTATCAAATCGATGTTTGTCTCTTTCTAACTCACCTATGTTTGCGTATGGGTAAAGAGACGGATAGTGTTTGCACAGTACACATTTTGGCAACATTTTCATGTGACGTCATGAGCGTTTTGACGCGTGCCGGCATCGCCATCTTTAGTTCCAAGTTCTGTGGTAGATCTGCTGTCAAATTTTTATTAACTCTCAACAGTTTTGTTTATTTTTTGATAAATACGCACAAAAACCTGGTTCTGTTCCATTCAGAGCCTTGCTAGAGTTGGGAACATCATGCCTTCGTGTTGTGTTAAGCAGTACGGTGCAAGGAAAAACATTAATCAACCTTCATTGACTCTCCATAGGTTAGTATAAAATTTTCACAATTACTGTTGAATCTAAAACGATATTGTGTAATGAAATATAAGAAAAAGTTGTTTTGAAAGATTATAAGAACATATATTGTTTTAAGTTGTGGTATTTCGAAGTTTTTTTCATATTAAGTTCGAGTTGTATTGCATTTGTAAAATTAGTGATGTCATGGGTTGTGTTGAAATATCGATACATTTGTCATTTTATTCATCAATGGTGTTTTGTCAAATAGATTTCCTTCGAACAAAATTTCGAAGCAGAAATGGATAGAGGCTATTGGTCAAGAAAATATAAACACACGACATAAAATTTGGTATGTTTGCACTGATGCATTTTGATGAAAACTTTCGATGTAACAAGATTGCGTGACTCTTTTGGTAAGTGATTTTCACATTGTAAATAATTTTATAAAGCAGAATAGTGTATTCTTCTATCTTATTCTGAATCCTATTATAGTTTGTAGAAGTTGTATCAAAGCTATTTATATATTTTCAGCCTAATCAAATCTGTTTGAAGAATCAAAAGAGTCGAGAAATGACTAGTTCACTAGAAGGTGCGTCAACATCTACTACGGTGAGGATATGTTTTATAATTGTCTTAGTAAAAGTAAGAATTAAATTGATTGTTTTTTACTGTTTGACTTACTGTACATAAGCTATGTGTGATATTACTTTACGTAGCTATAAAATTGCTATTAAACATAGCTTTAGTACATATAATAGTGATAAAAAAAATTACACACATGACCTTATCATTAACTAAATTAAATTGAAAGTAATTAATGATTCTTTTGTTCATTTTCAGCCTATCAAATATTTTTCAACCAACCAGGCAAAAACAAATACTAACAAGTCAATCTCACAATAATCAATGCCATGGTCAGTATAAATAAACTGTATAATATTTGACTTAATGTAATAGTATAATGTATAGGCTAGGTTAATTATTATTAGTTTTATAAGTAGTCTTTTAAACCTGATCATTCCTTTTATTTTCAGATTAAAAAAAAATATATTTAAGTCTTGCAGAAAAGTGTTCTTTTAAAGAAGAAAGTAAAAAATTTAAACGAAAGGGTATGAAGACGTGATAAAAAGATTGCTATATTCGTTAATGTAATAGAAGATCTTCAAAGAAGAAAATCAATTAATATTGATGAAACTGTTATTTTGGAAGAATGTACAGGATCAAAAGATTTTTTGAAGAGGCAAATTGCCAAAGCCAAATCTTTATACCTTTGAAAAGTATGGCGAAGAAAACAGGAAATTCGCCCTTGCTCTCCATTTATAATTATCAAAAACTTAAAATTTTATGAGGAAAACCTAAAACACTTGTTTATCACACCCTCGGACACTCAGTAAATGGTACCAACATGTAAATGTTGAAACTGGCTTTACTAAAGAATCTTTGGATCTTTGGAGATGGATGGATGGACTGCTTATTAAATCGATTATCAAGGTTATCTCGATCTTAGGTTCCGATACCATGCTAAAAAATTTGTGATACAGTATTGTTTAGAAATTATTTTATTAAATTGGTATTATTTAGAAATGAATAAAAAAGCAATACTATATTTTAAACAATCAAACGTAACTTATTTTTCCTCCTCTCACTCCTGTATACCATACGTGTTTATAGTCAAGTGTAATGTAAGTAATACGTCAATAAAGGTAATTATTTAAGTAACTATTTTGTATGAAAAAAATGCATAAGTATAATTTACTTTTAATTAACTAGGTAGGTAGTTACTTACACTTGACTATAATAAATAGAAGTGTGAACTCTCGTATTTATAATAGAAGGCAACTAACTTCTTGAGTAAAAGTAATTCAAACTTATACAATTACTTTCATACAAAATAATTGCTTAAGTAATAATTACTTTTAATGTAGCTTAAAATAGGCATACATAGACAATGAGCTGTTTTCTTTAGAAAAAAATTGCTTTTACCTTTCAAACGGATTCCATAAGTATGAGTTTGATTATTAAATTTAGCCCCTTTTTATGCTATGGCCGTACCTACGTGTATCGCCCCGAAGCTTCGGACAATGCCACGATACACGCAAGTGCGGCCACATGCTTTAGCGCGCTAACACTTTTGGTGCTTACTTCGGAACGATACTCGCAAGTGGGAAAATTTTTAACGTCTATCGTACGAACTGTCGGCCCGAAAGATCTGAAATACTATAATAATTATTTATCTATATATTAAACTTAATAAAACGCGCTAAACCCAATTACATAATCACGTAAGACTATTGGAGATGGACTTCGCACTACATTATGTAACCTCCCACCCCAATTGCCAAATAAATGCTTAAAAAAGCAAGTGAAGTAGTTGGTTTTAAATCCATTTCTGGGCCTAAGCCGGCCTTTTTTTGTTCTGAGGAGAATAAATTAATATTTAAAACGTATATTTATTATAAGTTTTAATTGTAACTATTTCGATATCAGCTATTCAATATGGTACAACACTAGGGTGAGCGGCCATATTATGCGCCAAACATAATATAGGTATGCACGCTAATTTTGTAGGTATGGCTGGTCCATATATTTACAAGTCAATGGGATGTACTAGTATTGAACAAACGGCACAAACACATTGGGAGTAGGGACAATGTCAAAACGTATTCCCATTCATTCTTAGTTCGGGTCTCCGAACTAATAAGCTGTCCGTAGGTGATACGGAGTAGGAAACGTCCGTAACTTAGGCCGAAAGTATGGGTTTCGTGCTTAGAGAGTAAACCCCCTGGTTGCTAGGTGGTTTTTTGTTAGATTATCAGCCTGCCGTAAGTACCTGATATTCCTACGGAAACGGGAACCACGCGAATGAAACCGCGAGCAGCTCCTAGTTGATAAATAAAAATAGATGATCTATTACGCCAAACTAGAAATGAAGAACATTTGTATGACAATGTGGAAGTCTAGTATTGTTAAGGTCAGTATACCCTTGAACATTCGCTTGTAATGAGCATTCTTGCGAATTATACAGAAAAACAAACGAGAGCTATTAAGCGAGCGGCGAAAAAACGGCGAATGCTCTGTTACAAGTGAATGTTCAAATGTATACTCACCAGCTTTAATTTGATTAATGTTTCGAAGTGTTTTTAAATATCGTCTCTGTCCAAATACCTAATAAATAAATAAGAAATAAATATTTCTTACACTCACAACAATTAGCCTAGCCCCAAAGTAAGCACTGTCAGGATTGTGTTATGGGACACTATGGTGATGGATAGCCCACCCGGAGGTGAGATGTCGGAATAACCCTGGTGTTATTCCGACATCTCACCGTCGCGTCACCGATCGCGTCGCTCAGCGACCGGAGAGTGGGGACAGCCAGGGAGCTGGAGTCCCCAATAAACCAGGACGTGCTGCCGCTCCATGCGCCTCTCCAAGGAGACATTTAATCGAGAGGCTTAGTGGATTAAGGATGGGGGTCGGGCGGCGGGACGGGGAATCCGGCTGTCCAACGAAGACCTCATAACGGAAGGGCGCGCCACGTGTTCCGGCGTGCCCTGCCGATAGCAGAAGTGAAAGAGAGAGGACGGCCCAAGGGGGTCAAACGCGGGGCGGCGACTCGGAGACTGCTACCCTTGCCCCGAAGTCTCCGCCCACACGCGTGGTTGGAAACCCAGGGGGTTTTAGTGGGTTTAAGTCCCACATAAACTCCCTGTCTCCCCGGACGGGGGGGCGGTATGCGACGTCGTTTACCACTGGTCAAAAGAAAAAAAAGGGGGGACGTATATAAATATCTAAGTCTGACGCCATAACAACAATGTTTTCAGCATTGTTGTGTTCCGGCAGTTAAAGAAAAGATAGCCAGTTCCTCAGTGATTGGGGATTCCGGGAGAGGCTCGCTTCCATCTTCAGCCTTATCAATACTTAACATCAGGTATGATGAAGGCTAAGTCTCCCCGTACTTCTTAAAAAAAATACACATAGTTATACGTTATATAAGTATTTATGTGTAGAAATATATATAAAAGTCCATGACTCAGGTACAAATGCCTGTATTCATCATACAAACGTTTGCCCCTACCGGGATTCGAACCCAAGACCTCAGAGTAGGCGACACCTTGAAACCGGTGTACGTACCACTCTACCACAGAGGTCGTCAAATAAGGACAATGTTTGTATGTTTGTAGGGATAATACGACAGATTGTTTTACATTGTTTTGTTATCTGACGAATCATCACTCTATAAATGTCTGATGATGTTAACGTCGGCGTCGTTCTTTTGCTAACAAATCTAGTTTAAGATTCATGTTTTTTTTTATTTGCGATCGTGGATGTACAATTTGGTCTTTTAATAGTTAATTATAGAGCAATGGTATTATTTGCGTGTACTTGAATCAGATATGTCATTGTTTACGCCACTACGTATATTTTTTACTCTGTACATAATGATAACATCCTCTTTGCATTTCATATTTTTATGCTGCGTGTCAATAGTCTATGTTCCAAATTCAAACTTACGTAATTTTACTTTTTCCTTGATACAATTTGCCGCCTAATTGTCACTACTTTTTAGGGTCGACACTTCATACAAAAATGTAAAATATATGGATTTATGAACGTAGTTTGTACCAACATCATATTACGCAAAAATCCGGCTAATGTAAAAGGAAGTTTAATCGCTTTGTCCCATCGTATTATAATGACACGGTAATTTAGCCGTATTATACGTCACGTCATGTTGGCCAGCATAATATGACGCGCAGCCGCAGTGATGATAACGTAATATTTTGTTAAAAAGTTTTTAATTTATTTTTACATAATTTTAACAATGTTATTAATTACAAAGAGACATAGGGTGGCAAATCTTTGCGAATGTGCGAAATTTGTTGTGTCCGTAGAGTGAGAAGGTTGAACAAGGTAATATTTTTGGCTTAATTCGCGCTTGAGCTGAACAGGTAATATAATCAATTGTTTTAATAAAAACATCGTATAAGTCTATTTCAGTACAAACAGTTTTAATAATAATAGTATTATCAGGAAATATTATGACTGAATTATAGTCATAATTTTATGGAAATTACAATATTGTAGTGTTTGTACTATACTGTCATAGTGCTGTGTCATTGTCAAGTTATTAGTTATCGATATTGTTATATTTTAGATGTCCGTCATGGGACGAAGACTTCCAGACTTGCTTCGGTTGGAACCCGCTACACGGGCGAATAACATCCAGTCCGGAAGAAGAGCTTACCGCTATTGTCCTTTCTATCAGTGGCTGCTTCATCCTCCTGATACTGCCTTCCAACATTCCTACAGATTTATCAGAATTACATCATTCACATGAAACCTTGTTTTATTTGTGCAATACTATACTTTTAAGTAACTAATAACTTCCGAGTGGAATGTGAAAATTTATAATGGTGTAAGTATTACTTAGTATTATTTATCGATACCGATACGTGAGGGGGCATCCCTGATCCCTTGTCATTTTGACAACTGACACTGCTTTGTTGGTACCTCTTAGAAAAACTCAGGTTGGCAGAAACTACGTTCATAAATCAGTTTAGTGGCTTATATGGAAGTGCCGTCTCTTAAAAAAAGTAGTGATTACCGTAGTGATTACTTGCGCAGTACTACTTTTTTCGCTCTGCTATTGTAACATTGCATTTTCAATTTAAATATACTTTTTTTCATCTTGTAAACAATACTAATAATTTTGAGAATTTTAACATTATTTGCAAATCCCCCCTCGCCGCTACAGTCATACAAGCTCGCATTATGGGGTCGGTTGTTGTTCTATGCACAAAGAAAAGATCTGAAATTGGAAAAGTGTCTTGGTGTCTTGCAAATTACTATAAAGCAAATACATAGATATGTATTTGCTTTATAACAATGATATTTTATAAAATAGCATTGTTATACAATATCATTTATTGTTATAGAGCAACTGCTATTGTCAACTCGTACATTCATGATTAGAATAAAAACAATTTCATACATTACAATCGAGAATTTTTAGCCACAGACCTTACTTAACCATGATATGGTTCCCTAAATTATTTAGGGATCCGTTAATCAGTTAGCGGTATATCAATTGCTTTATCGCTGCAATTACAACGCAGTTGACAGGCGTTTGACGCTTATATATGTAGGTTAGCAGAAACGGGATCCATCTCTATCAAACGGTCCTAAAGAAATTATTAATAGTGCTGCAACGAAATCTGCATAAAAGGGCATTCTCCTTTCACACAAACACTGTTTACAAACTCATACACGTGTCAGGATTTCGTGCGTTTTCACTCAAATTGTTTGAAATCCGGTTACGTCACAAACATCTGTAATGCGAATTATTGTTTAATGATTTAACTTTCATGAATAAAACAGTTGCAAACTATTGATCAAACAGTGCCGTGAGCAGCCATGACTGATGTCAAAAGTATGTCGAAAGCACACAAAGTTGAACCAAGAATGTGTAATGTGATGAATAATTAATTATAATTAACCGGTAGTTATTAGTAATTTTATCTGTTTAAAATTACTAAACCAAATGAAAAGAAAATCGATTCATCATCATCATTCAGCCTATCGCAATTCACTGCTGCTGGACGTACCCAAGCCTCATCAAGCCACTACCTGCCACCTATCTCAGGTCGATTTTCCTTTAGGTTGGAAAGATCATGGCAGCAAGAAAAAGTGTTAATATAGAAATGGTTATTTGTAATTTGTGTATTAATCAAACATAATATGAATATGTGCCGTGTGGTGACGGCCTAAGAATACAAGTGTCACCATTCCCTTACACGCCTGGGATGTAAGAGTCGACTAAGAGGCTCGGCGCATCAATATCTGTGCGAAAGAAGGAAAACTTGAAATAAACCCTCTACCAACCCGTCTGGCCAGCTTGGTAGCAGTAGGCTAATAGCCTCCTATGAACGCCACATTAGGCGTGAGCTAGGAGAGGCCTATGTCCACCAGTGGACGTCCACAGGCTGACGATGATGGTGATGAATATGAATAGAATGAAAAAGTATTGGCCGAGGTCAGGCCGATACATACGGAAAACGGATGGATTTTGGGGTGGAAAGGTTATAAACATGTAAGTGGACTACCGGCCGCCTGATTATGTAACTTGTTTCTATCAACGTTTGGTTGAAAGTGCATTCACATTGCTGCTTTAGTAAAAATCAATGTGACAGCTATCTAAATAAAGCAGCAATGTAAATGCACTTTCAATCAATTTCAATAAAAATCTGTACGCAACAGAGTTAGATAAATCAACTAATAGCTGGATTTTCCGCTATTCTACTAGTTACCTACTCATAGAACATAAGAAATGGGAATAGAAAGAGCATTTTACGTATTTGGTGCTGAAGAAAGTATCGCCTCGAGAAATGGGACAGTACCATGACAACTTGAAGAAATTATGAAAAAGTATAAAATACTAGAAAAATTAAGGTGAATAAGGTGAATTACTAGAAAAATTCGACGTGTCCTCATAGGTCTCTGTAGCATAATTTATTTATTTATTTATTTATTTAGCACCAACAAGATATACATCAGTAAATACAATAATATAACTAAAATACAAAGTTACAGAGCTAAAGGCTATCTCAGTTACAGGTACTACACAAATGCATAATGAGAGTAGCCGCTATTTATTTAATACCTATGATAAAAGTGTAATGTATTTATGATTTTACAGTAGTACATAAATATTATTATTGAAAATTAGAATAACAAAAATGAATGTCAGAAGGATTAAAAAAAAAATATATCAAATAGTCAATGTCAAAAAAAAAAAGTAACAATGTAAATTATGTAATAATAATATAAAAACAGCAAAATATCAATGTCTAAATTACGATGTCAGATTTATGGATTACATATAAAAAGTTACATAAAATAAAATAATAATATAATAATAAAATATTAATAATTTAATCTATGTCAAGACACAATATAACGTTTTTCTTAAATTTTACTAATGAGTCTGAAAAAATATCAACGTCAGGGTAAGAGGATGGTTAGTGCATGGGCCGGATTCCCAAGGATGCGGGTTCGAATCCCGTCAGGGCGACGTGAGACTAGTTGCATTTTCTTGTTTAATTTCTTGTTTAATATTTATCAAAGTATAAAATAATTTAAAAAAACCCCGACTTAATTATCCGTCAGGGGCTGCCTATAAGATTGAAGCGAGATAGTAATGAGAAAAGGACGTGTGCGGGAGTGAGCGTTTTTTTTTGTTTTTATGAAGTACGGGGAGCCTCTTAGCCTTCATCATACCTGATGTTAAGTATTGATAAGGCTGAAGATGGAAGCGAGCCTCTCCCGGAATCCCCAATCACTGAGGAACTGGCTAACTTATCTTTAACTGCCGGAACACAACAATGCTGAAAACATTGTTGTTATGGCGTCAGACTTAGATAATATGGTGGTAGCTAGCCAGGCGGACTTACAACAAGTCCTACCACCAACCAAACCGAATACAATATGTACCCCCGCTGGGAATCGAACCCGGGACCCCTGGGTCTGATACCGGTGGTTGTACAACTAGACCACGGAGGCGGTTAAAATCACTTTGTACTAAACAACCATAGCGATTAAAGAGAAATTAAACTCGTCGTCGTCGTCTCAGCCATATAACACCCACTGCTGGGTAAAGGCCTCCCCCAAAAGGGGGGGTTTGCCATAATCGCCACGCTTGGCAGGCGGGTTGGCGATCGCAGTATGGCCAAGTTTGTAGGTCTGCTGCCCGTCTCCTGAAGGCTGAGTCCCTTAGTCGCCTTTTACGACACCCACGGGATGAGAGGGGGTAGTGCTATTCTAAGCAGACACTACACAGCTAGAAATTAAACTACATGATGCTAAATATTATTGGTATCCACTAATTTAACCAATTTCCAATAGTATATGTAGCTCCATAAGAAAATACTTAATCCTGAATTTTCTTTTTTTAGGGGGTTATTTTGAAAAGAAATAATGTCGAATTAAAATCATAAAGTGTTTCTGGTACAACAGCAGCTACGGCCTTAGATACATTTGCACTATAACCGCCGTTATTACGAGCGACGTAAGGGCGCTCTCAAGGCCATAGTGTAAAGCCGCAGCTGCTGACTGTACATAGATTTGTAACATCGCTAACCATCCTTTAACTTTTTCCGATTAGCGTCCTAAATGAACTAGTTTTGCAGTTTTTTTTTATTGTAACGAGAATAATTGGAGATATTTTACAAATACAAATACAAATATTTTATGATTTTGTAATTTTTTTTGGATTTTTCAATGCTATTTTCATACTTATGGTAAATTTATATAGAAAAATATTGGATATCCAGAGTTCCGGTCCAATCCAGAGCGTTGGACCGGATTTCAAAGGTCGCGGGTTCGATTCCCGTCTGAGAATTCACTTGTGGCCGAGTTAATTTTGTCCAATATTTTTCTATTTAAAATTTACCATAAATACAAATATCTTTATTGTGAAATGTAGGTATACAAATGTAGTTGTTAGGTTAGTTTATCAGTGTCTCACTCATTGACTTATATATTACTAGGTCTCACTACATTTCCACCTTTTACAAGGTATACAATATTGCAGAATAGTGAACATTTTTCAATTTATATAAAATTAAATAAATATAATGTCAAAAATATTAAATATCACAATTGATTAATCATAATGTCATGCTTAAGTAAATTAATGCAGTAGGTATAAATAATCAACAATAAAATCTCATACTTATGGTAAATTTTAAATAGAAAAATATTGGAAAAAATTAACTCGGCCACAAGTGAATTCTTGAAATCCGGTCCAATGCTCTCCGGTCCAGAGCATTGGACCGGATTTTCAAAGGTCGCGGGTTCGATTCCCGTCTGATAATTCACTAGTGGCCGAGTTATTTTTTTCCAATATTTTTCTATTTAAAATTTACCATAAGTATAAAAATAGCATTGAAAAATGCAAAAATTACAAAATCATAAAATCAAATTTCAGTTATAATAGAATTTTAGTTATCAATGTCAAAATAGTAAATGTCAAAAATTATAATGTCACGATTATGATTAAATTGTGATTTTTATTGCCATACTACTTATTTATACTTGTGTTGAAATTTAAAATCCCCGACTTAATTATCCGTAGGACGGATAATTAAGTCGGGGTTTTTAAATTAGGTATTTTATCCTTTTCCAAGTTACGTTTTCACCATCGTCCTGTGATTTAATACGTGTGGAAGTGGAATACCGGCAGACTGATTATCTACCAAAAAATCACAGGAACCAGTTTCGCGCTGTCATTATCATTACTGTCACATTTTCATACTGTATGACAGCCACAGCAGCGACGAAACTGGAGGTCTACACTCTAAGCACAATACACGTAGTTTCGGCCTAAGTTACGGACGTTTCCTACTCCGTATCACCTACGGACAGCTACGGAGACCCAAACTAGGAATGAATAAGAATACATTTTGACATTGTCCCTACTCCCAATGTGTTTGTGCCGTTTGTCCAAAACTAGTAAATATGACATCAAATAGAGAGTAGGATCTATCCGTAGTTTCGGGAAACTTAGGGACGGGGGCCCGTATCTTAGTTGACGGGCTTAGAGAGTAGGCCTCCTGTAACGGAACTCAGTTTTCGTTAGATTATCAGCCCTCGGAACTATCTGCTATTGTATTATGTGCTCATGAACACAAGAAAGGGGATGAAAAGAGCAATTTGGTGCTTAAGGAAGTGTTGCTCCAGAATTGGGACATTCAACTTGAAGAAATTAAAATTGTCAATTGGGAAGTCTATAAACTGCTTCTGTAAGGATGTAAGGACGGCGACGCGTGACAGCCAACTTAATAGGTTCTCCAAACTTTTCTTGTGTTCTATCACAAAATACATTCTGTGGTACTAGTACTACTAAATATAAAACAAAACAGCAGCGTTTGATATATTGTACTGACAACATTGCATGAACAATTCTACTGGCCAGGACTTTAGCCGATGATGGCGGCCTGGTACATGGAGATGACGAGGAACCCCACCGCGTACACCAGCAGCACCACGTCCATCGCCGTGGCGAACAGCTCTCTGACCACCTATCAAAACAGTATAGATTTCTACATATCGGTATATAGATTTCTCCTAATTTTTTATTATGCGCACAGCCAAAGAGTAGAATTCCCTGCCCGCGTCTGTAACCCCGAGGACTTATAATTAATCCTGGTATATTTAAAGGTCGAGTGAATAGGCAGATTCTAGGCAAGCTCGCTCCATCTTCGGCCTCTTGTTAAATCGAACGATTCAGAATGAGGCCAAGAGCAAGCCGATTTAAGGTAAAAAAATATTTATATACAAAAGTAGATGAATCCTACCTACTGCACCAGCGATCGATGGTTCGATCTTACGTTGGTTCTGAAATCCGTAACATAAGTGCTTTTAAGCTTTGATATATGATATTTGATATATATTTATGTAATGCTAGATCTATAATACTTAGATTCACTCCCATTCGGAAATCTAT
Organism: Chrysoteuchia culmella; assembly: GCA_910589605.1. NCBI lineage: Eukaryota > Metazoa > Arthropoda > Insecta > Lepidoptera > Crambidae > Chrysoteuchia > Chrysoteuchia culmella. Next base: position 20,854,705 of record OU342654.1, on the reverse strand, counting down.
AGCATAGCAAATTAATGGCCCAAAAATTTGTAAGACTACGGTTCTTTAAGCTATAATCATCATCATCATCATGATGCCGTAGGCCTATGATTTATTTAAGCTATTAGATCCTATTTAATAATTCTAAGGCTGAAAATAAAATCGCACTTCTCCCGGAATCTTCAACTACAGAGGAATTGCAGTCCCTATCTTATCATAAAACAGGGAGAAAAAACAGCCCTTGACGAGTTTCTTGCCGGTTCTTCTCGTTACAAGGTCTCCCGCCGTAGGGTTTGTGAGCCGATGGCATAGCTTCTTTGACGTTCATAAGTGCTTGTAACAGCCTAGACTGAATAAATGATATTGACTTTGACTTTGACTCTTACAAAAATGCTGAAAACGTTTTGTTATAGCGACAGACAAAAAAGGTGTCAGCTAGACCACGCCAATTACATACAATATCTACCCCCAGGATCGAACTTAGCACCTAATACTGGTGGTTGTCAAGCTAATGAACATCAAACCTGGTCTCTGGCCAGCCTCCTGACGTGGTTCCGGATGCTCTGGCAGACGGCGCTGATGTGCGCAAACAGAAGCTCGGCGCTGCCCAGCATGGCGCTGGCGGCAGAATCCAACAACAAACTACCCGTTGCATTATTTTACAAGATCCTACTAAAGTTTTGATGTTTGCATATTTGAATGTTTGTTGCTGAATCATACAATAACGGCTCAACAGATTTGGATGAAATTTGGCATACACAACATTCTAGCGGCTTCCCGTGGTTTAATCCGCGTGGTTCCCGTGGAAATATCGGGTTAAAAAGTAGCCTCCAGGCTATTTTCCGTGTGCCAAATTTCATCCTAATCGGTTCAGTAGTTTTTGCGTGAAAGAGTAACAAACATCCATCCAAACATCCTCACACACTTTCGCATTTATATAAATATTTAAGTAATATAATAAATAAAATATTACCCTAGATGGAAGCAATGGATCCTTTTATCCAAATATTCCCACGGGAAAGAAAGTCAACATGGTACAGAAGGCTAGGGAAAGTCGTATAAAACATCTCTTTCTTTTCTGGCTTTGAATATGGACGGTTAAATAAGGAGAACTTGAACAGCTATTTTCTGATATTATTAATTTACTAGGGCGGTTACAACCCGATACTCGGGTTCGTCGATCGACGAAAAATTCCAAATTATGCGAAAATCTTTAATTGCAGTTTGTGATCATCACGTTTAACATTTTGTATATTTTATAGTTTTCGGAAAAAATAGACTCGAGTACCTTAATTTGATACCTTACTCGGCCGCGTACTACGCGCCAAAGTCCCTATCGAGTCGTTACAAATTTTGCGAACCTGAATTAAGTATATAGATATAGATAGATATATATAACTTATTTATTTAGTTCTCGATAGCACCCGCCATCTAAGTGACAAATGGCACGATTCATGCTGCGTGCGATCGTGCCGTGCGTTTTCAATGTTCGGCAATTTTACAATCATAGCACCGAGATGGCATTTTTGAATCGAGAAACGGTTTGACTCAAACGTCACGGGTTTGATAAAACGGTTTGTTGGCTGGTTCGAAAAATCGTCATGAGTCTCACGAGAATCAAAAATAATCTAAAAATAACATACTGGCAATGCACGAGCCGTTGGAAAACGACCGACGCGACGACGCGTCAAATTCGACAAAAATATGAAATTTCATTCCAAGATTTTAGGCCTGTGAATGTTTGACAAACCTTTCAAACTAACTGTATAAACAATCAAACACGTCTGGAGTCAAACCAAAATCTACGTGTTTCAATCAAACCGTTTGACCGTCTCGACTCGAGTCGAGTATTCACTTCGAGCATTGCTCCTAGATGGCGTTACTAGTCATCTTTCGTCATTAGCTCGCACATATTTTTTTCAACAAAAATCTTATACAAAATATTCATAATGTGCAGGTACCCTCGGTTGTTCCTCCACCGGTTGCAGCTGATGTTCATGCTGAAGAGCGGCAGCATCATCGCCAGCGCGTACCACATACTGGAGATGCCCATCGATGCTGAGGTGGCCAGGGTTGATCGCTGCACTAAGTGGGTCCTGAGGAAAATATAGCTTTTATCTAAATGATACGTGAAGATAACATTCTCATTTTCAATTAAATTTAAATGTAAATCTAGTTATTCAAGAAATATTACTTCCCGTGAACTTAAAATCTTGAAATTTGCGGAACAATTGCGAAAACCGTAAAGTTTTAGGTACATCATATACTTAATAAAATATATTTTTGAAAATTTTAAACGGAACCCTCGGTGCGCGAGTCCGATTCGCACTAGGCCGGTTTTTTTTATGGATATACGCGATCTAAGTTCAATCTTATTTGGTTAACAATAAAGACGTGTCGCGGACAAAAAGTCCTCTGTTATCCGTCGTCTGCACTAGCTCTTATAGTGAGCGGACGCTTAGGACCTCCTCCACCAGCCAGCTAGCAGGATTCGATGGAGACGATGCAAATCAGCAAATGCTTTCGTGCCGTCCAGTGTTAGAGCATTACTAAACTAATTACGAGGTATCATGTTGACCTGCTGTTCTGTACCCCCGTGCTATGGATGGGACTGCTAGAACCTCGGATCCAGCGGTCCACGGCGTTGCTGAACTGGCTCTGGCTCGCCAGCGTGTAATACGATGACGACTCCAAATCCTGGAATAAATCCAACGTATCACACAGGAATTCATACACATAAATCACTTTTAAGTATATTGCTGAAGCCATCCCTGCCAGCAAACTGGAAACGATTGTGACAACGACGCGATTATGGAGCTGGACTAGTAACCTTTATTGATCACTGGAGCTTCTATGGTAAAGTGTTAAATAAATCAGTTTATATAAGTGAATATGTTGTGTCATCTCTGCATACTTTCTTCGCTGCTACAGTGATGTAGTCCCGATCTATATACTTAATTCAGGTTCGCAAAATTTGTGACGACTCGATAGGGACTTTGGCGCGTAGTACGCGGCAGAGTAAGGTATCAAATTAAAGGTACTCGAGTCTATTTGTTCCGAAAACTATAAAATATACAAAATGTTAAACGTGATGATCACAAACTGCAATTAAAGATTTTCGCATAATTTGGAACTTTTCGTCGATCGACGAACCCGAGTATCGGGTTGTAACCGCCCTAGTAGATTACCTCATAGATAAAGTATGAAATCTGTGTAAATAATTTTGTGTAACAAAACTTTCATAAAATACGAAATACTCTGATACTGCACAGAACTTTAAATACTGAAATAGTCTGCTCTTGTTCTTAATCTTTTGGGTTAATAACAATGATAACCGCCTCTGTGGTCTAGTGGTTCCCAGCGGGGGTACATATTGTATTCGGTTTGGTTGGTGGTAGGACTTGTTGTAAGTCCGCCTGGCTAGCTACCACCATCTTATCTAAGCCTGACGCCATAACAACAATGTTTTCAGCATTGTTGTGTTCCGGCAGTTTGAGATAAGATAGCCAGTTCCTCAGTGGCTGAGAATTCCGGGAGAGGCTCGCTTCCATCTTCAGCCTTATCAATACTTAACATCATGTATGATGAAGTCTAAGAGTCTCACCGTCGTCGTTCATAAAAAAAAAGATATTTTATGGGTACATAGATGTTACCATATTACCTTTATAATAATTTGAAATCTGTGACCAAGAACTATACGAATCTTTACTTTGCACATAGAACAACATCGGACCCCATTAATATAGGGTCTTCCCAATTTTCACAATGCGAGTTTCGCAAGTACACACATAAAACCTCATTGGTTGATAACAAACGTTTCATAACCAACCTGCTCTTGACAGATCTCTTTGGTGAAGGTTTTCGATGATATCTTTGGGTCCAGCCCACTGCCAACTGTATCCTTCTCATCATCTGGCACCTGGTCCTTCACCTCTGCTTCCATCTTGACCTGATCTTCCACTCACCAGGAATAGGCTTACGCCACCAAGTGTTCGTTTACACATCCATTACTAACTATTACTTGATTTGCAGCCTTCGATTTTAAACTGTGAATTTTGCTGTTTTTGAATCTTACGAGAGGTTTCTGCCAATTCTGCGTTTTGAGTGACATTATTATCAGTCATTTATACGCGTCATGAAGTAAATTATGTCACTCAATGATGTCGATGGAAGATGAAAACTTTTTAATTATTTGAAATTCGGAGCATTCATAGTTTCCTAAATAAGGTTATTATTTTTATATTTCTCATGTTTCCAATGAATACGCGGTCTAAGTGAAAAAACTGCATGCCAGATTTTATGAGTTACGGAAGAAAGTTAGTAAACAACAACAGTGTAAGTATTAATTACTTAGTAAGATGAGGATTTACCCCAGAACTAATAACCGAGTGTAGCAAAAAAAACCAATTTTAAAACTATCGAAAGTTTCACCAAAAACTTCTCACAAAACTTCACACTTGACCTACAATTTCAATTAAATTTTAAAATACCACCGACATAATTAATTTGTTAATTCGGGAGCCCGTAGCAAAAGTAACGTAAGTACAAAAGTCGCATTTTTTATCTATCACTTCTTTGAATGTCATTTCCGAAAAGGCGCGAACTGCGTGACGCCATTGTTCGGGTTCAATTTAAATTTCGAACGGAGACGTCCTGCCGTTTCATTATTCGCGGTTGGTAGTGTAAAAAACCTTTTTTTTCTCAATTGATTAGGGAACTTTCGTTGATTGACGTCATTCGTAAGAATTTTGTATTATCGTCATTTGATTCATAGTAGTGAACAGCGGTTACTTCGACTTATAGCCATAATCTTTACGAAGACATTATCGTTCAAAACACATTTTGCCCTTGTTAGGATGATTCAGGAAACATTACAATAAATGAGTTGTCATTTTACAAAATGGCTGTAAAGTGTTGAGTGTGACACATTTAGGTGAAGTTGATGCCTTAATCAGAACAACCTGAAGTGTTTCGCGCGAAATCAACAAGAGGCGAGATGTTGTTATAAGTAATTTGAAGGCTTTACTGACGAGAGCGACGCCAATCATTAACGGTAAGGTTTTATTATTAACTTTGTTTTTAAAATAAATATCAGATAAACAGACAGATTTATTACTTCCAGTTAACTAATTTTAAAACAATATCTACAAAATATTAAGTAAATTCAAGTGTAAGTAGACATGGCAGATAAAGACAGTATCAGTAGCAGTCATAGCTGTATATGGGTAATGACCGTAATATTAATGATAACAACAATAAAAAGTATTACAATACAATCAAACGAATGAGTGCTACCCTGCACTTTATTGTGTATTTTAATATCTCTTTTGTATCAGTAATTACGAGCTTTCATCGACCTGTATAGCGCAGAGGTAGGGATACCATTGGGCTTCAGCTCAGAGGACACGAGTTCAATTCCCGCACAATACAACATATATTTTGTATCGTAAGTTCATGCAGGCGAAGTCGCAGGTAGGCTATAGTTTGATAATATGACAACAAACGATAAGAAACCCATTTTAAATTTATAAATTAGATTATAATGATAAAGGAACTTGCGGGTTTTTTTTCTACTCGTTTGACCTGTCCGTTCTTGACGTATTTGCTCACTGAGTGGGCGTGCGAAATTGGTTGTATCGAATTCTCGTCGAAAGTGAGAATGTTTTTTTTTTGCAAATCGATCGATTTTTTCTTGTGGCTGCCCACGGAGAGACGATCACCGCGGGTGTCGCTACCGTGCCTCGGCCGTTGATTGATTTTGCGATTTTTTGACTTATGACATTTTGATATGGGTGGTGATTTTTGGCACTGGAATTTGTAAGAATACAGTTTTTTTATAGCAGCATGAGACTTCGTATATGCGTAAACTTTTTTCCAGATGGCCATACGAAGTACCGTCGTCTCTTTTACTGATTATAAAGACATAATTTCGAGACAAAATCACATTTGTCCAATATTTCTTTATCATTGCAATAGAGTTTAGTTGTTCCAGATTCATTTTACCAATAATCATTAAATTCTTATTAATAAGAATTAACATCATAATATTCTCCCAATGATAATGTCGTCTAGCTTTTGGTAATTTAAATTACTTAAATATGTTACAAAATATTGCCGCCTTTTTCTAGTAGTATTGTAAAAAAACCCATTTAAACAGAAATGTAAATATTGACCAAAATCATCATCATTGTAGCCAAATATTTAACCAAAAAAGCGTCCATATGTTAGCTCAATAAATTCGGAACCAACCCTTTATTTACCAACGCGGGGTCGTTTAGGCCCCCATTATAACATTTAATGCTAAACAAACAACGGTCTCTTTGATCAAAATGACTATATAAACCCTTGTCCAGGGTAATCAGTGAAGATGTGATAACTTTTAAGGTTACGGTTTGGGATCATTTATAGAATCGTTTAAATAACATCACCTTTTTTATAAAATAACCCGTTTGGTGTTTATAATCAAGATTATTTCAAGTCAAGTAGACTCTGATTTTAATCTGACGTCAAATAAATATGGCACTTTATGCCATTGATTCACTGCTTATAACGTTAAATAAGTACAGAAAAAAATAATTTTTGAATGCTCTTTATAAATTAAGGTAACAGATCCTTAAAAAAATGATGTATGATTTTGACAAAATAAACAAAAAATTAATAATAAATAAATATCTCCATACAATCACACCAATTATCTAGCCCACATTAAGTATCATGAAGAACTTGTGTTATGGATACTAGATAACGGATAAACATACTTATATACTTATTTTTGTAGAACTAAAAGACTTTCTCCGATTATAAAGAGTTTGATCGTTGAAATTACCAATCATATTTGGAAAATGGTTTTATATAATTTTAAGAACTAACTTCATCTTAAGGGTTGCAGCGTATTCTTAAACAGCAATTATCATATCATCAGCCGTGGATTCATCAGCAAGCTTAGACCTCACGACTGACGTCACCTCATTAAAACTGAATTGACTTTTCTTGGCATTCACTACTTGCTTAGGCTTTTTTTATTATTTACATCATACTAATTGTTGTATTGGTGTGCCTTCACAAAGCTAGCTATTAGTTAGTAATAAAGAATACCTTTAGAATTCTAAATGAAATAATCACGTGGGCAACTTGTGAGATAGCCGATTTGTTCTATTAAATTGCATTGTGTCTTCAATTGTGAACATCTGAAGAGCCGTTTCTGTTTTATTGTTGTATAAAATTTATAAACGTAAGATGCTTAATCAAACAAATTATTTAATCTCGGTATCAAATATTTACAGCAGGTAAGTAAGGGTTAAGTATCTGTTTTGTTAGCTATACTTAGTTCGCGCTTAGATTATGGAAATCAAGTTAAACGTATATTAAGTTACGGACCTTTTTCATCTTGATGACGGCTTTTTTAAGTGATAGCTTAAAGAGTTAAGTAAAAGGTTCACTTTCTGGTTAATACGAAAATTAAATGGTTTAAACGAGTTGTAGTTAAGTATGTTGGGAAACATATAGTTATTTGGCTGTTTTCTATGATTCCCAAAATAAAAAATGATTCTTATATTTTTGATAAATTGATTTTTTTTAACACTAAATAAATAACGAAATATTAATAAATCGCCAAATTAAAATATTATATTTGTTATTATTCGTAAGTTTCGCTTCATAATTATAATCATAAGATTTTTAGTATTTTGCGATGTAAGTAGTTTTATTTTCTTGAATAGATAAAAAACACGGGTAATAAAAAAAATGCATGAAGAAGTTTTATTCTTTATCTATATACTTGATTCAGGTTCGCAAAATTTGTGACGACTCGATGGGGACTTTGGCGCTTAGTACGCGGCCGAGTAAGGTATCAAATTAAAGGTACTCGAGTCTATTTGTTCCGAAAACTATAAAATATACAAAATGTTAAACGTGATGATCACAAACTGCAATTAAAGATTTTCGCATAATTTGGAATTTTTCGTCGATCGACGAACCCGAGTATCGGGTTGTAATTTTTATATTAATTTAGAACACTTTACGTACTACATCTTATGTTTTGGCGCGCACTGTGCAAATGCGCTATATTTCACGAACTAAGTTGTATTAGAACGTATTTTTAGGTTTAGTTCGTGAAATATAGCGCGTTTGATATCCGTAAAAGTTGTTGTAGAACACTTTCTTTTTCAATTTAATTTCACAAAAACAAACAAAACTCATAAAATATAGAAACCATCCCTTTGTCCAATCATTTTTCGACAGTCTGGTGTGGACACGAGCGAGCAATCACAATCGATATGAAAATCGATTCTTCTTGATCAGGGGTGAAAATAATTAAGGCGGTACAAAAATATAAAAATCTATTTTTTTTCCAAGTCTTAAACTTATCGTCATTATTGACAGAATGAAACTACACTTCTAAATTTATGTGATGAATTATGTGAATAATACAATTGGATAGAAATACTTGCATTCGACATATTGGACATAGGAATGAGGGTAATTTTCCGAATCGTAATAATCGGTAATTTATACTTAAGGCGGTACCCCCACCGAAAGTGGCGCCGCGTTGAATTTTATTTAATATCGTAATTCTAATTCACAATTTTAATAAAACTAAACGTGGAATTTTAGAGCCCATTGTCTTGTATTTTTAGAAGGTATCGCTACATCTCGTCATAGTCATTCGTAAAAGTAGATAGCAAATGTGTCAAAAACGGCCACTTTTAGCAGTTTTGCTATCTACTTCTAGCAGTGACTACGAGGGAATGTAATGATACATACAAAATACTTGACTATGGGCTCTAAAGATTCCACGTTTAGTTTTATTAAAATTGTGTATTAGAATTACGATATTAAATAAAATTCAACGCGGCGCCACTTTCGGTCAGGGTACCGCCTTAAGTATAAATTACCGATTATTACGATTCGGAAAATTACCCTCATTCCTATGTCCAATATGTCGAATGCAAGTATTTCTAAATAATTGAATTCTATATAAATGACGAAGTTTAAGACTTCGAAGAAAAATTCGATTTTATATTTTTTTACTACAGACTTCAGATAACTATTTGGTTTGTTTTTTTTTCAACCAACAAGAAATACCTATATTGGGTAGTAAAAAACTTTATTTAAGAGAAAAGGAAATAAAACCTCACAAACATAAAAATCGCACTGAAAATATATTAAATCCAACTCGTACATTTACTTAAAAATTCAAAGAATCAGTGAAGACAAACAAAATGAAAATTGTTAGTTGCAAGTCTTACCTTGTCTGTAAAGTTAGAAAAACAATTATGTTTTGTACAAATTGTGAAATTATTAAAAGGTAAATGTGGCGACTGGCGATATCCCCATGTCTCGTCGACCAGCAAACTGTCTCCGACATGCATTCACCGTAATGAATAGACAAAACTGTAACGCAAATCGCCATTTTGTAACTGACGGGTAATTTCGAAACCTCAAACGGCATATGGCGGCGGCAGACGCCATTCGACGCCAACTGTTGCATCCTCCATCCCTTTCTCAACTTCAAATTGCAACAAAATTGGAAAGAGATGGTAGCACGATTCATTAGTCGGTAGTCTTGTGCTATCATTTGAATGTTGAATCGCAAAAAAGTTTGTATTGTGCGCATGCGCGGGAGACACGTGCGCGCGCAACCCGCGCAGGAAGTAGGGTAGTCTTTGGCGCGAATTTGAACATAATTCGAAATTTGACTTTTCGAACAGGATATTGGGATGATAATCGGTTTGTTTTTTCGGCGATCGGGGAAACAACATATGGATTATGAGCTTGAGATGCTTTAGGGTTGAGTTGAGCTCGCGCTAGATAGGGACAGATGATAAACGTTTGTTTTCTGTCGCTATATCAGAAGATAACTTGCTTCCGTTTGTAGTTTTAACGTTAATCCATTAATTCTGGACTGCTGTTTGTTAATTTGTTGTTAACAACTAGATTCCAGTTGATAGCGTAACCATCGTCACTCAGGAAGCTGTAAAAAACAAACTAAAGACGAATGACCATGAACATGCATTTATAGATGTATTTAATTTAGTTCACTATCTTATTGAAAACATGACTCTTTGCTTTCGATTTCTATGAGGGCATTTTCCGTAGATAATTTTATAATTTCATAAATAGCAGCTGAACCATTGCAAAAACATGTATATAAGCGACATTTTGTTACTTTTCTTATTTCTGTAAATAATAATGTAATGTGTCGTAGTATAAACATAAAACCATAGAAATAATAAAAAATCTTAAAGCACGAGTATGACAGTAAAGAGTGCGCGTTGTATTACGGAAAAGTTTTTTTTTTTATTTCAAATATTATACTCTAGCAGTGGCAAAGGGTCCATACATATTCATTCCTATCTTCTTAACTTTTAGAAACCCACCCCAGCGATCCACTATGCAAATCATAATTATTAAATTTTTTTCTTTAATGGCTTTTTCGCAATTTTTTTTTATGTATGACGGGGAGACTCTTAGCCTTCATCATACATGATGTTAAGTATTGATAAGGCTGAAGATGGAAGCGAGCCTCTCCCGGAATCCTCAACCACTGAGGAATTTGCTATCTTATCTCGAACTGCCGGAACACAACAATGCTGAAAACATTGTTGTTATGGCGTCAGGCTTAGATAAGATGGTGGTAGCTAGCCAGGCGTGCTTACAACAAGTCCTACCACCATCCAAAAATTATAAATATTATTAAATTATTACGCATTTAGCCAATGTCGAGTGAATATTTTATATATATAAATATAAATCGTACGGTAGATTGAGTTAAAAATGTAGTCTCACATACGTGTTGTTACAAAAAGAACTCGTGTGAAACTCCTCATAATTATTATCACTAATCAGTTGAATATACGTGGATGCTAGACAGTTGCAAAATAAACGCAATGTTTTATTATTGTGTGATTTGTGAATTTTAATTCTTCCGGCTTACCTTAGCTATATTCGACCTTTGCCACTGCTGCAGGTACTGATTACTTCAATCACTTGTAAAAAATTATGTAGACTTTGCTTGTTATTTACCTGTGCTATTTACGCAAATTAAAAATAAGTAAGTAGTTCTTAAGCGGCCCGCGACACGGCAGTTTCTTATACAAATGTAGTACCAAAATAATTTAAAATTGGAGCATGATAGACTGTAATCTTGATGTAATCTATATACTTAATTCAGGTTCGCAAAATTTGTGACGACTCGATAGGGACTTTGGCGCGTAGTACGCGGCCGAGTAAGGTATCAAATTAAAGGTACTCGAGTCTATTTGTTCCGAAAACTATAAAATATACAAAATGTTAAACGTGATGATCACAAACTGCAATTAAAGATTTTCGCATAATTTGGAATTTTTCGTCGATCGACGAACCCGAGTATCGGGTTGTAACCACCCTAGTTCGGATTAAGACAGTATTTTTCAAGGTTCTTATTACAGACTTATATCGAGATAGACGAAAACAGCGCTTCAAACTGTATGAGAACCTAGCGTGTCGAATTTTTCGTACCTACGATGACGTCACGAGCGAGATTTAGTGATGTGTAAATTATTGACAAGCTCTTGCAAGAAATCACTGCATAATAACCGTTTTCGTTTCTGACTGACGCCTATGTTCATGGCAATGATCTCAAGCGGACTGACTTACTGTTGGTTTCAATAACCTATCCTCAGTAAGAGATCGGCTTACTTTATCATCGTGATTAAAATATCTATTCATTAACAAACCAATTAGTTTAAAGAGTAAACAATAATGTTAGATATGGACGCAAAAAAATTAATAATTTTTATTCATTACATATCATGTAAACTTTGTAGTTCATCAAATCCAACTGCACAATTGTTTTTTTTTCTTTGCCTCTTTTCAATTTTAAGAGCTTACAAGTGTGTTGAAAAAAATCGCATTGTTGTGCGCGCGCGCCTGTATATCACTTTAACTGGCGCCTGAAGGGGCAGAGCGCTAGGGCTCCGCCCCCGATGCTTTATGACTTCATGCGTGTGGGCCCAAACAAGGCTTGTTGCGGTTCCGGGGTCAAAACAATATTTGACAAAAAGTTTTACCTTATAAAATATGAATGCTTGCCTTCTTTAACGAAATTTTAGCGTAGTCACATACAGTACGACAGAAAAGAGTAGAAACGTTTTTTTCTACTCTTTTGTGTCGCACTGTAAGTCACATTCATTTAACTATTACTATAATATGTTTTGACCTATTGTAGTTCATCATATCTTACGTCACCCACCGCTGGTTAAAGGCCTCCCCCCAAAGATTTCAAGACGAACAGTCAGTCCGATTTTGTGTGTATCTCTTCATAACCGCCTCTGTGGTCTAGTGGTACAGCCACCGGTATCAGACCCAGGGAACCTGGGTTCGATTCCTAGCGGGGGTACATATTGTATTCGGTTTGGTTTGTGGTAGGGCTTTTTGTAAGTCCGCCTGGCTAGCTACCACCATCTTATCTAAATCTGACGCCATAACAACAATGTTTTCAGCATTGTTGTGTTCCGGCAGTTAAAGATTAGATAGCCAGTTCCTCAGTGGTTGAGGATTCTGGGAGAGGCTCGCTTCCATCTTCAGCCTTATCAATACTTAATATCAGGTATTATGAGGGTAAGCGTTTCCCCGTCACTCATAAAAAATAAAATAAAAGGGGACTTTGCCACGCTAACGCCACGCTTGGGAGACGGGTTGGCGATTGCAGTGAGACCAAGTTTTGTAGGAGACGCTGCTACCCGTCTTCTGAAGGCTGTGCTCCCTTAGTAGCCTTTAACGTCACCCACGGGATGAGACAGAATAGTGCTAAGTAATTTAAGCCGGCACAACACGGCTTTTTTAAGTAGAAAATTTTAATTTAGAATATGGACCGAATACCCTGGAGCTACAAATCGGCTTAAATAGGCTTTTAGACTTCTAAACTATGCTATGCATACGATAGTAGAAGTCTTATGTGCTGACCCTGTCCGTGTGTGCGCATAATTCAATCTCGAGAACTACTATAGCTAGAAAGCTGAAATTTTCTGAGGTGATACATAGCCATGTCAATACGGATTTTAGAAGTCGTCTGATGCCTTCGCTACTTGGACGAATTAAATTCGTCCAAGCTTCGCTACGATAGTGAAGGGCGCCGATCTTGTTTAGTATAATTTTTGCGAGAAACTCTAAGTTCAAACTAGTAAATCTTTCCCCACAAATATCTTAACTGCGATCTTCACATCGAGTACAATTCACCATCCCGATAGTGCGATAGGCTCATATTTATAGTTCAGGGAACAAATAAATTCTCTCGTTTTTTTGTTTCGTTTAGAAGCTGACGCTAATTTGTTTTAATAACCTATAAAATTTTGCCAAAAAAAACTGTTCCGCTTAATGTCGCTAAACATTTAAGTTTTTTGCTGTGGGCTATGAAACGTTAATGGGTTCCTGTGTAGATTAAAAAATTGGGACAAAAATGTGTATTAACAGCAGTAGCAATTAATTTTAAAAGACTCAGTGAAAATACTACTACTCAGTGAATATACTACTCGAAAGTTAAGATTCGCAACTTCCGTTTTAATAAAAATAATAATTTACGTGGATTTTCGATAGGTTTTATTTTTATGAAGTACGGGGAGACTCTTAGCCTTTATCATACCTGATGTTAAGTATTGATAAGGCTGAAGATGGAAGCGAGGCTCTCCCGGAATCCCCAATCACTGAGGATATAGGTACTAGGATAGGTAGATATACTATTAGCAAAATGTGAATCTATATACATAAAATTCAATGTCCTGACTGACTTATTGACTGATAATCAACACACAGCCCAAACCGTTGGGTCTAGAAACTGCAAATTTGGCACATAGGCTCCTTATGAGGTGTAGGGGTGCACTATGAAAGGATTTTTCGAAATTCAACGGCACGGTTGCTATGGTTATATATGCGGTTGCTATTGCAAATATAGGTAGTAGCCCCGCCGACTTTTTTGCACTACAAAGGGCCGGCTGGTTTCAATAATCTATCCCTAACAAGAGGTAAGCCTATCTTGGTTACGTTACTTAGCAACCGCTGTTATTTTAAGCTGATTAATAAAAATATCTTGGCAACAAAGCTCTAGTAAGCCTATCTCTTACTGAGAATAGGTTATTGAAACCGACCGTAAGCGTAGCCGAAATCGGCTTGGGATTTTTATTAGTAGTGTTAGAAATAATAATTATAGTAATTTTTTTTATGATTTTAATATCAAAGTGATTTAACATATGTTAAAATGTTTAATATTTATGACACAAAAATTGCATTGTAAAATGCAACATTAAAAAGTTATAATTAGATGGCTGTTTCATCTTAATCGATAGTCAAACGTTTGTAACAATGTTTCTTTCGAATGCGAGGATATTTCTCTTTTTGATGAAACGACGGTGGCCAAGACCGTAGAAAGGTGAATAATATTTGTTTTATGGACGACGGGGACTCTTTGCCTTTATCATACCTGCCCCCCTAGCATGAACACCGCTATATCACGCGATATGATATAGCGCATCATGCTGTCTTGCTTACTCTGCTAAGATGTGAGCGGGACAGCGGCACGTTATCGAGTTATCGAGTCGATAAAAGCCGCTCATGCTAGGCCTACTGATGTTAAGTATTGATAAGGCTGAAGATGGAATATACTTGAAAAATTCGACATGTCCACATAGGTCTCTGTAGCATAATTGGTTAGTGCTTCGGGCCGAATTCCCCAGGAAAGGATGCTGGTTCGAATGAGACAAGTTGCTTTTTTCTAGTCTGTTCTCGTGTTTAATATTTATAACTTAACCTATTTACAAACCTTCATAATTTGAGTTGTTATTTTAATAACACGGTAAAATACCTACGCTACCTGTAGTTTTGTCAGAGTGGAAAGATATAAAAAGAGAAATTAATTACGTATTTTTCAAAAATGGTTTTTATTAATAAATATTTTCTGCTTTTTGCCTTACTTTTAGTTGTTTTATCTATTATGATAAATCAAAAAGTAATATTTGCTGTTTTTTGCTCAGTACCCCTATTACGAGTTTGCTTAACATGACATATACTACAGGACTCGTGAGCGTAGACTAACGGATACACTGCTCATGTCGGTAAAACAGTCGCTAAATATGAAAGAGACAGAGCTACATTTTATATTTACGTTTACTGTAACGTCGAGTTTGCCAAACTTGTAATAAGCCTACTGTAGCTCATTGACTTTCGCTGTGATTTTGTCTTAAGGCGGTACCCCCACCGAAAATGGCGCCGCGTTGAATTTTATTTAATATCGTAATTCTAATTCACAATTTTAATAAAACTAAACGTGGAATTTTTAGATCCCATTGTCTTGTATTTTTAGAAGGTATCGCTACATCTCGTCATAGTCATTCGTAGAAGTAGATAGCAAATGTGACAAAAACGGTCACTTTTAGCAGTTTTGCTATCTACTTCTAGCAGTGACTACGAGGAATGTAATGATACCGTCTAAAAATACTAGACTATGGGCTCTAAAAATTCCACGTTTAGTTTTATTAAAATTGTGTATTAGAATTACGATATTAAATAAAATACAACGCGGCGCCACTTTCGGTGGGGGTACCGCCTTAAATGCTGGCTGCCATAATAAGACAATTTTAAACTGATTAAGATATTATCAAGCTTAAACGAATCCTTCGGCATCACAAAACCATCACCAAACAGAGAAGCAATAACTTAACACCTAACGTGTTAATTCTTTGTACAAACTAACACTTGTCCTTAAAAAAAATTAAGTTAAAACCTACTTTGAGTCAATAACCATAAAATGCATTTTACTCCACCTTTCTAAGATTGGGGTTGAGAAACGTGGTTAACTGAAGTTGAGTCTTATTTCAAAAGCAATAATGTTGAGAATTTCTACATGTGACGGTAAAAAGATTGTCACATTTCTATCTATTGTGACACGGAATAGGAGCGCTGACCATTTTGTCGCCTTGTTGACACGTGGACATAATAAATCCAGTTTTATTGCTTTCTTCAATGGCTAAGAAGATACCATGGTCACACTTTAAATAGTTACTTAATTTAACGTCGATAAGTTTTTATAAAGTTCTTGAATATTGATGGTCATCGTTTTTTTAAAGCAACTGTGTTTTTTAAGTGACTACAAAAAGTATAAAAAACAAGTTTTAGATTGCAAATTAACGCAATTCTTATATTGCAAAAATATGCAGTGTGAATAAAATATCACTTTTTAATTTGCATTTAATAAGTACTGTATTGTAGAAAAATTAGACACCTGAAGACATGAATATCGTAAGATTTTATAGGAAAACACTTTTAAAAAGATTTCTTTTCGAAAAACATGATGGTTAATAACTAAAATAGTTTGACATATTGACATTTATAACCACTGCAATATCACAAAGAAAAACCGCTCTCCCACGCATCATCAACATTACAATGATAAACGTAATCAAATCTCAATTTAAACTTTAACTCCTTGACATAAGGTTCTAAATTGCAACAAATAATTTAAATATTTTTTTTGTAACTACTGAAAACTACAATAGATCTTGTCTAAGCGATTAGCCATATTGATCCAAATACAACTTTAATTATGGGGTGCAATACAACCGGTGATTATGCGGTTGCAAAACATCAAAATATGCAGGTTTTTTTTTATAAAATATAGTATTTTAAATGGAGTGCGCTGGGCGGCAGCCACACCCGCGCTTTTGGGTTGATTTCAATTTTAAATCATTGCTAATGGTTGCTATTTTGATTTAATTATAGGTATTAAATCTATTGTAATTAAGTTGCTATAGAAGCTTTGATCGATAGAGATTCTTGAAATAGTTTCTATTCTAAATGCTATTTTACTTCGATTAATACTTCAAGATCTTTAATCTTTAAACTTGGAAGGCTCTACAATCCGCTACTCTCGCAAACTGCGACTTCAGTTCCTTTATGAGAATTCTTTTTTGTTTTTAAAGTCATAAAACCATTTAGCCAACCACCAACCACCACCCAATATTTATCACACAAAAATAGCATTGTAAAATGCAACATTAAAAATGTATAACCATTTAGACTGTTTGGCCAGTAAAATAAACTTGATCCGACGTGGCTATCAATATTGGTACCATGTAGGTTAGGAAATTCAACCAGAATTTAATGATTGATTATCTAGGTGCAGTACCTGATATGATTGGATAAAGTCATTCTATAGTTAAAAGTTAAATAATTTAAATCAACCAATTATGATCTTCCCGAAAGCATGTATGACGAGTATGACGAGACGAGCTCCCGAAAAACGGATACCTTCTTTGACCGTTGCCTTCACTTCAATAGCGATTGACCTGACATGCAACCTCATTGAAGGACTTACAACCTCACAAATCATAACAGCCTGGCTGTTACGGTGAGATGACCACAGATATAGTCATAAATTGACCGGGCCACGCCTGGGGCAGCGTTGGGTGTGATTTTTTGCCACCGGCCGCCATTTTAAATTTATGATTTTATTTGAGCGTGCGTGTGGCAAAAAGTTAATCGATTGGGTCAAGCGGACCCTTTGAGAGTCGGGGTGACGATATGTGTCCGTAGGCTAGAAAAAAATGGAATAAGTTTGTTTTTAGGGATTCCGTGCGTAGGTGGTTAATTCGTCCAAAGTAGGGTATGATGGAGGAAGCAAAAGTGTCATTATGGAATTTAGGAAAAACAGTACAGCTACCTTTTAAAGCAAACAAAGATACAAAAATTTTACTACAATAATAATATAAAATGTAAAAAACTGTATTGGGTTCTTGAACTATTTTGCTCACAAAAGCTCTAAAACTCTTCTATTTTCATTAAAAATATATTACGGATAACCGCATATAATTATTATCGTTTTAGAACTGTGTCAAAAACAAACTTAAACCAAGCTAGTATCTAACATTGGGTATAGCATTTACATTTATTGGTTAACAAAAGTTTACTTGTATATGTTTATACGATTTTTAAATATATTTTTTTTGCCTTTTTCAATGTTATTTTTATACATAAGAAAAATATATAAAAAAATATACTCAGTCACAAGTGAATTCCCAGATGGGAATCGAACCCACGACCTTTGGGAGTCCGGCCCAGTGCTCTAACCACTGAGCTACCGAGGCTTCTCGGTAACTATTTAGGTAATAAATTTCTAATTGCACCAAATTCCTAAAGCTTTTTCAATGAGCACTTTTGAGGTCAATATCCCAAGACTGACAAACTAATAACTCCCATATTCTAAAGCTTCTAAACAGGAAGTTCTAATGAATAAAACGCCGGCGAAAACACCATAATTTGCGAAATCACTGAGAATTAAATTCTATTAGTGAATTCGAGGCTTGTTAGAGAAAACCGCAGCTTGTCATCAAACTGCCATCAAGAATTGGTCAAATAATAAAAAAAAGTTTGCATTATTTATCTAAAATTACATCTTGACGATTATTTTTTGTAAACAAATCTACAATGCATAATATATTACTTCTCAAATTGATAAAAGTAAAAAGAAAAAAAAGAGAACGTAAGACGTAGAGGTACAGGTATTTGTGCAAGGACACTTACCCCCATATTCTAAGTCGTTCCTCCAAAATTTTTTACACTCCACTCAACTTCGTCGTGGGTAAAAATGGTAGTGTGCGCTAGGCCTAACACGGAGTGGCTACGTACTCTTTGGCTCCTCCAGGTCCTTACGGAGTTTTGACTTAGAATACCGATTTCGAGGAGTATTTCGAAGAGGTTTTAAATGAGGTTTCGTTAATTCGAGAACGAGTAAGTTTTGGAGGAACGACTTAGAATATGGGTGTTAAATTTTTTACGACAATCATTATTAAAGAAGCAACACTACATCTTACTTAATAATTATCAAACAATTAAACAAAATAAATAAAAATACCTAACCAATACTTTGCTAACATATTTGTACCATTGAAATAAAACAACTTTTACGGATATCATACGCGCTATATTAAATTAATTGTCCGTATTTTTAGGTTTATTAGGGGTTTTTTGATTTTCCCGTCGTTCCGGCACCTTTACAGCTGCCGTGGTCACGGGATGACGGGATGACAGTCATCCCGTAAAAGTTGTTTTATTTCAATGAACAGTGCGCGCCAAAACATAAGATGTACGTATATTTGTACCATTTTTGGAAATTCGCAAGTAGCACAGGTATTAGAATATTATGTAGGACGTGTAGATTATGTAGCTGTGTAGTGTCGGCTTAGAATAGCACTACCCCCTCTCATCCCGTGGGTGTCGTTAAAGGCGACTAAGGGACTCAGCCTTCAGGACACGGGCAGCAGCGTCTCCTACATACTTGGCCATACTGCGATCGCCAACCCGCCTGCCAAGCGTGGCGATTATGGCAAACCCCCCCTTTTGGGGGAGGCCTAGATCCAGCAGTGGGTGTTATGTGGTTGAGACGACGTAGGACGTATTATACTACACCTAAATTTCAGCTCTATGTAAGAGAACCCAAGTTTTCTAAAAACCGTTGAAAATTACCTACCTAATTGAATTAGTGTCCGACGAGTCGTCAACGCGCCATAATGACAAGTTGCGAAGGATTCGAGCCGCAACACTAACAAGACGGCTATACGCCTATTTTGTCATTTCCAAATTATACTGATGGCGACTAAGTGATTTTTTTGCGACTCGAATTAGTCGCACGTAGTGGAAAGGCAAAAAATCGCAGTTTGATTATTATGGTTTTGCTCCATTTTATTCTGTGGTATGGTTTACTCTCTAATAACAACATGGATGGATTTTTGTTAGTCTAGTTGCTGATTTCGAGATACGTAATTTAACCATTCAGATACATCCCATTTTCCCGTAAAAAAAATTTCTTATGCTATCTCAAGACTTCACGACGAAACAGAACGTAGTCTAAAGATAGATCTGGGGGTCAATTCTGCTAAATATTTGTCATAATCGTCTCTCAATGGTGTTTCAATAGTAGTGTTTATTTACACTGTTGTAACAAGAGCTGTGGAAAACAGCACTACCATTGAAACACGATTGGAATACGATTGTGACAAAGCATTAGCAGAATTGGGCCCTAGGTTTAAAACTGATGTTGACGTGTTTTCCTATTAGCAAAGTAAAGTTATAGCCTAAATTTTAGTTTTTGTTTTAACCCCATAGTCTATATAACTTCTCTTCCATAGTAACCTTTTATACTAGGTTAACCTGTCTCAAAAACGACAAAAATATAAATGAAATAAATAAATAATAAATATTAATTTATTTGCCAAAATATGGTTACAATTAGGATCGTGTTTACAGATATAGACCAACATATTCTGTCGCCTTGAGCAACGTGCAAATATTGATTAAATTCAATTCAATTCTCCTACAATTAACTTAAGACATTATTATATAGCAAACAAGATGTCAAATGTAACATAAAAATTTATTAATAATAAATGCCAAAATACAAAAATGTAAAAAAAAATCTATACTTAATTACGAGTTCCACCACAATGACAATAAAAAAAACATATAGTACATATTCTTCCAATATTCTATCAAAGAGTAGAGTTTAATTAGCGCCAAACAAATCAGCTCCATAAGCCTCTTCCCACATTGCTATTAGTACCGAAGTCCTAAATTTTTGATCTGCCAAACTTTATTAACCCTTAAGAAATCAGTGTAAATTTTCTCAACACATTAAATAAGAATTAGCACTATGATGACCCATGATACTGCCAACCGTGTAATATTAACAACTCTATCTGTTATTTATATTGCCTCCGGAAAGGCCTTTTGCCATTTCATGGAGAAGTTAATGCGCCTAGCTTGAAATTTGGATAAACGATTATTAGTTTGTAAAAAAAAAAATTGTTTCGAAATTTTTGTAACGGTAAATTGGATTAATGTCTTTTCGTTTTTATTAATTTACACATGGTTTTGTTTTTGTTGTTTGCCAATCCTTGATTACATTTTCCTTGTGTTTTAACAAACATTTTGGATATCCTACTAATATTATAAATGTAAAAGTATGTCAGTTTGTTTGTTCCTCTTTCACGCAAAAACTACTGAACAGATTTGGATAAAATTTGGTAAAGAGATAGCAGATAGCCTGGCCTAAAACATGAGGGACTTTTTATCCCGATAATCGCACAGGAATTGGAACCACGCGGGTAAAACCGCGGGCGACCGCTAGTTGTGAATAAAGTATCAAAGTCAAAGTCAAAGATTTTTATTCAAATAGACTTATAGATAAGTACTTTCGAATAGTCCAGCATTTTTTTCCCTACCAGCCATTCAGGACATCTTTTAACTGATAAGAAGAACGGCCGCAAGAAACTTATCAGCATACCTAACTCACCCTCACTCACCACAATACACCTATGCCTCATATCTAACATCAACTACATGCCTAACTTTGATAATATATTCGTCGTATCTTTACTTTTATCTTTTGTAAGTTTTGTAAAAAAAGTACATCTTTGTCTGTCACCTGTCACTGTCGTCCACTAGGGAAGAAGTGGGTCATTCCCAATACAAGTATCTTATAATAACTTACAGGGAAGTCTCAGCAATGTACTGTAACATGATTATACTGAAATAACTGCATTTTTATTTTTATTTAATATTTACCTAACTATTGTATTTTTTTACAGTATTTTTTGTATTTCAATTATGAACTAACGACAACATCTTTTCTTGGAATATTTTTTTAATTTTAAGAACATCCAATGCTTACACATACAAATTAAAATATTTCACAAGTGAGGTTTGTAAGTACTTTCATTTTTCTATTGTCATGTTCCTTTTGTGATCCCTCAGTAAATTGTTTCCACTTATCCAAATAAAATGACAACGTCCTCAAATACTTCACCTTGAAATTAGTTTTTTTTGCCTGTTCCGGAGCACGGACCAATGGGCCATGCAAAATTTTTCATCATGCATGGAAGTCCGGTGTCGCATAGGATATGCACAGCTATTACGTTGAGAGACTTTGATACTTGAATTAAAAATGTATTTTTGAAGTTTTAACTAAAATCTATTTTTTACAGTGAAAACTTCTTTAGCGGCGTTATGCACATCAGAGTTTAAAATTTTTGGGATGGGTAAAAAATGTTAAAGTCGCGTCAGGACACGTGACCTAATCGAAAATTCGTAAGACGGAGGGAGAGTAGACCACCGGCGCCGGCGCGGCGTAGCCTCTCTTTCTACCGTGCGGCGAAAATGTATGCCTGCTCCTGCTGTTTCGTTTAAGCGGTTTTCACTTCTGCCGGCACTCCCGGAGTGCAATCCGTTTTTTTTTTTTATTTTTTTGGTTAAATTATTGTTTTTGTTATTATCATTGCAATAAAATAAAACACACTAGTTCTAAATGTAAGCTTACTGGTAATTTATTTCAAGCTTACTTGCTGCTTAATAAGTTCTTACTGTAGATAGTTCTTACATTTGTCCAACGGGGTCGTATTTTGTGAACAAAAACAAAGGCAATATTGACAACAGAGTTATTTGAAATACGAATAAATACCATGCATGGCAATGGTGTCAACTCATATCTGCCCATTTGGGATGGCTAAATATCACAGGTATTCTACGTTTTTAAAAATGTGATAGGTAATCTTTAACTACTTCATATTCATAAACATAAGACAATTTGAAAGCCCAAAGAGTGACAGCCACCCAACAGGAATCAGGGACCCTTAAAATAATTTTGCGAATTGTCGATCAAGTATCAAAACAGTTCAGTCGTCTATTGAATGACGGTACATAGTATTTGTCCCCGGAAGCGCGATATCTTACAAATTCTGTTGTATCCCCGCGTGAAACCCTGCTAGTAAATTATAGGAAGTCCCCATTTGATACGGCCTTTTGTAAGCCACACCGAGCTGCGTCACTTATGTTGCTAAATATTGCATTACAATATACATGATAATTGATTCACGCCCTTTAAATTCATCCATTTTGTCATGTATAGTAGTATCTACATAATTCTAAAGGGTTAGACCCCCACTGGAAAAAAACATTTACAATCAATGTGAACAGCGTTGGCTCTGTGTTTGGGAGTCCTCATAATACTCTATTACTTCCTCTGAGACGAAATAGGCAAACAAGTTATTTTTGCAAGGTAGGTATGTAATTTAGGTCTAATTTTTTTCAAATAAAGAATGCGTTCAAAGTTTGGGAATAGTTACAGTTTTAGGTGGTACGACTTCCATACAAACAAACATTGCACAATGATTGGTTCATCATACCTTAATAATTCATAAATACATGCGTAAATAACTCGTTTCAGTTATTTGTTTGCGCGAAATAATAAAAAAATTGTACTTTCATACATAAATCACGAATAAACTAATATCTTATAATTTCAATAATTCTACGTATATGTCACTCATCGCATCTATATACCTCATGTATGAAAGTATTTTTTGAAGTGAAAACTTCTTTAGCGGCGTTGAGCACTTTTTCTGTAATGGGTATAAAATCTTAAACTCGCGTCAGGACACGTGACCTGATCGAAAAAGCGTAGGACGGATGGAGAATGTTGAGGTGACAGGTTGACTATGGTCTCGGTTGCTTAGCGACAGACTGTTGATAATGTCTTTTAAAACGTAGTGATTACTTACTCTATGATGTCTTTTACTTGTCTCTTGTTTTATTGTCAATATATATTTTTCGATTCTCTATAATAACTAATGTTTTCTTATATCTTATTACCTAACTTAACGTTCACTTTAATATGGTTTGTCATGTTTGTGTACGATAGCGCAATAAATGAATATTGTATTCTACCACATAAATGATAGTACTTTTATACTGATAAAGCAATTGGTGCAAAATTATTCCCTAACCATTCCAAAATATCAAACATGCTCAACGTTAATAATCAAGTTTTCACTTCTGCCGGCACTCCCGGAGTGCAACCCGTCTTTTTTTTTTAATATTTCGCGCAAACAAATAACTGAAACGAGTTAGTTGCACATGTATTTATGAATTATTAATGGATGATGAACCAATTATTGTGCAATGTTTGTTTGTATGGAAGTCGTACCACCTTATGACACGTTTTTAAAATAGATATTAGATGTGTATAAAGTTCGACCTATTGAAAAACCTTTTTGGGTTTGTTTACCTTTGGTCTCAGGGGAAGTTAAATTGTGTACTATCCGACCAAGACAATTAGGCGCATGGCAGGATGCGGTTTTGCACTTTTGGCACCTGCAGCCCACTTCTATCACCGCAATTCTCCTATTATTTGATTAATTAGCGATACAGTGATTAACTGATTGATTATCGCTTCTTGAAATTTTGTTTTTTTAATTAGTTTTTGTAAGTTTCCTCAGCTGCCATGCGCCTAATTGTCTTGGTTGGATAGTATAGGTACTTTATGTAATAGGTCGTAGTTAGATCATAAAATTGCATGATGTGGCCGGCCATTACATGAAATGGTCGATAAGATATGGCTGCCATAAACCACGCATATTTTGACCGTATCGGTATCGTCCACGTTTGATGATAAGTCAATCTAAGTTTCAATTTAACAAACACGGTTGAAAAAACCTTAATAATTAGGGAACTTGCGCCTATTTGTCTTGGCAACTAAATGAAAGGCTGTGACGGTGTAGTGTAAAAAATAATACTTTAACCGACCGAGTTAATTTTTTTTATATTTTTTTTTGTTGAACAACGGGGAGACATAGCCTTCGTCATACCTGATGTTAAGTATTGATAAGGCTGAAGATGGTAGCGAGCCTCTCCCGGAATTCAATTCCTCAGTGATTGAGGACAATCACTGAGGAATTGGCTTTCTTATCTCTAACTGCCGGAATACAATAATGCTGAAAACATTGTTATTATAGCGTCAGACTTAGATAAGATGGTGGTAGCTAGCCAGACGGTCTTAGAACAAGTCCTACCACCAACCAAACGGAATACAATATGTACCCTCGCTGGGAATCGAACCCCTGGGTCAGATACCGGTGATTGTACCACTAGACTACAAAGGCGGTCATACTTTTGCATGTATAATATTAGTAGGATACTTAGGTTCTAATTGATTCTAATCTATCAATTCAACAGATTTATTAGTTATAGGTATCTAACATAAAGAAAGCTATCTAAATACTTTCCAATTACCCACCACCTGTCACAGCGCATGCGCGAACATGTCGCGAAGCCTCGCAGCGGCTATTGCGGTCGATTCGTACCAACTGTCATTTTTACGCCTTTTTCTTGTTACCATAAACAAAATTGAACACTTTTTATGACGTTCAAGAACAGCTGTTTTCAGTTTTTATGAAAAATCTCGGTCAATTTAACGCTGCAATTGAACAATTAGGCTTGAACTTGGCACTTAAGGTATTTCGTGTGAATCTTGCAACAGATGTAGGTCAGTATGGCCTGTAAAGATTTATGAAAATTCTCACGTTGGTATATGGATCAAAAATAAAAAATAAAGGAATTCCACAATCTTTGAAAACACGGTTTTTTTCGCAATTCTGGGGAAAAATAGCGTTCTTGGGGAAATTTTGGGGAAATGAAATCCTTGGGGAAAGAAAAATAATCAAGGGGAATTTTGGTTGGAGTAATTTTGGAAATTATTTTTTTATTGTCCTGCGGGAACGGATATACATCGACATAACATTACCCCACCATTCACCTCGCATCTCGTGTGAAAGCAAGAGTGTAAATAAATGCGGGACGACGAGCCGCGAGGTGACAGACTATACAAGTTAGAGCTAGCGCAGACGACGGATAACGGAGGACTTTTTGTCCGCGACACGTCTTTATTGTTAACCAAATAAGATTCAACTTAGATCGCGTATATCCATGAAAAGTACGCGATAGTCCTCGTTATTTATTCAACTTTATGTTCTTAGTAATAAGGTCGTGTCGCGGACAAAAAGTCCTTCAATGTCCGTCGTCCGACTCTATGTGACAGACGGAGCAAACAAGAGTACCTACTCTGCGAGCGGGGAAGCGTCCGTTTGAAAAAATTTTTTAGGCTATTAACCAACAATACCAACATATTTCAAAATGTGTTTATTTGGAATAAACCGAAAATAAAGATTATGAAGTTTTGGATTTCTATACGTTAAGGTACCTAGCACATTACTACTTTGCTTACTTTTAATTTCATTTTATATATTTTCAACCGTTTAATCATTGAAATAAATGATAGTTTAGCAAATATCAACGCATTTTAAACCATTTTTAATAACCTACAAAATACTGTACTAAAACGTTATGATTTTAGATTAAGTATGTCAGATTTTTGTTTAAATCTCTGACGACTGATGACTTAAATAAAAGTCTAAGCAGTAAAAAAATGCTACGCTTTAAGCAATTAATTATTTCATTAAAGTACTTACTTACCTAGAATGTGGTTATAACTATAGAAGCAACAATTAGCAAAAAAAAAAATACCTTCGCAAGTTAATGAGGTGTGTGATTCGGGGCGCCGCCGCCGTGCGCGAAGCCCTACTTCACCTGGTGGCCTACTGCCGGCTGTCTAACGGGTGCTACACAGGAGTCACATAAAAACATAAGCTAAGCAACCTCTTCTATGGTCGGTACGAGATGGTACCTATTGAGTATTTTGAGTGTCTCCATTTAAAAACCACCGAACTACATTTAGGATTACATTTTGATTTCTGTCAGGACTTTGTCCGGATTTTTTGGGTTAAAATGGAATATGAGTAATACAAATTACATAAGTAATCAAATCAGGCATTATTATCAGTCAGTTATTTTAACTTCCCACTCATCTTGAAACAAAACAGCACTCAACGTCCCTCCCCGCCCGAGCGAGCGTATGTTACTTTACTCATCACATAATGTTTGCATTTAGTGATTAAAATGTCCGGCCTTTTTTTCAACTGTCCGGCTTTTTGTCAGGACTTTTCATATTTATAAATGGTAACCCTAACTACATTTTATCCCCATAAAAAATTGTCCTTTTTCTAGACATAATTAAATCCCTACGCTAGTCCTTTTTATATAAATCTCGTATAATATTAAGTCTCCCTCTTACTAAAATTTTTTGTGAATGCAATAAACGATTGAACTTAATTGATATAAATAGCATTCCTATAATGATCTAATAATTTCACAGACTTGGTTTTAAGCTTCAATGAAAGCTAATTTAATTTAGTAACTATATTAGTACTCTACCGGCCCGTCTGGCCAGCGTGGTAGCAGTAAGCTTAATAGCCTCCTATGAACGCCACAATAGGCGTGAGCTAGGAGAGGCCTATGTCCAGCAGTAGACGTCCACAGGCTGATGATGGATGAACTAGAGTAGTGTAGAAGAGTAAAGAGTAGAGTGTCATATTATCCTTGAATCAGCCACCGTAATGATCGATTAGTTTACTAAACCATGACATGTTTCAACGTCTGTAAGTTTGCGTTTCACCGACATAAACTGAACGTCGATCAAGTTGAACTTGGTTCAGTTTCTGAACGGCCGATTTTAGACGGTTAGCGTATTTGAACGCGTTGACAAGCTGTCTGTCATGATGGTGGAGTACGTATATATATATACATGGGATAATTGTTTGTTCATTTTTATAAGAAGAAATAGTAAAAAGAAATAGTTTTCCTGTATTTGCATAAAAAAAGATGAATACAGCCTATGTCTCTACAATATAAAAAAATCTACCTAGACAATTTACCTATATTGATGTTTTTAACAAAATAGGTAACTATATACTTAAATTTTGACCATTTGATTGAACAATATCGTTATCTGTATAATTTTATTTTCCCATTTATGAAGGAACAATTTCTTTAATAGCAACACTTGGAACCCATTGTCGCCTATGATTTTTGAATTTAGCATATAACTACATATTTTAAGCGATAAATATTTACCATATAAAAAAGGTTTTGCTACTTTATGAAATATATTGTTTATATAACAGACTAGTTATTTTTCTCATCACTCATCAGTATAATTTGTATGTACCTAGTTTATTCTGATATCCACAGCACGCGTACTTGGTAATGTATTGTGGGCCTACCAATATCATCTAATAAAGACCATCGTGTCTTAGGAACGTTTTGTTTGCGTTTTGTTTTTATTGAAGTTGTCACATTTTGAAACACTTCACACTTTGGAGGCGATGATTGAGCGAAGACGTCACAACTTTTCCATCAAAAAACAAGCTTACTTTAAGAGATTCGTAGTACAAAAGAGCATGGTAAGATTGAAGCAATACTGCGCTAAGATGTGGGGGTAGGCCCCATCTATGTGTACGTTTTCTTGTATATTTATTTATATATACTAATATTGTTGTTAGTCCGCCTGGCTAGCTACCACCATCTTGCTAAGTCTGACGCCATAACAACAATGTTTTCAATCAGCATTGTTGTGTTCCAGCAGTTAGAGATAAGATAGCCAGTTCAGTGCCTCAGTGATTGAGGAGGAGAGGAGAGGCTCGCTTTCAACGTCAGCCTTATCAATACTTAACATCAGGTATGATGAAGGCTAACTACGTTCATAAAAAACAAAAAAAAATATAAAGAGGAAAGATTTCATTGTTTGTTTGTTTGTTTGTTTGCAACGAATAAATTCAAAAACTACTGAACGGATTTGGATGAAATTTGGTACACAGATAGTAGATAGCCTGGTTATGAACATTGGATTTTTATCCCGTTATTCCCACGATAACGGGAACCACGCGGGTGAAATTTATTGATAAAATCATATGGAAACCATAACAACCGCACATAAATCTGTGCTCCAAACTCTCTCCCACAGTGGCTGTGGGATGTGGGAACCATGTTTTTGTGGTTCTTTCTCAGATTTTTTCCCATTGGTAAAAAAAAAACATAGTCATTACCATGCATGAAAGGAAAGGAAGAGTTCCTGTCCATCCGGTTATTTGGGTCTGTGATACACCGAGTCCGTGATGAGACACGTTTTATAAAGTACCTACATATTTACTGCTACATATGTTATATTTCATTGCAAATGTTATATTTTAAATTTGACGACCTGTTTGGCGCAGGGGTACTAACCCCACCTTCTGTGCCAGAGGTCCCGGGTTCGATCCCCGGACAAGACAAATATTTGTGTGCATGTCTATTTGTCTTGGTCTGGGTGTTTAATATGTATATTATGTATGTATTTACAAAAAATAAAAGTATGTTTATCCGTTATCTAGTATCCATAACACAAGTTCTTCATGATACTTAACATGGGCTAGATAATTGGTGTGATTGTATAGAAATATTTATTATTATTATTAAATATTTCGGTATTGTCTATAGAAAATAAGGTACCGAAATATTTAAATGTAATAATTAATCATCAATTGGATGAATTCCTAGCGCAAGCGTGTAAAATTTTGGAAAAAAATATTACCAATATTAACAAATAATTTTAAGAACTAATCTAATTTAATCGCTTCAATATCAGCCATGTTGCGTCAATGCGAATTTTAGCAACATTTTGATCGCTCTCGTTGTGCCCCATACCACTCAATATATTACAGGTACCTACCTGCTATAATGACGTCCTGTACCGCATCTATCTCTGATTCGTGACGTATGTACCGTAGAAGCCTTTCTAAAACCGACGAACTACCATTGATTACGTCTTGGAAATTAATAATAACACATATTCAATGTATGATGAATGTTTTAGATTCCGATATTATGGAGCAAATGCTGAAAGCACATGATTGAGTCTATAGATAAAAGCACATAAAATAGAAATATAGGACCGTGCCTAAGTTTTTTTAAAAAATAACTGGAAAAAGCTTAGCTTTGATCATACCTGAGATGTTAAGTACCTAGGTTGATCCGAAAATTGAAAGCCACAGAATAAATACAACCTCTTCTTTCATGAAACTTTTTTGAATTGACAGCTAATTTCAACACAAACCTCATTTGTGAAAATTACTGGCCACCTATGTGTAGTTTTTTATTTATTTATGTTTAAAGATTATCTGTCACTCTTCTTTTGTTTGCAACAATGGATGTCTCGCGGGAAGCTTATCGTGCTATGATTTTCTATGATTATAAACGAGGGTTAACCTCCAAGGAATCTCAAGAAAATTTACAAGCTGCTTTTGGGGAGTCTGCTCCTGCGTTAGCAACAATTACTTATTGGTTTCGTGAATTTAAACGTGGTCGAGAGAACTCAAAAAGATGACCCCAGACCCGGCCGACCACCAACTGCAGTAACTCATGAAAACTTAAACAGGGTAAAGTGGCTATTGCGAGAGAATGGACATATTACACATCGAGAGATACGGGCTGATCTGAACTATATATTGGATCCACGATCCAACCAATGGGTGTTTGAAGAGGACGATTTGCCCACAAAAGTTGTTCGCGGTCGGAGCGTTAATAAAAAAATGATAGCGGTTTTTTTTCGACGCAGTGGACCAGTAGATGTAATTCCGCTAGAAGACCGTAGAACAGTTACTAGTGAATGGTATAGCGAAGTTTGACTGCCTCAAGTTTCAGGGGAGTTGGATAGCGAGCGCCCAAGGAGCGGCGTCCGTGGCATTTTTTTTACCAAAATAACGCGCCCGCTCACACAGCTGCTAGAACCATGGACTATTTGCATGAAAATTTAGCACTGCAGACGAGACCGTTGAAGAATTTCGGCGGTTATTTTTCGACCTGCCGCAAGACACGATTTTTATATTCGTTGTTTGCTGTGCAATTCAGTTAAGTGCTTGGTTTTTAAAGAAAGAAAAAAAAATTTTTTTTTTTGAAAAAAAAAATTAACAAATCATACAAAACAAAGACATACTTAAAAATAAACTAATGAATTTTGTCTCAAAACGGTCACGCCTCAGCATAATGCGTGGTCTACGACCAGCGCTGATCTTCTGTCGTGACCGGTTTGACTATCCGATACGGAGACAAAAAAACACGAAAGTGAGAAACAAATAAAAACAAAAATAATTAATTGAAAAAATATGCCACAACAAACAAATTTTTTCCAGCTGTATGGATGGTAAAGTTAGCTAGTTGACCAGTTAATATGGTAAAAAAATGGTTAAGACACCCGAATTGAACATCGATTTCACACACCAAAAATAAACGACCACCTCAGAGTCTGGAAAATAATTATTTCATTAAACTTAATCATAAAAAGAATCAATAATTTGGCATAAAAACTTCAAAAAAGTTTATAGTTAGGCGCCAAAATAGCCACCCTTTCGTTATGGTCACTTAAAAAGTAAAAAGTCATCGTATTTCGTGCTTCGTGGCATGATGGCGTTTTTGAGCGGTTGACTTTATAGATAAAGTGCAAAAAATATATTATGGTTAGGTCCAACATTTGGCGTAAAAAATAAGAGATAATGTTGTAGAAGAAAAAGGTACAAAATGTGTACTGCTTGAAATAGTTATTTGTTATGCAAGCTGGAAAGTTAGATTTAACGGCGAGTTACCTCTATTGGTAAAACTGAGCAAGCGAAGTATTAAAGATTGAATCCTGAGCGTAGCGAGGACTTCAAAAGTACGAGATGCTAAAAACTAAATTGTTACATAAAATAATAATAAAACCGATTCGGTAAATGCTGACATTGACATGAGGTATAATAAGATAATAAAATACAATTAAAAAATAAAGGTTATGTCACGTTCCGAAATCTAATCATAGGTTGTGAAATCTCACCCACCGTAAATTGAATATTCTTTTATCAATAGTTTAATCTTACTATTAATGTTTTGATGATTTAAGGAATTAAAAAAATATACTAAAACCAAAATGGAGTATTATAAAACTTCAAAGTTATATAAAATAAGAACAAAATGTAACTTAAAAAGTCAATAGGGCGATTCGAAACTATTATTAAGACGTATTTTTCTTTCTAAATTAAAAAAAATATTTTACCACCCTAGGTCGCGCCGAAAGTCGCATAGTACCGACTATGCGACTTTCGGCGCAGAAATTGAATGATTAAACCTCCTTTTACGAGCGTGTGAGGTGAAAAAGTTTTTTTTTTATTTTATTATCAAATTTTAATTAAATGTTTTGTATAAGTTTTTGGTAATAATACATAGGGGCTTATAGGTATAGCTTTTTTATTTTGTCATAATATGTGGCGTAGCATTTTTCAGTAACCCACAAGTAAAATGTTCTATCGATGTCTTCAAAGTCATCACTTTTGCAAAAGAAGTTTGACAAAACACTTAATTGAAATATATTTTTAAGCAATCGATTTTGATGAAAGATTCTTTGTAACTATGATCTCGTACCTTAAACCAAACATTTCCCACAAAATGACTATAAACCACCCCGAGAGCGGACTTTTTACATTTGCCGACAGTGACTTGCATTTATGACGTCACTAAAAAAGTCGAGTGTTAACAAAGTGCGGATAATAAAAAGGTTGACGATGACTGGTGCAGAGATCGCGAACGTAACGAGGTGGTGATGATTCAATTTAGCAATGACCGAGTCGTTTTAATTTTGTAACTGGAAAAAATCAAGGACTTAATTTCATCGAGGGAATCGTTAAATTTTGAGTGTGTGAAATGCTACATATGAGATAGCCCAAAAACAGTTTGTCTATCTACATAATGTTATTTTTTTTAACTTGAGATTTATAGTTCCAAATAATTGCACTTTGAAATTTAATAGGATGTTTTTTTTTCGCTATCAAAGATAATTGCAATATTGGTCTCTCTTAGAAATTATTATAGTTTTGTCAGTCAGTTGAAATCCGTGGACTGTTTGTCTGATTCCTAGATAAGTTGCTTCAGCACTTTTCTAGTGGATATCACAACTAATGAAGGCACAAAAATATAAAAAAAATATATGATTGATAAATTTTTGCATTTTTCAATGCTTTTTTTTCTATTGAAAATGTATCAAGATTGATCAAGATTGAAACCACGCCCCTTCTTAGTAAGCAGATTCATTTAACACTCTGGCTATCGGGTAGTCTTGACAAAAACATTTTTTTTTTATCATGAAATCTATTTTTAATTGAATGCTAGTAGCAATAAAGATTCTTAAAATCGTTTTCACAAACTTCTTGACATTCCAAAAAACGTAAAAATTCGTCTTCACATAAAACAGGTGGCAAAAAACATCAACGGTAGCAAATCTAAACATTGGTCCGCACCACTTGATCTCAAGTGTTTATTTAACAATCCCCCAAACCACTTGACTTAAAAGTTTACTTAAAATTTCGATAGCATTTAAATTATAACACTTTCAGAAAGTTTGATCGCAGAACTTAAAAAAAATACAATCAATCTTATAAATCTTAACCGACCGTAGAAAATCGCATTTAATAATCTAAAGACTGAAATAATCCAACAAATTAGTAACAATAGGATAACAATGATAACACTATTAAAATCACACAAAAGACAATTTTACCGGTTCACCATACAATTGGCACAATAATACAATAAAAGGATTTATCGAAATTTTCACAATGAAAAAATATATACGAACCATTTACACGAAAACAGCCTTTATAGCCATGTAAAATAAGGTGAATATTTCAGTAACCAAGCCGCATTAAAAACGTAACATTCATAGCCTCGGTCCCGCTGTGCAATCGTAAAACGGTGTAAGTCAAAAACTGCATTTTATTGTCTTCTATCACCCGTTAGGTTGATAGGTGGTCTTTTTATTCAAAAACTTTGATATATTGTGGCTTGCCAATTGAAATTAGGGTTGGATTTGTTCTTCCGGCTAAAAAATGTGCGTGAAAATGTTGGCTATTGTTGTTTATAATGACTTCGAAATCCAACACGTGATTATAAATTGCTGTTCAATTTCAATTTGAAAATGATGTTTCGTTGACAACTGACTCAATGGATGTTTTGTTTAAAGATTGTAACAACTTACAAACCACAATTTCTTTGAAAATATATAACTAAAACATTTTATGTCTTTATTGAAATGTATGTTAATTTAACAGAAACATAAAGAATCAAATCACAATCGTAAAAAAGGGCATCACATAAAAAATGACTAATTTCCAATCTTTAAGAAACAAAACAAAACACAACCTGTCAAATATGTATTAAAGATCTCAATAAAAACTCAAAAAATGTTTCGTGATTTCTGATTATTGCAAAGTATTCATAAAAAGAGATGTTTCGATGTTCCCCGCTGGTTTTATCGTATTGTTAAAATGCTACATATGAATTTCACACCGAAAAAACGTTTTGATATTGCTCTCCAAAGGAGTTTGCATAAATTTATAAGATTTGAAAATATTTTTTCGTGGGAAACCTGCTTGTGAGGTCTTCATCCACGATGGAGTTTGATTTTGTTAAAATTAGGATGTCGGTATACGTTTATAGTAAGTAAAAATCGATTAGCAAATAATCAGTAGCGTCGGTTACCACAACACACTAATACACTGAAAACTCTAAAAAATACCTTATTATCTTTACTCCAAACCACTTAGGTAGACCTCATTAATACGGAAGGTTTTTTGTATGGAAGGAACCCTAAAATCGCGAAAAGTACATCGTCTAAAGATTTCAGTAGGTATTGCTGCGCAGAATTGTCGTGAAGATCATTGGGGGAAGCCTATACCTAGCAGTGGATGGCGTGCGGCTGATGATGATCATCATAGTCAATAACAATGATTAAGATATTAAAATTAAAACTATTATTGTAAAAATATAGGTTCCTCAAAACAGAAATAACATGGGCCGAAAGCGGAAATGAAGAAATAACAAGGAGTAATGAATACAAATTTGAAATAAAACTGAGCGCAACAAAAGAGCTAATCGAACCCAGCTATAAACTTAATATAATGTTTTTTTAAACATCCTCCCGAAAGGGTAACAATTATATGAATTAATACATCCTCTTTATATAAACAGTGGACGGCAGTGGTCTTTGACCTAGCGGAGATGAGAGCGGAGCGTTTTTTGAGATGAAGTATGTAAGTATAAGTATAGTGTCACTTCTTATCAATAATAGATCATTTATCGTGGACAGCTTCTTAAAATTGTGTTTTGGTATTCATTAAGGATTAATTACATAATATAATAACATGCGTCTGAGTAACAAGTATTGGGTAGTAATAATCCTACTATAATATTATATGTAAATGCGAGAGTATGTCATTTTGTTTATTTATTTGTTTGTATGTTCCTTTTATACGCAAGAACTACGGAACGGATTTAGATAAAAGTTGGTATGTTGGGACTTTAAGTAGTTGACTAACACATAGGCTACTGTTTATCCCGATATTCCCACGGGAACGGGAACCACGCGGGTAAAACCGCGGGTGGCAGCTAGTAATTACGCGTCTGAAATACTACTCTGCATTCTGAAGTAACATACATAAATGTACCAAATATAATGTAATTAATTTTATTATGTAATGCAATGATTAAGGTTATCTTTTAATGATTAAGAAATAAAGGATCTCATAACGTTGTCTATCTCTTCGCTTTCACTAACACTCATACATCAACACACACACAACACTCATAGACTCATACGACACATGCGACTTCACTCTTTCACACACACACATGCTCTCACTCAAACACAATGTCTTCGTTTTGGGGTTTTTTTATGAACGACGGAGAGACTTTTAGCCTTCATCATACCTGATGTTAAGTATTGATAAGGCTAAAGATGGAAGCGAGCCTCTCCCGGAATCCTCAATCACTGAGGAACTGGCTATCTTATCTGTAACTGCCGGAACACAACAATGTTGGAAACATTGTTGTTAAGGCGTCAGACTTAGATAAAATGGTGGTAGCTAGCCAGACGGACTTAGAACAAGTGCTACCACCAACCAAACCGAATACAATATGTACCTCCGCTGGGAATCGAACCCGGGACCCCTGGGTCTGATACCGGTTATCTACTTTTTATAGTTATTTGGCTTACTTTGTGTTGTATTTGGAAAATAAACAAATATTTCATTTCATTTAATAAATGATGTAACCTCACACAAAGTAGATATGCATTAATCGTCTGTTTTCGTAATTGTAAAAAGTTATAAGTTAGAAGTACAAAACCGTCTTACTTAAGTGCTGTCAACAACACATTAGCAGCACACTTTGACCTTGAGAGCGCCGTTGTGCTGCTGAGCCGAGCTGACGTACTTTTCACTGCAGATTACAATTGCTTTCTCACTAAGGTGAGCTCTCTGCTTTGTGTCGTGTCCTCACAAGGACTTACTCAAACCACACCCGCTGTTATGACAGCCACGTCTTCTCTCCGCTCCGCGCGTAAAATCACTTCCTCCTTTTTCCACCATCTGACGCCATTTTTTATTCCATCATGGCCGCCGCATATGTCGCAGCACGTGTTCCATACTCAACCATGGACCCATCATTAGTGGTCCAAGAGACTTGTACTCTTTTGGCTTTGTTCGCTATTCACACCTTTTTAACTTTCGACTAAATTAATACGTTTTGAGGAAAATTATGTATTCTTGGCATTCTCACTTCAATAATAAGTTATAAAAGTATTGTACATATGTGATATCTATTATAGCAAATGTAGATACTGATAATAGGAACTTATTTTCTATTTGAATTTAATCGTTTTCTCAATTGAAAGTTACAATGCGCGTGTACAAGTTATAACTTAACATTGTTATGCATGAAAAGTTAAGAATTTTTCTTGCCAAATTATCGCCTTTACCATTATGGATTCACACATTAACAGCAATTTTATAAATTATTAACAAAAATACGCGTACTTAGTGTCATCATTACAGCAAAAAAAAAACAAAATCTGGAGTGCAAACAACAGCACCTTACACTTGTATTATAAAAGCCGTCGCTATTACGCGCGACGTAAGGGCGGACTCAGTTTAAACACGTAAAGACTAATATAGGGGTGACAGTACATTCCTGTCAAATTCGCCGGTTTCTCCTTTAAGTACAGGTGGTTATGAGCCAAATCGGCCTTTTAATTATTTCATTTGGCAAAGACAAATGAGACGCTCGCGGCGATGTGTCGCGTGGCCCCTGTCGTGACTGTAGGGATGTCTCATCATGTCGATGTTTTCAGCTTTCAGCTTTTCTTTTAGTCTTTTTAACCTCTCAGATTTTTGTTCACTGGACACCGCGGGGTCCTGCTAGCAAATGACGAATTAACAGTCATCTCAGAGTCTGTCCATGTCAGGGGAACTTGTACTGATTGAGCCATTAATGATTGATAGCCCTCGACGTAAAATAGTGGTGTCATGATGTAGAACGTGTGTATCTGCGTAATCGTAGCTACAACGTCTTAGATTAGAAGAATCGTTGAAGAAAGATTGAAAAGAAGGGAGTTATAGTCTGATAGTAACATGCACTTTATGTGGTTTCATGGCTACTTTTGATACTAATATCACAGAGAAGTATACCCACAATAAAGACGAATATTTTTTTAATAATTCAAAGAAAACGTTTTTAATCGCTGGCACTTAGCGTCAACGTCAAAAAAATTGGCAACTGAAGGAATATCGATATGTTTCATCGATCAATCACTTAGCACTTCACTAAATTGTGTGATGCTGAAAATTAACGTTTTTTCCAGTGTCCCAACTAATCAGGATATTACACCGACAGTCGTCATAACAGTTGGACGTTGTCTGTCGTCCAAAAATCAGAGCCGTTTAAACCAAATGACCAATAAGTATTTAACGTTCTACGTAAATACATTAAAGAAAATTCAAAATGGAATTTCTAATGAAGGAAGTAACTTATAAAATATCTTATATGTAAACAACGAGGTCTCTTAATTACCTAAATTCTAACTAATTAATTATTAATTGTGTTAGTAACAGTGAAATAAAGGACTAGTTATTTAAATACGAATTCTAGGTATTATTACGACTCTAGTGGTAATTACCGATCCCAAGATATCAGATCGTAGGGCTAGATGAAAGATAGTTTTATACTTATGATAAATTTTAAATTGAAAAATATTGGAAAAAATTAACTCGGCCACAAGTGAATTCTCAGATGGGAATCGAACCCATGACCTTTGGAAATCCGGTCCAATGCTCTAACCGCTGAGCTACCGAGACTTGCGAACCACCGCCGAAATTCTCCAATACTTTTATATTATTAATACGCTGTAGGCCAGCGTTGTCACATCAATGCTAGGAATATCCTTCCTTGCATTCGAAAGAAACATCCTTTCAGGTGTTTAACGATCAATTAAGATGCAACAGCCAATAATTTGTGATTTTTTAGTTTTTGCATAGAAAGATAGTTTGTTCTAACTAATAACTATCACACATACACACTCACACGCACACACACATACAAACACACAACCACACTCATAAGCATTAAACACACACATTCACTGATGCCAGTTCTTAGCTATAATTTTCTCTATCTTTTACGAATTTTATAGTAATTTGGTAGGTAATAATAGATATAAAGTAGTTATTTAGTTACCTGAAAACATTATATAAGAAATCCAAGGGAGGAGCAGAGCCGCATTACTTCACGCTTCCTGGGTAGTTCTGGCCACAGAATACAAATGTAACACAAAAGGTTAACGATATAAACTGTTTTATTTTATTTTATATTTATATATTAATTAAATCTGTTGCTATAACAACAATGTTTCCATCATAGCTAATAATCCTTAACAACTGAGGACCTGGCTATCAGTTCGTCAGTGGTTGAGGATTTCATGAGAATCGCCATTTCAACCTTAGCCTTATCATTACATAACTCATCATATTAAGTTATTTAATACAAATATTATATGTATGTAATTGTATATGTGTTTATTATAATTATTTATATAATGATATATTGTATTTGGTAATATTTGTTGTATTATAAATATTTATTATTTTTATTATTTGTAGTATTTATAAATATTTAAGTCATATTAAGCTTTGCACTTTACATTACCTGCTATCATATTAATCTCTGACACGTCCTAGGTTAGCTGGAAGAGATCTCTTTAGAGATAAGTCCACCTTTGCCCACATATTGTAAAACATTTCTTTTTATGTATTTTTATGTGCAATAAGTAGTATAATAACATCTGTAACAATAACATCATGTATGATAAAGTCTAAGCGGTTGCCCGTAGTAAATAAAAAAAAAAACTTATCGAGTTTTTCTACTTTGCCTTTTAATCTGTTAAATAATAATAAAAAAACTACGCAGGACGTGATAGAGTACAAGAGTGGAGTGGTAGAACTCTCAAGCAGAAGACCAACTTCTGCCTGAGAGTTCTACCACTGGAGTCGCGCCATAATACCAATTTTAAGGCGTTTGTGGTGCGCATCCCGACATCAAGGCTGGAATTCTTCATGAAGGAGGACTTCTGGCCGCAGGGCGTGGTGTACAGGCGCTTCAGAGGGACGCTGCTGTGTGCCACCGATTCGACAAAGAAACTGTCAAATTAACTCTTTTTTTTATGAATGACGGGGAGACTCTTAGACTTCATCATACATGATGTTAAGTATTGATAAGGCTGAAGATGGAAGCGAGCCTCTCCCGGAATCCTCAACCACTGAGGAACTGGCTATCTTATCTCGAACTGCCGGAACACAACAATGCTGAATACATTGTTGTTATGGCGTCAGGCTTAGATAAGATGGTGGTAGCTAGCCAGGCGAGCTTACAACACGTCCTACCACCAACAAAACCGAATACAATATGTACCCCTGCTGGGAATCGAACCCGGGACCCCTGGGTCTGATACCGGTGTTTGTACCACTAGACCACAGAGGCAGTTAACTCATAATAATATTTTGATTTTAATATAAACCTATGTATGCTAGTCTATAAGGTATTTATTGTATGGACCATTAGATGCCTGAAATAAATGGTTAATAATAATAATAAAATAGGTGATTCAATAAACAGTGTATGAAAATTCATGCAAATAAGTAAGTTTTGAGATAAAAATATTAGTTATTAATTGATGGATAAAAAAATATATTTAATGACACGTTTTCTTATTTAACTTAGATCTAAAAATACATACAATTAATTAAATTACTTATTGAATGAATGAATACAATTTAAGCTTTAAGTACTTTTAAAAAGGCGATTTAAAATAATAACCAATAACTGCAAATATAGCCGACCTCCCGTTATCAACACCTCTCGGGAATCGAACCCGGCCTATACTTTACGCGCACGCGACTTCCTCATACGACAATTACGCAAGTTACACCATAACTGACACTAAGAGCATGAAATATAATTTTTACACTTTTGCCTTGCCTTGCTCTTGATCCTTAAACAGGATGTTTTATTTAACTTATTTTATGTACGGAGACGCTTATTGATATTAAGTCTGTCATATAATGTAAAGCACGTCTCCACCAACTGATCAACTGGTTATATTTGGCTTTTGGTAGAACTCGGGACGTCTGGGTCCAAAGGAAGGTCCAGTTTTCCAGTTGTCCTTCATCAGCATGTGGACGTCCACTGCTGGACATAGGCCTCTCTACCTATTGTGGCTTTCATAAGAGGATATTAGCCTACTGCTACCACGCTGGCCAGATAGGTTGGTAGAGGGTTCAAGTTTTCCTTCTCTCGCACAGGTGTTCAATGCGCCGAGCCTCTTAGTCGACTCTTACAACATCCCAGGCATGTAAGGGAGTGGTGACACTTGTATTCTTAGGCCGTCACCACACGGCACAACAGTTGTAGGGTCA
Organism: Chrysoteuchia culmella; assembly: GCA_910589605.1. Classification (NCBI taxonomy): domain Eukaryota; kingdom Metazoa; phylum Arthropoda; class Insecta; order Lepidoptera; family Crambidae; genus Chrysoteuchia; species Chrysoteuchia culmella. The sequence goes on along the minus strand of OU342654.1, from coordinate 20,814,173 downwards.
TTTAATTGGCTGATTATGTGTTAGTCTACTTTATTATAAAAGAGGTAATGTTTCCGAGTGACATGAAATATTCACATCACAAGAGAAAAGGTTTGACACCCAGCTAATTAATTGAGCACGGGTCAGCTAGTTTGAGATAAAAGACATAATCTCGCATGGATTAAAAATATGTTGACAATACAATGTTTCAATTTATTTTTGTTTTTTTAATGTTTCATACATTCCGGGTACATATTGTATTCGGGTTGGTTGGTGGTAGGACTTGTTGTGAGTCCGCCTGGCTAGCTACCACCATCTTATCTAAGTCTGACACCATAACAACAATGTTTTCAGCACTGTTGTGTTCCGGCAGTTAGAGATAAGATAGCCAGTTCCTCAGTGGTTGATGATTCCAGGGAGGCTCGCTTCCATCTTCAGCCTTATCAATACTTAACACCAGGTATTATGAAGGCTAAGAGTCTACCCATGAGAAAGAAAGAAAGAAAGAAAGAAAAACTATTTATTGGACACACACAAAATAATAATAACCTAAATATAAAAAAATAAAAAAAAAAAGTGCGCGGCCAACTAGGCCCCATCCTCAGCAATGTCACAGTGGCATACGGAGCATGCCACTGAGACGCTGGTATTCTGGAGGAGCCTATTTGGTGACAACAGGAATATTAAAAAAAATAAAGACAAACAAACAAAAATTAAATACTGCAATAAAAGATTAAAAACAAAAATAAAACTTAAAAAAAAATAATTAAAAAATATAAATCGATATTGGATAGGCTGCACAGAGTAGCTTTGCCTTTCCAACACAAAAAAAATATTATCGAGCGAGTCTGCTAGCCTAGCATGACCAACAAAACGCGATATGATACAGCGCTTTAACACGTTTAACCGTCAAAAGACAATGGGTTTTGTCGTTTGAGTGTGGATAAAACGCTATATCATATCGCGTTTCGGCGGTCATGCTAGGGGGGCTGGTCCAGTAATACGGTGCCATGACATGATATAAATATAAAAAAAAAATAAAAAAAATAAAAGGATAAACAGCTTAAAAAAAATAGTGTGTTACATAGATAGACAGTGGATGGATACAGACGTAAACAAAATAAAAATAACAAACACGAAAATGGAACACAAAACATGATTAACAATGAAGATGTCCGCCTCAAAAATCCTGCGCCGGACTGGAACGAACACCAACCCCCAGTTATTAACGTGAGAAACCTCGAAGTACCCAAAGAAAAAAAAATGGTAATTACCCAAGAACATCTAGGTATCACCCTGTATGTGCTACATCAGACTCGTTAGCGTGTTATCATTATGGAGTTGTGCCGATGTTATTATTACGGTTTTCAAATTGACGTTGTTACCTTCGCGACGTCAAAACTGGTCCTTCGGTGTCATGCGGTGTTGAAACGATACGTCAAATCTGCCGTTGCTAACCCCGCTACAGTGACCAAACGTTATCAATGCTTCCATTACATTGTCGTATTTATTTCACGAAAAAGTCGGGTCAAATATTATCGCGCCTGCTAATCAGTTTGCAACTATAATTGTTAATAGGAACATATATATTTGTTTGATCCGCTTACCCCAGAATACTTGAAGTCTAAATTTCACTTCCTAGGTTCCTCTCATCCACGTGACTTTCGCTCTAACAGCAATCTTGTTTTAAAACTCCCTCCCATTCCTCTGGCTTCGTCTTCTACTCATTTTTCCTTACTGCTTAGAAAATCCAAACCACTGCTTAGAACCGGTTTCGAGATCTGGGAAATGTCAAAACGTTACCGCAGCAAAATCTTAAATTACTTGAGAACTTTAACACACACAAATTTTGTTATTTGATAACATTTACTACGCAATAAAAGCTATCTATTCATGTATTTGGTTCCGGGCTGAAGCGACTTTTTTTGCTAAAGTAGCGTTTCAAACGTTACTCCAGCAAAAGCTGTTTTTCTCAAATATCTTAAAAACTATATTTCACACAAATTTTGCTATTAGTAAACAAATTTCTCCTCGTCACACTAATTATCTGTTATAGTCTCATCTCTCTAAAGCACAATATTTTGCGGGGGTAACGCACTCTAGCTCCCTTCATTTCTGTCATTTTGTTCCGTATATTTTATATGTGTGGAAAATCTATGAGTCCTGGAGGGGAACTACCTTAAATCCTTTAGCTAGTTAATTTTACAGAAAGCAAACATTCCTATATTTTCTAAAATCAGTTAAACTGCATTCAAAGATTTTTGATAAATCACTTACCTATACCGGGAATCGAACCGGCTTAACTGAGAAAAAATACATCCTGTACTTTTATGGTCATTGCAGTGACTGTTTCGTACCATAATAAAGCAAAAATATAATTAGGTTTTATCGTTCAAAATTAACAGTTGATCCCCAGGCTTCAGCAACCAAAGGTCGTAAAAACCAAAATATCTTTACGATAAAATTATTCATAGTGTGAACCAGTGAAACATGAATGAGATAAAAGGGAAATATGGAAAACGCGGCTTCCAACCCTATCGGCGGTCGCGGGCAGTAATAATTGATGAACGCCTGCGCCGGTCCGCGGGTGACAATGGCGGGTTGGATGATGGCGGACTGTTTACCCGACATGGCGGCCGTGGTTAAAGCGAAGGCCTCCGAAATTAAAAGTTTAGACTTTAATAACTTAGCAGCTTTTTTAACTACTTTGATGTGTCTTATTGTCGTGTTTGTCCCAAATAAATATAATTTTCTTTCTTTTCTTTCTTTCTTTCTTTTCTTTTCTCCTTTTTAGGGTTTCGTAGCCTAAACGCAAAATACGAAACCTTTATAGATTCGCCCAAATCGATGTATGTCACAGCCACTTTATTCCAAAACTATAAGGATTACACAGTTGAAACTTGGTAGGTAGATGTATTCTGTAAACCGCTTTACGGTTTTTAAACAAAAATAAAAATATATATGAATTAAGGTGGGGCTCTCCATACATGGAACTGACACTGAATTTTTTTTTTATCAAACCTATACGTGTGGGGTATCTATAGATAGGTCTCTAAAAATTGCAATAAGGTTTCTAAAACGATATTTTCTCAAAGTCAACCGTTTGAAAGATGTACACTTTCAAAGTTGTAAAATGTGTCCCCCCCCCCCCCTCTGACTTTTGAAATAATAGAGTGAAAAATTAAAAAAAAATTATGCTGTAGATCTTAATAAAAACTTTCAACGAAAATTAGTTTGAATGAAATATATTATGCAGTTTCAGAGCTATAACCGCAAATACAACTTTGTCATTCATACATACACTATGAAAAACAAAGTTATTTATGCAGGCTACAAATTATAGTGGCATTTTGGGTAGGTAGGTGTATTTAATATAATAATAGAAACTTTATTGCACACGATACAATAACAAACACATACAGAGAAAACACACAATAGGCGATCTTATTGCTACATAGCAATCTCTTTCACGCAACCTTGGGTGAGAGGCGAAACCCTTCATGTGCGAGTTCGACTTGCACTTGGCCGATTTTTTTATTTGTGATGTTGCTTGATTAGCTAAAATGTTAGGGATCTGTGTAACTTAAGGGTTGTTGAGAGAATGTATAGGAACAGCCTTCTGATCAACGCCAAATGCAAATAAAACCGGCGAATGCCAAATACAAATGCCAAATGCCTGGTAAAAGCTTTTTATAGTGATACGATTCGTTACGACTGTGAGTAGTCAAAGTCAAAGTCAAAGTCAAAGTCAATATCATTTATTCAGTCTAGGCTGTTACAAGCACTTATGAACGTCAAAGAAGCTATGCCATCGGTTCACAAACCCTACGGCGGGAGACCTTGTAACGAGAAGAACCGGCAAGAAACTCGTCAAGGGCTGTTTTTTTCTCCCTGTTTTATTTCATACAGAGTCGTCAAATTGAAAAATGACCTTAACATATCAGTAAGGTCAATTTCCATCACAAAAATAAATACTAATTATAATATTAAATTTTATGGTTATTGTAACCGTAAACAATTTTCAACTGGCAAAGAAAGACTTATCTATCATACATTACAACATTTCTCGCATTACAAGATTACTGTACTGCAAGTTGTGAGGAACATACAGGTCAGTATCAATTTATTTTAGAAAAAAAATATTTAACCTTTAAGCACAAGATTAAGATAAGCAGACTGAAGTAGACCCATTTCCGCTGGCGGCACCCGTTCACGAGCATGACGCAAGTATAGATTCACATGCTGAAAGTGGAGTGTAGTGTTTGTATCTATGGAAAAGGGTACAATCTACCCTGTCTCACACACACAGGAGGGCAACACTAGTAGCTGTCATTGTCAACGATAGATTGACAGATGACATATAGCTAGGCGGGAGTTCTGGTGAAGTGCGGATAGGATTTCGGCTCCAGGATCCACGATGTAATGATACGTATTATGTGTGCCTGTCTTGGTGTGACGGTGAGCCAGGGAAACGGTTCGGTAGGATTGCAAATCCTACATGGAGCATCCCCTTAACTTCATCTGTTTATATTTTCAACGCCGGACGAGGAACAATGTTTGATGAGCACTGTTTACCGCGGCGCGCGGGCAAGGGATTTCAACGTTTTGTCACTTTATTGGTTGGTATACATACACAATGTTTAATCAGTCATTGGTAGATGTAATAATCACAATCGAGATACCTAACAATTAATTAGCACTAGTAACTATTTTACTACTGTACTCTATTTTTAACCGACTTCCAAAAAGGAGGAGGTTAAAAAAATGTGTTTTTATGTATGAGGAATAGTTGCCAGTTGGTCCCATAAAAAAATTGTTCAGTTTGGCTTAGTAGTTTTTATTTTGACCCTCTGTTAACTTGGACTCTTTTTTCTAGTATATTTATTTGTTAAAAACATTATCACATAAAAACAGCATTGGAAATGGAGAATTAAAAAGGTATAATTAGATGGCTGTTTCATCTAAATAAATAGTCAAAAATCTGTAATGTCCCTCTTTGAACACCGCCACATTATCTTATTTAACATAGATCTCAAAATACTTACAATTAATTAAATGACTTATTGAATGAATGAATACAATTTAAGCTTTAAGTACTTTTAAAAAGCGAGGCGATTTAAAATAATAACCAATTACTGCAAATATAGCCGACCTCCCGTTATCAACACCTCTCGGGAATCGAACCCGGCCTATACTTTACGCGCACGCGACTTCCTCATACGACAATTACGCAAGTTACACCGTAACTGACACTAAGAGCATGAAATATAATTTTTACACTTTGCCTTCTTAATCCTTTTTAAATAAACAGGATGTTTTATTTAAATTATTTTATGAACTTGATGAAACGACGGTGACAATCACCGTAGAACAAGTGAATATACTAGAAAATTTCGACGTGTTCTCATAGGTCTCTGTAGCATAATTGGTCAGTGCATTGGGCCGGATTCCCAAGGATACGGGTTCGGAGGATTTCCCAAGGATACATTTACTTGTTTAAAAATTATCACATAAAAATAGCATTATAAAATGCAAAATTAAAAAGTTATAATTGGGCGATGTAATTTTCACGATACTTTGTTTATAATGTAGGTAATGAAACCTAATCTAATCTAGAAAATTCCTACTGTAGTTCACATTAAAAGCAACCTATTACAGACACTATAAAGTAGAAAATAAACAATTTTTCGTTAAAAAAACCGACTCCAAAAAGTAAAAAGCAAAAAACATGTAGAATGCCTTTCCTGCGACCGTCTCTAAAAGGTTTATATTTTGCTTTTTAATTTTTTAAGTCGGTTTTTCTCATGTCACTGCTTGTGCCAGTGTTCTATTACGACGTGCCAGAAATTCGAACCCTACTTCTTTTTTAACTTTGGATCCAAACTTTTAAGGTATTGGAACTTTAACGAAACTTTTAAAAGAGTACCACGAAATACCAATTTCTATGAGACCTATGTCGACATTGGAGGTATTGTTTATTTGTGTTGACCAAGAAAAAAAATTGGGATTTTTCCAGCCAGCCAAGATCGTTCATTCATCATTATCATTGTCTTCTTATGCTGTCCCCAAAATCGAAATAATATCTTATACCGAAAACTTTCATAACCCCTTCTGTCGCGTGTCCTTATTATAAGCACATTACCACTGTATCGGCGTGGTACTACCTCAAAACACCATAACTTTTATCGGAACTAGACTATATTTAATGGAATATCTTACACCAACAACTTTAGCAGCCCCCTTTTGTCACGTTTTTTAACCAACTTCAAAACGAAGGTTATTAATTAGTCGCGTATACTTTTTTATGTATGTTCACCGAGGTACTCAAATACGGCTGAGGGAACCGATTTCAATTATTCATACGTTATAACATCAGGATTGTTGCCAAGTTCATGAAATTGTGAAATCAGTTAAGTATTTTTGAAGAAATCTTGAAAATCTGTTGTAAAATATGGCGTAGTTCCTAATATGAAACTAGATGGCGTTTTACTGTTTCTACTCTGTAGTAAGCCAGCGATGTTTCATCAATGCGCGGAATAAATACAGTGCCATAGATGGCGCGGTGTTATGTACTGAACCTGTTCGATCGTTGTTTCTGTTACCTGTTTTGCGTAGGCGAGTTAGAATAAGTAAAGAATTGTGAAAGAAAAAACTTTTAATATTTTTTTATAAAATTTAATAAAATAAGCCTTATGGAGTCGGTCAGGCAAAGTAAGAAAAATAAAAGTAATAGAAGTGCTATGTAGAATGCCTTGGCTGGCACCGACTCCAAAAGGCTTATTTTTTACTTTTTGAAGTCGATTTTTGTTTTTTTTTTTTATTAAAAGTTCTCTCACGTGCCCTTATTAAATGCACTATGTGATATACACTAATGATATATATCACTACTGTGTCACAATGTTAGTGTATTAAAATAACATAACCAATGAAATAAAACAACAGTATCTGGATATTAAACGCGCCATATTTCACGAAAGATCTAATTGTAATTATTTTAGGTTTTTTAGGGGCTTTTTGATTTTACCGACGTTCCGGCATCTTTTCAGCTGCCGTGGTCACGGGATGACTGGATACTTATAAGTCTACCCCCGAAAAGTTGTTTTATTTCAATGAACAGTGCGCGCCATAACTTAAGAGATACGTATAACCAATATTATTGAACTAAACTATATTCAATAAAATAATTCCGAAAAAAGTATTGGAGAATTTCGACGGTGGTCCGCAAGTCTCAGTAGCTCAGTGAGTAGAGCATAGGACCGTATTTCCAAAGGTCGTGAGTTCGAATCCCATCTGAGAAGCCACTTGTGACCGAGATGACATTTTTAATTTAAAATTTATCTTAGGTATAAAAATAGCATTGAAAAATGCAAAAAATAAAAAATTATAAATTATTGGCTGTTGCATCTTAATCGATCGTGAAACACCTGAAAAAATATTGATGTGACAACGCTGGCCTACAGCGTATTAAAAATATAAAAGTACCTTTTGGAAAATTTCGACGGTGGTCCGCAAGTCTCGGTGGTAAGAGCATTGGAGCGGATTTCCAAAGGTCGTGGGTTCGAGTCCCATCTGAGAATTCACTTGTGGCCGAGTTGACATTTTCCAATATTTTTCTATTTAAAATTTATCATAATTCCGAAAACTTTAATAACCCCTTTTCTGTCGCGTGTCGTTAAAAGCACATCACTGCTGTACCACAGGGCGTGTTAGTGCCGGCTCATTGGCTGCGAGGGTCATCATTGGTCGTAAATTAGCAGCCAATACCCCTGACGATGGGTCGTTAATTTAGTGTTTGAAATATTTCGAAAGTATACAAACAATGGGAGAAGCTTAGTAATAGTAATGTCAGAGCAAATGTGCAAGCAATGATATTAAATTTTACTTTTTTTTTGTATGCATCATGGGGACAGTCTTAGCCTTCATCATACCTGACCTTAAGTATTGATAAGGCTGAAGATGGAAGCGAGCCTCTTCCGGAATCCTCAGCCACTGAGTAACTGGCTGTCTTATATCGAACTGAAGGAACACAACAATGCCGAAAACATTGTTGTTATGGCGTCAGGCTTAGCTAGCCAGGCGGACTTACAAAAAGTTCTACTACCAACCAAACCGAATACAATATGTATCCTTACTGGGAATCGAACCCGGGACCCCTGGGTCTAATACCGGTGGTGCACCACTAGACCACAGAGGCGGTTATTATTTACCTTTAAGTTACATAATTGTGTACCGGTAAATGTTTTGTCGTGTCAATCGAGGAATCTTCCAGTAGGCCAGAAGAGATTTTAGGCTGAATACCTTGGTTTTAGTGAAATTTGGTATGGACATAACTTGAACCGTGGAGATGGATATATACTTTTAATTAAGATAAATAATAATAATAATAAATATTTTCATACAGTCACACCAATTATCTAGCACAAGTAAGGTAAGTTTCATGAAGAACTTGTGTTATGCATACTAGATGAAACATACATATATTTTTTTTTGTGAATACATACATAATATACATATTAAACACCAAGACCAAGACAAATAGACATGTTCATGCCCACAAATATTTGTCTTGTCCGGGGATCGAACCCGGAACCTCTAGCGCAGAAGGCGGGTTTACTACCCTTGTGCCAAACAGGTCGTATAAATGGCTTTACTTAATTCCGCGCGATAACTTAATTCCTCGCGAACAAAGTCGCGGGCGGAAGGCTAGTAAGCAAATATTTCGTTATTGATCCTGCTCAAAATCATCCCCTCCATGCTAACTCATGAGCTTTTAGTAATAAGCTGCGATGCGCGTGGGCAATATGACTAATACTTCATCTGTCACGCGATGTGGAGGGGAGGTGGGGAGGGGAGGGGGTAACCAGCCTCCCTCAGCTGCTACCAATTAGCTTGAATACTTGGGGTGGATGAGTAGCTTTGGGGAATCATGATTGTCTAACAATATTTGAGTTTCATAATAATTATAATGTTATTCAAAAGTTTTTGAACAACCACTGATCTATATAAACTTTTTTTAGAAATTGTGTCATCAGCCATTTCAACTTCCCCACTGCTGGGGCACAGAAAATTGAGCCTGACCCACCATTTTTGGTCACCCATCCCGTGACTAATCATTGCGATAGACGCTAACGGCTACAATCGCAGGCCGAGCGCACAAACCACTGCACCATAAGCTCCTCAGAGCTCTTTGAAATGATCACATACTATTAAATATGTTCCTGTTTTCAGTAGCTTTTCATAGCCAGCACAATAAAACAGTGGTGCTTAGCAGTCAGTTGGCTCTCCACCCTTTTTTTTATCTTGGGCTCTTGCCTATGACCGGCATCCACAGCTCTTGCTCTGGACGCCCGTCACATCCCTAATGTTGCACAACCAGACTATTTTCCATGCCCGAGTTTTCTCTTCTCGGCAAACTTTCCCTTATGTCCCGGCTACACTGAGAGCATTCCTGCACAAACCGTGACCATTATAATGAGTTGCAAAAGCTCGTATCTGTCATGTCCTAGCTATGCAACTTTTAGTTTTTTCACGGTCTGGCAAAGCTATCTAACTTATAACTAGCAGTAAACGCCATTTACATAAGTTCATCTTAAGTTTTGGCGCGCATCGTCATTTTGACGACCTGTTTGGCGCAGAGGTACTAAGCCCACATTCTGCGCCAGAAATATTTGTGTGCATGATCACGTCTATTTGTCTTGGTCTGGGTGTTAATATGTATATTATGTATGTATTTACAAAAAAGTATATAAGTATGTTTATCCGTTATCTAGTCTCCATAACACAAGTTCTTCGTGAAACTTAACGTGGGGTAGATAATTGGTGTGATTGTATATCATCATCATATCATATCATCAGCCTGTCGCAGTCCACTGCTGGACATAGGCCTCTCCAAGTGCACGCCACTGAGATCTGTTTTCGGCTTCTCTCATCCAGCTCCTACCAGCGGTCTTGCGCAAATCATCACTCCACCTTGCCTGAGGACGTCCTATACTACGTTTGCCGAGACGCGGTCTCCACTCTAGAAGTCGTTTACCCCAACGGTTATCGGTTCTACGGCTAATATGGCCAGCCCACTGCCACTTCAGCTTACTAATCCGGTGGGCTATGTCGATAACTTTGGTTCTCTGACGTGTGATTGTATGCAATTATTTATTATTGTTATTATTTATCTGTTGAAATAAAATACTTTTAACAATCACTTAAAACCAAAAGACCTTAAAATAAAGAACAATAGATCTACTAAGCTCGTGTAAATAAACTGTGCGATAGTGATCTCGAAAAGTTACCTTTTATTTATGTATCTTCAAGATATAACCTAAAAAGAGATTCACTTTCATTTTCGACTTCGGATTTCAAAAGCTCTAACGGACATGTAAATTCCTACGCATACAAAATTCAACAGCAACGGCATTCGAACAACCCCGTATTAGTTCTAAGTAATTAACCTCTTATCGGCGTGTGCGCATATAAAATACGCACCCTCTTCCTAACCCCTCTTATTCAAATTAACAAAACATTACTGTGTATTCCGAAACAATTATTTTATTCGCATACGAAAAAAACATCCCTTTTTATAATTCTATTCAACAAAATTACTCCATACTGTGATAAAAATAAGGTTGAATTTTACTTGCAGATTAGAAGTCCAGTCAGTTGTAGAGATATGTAAGTGAAAAATAAAGAAAAAACTGTGGCACGCGCCCGCGTACGCACTAGTATCTTCCCTTACGATCGTAGGGAGACGTAGGGATGAACTCGTTGTCGATAATATATTAAAAAAATAGAAATAAAAAAAACGCGATGTAATAATTAAACTTATCTTTAGAATCAAATGATACTCGTATAACAAAGAGTTTCTGTCTGTCTGCCTGTGGATTTTATTGATTGTTTTTTAAGTTACAATTACTTAAAATAAAACAACTTTTACGGATATCCGTAAAAGTTGTTTTATTTCAATGAACAGTGCGCGCCAAAACATAAGATGTTACAATTACTTATTTGTTTTTATGGATTAATTAATAGTTTTTAAATTTTGCATGTTAATATTATCTAATTATATAATTGATCTTGAGCAACTGATCCTCAATTGGGAGTACTGCTCTCCCAATTTCCAAAGGTTGAGAACAACTTGTGAGTCAAGAACTATTATTCTAATAAAATGTATCATACGTTGGATATATCGATAAAACAATCTCAAGTTTTTCTCAAAACTTTTACGGATTTTAAACAGTGTGCGCAAATATCAGTACTTTTTTTTATTTCAATAAACTTATCGATAATATTTAAACCCTAATACTAAAGTATAAGGGTTGTCTGTAGATCCCATGTGTCCCAAGCAGTGGCGCGTGCGCAGGTGACGGTTACGGTTGGTTCGCTACATTCGGTAACATCACAACTAATCTGAATTGAATTATTGTCCAAACACCACGCTTGCGTGGACACAACGATCTAACAAAAGTGCTCACGTTTTCAAAGCCTTTGCAAACGTTTAAAGAAGTGTTTCAAGTTTAAAACATCAAAATTGGTTGATACCATTCCTATTTTTTGTATCTGCTTAATATCCTTAGTAAGTACCTTAAAAAAAATGAACTTTTAACGAACTTTATTTTTGAACTTGGAAAAATGTCTATTATAAAAATATTACTAGTAGGTAGTAATATTTTTATATGAAGAGAAGGACTTACTTGTAGGTACTTGTAGGTGCGCTACAATCTGATCTTTACAAAGTTAATGCTCAACAGCACCGTTTATGAAATAATCCAAAACCTTAAATGAAATCTTACTATTATTTTTATGATTTTGTATTTTTCGCATTTTTCAATGCTATTTTTATACTTATAGTAAATTTTAAATAGAAAAATATTAGAACCCGGCCACAAGTGAATTCTCAGACGGGAATCGAACCCGCGACCTTTGGAAATCCGGTCCAATGCTCTAACCGCTGAGCTACCGAGACTCAGCGGTTAGAGCATTGGACCGGAATAATTTTTATTTAAATATTCAAAAAAAATATTTTTTAAATAATTTTTTCCAATATTTTTCTATTTAAAATTTACCATCTTACTATTTTCTCGTTTACCTCTAAAAGTCGTGTTCTTGTCGGCGTAGTCTTCTCCAATCCTTAATAAACATTTCTTTGATCTCCTAATTCAACCCGACATTTTATCGCAATCTGCCACCAGGAAATATAACAAATGAATAGGAACGAAGTAGGTACTCGTAATTCTTATGTTTTGGCTAAGGTGCCGAAACGTTGGGAAAATAAAAAAAACCCTAAAAATTACAACTTAGTTCGTGAAATATAGCGCGTTTGATATCCGTAAAAGTTATTTTATTGCAAGGAACGAAGTAATTCAAAGAAAGTCAAAGACTTCAAGCAGGCTTGACTTGGGACACAATTTTCATCATCTTAGCCAGATGACACCCACTGATAGCTATAGGCCGCCCCAAGGTCATAATTAATGTGACCTAAGTATTCATGTAAAGGACATGAGTACTTAGTTCATTGATTAAAAAAAACAAATGTATAGTAATAGTATCTTTTTTTCTTTTACAAGATCAGATTGACCCGATATCGATATAAGATCGTTCCTCGCGGGCGCGTCTCTACGGCGCGTGTCGCGCAGGTGCCGGTTCCGCTCCGCTTATCAACGTACCCACACCTGGGATAGATCGAGATATAGCTCTAATCGGGTGCGTCTAGACTTGCTTTTTTAACTTTATTACTACAGTAATAAAGTTGGGTACTGGGTATTATCGTACAAGCGTAGGCTTGTGTTGTTTTATTTGTAACAGTGAGTTTAGATACATGTCTTCTAAGGAATCTCTAGTAGTAGTAGGTAGGATATGAAAAAAATATAATTAATGATGCATTTCAAAAAATCCTATTAGAGTGATAGTATAATAAGCTACGTAAAATATTTAAAACGAGTTCGCGGAAAACTGCAGATTTTTCTATGTGAATCTCACAATTATCAAGGTAAACGAAAACCATTGTGTGCACGTATACTACAGCGCCACAGTGGTGGCCACATGCATACACAAAATCTACGGAATAAGTGTGCACACAAAACGGATTTGAAAACAGGTCTGCCCTGAGGTCACCGGTGACCTACGAAGCGCCTAAATACAGGGCAGGGTCCGGTCACCGGTGACCTATGTGGCGGTGAACGTTTAAAATTATCGAAAACTATCGTTTTAGAAAATATCGGTATAGAAAATTTATTGGCCAAAATTTGGTTACAATTAAAGATTTTGAACAAAGATAGGTAACAACATATTCTGTTGACTTAGTCAACGTGCAAATATTTATCATACAATTTTGATTCCATTATAATTATAATACATAAACATTATTAATTAATTTAGTATTTGACAAATCGATTGAATCTAAAGCAATTAATCACAATACTTACGAATATAATTACAAAATATGTAATTATTGTTCCAGAGTTACGTCATATACATTCAGGCAAAGAAATAGTAAGTAGGAAGTAGTATATAAAAGGACGAAATTTGAGATTTCTGTATCGAATTGGAACGGGATAGACACGGGTGAAACCTAAGGCGGCGTGTAACACATATATACACATGAATTCATTTCATTTGACATCCATTGGCTTCATTTGACAGTTGAAGGCCATATAATGACCATATGGTCATTCAACTGTCAAATGAAGTCCATATCCGTGCCTATAAATAATAATAATAATAAATATTTCCATACAATCACACCAATTATGTAGCCCACGTTAAGTATCATGAAGAACTTGTGTTATGGATACTAGATAACGGATAAACATACTTATATACTGTTTTTTTGTAAATACATACATAATATACATATTAAACACCCAGACCAAGACAAATAGACATGTTCATGCACACAAATATTTGTCTTGTCCGGGGATCGAACCCGGGACAGGTTATTTTTATAGTTTGCAAATCTTTTGCTTATATCACAAATAAATGATTAATACGATTGTACATTATACACGGCATTCTTATACTTTGATAAACCAACATTTATACCTTTGGGGGAGGCCTATATCCAGCTGTGGGTGTTATGTGGCTGAGACGACGACGACGAAGAATCAAGCCTTTATAAAGCCAATCCTTTTAATTTACATTAAAAAAAAACCACATAAACCTGAATGAATCATCAAATTTTTAAACTGCTAAAAATCAATATGCTAGTTTTAAAAACTGAACATATTCAGTTTCTTTACCGAAAACGTTGTGTAATGTTACTTTAAACAAAAAAAAAGGTAAATACTTAAAGCATTAACTGCTAACTGCTGGCTAACTTCATAACGAGATTACCGCACTTCCTGTGCTCTGTGCTCACACAATACGCACTTAACTGCGGTTATTGACTAACCGGCCGTTACGGTAACCACCCAAAATCTTGGTTAAACATTTAAATACTTATAAATGATTTATTCTTTCAAAAACTTTTTGTATAACTTCGAAGCGAAAAGATATCAAGGAAAACTTTTTGACAATATTTTCACCGTACAACATGTACATACGGCCACATAAACTAAGTTTTGTAACGCTAACGAGCTCTATGATAAATAAACAATAGAGGCAAATGAACCGTCGTGGGTTTTTTCAAAATGTTAATTTTTAACCGACTTCAAAAAAAGGAGGAAGTTCTCAATTCGATTGGTATATATATATATATTTTTTTATGTATGTACACCGATTACGCCGAGATTTTTGAACCGATTTCCGTGATTCTTTTTTTGTTCGATGCAGAATTGCCAATTGGTCCCATAAAAGTTTTGTTTAGTTTGACCCAGTACTTTTTATGTTTTGAGCATTTTTATACATTTCATTTCATATTTGTTACTTGGATGACATGATATTATCTTCCTTTAAAAACTGTGAAATAAAAACTTTTTATAAAAAAAATGAAAACCGACTTCAAAACACTAAAAAGCAAAAAATACACCTTTTGGAGTCGGTGCCAGCCAAAGCATTCTACTTTGCGGTCCTACTATTTTATTTTTCTTGCCTTGGTTTGCACCGACTCCAAAAGGTTTATTTTTTGCTTTTTAGTGTTTTGAAGTCGGTTTTTATTTTTTTTATAAAAAGTTTTTTTGCTTGTAATTTAAACTTTTTAGAGTGCATAGGTACTACACAAAACCCATTATTGAAAACCGCATCAAAATCGGATTAATAGTTTTGGTTTTGCTGCAGTTTACTGCAGCGCCCCCTGGTAAGTTGACACCATAACATCGATCCAAGAACATACACCAATCAAACCCGAACCCATCACTGAAAACCGCATTAAAATCGAACTAGTAGTTTTGAAGACAAATGGCAACATTGGTTTGCACAAACAAACATCACGGGAAAAAAACTAGAAAAATCAATTCGTCCCACTTATTGCCTAGACGGGATTCGCAATTGCAACCATTGGATGTCTGGTCCATAGTTAAAAGTCAAAGGTTTTTATTCAAATAGTAGGTATTATAGAAAAGTGAAAATTAACCGCCTCTGTGGTCTAGTGGTACAACCACCGGTATCAGACCCAGGGGTCCCGGGTCCGATGCCCAGCGGGGGTACATATTGATTTCGTTTGGTTGGTGGTAGGACTTGTTGTAAGTCCGCCTGGTTAGCTACCACCATCTTATCTAAGCCTGACGCCATAACATTTTTGAAGTGAAAACTTCTTTAGCGGCGTTGAGCACTTTTTCTGTAATGGGTATAAAATCTTAAACTCGCGTCAGGACACGTGACCTGATCGAAAAAGCGTAGGACGGATGGAGAATGTTGAGGTGACAGGTTGACTATGGTCTCGGTTGCTTAGCGACAGACTGTTGATAATGTCTTTTACTTGTCTCTTGTTTTATTGTCAATATATATTTTTCGATTCTCTATAATAACTAATGTTTTCTTATATCTTATTACCTAACTTAACGTTCACTTTAATATGGTTTGTCATGTTTGTGTACGATAGCGCAATAAATGAATATTGTATTCTACCACATAAATGATAGTACTTTTATACTGATAAAGCAATTGGTGCAAAATTATTCCCTAACCATTCCAAAATATCAAACATGCTCAACGTTAATAATCAAGTTTTCACTTCTGCCGGCACTCCCGGAGTGCAACCCGTCTTTTTTTTTTTTTTTTACATTGTTGTGTAGTTCGAGATACGATAGCCAGTTCCTCAGTGGCTGGGGATTCCGGGAGAGGCTCGCTTTCATCTTCAGTCTTATCAATACTTAACATCAGGTATGATGAAGGCTAAGAGTCTCCCCGTCATTCATAAAAAAAAACTACCAGGCCTTTTTCCTACTAGGCCTACTGCGTGAGAGTTAAAGTAATAATCTGTTTGGGATAAATATCGATTCGTCTGGAAATCGGCGCCTAATGAGATAATATTATAGGTATTACCGCGGAAGAGATGCGGTTTGGCTGCTTTATTTTTGTTGGGCCACGAAAACAGCGTCTAAATTCGCAACAACGTTTATAGTGATAACGGATTTATCTGTCAGTAAGTAAATAAGTTTTACTTATAACAAAATCATTTCGTATAATATGCGGTGTTCATGATCTGTCAAAGAATTATTTTTACAATTTAAGTTTAAAAATATATAAAAACTTTTGCTGCCAATAAGTCAACTGCGGGTGTCGACATTGACAGAGCAAACTACTACTGTAGATATTGTTCGGCAGCAAGCGTCGACCAGTCGACAGTTGCTGCTGGCGCTGGTAAAGTGGCGACAGATGCAGTTGTGTGTGAGACGCTGTCGACCAACGTGTCGAATATTGCTCTGACCAAGTGTTGCAGTTGGCGCTGTCGACAGCTGGAGTTGGATCTGTCGACATCAAAATGCTAATTTTAAGCATCACGGTTTAATTTTAAAATATTTATTTTTCGAATTTTTATGTTCAAATTGGAAAATCTTGACTCCTAGGTACTCTAATAAATGATTTATAAAATCAGGCAAAACCACGTATATTCATGGGTGACTTTTACATAAATAGCTAGACCAGTTATTATTTATATTTCGTAGCCACATTTATTCAATGGACTGCAAAGCTTTCTTTACTTTTACCATAATGAGGTTTTATACAATGTGTATTATGTAAAACGAGCAAGTGCCTAATTTTGCGTATCCGCTACAAGTGAGGAACATCGTATTGATCGAGCATTTTGGGCATGTTTGACAACCCTGTAGCGTTTAATTTAATTTTTCAGTCCTCAGATAATAGTTATTAACTAGTAAGCTTATTTCATAAGGTTGCTACAACTCTGATACGTCAATTGATATAATTATTGTTTATAACCTTTTATAACCAACTGAAATAGACAATCACAATATAATTTGATATGAATGACAAATTTCAGTTTGACTGTATTAAGATATTAAAGAAATAACTTTAATATGGGGATTGAAAACTCAAACTGTACGTAGATACTTGCAAGCAAGTCGTTATTTTTTAGTTTATGATTAATAGAAATAAAAACACTGCGAATTGCAAAATGGTAAGAGTCAAGTCAGTCAGCTATAAGTATAAGAAATATAAGTATGCTATAAGTCGGCTATTCAGAACTATTCAGAACAGAAACAGTCGTCCATAAGCCAAGAAAGTATACACTCCAAGTCAGATGCACCACAGTGTACTTTAAACACTATCGGATGTTAAACATCTTACTATCGACGTCTTTAAAACTGTCAACAACCCAATCGCGGGTGCTTCCTGGCGGCATCACGTGATGAAGCGTGATCATCAGAGGGCGGCGCGCGGGACGTGGAGTCAGAGGCTCTTTTCACGGAGAGTACAAACAAAGTATATTAACTATTACAAACTTATTACAGTCAACACCACGCACGGCGTAACACTTCGACCATGAGAGTGCTCTTACGGCGCTCGTCATAGCGGCGGTTTTGTAGAGTAAATGTAAAACGGACGACCTCCGTGGTAGAGTGGTACGTACACCGGTTTCTAGGTGTCGCCTACTCTGATGTCCTGGGTTCGAATCCCACGAAGCAAATGTTTGTATGATGAATACGAGCATTTATACCTGAGTCATGGATGTTTATTCTAGATTTCTACACATAAATAGTTATATATGTATGTATAATTATATGTATTTATATCCGTTACCCTAGAATCCCATAACACAAGCCTTACAGTGCTTACTTTGGGGCTAAGTTAATTGGTGTGAGTGTAAGAAATATTTATTAAAATATATATATATTTAAAACCGTAAGTACTGTTGATTGTAAAGGCATAGTTTTTAACAACATTATTATAAGATTTCAAAGATTACAAATACTTCAAATCTGTCAACAGCCCATCTTTAATCATGGTAAATAGCCTGTGAAGTCACATATGGGTCAGATCGCGGGTGATTCCTGACGGCATCACGTGATGATGCGTGATCATCAGCAGGCGGCGCCGCGGGCGGTGTTTATAGCCATCGGTAGCCCGATGAACGGCCACTTAGCAGCCACAGAGTAATAAAAAGAAACAAAGGTAATGTTATAAATCTGAGTATTGATTTAAACTTTTAGTTTTGCAAAAATTAAGTAAAAGACAGACAAATATAAATTCACCTTATCGTCATCGTATTTTATAATTTTTACGTCCCTACCTACCGTCCTACTGTTAGTGGACAGGTGTCCATTATAGATGTACAAAGTGGTTAAAAAGAGACAATGTTGATAGGTTTTGAATGAATGGACAGATAAAACGGAAGAGAAGGACAAAGTGCCCCAAATAGATTAAGATGAGTACAGGGAAATAAAAAAACCAAACATTTTTTTCACTTTATAACCAATTCGATTGGAAAACTCAGAGATGCAATTTTATGTCCCCACTGCCGATGCACTGTATTTTTTTATGCACAGAAAAGGAGAATGGGCCATGATTTACCCACGCGGGCTCATGGATTTTATTAAATATTCTCTAATTAAAGTTCTTAAACAACATAACAACGATACAGTTTAAAACATTACGATGTCTCTGACTCGTACCCTACTCTGTGCACTACCAAAATTCGGACTGATATCTCATGCTTTTGTCTTCTATCATAAAGTTAACCCACCCAAATTGAGCAGACCACCCACAAAGCGTACTGTACAAGGGAACTACATCTACGCAATCCTTCCAGGTTACTTGGCTCCAAACGTTAAATTTCAATGTTCGTGCTGCAAAATCAGTCATTTAAGTTAAATCGGATGATTAACCAAATGGCGGACAAGATGATGGCCTAGTTTGCTAAATGGACGGTTATCAGTCAGTATTATATTATGATTGATTCGATATAAAATAAGATATCGTAATTGGCCGATTTTCGAGTGATTGTTGCGCGAATTTCTCGCGATTTTTCGGAAGGTTATTTGTAAATGTGAATTGGAGAAGTAGAAGATGTAGCCAACATTAAAGGTATTTATAGCTTTTCTATATTTATATCCAAGTTTTATATCGTTTAATACGACATATTTAATAGATTTTCAGAATTGTCTGCAAAATCCAAAAATAAATGAATATACAAAACGATTACCTACCCATTATTTTTGTGAAGTATATTGAATAATAATACGCGTAAATATAATATCTTTAATTTTTAATCATACTTCCATCATACTTCAGATATTAATGGCCTAATTGAGAATATTTAAATGTAGATTATTAATTAAGTAAGAAAAGGACTCAGTAAACGTAATATTCATACATTTTTGTGTTTCGAATCATGAATTTGTTCCATATAAGCAACAAATGTTATTTTTTACAATATTAAAAAATACCCATAAAAACCAGAAGCGATAACGACATCTCCCGCTGCCCAGGACTTCCAAAAAAATTATCAAAAAAATCTAATATTACGTTTTAATAGCCCAAAAATATATATGTATATTAGTTGTTCGATTATCATATTAACGTCGTTTGTATAAAATTTCGTCATGGCTGACAAATTAAGGATACTTAAAATGAAATAAACCCTTACCTTTCTCATCAGCTATTGAAATTTTTCAAAGTTCGATTTAGAGATCTTTTGAAGTTAGTTAATAAATTATCAGTTTAATTGTTTGGTGACAATAGTAAGAAGATCTATTGGAAGATAAGTGACAATTTATACTGGGAAAAAAAAATATTTACAAATCTTCATATATTTTTTTTTCATAATAAGATATTAATTTTTAAAACAAGATCTTATTAAAAATTCAACTTACACATGTGTTATTTTTTATGACAAATTACGTTTTGCAGCGTATTCCAGGCCTTGAACTAAGTACCTATTTTATCAATTAAAATTGTAAGTTGTTTGAAATTGAAAATATTACCAACCAATGATTTGGTAATAACTAGGAATCACATTTTGCATAGGTATAAAGAAGTGATCCCAACACATAAATCTAAAAATTTGCGAAAAAATGTGATTGTAAAAAAATCGATATCTTGGTATTGATAACGAATTTCGGACACACCATTACATAAAATATATTACCTACTACCTCAAAACATCGATGGGAGAGAAGCAAAGAGGTGGGTACTTAAAATAAAACCTCGTAAGTATTAAATCGCGCAATAACTCATTTTAAGGCCGGACGCACAACGATAGCCTGATTCCCTGCGTCTGCGATGGACCGGAAGTGAGCTGACGATGCGTGTAAGCCTCTGACAAATTTACTTACTTCCGGATAAAGATTTATTGACCACACTTAACAAATCTTTGATTCATTTTTAATTATTAATACCACTTTATTATGATTTATTTGAGCGTCATTATTTTCGTCTAGCGGGACCTGCCTGAGACTAACTTGTAAGCCGAGACAATTTATTCTAGTAGTATTCTATTAAAAAGCATAAGAGTTAGCATTGAAAATGCAAACTTAAAATCATAAACGTCATAATTGACGTCGTCAGAATTTCAATGCATGAATAAAAATCCCCTTACTACTCCTTCCTAATGCAATGTCAAATATTATCTTTTTTACCTAACAGTAAAAAAGGTAAAAGATTTCTCACAGTGCCAGTAGCAAATCTTGTTTACGAAATTAATACCTTTGATACCGATCAAACACCGCAAAGAACAAAAAAAACAGACAGCTGAAAACAAAAGTGCAAAATTTCGATACGGTCTCAAACTCGTCAACATTTTTTGGTAAAAATAAAAGATAAGCATCAGCATATTAACGAAGTTAGATTTAGGAGGTTGTGGTGCGGCGCACTCTCAATAACTTTGGTGTGATTTATTAAATAAAGAGTAAGATATACAGACGCGCCACTCCTTCGATATTCTCCAGTAACTTTCTAAGTTTTAATGAGATGTTTCGTAGCGATGTATCTATACCCTTTAGTTTTATAGTAACTTTATAGTACGTACATCTTATGTTTTGGCGCGCACTGTTCATTGAAATTAAACAAATTTACGAATATCAAACGCGCTATATTTCACTAACTAAGTTGTAATTGTCAGTATTTTTGGGTTTTATAGTTATTATTATTATTATTATTTAACCCTAAAAAACCTAAAAATACGGACAATTAGGACTTAGTTCGTGAAATATAGCGCGTTTGATATCCGTAAAAGTTGTTTTATTTCAATAACTTAATAGTAGAAGTAGCTTAATAATATAGTAACTTAAGGCACATCATTTTAAGGACAGGATTTGTACCTATGACATACCTAAATAGAAATTGCAAAGTATTAATTTTTTTATCAATTTTAGGTAACTCACCCTAATTAGATATTGGGTTTAATACATTTTGACCATAGAGCAACCGCGTTGCTCTATGATTTTGACGATTCAAAACTACCGAACGCTATTTCAATAAAGACATTTATTTTTATTATTATTCAATTAGTTTGTTTCTGCCATATCTTTTATAACAAGCTACCATCCTGCCTCTGTTCTTCTCTTCTGCGTAAAGTCAGCAATTGTATTATGAAAAAAACATAGTTATTTCTTTTACAACCAATCAAGACACATTGATTCCATCTTTTTCTACAATTCAACCGTCTTTCCTATGGTTTACCATTACCACACAACTCATCACACCCTCTTGAGATATCTGTTCTATGACCAACTCCCGCGCAGATAGGCACTGCATTATTTTCAAATAAATCAAATGCCTTTTTTCCGCCATTACGTTGACGACAAATATAAAAATGTCAACCGTCTCGCCGCAATATAAAAGATGTCCATATTTAAAAAGTCGTTTGAATCATTTCGAATAAAATATCTTTCGGTTTTCAAATTCGGAATAAATTTTGTGTCACCTGCGCCTGCGTACCGGAAGAAGTGCAATCGTATAACCGTCCTTTTTAGTTATATTGCTCTGTCTCCTTCTGTTTCGTTTTTTTTTTATTTTTACTTCGAAAGATCCGTTCGCAGATAAGTAAGGTTTTATATGCGATAAATTTTGTACACTTTTCTCATAGATCGTCTCATAGATATCTGTGGTGGCAATTTGTAAGTAGGTAGCGATGACAGGTGAACAAACAAACAATAGTTTTGATATGATATTTAATTTTATACGTTTTAGATAACCTTTTGAATATGGGATACATTTCGGGTGAACTTTCTTATACAAATCAAGTTAAAAAAACATTCCTGAAACGGTTTCTTTTTCAATATTTTAAATAGTTTTAAATTTTACTCATCTTTGTTGGTATTACATTTATATAATAAATGGTGTTTTCCCCTTTATATTGAAGAATTTTCTCAGAAAATTCATTGAAAAAAAAATACCGTAAGCCGGTTTCAACACCGATAGATAAATTCTGAATAGCTTATTTGGCAAATAATTTGACAGTGTGAAATGAAAAAAAAAGTTAAGTCATCGTTCATCAGTGTCTCAAAGTGTCTATTTCTTACAAAATACAAAAACCATTGAGAATGCATTTTTTTTTAACAAAATCAAAAGTTTTCCCTTCGTTTGGACATCGACTTTTAAAAGTTTTTAAACTTTTTGCCTTTAAAAACTTTAAAATTACTGCAAACCCTTTATCCTTCAAGTATCGCACGAGATAATTAGTAATTCTCAAATTATCCGCGGTTTAATCCGGCAATTACTCGGGTTAACTTTAACCGGCGCGATGGCAATACGCGGGGTTATTATGTACCAATGGATCGGTCGAAAAGTTCGGTGAGAATAGTATGTAGGTGCTGTAGGTTGTAGACGAGCGGTTCGGACTCCAGAACACGCCCAGAAATGATAGCCTTTGGCCCTAATAAAAGACTTTCATGCTAGAGATTTTAACCGCCTCTGTGGTCTAGTGGTACAACCATCGGTATCAGACCCAGGGGTCCCGGATTCGATTCCTAGCGGGGGTACATATTGTATTCGGTTTGGTTGATGGTAGGACTTGTTGTAAGTCCGCCTGGCTAGCCACCACCATCTTATCTAAGTCTGACGCCATAACAACAATGTTTTTAGCATTGTTGTGTTCCGCCAGTTAAAGATAAGATATCCAGTTCCTCAGTGATTGGGGATTCCGGGAGAGGCTCGCTTCCATCCTCAGCCTTATCGTTACTTAACATCAGGTGTGATGAAAGCTAAGAGTCTCCCCGAACTTCACAAAAAAAAAAAAAGACAGATGCTCTAGAATGTGCGGCTTTTATCGACTCATAGTAGCAGGATAACGTGTTTCTGTCCTGGGATATCGAATTTGTATTTTTTTAACCAAAATACTGTAACTGTTTGCTACTAAAAACGATCTTCGACATTATAGGACTGTTGAGGATCAATGGGACAAACATTTTGACAATAGTTGCATGCAATTGTAAAGGTTTCACTTAAATTTGTAATAAAAATCGTGGCTAGAAAAGTGTCGAATTCAAGATGTCACAACGCGAATATCCAGCTCACATCTTAGCGTCATTCAAAGTTCTTCTTCGGAGCAAACTTGCTCCATCTTCGGCCACTTCTCTGAAATCCAAAACGAGGCCAAGAGTAAGTCCTATTTAATACCATAAAAAAGGTGAAAGAGTAATGCGTATGTCGTAGGATAGGTTGATAAATAGAATTTTCGCAAAAATCCTAGGGATTTGGCAAAAACACGGATAATTAGACAAAAGTGTTGATATTTCTCAATCGAAAAAAGATAAGGTTTTTGCAAAATTACAGGTTGCTTTAGTAACATTGGATATTCTTTATTCTGATTGGCTTAATTTTTGCTTGCATGCTAACTTTTATTCTGGTTCACAGAAAGTTTACTACACGTGAGAGAGTGGATTGACATTTGAAACGTCAAGTCGTCAACCAATCAGAGAAGATGTTATTTTGGACGATCCGACTATCCAATCAGTGTTCTTATTCCATAATAGCCAGCGATTTTTTTCGCAATCTTTCTAAGGCAACCAGTTTTTTCGCAAAAATCCTTTCTTTTTTCAGTAGGATTGCGAAATTACAACACCATTATTTAATTATCTGTGTTTTCGCAATATCACTAGGATTTTCGAAAAAATAGATTTATCTAATTATCCTGCGACACGTATAATGCATGCATTTAAATCAAATTGCTTTAAAATCGAATAAATGTTGTATTGAGTACTTTAAACTTAAATGTTGTATTTAAATTTAGACTACAAAACATCTACAAGTTTTCGTCATAATAATTGTTAGTAGCGACCAAACCTACAAAACATCTACAAGATTTCAAACCTACAAAACTACAAAACATCTACAAGTTTTCGTCATAATAATTGTTAGTAGCGACCAAACCTACAAAACATCTACAAGCTTTCAAACCTACAAAACTACAAAACATCTACAAGTTTTCGTCATAATAATTGTTAGTAGCGACCAAACCTACAAAACATCTAAAAGTTTTCAAACCTACAAAACTACAAAACATCAACAAGTTTTGGTCATAATAATTGTTAGTAGCGACCAAACCGCCCGTCTACAAGCCACGCCTAAAGGAATAATGATACCGGAGTATGGACGCGTATAGACGCGGACGGACAGCGGCTCGCAATTACGCTGTCCGCTCGACGCGCAAGTGAAATTCAAAATTAGAATCCAATCCTGCGCAGTTTTCGTGAATGTATAGAAAGGCTTGTGCAGGTGCAGGTAGGAATAGTACGAGTTACACTGGCTTTCAAAATTCTACTTTCCAACCGGGGCTGTACCAAGTCCTGCCCCCTAATTGTCTTATTTAAAAATCTATCGCAATCCCTTTTAAAGGTATTATGATTGTGATAGTGATTTATGGAATTGTGTGAATCCTTTCGGAACGAATGATGTTTTAAATGACACTTCATTTGCCATTTCTCCATACATTTGAAAGATATTTTCGTCTGTCACATTGCTTTGACAGTTTAATTTCGTATATTCAATACCTTTCAAAACGCGTCCCGATCACAATCTCTATCAAATGTCAAAAGTGATGGCCTGAAGTATGTGAATATCTTTCAAATGATGAATTGAAAGGGATTGCGATAGATTTTAAAATTAGACAATTAGCCCCCTGGTTGGTTTTTTGGGAGCTTCATTTAAAAAAAGTTATAGATATGTAGAAAACGTTTATATCACAAATAATAGAACTTAAACAGGAATTTCGTTTGCATAATAAATTATTTATTTACCCTCTGTATTTTCCGAGAAAACGTTTCCCAAAAAAAATTTTACTGGTCAACCGGGAGTTCCCCGTGTACCACACTTTTGGAATTGCAATTTCTTCTAAACTGTAATGAGTTACAGTTTTGAAATAATTAAAGTATGTTAGCAACTCAGTAGGCCTAGCATGACCGGCTTTTATCGACTCCATAACTCGATAACGTGGCACTGTCCCGCTCACATTGTAGCGGAGTAAGCAAGACAGTAGGCCTAGCATGAGTGGTTTTTATCGACTCGATAACTCGATAACGTGCCACTGTCCCTCTCACATTGTAGCGGAGTAAGCAAGACAGAATGATGCGCTATATCATATCGCGTGATAAAGCGGTGTTCATGCTAGGGAGCCAGCATGATGCGCTATATCATATCGCATGATATAGCGGTGTTCATGCTAGGGGGGCTGGGCCCCTACCGCGCAAGTGTCATCGACATCTAAATCGACTTCATTTGACAGATGGATGTGCCATATTGCTCTTAGTCTTTGGTAAGATTTCATTTGTGTCAAAAAGAAGCAGCAATGTGCCACATCCATCTGTCAAATGAAGCCGATTTCGATACCGACGCTACTTGTGCGGTACGGCCCCTGAGGCTCTCTAGTTTTTTTAACCATTTTTATTACGAATTTATGAACTTTAGAAGTGTACGGTTTGCACCGCACAAAGTATGTCACCGCGTCAGCATTTTAATTTTTAATACATTTCTTTAAATATAATTATTGTAATTTAGTCAGTCACATCATATCACTTCAATTGTGAACTCGTTTGTAACAAGACATAAATAAACATTTATAAATCGCCAAGGATTTATTATTTATCAAGAATATCAAGATCCAGCAAGTCTGTTGAGTGGCAGCATCAAGGCACTACCCAACATTGTGGTCCTTCGAGCCGGATATTTATGAACTTTAGAAGCAATAGCTATTTTAAAAGTGTGGTGCCACACTTCTTGAAGACCGGTGTATTTGGACTAACCAGTAATTTATGAGTGACAAATATCATATGATGAACATTTACATTCGTTCCTTATTAATTATGTACCTTCCGCCCGCGGTTTTACCAGCGTGGTTCCCGTTCCCGTGGGAATCTCCGTCCTTTAAACTTACTCTATGCCAAAATCAAATCGATTGGTTACGCGAAGGAAGGAAGGACGAACAAACACATTTTCGTATATATATATATATATAAGTGCGATAGCAAGAGCCTTAACTGGACACTGCAAACTAAAAAGACACCAATTTCACATGAAATTAATTGACACTGACGTTTGCCGTTACTGCGGATTAAAGAGAGAAACACCCAAACATCTCCTATGTGACTGCGGACCCCTAATTCACAAACGCAGTATCCACCTGGGCCGGCATATAATTCGGCCAGAGGAACTAAAATCTCTTAGAGCTAGGAAGATTTTAGACTTCCTGGAAGCCGCCAGGCTAAAAGAGATACTATAACAAGGTGGCGAGTTACAATAGATCTTATAGGTCGCAGTGACTACAGTTCCAACTGGAGCTGCATAGCCCCTATATCCTGCAATAAATAAAAAATAAATAAATATATATATATATATATATATATATATATATATATATATATATATATATATATATATATATATATATAATACTAGAGGCCGGGCGCGGTTTCACCCGCGTGGTTCCCGTTCCCGTGCGAATTTTGGGATCAAAGCTATCCTATCTCTTAAGTTGGACCAGACTGCTCACGGTGTGACAATTTAATTAAAAATTGGTTAAGTAGTTTAGGAGTCCATCGCGGACAAACATCGTGACAGGAGATTTATATATATTAAGACTAGAGACCGGGCGCGGTTTCACCCGCGTGGTTCCCGTTCCCGTGGGAATTTTGGGATCAAAGCTATCCTATCTCTTAAGTTGGACCAGACTGCTCACGGTGTGCCAATTTAATTTTAAATCGGTTAAGTAGTTTAGGAGTCCATCGCGGACAAACATCGTGACAGGAGATTTATATATATTAAGACTAGAGACCGGGCGCGGTTTCACCCGCGTGGTTCCCGTTCCCGTGGGAATTTTGGGATCAAAGCTATCCTATCTCTTAAGTTGGACCAGACTGCTCACGGTGTGACAATTTAATTTAAAATTGGTTAAGTAGTTTAGGAGTCCATCGCGGACAAACATCGTGACAGGAGATTTATATATATTAAGACTAGAGGCCGGGCGCGGTTTCACCCGCGTGGTTCCCGTTCCCGTGGGAATTTTGGGATCAAAGCTATCCTATCTCTTAAGTTGAACCAGACTGCTCACGGTGTGCCAATTTAATTTAAAATCGGTTAAGTAGTTCAGGAGTCCATCGCGGACAAACATCGTGACAGGAGATTTATATATATTAGGATTAGTTAAGATACTCCGCTGAGGATTCCTTGTTTCTCGAGTCTAGTATAGCATCTAACACTCGCATTTATACTCAAGTCAAGTAATGTGTTGAGTAAAAGTCGTTTGACGTTTTTATACAATACAAAGGATAACTTAAGATGTGCTTAGACAAAGGAATACTTGGTCAAGTATTCTTACTTTTAAAAGTTTTTATTTGATTTAAATTCTTGTTTATTGTATAAAAACGAAAATTTTAAATAACGACTTTTACTCAAGACATTAAATGACTTGACTATAGATACGAGTGTAACCCCCATATTCTAAGTCGTTCCTCCAAATTTTTTTACACTCCACTCAAACTCATTCGACAAATTTGGTATTCATAGTTGCAATAAATCTCCTCCACACAAATTATTCCTCACTTGAGTGTAATAATTACAGAGTTGCGACTTATGATACCGATTTCGTGGAGTATTTCGAAGAGGTTTTCAGTGAGGTTTCGTCAAGTCGAGGACGAGTAAGTTTTGGAGGAACGACTTAGAATATGGGTGTAAGTCTCGCATAACGTCTTAAGTAGATATGTACTGAATTATCAACCAAGTGTTTTTTTTTTTCTATAAATATAGCTCTAACCTTATAGGGACTCATATTAGTCCGACAACACTAAACTACAATTAATATGATTAAAAAATAAATAATGACGTCACAGCAACTCCTCCGGTAGCCAAAATGATTTATAACAACATTATTAGAATTAATATCCCGAACGGAAACCGAGGCGTGGTCACCAACATCAATAGTACCAACTTAATTAAAAGCAAAAACAAGGAAATTATTAAAAAAAATAAAAAATGGAATCGCAAAAGGCACGTTTTTAATCGGCTTATGATTGAAACCTCTCAATTATGGAGGATTTATACTTCTAAAATTATATTAGTAAGTTGGTACTACAATGCTCTACAAAATAAGCTCTTATTATGAACTTGATAAGGACGCTCTAGTTGACGTGTAAAATACGATTTGTGTGCTTGATGAATGTAGGTTTTTTATTTCAAACATAAACTACACCCAAATAACTTGACCGATTAAATAATCCAGGCAGAATGATTATAAAAATACGGAAACTGGGAGTTTATTAAAAGAGTTTTTATAAGTTCATTAAAAAGCGCTTGGTAAACCTATTTTGCTTATAAATAGTATATTTTCGTCCTCGTACAAAATCTATATTTCTATACTAATATTACAATGTTTAATATGTATATTATGTGTGTATTTACAAAAAAAAAAGTATATTAGTATGTTTATCCGTTATCTAGTATCCATAACACAAGTTCTTCATGATACTTAACGTGGGCTAGATAATTGGTGTGATTGTATGGAAATATTTATTATGGAAATATTTATTTATTTATTATTATTATTACAAAGAGGAAAAATTTGATTGTTTGTTTGCATTGAATAGGCTCCGAAACTACTTACTGGATTTGGATGAAATTTGGTACACATATAGTAGATACCGTGGTTATGAGAACAAAGGATACTTTTTATTCCGTTATTCCCACGAGACCGAGAACTACGCGAGTGAAACCGCGAGCGGCTTGTAGTCTATAATTACGGAAACAAAAACAAAAGACGAACATATCACCTTTAATATAAAAGTCCTTTTTATTATCTTTATTTATTTAGGAGCTTTTGTCTCTAGACACGGCAGCTCCATCAAGGCAAATCAGCCGTTTACGCATAGAAAAAATAAAAAATCTAAGTTTGTGTAGTTTGTAGGCAATACAATAATGGTCTGGGGTAAGTCAGGGATCGAATCTGGGCCCTTTGGAATTTCTGATTATGATAAATGACTTACCTAATGTGGTTAAGAACTCAAAGTGTCTACTTTTTGCTGATGACCTTAAGTTGTCATTTAATATAGTAAAAGATGGGAACGGGGACAAGCTTCAGGAAGACATTGATAGGATAGTCAAATGGAGCAAAGATAATTTGCTGCAATTCAATACATCCAAATGCTTGACTATAACTTTCACTCGCAAACATACACCAATTGAATGTTCCTATAAAATCGATGGAATTCCTTTAACTCGGGTAAAAGAAACTAGAGATCTAGGAGTAAAGTTTAAATCTGATTTAACATTCAATGGGCATATTACTGACATCTGTAAAAAAGCGTTTAGAATTCTAGGTTTTACTTTGCGAACCGTTAATAGTTTCACTAATGTGCAAGCTATTATAGCCCTATATAATACATTAGTTAGGAGTCATATGGAATACAATGCAATGATTTGGGCACCCCATGAACAAAAGTATGACCTCATGTTAGAGAAGGTGCAGAATAAATTTATAAGATACTTATATTTAAAGTTATATGGGGTCTACCCGTTTTACCCTTTACAGTATCCTACATTATTTGTTCTGGGTATGGTAGGGTACAATAAACTTAGCGTCAGGAGGGAGCTCGGGTTAATTACCTATTTATTTAAGGTACTAAGAGGTAAAATATATCATCCGGAAGTGTTAGGCTATATAGGTGTGTGTGTCCCAGATAGATACATATGGCGACGACGAAGGCCAAACCTACTGGTTGTCCCTCGAAGTCGTACGAACTTACTCCAGGAGGCGCCACTGACGCGTGCATTTCGCACAATCAACCTCATTGATAAGGAGACAGATTTGTTTCATTGTACCCTGAGCGAATTCACAAAATTAGCGACATGGATAATTTGTTATAAATGTTAAATTATTTGAATGATTATACTGTTTGTGTTTTTTGTTTATGATGGTAATTGATTGTTTATTTGCTTCTTCTATCGCATTGGGTAATCTGTAATGATAGTTGTAAGTTTGTGTTTAATAAATAAATAAATAAATAAATAAATAAATAAATAAATAAATAAATAAATACTCCACCAAACCACACACGTATAGTGCGGCATCAGAATCCGGATTGCTCAAAATACTCTGAGCAATCCCAATGTCTAGCATATATAAGTATATCAAATTTATTTAGGAAGGAATCTCTTTGATTTCGGTTCCGCTCACATTCCATCAACAGGTGATGAACATCCTCAATTCGCTCACATATTTCACAATTAGGTGAATTAACTTTGTTCATGTGTGCAAACTTCCTTGATGGAATATGTGACCGGACCTAATTCCTGGACTAAAAGTCCTATTCCTGAATATCTACTAGTTTGGTTGATTAGATGTTTGTTATTGTAACCGGTCGGGGAAAAACTCTTATCAGAGTTATCAGTTTTAGCAGAGTTCAAAAAAGTATTACTTGTAAACATCTGTTTTTTTTTCTTCAAAAATCTTTTTTTCAAGATTGTGACTGCACTATTAGTTTTGTGCTTCAATTGAAGAAAGTTAAAGTTGAGAAAACTTTCTTTTTTCTCGTTTCCCCCAAAATAAAAAAAAGAATAATCCAACATTTTGCTACTTAGAGATTTTGAGCCCTTTAGAAAAAAGTTCATAGAGCTGTAATAGAGCTTACATTTATGTTAATTTTATTAACTTTATAGTTTTATGATTTTTGCATTTTTCAATGCTATTTTTATACTTAAGATAAATTTTAAACAGAAAAATATTGGAAAAAATCAACTCGGCCACTCAGCTACCAAAACTCGGTAGCTCAGTGGAAAGAGCACGGGACCGGATTTCCAAAGATCGTTCAAGTCCCATCTGAGAATTCGCTTGTGGCCGAGTTGATTTTTTCAAATATTTTTCTATTTAAATAAAAATAAAATAAAATAAATTTCATACAATCACACCAATTATCTAGCCCACGTTAAGTTTCATAAAGAACTTGTGTTATGGATACTAGACAACGGATAAACATACTTATATACTTTTTTTTGTAAATATATACATAATATACATATTAAACACCCAGACCAAGACAAATAGGAATTTATAATTGGATTTACGCTTTCCTAACTGAGCTTAATAACTTACACTTACAAAACTACATCCTGCTTTGTGATTTTTATATTTTTTTCATAAGGCTTAAGTAAAAATAAAATAATGACTACTTACTCTAAAAAATACTTTTTGTTTCCTGTTTCAATATCGAAATGTGTTTAACTATAATCTCCCAATATCTAGTATAAACTGAAGACATCAAGGGGTTTCAAGTGGCAGGACAATCAGTCAGGCTGATGCAAATGCAGCAGATGCATGCAAATTTTACAACCTTATTTTACTACTCATGGCAACAGACGTAAAGGAAAATATGCCTTATCGCTATGCAGTAAAGTTCAAGGGTGTTTTAGGGTGATTTTCTTTTAGTCTTTGACAGACCCTCGCGTCCGCGAGCACCCTGTGTCCGGTAGGACCTGCATTTTATTTCGATAAATAGGCCACCGATTTAAATTTCTAGTAACATAAGCTTCCTACTTCGCCAGTGTGGGTTTTACGAAACTAACAAACATTATTTTATTATGATAAATATTAAACAAGAAAATATACTAGAAAAAAGCGACTAGTCTCATGTCGCCCTGACATGAGACTAGTTGCTTTTTTCTAGTATATGCTCTTGTTTAATATTTATCACATAAAAATAGCATTGTAAAACGCAAAATTAAAAAGTTGTAATTATTTTATTAATTTTGAGTATTTGCATTTTCAATGCTATTTTTATACTTATGATAAATTTTATATAGAAAAATATTGGAAATATGGACTCGATCTCACGACCTTTGTAAATCCGGTCCAATGCTCTAACCACTTAGCTACCGAGACTTGCGGACCACCGTCGAACTCGTCTCGTCGAAATCGTCACTTGTGGTGAGTTGATTTTTTCCAATATTTTTCTATTTAAAATTTATCATAAGTAACAAACATCATTTTTTTCTAGAAAAAGACGCCTAGACGGGAACCGCTATTTGGAATATCATCGTCGTCGTCTCAGCCACATAACACCCACTGCTGGGTATAGGCTTCCCCCAAGTCTGGATTTAGAATGAAGCATTGTGAATTATTTAACATAATATATTTTTGATTTATTTATTGAGACAACCACGGCTATACTTTAAAACCACACATAAAACTATTATATTTACGATAAAAAAAATCATAAACAAAGAAACATTGTCGTTCAGTTTTTGTTTGTGACAAATTCTAACATAGCCTAATATTTTTTAAGGTCTTTGATATGGTCGGCATTCAAGACAAGACTATATGTAAACAATTTTATATTTTTGTCATTATTAGTAACAATAAGGGTGTTATCGTTCAAAATCATCAGTTATTTATGGGATAGCATCCGAATAAAGCAAATTCAGAAAATTAAAAAAAAACAACTTTTTCACCTTTCGTATGACGACGTTTCATCAACTTATATCATAATTAAAACTATAAACTTGTGAAAAATCTGACAGTCTAATGAATTAAAATGGCTACAATTAAAATTGTGTTAAAATTACTCTTATGGACTTTTTTAATAATTTTGAAAAGGTGTAAATGCTTTGAATATTAAAACATCTCATCCCTTAACTATTAAAAAAAGGTTGTAATCACAAATTACTAGATCGTTCCACCCCGGTCTATTATTAAAACACTATACGTGCGAACGTAATCAGAGGTCCTGTCAAATCCTTGACAGCTCCTCAGCGCGGTGACGTCTTAATTTTGCCGCGAGCTGTCAAGTTTGACAGTTGCGTCAAATGTTGCGAGTCATGCGCGATTCTATCAAAGGTCTTATGTGAATTGTTGAAATTTTGGACTTACGGCGTTTTACTTTGGGAGTGTCGGCCATCGCAAACTCATTGGAGGTTTTGATAAGGTATTATTTTGGGTGTCACTTACGTTTTTAATAAGGTTATCTTTTTGCATGACTTTCGATTTTTGTGGGAAAATTAACAAGGTAAAGTTCATAGTGTGTCTGGGCATCAGGAAAGGGAGTTAATAGTTTTGTCTCCTTGTCAAATTATATTACAACGTTATTAATTTTTGATAAATAAAAAAAAAGTAAGGGTTATGAGAATTTATCTTTTAATAGAATAATAAAAATTTGTTTTCTCTGACGAGTTGCTCTCCCATTTGAGTTTCTTCTTCTTTTTTCTTAATTAATGGCGTGCTCGCGTTAAATACGCGAATTTTGCCAATGTCAAGTAAATATATTTTGTAATAGGTATACAGAAGTTGTACGGTAAATTGAGTTAAAAATGGAGCCTGACAACACGTGTTATTACGAAAAGAACTCGGGTGAAACTCCCCATTTGAGTTTATTTCCTCATCTGCAAGCCAATGTCATTCCATCTCAGTAGGCAATACCACCAATATCATACTATGATTGAGTTGTCGAAGCGCTCATGGCCGCGCTTGACAGACTGATCGTATTCGATCACGTTTGTTAAGCAACGTTCGGCCCGGTCAGGTGTCGGATGGGTGACCGTAAAGTGGGCATTATAACTGAGAGCTTCCGTGCTTCGGAGGACACGTTAAACCGTCGGTCCCGGCTGTTGTCATTTGATTACAGTCGTTAAACCAAGTCAGAGGCCTTATTGGTGGCTTGATGAACTCTGACACCAGAGGAGGCCACTTATCCTCACTCGATAAGAAGAAGAAGTTAGCCAGAAAAGTTTCGCCCACTGTCTGACACTATCCTACAAGTAGATATTAAACGGTAAGTTCTAATTAACCTAACTACTTTATAAAATGCTGCTCTATTTTAAAACAAACCAAAAGTTAGAACCTTGGTGTAGGTTGGCAGAATAACTATTATGTTTTCACCTCTCCAGTACGAAAAGGGCGCTTTTGGCGCGTAAAAACTCGCAGCAAAATCGAATTTTGCAGCGAGCGTGAGGCAAAGTGCTTTTTAATTTCTTACACCACTTTTTGAAATAATTAAGAAAATAGAAATAGAGTGACAAGGATGAGACTTTAAAAATTTATATGTGCAAAAAGGATAGATAGATAGCTTTATGTCGTTGGACATGAATTATTATAAAGCATAAAAAATAAAATACACGGATAACAAAGGTTCGAAATAAAGAGTATGCACGAAATGAGGTCGCATGCATGATATAAATATAAAACAAGAAAAATTAATAAAATCTAATAACACATTAGATATAATATTGTTAAATGTTGCCTTCAATGTTGTTTTTCTCACCTGTAACACTTTTCTCGCTGGTAGAGGTGAAAAGTTGTATGTTTAACACGAGAGCAAATTTCTGATGTCTCGTGCCTTTACATTCAGCAATTAAAGTCAGCACTCGCTGCAAAAAATGACTTTGCTCTCTTGTATAACAAATAACTATTATTTATCCTTATTATATGACTACGTTAAGTAAAACTAGTAGGTTCGCCAAACAAAATAAAAGATCATTACCATAAAATAATGTATGCCCGATAATTACAACCAACTAAAGACCTTATTCCACAGGACCCAAAGTACATTTTCATTTGTTCTAAGCAATACGTTTCCTAGTTCCTATTTCGAACAGACAAGTGGACAATACTCGGTAATGTTCGTAAAGTCTGTGTGCTCTATGAGTTGCTCATTGGCTCGAAGTCCACCAATCACGACTCGCGCATACCGCGCATGCGCTATGACTAAACGTCTTGAGGTCTTAGAGGTCGGTAATTGAAGGTACTGTATTATTAGATGGATAAGGTCCAATATTATGTGACATTAAACTATGTATTGCATTAGGTTAGGAAAGCTTTTGGAGTTTGTGGTTAGATCTCAAGAAAATTTAGTTTTTTTTTTAAGTTTTACATACTTTTTATGTACCTATCTATTTAAATAATGTAAGTACAATACTCATTACGTCCCTTTTGTTCTAAATTTTAATTACTATTAAATGTTATTATTGACGACCGGTTTGACGCAGGGGTTCTAAGCCCACCTTCTGCGCCAAGGGTCCCGGATTCGATCCCAGGACAAGACAAATATTAGTGCATGAACATGTTTATTTGTCTTGGTCTGAGTGTTTGATATGTATATTATGTATGAATTTACAAAAAATATATATATAAGTATGTTTATCCGTTATCTAGTATCCATAACACAAGTTCTTAGTGAAACTTAACGTGGGCTAGATATAATTGGTGTGTTTGTATGCAATTATTTATTTATTTATTATGCTTGTAATTTGAGTTTATTTCTACAATATAGTAATTAATTTTTAAAATTCAATATCTAACCTTTCTAAAGTGTAAAGTAGAGTGTTTTGTATGTAGACCTAACGATATTATTATTATTATTATGTAAGACTTGTTTTTTTTTTGCAAAGTTAATATTACCTTCTTTATTTGATTGAAGAAGTTTTAATTGATAAGTAATAAAAAAATACTTCATTATTGTAGCTGTGTATGGCAGTAAGTTATTTCAAAGTTACATTATCAAAACTAAATTTGATAATTTTACGGTTTGTATAGAGTTTGGCGATCCACGAAGCTAAAATACTTAGCCAATCTCATTTTATGATTATTTAAGCTTAACATTATATGTAATATTCCATTTCGTTAACTTCATTAAACCAATAGTTTAAAAGATTTTTTTAATATATAATAATAAATAAATAAATAATTGCATACAAACACACCAATTATCCAGTCCACGTTGTTTCATTAAGAACTTGTGTTATGGTTAGATACTAGATAACGGATAAACATACTTAAATACGTTTTTTTTGTAAATACATACATAATATACATATTAAACACCAGACCAAGACAAGTAGACATGTTCATGCACACACATATTTGTTTTGTCCGGGGATCGAACCCGACCCTACGGCGCAGAAGGCTGGCTTAGTACCCCTGCAGCAAATAGGTCGTCAAAAGTAGAAAACATTGTTTTTACTTTGATGATCGAAATTGTTATTTTATTTATTCATGCATCATTAATTAGATTTTATAGATAATTGACAATTATTATACAAACATTTGACATTATATACTGTAAAAGAATGGAATAGTTTTAATATTTTATTTTTATATATGTGAACTGTTTAAAAATTTGCATGTCGGTCATCCGGCGAAATTTGTGTACCTTCTCCAATAACCATGTTTCACGCAATAAATATCTTATCTTTAATATTTTGGTACTTTCAGAAAGAGCAATTAAAACATTAAAAGAGTGATCGTACCAATATTTAAGTACTTCGTAATATTTTTATAGATTCTGAAATCTAAATCATGAAACGCGAAAGGGGTAAGTAAATAAAAGCACGACATATCGTTTTACAAACACAATTCATATTTATTTACAGTTAAAACGTTGAGTATTTAAAATCAGATACAATATACACAAACAGTCTACTATTCAATAGCATTCTAACAACAATAATTTACATAGTACTGGCGATAAAGTCCTGGGTACATTTATAATACAATAAAAAACTTATAACTACCAAAATATAGTCAACAACACAGCAAATTTTCACTTGTGACTTGTGTTAACTATAATTTAAATTAACGTTAAAAAACGATGTCATTTTCAGATACAAAAAATTTACTAAATTCTTCCGTGACGATATTTGACATTAGGTAAAGCTATCACTTTACACTTAGAAGATCTAAAAAAAAAATCTGTACAATACTGTTGCAGGCAAGATGTAAACTTAAAAACTAAATCGGCAGGACGGATCTCACTGGCAGGATTAACTTAAAACTAAAAAGTTCAAGAATAAAATTAATAAGCGTAAGGTTTTTTACGAAACACGATCCCGTAACTCTACACTGCACTGTAACAATTTCGTTGAGCGAAGTATTAAAGTACTTAAATTTATTTAACGCCTACGGTAACACGTGAGTATACTCTGGTATATATATCCCTGTACTCTTACATTAATATCCCGAAGGATTAGACTCCTAATTTGGCTATGTTCGTTGAATCTAGAGGTGTAACTAATTTAGCACTGGTACCTTAGACTACTGCAGAAGTTCGTACAAAGCCGCTATGTATGTCTGGGCCATTTGTAGGGTCTCGTACTTGGAGAGCTGGCGGTCAGCTCCGAGAGAAGGCAGGTGACCGCGTAGTCTGTCAAAGGCCTTGTTGAGGTTCTGCATCCTCCTCCTCTCGCGAGCATTGGCAGCCAAGCGACGCCTCCTCAGCACAGCAGCACTGGTCGCCCTCCCTCGCCTCTTCCCAGAACCCTCCAAGATCTCGCTATCCTCAGCACTATCTTCCAGGATATCCCTCGACAATCCTCTGTAAGCGATGTCGTTCGGTGATTCCTGCGTCAAACTCCCATCAATCGAAGGTGTCGGCTCCAAACTCGACCGGCCCGAGTCCGGAGACCTCGGCCAGGATAAGTAACACTCCTCGGTATTGTACTCCATCATCACATCGGTTGGGAACATGTCTTTCTCGGTGTAGAAGCGGTGACCGTAAGTTTCGGCTGCCATTTCGATTGTTTCGCTACACGGGTGCGTACAGGTTGATGTCCCACGGGGGTATGGTGTCGGCGTTTACCTGTTCCCCTTATATAGGTTCCCGTTTTGCCGGAAAGGGTGCGGTAGATTTTTCCTTCTGTGTGTAAGCGAGACGGCGATCCTTTTGAGAGGGTAATTTAAGGCCAATCATCATTAATTATTCCCTCCCCCGGGTGCGTGTGCCGATATTCGGTATTGTTTGAGAGATTCGTTTGACTTTTTCGACGACCCTCCGTTTTGCGGGGCAATTTCGTGATAGGTTCAATTGATGTATTGTTAACCCTCTATTGTGTAATAGGTTAATTAAAATGTATTGATTTTGTATAACGATACACTAGGTTACAAATTAGTAACTTTTTCTGCATTAATATTGTTACCTAACGGTAATTTAGAATTGACTCAAATTCTCAGGGAAATAAGTACAATATACAATGTACAAATAACACTTTTTGAGTTTTTTAAGCTTTCTAAAGTTACAATATAGGTACATAATTCTACATTTTTAGGATATAAAATATATTACTGACGTGAAAATAAATTAATTTTCTACGATATTAACATTAAAATCATGATGTAGATGTATCTTCACTTCAAGACGAAGAAACGTGACGCGTTGAAGTCTTTTATTCAGAGTTTCTCCGAAAGAACATTTGAAATTACCTTTGAAATAGAATTTATTTACTTGACGGGCTTGATTCACTCTTCAAAGAGTCAATTCTGCTAATTTTTTGACAAAATCCTCTCTCAGTTGTGTTTCAATAGTAGTGTTTATTTACACTGTTGTAACAAGAACTGTGTAAAACAGGACTACTATTGAAACACCATTGGAATACGATTGTGACTACGCATTAACAGAATTGGGCCCCATCTTTCAATTTATTAACATAATCACTCTCTTAGTAATATTGTAACTTCCTTGAAAATTTCAACTTCAACAAACCTTCAACAAAAGTTTCAGGTACCGAAACAGGAAGTGAACTTATGAAAATTATAATAAAGGTAAGGTCAGGTGAAGTCGCAGGCTGCAGTTTATAGGTATTAAGTAAATACCTATAAACTGCAGCCTGCGACTTCACCTGCGTGGAATTTGTTTTTTTTTCGTCCCTCGAATATGTATCTCATTCACCATAATATAGTATTCCTTTTTCACGGCAAATAATGCACTTAAAAGCTCTTTAATAGTAGATTATGCACAAAGGGGATAAAGCAGTGTCTTATGTCACGGGCAGTATATTGAATCCTGAGCGAAATGAAGGATTCTGTAGTTGTATTAAGATGTTCATTCCCGAGTGAAGCGATGGAATTATGGTAAGAATCCTGAATGAAGCGAAGGATTCAAGTCTGACACTTTTATCCCCGAGGAACATACTCTACTTTATACACCTACTGTGAGTACTGTGACGTTCAATAAAAAAGATATTATAAATAATAAAACAATAAATGACAATTTCCTCTTATATTAAATATGTTTCAAGATTGTAGATTTGTGTTTGGTAACGATATGTTCCTTTGTAAATGTTGTTGCTTCTGTTAAAGCTGATAAGTTTCTTGCGGCCGTTCTTCTTATCAGTTAAAAGATGTCCTGAATGGCTGGTAGGAAAAAAAAATTGGACGATTCGAAAGCACTTATCTATAAGTCTATTTGAATA
Organism: Chrysoteuchia culmella; assembly: GCA_910589605.1. Lineage (NCBI taxonomy): Eukaryota > Metazoa > Arthropoda > Insecta > Lepidoptera > Crambidae > Chrysoteuchia > Chrysoteuchia culmella. The sequence goes on along the minus strand of OU342654.1, from coordinate 20,774,210 downwards.
AAAATCTTTGACTTTGACAACAACTTAACAATTCGCGGAAAAAAATATCGAAAGAATCAAAAATCACCTGTGACCAAGACTCAAGACTACACACATTCACAATATGATGATTTGCCATGTTTTACTGATAAATAATACAAAAGACACGAAAATGAAAGAGGTAGTAGCTATTACAATATGAGTGCGCAATATAACATAATACCAATTTCAAATTTTTTCTTGGTGCTAGGGACCCTGATACATACAGCCATGTTTATATTTTTCATTGGAGTAAAGTCTCTTTGAAGTGTCAATTTTGTTGTTAAAAACTCCTTGGACCAGAAAATTATGTCTTGAACAGCTTGTTGTTGACGAAGTGAGTTGTTGAAGTTTTTGTTGACATTTTGGCGTTCCAAATTTAAATGTTATCATAATTACCCAAGGGAAGTTCCATACAACATTAGCTCCCTCCGGGCATTAATGGCTTACTTTCAAATTGAGAAAACTTGATATTTAATACGTGCTACAGATGCACTAGCTGTGTAGTGTCGGCTTAAAATAGCACTACCCCCTCTCATCCCGTGGGTGTCGTAACAGGCGACTAAGGGACTCAGCCTTCAGGAGACGGGCAGCAGCGTCTCCTACAAACTTGGCCATACTGCGATCGCCAACCCGCCTGCCAAGCGTGGCGATTATGGCAAACCCCCCTTTTTGGGGAGGCCTATACCCAGCAGTGGGTGTTATGTGGCTGAGACGACGACAGATGCAGGTGGTGTATAAATGCAATTTACTTATCTTTAAGTCTATTTTTTATTCAATAGAAATAAGGTAAGTAAAAAGCGTTTTATTATTTTATGAATGGAGCTATTTTCATGTATTTCCTTATTTAAAAAATAGCTTTAGTGCAATAACAAATTGTCTACACATTTTACATTTCAACACTTCTACACTAAAGTGTCAATAAATGATTATATACTAATTACAATGGCCCTCGTTGCTGGCAAATTTTCCCATCACGGAATACCTCGCAGGCATCTTCAGGTCGCGAACCTGTCTCCACACGACACCGGGCAGGAATCGAACCCCGAATGATATGATTTTCACTGCTAACGGAGGTGGGTGAAATTTAAAACTAACTGACGTAGGTGGCCCTTTGTGGCGCGGAGGTGAGAAAGGACAGATGTGGCAATAGAGAACTGTTTTAATAGAAGAGTAGAATTAAATTATTATTTTCAATCCGAATTCCTACTTCTTTCCCTGCAAAAGCGTTAATTTCTAAGTGTGTTTAAAGAAAGTTGATTTATATTATTTATGTTTTTAAAACATTAATTTCTGCGGTAGATCTTTAAGGATAAAATCCCATGCGAAAGTTGGTTAATGACTCATACGTGGAAAAGTGGCAAAAATAAAGGAAGAAAGCCAAGTTAATAACACGTACTGTATTAGTGTGAATAGCAATAATAACAAAACTTTTTTATCACTATTTGACTTAATTAAAGTTCAGTCCAGTCTTTTGGGCAAAGTTGCAAAACTCGTAAAATATTTATTTGGGAGTAGGTGTCCCTTTTTATCTAAGCCAGTTTATAAGCCACAGTGTGCTTCTTTTCTTTTTTTGTGTGAAGCAAAAGTCAAAGTCAAGGTCAAAGATTTTTATTCAAATAGTAAATAAGTGCTTTCGAATAGTCCAATTTTTTTCCCAAAAAAAGTATACTATTTGTTCAGTTTCGTCCATAATTCGCAACTAACATACTTGTAACAAACCAGAATGCACGATAACTGTCACTGTATCAGTTTTGCCTGATCCAGTCGGCCGGCCTCGCCATTTTCGACGAAATGCCTTGTCCATTCCACGAGTGATGACATTTCGTAGTTTCATGGCGAAGCATCTTCAATCGCTGGTGGTCCAGTCACTTTTCACATCCCTTACGCAAAATCACGGCTCAGATTAATAAATTAAGCTTATATTTAGAGCCAGTTGAAGACTTACTGAAAATAATGCAATTTCTGTTATTCTGTAAGATCTTTATTGTGGTAATTTTAAACCATAATCTTAAGCTGATGTTTATAATTGAAGCAGAGATAGTAACTGGACTAAGACTCAAAACAAAATTGAATTGTTTTATTGTTGGGCATTTCATCATCATCCGCCATTTAAGACAATAAACTAAAATGCGTATCCAATGCGACTTGGTGCTGTTATCACGACCGCAGCAGGGAGCTTGGACAAACGGCATATCGAGCCTTTGGAAACATAAAGAAGTTCGTGAATTTCAAGATAGTAAATATTTCGTCACCCATCCAATGACTGATCATTGCGAAAGATGTATAACCGTCACATTTGCAAGTCTTACGCTCTAACCACTGCACCTAGCGCCTCTTCATAAAATTGATTTTTATAAGACCATTTAATAACTTTGTAGTATAAGTTGTAATAAAATGGTTTAACCTCTCACGCTCCGAGTTATGAAACACATTGGATATTCCATTGTGCTCTGGACACCGGTGTCTGTACTGCTTGCAAATGACAAATTAAGAACATTTCCCGTATTGCTTATAATCATTACGGGCTTTTGAAGATTTCTATTTTTCTTCGGTTCATATACTATCACAAAATAACATTTTAATATATTTAAAATAACTAGGTATGTTGTATTTTGATTGATATATATTTTTTTCTTTCGGTTCACTTTCAGACATCTGAAACCCGATAATGTGACAAAGTGTATCAATAACAGATGGATCTATTTGGTTTTTTGTCTGTCAACTATGTTTGTAAATATTAAGATCTCCCGTTTCCTTGGTGGGTCAAGAACATCGTTTTTTAACCCTCCCTTCACGCGTCATTAACCCTCGAACACGTATTGGGTTTCGTATAACAAAAAAAACGAACCTTAGGTCTACGCGACTCGTGAATTGGTTGATCCTTTTATTTTTTAGCGTAAAGATTAGTATGTACCTAGATTCATTTTAAATCTATACTAATATTATAAAGCCGAAGAGTTTGTTTGTTTGAACGCGCTAATCTCAGGAACTAATGGACCGATTTAGAAAATTCTTAGACCATTAGAAAGCTACATTTCTCCCGAGTGACATAGGCTATATTTTATCCTGATATTCCCACGGGAACGGGCACCACGCGGGTAAAACCGCGAGGATCCGCTAGTTTTGATGATAAATCGGTAAGTTTATTTTTGTAATACCTACTGTTCTTTCTAGTTTCCAATATTAAGAAAACCCGTCTATGTAAGTATACATTTTCGGATATTTATAAATTTAGGTTGCATGTTATTTTATGAACTTTGTATTACCCGACTTTTCGAAATCAAAACTTCAAATTCTGATAACATATATTAAACAAGAAAATATACCAGAATAAAACAACTAGTCTCATGTCGCCCTGACGGGATTCGAACCCGCATCCTTAGGAGTCCGGCCCAAGGCACTAACCAATTATGCTACAGAGACCTATGAGGACACGTCGAATTTTTCTAGTATACTCACCGTTCTACGGTGTTGGCCACCGTCGACATAAAAATATAAAAATCACATAAAAATAGCATTGTAAAATGCAAAATTAAAAAGTTATAATTCTGATAACAAGTTAGTATGCTTTAATAAATGGGGATGGAGTTCAGATGTTACTTTTACGAACTAACGTAGCGAACCTGTACGTTGGTCACCTTAAAGAACCTTTTCAGATAATTGCATTATATATCGCTTTTCAGTAGTTATTTATTTTGCTATTATTTGAAATTTGCCATTTCATACTCAAATCACTAATGTACTACTCCACCTAACAAACCGCAATAGTAACGGGACACCACACTAAGTCATCCATGGAAAATTTGCCCCTAAACTAAAAAAAATAACCTGTAACAGGATACGGACCGCAAGGGTTGACGGACCGTTATCCGGGCGCTCTATGGCCGTTCCGGGATAACTTCCGATAGTTAGATCGTCAGCGTTGCAGGGTTAATTACAATTGACGTTTGATCCGTAAGCTCAGTGACGTGTTGAGTTACCTTTATTTGTTTATTGAAGGCCGGTGCTTTTTACGTGACCTCAAAAGAGGAGGAGGTTGTCTTGTAGCCTCCTATGTATGTTTAATGGGCGTGGACGTTTTTATAGATCTCATACTTACTATCGTCCCTTTGCAGAATTATCTTCTTAAAAACTGCTATAAGTACCTAAACCTTATTATTTCTCCTCATTTCATTGCAATCTGCCCTCATATTCTGTAAACAGCTTCAGTGGATCACCTAATTTGGCATAAATCTATACTAATATTATAAAGAGATAATGAAGATTTGTATTTTTGTATGTAACGAATAAACTCAAAAACTACTGGACCGATTTTGACGATATTTGGTATAGAGAATCCTTAGACCCCAAGTAGTAATATAGGCTATAAATGATCCCAAAATTCCCACGGGAACGGGAACCACGCGGGTGAAACCGCGCCCGGCCTCTAGTACTATATAATATTACAAGCCGCTAGTAACAAATAATTACACTAGGTGTCCCGATAACACTATAAAAAACAGCAACGCACTTTCACAATTTGCCAATCTCGGTTGTTCACATAATCTGTCAAAGTTTCAAAATAATTAGTTTCAAATTAATAAGGCTTAGCACAAATAACTGTCGAGATAGTATCGAGGAAGTAAAGTAAAAAAATATATGAAAATTGAGCAGCGTTCCTACTGGACGTAAACGGAACTACATTTTACTATACATTTTTGACATTAAATGCTCGATACTACCTCGTACTAACCCCACTGATCGGATACCTAAACAGTTTTATTTTACAGAATAAACTTTTTACATGGTTTAAAAAATGACTATTTGAACATTTTAGACAAGAAAAAAGGATTTTCGGACTCGGGAGTTCGATATTAATTTAAAATATTTAAGGCTCCACTTTCATGTTAAATTCCATTTTAACTCTTTCTATAATTTCAATATTTTGGTTAGAACTTATGATTGTCTATATGTTTAAATTTTAAATTTTCACCATGTGTGGCCCCATAACAAATCATTGATCATGTTCCAAGAGAATTTACATAATTTTGATAACATAATAAAGATGTAAGCAGAATCTTCGGGAGGCTCCACCATGAATATTTATAACCAGCTATTGTTTGAAACAAATGTAGGAATCGTTTTTTAGGCAATTTGATAGATTATGCAATTATAACTATTAATTTTGATAACTTAATCCTTGCTGATTGAATAATTGGTGATTTAAGCAACGACTATGAAAACAGAAGCTTGTTTTGAATGAATTTAGGTTATATTATATTATCTCTTGTTTGTTTGTTTTTCTTTGAATTAATTACCTTTTTAGTAATACGCAAGTTTCCTTCATTGTGCATATCCTAATCCTGGTTTAGGGTGTCGCAAAGGAGGTGCAGGACTTATTTTTTTTTACTGATTTTGTATGGAGACAGGACTTAGAATATTTTTGACTGATTTAGTATGGAGCGGGGACTTTTATAAAAATGCATGATTATTTTTGATATGACAAAATACTAATATATAATCAGTGATATATCGTTTCACTCAACTAAATCTAGTGAAATGAAGAATAAATGAAATAATACAACAAAATTTAAAATCAACTGATGCATTTATTAGACAATAAATTTTCAAGTCAGCTAAAAAAACACAAGAAAATAGACTTTTAACAGTAGGTATGCGTAGTTCGACTATGTTCAGAAGAGAGGAATAATGAAGGAGAACAGATGAACGTGGAAGAAGGCTTACAAAATATACAGTTGAAAGAATCTAATGTTACTGCTAACTTAGTCAATAAACTTGTGACGGAAAAAAAATAGAAGAAGTTTTGACAAAAGATATAGAAAGCACACAAGAAACAGAATGTTCAGAAGAGAAGTATAATGAAGTAGAACAGATGATCACGATAGAAGATTTACAAAATGTTCAGTTGACGGAATCAATTTATTTGTTCAAAACATGTGTAACAAAGATGTTCATTATAAGAGATTCAAACATGTTTTACCATAAAAGGTGTACAAATTAAAATAAAGACAGTAATCAAAACATAATCCAATCTTACAAATTATAAATTAATTAAAAGTAAATATATGTCAAGTTTAAAATAATAATAATATGATGATGATTATATATTAGTATTTTTTTTAGTAAGAAGACGTCGTAAATAAGAATATTCAACATCTACCGTGATTTCGTGGTATACCTAGGGATTTCGTGAAATCTCTGATATCCTCATTTCTCTGCGACACATACACCAATCAAACCCGAACCTATCACTGAAAACCGCATCAAAATTGGACTAGCAGTTTTGGAGATAAATAGCAACATCGGTTAGACAACAAAATTTTTTTTCGTTTTTTTTTTTACTATTTAAATGTGTCGCCACGATTTCCGGATGTTTGAAAATGCTTTCAAAGTTTTTCAAATCGTAGGTACCTCACAAGGAGATTTCAATTGGAAATATGTATAACGGAAGCTCAAATAACACAGATGAGTAAATTACCCATAAACATCATATCCCAATAATACATTGTGACAGACGGACAAACTGTTTAGCGAAATTATAGAGCGGTGTTAAATTTGACGCCTATGCGTTTTTTTAATAGTCGTGCCGCCTGGGAGGTATCCAGTGACTGTTTTGGTCGATACCTGGATATATACAAAAACAATTATTGATAAAAAATATCCTTGCTGGCAATATCTATTAATGTGTTTAAAAAATAAGCAATAATAAAGCCGCACAATAACTTTAGAATAGACTTGCTAAAATGGTGTCATAAATAAAAATTTGATTTGCAATTTATAAGAAGTTATGTTGTTGTATAAGTGTTTAAGTAGGTTATTTCCTAGTTTTATTTACGTCATCATAATGAACTTACAGAAGAATCTGTTGGCGTAGAAGATTTGACTATTGATACATATTATTGAACTTACAGAAGAATCTGTTGGCGTAGAAGATTTGACTTTTGATACATATTAAAAAATGTAAAATAAGCTAATGGCAAATTTTATATAATGTAAAACCGAAGAAAAATAAGAACTCTTATTAGAGATATTTAAACAAAAATCTGTTGGCGTAGAATATTTGACTTTTGGTACATATTAACCTATTGGCAAAATTTCCATAATGTAAAACCGAAGAAAAATAAGAACTATTATTTGAGATATTGAAACAAAAGTCTGTTGTAAACATTATATTAACCACACTGGCTCAACTTTTTTTTGTATAAACTTTAATTGTATAAAACTGTCGAATCTATTGGCATAATGTTTTGAACATAAGAATTGAATTAAGCTTTTTCGATGGCTGAATTTTGTTTCTCACAAATAAGCCAAAGTCGACACGACAGGAAGAACAAAATGAAAATTTTCTTAAAGACCATCTGATCTTGTTACTGTAGCAACTGTGCACTGTATGTGCAATTTCATCGGAATGTCAATGTCAAGATTGTCAAGTGCATTGCAATTGTGAAAATTGCATCTGAACTGGACCACGCGAACCGTGAAAAAATGATTTGTAACAAATTGCTGTCGTGTGTATTTCACGGTGTATGAAGCACTGTTGGTTGTACGGTTATGGCTTGTAATAAGATTAATTTAATATACTATTAATCTCTCATACAATAAGAGAGTAATAGTAAATTAAATTAATCAAGAACAGGCGCATCTGAGGGCAAAACTAAGCGAAATATATAAATATTTGGGACAGACAAGACAATATCATGTGTTATTTAGTTTTTAGCCGACATCGAAAACTTGCCAAGTTCATCCAAAAAACCTTAAAAACAGCACGCTTTATAAAACCAAATTATATAAAATGTAATTCTTGAAAAAAAACTACAGTAACTTGTTTTTTTTTCTATGATTACATCATAGAAAGAAAGCTTTAATGTGTCTTCGATTTTATTTATTAAGTGTGTTTTTTTTATTAGTTTCATGTTTGTTTCATTGTGCTGCTTTATTCTGTTTACAGAGGGAGTGCTCTCTTTAAACACAAAGAGTGGTCCTCTTGACACATTTTCTCAACTGGGCCAACGGATAAAGAACGTCACTTACACCGATCGTTTTTGGATTGAACCGAAATTTGAGCAAGGCAGGAGCGAAAACGATTTACGCTTATGAGTTTTATGGCAAATCCAATTTTCTGTAAACTAATACTTATGTCGCCCTGACGGGATAAATACTTATCTTCAAAAGTGTATTGCAGGCGGCCGTCCATGACTTCATGAATGAATTTCGTTACAAATCTTCATTTTATTCAACTCCACCGCTTCAGTATGTAAATAAGTGAAATTTTGTCACATAGGTCTATTTAACTGAAAAGGTAAAAAAGAGACCTAAAATAGTTACTTTCGCACTTTCGAAATTTAGTAAAATATATTCGGAAAAATTACACCTTAGAACACCGAAAAACGACAGTTGTTCTCTGAAAACCACAATAATCGAATATAATTCGTCCCTTTTGTGAATAGATAGAGGTATAATAAGGTTTAAATTTATATTGTCGAAGTATCTAAATTGAAGTTCTATTTTTGTAGTAGTTTCTCATTATGAGAAATTTTAATTAAAAGTAATAATTTCTCCTGTTATATATTATCACAAATAAAAAACACCTTTTTATCAATCCTGAGCAGCTTGTGAATCACACCACCTCCACTTTTCATTGTACTAAAACCATTAAATCCTTCCTCCAAGCGAGTACAATGTCTCAAAGTGTTCATGCGAGTATATTTTGTAAGCTTGCACGCAACCGAAGGAAATGTATGCGCTTGCGCAGAGCTTCAATAAAGCTGTTTAAATGCCGCTTGTTTTTTTGTTATGCTGACTGTTGACAAATTATATAAAAAACATTTTTTTAATCACATCCGATTTTCGCAAAAAAATGTCGTCTAAGTATGTACTTTTTGTAGATCTAAAAAAATTTTTTTTTTTTACTATGAACGAAAATTTTTTGGGTTTTCAAATTTTCGCGGCAAAAAGTAGTCAATGTCCTTTTTTGAGGTCTAAAGGAGAATGAGCGAATTGTCCCAAGTGTTGTAACACTTTGAGTTGTTAGTATATCATTAGAAAGGTATTGTTTAGTAGTATAATTCTTTGTATGACAATGAAGCTGAATTCCGCGTCAGAAAAACTATACAGGTTTGAAGAACCTTCAAATAATAAAGAGGTTTTTGCGTGTTTTTACTGTATTTGCTTAAAGGCAGTCGTATAGGAACCTATACCAACCATAAGAACTGTGGGTGTGTGATTATGGGTTACATTTGATATAAGAGATATGCAAGGCACTGTAACAATTCTCAAAACTTGACTGTATTTCTGGATAATGTTATTTTAAGTGACCGAGATACTATTTTTTTTATAAATACTTACACCAATTATCTAGCCCACGTTAAGTTTCATGAAGAACTTGTGTTATGGATACTATATAACGGATAAACATACTTATCCTTTTTTTTGACCAAGACAAATAGACATGTTCATGCACAAATATTTGTCTTGTCCGGGGATCGAACCCGGGACCTTTGGCGCAGAGTTAGTTAGTTTTGGATTAGTACCCCTGCGCCAAACAGAAGAACAGAATCCACTTGCCAGAACAGCACCCCCAGAAATCCGTAGGGCCATAGTAAGATGCATGGTCGCATCATTTTATCGGAGCCTAAAATTCTGACGCATGGGAAAACTGTGAGAACCGTAGTTCAACATCCCAAAGAGTCGGTCTTAGTGATGCAAAGTATACAGTGGGGGATGCTTCTTAGATAAATATGGATAAAACGAAACCATTGCTAATGCTCATATTGTAACTGCTCTATGATTCAATGATAATTTCATTGATTCAAAAATATGATAAATTTCAAATAGAAAAATATTGGAAACAAATCAACTCGGCCACAAGTGAATTCTCAGATGGGACTCGAACCCACGACCTTTGGAAATCCGGTCCAATGCTCTAACCACTGAGCCACCGAGACTTGCAGACCACCGTCGAAATTCTTCAATACTTTTATATTTTTTTGTTGTCACATCAATGCTAGGAATATCCTTGGATTCCATTGCAGGTAAAAGAATAGCATTGAAAAATGCAAAAACATAAAAATAGTTTTGGCAAAATAAAACTCAATACATTTCAAATCGCATGCGAATTTAATTCACATAAGAATTTCGAATGATTCAAAAATACATCTCCTGTTCATGTGGGGTTTCTTGGGTAATTCCAATTGGATCTTGGTGGTGCTGCCCCCAACCGATAAAATAATGGTAAATAGCGCTAGGCACAATATGTTGTAAAGGACCCATCAAGGATTATCCCCAACACGGAGCAGAGAAGTCGAAAACGCTGAACGCTGAATTCAGCAAGGAGGTCCTAACCGGCATCACCAATAAACATAATAATAAAAAAAACGGAAAAAAAACATCACACGAACTGAGATTATTCGTTCACGGAGTTCTGTTTTTATAATCTTTGAAAAATATTTTTTTATTACTTCGACGTTACTTACTTAGAGATTATATATTCGCGATGAGGACAACATTTGAACAAATATCCTATACTAGCGGATCCACGCGGTTTTAACCGCGTGGTGCCCGTTCCCGTGGGAATATCGGGATAAAATATGTCACTCGGGAGAAATGTAGCTTTCTGATGGTCTAAGAACTTTCTAAATCGGTTCAGTAGTTCCTGAGATTAGCGCGTTCAAACAAGCAAACTCTTCAGCTTTATTATATTAGTATAGATTGTTACAAGGGTTGGGACAAACTTCATACTAAACTGCCCATTCTCCTTTAATATTTTTGACAAAATTCATCCAATTGATAAAACTAGTCTCGATGACGTTTTCGAGGCGAAACTTTTGCCAATGTAAAATTGGCTTAAAAGTAGATAAGATACGCCGCGCACGCGTCACGTATCTACGTAAAGTGAAACCTAAAAAACCGTATGTCACGATATTGAAGTATATCTGCTTGCTGTAAAAACGTACAAGTACCAAAATTTTAGTTTTCTTTGGTATTGAGACGTTTATCGTTCTCTTTGAAAAATATATCTTCGTCCATTTCGCAAAATAAAACTATTCGTTATTTTGAATAATTCACAACATAATCTCAATCTCCCTAAGAACCGATTATTTTAACGATGTATAATGGCGCCAATGTCAGATTTACTTTTTTTTTCGTCAGCAGAGGTGTTGATTCGATCAAGATCGCTTTAGGGCATAATTCACACCTCAAAATCTAACGTGTGTAAAGACAGTTACGTTTAAGTTAACAAACAGAAGAAGATCGTATAGAACCCTTTTTTTAACCATAAAATAGTTTCAGACTAAACTAATGAAACAGTTGCTGTCGATTATAATATAAACATTGGAGTTTGAATAGGATTACTTTCGACATGAAAGGGTAATTTTATTTGATTTCAGCTAAAATTATGGTCAATGTTTTTTTTTTAATAAGGTAGCGGTGTTTATTGAATAGTAAGGATAGTATTTATCTCCCAATTAAGATATACTTTTTCTATTTTCTTAGATTATCAATTATATGGGTCGTGTAATCCATGTGGGTCGTTTAATTCGTTCTCTTTATAGAGCATTTATGTGTCTTAACAAAAAGAAATAATAAAGAATCATTAAATTCTAGCTTCAGTTTTAAACCAAATCTACTTGTCACAAAAGTCAAGTTTTTTAATAACGCCATCTATATTCAAGTGAAACTTGACATTGGCGAAATCCAAGAGGCACCGCCATTAGATAAAAAGAAGAAGATAATCAAGTGAATACCTATAGGATGATGAATTAATATAGTGACAGTAAATAATAATAAATCAATTATTAATTTATCACACAAAGGAAAACAGACAAACAGACTATACAACAATAGATGTAGAGTAAGGCTAGTCTATGTCCTGTGGTGTGAGAGACTGGTGCCTGTCATAGGTTTTATTTAATAAAGCCTGTTACACAGGTCACCAGCAAAATAAAACATATTTTAAATGAGCAGAAATAAAAGCATATCTCGGTAATCATAATCTCGGTACCTTAGTGGTTAGATAGAGCAGTGGGCCGGATTCCCAAAGGTCGTGGGTTCGAGTGCCATTTAAAAATTCATTTGTGGCCGAGTGATGTTTTCCAATATTTTCCTTTTCTATTTTTTCATTATTTATCATAAGTATAAAATTAAAAAAAAAATATTAAAAATATACATAAATATAAATAATGGTACCACAAAAAAACTAGACGAAGTATTATCATTCAAAAGAAGGTTTCAATTATAAAATTAAACCACTTTAAAAACAATATTGATATAATACCTACTTTGTTTTCCAAACATGCTACCAACCTAATTAGCCAACCTCTTTTGCAGACATTCCAAAAGGAATTTCAAAAGTGGAACAGTTTTTGTTCAAAAAGTGACCTTAGCTTTTGAAAAAACGCCGGAGCAGAATGAAAAGATGCCCTTGCCTTTGCCACAAGTAATAATAAATAAAGCAAGTATAAAAGAAACCAATTTATTGAATTTCCTCTTTCAATAATGCAGCGATCACGCGATGGTGAATGTTTTTAAGGTTTTTGTATTAATAAACTTTTTTTATATTGCGAAGGCCAGTATTAAGTTCTTTTGACGAAGGACAAATTATTAGTTATAACTTTTTAATTTTGCATTTTATAATGCTATTTTTATGTGATAAATAAAAAACCGAGAAAGTAGTGAAGTTCGATAAGGACCCCGTGGCGCAGTGGTTCACGCGCTAAGCCTGCGATTGTTGAGGTTAAGCAACTTTCGCAGTGGTCGGTCATGGGATGGGTGACCAAAAATTTACAATCTCGAGATCCTCCGTGCTTCGGAAGGCACGTTAAGCCGTTGGTCCCGGTGCAGTCGTTAAAACCCACCAATCCGTATTGGTCCCGCGTGGTGGGTCATGGCCCGTTCTCCTCCATCATCAGCCTGTGGACGTCCACTGCTGGACATAAGCCTCTCCTAGCTCACGCCTATTGTGCCGTTCATAGGAGGCTCTTAGCCTACTGCTACCACGCTGGCCAGACGGGTTGGTAGAGGGTTTGTTTCAAGTTTTCCTTCTCTCGCACAGGTGTTCAATGCATCGAGCCTCTTAGTCGACTCTTACGACATTCCAGGCATGTAAGGGAGTGGTGACACTTGTATTCTTAGGCCGTCACCACACGGCACCCGTTCTCCTTATCCATCCATAAGAAAGGCCAGTGCCACAGCAGAGCGGACATAAAAAATGGCTGATGACGAAATATTAAACAAGAAAATATACTAGAAAAAAACTGCGTTAAAAAAAACCGACTTCAAAAACTAAAAAGCAAAAATAAGCCTTTTGGAGTCGGTGGCGGCCAAGACATTCTACTTTAAGCTCCTATTCTTTTATTTTTCTTGCCTTGGTTGGCACCGACTCCAAAAGGCTTATTTTTTGCTTTATAGTTTTTGAAGTCGGTTTTTTTTTAACGCAGTTTTTTAAACTTTTTAGTGTCTGTAATAGGCTGTTTTGTAAACTACAGCAGGGTTTTTCTGGATTAGATAAGGTTTCATGTAAATAATAAACAAAATTATCGTAAATACTACATCGTCCAAGTCAACAATGAAATGAAATATATAAAAATGCTCATAACATAAAAAGTACTGGGTCAAACGAAACCAAATTTTTATGGGACCAATTGGCAACTATTCTGCATCGAACAAAGAAAGAATCATGGAAATCGGTTCAGCAATCTCGGCGTAATCGGTGTACATACATAAAAAAAAACAACCGAATTGAGAACCTCCTCCTTTTTTGAAGTCGGTTAAAAAAGCAACTTGTCTCATGTCGCCCCGACGGGATTAATTAATATTTATCGTCAATTATTAGGTATATTATTTTATTTATTTTTCACTCATGGGAATATCGGGCTTAGCCTATGTGTTAGTCAACTTGTTGAAGTCTCTACATTCCAAATTTCATGCAAATCCGTTCAGTAGTTTTTGCGTGAAAAAGCAAGAAACAACTGGGCCCGTATTCACTATGACCACTTACCGATTCCTTGCTCAAACCACGCCAATGTCGTATTTGGTTTCGACATTTTCAAAATTCGTTTTCTCTATGAAATTTATAAATTTTAAAGTTATTTTACTTGTTTGATAATTATACAACTAGTGACTTTCATGTGCTTGTACAATAACTTTATAATTTGGAAGTATCTTGTAGAAAACGACTTTTGAAAATGTCAAAACCAAGTACGACATTGGCGTGGTTTGAACAAGGAATCGCTAATTGGTCATAGTGAATAAGGGCCCTGACATACTTTCACACTTATAATTCTAGCGGCCGCCCGCGGTTTCACTCGCATGGTTTACGTTCCCGTAAGAATATCGATCCCGTAATAAGAGCTGTGTAGTGTCGGCTTAGAATAGCACTACCCCCTCTCATCCCGTGGGTGTCGTAAAAGGCGACTAAGGGACTCAGCCTTCAGGAGACGGGTAGCAGCGTCTCCTAGAAACTTTGCCGTACTGCGATCGCCAACCCGCCTGCCAAGCGTGGCGATTATGGCAAACCCCCCTTTTTGGGGGAGGCCTATACCCAGTGGGTGTTATGTGGCTGAGACGACGACGACGAAGAATATCGGGATAAAAAGTCCTATGTTTTTATCCAGGATATCTACTATCTATGTGTCAAATTTTGTCCAAATCCGTATAGGGTGAAAAAGTACCAAACAAACAAATAAATAAACAAACGGAAATACTTTATAGGATAGTAGGATTTATTTTTCATAATCAAATAAAATTTTACTGGTCAAAGCTTTCTTCTCTCTCGACGCAATGAACATGATATAAATAATCACTAGCCTCAGATCTTATAGAATAAAAAAGTATGTATTTTTTATTCAAATAGACTTATAAATTTTAAGTATTTAATGTATAGATAAGCGCTTTTCAGGCTAGGCTATAATATAATAGCTTAAAGCATATAGCTCGTAGCACAACGATATCGCTCACCATACATTTACTTAGAACACGTTCACATTTAGCTATAATATATATTATTGGCTTACGCTATATAAGTAAATGTATGGTGGGCGATATCGTTGTGCTATGAGCAATAAGCTATATGCTATTATATTATAGCGTAGTCTGAAAAGCACTCAGCTAACCTACTTAAATAACTTGTCAATAAACGCATTATTTTGAATACCGTAACTGTTTAGAACTATCAAAGCAGGATAGTAAATAACGACGTTTACGACACTGCAATAGCTGAAAAAAAACATTAGAACGAAAGTAGAAAAGAAAAATCTCTTTAGTGTAGTTACGAAACTAAAGCTCACTGATTTGAATAAATATAATGACACTCAGCCATTTCTGTCATATCTCTAATTACGGTTATAATAATCTTCAAGTATGGCAGGAAAACAACAAAAGATACCGCAAGACAATACACCAAGAGATTATTCAAACGAAACAATATTTTGCAAGTCAGTGCGCAAATAGCCCACCAAAGACAAAATTAAAAAAAAACAACAACAAAAAAATGTCTTTGTCACAAACCGCATGATGATCTATTGCAGGTAGACAATGTACACAGGAAATAAATCTCATAAATATTAAATACTTTAAATATTAAGCAAAACAGACGGTTTTTGCGTAGACTTGATTTTGTCCAACTGTTTAAGGAGATTTTGTATTTAAATATTTGGGCAAGTTTGGCAAAAACTTGTGCAATTTTTTTAGATGAATACTTTTTCTTATTTCGTTGAGTTAAAGACTATTTTAAGGTGCGTTGACGATCATAATAAGGAGCATAGATAATTATAGAATACTTCATTAAACAAATACTGATTTGTCATAACCTCATTTCGGAAAAAAATATAATTGCCGGTTTCTTTCACGAGTAGGAGAAATAAATAAAAACTAATATTTGGATTCTTATTATTGTAACTGTTTGTCGGTAACACGCCTATTTACGCGGCTATTGATTTTTTTTTGTTTCAATTACTTACTTACCTAGTTTTGAGAACTTTAGATAACATACATAAGTAATTTGACAGTGTTAATATTTAGTACCAAACTTCGAGAACAAACCAGTGATGGTTTGTTCTCGAAGATTGACGAAGGAAAAAGATAAAGTACAATATTTAGAAAAACTATTGAACGTTTATATTTTATACTTTTTCTTTTTATTAGGGTTCCGTACCTCAAAAGGAAAAAACGGAACCCTTATAGGATCACTTCGTTGTCCGTCCGTCAAGACCGTTTTTCTCAGGAACACGTGGAGGTATCAAACTTTATATCTAATACTCAGGTCTACTGTCCCTTAGACCTGTGAAAAAATCAAACTTCTAAGTCAAAGCAATCAAAAGATACAGCCGTTTATACCGTAAATTTCCGCAAATTTTCGAAGCTCGCACGGGAATCAAAACCTACAGGGTACTTCCCGTTAACTTAGAATCTTGAAATTTAGTACGAAGTAACGTCTTATAGTACAAATAAAGGAAAAATTGCGAAGACCGTTAATTTTTAGTTACATCATATAATAAAAAATATTTTACGGAACCCTTGGTGCGCGAGTCCGACTAGCACTTGGCCGGTTTTTTAATTGCGGTGCTCTTTTGGATTTCGCCAGTATCCAGTTTTTATAAATTAAAATTATAGAAATTGTACGGTAGATTGAGTTAAAATGGAGTCATAATATTATTAGCGTAAGTACGGGAGACCTCTTATTCCTTTAAAAATTGTGAAACAAAAAACTTTTTATAAAAAAAATATAAACCGACTTCAAAAAACTAAAAAGCAAAAAATAAGCTTTTTGGATTCGGTGCCAGCCAAGGCATTCTACTTTTCAGTCCTATTCTTTTATTTTCTTGCATTGGCTAGCACCGGCTCCAAAAATACTTTTTGAAGTTGGTTTTAATTTTTTGGACTTATAAACAGTTTTTTTTCTAAAGATAAGATAAGATACAGATCATTTATTTGCTATTACTTATTTCAAGTAATAAGTCAAAGACAAGTTAATATTCTGCTTGCACAATATCAAATATTCGATCTTGCGTTTGTTTACCCAACACCGAACTTCATTATATTTTTTTTCTAACGCTCTGCAAACAAGTCGAAACAAGGCGATTAAGTCTGATTACTGGGTACCGGCGCGGGTTCGAATCCCGATTATAGATATTTCCACATTTTGGCGGTTTCCAATATACGACGGTGTGGAAATAATGAATTATAGATAGCTTTTGTTTGTTTTCGTGATGCGATTTTTTGGTTTTTTTTTGAGTCGGTAGCGATTTTTGAGCGTATCCACGCTAACAACTATGATTTTATAGTTATTATCTTAAGTCATTTGAGTTCTTTTTTAAACATAATTGCAAAAAAATATATAAACAATTTAAATTCTAATAAATATTTAGTTAACCTTCCCAATTGTTTCTCTATTCAAATAATAAATAGCTTATTTTAGAGTAGGTACCTACTAATAATGATTTATGTCAATATCTTCTCTTCTATTGTACTTATATTGGAACACGGTTATCGAAATTTATTGATACAACTTTTGGTATTTTTTAAGAACACATCACATGACAAACTTTCAATAATTAATGATAAACTTTATGTAGATAAATAGGGTTATAACTTTCTTCATCGGACAGAGAATACTTTCTTCATCGTCGTTTGAGGCGGTAAAATACATTTTCTTTCACTTAAAACATTGTTTATCTGCGATTATCTAAATTATAATTACTTAAGTGTATTTTCAAACAGATATAAATTATTGCTTTTTTTGTTTCTGATGAAATTTTTACATTCCAAAAGCTGTAAGTCACATTTTTGACTCTCTAATCCTAAGGATCACCTCCCGTTTCTATAATTCCGAGAAAACGTATCATTACACCGCGGCACAACCAACTTTTACTGCCCAATATAATCTTTTTTTTTAACAGAAACGCCATAAAAAATAACCCTAATTTTGGCGCCATTTTTTCTCGTTTTTTCAACGGTCAAGATTAAGCAATATTGTAAAATCAACAGTGGGCGTTAAATTTCTTTTGTTTTAGGTTAAAAAAAAAGCCTGTTTGAACTCTTATAAGTTACAGGAGTTATGACTTAATGGAATTTTGAATTAGGTGATAATTTATTTATGATAACAACACTTAGAAGCTTTCTGTTTCTCAAACTAAATTCTTTTAAATGATTTTCTCATGTTTCCACAACTAACTTACTACATTATTAGCTTTGAATCCTAACTAAATGTGAAAGTGTGTGTTGTTTGTCCTTCCTTCAAATCAAGTCGTTTGGTTGCTTAGCTGGGGACTAAGCAACCAAACGACTTGATTTTTGACATCAAGTTAAAAAGGACGAAAAGTATCATAGGGAAATAGCAACTTGTCTCATGTCGCCCTGACGGGACACGAACCCGCATCCTTGGGAATCCGGCCCAATGCACTGACCAATTATGCTACAGAGACCTACGAGAACACGTTGAAATTCTCTAGTATATTCACCTTTTTCTACGGTGTTGGCCACCGTCGTTTCATCAATGAGAGAAATATCCTCGCATTCGAAAGAAACATCTTTACAGATGTTTGACTATCGATTAAGATGAAACTGCCATCTACTTATAACTTTTTAATTTTGCATTTTACAATGCTATTTTTATGTGATAATTTTTAATCAAGTAAATATACTAGAAAAAAGCAACTTGTCTCATGTCCCGTCAGGGCGACATGAGACAAGTTGCTTTTTTCTAGTATATTTACTTGTTTAATATTTATCACATAAAAATTACATTGTAAAATGCTAAATGAAAAAGTTATAACATAGGCTACTTTTAACCTGACATTCCCACAGGAACGTGAACCACGCGGGTGAAACCGCGGTCTGAAGCTAGTTCTAAAATAATAATAATCATTATTAGTCTAAATCTTACCACTGATGGGAAAAGACCTCTCCACCTTCCTTAAATTTGACGTGGTTTTGGTCAATTATGCACCAGTCACTTTGGTTGCAATAAAAAAACTAGATTTCTTTTCTTTTCTTAACAAAATAACAACAAGACTAGAGTCAATTCACCAGTCAACTCCAAACATTATGTTTATTTGGAGACTACCTAGTTGTTTCTTCTTTTTGGTTGGATTAAATTAATCTTCTAAAGTAGAATCGCTCATGGCCGCGCTTCACAGACTGATCTTATTCGATCACGTTCGTTAAGCAACCATCGGGCCGGTCTGACGTCGGATGGGTGACCGTAAAGCGGCATTATAACTGAGCGCTTCCGTGCTTCGGAGGGCACGTTAAACTGTCGGTTTCCTGCTGCTGTCAGTCGTAAAGGCAAGTCAGAGGCCTGATAAACTCTGACACTAGAGGTGGCCATTAATCCTCATACAATAAGAAGAATAAACTTCTAAAAAGTCGATTTTTCGTTATACAACATAATATTAGATAATATAACTGTAGGTAACTGTGGTATAAAACATCAAAATATATTTTGCTAGTGAAATCGCTCTACCCTCCCAATCCTCAATTTTTGACGAGTTTTTCTACCTCATTCCCAGCTTCTTATAAACCGTAGATTGGCTGCCATCATTACAGGATATAAGGTGATCGTAAACAAACAAAAACTGAATGGCCACAAATGGGCCGGTATTGCACCATATCGTTTAATTGGCTGGCGAAACGAGGCGCGAGCGCATGTAGAGGAGTTAGCGCAGAAGGGACAAGTAGGTATTAAATTAAAAAATAAATCAATCATTTTTTTTCGTCACATTAAGGTTTTTAGTACAAACCATTATTAGCTTAAACAATACACCTTAACCTACAGATGTGAAAGACTGGTGCCCGTAATAGGAATCATAAAGATACCTGTACTAACAGGTCACTAGGCCCAAAGTACGATAAAGTAGTATCTTAACAAATTGGATTGGTAAAAGCTTCAAACTATGCTTGGGGATGACAAAAATAATGCTTTAAAATAAAAATAAAAATATGCAGACTTAACTTAACTTTCAAGCCTATTGCTAATTTATACGTATTAAAATGGAAACGCGTCGTTCGTTCCCACTATAATCTATGGGGAAGCACAAAAATGAAAAGAATGTGCATTCGATTGGTTAAAAATTATGCTTAGGCTGTGTAGACAGCGGGAGATTTTTAGTTTGTTTGTGCGACTCGTACGTGTTATTCTATTGTTCTGATCTGTTGTCCACAAATTTGTTTATGTTTATAATGTAACTTTATCTTAAGTGACCGGCAAGCTTAGCAAATCATTCAATAGGTACCTAGTTTTATTGCTCTAGAAAAAGGAAAAAGGCTAATAATTACTTACATTGGAAGTTCTATTTGATTCTTAGATGGTGGCTTACACGTGTTCGAGTAAAAAAAAACAAGGCGATTGCCATCCAGATGTGAACGCTGAAGTATTTGAGACATTAAATAAAGGTTTAATTGAAATAATTATACCTACATACACGTTATTCTTCCAAAACTATAAAATAAAAAATTAAGCGTTTTAAGCTCACTTATGAACACAGATTTACTTTTTAATAGTTAAGTTGACTCCCACTGACCATATTGTGTCCTTGTCTATTGTATGGGAATGTGTGGCTGAGACAACGCTCCATTAGCTCGTTTCGGTGAATACACTATACTACCATTGACAGAAAATTATAGTTTCATTATGGATAATGGAACTACTGATGTTTTCTTGTGAGCACTATTTAATATTATCACTAGTCCCATCACACAATATTAAACATTTTGTTCATCATCTGAAAAGAACATTTTAATTAAAATTGAATTACTTTATAACGACATATAAACCGACTTTAAAATCTGGAGCCTTTCGGCAAGTGGGCCCGGAGGCCCACTCGCCGGGTCGATTTATTTTAATATTTTTCTTCCATCGACTGGGCCCACTTTCGATTTGCATACAAGATCTTGTTATACTACAGTTATATAAGGTATCGCATAGGTAACCAGTAGTAATTTTTATATATTTTGAGAAGTTCTGACTTTATCATTATTATATTTTATCGTTTTTTTTTATTTTAACTAGCAGCTTTTCAAGTACAATAACTCCTGGTTACCTATGCGACCCTGGTACATTCATGTAAAATTAGTTGTTGTCATAATACTAAATGAATAAACTGTTATTTTTAAGTGAAATGAAATGAAACAAAGTTAAAATATTTTTTATTCAATTGAGCATTACACGCATTTTTGAATTGTCAGTTTTGCGCTACCGCCCATTTCAGACTCTTTTCAAATCGTCGTCGTCGTCGTCGTCTCAGCCACATGACACCCACTGCTGGGTATAGGCCTCCCCCAAGGATCTCCACAACGATCGGTCCTGCGCAGTCCGCATCCAGCGGCTTCCCGCGACCTTCACCAGATCGTCGGTCCACCTTGTCGGGGGCCTACCCACGGAGCGACGTCCTGTGCGCGGTCGCCATTCCAGAACCTTTCCGCCCCAACGGGCATCGGTTCTTCTCGCTATGTGTCCCGCCCACTGCCACTTCAGCTGATCAATCCTTCGAGCGATGTCAGTTACTTTAGTTCTCCTACGGATGTCCTCATTTCTGATTCGATCTCGTAGGGAAACGCCGAGCATAGCCCTCTCCATTGCGCGCTGGGTGACCTTGAGCTTTCTTATCAGACCCATAGTTAGCGACCACGTTTCACTACCGTAAGTCATCACTGGCAACACACACTGGTCATAGACTTGCGTCTTGAGACACTGCGGTAAGTTGGACGCGAAGATTTTACGGAGCTTCCCGAATGCTGCCCAACCGAGTTGGATTCGACGGGAGATCTCTTTCTCGAAGTTGGACTTACCTAACTGGATTGTCTCTCCAAGGTAAACGTAGTGGTCAACAACTTCGAGTGTAGTGTTCCCAACGTAAACTGGAGTGGGTACCACATGGGAACTGAACAAGCCGGGTTCCGAAAAGGCTTTGGCACCATAGACCACATCCATACGCTGCGGCAGGTTATACAGAAGACCGAAGAGTATAATCTGCCACTTTGCTTGGCGTTTGTGGACTATGAGAAAGCCTTTGATTCGATAGAGACCTGGGCGGTGCTGCAGTCTCTCCAGAGGTGTCAAGTGGACTATAGGTATATCGAGGTGTTAAGGTACTTATACGAACATGCCACCATGTCGGTCCGATTACAGAACCAGAGCACAAGTCCTATCCAACTGCAGCGAGGTGTGAGACAGGGAGACGTCATTTCTCCGAAACTGTTCACAGCTGCGTTGGAGGACATCTTTAAGCTTTTGGACTGGAAAGGACTCGGCATCAACATTAATGGCCAGTATCTGACACACCTTCGTTTTGCCGATGATATAGTCCTTATGGCTGAGACCTTGGAGGACCTGAACACAATGCTCGAAGATCTCCGTAGTGCTTCCCAAAGAGTGGGTCTTAGGATGAACATGGATAAGACGAAAATTATGTCCAATTCCCATGTTGTACCCACTCCAGTTCACGTTGGGAACACTACCATGGGAACATTTTCAAATGCTAAACATTAATTTCAAATGTTTTTGTTCCGATTGCACTAGACCAACTGATCTTGTATGCAAATCGAAAGTAAAATATTAATTAAGTTGACAGAAGAAAAATATTAATATAAATCGATCTAGCGAGTGGGCCCGCAGGCCCAGTTTGAAGCGAGCCCAGTCACCGGAAGACTCATAATCTGAACCGATCTGTTTTTGTCAGTCTGAAATCAAAGACTGTTAAAATCTATAAAAAAATATACTTATACCTATTACGTGTATATCCTTCTAGAGGTAGTCTTCGGATAACTCTTATCATCTTAATACCAGCCATTATGTTCCCGTGAGTGACTAACACCCATATTCTAAGTCGTTCCTCCAAAACTTACTCGTCCTCGACTTAACGAAACCTCATTGAAAACCTCTTCCAAATACTCCTCGAAATCGGTATTCTAAGTCATAACTCCGTAAGGACCTCGAGGAGTCAAAGAGTACGTAGCCACTCCGTGTTAGGCCTAGCGCACACTACCATTTTTACCCACGACGAGGTTGAGTGGAGTGTAAAAAGTTTTGGAGGAACGACTACGAATATGGGGGTTAGTCGCCGCTATACATGCGTATTTACTACGGGTGCTCTTCATGTTCAAAGCCAAGTGTTGAAGACGTAGTGTCTGAAGTGTAGTGTTAACTGCCTGCTGCCACTTCTACTCTACATGCTCTTTGCCGCGTCCGCCCAATCCCAATGTTTGATTTATGGCGCGAAACCCTCCGACGGATGTTTGTTTAATCGATTAAGGCGGTAGCTATAACAGAGGTGCAGGCGCCTGCCGAGATTGAGATGCAAGAGGAAGTAAAAAAACCATGTTACAAGTGCTAACTTGGATACAATCTGGAGCTGAAAATGACCTAAATTGGATCGATGAATCCAAAGCGGAAATGTTGTCATTTGTAAGGTTTGTGTAAGGTTTATTGATCAGAAAATGTCACTAGTAAGAATAAGATTTACTTATGACATCTGGGAAAATTGCTACCCTACTAAGTACTTAAGTACTTACTATTTAAGCGTATCCCCGTGGTTCATCACTACATAGTATAAAGCAAAGTCGCTTCCCGCTGTCTGTCCCTATGTATGCTTAGATCTTTAAAACTACGCAACGGATTTTGATGCGGTTTTTTTTAATAGATAGAGTGCTTCAAGAGGAAGGTTTATATGTATAAAAACCTTAAATATAGAGTAGAGAAATACTGTAATTTTTGAGGTTTCTAATGTGATGTCGCAAATGATTACATTTTTTCCGCTTACATTGCAAATGCAGGCTGAACCCTACGAGGTTTATCAAAATAATGTACTAAGTATTTGTACACCTTGAAAAGGTCTACAGAAAACTCCACAGTGGTATATGTTTATCTCTTATAAATAACCCACAATAGCATAAGTCCTGTAGTCCACGCGGGCGAAGCCGCGGGCGGGAAGCTAGTAATAAATAAAAATAACTTGTTCTGTTCTTTTTTATTAATATAAGCACTTATTTTAAACTAGGTAGCTTAGAATTAAACCGACTCATAAGATCAACAAAGAAGTTAGTTTCAATGAGTTCTACAACTGTTTGCATAGGAGATCTCTTATGTGTTAATGCCAAAAAAAAACCTGCCTGATACTCAAATAATAATAGGCATTTTTGTTACCCCTTGCGCAAAGCCAAAATACGACATCAGCACCCAAAGTAACAACAACCCCTTGCTTAGCATTTTCTCACTACTTTTATTAGCATTCCTGTATTCCCAGAGGTCACGGTCGGTGCCCGTGCCTTATGGGAAAGCGCAAGGAGTACCTTTGCGTCCACGCAGGTGGCGATCGCGTTCCCACGAACCAATTACGTGCATTGTCTTCACAGCTCAGTACCTACATATACTGGATGAACCTGATCACAGCTTCAGGGGACAACCGTGTTTGGCATAAGATGTTAGTACCTACATTACAATAAAAACGAACTTCTAAAACTAAAAAGCAATAAATAAGCCTTTTGGAGTCGGTGCCATCCAAGGCAAGAAAATAATAGTATAGGAGCTCAAAGTAGAATGCCTTGGCACCAGCTTGGCACCGACTCCAAAAGGCTTATTTTTGCTTTTTAGTTTTTGAATTCAGTTCTTTTATCGTATTTTTTACTTTTTAGTGTCTAAAAAGAAAATTCATGTTATAAACAAAGTATCGTGAAAATTACATCGTCCAAGTTAACAAAAATGCTCATAAAATAAAAACTACTGGGCCAAACTAAATCAAATTTTTATGGGACCAAATGGCAATTAACCCGCATCGAACAGAAAAAAAAATCACGTAAATTGGATAAGAAATCTCGGCGTAATCGGTGTACATACATAGCCGAATTGAGAACCTCCTCCTTTTTGGAAGTCGCGGTTAACATTCAATTCTCCACAATGTGAAGCTGTCAAAGCGCAATAAGAGGGATGTTTGGCGCAGAGGTCGTGGGTTCGATCCCCTTACAAGACAATTGCTGCTGTGTAGTGTCGGCTTAGAATAGCTCTACCCCCGCTCATCCCGTGGGTGTCGTAAAAGGCGACTAAGGGACTCAGCTTTCAGGAGACGGGCAGCAGCGTCTCCTACAAACTTGGCCATGCGATCGCCAACCCGCCTGCCAAGCGTGGCGATTATGGCAAACCCCCCCTTTTGGGGGGAGGTCTATACCCAGCAGTGGGTGTTATATGGCTGAGACAATGACGACGACAAGACAATTACGTACTTATTTGTCTCTTTGCCATTTTTTAATAATAAAGGTAATAATAGGTAATTATCATTATTTTCTTCCAATCACACAATTATCTAGCCCAATATAGAACTAGTGACATGCATAGATAACAGATACAAATACTTACCTACAATTTTTTTGTAAATGCATACTTATTATGATGATGACGATGATACATATAATAATATGTTAAACACCCAGACCAAGATAAATAGACATGTTCATGCAATATTTGTCTTGTCCGGGGATCGAACCTGGGACCTCTGGCGCAGAAGACGGGTATAATTTCCTAAGCCTGCGCCAAACAGGTCGCTCGATTTTTATTTCTTTACAATTTCATGACTACATTATTGTTTACGAAACAACATGTCTTTTCACGAAAACCTTGTGAAAATATCGGTATTTCATCAGGAACGGGAATCACGCTAATGAAACCGCGGGCAGCCGTTGACTTCCTACATATATTATAAATGTGAAAGTATGTCAGTTTTTTTGTTTATTTGTTTGGTTTGTTTGATAATCTTTCACGCAAAAACTTCTGAACGGATTTGAATAAAATATAGTATGTCTGGACTACTTAGAAGTGGACCAACACATAGGCTCTATTTATCCCGATATTTCCATGGGAACGGGAACCACGTGTATGAAACCGTGGGCGGCCGCTAGTCCATTAAATATAATTTAATATTAACCATACGTAAATCTTATGTTTTGGCGCACACTGTTCATTGAAATAAAACAACTTTTACGGATATCAAACGCGCTATATTTCAGGAACTAAGTTCAGGAACTAAGTTCAGTCATCCCGTGACCACGGCAGCTGTAAAGGTGCCGAAACGTCGGGAAAATCAAAAAACCCCTAAAAAACCTAAAAATACGGACAATTACAACTTAGTTCGTGGAAATATAGCGATAAAAGTTGTTTTATATCCGTAAAATTTGTTTTATTTCAAGGAACTAAGTTGTAATTGTCCGTATTTTTTGGTTTTTTAGGACTGCCGTGGTCACGGAATGACTGTCATCCCGTGACCAGTCCTAAAAAACCTTTAGCGACCCTTAAAGCAGTATTTCCCAAATGCTCGCATTACTCCGCGTCAGTACGGCACACCGTTTATATGATAATCGTAGGCCGCCGACCGTGACTTATACGTTACACATTACGATACCATCGCCAGATGTGACCTATGGTCTTCCACCCCATGGGACGTAGCTTTAATTCACGAGAATATCATTAAAACTGACCATCATGGGGTGAAGACGAGGTACTCTATGTAATAATCATAATCATCATTTATTAGCTTAAAACATAGTATGGAGAGCATAAGCAAGTTTTAAGTAGGTAAGTACTACATATTATATTACACCTTGTATAATCCAAATCCCATACAAAAAATACTTAGAGTTCCACAGGTTGTAAAAGTAAAAACCAGTTTAATGTTACTAACAGCACAGAAGACATACAGTTTGAATGATTAGATTTTTTGCCGTTTTAGCCGTTTTTGCGTGATTCAGTAAAATACTCAATCACGCAAAAACGGCAAAATTTTACTCATTTATTGAGCCGTCTTCGAGCAATTGGTGAACAATACATAAAAAATATACGCATAACCTAAGTAATTTTTTTAAGTCAGTTAACATAAGTAAAAGCTACATACGCAAAAACAGTGCAAAACATTCAGACCAATTAATTGTCCGGTCGGGAATCGAACCCGCGCCCGGTGACATATGGCGCGGCCGTTACCACGTGTCATGCCCACCTGAGCCCCACGTGCTCAAACTAGGGTCTTTTTTGTTTACCGACTCGTAGATTCATTTTTTTTAGTAGCTACAGTTCTATGGATAATTTTCTTCAAACTTTCCTTTTAGGAGTCACTTTAGAACTCTTACCCCCATATTCTAAGTCGTTCCTCCAAAAATTTTTACACTCCACTCAACCTCGTCGTGGGTAAAATGGCTACGTACTCTTTGGCTCCTCCAGGTCCTTACGGAGTTATGACTTAGAATACCGATTTCGAAGAGTATTTTGAAGAGGTTTTCAATGAGGTTTCGTTAAGTCGAGGACGAGTAAGTTTTGGAGGAACGACTTAGAATATGGGTGTTAGTCTCTTTAGACAAACTTATTCCTGAAAAGAAACTTTTAAATAGAACATTCAAAATTTTCAATAGAAAAATACAAGAAGGAATAAAATGAATCATTCTTCATACTAATATTATACCCGAAAATTCAAAAGTTTGTGAGGAAGTTTGTTACTTACTCTTTCACGCAAAAACTACTGAACCGATTTACATGAAATTTGACAAACAAATAGAAGATAGCCTGGATTAAAACAAAGGCTACTTTTTATTCCGATATTCCCACGGGAACGGAAACCACGCGGGTAAAACCGCAGGCGGCCGCTAGTAGGAAATATGCCAGTGACAGCAGCAAACGTCTATTGATTTTTAAAAGAATTATTCTGGTAAATGTCATCTCGCCTGAAAACAACTTGCGAGACGAGTCGATTAATAAGATAGCATTGAAAGTAGCAAAAATTAAAAATCATAGATATTTTATGTCCTTTTTCAATGGTAGAGAATGCTTATGAATGTGCCTTTTTCTACAGCGAATTTAACTCGTTTTCGACGTTTTACCTTTCCTTCTCTAACTGAATACACTATAACATCGGAGTGAAGGGCCAAGGTCAACCATATTGCCCCACGACTGATAATTATCGCTATCATGGCAGGGGTGGAATGGTGCTCCATTGCAGCGGATACCTTTGTAAGATCGACAAACAGGACTTGTCCATTGAATTAAAACAACGTTTGTGGATATATTTACCCAAAACATATATTTGGAACTATATAAGGCTAAGACTATCCCCGTCATTCATAAAAAAAAGTGTTTTAATGTATTTATGATAAATTTCAAATAGAAAAAAATTGGAAAAAATTAACTCGGGCACAAGTGAATTCTCAGATGGGACTCGAACCCACGACCTTTGGAAATCCCGTCCAATGCTCTAACCACTGAGCTACCGAGACTTAACTATTAAAAACTTATCAAAATAGCATTCAATGCAAAAATAAAAAATCAGTTCAATATTTCAATTAATTGTTTTCTAATTTAATTATCGAAAATAATTCGCATTTATGAAGTAGTCCATTATACATGTCGTGGCGACCTATATGTTTTGTTGGTTGTCCTACTAATTTAATAAAAAAATATTAATAAAATTTAAATATATATAGATATATTATGTTTTGTTTTTAGGGTTTTTAGTTTCCTGATGTTGGTCGTGGTCGAGGTAGGACGTGGTCACGGGTTGACACCTGAAAAGGTGCCGATACGTCGGGAAATTATCGGAAACATATTTGATACTAAATTTTTAGGTTTTTGGAACCTAACAACATAGTATCAAATATAATGTTTCGGATAAATATAGTGCATGCAATTTTTTTTTTATTTCAATTATGAGTGCGCAAAGAAACTTAAGAGGACTACCTAGTCCATCTTGAAATTTTCATTTAGTTATAATAAAAAAGGAAGTTTATCTTTTCATGACTTTCCGAAAAAATGTAAGTATTTTATCAAAATACCAGCTGCTGCTCACCGCAGCTTCTTTTTGTGGATCATTTTTTAAACGCCATTCTGTTAATCCCCTTTTCGAGTTTTATTTTCAAGGATATCGGTAGATACCTTTATCTATCAAAAGTTTTATTTTTATTTTTTATTTCATTGCTTTGCAGGAAAATGCTAAAGTAGGTAATAGACGTAAAAACTACAGCGAAACATTCTAGAGTTTTGGCTTCTTTTAACGTCAACTACTGCGCTTCTTCAGTTTATTGCAAGAACGCAGAATGAAGAACTTGGTAAAATGTCTTTAAACATTTTTCCATTGGAAACTGTTAGCTCTTTCATCAAGATAAATCACTGGAATCTAATGAACAATACTACAATAATATTGAGCCAACAGTATAGTTTATTTTGTTCTGGAACTTTCAACGCACCCTACGTGAATGGTTGACCCTGTAAATGGTAAGGTTCAATTGCAGCACCCCTTTGTGGAGTTATTTTAATTAGCCAACCGTCCAGGGGGCAATTCTCATGACGTGCGCCATAAATCTCGAATCGACATAATGTCGAATATTCAATGTCTAACGAAAATGTCACTGAAATCTCTATTTTTCTTAAAAATGGTATTCTCGCATTCTCGCAATGTATGTATTTACTTAAAGAAGGGCTTTATACTTTATTTTATATTTACAAATATAATTTTATTATCAAATATGATCAAACAATATTACTGACAATATTTTTAACAGATTTGTTTTTACATCTTCTTAATAATTTTATCTTTAGACTGTGAAATTCTGCTTAATACGAAACGCGAGTCCTTGTCAACTGTCTTCACGGAAAACAGAGGTACCAATCAAGCAGCAAAGGAACTAGTTTTTGGAACGCACTTTTATAACATTCTGACTACTGTCAGATCAGAAGATTTAAAGTTATTGAGTTAAATAAAATAAAATTCTGTGACACACTGTGGTGTAAAAGACAAAATGGTAATGACACTATCGAAAACATTTGCCATCATAATTGATAATAAACAGTTTCTTCAAAGTATCTTCATCTTGTTCCAAATATCCATAACATTTATTAGTATTCTGTTATTTATTATTCTTTTATACAGTACGAAAATAAACTTCCAATTGAAGTACCCAAGATCTTGCTCAATTTTGTTTATTTATGGATAATGTAAGATTTAGCGAACAACACATTTCCAACGGCAACGAGGAATATACGTAGCATTATCGCCAATTTCACCATGTTTTCTATTAATAAATTAATGAAAAGTTCATTTACCGCCATTTTCCACTAATTTCCATTAAATTATATCTTTAGAATAAATGCAAAACAAAGAAAATAAGACAACAAGTCGACTATCTGTTCGACATTAGATCTCGAACGCTACCGAGACATGTCGAACGCTGGTAATAGACATATCTCTACCATGAGATTGCGAGAATACGAAAATCTGTTTACGTTCGACATCCGCCATGTATTTTCGACAAATCTCTACTTCGACATGATCTCTATTGCCTGAGAATCGGCCCGCTGGGGGGCAATTCTCGCACTAAAATATGTCGAATTCGACATTTTTCTATCCTTAATTTATTCATTTAATATGTAAGTAAAATCTCTACTACTGTCCAAATCCTTTGTTTTCAATTATCAAACTTAGAATAGCACTACCCCATTTCATCCCGTGGGTGTCGTAAAAGGCAGGAGCCTTCAGGAGACGGGCAGCAGCGTCTCCTACAAACTTGGCCATACTGCGATCGCCAATCCGCCTGCCAAGGTGGCGATTGCAAAATGAGTCAAAAACTTTTATAACTTATTAATAATCTGTGCTTAGACCCATTACCAAAGCGATTAACCGACCGATTAGCGCTAAACATTATTTAAATGTCTTTGCTTTTTAGTAGTTTGTTTGAAGTTTAAAGTGAAAAAAATGGAAATACTTCGCTTCTTAGTGATCTTTCCAAGTAATCGTGTTGAAAAGTAACCTATGTGCATCTTTAAGGTCTGATCTAGCTCTATGCCAAAACCAATCACAATTGGTCCAATGTTTTGGGCGTGGCGAGGATAGCAGACATATTTTCTGAGCCGGTTCTTCTCGTTACAAGTTCTCCCGATATGGCGTAGCTTCTTTGACGTTTAGAAACGGAACAGATTTTTTTTTTTTAACACAAGTGCTACTTATGTCACTTCTAAAACGCTAAATCTGTCTCTTCTATTCAATGGAAATCCGGACCAATGCTCTAACCACTGAGTTATCAATACTTCTCGGAGTTAATTATTCCAATATTTTTCAATAAAAAAAAATATCTTAAGTACCTTTAAAAATAGCATTGAAAAATGCAAAAAATCGAAATCGTAAAATTAATCATTTGTTTATTTATAATTTCTATTATTTCGTACTTACACAAAAATAAAGTTTGGTTTTAAACAATGCAGTATAGAAGTTGGAACTACAACCGGAATGATCAAATCCGAAGTCGGACTTTCGAATCATCTACCTTACCTGCTACCTGCTTTTTTTATAACTTTTTTTGCGATGATACTGATCTAGCCGCTATTATTTCGTCATAAAATATTTATCACAACATTTTCGGGATGATAATCCAAGTTCAGATGATTGCTTTGACGGCGGGACTATCAAAGTTATGCTTGGATTTAGTAAGGGCATTTGAAGATTCTTAAATGGCTCACTTGGTTTTATTTTTAGTGATAAGTATTGTACCTATGTTTATTTGCGTTTCCCGACGATTACAAATAAATAAATAATAAGCTACATTAAATCGTATATGTAAATAAAAAGTGTATTTTAATCCATAGAAGTCGTTTGCTTCAAGTAACAGTAACACGCGAAAAGGATATCAGGAAATTCTCACACAAAGTTGAGTCAAAAAAATGAGCGGCCAGTCACAGGATTATTTCCATACACATGGGTACACTCGCGCCATAAATCTTAGCGGAGTTGTCAAAATATTGAAGGTGCAGCGTAACACATCACACACACATCATCAGCCTGTGGACGTCAACTGCTGGGCATAGGCCTCTCCTAGCTCACGCCTGTTGTAGCGTTCATAGGAGGCTATTAGCCTACTGCTACCACGCTGGCCAGACGGGTTGGTAGAGGGTTTGTTTCAAGTTTTCCTTCTCTCGCACAGGTATTCAATGCCTCTTAGTCGACTCTTACGACATCCCAGGCATGTAAGGGAGTGGTGACACTTGTATTCTTAGGCCGTCACCACACAGCACGCAGCGTAACAGTGAAATGAAAAATAACGACGCCACATTTGGCTCTAAGAAGTTTTCTGGAAACGGATTATTTCCAATAAGAAAATACATTGTGGTCTTATGTCGCATTCCTGTAACTGCATTTTCTGCACAGACCTATATCGAGATAGACGAAAAGAGCGCTTTAAACTGTATGAAAACCTAGCGTGTCGGCTTTTTCTACCTACGATGACGTCACGAGCGAGATTTAGTGATGTGTATAATGTATATGTTATTGACGAGCTCTTGCAAGAAAGCACTGCACATAACTAACTTAACTATTGTCGTTTCTGAGTGACGCGTGTTTTCATGGCAATGGTCTCAAACGGACTGACTTAGGTCGTAAAACTTTGACCGTGGATCAAACTTTTGGCACGCAAGGTACACTTTTACCGTTTATCTCGATATAGGTCTGTGATTTTCTGTTAAGAATAAATCATTTAAAGAAAATAACTAAGGCTTATCGTTATCCACTGATACCGTAATAACTGGACTACCGGAAATTACCACGATTGTAAATCGATTGTTTCTAGTATAAAAGATGTCTGCGCGAAAGCAACGCTTCAATATATCTGTGCTAGTAGACTTTACTTCCCAATGCTCCACTTTTCTAACCGGTCCAGCCCAAAGGTGTCAACTAACGGTGACCCATCATTAGATCAGTTCACCATTATCTTGATCGCCGAATAATGATGAATTAATGACATAAGCATTTGTCACTTTCAACCCCTTGACGCTTGTTGGAATTTTAATGGTATATTTTTTATGCGTAACTTCGTTACAAGAGCATTAGGAAATGCTAAAGGCGATATGATTTGAGAGTTAAGGTGACAAGAGGGAACAATAATAATTTTAAACGAGATACTATTAGGTAGGATATAAAAAAAAAAAATATTGGATGGAGAGTGGTGCCTAACAGGGGTTCAATTCTGCTAATGTTTAGTCACAATCAAAGTCAAAGTCAAAGTCAAAGTCAATATAATTTATTCAGTCTAGGCTGTTACAAGCACTTATGAACGTCAAAGAAGCTACGTCATCGGTTTACAAACCCTACGGCGGGAGATCTTGTAACGAGAAGAACCGGCAAGAAACTCGTCAAGGGCTGTTTTTTTCTCCCTGTTTTATTTCATACAGAGTCGTCAAATTGAAAAGTGAGCTTAAGATATCAGTAAGGTCAATTTCCATCACAACATCGAAATCGTATCTCAATTGTGTTTCTATTGTAGTTAGGTACTTAGGTTTTTTAATTAAATAAGTATTATAATGCACATGGCCAATGTGCTAGAGCTATGCATTTATAGCGCCTGCTAGAGAGATTGTGTTAATAACGTGTGTTTCTTTCCATTTCTCGCATTATTTTGTTCCTTTGTTTTATAATAATTTTGATTTAGTCACGAGTTTTGCCACCTGTAAAATTGCCAATTTTACAACCTTTGCCAAGTGATACCCTCTAGTGGCCGTTACAAAAATAATATTACTCACAAGCACGAAGCGTTCGTTCGCACAGCATGCTAATATGTAATGCCTCTCTACTACCGTACGGTCTGCCTCAAACAAATATGTTTTGAACCAATATGATCGTTTACACAGCTAGTTTGAGTGGGAAAACCTGTGAAAACTAAAATCTACGTATTAATCAAGGGGCTTTTTTGCACACCTGACTTATTCAAATGCCCTCTAGCGGAAACTATAGAAACAATCCAGACACTATAGCGCAGTGTTTGCTAAAAGCATGCTATTATTTATCGCCTCTACCAAGAAGTTCACTGTTTGGAATAGCGAACGGAACGACTGCAATTTCAATAATATGATTTTCTTAATTTTGTAGGAAATTTTAATCATACTGAAACAAAACAGTCATCACGGCAGCTGTAAAGGTGCCGAAACGTCGGGAAAATCAAAAAACCCCTAAAAAACTAAAAATACGGACAATTACAACTTAGTTCGTGGAAATATAGCGCGTTTGATATCCGTAAAAGTTTTATTGCAAAAAACTATAGTATCATTGTATGCAACCAATGATATTTTATGGAATGGAAGATTCCACTATCCAAGAAGCGGCACCTCCCACAATTAAGAAAAAACATAGCGAAGAAAATTCAATTACTTTCTGAAGACATCAGCCATAAACATTCTACTCGAGATCCGAAGAAAGATTTCTGATCTTCGTAATCTAATGAAAATAGCTCAAATAAAGTCAACTGCCCTGAACTTGTTTCCAAATTAAAATTGAATGTACCATTCCGTATCTGCTCCATGCTCCACTCGTCCGCACGATGCACCACAGAAAATTGATTTTTTTATGTTCGTACAGTAATTGTTCAACAGTGTTAAGAAGCGAGACATAAATGCTCTTGACCTATTTTGTGATAACTTGTCAGCTGTTAATAGAGTTCTGAATAGTTCTGTATAGTGTCTATTTTAATTATATAAATTTAATATGGATTAATTAACTGTATGCCGAAAGTAAACGTAAAACAGTTATTTAACTTATTGCCATCTGTGGAGGCTTGTAAATGGCTCTTAGTAGTATAATTTGTGTAAGTATCTACTTTATCTAGATGTAGATAGTTTGTATCTACTATCTACATCTAGTATAAAAGATATGCAAATTACTATTGGGTTGTAGCTTGAAAGGGACATTACCAAGCAACTATAGGCTAAAGAGCAATATCAGAAATAATAATAGGAGGATCATTTTGGGACAACTGTACGTAACTCTGTCAAAATAAATGAAATCTCAATCAGTCAACGAAACATTAGTCTATGCACTAGGATTATTCTTAGTAACTGAATTATTAAACCCTACTAATATTATAAATGTGAAAGTATGTCTGTTTGTTTGTTATTAATCCAAATCAGTTCAGTAGTTTTTGCGTGAAAGCAAAACTGCTGAACTGATTTGGATGGAATTTGGCATGTAGGTAGAGACTTCAAGTAGAGGACTTCTTTTTATCCCGAGATTCCCAGAGGACCGGGAACCACGCGGGTGGAACCGCGAGTGACCGCTAGTGTTAAATATTTTCAAATGAATGGAGCCAGACAAATACGAGCAATTTTGAGTTTCGTATAATATCTCGTGGACTGTGAAACGGCTGAAAGAGATCATGATGTGCCGGTATTTCGCGATTTTAAAGATAGAATAATTAAAAAAAATATATAGTTAGTTATAAATTTATTTCATCATACTCTTTCTTATATTCTGATCTTTTTAAATTGCTTATAATTATAATAACAAAAACATTGACATGCATTGTATTTGGTAAGGTATAAATACAACATTGTAATATACATAAAATCAGTCTCGTCAAACCAAATCACAATAAAACCAAGTTTGGTTAATTACAGTTCAGTTATCTTTAAAGATCGTAGTGCGAGTTATTCTTTTACTGGATCGCGTAAACGCAAACGCATTTTTATATTAAATTATCAATCAAGCCATCTAGCGGAATACACCATGGACTACGCGCTACGATCAACCGTGAGTAGAAAAAACTGAGGTTTTTGTATGGCGGTGGTGTAGTCCGTGGCGTAATCCGCTAGATGGCGGATTTTATACAAAAATAACGATTTCACGATCTGCCGTGAGTAAAAAAATCTTGCACTAAGCACTCTAATAAGGAAAATATTATAGCGTTGGCAGGTTGGCATCAATGGGCAACTAAGGCACTTTTACAGAGAGTATTGTTGTTTAAAACCAAAAACGATCGATGGACATTTTGGTATCATAATTATTATTAGCACCATACTGGTACTAAGGTGATTAAAATATAGATAAATTATGCTTATAAAATAATGGTACAACATTTCCATATAAATAGAATATTCTGCTACGGTAACAAAAGAGGGGGTCAATTCTGCTAAATTATTGTCAGAATCGTCTCTCAGTGGAGAGACGATTATGACGTTGGTGTTTCAATAGTAGTGTTTATTTACACTGTTGTAACAAGAACTGTGTAAAACAGCACTACTATTGAAACACCACTGGAATACTATTGTGACTAAGCATTAGCAGAATTGGGCCCCAGAAAACGGTACATAAGTAGTCAAAAACGACACTTCATAAGCTAACCAGATGCATTGATCACTTAACTATAGTGTCTACTATCTGTTTCTTCTTAATTTTCTATTAAATAGTTCTTTCCTTAACACTAACTATCAAAAGTGATAATTGTATAGGTATCTAAAGGTAAATTGTTTAGTATGTGAGTCCTCTTTCTTCCAACTTTTCCCTCACTTCTTGTGGTTTCGGCCAAAACAGCATGAGCAGAGTTGTTCCTGAAAATATTGAGATCTTCTTAAAATATACAATCATCATCATAGGTCTTTTTAATACAGTTGGGGCACACGCCTTTTTTATGAATATGTAAAGAGAAATAGTCTACGACCACCACAATAACCCAAAGTGCTGAGTGTTAATGACTGCAAATGCAGCCATGTGTAATCACTAATCATGCAGAATCTCAAGATAATAAATTTTGTAAAAAAAAAATTAACAAGTGAACATCGGAAAAACAACTAAATATCGGACACCAATTTACGAGTCCGACTTGCACTCTGCATTAAAGCCTAGTTCCTTGCTATCATACTGTAGCAGACGAATTAGTTAGAGCACCAGGAAACAGATGAAAAGTTTTTTTGGGCTACTCACCGGCGGTAAAAGCGCCCAAGATGCTGAATGCAGCCAGGCAGTGGGTGTTGAGCGTGGCCCCCAGCAGGTACGACCCGATGGCGGCGCCCGTCCGACCCACCATGTACATCACGCACATCGCCATCGCTCTGGAAGAGGACATGATCTATTATCTATGAGACCTAGGTATCGTTTTTTTAGTAACCAGCTCTAGTCTCGTAGAAGAGCCGGGTTCAATTCCAAGTGGGGGTTCATATTGTATTCAATTTGATTGATGGTAGGACTTGTTGTAAGTCCAAATGGCTAGCTAGCTACCACCATCGTATCTAAGTCTGACGCCATGACAACAATATTTCAGCGTTGTTGTATTCCAGAAGTTAGAGATAAGCTAAACTATATATATTATTGGTCTTGTCCGGGAACTGAAACCAGGCGCAGAGGTATACCTACCCCTGTGCCAAATAGGTAGATGATGATCATGAATCTGACCTCGTCCCTACGTCCTTACGTGCTTAAGGTCAGTTTTATTATCATCATCTACATGTCATTAGGAACACGTCGCCAGCTATGGCGGCCAGGATGGAGGCCGCGCAGCACGAGCACAGTGCTATAATGTGTTTACCATCTAAACAAGCTGATCCCGTCCAACTTGACCAACAACCACACCTTGATCTAGCACCTCGACAGCACCAGGCCCATTTCTAGTTCATTCTGCAGAGTTTTTGGCGTAAATTGGCACTGACCTCAAGCACGTAGGGAACACGTCGTCGACAATGATGGCAACCAAGGTGGATGCCGCGCAGAGAGCGATGATGAGCAGCATAGGTACATGATAATAATCTTCTTTTCGAGTCGAATGTACACCTAAATTGTATAGGCCCAAAAATCAACTACTAAGATACGCAGGGGACGATATCAAGTGCGCCAACGTTTGAAGACTGACCTTAAACAAGTGGGGAACACGTCTACAGCGATGGCGGCCAGGATGGAGGCCGCGCAGCCCGAGCAGAGCGCGATGATGAGCAGCGCGGTGGCGGCGGCGCCCTGCGGCACGAACGCCGCGGCCACCGTGGTTGCGCCGCATATCACCATGATGCCACCTGACGAATGAATACAGTTGAAAACACAAGCAAAATGACACGCATCGCCACCGTTTTGTGCGAAACACGAAGCACTTTTTTTTGCATTGTCAAGGCAACGTGTCTGTTTCCATGAAATGCTCTTTTTTAACCGAATTCTAAAAAGATCGAGATTATCAAATTGTCGCGTATACAGGGTAATTTTAAAAACGTATAATTTTTTTTTTATCGATCCAGTATCTGTGATTGAACAATTTTCTCCTAGAAACATGGGTCGAAATATGACAAAAAAAATTTACTGATCACGTGATCGATTTAGTATGGGAAGTCCAAAAATTGTTCTCGTATATCGACTTTTCTAGGAAAAACGGCTTAGCCGATTCAATGGTTTAAACGCTATAACATCAGGATTGTTTCCAAGTTGGTCCCTCTTTTTGAAATTTTGAAATCGGTTTAGCATTTTTCAGGAAATCTTGAAAATACTGTTGGACTTGTATACGTAGTAGTTCCTAATATGCCTCAAGATGGCGCTGCTAGATACTAAACTGCGACGACGAGTTCATTTTGATTTGCATTAAACTATATGGCGCTGTTCTCGCCTTTAAAAAATAAGAAATATAAACTTTTTATAAAGAAACGACTTTAAAAAGTAAAAAATAAGCCTTGGAATCGGTTCCAGCCAAGGTAAGAAAAATAAAAGTAATAGAAGTGCAATGTAGAATTCCTTGGCTGGCACCGACTCCAAAAGACTTTTTACTTTTTACTGTCGTTCTTTATAAAAAGTTTTAACGCCTCTGTCTTTATTATTTATTTATTATTTCATTATATCTGTCTTTTGCCTATTCCGTGTTGTAAACTTTGTGTTGGTTGTATGATTATTAGAATCATAATTAAATTAAAGTGGCAAATGGCGTATCCACTTCTCACATAAAATGGAAAAAAATCTAAGTAGGTAATGCTTTTGTTTTTTCGGTAGTTTTTGTGTGCTGTTGTGTAAAAAATTTTAGGTACCTATGAAATTGCCGATTTGTATGAAGATTTTCAAAGAAAGTTTCTTTTCCATACTAACAATTTTTGTTATAATTACTACGGCAAGTGCTAATGCCACAATTTTAATGTACAAGCATTGTTAGAAGACTAACACCCATATTCTAAGTCGTTCCTCCAAAACTTACTCGTCCTCGACTTAACGAAACCTCATTGAAAACCTCTTCGAAATACTCCTCGAAATCGGTATTCTAAGTCATAACTCCGTAAGGAGGAGCCAAAGAGTACGGAGCCACTCTGTGTTAGGCCTAGCGCACACTACCATTTTTACCCACGACGAGGTTGAGTGGAGTGTAAAAAGTTTTGGAGGAACGACTTAGAATATGGGGGTAAGCAATCTAAAACTATATTTTTATTTAAAAAATTATGAATAATTTATAAATTATATTAAATGAAGAGTCAATTTTGCTTGCCAAAAAGGAGTACCTTTCGAGGTATTTTTTATCGTATAAGAAACGAAAATAATAACCATAAGTTAATTATTCTTGATCATTATGATCTTAATTTAATATAAAATAAAGCAATAGGTGTACCTTTTAATCACAGAAGTATAAGGTTCTCTAGAAATGTGAGAAAAAAATCGGCAATTTACCTATTAAATAAGTTATGAGAAAAACTGGAACGGGAGACTGCACATAATTTACATTTTTATAATCTATTTGTCTGATAAAGTGATTGTTTTGGATAACTTAAAATGATTATACCTACATACGTAAGTCAACAGAACACCAAACTTGTACAAAAATAATACTTACTTACCTACAACCTAACCCGTGCATGTAACTATTAAATCATAAACACTTGACTTGTAACAAGATCTCATTATCGTAGTCGATTAAGATTAAGTTATTTATTGATGAGAAGGTTACATAACACTGATCAATAGTCGTTAACCTTATTTCAGATTCAAAATACTCGCACACTAATAGATATCACATAACATTTTATGATGCTCATACTAAAAAATAAAACAACTTTTACGGATATCAAACGCGCTATATGTCACGAACTAAGTGGTAATTGTCCGTATTTTTTGGTTTTTTAGGGGTTTATATATATTATATTTCAGCTGCTGAAATATAGTGCGTTTGATATCCGTAAAAGTTGTTTTATTTCAATGAACAGTGCGCGCCAAAACATAAGATGTACGTGATGCTCATACTGTTAGCTTGGAAAATTATTATTTCGTCCAAGACTGTTAGTAATACTCATATCAAGAGCAATACTCTTGATTATGAGTATTACTAACAGTATAAGCAGAGTTTTCTGAACTAGTCGAACACTTTTAATAATAAATTATAGTTATCAGCTGGCGAGCTCGGTGACGCAGAGGTTCACGCTCGGCCTGGTAACTTTCGCAATGGTTGGTCACGGGATGGGTGACCAAAAAGGTCAAATATTTTTTTAAGGTCCTCCGTCTCTGGAAAGCACGATAAGCTGTTGGTTCTGGTTGCATTTGCAGTCGTTAATACCCACTAATGTGTATGGGGCTCGCGTGATGTTCCTAGTCAACTTTCCGTAGCCATTCATAAAAACGAACTAAAGAAACGCCACTGATGCGAAGCCTATAGTTTAATGCAGATAATAACTATTTTCCATTAATGTTCCCGTAGACAAAAGTCTGTAACTCACAGTATAAAGTTTTCTTTCCAATTTTGTTGATGAAAACACCGATGGCCAGGTAAGTCAGGGCGAAGACGGCACCCATAGCCATGGATATAGGAAAAACACCCACAGAAACGTCTGACCTGCAGAGTTTCTCCACCGATAATGACTGAAAAAATACAAATAAAATTTAGGGTTAGCTATTTTGGTAAATTAAAAGAAGATTTGGGAAAGGTCGATCAAGGCGAATGTTTCATGATCAGATCG
This sequence comes from Chrysoteuchia culmella, assembly GCA_910589605.1. Taxonomy (NCBI): domain Eukaryota; kingdom Metazoa; phylum Arthropoda; class Insecta; order Lepidoptera; family Crambidae; genus Chrysoteuchia; species Chrysoteuchia culmella. The sequence goes on along the minus strand of OU342654.1, from coordinate 20,733,520 downwards.
AGGATGTTCTGGAAAAAGACCAGATGAAAAGTACCAACTATAAAGAGCTTATGTGGAAAGACTGCAAATACAATAAGACTGTCTATAATTTTTGTAATTGAAGCTAGCGACGTACGTCAGGTCAAGAATGTGGCACCTGGAGGTCCGTACCAATCTCTACATACCCTTTAGGTAAACAGGTGTGATAATACCTATATATTTAAGTACCTAAAATATATGTAAATTAAATGCATCGCCGAAGTATATGTATGTATCTATAGAACGACAGCACTAAACTGGTTTTTTTTTTTTGTTTGTTATCGCCAGGACAAGGTTTTTGTACAAAAGATTTTTTATCGTACGATTTTTTTAAAATTCCACGCGGACGGAAAACTATTCAATAATAATATTACAAGTAGGTTATAATAGCAACACAAAATCGTAATCGCGCATTGGTAGTACCTTGACTGAATATTGTTGTTAATTAAGCAAGCGAATGATCGAGATTATTGAATATTCCTAAAATCATAGTTACGCATGATCACGTACACAGGTACCTTTACCATAATATATGAAACAATGTCAGTGTTTATTTATAACTAATAATTGAGAAATGATTGTACACGCAGGGTATGTATATCATCAAATTTTATAAATTTTTCAATATTGCTGTAGAGCCTGTGGTGACCATAAGAAACCGCAGATGAAAACACTCATTCACAGTCTGACTAAATGAAGTGGTCATTTTATTTTATGTTAGGAGCCAATCAAATAAGACCTTTAACTTTTTCATGATCCAGATCAGAGACATAAACATTCACCATCTGGCTTTCTGGCGGCCAACGCTTCTGGTTCCGGTCTTTGATCTCCGCTCCAGCACCGTTCTGCTCCACAGGTTCAAATGCCACCTCGTCTCTTTTTTTTTAATGAAAAACGGTGAGAATCTTAGCCTTCATCATACCTGATGTTAAGTATTGATAAGGCTGATTGTTCAGCTAACCAAACAATCAGTAGTAGTCTAAGGTGCTAACAGATGATGGTAGGATCTCTGCTTTAGTCACAAAATACCTACATACAAATGTAAAGAAAACCATGACTTACGGTATCGTTTCTCTGCTTGATAATCTTTTCCTGTATAATAGTACAGATGGTGAGACTCTGCTCACTTGTGTTCTTCAATATGTTGTTCAAGATGTCTGGTACCCACATGTACAAGCCACTTGACCTGTGAATAAGACAATATGAAGTAACATCAAATTCAATGATAAGTTAGTTGTTTGGGCGATTTCGTCAAGATTAAGCCCCCTGAACTTTGTATAGATGTCAAAACTTAAATAGATACTACAATCCAAGCGCAAAATGAGCGTCCCGACTGGGTACCGAACCTATGACCCTTTGGTATTTATTATAAATACCTACTGAACACGCTATCGTGATCGGGCTAGACAACACAGAACGTTACTCGAGCAGTGTTCTGTACTTAAGAGCAGAAAAGGGCTCATTACACTTGGCTAAATTCAGCATCTGAATATAGTAGTTTAGCAGTACATTGCTTTCTTAGAGCTCATTTTTAGCAAGTGATATAATAAGCCCTTTAGAAAGGGCCGTCGCTACATGCGATGAAAAAGCGCGTCCACTTAGTAACTGTACTCAAGTATAGATCACAGCTTGAGTCAAGTTTTGTAATAAGGGCCTTAGAAAGCCAATATTTTTAAACCAGTTTCCTTATTATATACCTAAGCGAACATCAATTTCGTTATAATATTTAAGTGCAATAAGCCCCAAATTTAATCAGCCTTAGCTTTGTTCTGGGACTCGTTACAGAAGGATACGTTTTTGCTGCGAGGCAAATCTTGCAAAATGAAAAATGTCTGCATAAACCCCGAAATATAGCAAATCTTTTCTTTTTGCTTGCCACACCGCATGCCACGATGAGAGAGAAACTTGCTTTGTTTTTTAATGAATTTGAACCGAATTCGAACTCAAAAGTCGCGAACGGTCGCAAAAATAATATTAATACGCATTTCAACGGAAATACACAATAATTTTGTGTGGCATCAAACGCCAAAAATATTAAACTGGGATTCATAAGAAGGTTCCAACGAAAATAAATCTCACTGTCATTATGTCTTGCATTCTATAAATAGTTTTGCGGATCATAACTTACAACATGAACACAGCGAACATGGAGACATGGGAGATGATCACACATCTCAGTAACGGTGGTTTGAACAACAGAGAGAAATTCTTAATGGCTCCAGCAAAACCGGACGACTTTTCAGCTTCTATGCTACCCGTGACTATTTTCTTTACCTGGAAACAAGAATAGAGAAATAACTTATTTTTCTAAGAGCCAGGTCACAAATTCCGATTAACTTAATGCACTACCTTGTTAGTAGCTAGGAAAAAGTATATTTTGAGTGGTTGAGTATAACAGCCATATTCTAAGACGTTTCCTCAAAACTTCCGCTTCTCCACTCAACTTCATTCAAGAAAATCAGTATGGATGTAAGAAACTACCTCTCCCAGTAAAATGTATACCAATACCAATCAAAGAATGAGGAACCTGGGCTGAAGCAGTGGGGGTGCGGACATTTAAAATGGCCGAGTATTTCATTTACTTTTAGACAACATTTTTCTCATCATTCGTCATCAGCTATTTTTAATGTCTCCACTGCTGGGCACTGGCCTTCCTTATCGATGGATAAGGAGAACGGGCCATGACCCACACCACGCGGGCCCAATGCGGATCGGTGACTTTTAACACCTGCAAATGCGCCGGGACCAACGGCTTAACGTGCCTTCCGAAGCACGGAGGAGCTAGAGATAGTAAATTTTGGTCACCCATCCCGTGACCGACCATTGCGAAAGTTGCTTAACCTCAACAATCGCAGGCCTAGCGCGCGAACCACTGCCAACGGGCTTCTCTATTTTAATTATTATTTCATCATTCAAACTTCTAGAACTTGCCGGATAGCTATAATGTGAAGTACGATGATTCCACGCATACATCTTCGCCAGTACTGGCAATGCTGCCTCAGGACCTTTCGAAGAGAGCAGGTATCGAGGGCTTTCTGGCAGAAAGAGTAGCAGTGCAGCTGCTGCCAACCCAGGGGCACACCAGGTCCAAATGAAGGCTCTCCAGGGAACTACCACCAGACTGCCAAGTGTGAAGTACCATTTACCAGGGATAATAATCCAGGCAAGTCCTGAAAATAAAGAAATCAAGTTATACTTTAGCTATGAAAATATTACCACTAGGTACCCCTGCGCTAGGTCCTGATCGTGGATTCGATGCCCGCCAGAGAATCATTAATGTATGTGATGTTTTCTGATAATAATAATAACAATAAGTATTTATAATCAATTAGGTAGGTACCCATCTCAGATTTTCGCATGGACTTATAGAAATATGATAAACGTAGATAGGTACAAATATTTTAGCTCGTGGTTGGTTTTTTATAATAACAGACTGCAAGCTGTGACTATTCACTGCAAAATAAATCAGTTTTTCATACTATAATCCGTTTTGCTTTATATTCTATTAAATTATTTCTTTTCTTTCTTTTAACTCTAGTATAGATTTAGTGATTTTTCGGGTGATTATTGGAGTAGGTTGGAGAGATGGCCAAACTTGCTCGGCCATCTCTCAGCCGTCAGAGGGCCCCGAAAACGGGCCGGCCGCCGGGTCAAAGGGGCGATTGACACCACGATCCCCCAGGACCCTACGGCGGTGAGAAAGCAAGTAGTGAAGGGTTTAGCTGGTAGTACCTCCTCCCGGCCTTCCATCGAGCCTTCTTGGGCAGGATGGGGGGCCGCGAGGCAACAGGTGAGCCCAGCATGACCTGCTTAAAAAAAAAGGAGGTGATTGTTACTATAACTAATGTTTTTTTTATGAAAGTTACTAATTTAGGCGCACCGTATCTTAATGAAGTGCATGTAGGACGCAGAATTACAAATTTATTCATGTTTTTTTTAAATTTAAGTAAAACTTTACATGACGTTTTTAAAAAAATCGCATCAGAGTAACGTTTGATGTTAGCAAAAACAGATATTTTCCAAGGCTTGTTTTGTCATTGATCATCACAAGAGAATGAGTGCATGGAGGACGCCGAATTTTGCAAATACTTTTATTTCATACGAAAAAATGCTTACGAAAATCACGAAAATTTGTCTTATCTGGCTATATATTTCTTGATAAATAGATGAAATCTTCCGTTTTAGTATTTATTTACTGAATAAACAAGTTGTTTAATATTTTAAGATAAGTGTCATGAAAAATCAAAAATCAAAATCAGTAAAAACATCAAAATATAGACGGTTTCAGAATTTATTCAAATCAATGCACGACGCGCTTTTCGAGAGTACGGATGTGTCGCTTGCTCCTATCCCAGTGTTGCCATTGCTTGCTAGGATTGGTCCTGACATTCGGCAGCATTTATAAATTGTGAGTTTTTTGGGATTTCCGATAAAAGAAATAGTAAAGAATAAGTTTTATTTTTCCCCTTCCCTTCTTCGCTCATTTCACGAGCATGGCGCTCGCACATAAAGCGAAAAGTTAGAAAATTCGTTTTTTTTTTAATTCTGCGCACTTGGTTCAGAATCAAGATAATTTATTCGTACCTACAATATCTTATCGCAATCAATATTAGCATAACGTCGGGGCTTTTTAATTGAAATATGCATAGTAAAAAATTTTAACGTTAAAATATAATAAAGTTTGTGTCCTACGTTTAGTTTACGCATGCGCATTTACTGGAACTTTGGTGTCGCAAATTCAAATTTTGACAAGGGATTCACGGTCATAAATTATTTAGAAACACCTAATTTTTTTTTGTTTTCTGACATTTTAGAAAATTTGCAGGGTCTGTGTTCACTTTATCTGCAATGAGTGGATCAAAATAAAAAACGCAATTTTATTTTTATACAGTCAACAGTACATTAGGTTAAAAAAAAAGACATTTTGACCCTTATAATGTCAGCCTTAAGGGTGCTGTATACAGAGTTGTTGATAAGTATTAATTATACAAAGTCTCGACGTCAAAGGATAAATGTCGCAATTAAAAGTCTGAAACACAAATTCAAGCGTTATAAAAGGCCTACCTACTTATAAGGTACTTACGATACTTTTAAATGTCAATTAAATACCTATAATAGTTGTATTTTATTATTATTTAGTGATAAAAAATATTTAGTTATTATTAATCAATCTGTCTGACAGGTTGTTATGTTAAAATAACCTTTAAGGTTAGGGAAAATCCACGATAAATATGCACGCAAATACAATTTACTCGCTACCAGGGTTGCCATTTTTTTTATTATAAAATATAGCCGTATAAAATCTCCAATTCTCAATAACATAATAACGACTCTAAATATACTCCCACACCGATGTTTAGAAACGTTTGTAAACAATTATAAACATCCGGTGTGGGAGCAATTTGCTCCTAATTTGTTTGTTTTGCTTTGTTTATAATTGCTTACAGACATTTCTAAACACCGGTGTGGAAGCACCTTAAGTAATGGCGACTTTCAACAACTGCCAATAAATAATTTTTAGCGCTAAACATATTTTAAATGTCATTTTATTTCATTGCATTGCATTTCGATTTTAGCGCCTTTACTTATTTAGTCAACAGCCCTGATTATGTAACTTGTTTCTATCAAAGTTTGATTGAAAGTGCAGTCACATTCTTCTTCTTCTTTTTTTTATCGAATGGCGGTGCCGTCTTGGATTTCGCCAAGCAGTCACATTGCTGCTTTAGTAAAAATCAATGTGACAACTATCTTACTAAATCAGCAATGTAACTGCACTTTCAACCAATTTCAATCAAAATCTGTTAGCAACAGAGTTAGATAATCAACTAGCTGGTTTGATTTTCATTTTATGAATACTTAGAAATAGTAACTTTTACTTGGAACTTAGATCATCAACTTTTAATAAAAATATTCAAGTAAAATTATATATTCTGATAAAATTAATTAATAAAAAAATGGAATTTAAATGCTATACCTAGACAATTCGCAAGTCTCAATGTTCAACCTGAAATTTTATTAACTGATAAGATTGGAGAATGCGAATGCGAAATAAAAAAAAAAAATAAAAAAAAAAAAAATGTTTTATTGTGATAACTGGAATACAAAGACAGTAATAGATAATGGAAATAAAAATGATTTATTCTTTATAAGTAAACATAAGGTTTCAAAGAATAAATAATTTGTATTTGCTCAAAACATGGATATTACAGGTGGTAGTTTAAAGTGATTTAGAATAACATGTTTCACCAAAATATGGCATACAAAATGTTTAACCATAAAAATATAATAAATATAAATAAATAAATAAATAATTGCATACAAACACTAATTATCTAGCCCACATTAAGTTTCATTAAGAACTTGTGTTATGGTAACTAGATAACGGATAAACATACTTATATACTTTTTTTTTACTTACATATTAAACACCCAGACCAAGACAAATAGTTGTTTATGCACACAAATATTTGTCTTGTCCAGGGATCGAACCCGGGACCTCTGGCGCAGAAGGCAGGATAAGTACCCCTGCGCCAAACAGGTCGTCAAAATAGAAGAGATAATAAAATTTTCTTTGTCTTTACTTTTTCGTTAAAAATAAGGAACAGTGTGGCAGCCCTTATCATGACAAACGTTCATTGATCAATCCCATTGGTCGATTCCACGGCACGTGTAAATGTTAGCTTGGTAATCTATCAATAAATGATCTACCTATTAAATAACACTTATTTGTATAATAACGATAATTCTAGACAATGTAAAGAATGTATTTGATATTGTCTATAACGAACGATATTGATATTGATATACGAAAATCCGTGTGAAAAAAAAATGTGCCGTGTGGTGTCGGCCTAAGAATACAAGTGTCACCACTCCCTTACATGCCTGCGATGTCGTAAGAGTCGACTAAGAGGCTCGACGCATTAAACTCCTGAGCAAGAGAAGTAAAAATTGAAACAAACCGTCTACCAACCCGTCTGGCCAGCTTGGTAGCAATAGGCTAATAGCCTCCTATGAACGCCACAATAGGCGTTAGCTAGGAGAGGCATATGTCCAGCAGTGGACGTCCACAGGCTGATGATGGATGATACGAAAATCGCCTTATGTTGTGGTATGTTAGCAAAAATTAATAAACTTCTAAAAGATAAACCTTAATAGAAAAATATTAGCAAAATTCGACTCGGCTCACAAGTTATACACAGACGGGACTCGAACCCGCGTCCTTTGGGTCTACGGCCCACTGTTCTAACCAATGAGCTACCGAGCCTTGACCGAGTCAGTGGTTATAGCAGTATAGATGCAAACACTCAAAGATCATAAACTATAAACTCTTATTTTCACCAACAATAAGTTTGTCATAAAAGACGTCTTAACGATGCTGTTAAAACAAGCTATTCGTGCATGTTCATCTCAACCTTTTTAAATTGACCTGTGGTTAACGATGTTGGTTTCAAAATTAGTAAGTAGTTGTTAACAATTTTTTGTTTTAAAATTTGTATTGTGTTACTGTTTGTTTGACCCTTAGAATAATTACTCTAACTCTAATCCTTAGTGTAATTATTCTAAGGTTTGACCCAAATGAACTAAAAAAAAAAAACTTTTGTTTTCAACCTGACTTACATTTTTTCATACATATTTTTGGCATTAAAAATACAGGTCATTGAAAGAAAAAGAATGTTGTTGGTTGTGTGTCATTTCTTTGCTTGTGTCATCGTTATTTCGTTTACCAATTTGTGTTCTTTTCTGGGAAATAAACAATACCAAGCAATGGCAATTTTCCCAAAGAATAGTCTATGGTGCTTATATTATAAAGAGGAAAGATTTGATTGTTTGTTTGCAACAAAAAGACTCAAAAACTACTGGACGGATTTGGATGAAATTTGGTACACAGATAGTAGATAGCCTGGTAATGAACATAGGATACTTCTTAACCCGATATTCCCACGGGAACAGGAACCATGCGGGTGGAACCGCGAGCGGCCGCTAGTGTCAAATAAAACTTCGTATTTGATAATCTTTTGTTTCAATAACATTTACAAAATATAGTCGATATCTTAGCAATATCGGCGTTTGACCTATTAATCGCTCTGTTGTTAGTTTGAGCCACAATCAAATGGAATTGCCCCTTTATTTTTCTTTATACTGCGTATAAAACGTGTGTTTTCTAAAGAAACCGTTCTACAAAAAGATGTGTTTATTGGCAGCAAAATAAGAAGTCATAGTTTATTTATATATTTCAAATAATTTGAAAAATCACACACATGATTGCAAAATAAGAGAAGAATCCTTTATCTTACGGATATGAGAACCAACGGAGTTAGACAAATATACTTAATTTGAGTATCTACTACCAGTTAACACTCGTAGTAGATACCTACTCGTATTATCATTATCTCCCAGACACAGGACAGTGTCCGAGCAGGGATTGAAAACAGTACCCCTAGCGCAGTAGGTTGCAGGTTTAGTATCACTATGCCATCAAGTCCATCAAATGATTGGAAACAAGAAGCCCGCGATAGCAGCTTTTTTTTGTAGCTGTTGAGTAGCGGTAAAATGGCAAAAAGACCGCGAAGCAGTCTCGATGATGTCGTTGGGCTGCAAACCTTCGACAATGATTTTTTTATCATCAATCGTTAGTTGATGTCCTCACTGCTCTGCTGGAGCTCTGGCTTTCCTTATGGAAAAGGAGAATAAACCACCACAACCCATTACGGATTGAAGGATTTTAACGACTGCAAATACAGACAGGACCAATGGGTCAACGTGCCTTCCGAAGCACGGAGAACTTGAGATAATACATTTTCGGTCACCTATCCCGTGACAGACTATTCCGAAAATTGCTCCACCGAGCTTGAACGAGATAAAACCATACACTACATAGAATTTGAGTAATGGTTTAGGTCGGAACCTCACCTGGTAGCGTGATGAACGAGAAGGATATGAAGACGGACCCCCAGGCGATGGCCGACGCCCGCCTGGTGTTCGTGTGCATCTCCCCGAGGTACGCGTACACGGTCGCACTGGACGCTGAAACCCTGGAACAAGGGATAGTTAAGTACATACATCTTAAATTTTGACGCGCACTGTTCATTGAAATAAAACAACAGTTAACCCGTGACCACGGCAGCTGAAAAGGTGCCGAAACGTCGGGAAAACCTTAAAAAATACGGAAAATTAGATCATAAATCTCGTGTTATAAAGTTGTTTTTTTTTTTCAAGGGATAGTTAAACTTTTTTCTCAAGGGTACACAGTTTCTCGTGGTCGGTAAAGACTGCTGTAAACTTAGTATCACTAATGATTCATTGATCTCTTAGTAGAAAGAAAGAAAGAAAAATCATGTATTTGAAACAAAAAGATAAGATATATTCACAAACAATATCTACAAGCCGGTTCCAACTCAACATATTGCATGTCCTTCGACCAGCGCTGGTCTTCTGCGGAACCGGTCTTATGAAGTACTTAAACTAAACACTCTATTTTATGGTAGTCCGTTTAGTGCTTATGGATTGTGGTTTATGATAGAGGATATGAGACTAAAACTGATTATCTTTGGAGCGTTCTTTGGAAGCTTGATAAGCCGTTGGTTTTGTCAACTAACGTTAAAAAAAATAAACTTGTCGACGATGATTGGAGCACGCGAGATGATAATTCATAGTATCAATTTTCTGATCTGATTCCTTTCATAGCATTGAACATAGTCTCACAAGACATTAGTGGTGTTACTAAAATTGGTCTAAAACTATACATTATTAACTATATATTGAACTGATGCGGTTTTTGTATTCCTAATAGCGAATGAAAGGAACCGCTTAATTTTTAACACCTTAACTTTCATGGTCACAATTACTATCATTATTAGGAAAAGCGGGATTTTTACTACGTTTTTATTTTCTTTCGAGTACCCGATATTTTGCGACGAAGTATCGGGGACTCGAAAGAAAATAAAAACGTGGTAAAAATACCGTTTTTCCTAATAATGATCACTTAATTATTAAACCAACTTCAGACAACGTTGTTTTGTAACACCATGGCTTTTCAAAGCATGACAATAACTCACAAACATCCAGTGAGCACCCTGAGGATGAGCAACATCCAGACATTGACGGAGAATGAGGAGGCGACGCTGAAGAACGCAGACGCCAGCATGGCAGGCAGCATCACCGCCTTCCTCCCGAGCCGGTCGCCCAGGTAGCCCCATAGGAACGATGTGCATATGATACCTGAAAACCAATACACGTGGTAAGTTTTATGAGCATAGAATGATAATTATAAATGTGGAAGTAAGTCTGTTTGCTTGTTTGTTTGTTACTCATTCACGCAAAAACTACTGAATCGATTTGGATAAAATTTGGCACACAGGTAGAAAATAGCCTGGATTAAAACATAGGCTAATTTTTATCCCGATATTTACATAGGAACGAGAACCACGCGGGTGAAACCGCGGGCGGCCGCTAGTATTATAAATGCGAAAGTATGTCTGTTTGTTTGTTCGTTAGTCTTTCACACAAAAACTACTGAACCGATTTGGATGAAATTTGGCACACAGATAGAAGAAAGCCTGAATTACAACAAAGGCTACTTTTTATCCTGATATTTTCAAAGGAACGGGAACCAAGCGGGTGAAACCGCGTACGGCCGCCAGTAGTAATTGTGTGCTGCAAATTCAATTGGCCATCTACTTTTATTTGTATTATTTATTACTGTTTGTTGCTGTTGGTCTTCCTAGAAATAAATAAATAAATAAATAAATAAATATAAATAAATAAATAAATAAATAAATAAATAAATAAATAAATAAATAAATAAATAAATAAATAAATAAATAAATAAATAAATAAATAAATAAATAAATAAATAAATAAATAAATAAATAAATAAATAAATAAATAAATAAATAAATAAATAAATAAATAAATAAATAAATAAATAAATAAATAAATAAATAAATAAATAAATAAATAAATAAATAAATAAATAAATAAATAAATAAATAAATAAATAAATAAATAAATAAATAAATAAATAAATAAATAAATAAATAAATAAATAAATAAATAAATAAATAAATAAATAAATAAATAAATAAATAAATAAATAAATAAATAAATAAATAAATAAATAAATAAATAAATAAATAAATAAATAAATAAATAAATAAATAAATAAATAAATAAATAAATAAATAAATAAATAAATAAATAAATAAATAAATAAATAAATAAATAAATAAATAAATAAATAAATAAATAAATAAATAAATAAATAAATAAATAAATAAATAAATAAATAAATAAATAAATAAATAAATAAATAAATAAATAAATAAATAAATAAATAAATAAATAAATAAATAAATAAATAAATAAATAAATAAATAAATAAATAAATAAATAAATAAATAAATAAATAAATAAATAAATAAATAAATAAATAAATAAATAAATAAATAAATAAATAAATAAATAAATAAATAAATAAATAAATAAATAAATAAATAAATAAATAAATAAATAAATAAATAAATAAATAAATAAATAAATAAATAAATAAATAAATAAATAAATAAATAAATAAATAAATAAATAAATAAATAAATAAATAAATAAATAAATAAATAAACTGTTTTTTTTTTCTGTGATTCAAACAGTAATTGTTGTCGTGTTTTGTGAATCAGCTTGAGAAATGAAGCCAGCTGAACAGCCAGCAAAAGGTAGGTGGGTACAAACCTCAATCGTCCCCACTAACCCGTTTATGTCCACTCTGAATCTTGACCATATGTAAATAAGGATCAAATGGTAGTAGCCACAACCAGGGCTTTAAGTAGCCAAAACCGGATCATCAACCCTACTAGTTTTTTACATTCATTGAATACGTCTGATACGTCTGAAAACCAAAGGGTTTCGTCACATTGTATACTACCGTAACAAAACTAGGTACCAGCTGTCTGACGTCATTCTCGCGTCAAACTAAATAAAAATACATGGGGGACAATCGCAATAAAAAAAATAACAGTTGGATTGAAATTAAACTACAAATTTTACGAGATTTATCCTACTTTACAGTGGATTTTTCATTCAAAAACACTTGATTCCGCTAAAAGCTAAACATCAATCGAAGAAAATTAGCGTTAAATAACATTAAACAAATGTTGTAATCAAATAAAAGTTGTAAAAATTGTAATTCAATTCCAATCCAATTGATAATTCTTATCGTGACCCCCGAACCATAACATTCTTCTTCTTATCGAGTGAGGATTAGTGGCCACCTCTGGTGTCAGAGTTCATCAAGCCGCCTATAAGGCCTCTGACTTGGCTTAACGACTGTAATCAAATGACAACAGCCGGGACCGACGGTTTAACGTGCCCTCCGAAGCACGGAAGTGCTCAGTTATAATGCCACTTTACGGTCACCCATCCGACACCTGACCGGGCCGACGTTGCTTAACAAACGTGATCGAATACGATAAGTCTGTCACTCGCGGCCATGAGCGCTTCTATCATAACTTAAGAAAAATAAAAAACTAACTTAATATCAGACAAGAACGGTACTTTGAATACAGTACATAGTAATGCAATTAAACGCGTACCAGTGGAAAGCCTTGCTAATATGCCATTGACCGACTACCACTGGCTTTACTCATTCCGTCTACGACTTATTTCTTCGCTAGTGATGGTGAGATTATCTTCACACCTTTACAATGTCATAAAGATATGAAAAATAAACATTGGATATGATCACTCACTTTGGAAAAATAACAGCTAGTAATGTGAATCAGAATGAGATTCTTCCACAAAAAATTTAGTAAATATAACAATTTAGGTTAATTTTATTATATTTGAGGAGCCCTTGGCGCAGTAGTTCGCGCGCTCGGCCTGCGATTGCTGAGGTTAAGCAACTTTCGCAATGGTCGGTCATGGGATGGGTGACCTAAAACTTACTACCTCGACCTCCTCCGTGCTTCGGATGGCACGTTAAGCCGTTGGTCCTGGCTGCGTTTGCAGTCGGTAAAACCCACCAATCCGCATTGGGCCAGCGTGGTGGGTCATGGCCCGTTCTCCTTATCCATCCATAAGGAATGCCAGTGCCCCAGCAGTGGGAACATTAAAAATGGCTGATGCCGATATTATATTTATGTGACAAACCTAACAAAAAATTTGATCTGACCAGAATATGAAGAATCTAGCTAAGAAAAAACTGGGTCTGGTTCACGTAGAGAAGCAATCCAGATAAATATAAATTTAATGTTTTTAGGTTATTATAATAATTTATATCCCAAATTAAAAACAAAGTGAACTTAAAACGAAACATGATACGTAATAATAAAATGCATGCTTAAAATCAAAACATTATAGATAAACTTTGTTACGATAATTTTTAAACAAGTAAATATACTAGAAAAGAGCAACTTGTCTCATGTCGCCCTGACAGGATTCGAACCCGCATCCTTGGGAATCCGGCCCAACCAATTGTGCGGACACAAAGATGCGGGTTGGAGTTTTTTCTAGTATATTTACTTGTTTAAAAATTATCACATATAAATAGCATTGTAAAATGCAAAATTTAAAAGTTATAATTAGATGGCTGTGACATCCTAATCGATAGTCAAACATCTGTAAAGATGTTTCTTTCGAATGCGAGGATATTTCTCCCATTGGTGAAACGACGGTGGCCAACACGTCCATAGAAAAGGTGAATATTACTAGAGAATTTCAACGTGTTCTCATAGGTCTCTGTAGCATAATTGGTCAGTGCATTGGGCCGGATTCCCAAGGATGCGGGTTCGAATCCCGTCAGCGCGACATGAGACAAGTTGTTTTTTTCTAGTATATTTACTTGTTTAAAAATTATCATATAAAAATAGCATTGTAAAATGCAAAATTAAACATTATAAACTTTGTTACTATTTGCATAATAGGTCACAAGTAAAAGTGATTGATAAAACGGTGAAATGGACAGCAGTCACAAGTTAGTTGTTCCACTAAACATCAGTAACTAGTTATTCTAGTTACTGATGTTTAGTTGATAAAGCTTTCGAAGCTACTTTCACTCCAGACACTAAGAAGATTTCCTATAATAATTTTAATTTTTATAATTTTAATACTAGAAACAAGAATAAGCTTGCCGTTCCAAAATTTCGGCTTGAAAAATGTAGACGCTCGTTTTTGGGGAAAGGTATAGCCTTTTTTAATAAAGTTCCACAACAAGTTATTGAGCTGCCTTTGCATAAATTTAAAATATATGTTAAAAAAACGCTCTTAAGCAAAGGTTATTACAAGGTAGATGACTATTTAAAAGACCAAAATGCATGGATGTGATACCAACATTAAACATACTATTGTAAATAGTGTAAGAGGAAAATATTCTAATATGAGTATGAGAAAATTTTCTTCTTTTATTAAATATATTTCAAGATTGTAGATTTGTGTTTGGCAACAACATGTTCCATTGTAAATGTTGTTGTTTCTGCTAAGGCTGATAAGTTTCTTGCGGCCGTTCTTCTTATCAGTTAAAAGATGTCCTGAATGGCTGGTAGGGAAAAAAAATGTTGGACTATTCGAAAGTACTTATCTATAAGTCTATTTGAATAAAAATCTTTGACTTTGACTTTGACTATATTATAATTATAGAAGTGTTCACAGCTGCAGTGGGTAAATTTTTTGATTTAGTACTGGATCTGGGTCTAATATATTGTTTTATATAAATTCACCATACCTGATGTAAAGCAATAATAGAGCTGAGGTGGAAAGAAACTAAGGAACTGGCCATCTTGCTGCCGGAACACAACAATGCTGAAAACATTGCTGTTATGGCGTCACACTTATAAGATGGTGGTAGCTAGCCAGCCAGACGAACTAACAACAAGTCTTACCACCAACCAAACTAGATACAAAGTTTGCGTTCACTGGGAATACATTGGGACCTCTGGGTCTGATACCGGTGGTGTTACCACTAGGCCACAGAGTCGGTTATTAAAGGAATTCGAAACTATACAGCTCCTGCCAGCACGCAAACTCCATTATCATTTATTCAGTCTAGGCTGTTATAATCACTTGGGAATCCATCGGAACCTCTGGGTCTGATACCGGTGGTGTTACTACTAGACCACAGAGGCGGTTATTAAAGGAATTCGAGGCTATACAGCTGCTGCCAGCAATCAAACTCCATTATCATTTATTCAGTCTAGGCTGTTACAATCACTTGGGAATCCATCGGGACCTCTGGGTCTGATACCGGTGGTGTTACCACTAGACCACAGAGGCGGTTATTTAAGGAATTCGAGGCTATACAGCTCCTGCCAGCACTCAAACTCCATTATCATTTATTCAGTCTAGCCTGTTACAATCACTTGGGAATCCATCGGGACCTCTCAAAGTCAAAGATTTTTATTCAAATAGACTTATAGATAAGTACTTTCGAATAGTCCAACATTTTTTTTCCCTACCAGCCATTCAGAACATCTTTTAATTGATAAGAAGAACGGCCGCAAGAAACTTATCAGCCTTAACAGAAACAACAACATTTACAATGGAACATGTTGTTGCCAAACACAAATCTACAATCTTGAAATATATTTAATAAAATAAGAAAATTTTCTTTTACTAATATTAGAATATTTTCCTCTTACACAATTTACAATAGTTATGTTTAATGTTGGTATCATATCCATGCATTTTGGTCTTTTAAATAGTCATCTACCTTGTAATAACCTTTGCTTAAGAGCGTTTTTATAACATATATTTTAAATTAATGCAAAGGCAGCTCAATAACTTGTTGTGGAACTTTATTAAAAAAGGCTATGCCTTTCCCCAAAAACGAGCGTCTACATTTTTCAAGCCGAAATTTTGAAGCGGCAAGCTTATTCTTGTTTCTAGTATTAAAATTATGAACATCGCTATGCTTAATAAAAAAATCATGATGTTTCCTTACATGTACTATATTATCATAGATGTATTGTCCCGCCAAAGTTAGTATATTAATCTCTTTAAACAAATCCTTTAGAGAATCTCTACGTCGAAGTTTCTGTAAATGGCGCGCACAGCTCTTTTTTGAAGTATAAAAACATTTTCTATATTGGCTGCTGAGCCCCACAACAACAGGCCATAGGACATTACACTATGAAAATAACTAAAGTAACTCTGGGTCTACCGGTGGTGTTACCACTAGACCACAGAGTCGATTATTAAAGGAATTCGAGGCTTTACAGCTCCTGTAGGCCTAGCACGAGCTAGTTTTATCGACTCGATAGCTCGATAACGTGTCACTGTCCCGCTCATATCGTAGCAGAGTAAGCAAGACAGCATGTTGCGCTATATCATATCGCGTGATATAGCGGTTTTCATGCTAGGGGGGCTGCCAGCACTCAAACTCCATTATCATTTATTCAGTCTAGGCTGTTACAATCACTTGTGAAAGTCAAAGAAGCTACGCCATCGGTTCATCGGTTCCATACTTGATACTACTACAACTACTTGCAGTTACTGCGATCTAATAGTAGATAGTTACACAAGGGGCTAAATGTCATAATGTAACGAAGTATTTTTACTCCCGAGCTTCTTGGTAGATAAAACCAAATACATGTACGCGACAATGTATCGGATTACTTTTTATTACAATAAAACCTTTATTTTCGTAAATTATGCGTATACAGGGTGTTAAAAAAACCCATACCGAAGCCGTATTATATACGTAGTGTAGATCAAACAAAATTAGAATATGTAAGAATAATTGCTGGGAAACGATTATAATTTTTAGTTAAAAAAAAATGTTTTTTTTTTTACACGAAATACAACGTGTGCGTTTGTCTAGAGGATACGAATAGTACGAATAGTATTAATATACGAATGGGGAGAATACTAGGAGGGTAGGAATACAAAAATAGTATATTTTTGCAGCTATGCTTTTGATATTCGGACAGTTTTCGCTATTTTTATAAACACTCCAAATAAATCAAAAGAAATAAAGCAATTGAAATAAAAAAAAACATCCAAACAATTTAAATCGTGAGGCCGGTTTTAAATTGTCTCCAACCTGGAATCCAGTGATAAAAAACGCTTTTGATGCGCGGTTATTTAAGAATCAGAATACGGCTGCGGTACAGAATAGGGACACTATTAGTGTTGTGTGTGACGGTACGTGGAGAAAAAACTGGAAGGTGGATGAAGACTCCACCTCGGACGACGGCGAGACGTAGCATCGCATCTCCAGTCAGCCCGTGACCACGGCCGATGTAACTTGGCCGAAACGTCGGGAAAATTAGGTAGGTGAAATATATCACGTTTCTACGCGTTTAATACCCGTTTCAATTTTCAAAAATCAGAAGAATATTATATAGAATGATGTCACCCTCAATCTACTATTAGCATTAACTATTATAATTCACTAGTTTGCTACACTGGTAGGAAAAAAAATTCGAAAGCACTAATCTATAAGTCTATTTGAATAAAAATCTTTGACTTTGACTTTGAGTTCTCGCTCTGTTTGGACAAAATAGAACAGCCAAGGAATGGCATGCCCTGCCAGCGTATGTTTTCCCGAGCACATACAACCCAAACCTCTTCAAGGTGCAAGTGAACAGGCTTCTTCTGGGCGAACTCGCTCCATCTTAGCCCTCATCTACCTACGCCTTTCGTCCAGATTTAGGTCAAGAGTATTCCCATCTATACTTAATATTATAAAGCTGAAGAGTTTGTTTGTTTGAACGCGCTAATCTCAGGAACTACTGGACCGATTTAGACAATTCTTAGACCATTAGAAAGCTACATTTCTCGAGAGTGACATAGGCTATTTTTTATCCCGATATTCCCACGGGAACGGGCACCACGCGGGTAAAACTGCGAGGATCAGCCGGTTTAATATATAAATAAAAATAACTTTTTTTTTATACAGTCCGTTTTTTTTTTTAATCTTGTTTAGATTTTTAAAGGCATATATTTAATATAACGCATTAAGTATTTATTCCTTAGCTACCAAGGACGTTCTTATCGATTATTAAGCTAAAGATACTCCTTACGTAGTTTTTGACATCAAAGTTTAATATCGAGGGTAGGTATAAAGTTAGAATTTCTAACATGTCCTTGACAAACAACCTAAGTGTACAGTCACGTGCAATGACATAGAAACACTAAGCAACCGTGTCACATTACAATATTGAATGATTTGATAAATAGAATTTTCGTAAAAATCCTAGATATATTGTAAAAACACGAATAATTAGACAATGGTGTTGACATTTCTCAATCTTACTGAAAGAATATAGGTTTTTTTGCAAAAATACGGGTTGCTTTATTGGATATTCTTAACTCTGATTGGCTTAATTTTTGCTTGCTTGCTAACTCTTATTCTGATTGGTTCACAGAAAGTTTACTACGTGTGAGAGAATGGATTGACATTTGAAACGTCAAGTCGTCAACCAATTAGAGAAGTTGGACGGTCCGACCAGCCAATCAGTGTTCTTATTTCATAATAGCCAGCGATTCTTTTCGTAATCTTACTAAGGCAACCAGATTTTTCGTAAAAAACTTATATTTTATGATTTTTGAATTTTTGCATTTTTCAATTTTTATACATATGATAAATTTTAAAAAGAAAAATATTGGAAAAAATTAACTCGGCCACAAGTGAATTCTCAGATGGGAATTGAACCCACGACCTTTGGAAATCCGGTCCAATGCTCTACAAGAGTAAAAAATTTAAAATTTATCATAATCTTATATTTTTTCAGTAGGATTGAGAAATGTGTTGTCATTTGTCTAATTATCCGTGATTTCGCAATATCCCTAGGATATAAAAAAAAAAAAAAAAAAAAATTGCATACAACACACCAATTATCTAGCCCACGCTAAGTTTCATGAAGAACTTGTGTTATGGATACTAGATAACGGATAAACATAATTATATACTTTTTTTATATAAATACATACTTATTATACATATTAAACACCCAGACCAAGACAAACAGACATGTTCATGCAAACAAATATTTGTCTTGTCCGGGGATCGAACCCGGGACCTCTGGCGCAGAAGGCGGGCTTAGTACCCCTGCGCCAAACAGGTCGTCAAAAAATCGATTTATAAAAAAAAACGATTTATCTAATTATCCTGCGACCTAAACATGTCATTGCACGTGACTGTACATTATCGTCTCATATCATTTCTTATTGTGAATGCGAACTCGATCAATACCTGGCATGGTATATTTGGATCAGCACCGAGTCTGAATGTTCTACACAAGACATAAATTGGAGCAAGGCAGGCGACCCTGGCTTCAGCTGTTTATATACCAATATGTAAAGTCTACGTGAGGTAGGGCTATTCAAAGATGTTTACCAACCTACTCCAATGCTTGACGAGATCTGTATTGGCTGCCTTTGAGCAAAAATGTATTGATTAGAAAGTTTTTTTTATTTGGAGCTGTTTTATTGAAAAACTGTTCATATTATTGTTTAAGATTGTGTGATGCCGGCTTGCTTAAATTTTGAGAAACCCTAGGGCTAATTATCCTATGAAAACTCGGTTGAGTTTCAGTTTCGTGTGAAGTGTGTCGGGAGGCCTACTCTCTAAGCCCGTCAACTAAGATACGGGCCTCCGTCCGTAAGTTTCCCGAAACTACGGATGGAGCCTACTCTCTATTGATTTCGGATGTACTAGTTTTGGACAAACGGCACAACACATTGGGAGTAGGGCCAATGTCAAATCGTATTCTCATTCATTCTTTATTCGGGTCTCCGAACTAATAAGCTGTCCGTAGGTGATACGGAGTAGGACACGTCCGTAACTTAGGCCGAAATTACGGGTTTCGTGCTTAGAGAGTAGACCTCCAGTTTCAGTTTCGTCGCTATTGTGGCTGTCATACAGTGCAAGTGTGACAGGAATGACAGCGAAGAAACTGGTTGTTAGGTGATTTTTGTTAATCAGCCTGCGAGTTAGAAAAACGCTTAAAGCAAACTTAAGGCTCGGGCATCCTGCGTGCGGGTGATGATTATTGACATTGGGCGTCCATATACCACCTTATGTTGCTTTATTGATTGGTGGAATTAATTGATACTTATGTGTAACTTATCTAGGTGACGATGATGATGACGAATTAAGATACCTATAAATTCGGCAGCAGTGACCAGGTACCTATCTTATGCCTACGGACTCCAGGACAGGATGGTGATGAATGATGATGAATCTAGGTACCTATAAATGTTGCAACACTGGCCAGGTAACTATATCATACCCGTGGACTCCAGGACTTAGATCTAGGACTGGATGGTATAAATAATGATGAATACCTATAAATGCTGCAGCTGTGACCAGCCCCTTGTACTCGCTGGAGACGTCGAGGTCACACTCCGCGGCAGTGACCTCGTAGCTTGTGCCGACGAACTCCAGTACTCGGATCCAGGACTGGATGGTGGTGAATGATGATGAATCTGGGTACCTATAAATGCTGCAACCGTGACCAGCCCCTTATATTCGCTGGGGGGTTAAGGTCGCAGCCTGCGGCAGTGATTACGTAGCTCATTCCCACGGACTCCAGGACTCGGATCCAGGACTCGATGGAAGTGAATGATGATGAATCAGGGTACCTATAAATGCTGCAGCTGTGACCAGCCCCTTGTACTCGCTGGAGAGGTCGAGGTCACACTCCGCAGCGGTAACTACGTAGCTCATGCCCACGGACTCCATTGAGACGTTCAGCATGATGAGCCCGCTGGTCAGCAGCACCAGGTGGTTGAAACGGCCGTGACCTGGCGACAATAATTGTACAGATGAGAATAATTGGTAAGATTATTGAAAAATATTGAATCCGCCAGCTGATACCTTCTTCCCATTGCTCATAATATGTACTATCCACGCGACGACGGTCATGCCATTGTAATGCCCATATTTGGGAACTTTTGAGCCCACCGTCTGGATGTCAACCTGTTTTCCGACACCCAAGCAAAGGCAAATGTGGCGTCATAGAGGATGTGATTGTGATGTTTATAACATTCTTTCCTCTCAAAAACCCCGCAAGGTTCCTTGCAGACCTAATTCTTTCCTTCCTAAAAGCCAGGTCAGACTAAAACGACTGGTCCTTCAAACTATCACCAAGCGAATATCGGTTAATATATATATTTTTTTTTATTATGATCTTGGATACAGAAAAAACCTGCAGAATTCAAACGAGCATCGCTCGTTTGAATTGCATTGTGATTGTGATAGTGATTTATGGAATTGTGTAACTTATAATCGCAATCCCATTCGGAACGAATGATGTTTTAAATGACACTTCATTTGACACTTCTCCATACATTTGAAAGATATTTATTGTCACTTTGCTTAGACAGTTCAATTTCGTTCATTCAATACGTTTCAAAACGCGTCCCGATCACAATCCCTATCAAATGTCAAATAGTGACTGCCTGAAGTATGTGAATATCTTTCAAATGACGAATTGAAAGGGATTGCGAAAGATGTTAAAATTAGACAATTAGCCCTCTGGTTATTGATCAACCGTTTTATTATAGATTGACATAAATTATTGACATATCTTTTTTTTTATTGTATTATGTTAATATCACTTCTATGTCCTTCGCCTGTACTAAATAAATGTTGTGATTATGATTATGATTATAAATATGAGAGAAAAGTTACACATATTTTTATATGTTATCACGTTATCAGGGTATCAAGTGATCAATCATTTAACACCGCACCGCAACATGAGCCTGCATGCTGGCCAACTGTCCAAACAGTATCCAATTAGTGGTTGGATTACATGGAGGTGTCGGGCTGCGTACACGGTTTACATGGTTCACTGACATTGACGTACGCGATGGAATGCCCTAATAACGTTTTTGTCGATCTTTTTATTAGACCAAGAAGCCTTTTAACTGGTCGGTTTAAGTTTAAAGTAATGAGCTTATTTGCAGATTAGCAGCCTGCTGCACCAAAATTCATTTTATGAATTCGTAAAAAGACTCGTATATTATTGTTATTTGTTTGTCAACGTTAGTAAAAAGTATGGAATTTGACAGCTTTGACAAGCAAATTACGAAATACTTTTAGGTGATTAACTAACAAATATCGAAACATCCGAACTTCCACGATATAGTAGGATGAGATTTATTTTTTAACCCCAGCACCAAGTGGGATGCTTAGCTTGAGAAAGAAGTAAAGAGATTTTTTTTATAAATTTTGACAATTTTGGCTACTTTTGGGGCAAAAATTAGAAAATTTGTGGAGGTCGCTATAATGCAATGCAGTGTAATTGAATCGACGCGGACGAACCCTTTTTGGGCAGAACGCATATTTACCTGATTATTATTTAGGTTTCACCCGTGGTTCCCGTTCCCGTGGGAATATCGGGATAAAAAGTAACCTATGTGTTAGTCCACTAATTGAAGTCCTTACATACCAAATTTGATCCAAATCCGTTTAGTAGTTTTTACGTGAAAGAGGAACGAACAAACAAACTGACATACTTTCGCATTTATAATATTAGTAAGATATTAATAGGATTAGCTAAACGTAATGTGATTACCACGACTAGCGCAGCTATAGCACCTGCATGACGACCTGTTTGGCGCAGGGGTACTAACCCCGCCTTCTGCGCCAGAAGTCCCGGGTTCGATCCCCGGACAAGAAAAATATATATTTGTGTGCATGAACATGTCTATTTGTCTATGTCTGGGTGTTTAATATGTATACTAAGAATGTATTTACAAAAAAAAAGTATATAAGTATATTTATCCGTTATCTAATATCCATAACACAAGTTCTTCATGAAACTTAACGTGGGCTAGATAATTGGTGTGATTGTATGCAAATATTTATTTATTTACTATAGCAAAATTAATTAGGATGATTATCCTAATAAATTTATAACTAAAATTGTAAAAATAGCATTATTATTATGTTGAGTTACGTATAGTGACTATTGAGGATAATTTATCGGCTTATCCATTAAAGTAAATATTGCCACACGTAAACAAGATAATATAATTTAAACTGATATATTGCCAAGATGAGCCAAGTGAGTCACCGCATTTCGACAGTGGTCCGCAAGTACCCGGACTTGCGGACCAACATCGAAATTCTCCAATTCTTTTATATTTTTAATACCTACGCTGTAGGCCAGCATTGTCACATCAATGCTAAAAATATCCTTGCATTCGAAAGAAACATCTTTTCAGATGTTTAACGATCGATTAAGGTGCAACAGATAATAGTTTATGATTTTTGAATTTATGCATTTTATGATAAATTTTTAATAGAATAATATTGGAAACAATCAACTCGGCCACAAGTGATTTTTTACTATTGTTTTCTATTTAAAATTTTATCATAACTATCATAATTAGCATAAGTTATTTGCATTGAAAAAAGCAAAAATTTAAAAATCATGAACATTTGTAAATCCGAAACTACTTAACGTATTTGAATAAATAAAAAAAGTTTAATAGTATCTATACGTAAAAGCTTTACTGTAAAGCGATTTAATAAATGTTTTGTAAATCCCCATTGTCAGGGGATTCACTTAGCGATAATGTTTTAGTGCCCTTTTTAGACCCCCTGATCTATTTGGCAAAAACTTGTAACGACACTTTTTTTTAACTACTAGTCTCTAAGTTGCTTAGACAGGACTCAAACCCGTAACCTTCGGATTTCAATAAAATGGGATTGTGAATGAAAAAAAAAAATCACAATATACAGGGTGGAAGAAATCTATGGTTCTAAGATACCTTAAATTCTTTAGTTAGCTCATTTTACATAAAGGAATCTTTTCTTTATTTCCAAATTTAAGCATTTAAAGATTTTTGATAAGTCACTTACCTGAACCGGCTTAAATGAAAAAAAAAACACCCTGTACCTATCGATAGTCTTAAGTATAAAGATCAATTTAGCTTAAGAAACTTAGCGTCTTAAATTAAAGACAAATCCTGAAAAGCTTGTTCAAAAAACTTTATTGACAGATACTTTTTCATCCATTGAACTCGCGTCTCGTCGCCTTTTATGGTGGATATTAGTCCAAAAATGTTAATTACCTAAAAAATAAAAATCTCCGTATTGTTGCTCTCATTTCGATCAACATAAAATTAAGAACTTATTTTTTTTTCATATGCTAGGTACTGTAGCTACAATAAAGTGAATTGAACTACAATTTTTTTATCCTTCCTGGTGCTTTTTTCTAGTATATTTTCTGGTTTAATATTTATCACAAAAACAGCATTGTAGAATGCAAAATAAAATAAAAAAAGTTTTAATGTAAAAGTAATGGGTAATTAAAAGTTTCAAACTAGTAACCACGTAAGTAATTCTATCTTACTTATAAACTGTATGAAAGATATGATGCACATATTACGTCATATTTTTATTAATAAATGAGGTAATTTTGAATTTATACTAAAAGTAGATACTAGAACATTTTAAGAAGTCATTCTAAATAATAGGCAATGAAGTTTTCCTATAAAATAATAATTGTTAACAAACGTATGATAAATACCGTAAGGTTTCACTATAAAAGTATAATATGATTGTGTGACGAAACAAAAAAATAAAAAAAAATAAACTTACCAGCCATTTCAAAAGCATCTTCAAAAAATACTTCTCCTCCATCATCTTGGCCTTTTTCATATTGACTTATTTTCTTCATTTTTATTTACAAAATGTACACTTTTTCCCAAAATATCACACAAACCACACACGTAGCTAAACAATTTGGAAATCCATTTTTTTCTCTCTAACGAACTAAATATTATTTTTTTTCACTCAAAAACACACTATCAGAACATCTTGTAACCTAAAATACGAAAACGTTATCAAAAAATGTTGTATGGCTCTTATCACTGGGTGTTAAAGTTCATATTGCGGTTTATAAAATGATAGCATATTAACTGTACTGTAAACGCAGCGCGTACGCTTCGCCCCGAATCTCGGAATGTACTAAATATAGTACGGTTCTAAACCAATGCGCTTACGTTGAATGACTACAAAAGTGACACCAGTATGACACCTTTTTGTCGCTTATAATAGTTAGCCGGTCATTGCACCTTATTGTACTGCTTATCTTAAGTGGTTAAGTGAGAAGCAGTCAATCGATCTTACAAATATGTTCTTTTTAAAGTTCTTTACTATTTCGGAACATAGTTTTATTCATTAAACAAATTGGTACGAAAAGGGAGTTTCAGTCAAATTGTTTCATTGTTTAGAAGCTGTGTTTTACTTTTAAAAAGTACCTTCCCAAAT
This sequence comes from Chrysoteuchia culmella, assembly GCA_910589605.1. Lineage (NCBI taxonomy): Eukaryota > Metazoa > Arthropoda > Insecta > Lepidoptera > Crambidae > Chrysoteuchia > Chrysoteuchia culmella. Next base: position 20,708,286 of record OU342654.1, on the reverse strand, counting down.
ATATACCTACCTATTAGGTTTTATAATTAACTAGCGGCCGTTTGCGATTTCACCCGCGTGGTTCCCATTCTCCCAGTTCCCATTCCCGTGGGAATATCGGGATAAAAAGTATCTTATGTTCATAACCAGGCTATCTACTATCTGTGTATAAAATTTCATACAAATCCGTTCAGTATTTTTTGAGTTTATTCCTTGCAAACAAACAAACAATCAAAGCTCAAAGCCTCTTTATAATATTAGTATAGATATAGATACGTTTTATGATTCATTATTTTTATAATTCAATAAACATTATAGATTTATTACTATCCTGAGTTCATAAAAAAAATACTTGAATCTATAGACGACAAGCCACAAGACTTACTTCATTTTCAAAATAATTGTTATTCTTTACGGATAAAACAAACTAACTCTAAATTTAATAAAATCTCATGAAAAATAACAGTTAAATATAGTTAGCCTACTGCGCGCACTTTTAACTGTAGGCACATGAAATGATTTTTGGGTAAGATATAGAGCTGTAAAACCGCAAATAAAAAAAAACAAATTGTTAATATTGACCAGAAACTCATCTGGAACCTTTTTACGTCTGTTTTTGACTACATATTCACAAATACCAGCTCTATAAACTAACTTATATTTATTAGATGTTGGTGTCAGCTTTCATACAATCACTATCAACTTACCGACCGATAACCTCGATTCTTACTACAAGCTCAACGTAATTGTAAATATTATCTACAAATACAAATCAAATGATTGATTTACAATAGTTTTGATACAATATATTATTCAATACTAACGAAGAGGCCTACTTTCAATTCATAATAGGCTCTTCATCAATACATGACTGTGATAAATTTACTGCTCCAATGTGTACTGCTACAATAACATTGTTATTATCAGATTCTTAGGAATCGCGTAGGTGCAGATATGTTTTTGTCATTGAATTGCAAATCTAAATATATATAAAAAGAAACTGACTGACTGACATATCAACGCACAGCCCAAACCATTAGGTCTAGAGACTACGAGTTTGGCACATAAGATCCTTTTGAGGTCTAGGGGTGCACTAAGGAAGGATTTTTCGAATTTCAACCCCTGAGGGAGTGAAATAGGGGATGAAAATCTGTATGAAAGTCCATCAGTTTTAAAGTAATGTTCTTCAAATTTTTAATTTAGGTTGACGGTTGAAAATAAACATTTACCTGTCTCGGTGTTTTTGAAAATTTCACCCCCAAAGTGTGAAATGGGGGATGAAGTTGTGTAAGAAAAGTCCTTAATTTTTAAAGTAAAACTGTTTGAATCTTCAAATTTTGTATTTAGGTTGATGGTTATAATTAAACATTCACCTGTGTCGGCGTTTTTTAAAATTCCAACCAGAGAGGGGTTGAAAAGGGGGATAAAGTTGAGTAAGAGAAGTCATATCACTTATTTTTTATGTGGCTTATTTATGGTTGGAAATTAAATACAAATAAACAAATCTAAATTTTGTAATTAATGGATATCAAACCATAAGGGGAAAAAGGGGTAAATTATGTTAAAATCTATATGAGTATCGTAATTGAGGTTTTAAGGGATGTTGATTACGATAATGGCATCGATTTTGAAGTCCGACGCGGTGGAAATGTATCAACCTAAAAAAAAGCGGGCTAAAAAAGATGGCGACTCATGATTTTTGAAATCAATAAAATATCCTCCTATCCTACTAATGTTATTAAATATGAAAGTTTGAATGTTTGGATGTATGTTACTCTATCACGCAAAAACAGCTGAATGGATTTTGGATGAAATTTGGGAAACACAGACTTTATAGCCTTGAGAGGAACATAGCCTACTTTTTGTCGCGTAAAAATCTTTATTTTCAACGGGAAAATATACACATCGCAATAGGTAGAGTAAGTAGTGTTTTAAAAGATGCATTATGGAATTAGGTTAGGGAAACGAAAGATATTTCTTTCTTTGACCAAGTTCTATAGACCACGCGGACGAAGTCGCGGACTGAAGTTGTAAAAGTAACTACTAGGTAAGTTACTTGGAACCTTATATTTAAAACCGTGAAAGGACCAAATAAATAATAAAATGAAAAAAAAATCACTTTTTAATGCTATTTTTATTCTTATGATAAATTTTGAATAGAAAAAAATTGGAAAAAAAGGACCATCTGAGAATTCACTTGTGTACACAAGTGAATTCTCAGATGGGACTCGAACCCACGACCTTTGGAAATCCGGCCCAGTACTCAGTGGCCGAGTTGTTCTTTCCAATTTATTTCTATTTAAAATTTATCAAAAGAATACATGTATTATAAAAAGTCAATAGTGGGTTCTGAGTCGCATTGACTTTTTATAATATATTTTTTTAGGTTTTGAATAAAAAAAGTACTTAACCACGCTAGGCTGCAAAATGCGACTTCCTTTTCCGAGCGTGTGAGGTAAAAAATATATATATTTTTGTGTTTCTGTCACAGTGTGTGTTTATGTTAAAAAAATGAACTCTGCTAGTATGTACAAAACAGCTGTTTTTTTTCGCGATTTCAGAGTTGCTTACATACAAAAGTTATTCGTTACTATGAGTTCTACAAATTATTTTGAGGTTTCGGGTAAGCAAATAATAACGTTGGCATAGGAATATTTTAAATTCTGTCTGACATTAAAAGACGTAAATAAAAAATTAAAACAAATTTTATTACATTAATCACACCCATTTTAGTTAGTAATTAACCGACTTCAAAAAAGGAGGAGGTTCTCAATTCGACTGTATTTTTTATATATTTTTTTATGTATGTTCTACCATAACTTCGCCAGTTGTTAACAGATTTTTATAATTCTTTTTTTATCTGAAAGAAAATGGTTTATGTGTGGTCCCATATAATTTTTACGAAGATCTGGCTAGTAGTTTTTTCATAATCTTGAAAAATATCAATCATCGTTTACCTAGATGACATTGTTGTGTATGGGCTGATTTTTAGTGTAAGTAACGGCACATGATGTAACTAAAAAATCTGAAATAAAAACATTTTATAAAAAAAATTCAAACCGACTTCAAAAAGTAAAAAATAAAACTTTTGGAGTCGGTGCTAGCTAGCTAAGGCCAAAAAAATATATAGTTAATAGAAGTGCAATGTAGATTGCCCTGGCTAGCACCGACTCCAAAAGTTTTATTTTTTACTTTTTGAAGTCGGTTTGAATTTTTTTTATAAAATGTTTTATAAATCTTTTTTTCGTAATGTAAGTATCGATAAATTAAATTTTAAAAACTTGTGGTGGTATTATCAACTCCCGGTGATGTACGAAGGGAACCCATGAATTTTAAAACCGGTCGATGTCTTTTGTTATCTACCCATCACTTGCCATCACTAATGGCCTGCGCAGACGACGGACATTGAAGGACTTTTTGTCCGCGACACGACCTTATTACTAAGAACATAAAGTTGAATAAATAACGAGGACTATCGCGTACTTTTGGCGGATATACGCGGTCTAAGTTGAATCTTATTTGGTAACAATAAAGACGTGTCGCGGACAAAAAGTCCTCCGTTATCCGTCGTCTGCGCTAGCTCTAAACATCACAGCCGTAGCGTAGGTAGCCCAACTATGATTAATGCCTTTGCATTGCATCTTTAGACGGATAAAATGAAGAGATAAAAAACGCTATTGTTTGTTGACGAACCTGTATTTTTATAGGTATCCGGTTAACACCACAATAAGCCTTACAAAACTGGTTTTGAACCCAACATATAAAACTGAAGGGTAGCAATGAGCCAGTCAACCTAGTAACCTAGTAGCTTAAAGATATTGTCATAACCAGAGTGGCATTTAAATTAGTTCCGCAGATTTTCTCATCATCTATTTAAGCCTCAAACTTTATAATCACTACGAACGAAAACCTAAACTAAATTAAGTCTTATTGTTATATAACTTACAACCGTGCTACTTGTAAAAACATGTCATCTCATCCATGTCTCATCTCATCTAATGTTGCAGCCGAAAATACTGTAGATCAACCAGTGTTTATTGTGAGGTTTTTCTACTCACGGTCGATCGTGACCGATTGTCGTATGAAATCCGCGGCCCGCCATCTAGCGGATTACGCCACGGACTACACCAACGCCATACAAAACCTAACGTGCTGACTATATTACTATAGTCCGTGAGTAGAAAAAACTCGCACTAACTAAGCACACAGGTTGTTCGTATGATTGTCAAGATTTTCCAGGACATTTTACTTCAGCACCAAGAAGAAAATCTGAAAAATGCGACAGCTAACTAAATAATAATTTAGTTCTTCACCTCACACGCTCGGAAAAGTTAGTTTTGTCATTCAATATCTGCGTGGAAAATCGCGCTTTGCGGCTTAAAGTGTTTTTTTTTATTTTATTAGAACCTTCCTATTCAAAGAAAACCACACATGGTACGTTCCTAATCGTCACTATCACTGTTTGTCTTTTTTATGTAGCATTTTATTCTTATTTTAAATAACTTTGAATTAATTATAATAAGAGTACCAACTCCTTTTTTTGGTTTTATTATCAACTGAGCGAACGTAGTGAGCGAAGCGTCTCAGTTTCAAGATAGGCCAAAAATACTTTTGGCTGTCTGGTTTCGCCTACCACCGCTTAATCCAAGCCGCATTTTTCAACAGATTTTGATGAAATTTGGCACACATGTTTATTGATTTATTAAAGATTATTATACATATATTAAAGATTTTTATCGAACGAGATTTCTGATTGGGGGTAAAATAGGGTGGAAGTTTGCTGTAGCGTTATTTATCGACGGGTTTCAACCAAATTTTAGAAGACCTTAATCTGCACAAGATGCAGTGAAAAAAAAATTCAAATAGGGGGGGGAGGTGAAAGAGGAGGGGAGAAATGAGGGGAAACTTTGCTGTAGTAATCATTTAGCCAGATTAATTATTTTAACCTTTTCGGAACGCATTCTCATTACGCAATCCTTTCCGCCTTCCTCCTAGGACCTCCTCCTAGGTCTAGGACTAGGACCAAGGGACCGGAAGTAATCACTGAAACTTTTATCCCTATTTTTAACCCCCGACGCAAAAACAACAGGGTGTTATATGTTTGACGTGTGTGTGTCCGTGTGTGTGTGTGGTCTCTGTGTGTGTGTGTCTGTGTGTTTGTGAGTGTGTCTCTGTCTGTGGCATCGTAGCTCCCGAACGGATGAACCGATTTTGATTTTGTTTTCTTTGTTTGAAAGGCCGCGGCCGGGAGTGTTCGTTTGTGAAAAATCATAAACGTAATGAATACGTAAGTAATTAGGGTAAATGAATATTATTTTTAACTTTTTAAAAGTGTTTTTTTGTGTGGGGGGTTTTTTAAATTTATATTTAAGTTTTATGCTGTGAAGTCTATATAGCCCTTTGAAACATTCAAGCACGTGAAATTTGATTTACAAACGTTCTTCGTTACTTTTGTTTTTTTTATTATTATTATTGCAGGATATAGGGGCTATGTAGCTCCAGTTGGAACTATATTCACTGCGACCTATAAGATCTATTGTAACTCGCCACCTTGTTATAGTATCTCTATTAGCCTGGCGGCTTCCAGGAAGTCTAAAATCTTCCCAGCTGTGAGAGATTTTAGTTCCTCTGGCCGAATTATATGCCGGCCCAGGTGGATACTGCGTTTGTGAATTAGGAGTCAGCAGTCACGTAGGAGATGTTTGGGTGTTTCTCTCTCTAATCCGCAGTAACGGCAAACGTCTGTGTCACTCAATTTCATGTGAAATTGGTGCCTTTTTAGTTTGCAGTGTCCAGTTAAGGCTCTTGGTATCGCACTTATGTTTGCTCTGCTGAGTTCTAGAAGCTCAGCATTTTGCTTTTGCGAATAACCTTCGATAAGGGATTTGGCGTGTACTAATCCTGGTTGATTTAACCAGTATTTTTTTGACTAGCCAAGTAGGTTACCCTTAAGAAGTTGCATGGCCTGTTCCTTTGAGATACCACAGAAGGGCTCTGGACCTAGCTGTTGGCCCCGAGCTCCAGTCCTTGCAAGTTTATCAGCTTTTTCCTGAGTGACCTGGTACCCATTTCAGAATCATTTTATTCCGTTGTCCCAGCTCATTCAGCTTATCGACGCAGTCTTTCACCAATTTCGAATGTATGACATTCGAATTGATAGCGTTGAGGGCTCCCTGACTATCTGAGAAGATAAAAATGGTTTGATTTATGTAGTTTCGTTGGCGGTTGGCCTCCGCGCATTCTATGATGGCGTATACCTCTGCTTGGAATATGGTGGCGTGTTTGCCTAGATTCGCACTACTTTTGATGCGCAAATTACTTTTTGTACACCTAGATATTAAAATTTGCATTCAAATATAGCATATCCGCCCTAACTTTGCAAGCGAGGTCTACTGCTCTCACAGAAGTATTAAGTATTTTAGTTCCTTAAATCATAAAAACAATAAGTATTTGATAAAATAATTTTCAATTTACGGTGGGTGAGATTAGTACGCGTTGACATTTACTATCATCGTTTTCGACAACTATTGGAAACTCTACTCATGTCTGTCAGGACGAAACTGAACCGCCTCCGTGGTCTAGTGGTACAACCACCGGTATCAGACCCAGGGGTCCCGAGTGCGATTTTCGGTTTGGTTGGTGGTAAGACTTGTTGTAAGTCCGCCTGGCTAGCTACCACCATCTAAGTCTGACGCCATAACAACAATGTTTTCAGCATTGTTGTGTTCGTTAGTTAAAGATAAGATAGCCAGTTCCTCAGCGATTGGGGATTCCGGGAGAGGCTCGCTTCCATCTTCAGCCTTATCAATACTTAACATCAGGTATGATGAAGGCTAAGAACTTCCCCGTACTTCATAAAAAAAAACCCGTTAATAATCTGCCTACGGAAGTCTTCACTCAGAATTGGTTCCGGATGAGGCCTAGAAAGTACAATTTATCCAAAGATTCCCTATAATTGGTCAAGTAGTTATTAAATTAGGCTGAGGAAGTATTTATTAGTGGTACGTACATTTAGGACAGTTAATTGACCGTAGTAGGTACCTACCTACAAACTCTACGGACCGCCCGGCAGCGCAGAAAAAAAAAATGAAACGGAACATTCCTACTCGTATTTTCAAAAATAAGTTAATTTGCAACTAATTAAGTATCTTTTCTTTCCATCCCGTATACACTGAACATTGTTTATTTGAAGTGAAAAGTTCTTTAGCGGCGTTGTGCACATCAGAGTTTAAATTTTTGGGATGAGTAAAAAATGTTAAAGTCGCGTGACAGGACATGTGACCTGATCGAAAGTTCGTAAGACGGAGGGAGAGTAGAGCGCCGGTGCGGCGTAGGAGAGGAAGTAATATCCCCCTCGTTTCTACCTCCTGCTGTTTCGTTTAAGCGGTTTTCACTTCTGCCGGCACTCCTGGAGTGCAACCAGTTTTTTTTAGCTTGGTTCCAGTTTCAGTCCAAAATAGTTACTTACCTCATTTTGTTTTCGCGATAACGTTTAAATGATCATAATTATACATGAATGTGATAAATAAAACCTAAAGAAGAAAATGTCGGTATACATTGGCCGCGTACATTTTCTTTATGAATCATTGCGTCATAAACTTTTGGACGGCACTTCACATACCTTTGTGCTACAGTTTTGACTGATTGATATATAAAAAATTATGTATAAATATTCTACAAACAACCCAGTCCAACAGTTCTGCTATTTATATTTTTTTGTTTATTTTATTAAATGTTTTTAGAAAGCTGGTTGTGAAAAGTGAAATTCTAAAACGCCTACATATAAATTACCAGCAAGAGCTGTAATAACCACATCACTACTAATAATTTCCAGGCGCTGATGCTGAACTAATTCGAATCATAAATTTAAATCTTTGATGCTTTTTTAATTCGAAAATTATGATCATAATATTTCGTTATGTGCTTGCTTGATGTTCTAATACCAAACCAAGTCTGTATGAAAAAACATGTAAATCTAGGAGTACCTATTGTAATATTATATACTAGCTGGTGCCCGCGACTTCGTACGCGTGGACTTTTATGTAGTACTTACATTTTTAAATGTGACGTTAAAGATCGACCATTAAATCGTACAACAAAAAATGTTATTAAATGTCGTATGCCAAAGAAAATTTATTTTACTAATGTAGCTGTAAGGTGCTTAGAGTATTTATTTATGAATTACATTGGTGGTTTTTCCGTTTTGAACCAATATGAATAGATCCGCAGCTCTACCGACCCGCGAAAAAGCAACATAGAGCTGGCCGTGGGAAAAACAATCAGACCTTACTGCGACACCAGCGGATTTCAGCGTTGGTCACTGCTACTTATTTAAAGTTATTGCAAAGCACGGGGTCACCCAGGGAACTATGTGCGCTTAAACTCGAACGGAAAATTGTTTGGGATGAGCGGTATTACGGTGTATAAACTCAGTTACACCGGCACCACACCCAGGATCTCAGCTTCGATAATATTTCTTTGGAAAGGACTTATATTTAAGTCGGATCACTTTGCATCATTTTGGCTTAGTAAAATTTCGCAAAAGCATTATCGGAACACTGACTTTAAGTTTGATCTTGTAAGCAGGGAGACCACTCGCTGGAAGTGAATTTAAAAATTAATTTGATAATTTGTGGCGTCGTCCTGATGAACTACATTGATAGGAAAGTGTAAACCACTTCATCCGCAACAATTTCGGCAATTATTTTTTTTCTTTTATTCCATTTGCTTGGTCATTTTTGGGTGTTAGTGTGGCGCGTTCACATAACCAAGAATTTTCCTATCCCAAATATTGAGTGTATAAGTTCCTCTTCTGAGCCAACGACTTTTCTCAGTATTTGGGAAGACTGACCTGACCATGATCTACAGGGAGGAGTCCTTCTCTAATTTTTGATAATATGCAAAAAATTCTTGCTGCGCTTTCATATTGGATGTCAGTCCCAGCTTATGTATCTGAGGCCTTATGGTAATGACCTTAGAATATTTTAATGAGGCGTTAATCTCATCGGCTCTTGTCCCCCGACTTCTAATAGGAAGGGTCTGTCTAAAATCTCCCGAGAAAAGGGATGTGACGTTACCCATGGGTCTGTTATCTCAAAGTCTTCAGTGAGGAATGTTTTGTATTTTTTCCACAATACTAGAGTATCCAAAAGACCACAAAACAGTACAGGTTGCTTGAAACGCAAGAAGCTCAAATAGCATCAACTGTCTTTAAAAAAACTAAAAGAAGTCGTTCCTCGAATAATATGGTGCAACAGGTGCAATAATTAGCTTTTTTTTGTGGTTTTTTTTTACGTGTAATAAAGAAAACGTGCCCTTGATTCTAATTTCAACAGAAAATACCCATCACCTTAAACAACTTTTGCTAAGAAGTCATTTCCATATCTCTAATAGTTTAGCTGGTCTATTAATTTCTGCCATTTCCATTTTCCTACATCAGGTTCAAATATTCTTGTTTATATGCCAACAGAAAATGCCCATCACGCTTACCAACTTTTGCTAAGGAGTCATTTCCATAATATGTCTAATAGTAGCTGGTCTATTACTTTTCTGGCATTTCCATTGTCCTAAATTGGGTACAAATATTCTGGATTTTAATATGTCTACAGAAAATGCTTATCACCCTTAACAAGTTTTGCTTTTGTGACATTTCCATAACTCTCATAGTTTAGCTGATCTCTTAGTCTCTTACATCAGGTTTTAAAGATTCCAAAAAAAAAATAGCCTATGTTATGGCCCGACCTATTAGCTACATATCACAAAAAAATAATTCAAATCCGTTCAGTACTTTCGGAGATTAGCGTGTACATACAAACAGACAAATAGAAAGACAAAATTTTAAAAAATCGTCTTAACGTATTCTCTTACTGTTTTTACGTCGTCGCCAATTGGTTTTTAGTAAATATATTCAATGTACAGAAATTATAATTTTACAGTTTTATTATATGTATAGATAGCGTGTTCAGATCAGACTGCTATTCTTGTGGCGATTATGCAGATTGGTGAGAGGATGGGTGAGCAAAAACGGAGTATCTCTAACTCGTCCATTAGTCAGACAGAAGCCGTTGATCCCGGCTGTATTTGAAGTCGTTTTAAAACCCACCAATGGGCTCCCGAAATGGATCGTGACCCTTGCTCCTTATCCATCCATATGAGAGATCTGAGCCCAAGGTGGTGCAATTGAAATAACTGATGTAGAATGCAGCACTGAAACACTTAACGTGGTTAATTTTTAATGTTCTTTAGAATACTCTGGAAATACTGATTGATCGCTCTCCCGTTGATTGTTTTAGGTCAAGTGGCTTGTGTACCTTTTAAATGCGGTACCAACTACATAAAATAAACAGTCACAGCTATTAGACATGGTAAAGAAGTGATTCTCTTATAATAATTCATGGCAGGGTCGTGCATAGGACAATAGCAATCCCAAAATGTACTCTGTTTTTTTACATTTTGACCATGATTTCTTCCCGGTTGACCAGTAGTTTTTTTTTAGGGAGTTTTATTTAAAAATGTAATAAATGTATAGAAAACGTTTATATCACAAATAATAAAACATTTACACGTCACGGCTTTCAAATAGAAAACTGTTTTCAAATAGAAAACAAAACAAACAAAAAAAAGACTTTCACGCGAAAAAAACTTTCGTTGTTCTTCTGATTTCAAAAAGTAGTTTTAATTTCCGCGCATTATTTTAGAAAAGTATACAAGCCTTTGCCACAACTAGGCATTGATGGACTTACGTATCTGCTATGTGATCAGGCCCTGAAGCCTGATGAAGACCCATTGCTGATTTTTTAACGTGGTTCGATAAATTGGTCTACGACGTCAGTCAAGACTGTATTTTGGTGTACATCGCTCTTGTTTTATATACCCTTTTCTGAGAAAAACACCTCTTTAAGGCCAAAATACCACACTCCGAGCCAAGCTTGCTGGACTCGAGAAACACATTCGCTAGCTTCTTCACTACTTAATTGTTCTGATTGCTGCAGTGCTCATTTATTGTAAAAAAAATCACCGGAAGACAGAATCGGACCTTGCTTAATGTCCTGCGTATCGTTCGTACAAAACACAAGATCGGCACAATATAATTTTTTCAGGCATGGATCAAGGAGATGTTATTTTTTTCCGGTCATTCCCGGTCGCCACCACCAGTTTCGCCACCACTGGGATTTTTTGTTTAAAAATTTCCCGTTCGACACCAGTGGTGGCTACGAGGATTTTGCTTACAAAAAATCCCGATTGCTCCTACTGATTGTATTTATAAAATTTATATTTCTATTTTGGTAATTGATTTGTGTATATATGCATATACAATACTGGCCGTGTAGTGACAGCCTAAGAATATAAGTGTCACCACTCCCTTACGTTCCTTGACGTTCCGTTCCTTGTCTTCCGTTACGTTCTTGGATGTCGTAAGAGTCGACTAAGAGGCTTGACGCATTGAACACCTGTGCGAGAAAAATAAAACTTGAAACAAACCCTCTACCAACCCGTCTGGCCAGCGTGGTAGCAGTAGGCTAATAGCCTCCTATGAACGCCACAATAAGCGTGAGCTAGGAGAGGCCTATGTCTAGCAGTGGACGTTCACAGGCTGATGATGATGATGCATATACAATGGTGACTTAGAATGTTAATACAAATTCTGAATGAATATAAATATATATGTAATGTTTTAAAAGTTCATAATTAATTATCAAAACATTTTTTGTTACATACAATATGTATCTACATGCTAGATCATAATAACTCTTATGAGTAGGTACCAATTCAATAAATATTGTAAAAAAATATATTTGTGTAAGTATAAAATAATTAGGAAAATATTTAAGACTTCCTTTAGCATCTATGTCCCAGTCGTCACCACTTTGCCACCACTGGTGTCGAACGGGATTTTTTTTAACAAAAAAATCCCAGTCGCCCAAAGTGGCGGCGAAACTGGTTGTGGCGATCGGGAATGACTGTTTTTTTCTACGATTAGCCTATAATCTCAGTTCTTCGTTCAACACTCTACTTTCTGTCAAGTCCCGTCTGTAATGCCAAAAGTTTTCATTATTGGGCCGGATTTCTTCGGCACCTTTTCACTACCTAAATTTCAAAACCGAATAAATATTTCTGTTTAAAAATGTAATGTTTGTTAGTAAGTTATTTTGTTTGTCAACTTTACGTGTGTTGTCTCGACTGCCCGTTTGATTTCGAAGAGTTTTGGTGTACTTAGAAAAAGATTGATTTTTATATTAGGCACAGGGTGGAAGTTGGTTTTCAGTCAGTACAAAGAGAACCAACTAAAATATGCTAGAAAAAAGCAGCTTGTCTGATGTCCCACTATCTTTTGCATGCTCATCTTAAATGTTCTCATATTATGTTCGTAATATGAACTGATTTCAGTCTTGGTTGATGTGATATCAACTGTAGGTACCTAAACGTTGATGAGACCATTAACCAATTAAAGAGCAAATGTGAACACAGGCAAACAAATCTTTCCAAATATATATTTCTCCCGGTCATTCTTGGTTTCGTTGTGACCTTGAACAGTTTTTGTTCCTATTTGGCGAAGCGCCACGCTATAGCAAAAAACAGATCAGTATGTCACTAAAAGTCATAACAACTCGGCAGCAGACGCTATAACAACTGAACCAAGAAACACAAACTATTACAGGCCAATTTTTTGTCATTTCTCTAGGCAGCATGATCCATTTACTCTGTTATTCATATTTTCAGAAGACGTAAGAAGATTGTATGGACGATTTTATAAATCGATATCCTATTTGGGTCCTGCATATAAGTACTGTTTTTATTAAACCAAACACGTCCTGTATAAGTACATCTAGAAAGTAGCAAAACATATAGTACTTATTGTAATACTTAATATAAATGTTCAAATATTGGTACCTACTTAACCTACTTTCTTCAAAATTGTTTACAAACATTAAAAATTATGGATAATATACTGTGTTTCTTTCACTGTGTCTAAATTTTCACGATGTTGACCAAATACTTTATTTGTTATACATTGCGTTTCTCTTCAGCGTAACAACTAATCACTCCTGATGTTGACGAGCAATGGAAATGTAACCTGCAAACTTATTTATGTGGAACACTGTGAAATGATATTTGACGTATGTAAAGATCCGCGTACACATACATAAAATAGATGATTGTTATACAAGGGGCTAAAATGTCCTATTGTAACAAGGTATTTTTACTCCCGAATAAGGGCCTGCGCAGACGACGGACATTGGAGGACTTTTTGTCCGCGACAGGACCTTATTACTAGAACATAAAGTTGAATATATAACGAAGACTATCGTGTACTTTTTATGGATATACGCGATCTAAGTTCAATCTTATTTGGTTAACAATAAAGACGTGTCGCGGACAAAAAGTCCACCGTTATCCGTCGTTTGCGCTAGCCATAAATAGAAATATAGTAATATAATAGCGTTTATTACACTCTACTTTTCACTTCTATTGCGAGAAAATATATTACGGCCACCAAAGCAATTTTATTAGTAATTAGAAAATAGTTAAAAAAAAAAGATGACCAGTCGCTTCCTTTTTTTTTCTCTAACCTTGACGGAACGCAATGCACGCATTCTGCCTACTGCCATGTTGGTACCCCTGTTTTTTTTAGAAAAGGCGCGAAGTAGCGAACGAGCATCCATTTTTTCTTTTGCCACTTTTTAATATTTTGGGCATGATTACAATACAACACAGAATACAAAACTTAACAAATGCAGTGAATTTTTATAACTCTTATGTTCTAACATACGTAACCTTCTTGGTAGATAAAACAGGGGTATCAACATAGCGACTTGGCAAAATAGACAAACTCTATTGCCACAAAAAAAACGTAGCGGCAAATGAACCCGCACCGAAGAGGTTTATTTATTTATTTATTGCAAGTCACAGGTTACAGAATTGGTAAGGTACAAGCGACGCCCTGCTAGGGCACAGCAAACATGAGGGGCCACTATTGCCTCTTTCTTACAATTTCAAATTATGATCTTTGAATTTTTGCATTTTTCAATGCTATTTTTATACTTATGATAAATTTTAAATTTCATCCCTTCATCTCTGACATAATGAGTCCTTATATATTTTATATGTATGTATGTTAAATATTTATATTATGTAGTATGTTTATGTATTATTTGTTAATTAAATACCCTTAATAAGCTATTCCCACTTTTGTTACAATATTCTGAATTTATGTTTTATATTACTACTTTATTGCCGATACGGTAGGTCTAACACCTTTTACTGGTTGACTGGTAGAGAATGCCTGATGGCATTAAGTCCGCCATTTTCTGTATTTTTTTTATATTGCAATAAAGAATAAATAAATAAATAAATAAATAAATAAATAAATAGAAAAATATTGGAAAAAATTAACTCGGCCACAAGTGAATTCTCAGATGGGAATCTGGTACCCTATAATGACCAACTTTTCGAGCAAGAGGCGTGAAAAAATGTTTTTCATATCTTTAAAACATAGTTTATCTAGTTGCGCGTGCCTGCGATTTTACCCGTTTGGTTCCGGTTCCCGTGGGAATACCTAGCTAAAATAGCATTTTTCAATCCAGGCTATAAAGACAAATTGGCCCAGCCATTCTTGAAATATAAATAGGTGTAACGGTGTAAAAATCATCAAAAACATTTTATTTAATTAATTATTCGTAAGTATTTAATAAAGGTGTTGAAATCAATCTTAAATAAAGTACAGTACAATGAAATACTTATTTAGAAAGTAGACTGTGGCGGGCTGATACCAGGGGGTCAATTCTGCATTTTTTTTGTCAAAATCGTCTCTCAGTGGTGTTTCAATAGTAGTGTTTATTTATACTGTTGCAACAAGAACTATGTAAAACAGGAACACCATTGGAATACGATTGTGAGTAAGCACAGAATTGGGCTTTAAAACACCGAAAACTTATCAACAGGCTCAACAGTCTAGATTTCGGCGCTGTAGTTATGAAACTTTGCCCGTGGTCGACATTGGCTCTCGTTCCACTTGGATCAACCGACGAGGATCCACCGGTGGATTCATGGCTATTTTCTTTCCTCTTAAATCCACTGGTGGATCCATGGCTACTATTTTTTCCTTTTTAATCCACCGGTGGATCTTTGGGTATTTCTTCCCCCTCTTTCCACTAGGGTCCACCGACGAGGGATCCACCGACGAGGGATCCACCGACGAGGGATCCACCCGCGGAACACACGGGATGGGTTTGATTTTTTGTCCTCACAGCAATATTTTTTTTTCTATTTATTCTGCAATATTTAAGTAACACTCTTGGATTACAAAATATTATTAAATTAATTTACTCATAAATACAACAATTTACAGCATTCTTACAAAAACGAAGATAATTATTTTAATTAGGACGTAAACATCAAAATAAATTTACTTAACTATAGGTAGTTATTAATTATGACATTTGCATTGTTTTATCAATTAGTTTGATTGTTTTTTTTTATTTTTAACCGTTATGTTTTTATAATGTTTGTTACCTCAGTACACGGACATTTGCTAGCCGATTTCAATAATTATTTTTTTGTTCGAAAGGGTATACTTTCAAGTCGTCCCATTGTCATCAAGACATGATCTGCTGATGGGACCTTGAAGAAATCTAGGGAATGCTTCAAATATTATAGGCACCCATATATCGATTTGATGGTTTTCTTAAGTAACTCGTGCATTTGCTCCCAAATAGCACCATTTAGTGGAGTGCAACGGATGATGAAGACCACACATGGTCATCGGTACCATTAAATACTCTCACGGGTGCGATACGATTCCTTCATTATGGTCCCTAAACAATTAGGAGTAGATTCAGAGCCTATTCAATGCAAACAAACAAACAATCGAATCTTTCCTCTTTATAATATTAGTATAAACAAGTACTTACTAGTTTTTCTTGCGATTAAATATATGAGTGCATAAGATCCATTCTTCTCCAATCTTTATGTAAGTCATGCAGTTTTGTTTGACTTCGCTAGCTTTTATATTTATAGTTTTTGACTTCCACTAATTTGCAGTTCTGGGCTATTGCGTGTCCTCATAATCCCTATTATCCAGCAGTTGTTTAGACGTTAAAAGATAACAGAGAAACAGGCAGGTTTCTTTCAAAATCGTTTAGTGTGCATTTACCTTCTGGTCAACCTACCAACATATTTAAAATGCACAAGCATATTTCATTTGGTAATTACGCTGTGATTAGTCGCGCAACCCATCTAATGCGCTCAATTGGCTCTCATTGCTCATTGCTGACCACATACAAATTAATAAAGGAATATTTTCTTCATCTCATGTCAATTTATTCGTCTTTATTATCTATAAATATTTTCTTAAAATTGAAAACTGCCTTAGGATAGCCAGTTCCTCAGTAGTTGAGGATGCCGGGAGTAGCGTGATTTTCTACCTTCGGCCATAATATTACTAAATTTTTTTGAAAAAAAGAAAAGTAGTCCTTGACGATTTTCGTGTCGATTTTCTTGTCACGAGTTCTATAAAATTATAATTCAATATTGAATCTCTACTTAACGGTTTTTCTCAAATTAACCATGATTTTTAACTCTTCACTTTAGAAAATATAGGAAATATATATACAGAGTTAAAAAAAGAAGTCTTTGGTTTTTGTTTAAATGTGGCAGATAGACAGATAATCTCGAATTTTTTTGGTACTTTAACGGTCAGTTTCAATAACTTATCTACAGTAAGAGATAGGCTTACTAGAGCTTTGTTGCCTAGATATTTTTGTTATTCAGCCCAAAATAACCCGAAATAACAGCGGTTGCTAAGTAACGTAACTAAGATAGGCCTATCTCTTGTTAGGGATAAATTATTGAAACCGGCCGTAAACAATTTTTGTCATTATAAACGCTCAGTTTGGTATGTAAATGATAATTCAGGTATATATTCTTGTTGCACAGTTTTTGGTATATTTGTATTTAGAACATTTAACATTTGCATATTACCTATGTATTCTTAGAATAAGTAAATTAATATAGTTAGTTAAGTTTCCATAACAACCCTAATTTTGTTATGGGAGAGTGGCTGCTCCTGGCACAAGTGTTCACTCACTTAAAAGGAGCAAGTCAGCCTCGGTTTATTGTTAACCTAATCAATTTATTTAAATAAACATTTTTAATTTTTCATTTTCATTTCATTTCATTTAGTACACTATGAATTAATAGCCATCATTAATGCTTTCACCATGAAAAAACTTGCAGCAATTTCCTTGTTTCAAAAATATTTCCTGCAAAATTTTTAGGGTTACGTACTCAAAGGGTAGGAACGGGATCCTATTACTAAGACTCCACTGGCCGTCTGTCTGTATATCTGTCACCGGCTGTATCTCATGAACCGTGGCAGCTAGACAGTTGTTTTCACAGATGATGTAGGTATTTCTGTTTCCACTATAACAAAACAACAAATACTAAAAACAGAACAAAATAAAATTTTAAGTGGTGTTTTTTTTACCGTTTTCTTCTCGATATTAGTAATAATGGTACGGAACCCTTCGCGCGCAAGTCCGACTCGCATTAGGCCGGTTTTTTTTTCCTTTAGGCAGCATGACACTAAAATTAAACGATCATAATAAAATGTAACATCGTCTAGTGTGCGTCGCAGTGTCGGTGCCAACTTTGGCTCCACGCGCAACTTTCGTTAGTTTGCATTCGGTCGCGGCATACGTTCGGACGCGAATCGCGCGACTCCACGCGAAATTTTACGGCGACATGACGCGACAAAATGCGACAATGGGCGACGTCGGCGACAAAGCTACGAACTATGAAGAGGCGTTGGAAAAGACCGGTAGGTGTGAAGAATTTCTATGATAAAATCTGAAAATTTAATAGTCGTTCGTATTATTAGGGGTAACTTTGTAGTTCAAATCCAAGACCACGCTATCTTCATAGACCAGGGAGTAGGGCTCCAGTACCTGTATTGTTGGCCATCTAGACTCTCTAAGACTAAAGTTCAATGAGATTTCCAAACTAAAAAGAAGTATTACTCTATAAATGAAGCGCTCATGGCCGTGCTTGACAGACTGATCGTGTTCGATCACGTTCGTTAAGCAAAGTTCGGCCCGGTCAGGTGTCGGATGGGTGACCGTAAAGTGGCATTACAACTGAGCGCTTCCATGCTTCGAAGGGCACGTTCAACCGTCGGTCCCGGCTGTTGTCATTTGATTACAGTCGTTAAGCCAAGTCAGAGGCCTTATAGGCGGCTTGATAAACTCTGACACCAGAGGTGGCCACTAATCCTCACTCGATAAGAAGATAAGAAGAAGACTCTATAAATTAAGCTAAACAGTAATGATTTAGTTTTGGTTTTATTGCTTGAAGTTAGCTCAATTTAGCTAGGTTCTATGAATCTTGTCCACTTGGCTATTTGAGCAAAATAATTCAATTCGTTATCAGCCATTCTAATATTCATAAAGCTGGGATACGGATATTCCTTAACATCTCAGACAGCCCGATTATGAGACACGATTGAAAAAAAAAGAGCAGAAAGCGACTGTTTCCAAAGTAGGAAGAAGCTCGTGTAAGTTATTTTTTGGCCACCTATCCCGTGATCAACAATTACAAAGAAAGAAAGAAAAGAAACGATCGAAGGTCGGACGTCATAACCACTGCGCCACTAAAAGTATTATTATTAATTTAAAAAACAGCTAACAGTACGAAATCAGCTGTCTTGGTCTTGTACTACGATTTAAAAAATCTGTTAGATATTTTAAAGTAAATAAATGAAGAATACAAAGACTCTTTTATTTCCAATGACTTATCATATTTATAGAACTGCGATTGAGACCAGTAAATAACAATTATTCATTAGCATCGTCTGTAATAAACAAAGTTGTCATTGAAATAAGTACAGTCAACAGCAGTTGATTCGAGAGTACAAAATTACTAATTTCAAGTATTAATTATTAGTCTAATTACTTATTCTAAGTCATAATTGTGCCGTGTTGTGACAGCCTAAGAATACAAGTGTCACCACTCCCTTACTTGCCTGGGATGTCGTAAGAGTCGACTAAGAGGCTCGACGCATTGAACACCTGTGTGTGAGAAGGAAAACTTGAAACAAACCCTCTACCAACCGTCTGGCCAGCTTGGTAGCAGTAGGCTAATAACCTCCTATGAACGCCACAATTTGCGTGAGCTAGGAGAGGCCTATGTCCAGCAGTTGATGTCCACAGGCTGATGATGTGAAGTCATAATTAAAGACTTATGATGTTAGTTCAATCTCGATCTCAATGCGATCGCGTCAAAGGTAAGGGTTTGTAGGATTTTCTGCTGACAATATTATTGATAAATGTCAATTTTTGTGCATTTAAAGCACGATCAAAGTTGGCGAAGCCATTGAAAGATATGGTGAAGCCTTAGCGGTGTCACTGGACATCTCAAAGGCCTTTGACGTATGCTTAGCAAGCTTCCATCTTACGGAATCCCTAACGGATTTTGCAGCTAATCTCCAATTTCCTGAGCGAATGGCGAACGGCGAAGAGCCAGGTGACTTATCGGCAACCACGAGCTATAGTTAAAAACCTACACAGTTTGTGTTATTGCCGTATGGTCGCTTGTTTGTCGGTTTTCTACAGACTTTACTTTTGGGAGTGTGCATCTGAGCTGCATAACCTCATTCCGCCTTTTCCTTTTATCCATCGAGATACCAGATGTACTGCTGGTTACCATCCATACTTGATTGCCATTCCAAACTTACGCACAGAGCGCTTTAAGTCCTCTTTCATCAAGCGAACAGCCAAGGAGTGGATTGCCCTGACGGCATCTGTTTTCCCGAGCACTTACAACCCAAACTTCTTCAAGGTGCTAATGAACAGGCTTATTCTGAGCGAACTCGGTCCAACTTAGATCTCATCTACGCCCTTCGGCCTGCTTCAGGTCAAGAGTAAGCCAAATATCTTTCTCCGTTGGAAGTGTATTTTTTTAAAGACCAATTTCACAAATTAGTTCTTTATTTTTGAAATAGTCTAATTTTATTAATTACCTTTTTTTCTTCCGTCTTGTTTAGAAATAAGACGCTATAATACAATCATTTTTTTATGATCGACGGGGAGACTCTTAACCGTCATCATACCTGATGTTAAGTATTGATAAGGCTGAAGATGGAAGCGAGCCTCTCCCGGAGTCCTCAATCACTGGGGAACTGGCTATCTTATCTCTAACTGCCGGAACACAACAATGCTGAAAACATTGTTGTTATGGCGTCAGACTTAGATAAGATGGTGGTAGCTAGCCAGGCGGACTTAGAACAAGTCCTACCACCAACCAAAATGTTAATGATCCCGTTTTTCATAATAGGGTTAGGATCGTATAGTTTCATTTTCTCTTTAATCGCTATAGTTATTAACTAATTTGGTGGGTTCTTCGCCTTATCTGCAAAATCGGTCTCACTCTCGCGCGCGTCCTTTCTCATTACTATCTCGCTTCATTCGAGTAGCCCCCATAAAAACTTATCAGATTTAATAAAATTAAATTCGGTCAATAAAGTTTTTATTTTCCATTTCGTCCATAGGTTTTTATTAAGTAGTTTCTTGTTTTATAAATACGCGCAGAATTTTCATGTGATCTTAATTTACTATTCGTACGTATGACAAAAACACAATTTTGATGAAAGCATTTATTTCAAGAACATAGTTAAACATTTGATTAATAAAATGATTCAATGAAATAGATTTATATAAACTCTTTGATAAAACAGATGTTAATCAGTCGCCATTGTTTGAAACAAATGGAATTATCATTGACGCATTATGACAACAGTAATGTATAAACATACATACTAATTTTAGTTATACGAAATTTATATAGGTCTATAATATTTACTGAAACATGACTTTCGGCAATGGTGGCTCCTTTCTCAGGTCTAAACTACGTAGACATAGAAAAATACATCTAAAATCATTAAAGTAGTCAAGACGTAAAATATAGTAACAACCTAACAAATAGTTACTTATTGTGCTTTTTTTTTAAACATGTATAACGGTTTTTTTTAAAGGTATTTTTAAGGAAAACTTGTAATTGGCTTTACTAAATTACGATATATAGACATATTTAATTAAACTATTTGTAACGCTGTTGGTTTTCAAATATATATATATATTTTTTTTTTGTTATATATATTTATAATTTACTGTTATGTTAATAGGTACATACAGCTCACGACTTTGTAGGCATTTTTGCCACTTTAGACTTAAATTTTTACACATATACTATGTGCCAAAATTAATGTTCATCCCCTGAATGACACGAGTTGCGATCGAACCCGCGACCCCGGGTTGGATCAATATGTCACATTTGAATATTTTGAATTTGAATAAAGCTGATAAGTATCTAAAGCTGATAGGTTTCTTGCGGCCGTTCTTCTTATAAGTTAAAAGATGTCCTGAATGGCTGGTAAGGAAAAAAAATGTTGGACTATTCGAAAGTACTTATCTATAAGTCTATTTGAATAAAAAACTTTGACTATGACTTTGAATAAAACAAGTTTTATGGATTAAACTGCATTTTTTATTTTATTATGTGTTATTTTATGGTCTTTCCGAGGTTTCGAAACTATTCCCGGGTACCAGCCGTAATCACCGGAATGGTTGGCCAAAGTTGTTTTGTTCAATGAATAGTACACGCGAAAATTATCTTCAGATCTGCTAATTCGTGCATTTCGTGCTTCCTTCACAGGCAATGGTCTATACAACATCCTGCTCGTGAGCACCTGCTCCTTGATCCTGCTGGCGATCGGGATGGACCTGTTCGGATTCAGCCTGGTCGTCACCTCCGCCTGCGACCTGGACCTCACCGTCTCTCAAATGGGGGTGCTTACCTCCTTGCCTTTCATAGGTATGTATGACCGAAGTCCTGAAGAACGTCGAGGCAAAATTGGCGAAATCAGTCTTACGATCGCAAGAAACAAGTAAACGCCTGCAACTGAGACTGCCCAGTAGTCGCCGGAGCTGGAATCGGCTAACCTGGGAATGCTCGAGTGTCCCACTGAATTTCAACATGATCACCTTCCTAGATATGTAGCTCACCAGGTTGAAAAGGAATATGGTAACTCACCAGGTTGAAAATACATTGACACTGAAATCTTTACGAATAAATTCATTTGACCTATCTATGCTTAAATTAATTTAATTAATTTCACTAAGACATTTACTATTTCCACTTTGAAAATTAACTATTGTATTTGTTATTCCAATGTAATTGATTAAATTCAATATTATTAGACATTTTATAATATTACTACTTTTGCATGTCCGTTATTTGGATGAATGTGAATTGTCAAACCTGTTTATTTAAGACCATGCCTGTTAGGCTGGCTAGAAGACATTCTAGCAAAATAAATGATTCTATTCTATTCAGGTATTTATGTACCTATGAAAGGCAGAGCGGTTATTTCATTCATTGTGCATGGTCTATACAAGTGAGCATATGCTAATTCTGCTGGCGATAGGGATGGATCTGTTTGGATTCAGCCTGGTCGTCATCTTCACCTTTTTTTTTTGAGTGAGGGGAATGCTTTTACGCATACCAATCGGTTATGCTGGGCTCACCTAGAATACCGGACTCTTGAGTCCAGCACCCTATCCCCCGCCGCCCCTCGACACCCGCCGAGCCTAGTGGGCTTAGCGGGAGGACGGGGGAAGGGAGGGACCACCGGCCCCCGATACCCCATTCAGGCTGAATGGGGGACCGGGAGGGGGGGTACTACCAGCTAAACCACTCAATACTTGCCCTCTCGCGCCATCGTCATCTCCACCTGCGACCTGGACTTCACCGTCTCTCAATTGGGAGTGCACACCTTATTGGGCCTAATTGGGTAAGGCAAGGAAATTTCATAGGAAAGTTTGAATCCTGAAGAACATGGATTCTGGAAAACTGGCTTAAACAGTCTTATAAATCTTATTCCTCTGATTGATACCTAGTCAGCAGGGTTGAAAAGTGAATATGCCTACAATTTTTTTTTCATGTCTTTAATAAGTCTCAATGTTCCACAAGGTTCGAGTCCCGTCTAAAAAATATGAGGACTAGACTAGGGATTTTTTCTAGTATATTTTCTATTATAAATAGCATTGTCAGTGCAAAAATAAAAGACCTAAGTATGTAAATACATTCCCATCGAAATGTCTTACTTCCAATGTGTTAATTCCAGGTATCCTGCTGGTGTCCTACGTGTGGGGCTACGTGGCCGATACCAGGGGTCGCCGGCTGTCGTTGGTGGTCAGCATGCAGGTCAGCTTTGTGCTGTCCACCCTCTGCAGCGTCTGCCCCACCTGGCACATCCTCGGCGTCGTCAAATTTCTATCCATCTGTTTGTGAGTTCTGCATTGATACTCTGTTATTTCGAAATCTTTTATTTTGGACAGAGTAACGCTTCTGGTTGGCACGGTGCGAGTTCACGCATGAGAAAAAGCAAAAGCTCTCAAAAGCTCGCATGCGTACGAACATATTGAAAACGAACGCAATTTTTTTTCGTTTAAGAAGGCGGCATGCTCTATTTGCGTGAAATCTTGCATCGTGTCAACCTGTGACGGCACCTACCTGACGCCGCACATACTACAACACACGGTGCTAGAAACATGAATCCACCGTGCATCGAATAGATGGCGCTGATAACAATTGAGTATGGGATCGAATAACACGTATGGAAACCTACATCGCGCTTACAAAGTTTCACCAGCCGCTTCACATATATACAACAACCGACGACGATCGGACGGCGGAGGAAGAGCTCAATATTTGACCTTCCTACTACTGGCTTACCATCTACCACCTTTTCCATACCTCAACCACCAACTCTACCATAGAAAAATTTAATGCTCAGTGATCCCTACAAAGCAGACTTTAGTCTTGTGAGAGTACTCCACTATCAGTGGAGTACTGGAGTTTTTTTTATCTTGAAGGAGAACGACCCTTCATCATACCTGTTATTATTATGACGATAAAGTTGAAGGTGGAATCGAAATCGTCCGGGAATCTTCAACCACTGAGTGCTGAAAACGCTATCGATAAGGCGATCGACTTCTTCTTCGGATTTATATAATGGCTAAAGAGTGACATCGACTTCCAGAATCTTTTCATGGTTTATCATCATACTTACTTTACTAAGTATGGTATGGTTTATTGGTTAAAATCAAGGGTAAAATATTTCGACAAGAATATGCAAAGCTGGCGCAAAAACGTTATCAAGCTAAGATCTTGTTCTAAGCGGACGGAGACGCGGGTGGCGACTATTACTACCGATAAATATTGATTTATTTTCTTTCCTTCCCCAGAAGTATTTGCTATAGAAAACGTAAACATTGTTAGAGGTCAAACATCGTTACAATAAACAGTGTTGTTTACAGTCACAACTATTGTGAGTGGATTAGTTACACACAATTGAATAACCTATATTATGTACAAAAAGAAAAACAGTGGATAGCAAAACTTGTCAGTCAAAGCATTGATTACGAGGGTTTTTAAAAGAAAAGGAAGTGCAAAAATCTCATACTGAATTGGACTGGCTCTCTATAATTATAGGCATAATTTTTTAAAGCTTAATATTAATATCTCATAAGTCTCCTGTAAGCAATAAAAAAAATCGTTTCAAATTTCGTTTCAATATCAAAATCCATAATGTCGCTTGAAATAATCATCATTACGCATAATAATCATGAAGCAGAATTTCAAAAAGCATAATATTGTGAAGCAGTTTTTTTGGCATGAGTATTAAAATCCATAAACTCGAAAGGCAGAACACCTTTACGCATAATATTTTGGCATAATTATTGTTTCGCATAATAATTACAATCAATAATGTTTTACCGCATGCAAGCAGGCATACAGACATACATGGCTTCTGTCATGGCTCCGGCGCTGCGGGGCTACGGTGGGCCCACACGTGCTTATCGTCGCAGATGATTTTAAGGCTCACTACCACCACAGCTAAAACGAGCCTTAAAGCCACCTTCTCAGCACGCGGACCATCTCGCCCCTCCGCGCCTTCGCGGCTCTAAATTGCACTCTAGGGGTAGGGCATACAAGACTCCGTGGTGTCGGTTTTGCTAGCAATTCGTTTTCGTCACCGTAAAATATGTACAAAATTAAAGATTAAAAATACTAGAGAATTTCATGACAAAAAATTATTATGTAATTGTTATGCCAAAAGAAGTTAGGGTTTTCATTATTTATGCTTTTTTAAATAATGCCTTTAGATAACTATACTAATATAGTTTATGCCTAAAGAAAATCATGCGTTTTGATGATTATGCGTTATGGCGATTATGCCTAATAAGTTAATGCCAAACAATATTATTCGAAAAGAAAGGACCAATTGGATTACCACAGGCAGTGCCACGACCATGACACTCCCCTGTCCGTGTGACTTCCAGCGCCACCAGCGCCCATGCCTCCAGTGGCGAGTAGCCGAACCATGTAAACGCTAGGGTTGATACCGAAATGAATTTTTGACTTGCGCCAAAGACATGTTGTAAGTTGGTAATTTAATATAGATTTGTTTGTTAATATTCAATTATTATAATAATAATATATTTATTCAAATAGACTTAGTAATTATTGAGGTTTAATCATCTAAATTTTTTTTACGCCCGTTAAGATTGTTTTCAACTAATAAGAAGAGCGGCCCAAGACAACTTGCCAGCTGCCAGAAGTAACGACATTTACAATTTAACTATAAATAAGGGGTTATTTATTAACAAAGTGCAGACAAATGGGGTCGCGAAGATAATTGATTATTTTAATAGGTATGATGCAACAAGAAGCTTTCAATCTTTGTTTACATATTTTATAAACAATATAATAACAAAAACCTTATGGGCCTTATGGGCCTTATGGGCGTCTCGGTGGGGCTGTAATACCACTAAAGTCATTCATAAACTTCGTGGACGCACTTGAAAATATACATAGGTACAATAAATATTATTTTCATTAGGAATAAAAATTACCTACTTAACTAACATATTATAAGGATTTTTAGATATCTTTTCGTAACTAATTATTGTTATAATCTTTGACGAAAGAAAAAATATATTAAATAGAAAAATATTGGAAAAAATCAATTCGGCCACAAGTGAATTCTCAGATGGGACTCGAACCCACGACCTTTGGAAGAACCGCCTTTTAGCTACCGAGACTTGTCGACCACCGTCGAAATTCTCCAATACTTTTATATTTTTAATACGCTGTAAGGCCAGGGTCGTCACATCAATGCTAGGAATATCCTTGCATTCGAAAGAAACATCTTTTCAGGTTTTTAACGATCGATTAAGATGCAACAGCCAATAATTTATGATTTTTGTATGTTTGCATTTCACTAATGATAAATTTTAAATAGAAAAATATTGGTAAAAAATCAACTCGGCCACAAGTGAATTCTCAGATGGGACTCGTCCGAATACTCGATAGGTCCAATAAAAAAAAATCTAGCTGCGTGTGACACAGCCCTGTCAGATAAAGTAAGAAGATGTTGGCTCCACGCCCCGCACCCCGCGCTCGTTCCCCGCACACGCACACATAGCTACGGGAGATTTTACGAGTGTGTGCTCGGTAAATCTCCCGTAGCTATGTGTGCGAGTGCATGTGCATGTGTATGCTCAAGTGTCGTTCGTTTCGCGTTAGTGTATATGTCGCAGGATAATTAGATAAATCGTTTTTTTGCGAAAATCCTAGGGATATTGCGAAAACACGGATAATTAGACAATGGTGTTGACATTTCTCAATCCTACTTAAAAAGACAGGATTTTTGCTGGTAACTTAGTAAGATTACGAAAAAAAACTCTGGCTATAATGAATAAGAACACTGATTGGCTGATCGGATCGTCCAAAACAATATCTTCTCTGATTTGACGTTTGACGTTTCAAATGTCAATCCATTCTATCACGTGTAGTAAACTTTCTGTGAACCAATCAGAATAAGAGTTAGCAATCAAGCAAAAATTAAGCCAATCAGAGTAAAGAATATCCAATGTTACTAAAGCAACCCGTATTTTTGCAATAACCCTATATTTTTTCAGTAAGATTGAGAAATGTCAACACCATTGTCTAATTATCCGTGTTTTTGCAATATCTCTAGGATTTTTGCGAAAATTCTATTTATCAAATCCTCCTACGACATATATATTCTTTGCCACAGGCCCAATTTCACCAACTGATTAACCGAGCGAAACGTCCGTCATTTATTTATGTCAAGAGATAGAGCAATAGTTTCCAATAACGAACATAGATTGCTAAACTCGTACAGGTTAAGCGTTTCCCTGTTAAACTAATAAATTATAACGGCCCTCTTTTTGCGTTGAGGGTTAAGAAACAAACCTAAAACCCGCTTAACATTTGCACTAATGAAAAAGACTCAGACAAGTGTGAAGGCATTCAAACTGGACTCGACTAAGAAATTCAGTCTGTCTGAATTCAGTGCACTGAATTCAGCCAAATGTGAAGCGTGCTTTGATCTGTTCGCAGTTCCTGTGCAGCGAATTCCGCGAGTTACACCCTAGTCGGAGAATCATGTAACGTGAAGGTCAGGAGCAAGTACATGCTGGTGATGACCTGCCTGATATTGCTGTCACCAGCTGCTGCTGGAGGTGAGGAAATTGGTATTTATACTTACACAACTCATGGAAGAAAGCTTTAAATAATACTCGTTCTGTTAGGGTGTGAGTATGACAAAAGGTATAATAAAATACGCCGAAGATTTAGAACAAAGAATCTGGTAGTGATCGATGCTGTTTACCTACTTTCTTTTTAAATTTCTGATCTTTTTCATTTTCATCAGCTTTTTTATATGACCCATCCAGCAATGAGACCTAAATTCAGGATAATCAAGAGATCGTTTCCAAAAATTCTACAAATAATACACTTATTTGTAGAATTTTTGGATTTCTTCAAAGGCTTTGTAAGAAAACAGACCAACTATGGACACTTATGCTTTGTATTTTTTTTTTCAGTGGTGACTTACCCTATCCTCAAATTACAATTCACATCTCCATTGTGGTTCGGAGTGAGCTTTACACCATGGCGGCTGCTCATCATCGCCCTGGCCTTCCCTTCTGGCATCGGGGCTGTGGCAATCTACTTCTTCCATGAATCCCCGATTTTCCTGGCCAATTGTGGCCGAACTGATGAAGCCTTGGAAGTGCTTAAATCCATACACGCTATTAACCATAGAGGGTCTAAAGAAGAGTACGAGGTATGTATGAAACTATTTACTAATTGAGACATGTACAGTTTTCTCCAATTGACTTTGGACTTTAAGACACACGCCGTTGAGTTCAGACAAGTCTGTAGAAATTTGACACTTTGTATATTCGATTACTGCTCTTGACCGAACATGAAAATCTACTAAAAAATTAAATTTACCACTAGAGGTCGTCCTCATACTAACGTCATACCAAAATGATTTAAATATTTGATTTATAAATGCGAATTGCAGTTTTGTATGAAAAAATTTAATTGGCGTTATTAGGGTTCCGAACCTCTAAAGAAAATAAAGGAATCCATAAACGATCACTTTGTTGTCCGTCTGTCCGTCCGTCTTTCGTCGTTTATCTCGAGAACGCGCAACAATTACAATTTTGGTATTACGTTTGCATAGAAGACTGATGTGTAGCGAGCCTCTTAACATCGAGCGCGAAGTATCTAGGTTCAATGTTCGCCAGGACATAGAGATGACATTTCTCAATTCAATATCATATTCGCTACCTACTAAAGTTTTATTTACTATCACAATTATTCCGACGTTTCGACATCTGTGTATCAGAGGCCGTGGAATGATTATTAATAATTTAAAAAAAAAAAAACGCGGTAATGTGTTAGTTTTTTTTCAATGAACGACGGGCAGACTCTTACCCTTCATCATACCTGCTGTTAAGTATTGATAAGATGGAAGCGAGCCTCTCCGGAATCTCATTGAGAAACTGGCTATCTTATCTTTAACTGCCGGAACACAACAATGCTGAAAACATTGTTGTTTTAGCATCAGACTTAGATAAGATGGAGGTAACTAGCCAAGCGGACTTACAACAAGTCCT
Source organism: Chrysoteuchia culmella (assembly GCA_910589605.1). Taxonomy (NCBI): domain Eukaryota; kingdom Metazoa; phylum Arthropoda; class Insecta; order Lepidoptera; family Crambidae; genus Chrysoteuchia; species Chrysoteuchia culmella. The sequence continues at coordinate 20,679,256 of OU342654.1, read as the reverse complement.
ACCACCAACCAATACAATATGTATCCCCGCTGGGAATCGAATTAGGGACCCCTGGGTCTGATACCGGTGGTTGTACAACTAGACCACAGAGACGGTTAAAATATAGATATATGTACTTATGGAGTTACCTGATTTTCAGGTGAAGTCTCTCATAGTGAAAGAACAATCGCAGAAGAAAATCTCCCTAGCAAAAGCCCTGTTCGAGCAGAGCGCGCCTTTGTTCCGGCCACCACTGCTGTGTAGGACCCTGCAGCTTTTCTACATCGTGGCTGTGGTGTACATCACGTGAGAACAGGTTTCATTCCCTGATAAGTTAGCATTATCTATACTAATATTATCTACAATATACTTATACTTATTTGCTCTAAGCTCCTGTGACACCAAAATGCCTTCTAAATCCACGAAGTATTCAAACAAGGTTGATCACAATGATGTCAGACTGCAGATCCACAAGGCAATAAGTTCCCTCTTAAAATTATTATCGGGACGCTTATACGAGGCGCTGGCGCCATTTTTTTGGGTAATTTATTCAACGGTTGTTATCCACTGCGTCCGAGACACAAACCCTGGTCCGAATCGCTGCGCTGGCTGGCGTTCAGGAAGCAAAGCGTCCCTGTAAATCACATTTTGCCGCGAATTATCTACCTTTTACTAAAAATCTAATCGTATACTGCACGGTTTGAAAATTCTGATACGGGTACTTAGCGTTCATTTTGAAACAAAACCTGGTTTTAAATATCATGCCGACCGATAGATAGCATCAAAACATTTGCGTAATGGTATCACAGTTTTAAATTTCTCAAGCACAAATAAAGCATTGGCTTATAACTTTTTAATTTTTTTAAATTTTGCATTTTACAATGCAATTTTTATGTGATAAATATTAAACAAGAAAATATACTAGAAAATATCCCGTCAGGGCGACATGAGACTAGTTGCTTTTTTCTAGTATATTTTCTTGTTTAATATTTATCACAAAGCATTGGCTTTTTTCGCCAGACATACTTATGTATTTCATACAGGTTTTTAGCAGCAGAGATGGTCTAATTTCTAAATCATGCATTGGTTTCTACAGCAACAACTCGTTCCTGGTGTGGTTGGCCCACGTGATGGGCCTGGTGCGGCTGGCTCTGGAAACGTCTTTCACTGGCAACATCTGCCAACTTATTTCCACGATTACGCACAACAACACTGCTTCAAATGATACCACCACCGTCGTTGTAAGTGATTGCTTTTTGAGACTTTTTTTAGCACTTTGCTGACTTGGTTGACTAATTCAACGACGACCTACCTGTGGTTCGAAGAAAGAGCCTGGATTCGTTGATAGTTTGTAGATTCGACTGCTTTGCCTAAAATTATTAGTTGAGACTCGAATAGCGAGATATTTTTTTTTTGAAGATTTTAAGACTTCCTCTACAACGACGACCTCTACTTTGACAACCTGTTTGGCGGGGTACTATATTGGCTTTCCTGCACCAGGTTATCCTAGGTTCGATCTCCGGACAAGACAAATATTTGTGTTCATGAACATGTCTATCTATTGTCTTGGTCTGGGTGTTTATGTTTATTGTGTATGTATTATAAAAAAGTATATAAGTATGTTTATCCATTATCTAGTATCCATAACAAAAGTTCTTCATGAAACTTAAAGTGGGTGGGCTAGATTTGTAAGCAATTATTTATTTATTTATTCCTCGAGGGTCCTACATGACCTTTATAGCATCCAAGTTGAAAGTAACAATTTGGATCCATTATAATTATCATGTCGCAGATTAATATATAACTTTATATTGGATACCTACTATATTTGATGCAAAAAAGGATACACTATTTGATACAGAAGTCTAATTACATTGAAGAGGAATGAATAATTTTATTTAATATATAACTTTTTTTTCAGAAACATGTCTGCGTCGGAAACATAGAAGAGAACGTGGTGCTAACGCTGATCGTCTCCCAAAGTATATTCTCCTTCCTGAACTTTGCACTCTCCCACTTATCCCACCGACGGAAGGCTGTGCTAATGACAACCTTAGGCATATCGTCTTTGAGTGGAACTTTGCTAAACCTCACCCCGGAACCTATATCCAGTGTCATATTCTTCATGCTGTTTACGTGTACCTGCCTTTGTATGGGGATCTTGGCTTCATATTTTGTGGATTTCTATCCACCTTCTTACAGGTACCTAAGCTTCTGCAGTAAATCACTATTATTGTTTGCAGCAAATACTAATGTGTACTTCCCGATTTTTCGGCACCTTTACAGGGCCCGCGTGGTTAGGGGTATGTAGGTGCCGAAACATCCGGAAATGCAGAATATCTTCGCTTTTGTTCATGACTAAAATACTAACCTAATCTTATAGTGTTCATATTTCTAATTTGGAACCTCTGGGCTTGTTGAAATTGGACCATTACATTACATAGTGGTCGATAAAAGTACTTAGCAATTGTGTATTTCTTTCAGAGGTATGGTGGCATGCCTCAGTATAATGGTGGGGCGCGGCAGCTCCTTTATCGGCATCAATATAGTTGGGAACCTCCTCTTCCACCACTGTCAGCTCACCTTCTACTTGTGGTCTCTACTTGTGCTAAGTAAGTTCTTCTTCTTTACATTGCTTAGGATGTGAAATCTAAATCCTCGCATTAAAGATACTTTTATATCAGTTTAATTCGTAACTAAAATAAGTGACTATCACAAACAAAATAGACAGGACTTCCAATTAATTTCCTTTTATCCGCTTAATGATATCAGAGGAATAAATTTTATCTAAGAGGTTTAAAAAAACTGTAACAAAATACAGAATAAATGTTGCACCGGGATTAAAGACGCCAGACGAAAAAATTATAATTGATAATCTTGAGTCTAAACAAAGAAAACAGAAGCAGTGGAAAACTATATTACTACATTATAAAAAAACTGTTATTTTAAATTCTACCTTTTCTCTTCGTCATGTGATCCTATTCTGGCCAATTTTAACCTTAAACCTTGACACTGAAATCAAGTTCAAATTAGATCACACCTGTTATTAAGCACGGTGGTGGTGTCAAATGCCTGCCCAGATATTATTTAAAAGAAATGAATTGAGGAGTTTTCCTAGTTTACTGTTGCGTATTTATTGTTTTATTTTTCTTCACAGGTAGCCTCATACTAGCATGGTTTCTCCCACCAGACAAGCCGAAGCTGAAAATAACCAGGATGTAAAAATATTCTATATTATGGAAAACGTCTGTGATTTTAGTTTTAGAAACTCACCGAGTGCTTTTAAGAAAGTATTTTGAGTCTAGATATACGTTTTAGGACGAAACGGGTGATACGATTAAAGCACTTAATATTTCTAGCTAAAGTAAATAAAAAAAATAGTTAAAGGAAAGCTTTATTACAAATAAATACTTAATAATTGGACTTTACTTACTTAACACTAAACATACAAAACACTATCTTTAATAATTAAATATGTATAAGTATCTAAAATATCGAGTTAAATAATTTTATTTTGTCATAGATATTTAAATCACAGTTCAGTTGATATTTAATATCAAATGATTTATAAGTCTTTTACTTCAAATATCGTTGCTTGTGGATATTGCAAACTTACTGTAGCTACTAGTATAGTTTTTTTTTTGTGTAGTAGCTAACACATCCACTCCTGCCGGCCTAGCATGAGCGGCTTTTATCGACTATTGACGCATGATATAGATCCTATATCTCGCTTACACCTTAGTGGGGTAAGCAAGACAGCATGACGTATTATATCATATCGCGTGATATAATGATGGTCATGCTAGGCAGGCAGCATGCATATTTATCATTGGCCACATGATACGCTTCCGGCAATGCCTGAAAAGTGCGCAGCCAGCAAGAAAAGTGTTGATTCGAGTGTCGTGATTCATGACATAACTCTCTCGCCACTGCACTATAGCCGGAAATAATTTGACAGGTACCAATATCACTTTGTAAAAATACTTATCCTTCTTTAAACTGTTTTTCGTAATGATTTGCTCAGATCCAGTTCCAGGGGCCGTAGCGCGCAAGTGGCGTCGGCATCGTAATCGGCTTCATTTCATTCATCATCATTTCATTTCATTTCTCGTAAGAATTTCATGAGGAAGTGTAGGTAACCAATTTTAAATTTAGAGGCTGTAGATCCAGCTGTTGATAATTCTAGAAAATATTGAGGTAGATTTTTATTGTCACAAAATGACATTTGGCACCTGTCAAATTATTCTACTGAATAAAGCTAAGCGCTTTGTAGGCATTGTCTTCTTCCTATCCGTAAAAATAATAACTGTGAGCGACTTGCAGTTGCAATTGTAAGATATAAGGCACTTTAAATTGATAAGTTTTATTAAATTTGTAATTTTTTCTTGGTAATATCCACAAGCATAGATAGTGAAAGCAGTAGGTAATACGCTTACTATAATAAACAGTTCTGTTTGTAAATGGCGTTGTTACAATAAATAATATATTTTTTTGTATTTTATTTTTATACATTGCTTAGCCCTTTTCCAGTTCCAGTGATGGTTTTTTCACTTAGGTACCATTGCAATTTTCCACAATTAAGTACATTTGCTTTTCATGTTTATATCAATAAATAATAGTTACAGATTTTTTAACAAGAAACTGATATTGTATCTATCCAGTGAACATGGAAATATTCCTTTCGTACAAGCTCAAAATATTTGTAATTTTATAAAAAAATATAATTTGAGCGCACGAACTTTTCTTTTCATTTACAAGTCTTGGATCTTGGATAATATTTAGGTTCGCTGTATACAAAAATGTGATTACATTTGGGTATTCCATTAAATGTCCATCCCAAATCAACCACCAATCATACAACATGGACAATATAAATAGGCACAATGTATGAATATTATGATTTCTCATATAAAATATCTACAACAACATTCAGACAGTATAGAACCTTCATACAAGGCACTTAAGTACATACATCTCGTGTTCCCACCATTTAAATTATGATTATCACGGAGGTACAAAAGAAAAAGTCCCCAATAAATTATGATTCACATTTACAATTTTTTTTTTTTTAGTATACGCAGATAAACGTTTAATTTTATAAAAATAAAGTCAATTGCATTGACAATTTTGCAATATCAATTTGTAAACATTTCATATTTTTAAATTACCTTGTTCGCTTTCACTAAAAAAGGATATGACAGATAAAACATACTGTGTGCAGTCAGCCTTAATAAAATAAGTTTAGTTTATGTGGTGATACCAAATACTAAATAAACTCTAGTGAGTTGATACGGGTACTTACGCCTGAGCACGCTCCTGAGCAGGCGAATGAGCGGTTCATTTGGCCAAGCTGCTCAAGAGGAGACACCTGATCACGCTCCTGAGCAGGCGAATGGGCGGTTCATTTGGCCAAGCCGCTCAAGAGGAGACACCTGAGCACGCTCCTGAGCAGGCGAATGGGCAGTTCATTTGGCCAAACCGCTCAAGAGGAGACACCTGAGCACGCTCCTGAGCAGGCGAATGAGCGGTTCATTTGGCCAAGCCGCTCAAGAGAAGACACCTGAGCACGCTCCTGAGCAGGCGAATAGGCGGCTCATTTGGCCAAACCGCTCAAGTAAATACAAGGCTTAAGCGACCAGCTAGGGAAGCTAGTGGCATGTGGTGAACGATCTTACTACAATAATGAAATCATCAAAGAAATTTGTCACCCACTGCTGCTATGGCCGCTAATAGATGGCGCTGTATCAGAGGTTCAGAGGTTGCCCAGTCAATGTATGGGTGTGTGTAGTAATTCAGTTTTTATAGTATTTAGTGATCACCTCACACACACCTAAGGCGCCTTAAAACACTTGTGCTAATAAATATCCATTTAGCTCTCACATATGAGTCGATATGTATCTGTCGAGTCCGGTTACCTTCTTGTTCTGGCTTTCATGGTCCTCATCATCTTCAGAGGGCTTGTTGTCATCTAATTTAATCATCATGATGCCACCAACTGACACTGGAGACAAACATTTGTATTTTTAAGATTTTCATACCGAAGGAGTTAAAATACGTCTTCGCGAAGTATTTTTAGGTTGAAAGAAGAAAGATTTTCTTCGCAAATTTAAGGTTTTTAGACAATTACTACCACATTAGTGGTCAATATAATATGATTGATGGCTTGGCTTAATGGCTTGGGTTAATAAGGCTTTATTGGTCCTCCAACTAAAAAAAAACAATTACTTCCAATGTTTACTTTGGTACAGGTTGCTGAAAATGATCGTGTTACAAAATAATGAAAATTGTTCTAGAAAAATAGGCAATTTTCTAAAGTGATGTGGTACCTGATAATAGTCAGGTAGATTACAATCATAAGTAGTTAGGGCTTACCAGGCCGGTGTTGACAAAAGTTCTGGCTAGATTGGATTACATTTTTGAGTGCAGTGGTTAACGCGTTCGTTATGCGATTGTCGCAGCTAAGCAACTTTCACAATGGTTGCTCATGGGATGGGTGACCAAAAATTTATTATCTCGAGCTCCTCCATGCTAAGCCGTCGGCCCCGGCTGCAATTGTACTCGTTAACACCTACTAGTCAGACTATTCGGCCATGACCCATTCTCCTTATCCACCCACAAAGAAGGCCTGGTGCAACAGCAATAGGGATATTTGAATTACCGATAGGGAAAAATGAGATTGACATTGACAAAACGTATCTCCAGATTGTCATACTACAGAGAGACGGAAATTAGTAGGTAAGGTCATTGTCCCAATTTGGGCCACGTCTATAATATGTACACCACCCCAAAAGACAAAGAAAAATTTACTGATTCTGAAAAAAATACAACAAATTTTATATAATGCACGGTTTTGAGGTTATTAATAAAAACATATCAATATTTTATACTCGAAGTAAGGCGTAAAATATGACAAAAAGCATTGTCATTGAGTTCTACTCTGTGTTCGACTGTAATTCTATTGACTAACTAACAGTGACAAAATGACATCTTCGGCCATGATAATTTTTAGGGTAAATAAGAAAAAGAAGAAAAAGAAACCCTTATAGGATCACTTTGTTGTCCGTCTGTCCGTCTGTCTGTCTGACCTCGATTATCTCGAAAACGCGTGGAGGAGGTATCGAGTTAAAATTAAAACCATGTATTCAAGTCAACAGTCTGTTCAACTTGTAAAAAAATCAAACTTGTCAATTAATTTAAAAAAAGATAGGGCCGTTTATATCGCAAAAAAACGTACATTTCTATACTCTCAAGGGAATCAAAAGTCATAGGGTACTTCCCGGTGACCTATAACTATGAAATTTGACAAGTAATTATTGTCTTTTACTACGAATTTAGTAAAAAATCTAAACATTTCAAATTAAATCATAAAAAATAGTCTTTAGTTTCGGAAACTCACTCTCGAGAAAAACTCGGAAACGTGAGGAGGTATCGAGTTGAAATTAAAACCATATATTCATGTTAACAATCTCTTGAAGCTGTGAAATAATCAAACTTCAAAGTTAACGTTAAAAAGGCCATTTATGGCGTAAACGTATACTTCGACACTCTCATGGTAATAAAAAAACATAGGGTACTTTCCGTTGACCTAGATCTATGGAATTTGGCAAGTAATATCCTCTTTTACTACAAGTACAGAAAAAAAAAGAACTGAACATTTGTAATTATATCATAATTTTTTTGTCTAAAAACTTCGGAAGATACTGCGATACTCAATTCCTGAACTATTTATAATATTATGTACCTACGAATTTGTTCAGAACCCTCAGTGGGTGAGTCCGACTCGCACTTGTCTGGTTTTTTAATGTGTTTTTGCATTATATTTATTGTTCCTTCCAGAAAACAAAGTGATTTTAAAGAAATTGAATAATTAAAAACAGTTTATCGTGTCTTTAACTATTTTTTAGTACAAACACAGACGTGGCCCAGACTTTATACATTTTTGGACATTACCTTTATATATAGTTCTTGCTGTACTTACTGGTAAGTAGCGCGGCGACGGCAATGAAAGGGGCGGGACACGAGTAGTCTAGCAGCACTCCAACCGCCAGGTTTGAGGCTACACCTCCTGCACGCCCCCACCATGCGCCCCAACAAACACCCAATCCGCTGGAAAATAAATCATACAATGTTAAATATAAATGCAATTTCGAAAAATTCACAAGAAAAACAAAATTCCTAATCACTTATTCAGTCTAGGCTAAACCGTACGGCGGGACACCTTGTAACGAGAAGAACCGGCAAGATACTATTGTCAATGACTGTTTTTCTCACTGTTTAATTTCATACATAGGCGTCAAATTTAACTGCACCGTATTCCTTTTCAGGGTTAAATATGCCTGACTTATTTCCCTTCCATTATTTAGTAAACCAAGAAGGCGGTGTTTAGTAAAAAAAAAAGTCTCTCAGTGCGTGCTACGGAGAATCCAAGGAGGTTTACATTCAATGGCTATGGAGACAGGTATGTTGAAATTCGACTAATTCTAGGTGTAAGTAGATCACCCTCATACAAAAGCCTTATCATGTCATGGGTACCGTCCATGCCACACTGTATTGTGTAAAAAGTTGTTGCGATTTTGGCTCGACCTCTAGCTCAGTAGGCATGATCACTGCGCCGTTGGGTCCGTCGTGTATGCTTTCTTATTTTCTGCGATTACTATACTATAGTCCGTGCCAGATAAGTGTGCAAAGAAGGTTATTGCCCTCTTGTACCAATGTAACCTATTTACTCAAAAACAAGCGAGAGAAATCTATGAAGTGTATCGCAAAACACATGTAAACAAAACAACCGTGGTACTAGGTGCCCTTGAAACAAACGAAAAAACAAAAACATTTTATAAAAAAAATCAAACCGACTTCAAAAAGTAAAAAATAAAACTTTTGGAGTCGGTGCCAGCCAAAGCATTCTACATTGCACTTCTATTAACTATATATTTTTTGGCCTTAGCTAACTAGCACCGACTCCAAAAGTTTTATTTTTTACTTTTTGAAGTCGGTTTGATTTTTTTTATAAAATGTTTTTATTTCAGATTTTTTTGTTACATTATGTGCCGTTACTTACACTAAAAATCAGCCCATACACAACAATGATGTCATCTAGGTATACGACTACTTGCCAAAAGGTGATTGATATTTTTCAGGATTATGAAAAAACTACTAGCCAGATCTTCGTAAAAATTATATGGGACCACACATAAACCATTTTCTTCCAGATAAAAAAAGAATTTTAAAAATCTGTTAACAACTGGCGAAGTTATGGTGGAACATACATAAAAAAAAATAAAAAAATACAGTCGACTTGATAACCTCCTCCTTTTTTTGAAGTCGGTTAAAAAGCAAACTTTTTACGAATTATTAATAGGTGACCGCTGAGAGGTGAATGACCTTCTTTGCACACTTATCTAGCACGGACTATACAACTATACATATAGACCCACCTCAGCTTGGCTGGTAGCGCGTGCAGCAGCAGCCGGATGAGAAGCACATTGCCATTCAGAGACGCAGCGTTCAGGGCCGCTGCCGCCGCCACCGCTATCTGGTAACCGATAAATAGGGATAAGTAGGATTAAAATGTGAATAGTAACCAGTGGCGAACGCTCTATACATACCGATTCCCATCGGTTTCCCATTTAGAAATACCACTCCACCAATCCACTATACAGTTGAGAGAATTTATAATTTTGTTTTTTCTCCTCGCGAAACCGATAGGCTTTTTAAAGAATTTGCTGAGGACGCCACTAACGCAGTTCTCTTTATACCTGCTCTTAACCTTTCAGGCCCCGGATTATGAGACACAAATAGATATTCCATTATTCTCTGGATACCGGTGTCCGGTTCGGATTTGATGAATAAACAAGAAATTTGATGCGCAAGACCCTTCTCATGCAATCTTCACATGCATACAGTTATAATCGTATACAGTATACAAGCTGTATTGAGTTGTATCATTTGAGGAAATTATGTTAATAAGGTTATATCAAATATTATTTGGCCATACTAGTGATAGCATAAATCAAACACATGGAGATTAAACGTTACAAGAAAAAAATAATGAGAACCTTTTAAAGAGCTCTCTAAAAGTGATCTCAATCTATTTTAAATGCAGATCTGACGTCTTCACTAATTTGAAGGAAGCAATACCTTGTTAGAAGAAGCACAAGAACACGCGCAGGCAGCGAGACAGGCGCACGCCAACGCGCATGCCAGAGCGCATGCTGCAGCTGCTCGCCGCACGCCGCGTCCACCACCGCGAGCACACAGCAGCGCGCACGCTGCGTTGCCGAGCACGCAGCACGCACCTACTATCAGACCTGACGTGAAGACCTGCGGGGAAAATAATAAACAGCTGATATATATGGGAGCTGAAAAAGTCCTTTTTAGTTGAAAAATGTAAGACTCTGTAAATACTGTGATCCATCATTATGATAAATACTTACCTATAAATTTCATTTAATTATCGGAGTGAACAAGAAAGCCCTTACATTCAGTATTTATCAAGTCAGTATAGCAACGTTTTTTATACAGCTCACAAGCGTGAAATTAATGTGGCAACCAAAGCTAGTGTGGCTATTTGGTGCCCTATAATAACCCCCAACATTACTTGTCAAAATAGAATTGATATAACAGAATTGGCATAACATTGACCATAATAATAATGAAACATAACACTTATTGCGCATAATAATGAATTCGCATAATTATCATTTAGTTATCATAAAATAAAAGAATGTACGTGGGTTCGCTCTTTTATTTTATAATAACTAAATTATATAACCTTAGAAAATGATAAATTAAAGTAACGGGACTAAAACGCGACATTTGCTATGTAGTACAACTATGTACTTACAGCTTGACGTTTCACTACATGATGACGTAGTTGTACTACATGACAAGTTTTAGACCCGTTATTTTAATTTATAATTATAATGGAAAGCGAAAGTTTGAAAACTTAGCCTTCAATGTTAGGTATTTTTTGTTCCAGCCTGATAATAGATATTTTCACATCCTAGTTAACCTAATCCTAGTGAATTTGTTATAATTTATAGTTATCGTGACATTTCTGTTATTTTATTTAATGACATACGACTTGAATCTTTGTAATTTATAATGATCCTGACATTTTCTAAATTTTAATTATGACATTACTACCTTATTGAATATTAATTAGCTATTTTATCATTATTAATAAACTTCTCCATCTTTTATAATTTTTGAATGCTGTATGTGCAGCGAAACATGTTGGCCATATTATGATAACAACAACTTTTTAACCATGTTCCTCGCAAAGTAAAAATTATTCTTATTCATATTCTTAACTTCTCACTGAACGGGTACTGTTACGAGGTGGGTCTGGAGTTTGTTTATAAAAAAAAAACAATTTTATTGAACTGGTAGAAACTTATATTATAAAGAAAAGTAAAACGTCTAACGACGAATGTTCAATCTGAACTGATCGTAAAATACATACAATGGGAAACTCAGCGATTTTATTTGATACGAGTATGTTAAGTAATGTAAAACCCAGTATAACAGTACCTACGTATTTGAATATCTAAAATTGGAACGCCTAGTTTGTTTTATACCTGTAGGTCCACATGATAGGTAAGAAATTTTAGTGTTACTTAATTACTTTGTGGATTTTTTTTCAGACAACAGAAGTACTTATTATAAATTTGCCATAAGTATTTATACCATTTCATACTTATGCAAAGTAACTTTATATTTGATAAATATTAAACAAGACAATAAACTAGAAAAAAAGGAACTTGTCTCATTTCTTGTTTAATATTTATCACATTAAAATAGCATTGTAAAATGCAAAACTAAAAAGTTATAATTAGATGGCTGTTTCACCCTAATCGATAGCCAAACATTTGTAAAAATGTTTCTTTCGAATGCGAGGATATAATTTCTTTCATTGATGAAACAGCGGTGGCCAACACCATAGAAAGGTGAATATACTAGAAAAAATCGACGTATCCTCATGAGTCTCTTTAGCATAATTGGTTAGAGCATTGGACCGGATTTCCAAAGGTCGCTGGTTCGATTCCAGCCTGAGAATTCACTTGTGGCCGAGTTAATTTTTTCCAATATTTTATCTATTTAAAATTTACCATAAGTATAAAAATAGCATTGAAAAATGCAAAAATTATAAAATCATAAATTATTGGCAGTTGCATCTTAATCGATCGTTAAACACCTGAAAAGATGTTTCTTTCGAATGCAAGGATATTTCCTAGCATTGATGTAACAACGCTGGCCTACAGCGTATTAAAAATATAAAAGTATTGGAGAATTTCGACGGTGGTTCGCAAGTCTCGGTAGCTCAGCGGTTAGAGCATTGGACCGGATTTCCAAAGGTCGCTGGTTCGATTCCAGCCTGAGAATTCACTTGTGGCCGAGTTAATTTTTTCCAATATTTTTCTATTTAAAATTTACCATAAGTATAAAAATAGCATTGAAAAATGCAAAAATTACAAAATCATAAAAAAGTTGCTTTTTTTCTAGTATATTTTATTGTTTAATATTTATCACATAAAATTTCATTGTAAAATGCAAAATTAAAAAGTCATAACTTTATATTTATTACATTTATCCCAAGTCATCATTATGACAATTTACGTTATGCGCATAAAAAATTGCATGAGGAGCCCGTGATGCAGCGGTTCACGCACTCGGCCCGCGATTGTTGAGGTTAAGCAACTTTGGCAATGGTCGGTCACGGGATGAGTGACCAAAAATTTACTATCTCAGCTCAGCCTCAGTTAGGCTGTTGGTCCCGGCTGCATTTGCAGTCGTTAAAACCCACCAATCCGCATTGGGCCCGCGTGGTGGGGCATGGCCCGTTCTCCCTATCCATCCACAAGGAATGCCAGTGCCCCAGCAGTGGGGACATTAAAAATGGCTGAAGACGAATAAAAAATTTGCGAATTCATTTATGTAGAATAATGTTTTGCGATATAAAAATTATAGGTTTTAACGTCTTTTCAATTTCAATTAGGAGTATTACTTTATGCGAATTAATATAGACCCGTCAGTATTTATCACAATCTGCCAATACGGAATTAAGACATCTAGAAATCTGCAATAAATACTGACAGTCGTCAATACACTAGACTACACGATCAGTATATATCACAAAATAAAATAAGTAAAGATGGATCACAGTACTTATTTACTGCACGTCTAGGGGGCGCCTAAGAGGTCACGATATGTTTCTGGTCCTTTCATACCTATGTTTGCGAAAAACTAACGTCAACTAAAATCTACTGGTGGTTATAATATTGTGGTAGGTTTTGTGATTTTATTTTACAATTTTTGGGGGGCTTATAGCTAACATTACAAAGTAGATACATAAATTATCTATTCTACTAAGAGTCATTTCAAAGCCTCCACAGATAGCAATAAGTTAAATAACTGTTATACGCTTACTTTCGGCATACATCTAATTAATCCATATTAATTTTATATATTATTAAAATAGACACTATACAAAACTACTCAAAACTCTATTAACAGCTGACAAGTTATCACAAAATAGGTAAAGAGCATTAATGTCTTGCTTGTTAATACTGTTGAACAAATTACCTACTAGTACGAACATAAAAAAATCATTTCTGTGGTGCATCGTGCGGACGAGTGGGGCATGGAGCAGATTTCTTGGACGACAGTGACGGAATGGTACATTCAATTTTAATTTGGAAACAAGTTCAGGGCAATTGACGACCTGTTTGGCGCAGGGGTACTAACCCCACCTTCTGCGCCAGAGGTCCCGGGTTCGATCCCCGGACAAGACAAATATTTGTGTGCATGAACATGTCTATTTGTCTTGGTCTGGGTGTTTAATATGTATATTATGCATGTATTTACAAAAAAAAAAAAGTATATAAGTATGTTTATCCGTTATCTAGTATCCATAACACAAGTTCTTCATGATACTTAACGTGGGCTAGATAATTGGTGTGATTGTATGGAAATATTTATATTTATTTTATTTATTTATTACTGATGGTTACTCTAGTGCCATAACTTTTAGAAAGGGAAGTTTAAAAACAATTGGTAACAGTAATTCATCAGACACAGGATTTTCCTACTTCAGGTGTTAGCCCGCCATAATCCTATTTGAGAAACTAATGTCATTTACTATCTTAGATCCTATCTTTAAGCTAAGAATACTGTACCTAAGTTCATGTTTATGATCGATCTGAAGATGGAAGATGGAAGCAAGCCTCTCCCGGAATCCTCAACCACTGAGGAACTAGCTATCGTATCTCGAATTGCCAGAACACAACAATGCTGAAAACATTGTTGTTATAACTAGCCAGGCAGTTACAATAAGTCCTACCACCAACCAAACCGAATACAATATGTACCCCCGCTGGGAACCGAACCCGGGACCCCTGGGTCTGATACCGGTGGTTTGACCACTAGACCACAGAGGCGGTTAATCTCTCACTCAATAATCGTTACGTAAGTAATACAAAAACCATTACACTCACATCATCATCCATATGGTCATCGCACTTCTCCCCTCCTCTGCCGTCATAGGACTCAAAGGCGCTGTCATTAGTGCCTTCCTGCGGGAACAACTTGGTGAACTCCTGCCAGGCTGTGGCGTTGACCAGGCGCGCGCTCTCCGGGACGCCCGCCACGCTGCTGAACTTGCACTCTTTACCCTGCATCCGGAGAAGGAGCTCGGGAATCCACAAGTTTAGGCCAAACCCTCTAAAAATAAATATACAATAAAAAAAGATATTATGTATATATAATATATATACCTATATAATTTTGATTCCGTCTCCATTATTCCACCAAACTCTATTTCATCAGTCTTAGGTCACAGTGAAGGTTGACAAGAAGATTCACATTACAGGTAGCCTTACGTCGGCAAAAATGCAAAGTTCAAATTTAAAAGAACATATTCTATACGTAGGTACTTACGCAGCCATATTAGCGAAGAACACGAACAGGATAAGACTTGATTTGAAAGCGTAACTTTTGGAGACGAACATCTTGAGGTCCTTCAAAACCCCCAGGAATAGCACCTTGGTCCGATTCTCCTCCGTACCGAGTAACTTATCCACGAATATATCTTCCTGGATGATCTTCTTAATCTGTTAAAATTTGTTTATGAAACCCTCGTAAGAACTTAAGCTACCAGCCAAATCCGAAAAATAACCAGCATTAAATTATCTATCTATGTATTTCTAAATTGTAGACTTTAGAAAAAGCATAGATGTAAATATCATGGCCAATTTTCTTTAGCATAAAAGTTTTTCTTGACATGGAAAAGATGTCAAAAGGTGTAAATTTCAGATGTTTTCGATGGAAACGATCTTACGAAGATTCTTTACAAAAATATTCTCTTTTTTTTACGATATTTTATACAATATTTGTTATATTAAATACGATTGTAGAGATTTACTTAACCAGATATATTTTAAAGTACCCAATAAATTTCCCCGTTATGGCTAATTTCAAAACGTACCATTTCTTCTCCCCGCGAACTACTAAAACTGATGCAGGCAAGCGAGCTCCATTAAGGCGTCTGATGCATGTATACAACGAACTATTTTCTTGTGAACTAGATATCATGCATGACACGTCCCCTAATTTCTTCAAAAATAATATTCTTCTAATAATCGGTAATAACTAAGTAAATTAATTTAATAAGTGCACGTAATAATACATAGTCTTATTCAAATCATGTTTTGTAACTTAGAAATAAGTAATAGTACCTAGTTAATTAATAAAAATTAAATGTTATATAGTTGAAAACTTCAAACAAATATTTGTGGATAACGGTGTTGACTGTACAAATACTTAAAAGAATTTGTTGAGTTGTTAGTTGTCCTGAATAATTAAAAAAAAGAAAAAAAGCTTTAGAATTCGCAAAGATCTCATGATAAAAACAACTAAAACTTAAACACCTTCAGTTGGTTTACCTTGAATTCCACTCCTTTCCCATTATTTCTATAATGGATATTCTTGAGCAGCTTCAAGGCTTTATCTCCCCTGTTGGTATCAGCCAGCAGCCTCGGGCTCTCAGGCAGTGTCATCATCCACAACCCGCTGACGAACCCTGGTAGACTACCCAGAGCGAGATATAACCGCCAAGATGCTATTGGAAGAACTGTATGGTAGTCAGCAGTTTTGAACGGGATGACCAACCAAGCGACAGCTGGAAAAGAGATAGTAATTAAACCTCACAAATTCTATACTTTCTGAGTTTATCCTACTCACGGTCAAGGGTGAACGAGTAGGTTTTTGTAAGAATGCCATCTAGCGGAATATGCCAATCTACCGGAATACGCCATGGACTGCACCAACGCCATCGTTTGACCGTGAGGTGAAGAAACTCGCAACATAAATTTTCTCTTTTGAAAACTTGATTGCTGACATAATTTCATAATAAACTATTTTCCTGTAAAGGGAGGGAGAGGAGGGGAACCCGTAGTACAATTGGAATCCATACACATTTACATCAACAACATTGTTGCCACGAGATTTCTCGAAACCCATACTTATCAATCGTCTTTTGTATTGTTTCATCAACATTGACACACTTTGGATTCTTTTAAAAAAGAAAATTTGCTGGTATGCCTCGCCGCGACATACAGCTTACAAAGTTTTGTGCATTAATTTTAATATTTTTTATTAAACACATTTTTCTTGCTAGCGCCTCCTTCTCAAATTATTGGTAAGAATACAGAAAACAGTTAACGTTGTGACTGCCACACGATTTTTATTTATCTCATACTTGTAGTATTACTTATTTATAATTATTTATAAGAGCTAAACTACTACTGAAAGCATGACAAATAAACACGCAAAAACAGAAGAAACACAAATATTTATTACTACAATATCTCTAGGTTACCTGGTAAAATAAGCCAAGCAGCGACGAAGCACATTCCCGTGATGTTGAGGTAAAACTGCCTTTTCTTGACCCCCACTAGGTCAGACAGGTACGTGAACACCAGCGTTGATGGACCGCCTGCAAGAAAATGAATATTGATTTTATAAAACACGCAAACAGCTTCTATGAATCAAATATTGAAAAAACTACGTAACAAGCATGCAAGTAGTAGTTATTTAAGCTATGTGAGCACTTGAGCAGTTGTAGATCAAGAATTGTATGTATTAGGAAATGTCATCATTGGTTAAGTATATCCATTTTCCGTTAAATAGGTACTTAAATTAAGTAATCAATGGTCTAGCTGCGACGTGCCTTCACAGATGTACAACCGACAAGCTGTGTGCTGTTACTGAGTCTGTGGTCCGAGTGGTGGAGAAGACGAGACGGGTGAGTTTTGATTGGTGGTAAGACTTGTTATAAGTTAGACTTATGGCGAAATTATTATCTCTAACTGCCGGAACACAACATTGCTGAAAATAAGTTAACCAGTTCCTCAGTGGTTGAGGATTCCGAGAGAGGCGTGCTCCCACCTTCAGCTTTATTATTACATACTTAACATCAGGTATAATGATGGCTAAGCGTCTTCCGGTTGTTAGTAAAAAAAGTAAAATTGTCCCATCGACATGTGAAAATAAGAAGTAATCGATAGGTTGAAAGGCCAGAATGAGGTTAGTAATCACGTCACTTAACAGTAACCATTGATGCTCCTGGCAGCCAGCAGCAGCCGGTAGTCGTTGACGGTGATCTGCTCCAGCAAGATGACAGCATCTGCGTCTGGATGCAATGAGGCTGGTAATCAGGTGACCTTTCGTGGACGATGCTTTGCTAAAGAATAATACAGCAGAAGCGTCAGTTAAGCAAAGAGACTGGTATTCACGTCACCTATTAGAAAACCGTTGATGCTCCTGGCAGCGAGCAGCAGCCGATAGTCGTTGACAGTGCTCTGTGCCAGCATGATAGCCGCGTCAAGCAGCAGCGTCAGACTCAGTATATTCCGCCTGCCAAACACGTCGCCCACTATGCCCCAAAAGAACGCACTGGCTACACCTCCTGAAACAATTCAGACAAATAAATAAAAAAATAAATATTAGGAACAATCTTAAACTTATCACAATTCTAATTGGTGTCGGCATGGTACGTCGTTCTCCTCCAATCCACTGTCACCCGTCATCTTTTTACTTACTCCCTACTCTTTTCATACTATTACGCATACAATATATCCAACATGTTTTGTGGTGTTCCTCTTCCTTTCCAACAATCGACGTTCGTGTTCTCCACCTTTCAAATAATCGGAATCATCAGGTACACACACAAGACAAGGAAAAAGGTACAAATCTGGAATACAAGAACAAGAAGAGAACGTTCTGAGTCAAACCATACAAAAGCATATTAGGTATGTTGGGTATCTATTTGTCATTTTGAATATATTTCTCAACTTTATTTTTAGTTTGATAGAAGTATTTTGAGTATTTTGCTATTAGGATTATGTAAAAACTACCGACCCGAACATTTTATAACAACCCCTCCGTACCAAATCTCTTCAGAAACGAAAAGGAACGGTAAACGATATCGGAACATACGATAAAAATACGGTCAAATAGAAAAACTCTTGATTTTTTTTTTATTTCGGTTAATTATTGCTTACTTTTTTATTTATTTTATTTATTTATTTATTTAATTATTGGAAAACCAACTACTTAACCTAATACATTAAAAAACTTAAATATAAACATAAAGCCATTTACAGGTCTTCACAAATAAGATACATTAAAAATTATTGAAACAGAACGAAGACACAGCTCAATGTAGAAGATATGAACAACAACGTCATTACTGCATTGAAGTCAGTGACTTCGCATAATATTCAGGTAGCGGATATCCCAGGCCTGGGCAGCATTACTTAAATAAGAAGATACTGCGTAGTAAACTGCCGACTGAGGATGTAAGGGGGACACCAACATCTTTTGCCCCAAGCCAACCTCACCTGCACGCGGTGCATCCTGCTGGTCGACAAACGAGGCTCTGGCGACCGACTGATGGCGGTATATCCATTCCATTAGGCGTAGCTAAGTGTGACAGGCCGGTGATGGGCAGCAGCGTCACCGGTGCGATAAGCTACGCCCTGCGATCGCCAACCCGCCTGCCCAGCGTGGCGATTATGGGCAAACCCTCCAAATATGCACACAGTCACAAAGCCACGGCCCCCAATTCCCGGCGGTCCCGCTATTCCTGGTCACGGTGGCGATCATGGTAACGGCGGGGCAGGGGGTGCTAAGAATCTCCGGGTTACGAGAGGCCACCAAAACCAACTGACCCTGGCGACGTACAGCGGACGCACGCTACGGTTAGACTCGCATCTGGCGCAACTCGAGGTGGAACTTGGGAAAATTAGATGGCACATATTAGGATTGTGTGAAGTCCGAAGAGAGGGGGAGGACACCATAACCCTCGAATCGGGTCACCTAATGTACTTCCGAGAGGGAGACCAACAATCCCAAGGTGGCGTTGGGTTTCTGGTGAATAAGTCCCTTTCTGACAATGTTGTGGCAGTGTCCAGTGTGTCGAACAAGTGTACGCACCGACCTCGACACATTCGGACGATGAAGTGGAGGATATGCTCGATGACATATCTAGGGCCCTCCACTTCACTACCAAGACCCAGTACACCGTTGTTATGGGGGACTTCAACGCTAAAGTGGGAGTACAGAATTGCAGCGAAAGAGTGATCACGAACCGTCTTGCGCGAAGACTCGACGAATTCCAACCACCGGAACAGGCTGGGTTTCGGAGCGGATACGGCACCATAGACCACATCCACACAGTGCGGCAGATTATACAGAAGATCGAAGAGTATAATCAGCCCCTATGTCTAGCATTCGTGGACTATGAGAAGGCCTTTGACTCTGTTGAAATCTGGTCCGTTCTGGAGTCCCTGCAGCGTTGCCAAGTAGATTTCTTTCTTTCTTTCTTTCTTTCTTTCTAATGCAATGGAGGATATGTTCAAGACGCTGAACTGGAAAGGACGTGGTATCAACATCAATGGCGAACACATCTCTCACTTGCGATTTGCTGACGATATCGTCATAATGGCAGAAACGCTGCAGGACCTACAACAGATGCTGAACGACCTGGCTGAATCTTCTTTACGCATCGGCCTACGGATGAACTTGGACAAAACCAAGGTCATGTTCAACGAACATGTTCTACCGGAACCGATTGCGATACACGGCGCCGTTCTCGAAGTTGTTCAGAAATATGTGTACCTCGGGCAGATATTGCAGTTAGGTAGAAACAACTTTGAGGACGAGGTGAATAGGAGAATTCAGTTGGGTTGGGCTGCATTTGGGAAGCTACGTCGAGTCCTTACGTCGTCGATCCCACAGTGCCTAAAGACGAAAGTCTTCAATCAGTGCGTCCTACCCGTTATGACTTACGGAGCCGAAACGTGGACACTGACGGCACGGCTGGTCCACAAGTTCAAAGTTGCTCAGCGGGCTATGGAAAGGGCTATGCTCGGCGTTTCTCTGAGAGATCGTATCAGAAATGAGGTAATCCGTCAGAGAACCAAAGTTATCGACATAGCCCACCGGATTAGCAAGCTGAAGTGGCAGTGGGCTGGCCATATTAGCCGTAGAACCGATAACCGTTGGGGTAAACGAGTTCTAGAGTGGAGACCGCGTCTCGGCAAACGTAGTATAGGACGTCCTCAGGCACGGTGGAGTGATGATTTGCGCAAGACGGCTGGTAGGAGCTGGATGCGAGAAGCCGAAAACAGATATCAGTGGCGTGCACTTGGAGAGGCCTATGTCCAGCAGTAGACTGCGACAGGCTGATGATGAAACTGCCGATTAAACTAAAGGCAAAGGTATTTGAGGAATGCATCATACCGGTCTTCACATACGGCTCAGAAACCACGTCTCTCACTGAACGATCAGCCGACAAGTTTACAGTCGCGCAAAGGGCGATGGAAAGAGGTATGATGGGAATAACATTGCGCGACAGAAAAAGGAACGAATGGATCCGGCGAATAACGGGAGTGAGAGATGTGGTGCAAGTTATTGCGGAGGGTAATTGGAGATGGGCGGGTCATGTAGCCCGCATGGATAATGGGCGAGAAGAATCCTCGAATGGAGACCATGGGCTGATAGAAGACCAAGAGGCCGCCCTCCTAAACGATGGGTTGACGATATTAGACGACATGCGGGATATAACTGGAAGACGAGGGCACAGGACCGGACTTAGTGGAAGAATTTGGGAGGGGCCTATGTCCAGCAGTGGACCCAAAGAGGCTCGTGATGATGATGATGATTATGTCTGAATGTATTAAAATATTACAAACGAGAAGAACTTGACATCACAGTTAAATTAGAACATCTTAGTAACAACGCAACTATAGATCAGTTTTCACTTATTTATTATTGACTTGTAAAATATGCATCTTTACCGATTATTCGAAACTCTAGACGTTGCTCAGTTGCACCCGTTAAGATAAATGGACTAAAGACCCAATATTTAACATGTTTTTAGCTTCTAATTTAATAATAAAATATGGTTTTTATCATACCTAAAGCAGTACATTTACAAAACATTTATTATTTACCCAGATTCAATGTGATAAATAATCTATTACGAAATTCTATTTACACATTACAATTATGATATGATCATTTTCAGAATTAGATTTACGGAAGTGTTCACACCAAGCTGCTAATCAAGTTTTGTTCTGTGACGTAGCGATTACTTGTCTATAGCACTTAAAAAGAAATTCGCTTCGATCTTTTGTAACACAGTAATTTTACATTACAAAAGGACAATGCCAGAAACCCGTGTGTTTTCAGAACCACATAAAGACTGAGCGTATCTAAGTAGCAATATTAGGATTTTAGTACTCTTAAGAAGCCTAGTAAAATATGTAATGGTGCGATGTTTTTTAAAGCTGGGAATAATAAGTTGATTTTGACATGCAACCTCAAAATAGCCCATTGCTATTTGCCTAAAATACCGCTCTCCCAACGCGAGCACGCGAGTGGCAAATCGACTAGCGAGCCTATGTCTACATACGGAAGATCGCTTTTAGCCTGATCGCCTCGTATCATAGCAACATTTCGCAGCTTTGGATCAAACCGGTTTACTTATGTTTTTAAAGCGCTCTCATTCAGAATACGTCAATAGCGGTGTTTTGTAAAAACCTTAGTTAACCGCTCATTTACAAACCGATTTCAAGCCCTGCGTCAGGTCATGGGTGGTTTGGAGGGATTTACGTACTACTTTATTTGAAATAATAAATTGTAATAAATCGATTATACTACAACACACACTGAATGACATTTGATTCATTATTTCTACTCTGTGATCATGTGCATAATATACAGTACAGCTGCCAAATAACACAAGGGTTTTGTTTCTACAAATATGGTAAAAATAGTCAGGTTGGCGTTTTGTTTCACGTTAAGTCGAATAAATCAAATCACTTTTTTCCCTGCTCCCCAAACAACATTGAATATTGAGAAATATGTACCTTATTATGACCTTCAAATCACATATAATCAGATTTAGATACGGTCAGTATTTATGAATATGAAAAGATGGTTCCCAGAGCGGCATTCTCCTTTGTGTTATGTATTTTGACGATCTGTTTGGCGCAGGGGTACTAAACCTGCCTTCTGCGCTAGAGGTCCCGGGTTCGATCCCCGGACAAGGCAAATATTTGTGTGCATGAACATATCTAGTTGTCTTGGTCTGGGTGTTTAATATGTATATTATGTATGTATTAAAAAAAAACAAAGTATATAAGTATGTTAATCCGTTATCTAGTATCCATAACACAAGTTCATTAGGAAACTTAACGGGGGCGACATAATTGGTGTGTAAAAAAAATAAAACGGATCTACAAAATAAATGTGAACAGCAAGTAAATATGTTATTATTTTAGGCAGTATAACTAAATAAACTACAGATACTTCTTCTCTTTGTGTTAACGATTGCTTAAAATGTAACATGGACTCAAGATAATTTTTTAGTGACCCATAGCAAGTTTCATAACCGCGACATATTCATCTCATCAATACTTTTCCTGTAGGTGGAGATCCAAACCACGAACCCTGGCACCATAGACAGGAATAGTAACACTACGCCATCGCCTGTCAAGTATTTTTACGAGACGACCGCGAACTACACTCACTGGCACATTAAATAGCTCATCCAGATTTTTTTTCTCTTTATTAGCCCATCTCGTTATTTTCATACAAATATGCTCACTTTGCGACTCTATACATAAAAATGTCAACATATTTCTGCAAAGATCTGTACCTATGCTAATGTTTAGGTTACGTGTTCAACTGACCAATTAGCCATTTTAATGAATACCGAAACCACTACATTTGTTCATAGAGGTAGGACAATGAATGCTTCATAATAACATTTTATTAACTTATGGTAAATTTTAAATAGAAAAATATTGGAAAAAATTAACTCGGCCACAAGTGAATTCTCAGACGGGAATCGATTATTGGCAGTTGCATCTTAATCGATCGTTAAACACCTGAAAAGATGTTTCTTTCGAATGCAAGGATATTCCTAGCATTGATGTAACAACGCTGGCCTACAGCGTATTAAAAATATTAAAGTATTGGAGAATTTCGACGGTGGTTCGCAAGTATCGGTAGCTCAGCGGTTAGAGCATTGGACCGGATTTCCAAAGGTCGCGGGTTCGATTCCCGTCTGAGAATTCACTTGTGGACGAGTTAATTTTTTCCAATATTTTTCTTTTTAAAATTTACCATAAGTATAAAAATAGCATTGAAAAATGCAAAAATTACAAAATCATAAAAAAAAAACATTTTATTAAGTTTCTTCGCGCACTCAAAATTGAAATAAAAAAAGTTTTATGGATTTAAGTGCACTAAATAAAGCAATATACAGAGTGGAAAGTTAAGATGGGGCAGTGAGGGCAAGAACCATATCCGTTGTAACTTCATGAAAACGATCTTAGAGAACCATCCTTAATTTTTTGAGAAATGTTGAAATGCTTACACAGATCCTGAAAAAAATTTACAGTTGGTAGGAAAATGGGCAGTTTTCAAAAAATATTTTTTGATGCCAATCGTCCTGTTCTCGTGAGGATCAAAACACTCGTAAGACTCCGACTAAGGTATGACTAGAAAAGTAGGTAGTACTAGAAAAAAAACGCAAAAAAAGCGAAAAACACGCGCCTCGTGCTCGCGCCACATGTAGCCGTATCTTCACCTACGAATACCTTTGTTGAAGGAAGTTATTGTGTGAAAATAGTTTTTTGCGATTTCTGACTTTTCTAGTACTCATACCTTAATTGTTGTCTTAAAGTGTTTTAATCCTCATTGGAGACAGGATCGATTGGCATCAAACATTGGACAAAAAAATGCATATTTTTCAGCATACTGTTTTTTTTTTCAAAATTTGTGAATGCAGTTCAAAATTTCTCAACAAATTAAGGTTGGTTTCATAAGAACGTTTTCATGTACCTACAACCATTAAGGTACCTGCCCTTCATGCCCTGTCTTAACTTTCCACCCTGCAGGTACACTTAGTGCGCCTAAATTCCATGTTGTGTCTTTTTCAATGAATGCTTCATCAGATTCCATACAATGTGATATGGTCATAAAGTAATGCTTTGCTTAAACGCTTAAACTGTTTGTATGAAAATAGCCCATTAGATGTGCCGGTGGGTGTACATAGGTGGTCTTATCAACTCAAGAATCCAGCATACCAAATTCTACATTACCGCTAACATTGTAACTGACAGGAGTCGATGGAGACAGTTCGTCTTTGTAGATTTGCATCCCATGATGACCACGATCTTTAGGCATACAAAAGCCATGTTGTTGAGCTCATGAAAGCCATGTTGATGAGCCCCGCCTGGTAAGTGGTGTACTGCAGCTCGCACTTGGCTGTGGGCAGCATGTATGGTATCACGCAGTTCTGCACGCCCGTCGTACCTTTCATCTCCATACCCTTCGTGTAAGCAATATGTATGTACGTTACCGCTCATGAAAGCCACGTTGATGAACCCCGCCTGGTAGATGGTCCGTTGCAGCTCGCACTTATCCGCCAGCAGCACGTATGACGTCACGCAGTTCTGCACGCCCGTCCTACCTACCTACCATCGCCATACCCTTCATCACTACAGTATGTGTGTACGTTACCGCTCATGAAAGCCATGTTGATGAGCCCCGCCTGGTAGGTGGTGAGCTGCAGCTCGCACTTGGCCGCGGGCAGCACGTATGACATCACGCAGTTCTGCACACCCGTCGTGAAGAAAGCGCATGCGCATGCGCCCAGCGCGCTGCGGCTCAAACGGCCGTAGCCTGCAACAAATGAAAATTATATGCCTATCTATGCAAAAAAGGTACAGTCAACAGAATCTACGGCTTTACATTTGCACTACGAAAACGGCCGCTATTACGAGCGATGTAAGGGTGCTCTCAAGGTCAAAGTGTAAAGCTGTAGCTTTGTTTTTAATTGTTGTTTTTTTTGTGTTACTTTGTTTATCTGTGTGCGGAGTCAACAAACCGGTTCCGGCGGAAGATCAGCGCTGGTCAAAGACTATGCATTATGCTGAGCCGGGACCGTTTTGAGACAATGTTTTCTGTGTTTTCTGTATAAAATGTTTAATTGTTCGTGTACATATTTGTTGTCTCAATAAAATTAATTTTCTTTCTTTCTTTCTTTCTTTCTGTAGCTGCTGTTGACTGTACCATAAAAATCTAAGTTGGCATCTACAGACAAACTAATCAATTGTTTGATTTGGAGTTAGTATTTGAAGGTGTCATCTTTCTACATTATCTTATCATCATCATCATCTTATATTTTAGGTGCTCCATTTGTGTTCAATGTCCTTATCCATTAAAAATCATTGCTTCACGGCACGGCATATTAAATTTAATGCCTAACTAAGTTATCCAGTGATAGAAGTGGAACTGAGCTAAAACTTCCAGAAAAAAACACCCCTTGTCGAGTTTCTTACAGTTCTCGTTACAAGGTCTTCCGCCCTGGGGCTTAATAGACCGATGGTGTAACTACCTTGACAAGCGCTTCTGTTTATCAAGCCAGAAAAGATATATAACCCTTGAAATGCTTGATAAGAGGGAAAAACATTCCCGTTTTTTAAAGGGAAATCTATGCTTAATGCCCCTAGTAGTCCTTTTTAAATTCGTCATTTGCTAGTAGGGCACCCGGTGTCCAGAGAATAATGGAATACCTATTGTGTCTCATAACCAGAGGGTAAATTATAAGTTTTTTTCTACACGAATTATAATTAACTGAAAGGAATCTCTTCTTACATATATCAATGTTATGTTAAGGGCATCGCAAACTCATAGCGATTGTAAAGAAGCTGCTAAAGGAAATTCTTACACTATGTGAAAATTGGTTATTAATTGTTTTTATGACTTATTTCATAGGTCGTACCACTGTCGTTAACTGCTGTGGGCTGTGGTCGGTAATAAAAAAGCTGTTATAATGTTTATTATTTTACAATGTGATTCGTATATTAAACTCGTTACATAACATTGATAAGATGAAAAATATGTTTTTGATGAACTGAAAAGAAGAATTAAAGTAACTTGTCAGAAGAAAGATGTAAGGAAAAATATTTGTAAAAGTACTCGTATGATTGTGAGTGTTTATTTATTTTTCATGGATAAACTTGACTTTTGAGATGAAATAAAAAGGTCAATAGAGCTTGAAATATTGTATGAGATAAGTTATTTAAAAGTCTATTTAGAAACCTCTTATTCGCAAGTTGTAATATATTCTTACATTCTTCATTTTCATAATAGTTTTCAGCTAAGTTACATCAAGTTTTTGGGGCGAGTGAAAGCTTATTGGTTTTTGCTAAATAATAATAAAAATCTCGAGAATCGAGCTCGTTTAGTGTTGCCGTCAGAAGACGTCGTAGGACTTCTCCGAAACTGAATGCCTGCACTGATTGTCCATTTGCGAAGTTTCAGATTATTTGCGGATCACTTTCAGGCAACAATTCATTTGGCTCTGCGTTGTCCATATCCAGTGGCTTTCCGCGACCTTCACTTAGGAGACACAATAGATAATATGATGCCTGTTCTCTGGACACCGGTGTCCTGTTAGCAAATGACGATAGCCCGGGCCAGAGAGTATACATCCAAATCTTTCAGGCATCGGTTCAGACGGCTTAGTGTAAGTTTGAAAATGTCAAAACATCGCGTGGGAGTAAAATTTTGACAGATAGCCTAAATGCAATGGAAATAAGGTTGAGAAACTCAATTCATAAACTGCGGCGTAAGCGGGTAAGGTAAGAAAACTCAGACTAACTACTCCGGAATGTCGTATTAAAACTAATTGTGAACCACTAAGTCATTTACCATTCTCAGAATAGCATAGCTGTTCTTCTGATATAAGTTTTTTAACTTTTTGCTTGAAGACAAAGAATAGAAAGCTCGTGCAGTGTTTCTAAGGCGTTCTTCAAGTAGCAAACAATGCTCAGTGCATTGCTGTAACGATATACAAACAAAGCGAGTCGATAACCAAACAAGTCCAGTCTAGTTCGTAGCATTGAGTTTTTGTATTGATCGCAATTTTATTAGAAACTAGACTGACCTCTACATCGACATTTTTCCATTTCCATAAAGTACAGTACTATTTCATCTTTACTCGCTCAACGTTCGGTTTGGTCAAATGTCGGATGGGTGACCGTAAAGTGGCATTACAACTGAGCGCTTCCGTGCTTCGGAGGGCACGTTAAACCGTCGGTCCTGGCTGTTGTCATCTTATTAGTGAAGTCAGAGGCCTTAAAGACGGCTAGATAAACTCTGATACCAGTGGTGGCCACTAATTCTCGTACGATAAGAAAAATAAGAAGACTGGTACTCGCCTATGTAATGTTTTGTCTAATATGACCACCGACGGACTAAATAAAATATTTATTTTGTCTCATCTTCCTATACCTACCTGACGACTTAACATATTTGACATTAATTATGATTGTACTTTCCCATCCTATTTTTTTCCAAACAAGCAATATCTTGCTGTTTCTATTTTGATATTATTTGAGTAGTAAATTACGTTATAAACCGCTTATCTAATATTTCTATCATACCTATTATATCAAAATGGAATATAATAAACCGGGCGACTAAAAATTATTACGTTGGGGTAGCAGAAATAATAGGTTGGCAGCCGAAAAAATAGGTTTAGGTTAGGTTAGATTAGCAACTAAGTCGCCCACCTAGTACTTTTTGGTCGCTCAAAAAGATTTTTAGTCGATCGGTTAAATAGGCTAGTCTGTCAAAATTATTAATCGGCATAATAAATAAATAAAAAATTTACATTAAAAAAAACAACACACCTGACAAATATGTTTGCTATAGCAGAATCCTACATCGATCGTCTACTTAAAGGCAGCGGAAGGTTGGCAGCGGAAAAAATAGGTTTAGGTTAGGTTAGATTGGCGGCTAAGTCGCCCACCTAGTATTTTTGTCGCTCAAAAAGATTTTTAGTCGATCGGTTAAATAGGCTAGTCTATCAAAATTATTAATCGGCATAATAAATAAATAAAAAAATTACATAAAAAAAAACAACACACCTGACAAATATGTTTGCTATAGCAGAATCCTACGTCGATCGTCTATTTAAAGGCGTATAGGGCCTCCTTTTTTTACTTCTTTAGCGGCTTAGTGCACATCAGAGTTTTAAATTTTTGGGATGGGTAAAAATGTTAAAGTCGCGTCAGGACACGTGACCTGATCGAAAATTCGTAAGATGAAGGGAGAGTAGCGGAAGGAGAGGAAGTAATATTCCTGCTCCTGCTGTTTCGTTTAAGCGGTTTTCACTTCTGCCGGCACTCCCGGAGTTCAACACGTTGTTTTTTTTTTCGTGACGACCCTGCTATCAGGGCCTCCCTTGGTGGGGAGGGTGTTTCAACAAAATGATGACGAAGAGCACAATAGCCTGTTTATATTGCCAGTGACCATTAGCAATAATATTTTATGTAACACTCCACGCCTTACAATAATATTGTCAATGTACTTACACACACTCTATTCAACACTATTATTATATTGTATTGTTATTAAACCACACCTGTTCTCGTAGGATAGAATTGTAATGATGCTAAAATTATAAATAGTTAAATTTTTTGGTATAATCGGGAAAGTTCCCGGAGCTCTATTTTTGATTCACTCGTCTCGAGGATTCTACTGATTTTCGAGCGACGTTTGAGTTGCCGTATTCCGTAAAAGCGACCTTGCATTTATATACATAGCTTCGCTTTTCGCCTGTAGTACCGCCACCCAACGCGAGCGCGCGAGGGGCAAAGCGAAAAGCGTGCTATGTCTACGTTTGCAAGGTCGCTAATCGCGTGATCGCCTCCTCGTTCGGCTTGCCACTCGCGCGACGAATGATTAAAAAATAGAGGTCCAGGAGCTGTATTCTTGATTCACTCGTCTCGAGGTTTCTACTGATTTTCGTGTGACGTTTGAGTTTCCGTATCTTCCGTACTTCCTTAATAGCGACCTTGCACGTATATACATAGCTTCGCTTTTCGCCTGTGTTACTGCCTCCCAACGCGAGCGCGCGAGGGGCAATGCGAAAAGCGACCTATGTCTACATACGCAAGGTTGCGTTTCGCTTGGACCTCTATTTTTGTGGCGAGTGGCGACACGAACGAGCAGGCCATTAGGCGATTAGCGACCTTGCAAGCGTAGACATAGCACGCTTTTCGCTTTCCCCTCGCGCGCTCGTGTTGGGAGGCGGTACTACAGGCGAAAAGCGAAGCTATGTATATACGTGCAAGGTCGCTTTTACGGAATACGGAAACTCAAACGTCGCACGAAAATCAGTAGAATCCTCGAGTCGAGTGAATCAAATATATAGCTCCTGGACCTCTATTTTTGAATCACTCGTCGCGCGAGTGGCGAGGCGAACGAGGAGGCGATCGCGCGATTAGCGACCTTGCAATCATAGACACAGCACGCTTTCCGCCTTGCCCCTCGCGCGCTCGCGTTGGAGGCGGTACTACAGGCGAAAAGCGAAGCTATGCATATACGTGCAAGGTCACTTTTCCGAATACGGAAACTCAAACGTCGCACGAAAATCAGTAGAATCCTCGAGACGAGTGAATCAAAAATACAGCTCCTGATCGCCTCCCCGTTCGCCTCGCCACTCGCCTCAAAAATACAGTTCCAGTAGAGCTTTTTGGGCAACGTTTTCTCTAAAAGTACGAAGGGTAAAGAAACAATTTATTATTCAAATGGAATATCTGTTAACGTGTTATTGTTTGTGATATAACATTTTCTATATATCTATTACTTTTTTAAATATAGCTCCCTAAAAAAACTCTACTGGTCGACCGGGAAGATCCCCGACTGTACTTTCATTTCAATTTAAACTTTTGTTATGTTATATGAGCTTTTCATGTCGGTTAATCCTATCGTCTTTAACCGATGTTATAGTGAATTTATAGTGCCTTCGTAGAGACAAATATTCAAACGCAAAGGAAAAAATGCAAGTGGACAAAAATCTCGTTGGGCTGATAGCCCCTTGTGACTTTATTTATTATTATTATTTGGAAGGAGGGACGCCGGCAAAGCCGTACGGGCGATCAGTCACCGTAATCGGAACCATTTCGCCCAGTTCTCCTAAGTCCCCTGAAGACAGGGGGGAAGGAGGGTTATCATTTATCCCACCGGTGTCGGGACCTCGAACCCACCTGTGCGCTTACAATACCTATTAAGTTGGCTTATCGTAAGCTGCTTTAAATTCTCTTCTTTAAGCTTGTCTGCTTCAAAGAGCTCCCAGCGCAGCGATGCGTACATCGGACATTCTGCCATGAAGTGATAGCTTGTTTCTTCTTGTGACTTAGCCAAAGTAACAATTGGAAAAGGATAACGAAGTTCGATATGAATAATTTTTTTTTTATTTATTTATTTGTTTCAGGCATCTAGGCCCATACAATATATACCTTACAGACTAACATACATATTTAAAATTACATTTCTAAAACTATTTAACTAGTTTACACGTAGGTATTGAATGCGGCGACGTGTTGCGCAATGCAGCGTCCGGTATCCGACCGCGAAACCGACGGAACAAGACACCCTTCGGCCAAAAGTCTTCTTTCATGAATGTCGACAGATGTTCGGTCGGTGCCCTCACCACAAATGAATTGAAGTTCACATTGTGGCGGGACTCCAACCGTTCGACTCTCAGATTGTACTTGGTCTTCACTCTGATGTACTCCACGATATCATCAGATTTCGTGCTGTAGTGCAAGCGGGACACGTACAGCAGCGTTGTCGGGATGGCCGGACGAAGCAGGTGGTTGTGTCCGGTCGGGGCGGTGCCGCACAGGTTACGGCGAGTGGGCTTTCTCTTCCTTTCCACCTTCTTGAAGCCGTCCTTGTCACACTCTCCGTCCAGTCTCCGTGGAGGTGGTTTGGAGACCGGCTGGCGTTGTTTTTGTCCCTCAATAATTGACATAAGTCGCGTTAAATCACGTGGTCAATCGTCACCGTTATTGCAATTTGGTAGACAATGTTAAAATTCGTAACGAAACCATAAACTACCGAATTGTTTATGGTAAATTTTAAATAGAAAAATATTGGAAAAAATTAACTCGGCCACAAGTGAATTCTCAGACGGGAATCGAACCCGCGACCTTTGGAAATCCGGTCCAATGCTCTGGATTGGATTATATATTGGACCGCTTTATAATGAGTCCAAATATTTAAACATAAAATTAAATAATACAATTAAACAAGTACAAATACAAATCACTAACACTGATTTAAGAATCTTTTATTATAACCGCGAGTTTAAAGAGAAAAGGGAACGAATAACGAATTCGTGGATCACGCTCGATCAGCTCCACGTCCGTCAACTCAATGCCAAGCTTCAGGGTTCATATTATAAAATGTTTGTATCCCATGGTTTTTTTATAAATGTCACATAAATAACTATTGAGAGCGGACCCACGACTACGTTCAGTGTGCGATAACACCGACGTTCCCACTTCATCAATCAACCTCTAAACTATTGCACTCTTAAACCAAAACAAGAGCCCTTTCCTTTGCACTCAAATATCGAGGCAATAAATAACAAAAGTTAACAAATAATTATTTCCATCGGCCTGACCTTTATCTAGATTTGTGAAATTTCAGAAATACGATTTCGTCCCCTTAGTGGTAAAACCGATTATCTGCACTTTTCTTTTTTGCAAAATTTTGTTATAATTAATTCTCAAATTATTGTCAAGATGGCAAGGTAATATACACCTTAACACATAGTTAAGGTACACATGTGTGTACCTTAACACACACTTAACACTTAGGTAATATACACCTTAACACATAGTTAAGGTGTATATTACCTTGCCATCTTGACAATAATTTGAGAATTTATTATAACAAAATTTTGCAGAAAAAAAAAGTGCAGATAATCGGTTTTACCACTAAGGGGACGATTTCATGATTTTGCCTCGACACTTTTTCATTTTGAAAACACCCCTAAAAATAATAAAATTCAAGATTATTCTCAAATGGGGTTATAATTAAACCAATTTCGAATAACTATTCGAAATTGGTTTAATTATTAGTGCACACCAATCATATTTAGTATCGTGTAGTTTTATTTTTATTTTATCGTTATAGTTATTTACTACGAAGCGATTTCGTGGTTTGTTCGCCAAATCTGCAAAATCGGCCTGGCTCCCGCCGGCGTCGTTTTCTCAATGCTCTCTAGCTTCAGTCCTATAGCGCCTTAACAACGACAGCCTTTCCAGCCGTGAGTCGCCATAGCTTATCAAAATTAAATGTGTCATGCTCGCGTTCGACGATTACAATTGTTTATATAAACACGCGCACGTTGCCTGCGTCATCAGATTTACAAATTATAATTATCGAATTTAAAATAATGCGTATGACATGTTTGAGGTTGGTTAAACAACACGTCTGAAAGCCTACGCGATTGTGGCGTTGATTATCTGATGATAATGGTTGCCAACTGATCAAGTTTTTTAAATAAAACAACTTTCCGGATATTAAACGCGCTATATTTCACGAACTAAGATCTAATTGCGCGCCAAAATTTAGACCTACGTATGATCTAGTTATGTGTGATAAATTTAATTTCAAACTTGGAATTTTAGAAAAGAAAGTAAAAATGTGGGACAAACATTGGCTGGTGGTAGGAATTGTTGTAAGTCCGCCTGGCTAGCTAAGCTACCACCATCTTATACGCCATAACAACAATGTTTTCAGCATTGTTGTGTTCCGGCAGTTAAAGATTAGATAGCGAGTTCCTCAGAGATCGAGGATTTCGGGAGAGGCTCGCTTCCATCTTCAGCCTTATCAATACTTAACATCAGGTATGATGAATACTAAGAGGTTCCCAGTCGCTCATAAAAAAAAACATGAACAAATACAAAACAAGACAAGCAATAAGGAAAGGCACGGTTTGTCCCAAAACGGTGCCGACTCAACATAATGCACGACTTTGGACCAGCGCTAATCTTCCGTCGGAACCGTTTTAGTGGGGCTGAGTGCTATTACCGGCCCCCAAAATGTTTATGGTAAATTTTAAATAGAAAAATATTGGAAAAAATTAACTCGGCCACAAGTGAATTCTCAGACGGGAATCGAACCCGCGACCTTTGAAATTCTCCATTACTTTTATATTTTTAATACGCTGTAGGCCAGCGTTGTTACATCAATGCTAGGAATATCCTTACATTCGAAAGAAACATCTTTTCAGGTGTTTAACGATCGATTAAGATGCAACTGCCAATAATTTATGATTTTGTAATTTTTGCATTTTTCAATGCAATTTTTATACTTATGGTAAATTTTAAATAGAAAAATATTGGAAAAAATTAACTCTGCCACAAGTGAATTCTCAGACGGGAATCGAACCCGCGACCTTTGGAAATCCGGTCCAATCCCCAAAATGTTATTGAGGAGTTCTTGCAAGAAAGCACTGCACAATTTTATTAACCATATCCGTTTCTGAGTAACGTCTGTTTTCACCACAGAACAATAAAAAACCTTTTTTATTGTTCTGTGGTTTTCACGGCAATGGTCCCAAGCGGACCGATCTAAATCGGAAAACTTTTACCGTCTATCTCGATATAGGTCTGTGGCCACTGCGCAACCAAATTGCCATAAACAAATATTATTGTTCTTCATTCTTCTTTCACGGTGCATATCCCTCTATAATTTACATGTTAGCTTTTAGCCCACCTTTATCCCCTACGTAAAAAGCGATTATGCTAATGAACTGTGAAGTTCCATAGACAACTTCTGTACTTTTTTCAATACATGTACCAATTTGTTTACGTCATAAAGACCAAATGTTCAACGTTCAGATAAAAAAATACTGCTCTATTATTATACTATAGTATACATATAGATAACTTGAAATCTACATACTTAATTTTATTGTCAATTCAATTTGTGATGGTCTAAGAATTAACCTGACTATTTTTCCGTGAATAAAAAAACATCCCTTAGTATTTTTTTATGCGAAGTTCTGACATTCAACTCTTGACGTCATAACATTTCCGTTTCAAAGAAAAGTAGAATGTTTTAGTACTTACTTATAGTTACTTTAGCGTGTTTAGTGCGTTTTCGATTCTATTTATACCGATTTCTTTGTGTGGTTAGCTGGCACAATTGGTACGAAAATATGTCATTCAAACTGATATACAATCTTTGTAATGACGTATAACAGTGTAAATGTGAATACGACTTTGGGAAAAGTCTATTATGAGACCGAAAAAGTAGTAATTTACCTTATAATAACTAAATTTAGGGTTAGGTTTATTCAAATTAGTCTGCCTAAAATAGCTTTTAAATGTATCAAGATATGTACCCGTCGAATATTATTAAAACTATTTCGCAATAAAAACAATGCTGACAACATTGTTGCTATGGCAAAAGAGCTAAAACCAAACCGAATTAAATATGCACCCCCAAATATATAAAACAATGGCACGCCCACTGAGAACCGAACCCAGGACCTATCTGGATCTGAGGTGTTACTACTACACCATAGAGGCGGTTAATAAGCATGTCACCTCTTTTCTTATCGTATGAGGATTTATAGTGGCCACCTCTGGTGTCAGAGCTTATCAAGCCGCCTATAAAATCCCCTGACAGTTATCAGATTACAACAGCCGAGACTGACGGTTTAACGTGCCCTCCGAAGCACGGAAGCGCTCAGTTGTAATGCCACTTTACGGTCACCCATCCGACAACTGGCCGGACCGAGCGTTGCATAACAAACGTAACGTAACTTACCAGCGGTGTCCAATGCCGTCTCATAATCTGCAACTTCTTGTGTTTGGTGCGCCAGCGCGTCTGACGCGCACCTTCGCGTTGCTGAAACAACAATATGCAATTTAAACGACATGCAATTTTGACACGATTTTGATAAGATTTTTTTAACATAAACATTTTTAAAAAAATCTGCAGATTATGATACCTCGGCAGATTTATTTTATGAGCTATGGGGAGACTCTTAGCCTTCATCATACCTGATGTTAAGTATTGATAAGACTGAAGATGGAAGCGAGCCCCTCCCGGAATCCCCAATCACTAATATCCTTTAATCTATTAATCACGATTATTAATTAGACAATATTACATTTCATAAATAATGAAAATACTTGTAAAATATTTTATTTAAGTAGCTAATTTTCCTATTATTATTTGTGTTTGTAATAATATGGCGTTGCCGGTAGTGCTCTCTCATCGATATAGGTAGCCACGGAAGACCAGCGTTGGACTGTCTGTGACATCCAACACATGCTAAGTGCCTTTACCATTACCTTTTAAGTGTCACTATTATTTTATATGTCATGCCATGTCATAATTGTATACGTTTTTCTTGTGACACTTTTTTTATTCTTTCTTTCTTTCAAAATAGTAAATTAAATTCTTATAATTGTTTGTTAATTAATTTAACAATTAAATAATTATTTAATCTAATCTAAACAAATATATAGGTATTTAACAACTATGCTTTAGCCAACTTACTGAAAGAATAACATATTTAGCCGCAAAAGATTTTTTGTTACTTACACGTTGTATATTTTGTTCGTCCATGTTTATAAAATATTTGTATGTATAACAATTAACCTTATACTCGCATTCGTTCTCTTAGTTAGAGTTAAATGATAAATTTTCTGCTTGAGTATCTTTACAAGTAAATTATCGAAGAAAACATTTTCTTAGCGATTGAACTAATGCTCAATTTCTCCTCAAGAATGTAGAAATATGGCACATAGCCTTAAGTATTTAAGCGGTAAACACTACTTTTCTGTAATTATATCGAAGTCTTATTAATCGTGACAAGGCAATAACTTTCTATATAATATATTGATTATTCTTGAAGTGAATAACAATAATTCCTATACAATTATGTTCTGAAATTTTGGCATATTGGTTAGGAGGAAAATTGTAAATGCATTTTTGATAATTCTACGGATATTGTTATGATTTTCGTTTATCCACTGATATTTAGGATTTTTTAACAAACTTCTAACGTATAACATTAATAACCATCCATATAAGATAGGCCGTTAGTAACCAGAAAACCGCAACTTAATATAACTTATTCCTAGGGTTAAGTGCGTGGGACTTGTGACGAGAAATGAAGTTCTCTATTTCCTGGGTCGTAAAATGTAGCGCGGCTTTTTATGGCAATTAGGCGGTTTTTACGCTACAGCTCCCATAATAATTTTGAATGTAATTTCGTTAATAAATGATATAAATTATTGCCTCTATGATTTCACTGCGTGATTATAATGTTATAACAACTTGCCTCCAATCGAGAGTCCGTCTTACTGTCTTATCCCGTCTAAGAACAGTAATTAAAGCCTAATACTTTCCAACTAATACTAATAAAAAATGCCTTTAAAATGTTTAATTCTACATACGTGAAGAAGCACGTGCTTTAGAAACGTCATCAAGGGACAACTATGGTCACTTACTACAGGATAGCACTCAGTAATTATTCCTTCATTAATTGGAATCGATTTATCAGACGTTTTTTGTCCAAGTTCAATTGTTTTTGCCAATTGGAACAACAAGTCCACTCGATTTCCTTGATTTTTGTTGTCCATCAAAATGCCATCAGTCAGCTGAGAAATTGACAAAACTAATCAAGTCTGAAGCCAATTGACATGTCGGCAGGTGATTACGAAAGTTAAGCAATGTTTAAGCAGATGTGCCTGCGGATGGGTGATCAGAAGTATAAGTTTGGTATGTAATTTGTTTCATATTTTTTATTTGTTAACCAAATATTTTAGTTCCAAATTTTGTAAATACATTTTGTCACTTTTTTGTTATGTTATCGATTTTGATAATGTAAATTGAAAGTACTTCTTTCGTATAAGTAGTATACTTTTTGAAATCGCATTTTCCGAAAGATCGTTTATGTCTTTTGAAGTGATATATTTTGTTCAAGTCCATTTCCGCCTGAGTTTTTTGCAAAACAATTTTTTTTCAATTTTCGTATTTCCAGGATTTTCAGTGTTCGAAAAAAATACTCACGAGTGCTAATCTTCGGTACTACTTTGCAGACCATTGCTGTTTCATATAATATGGCACTAACACTAACTATTCAGTTTTCCCGCGTAAACCAGCCTCGTCTAAGCCGCATCGACTACAAACCGCGCGATTCCGAACGCGTTCTGGAGAGCACTGCGGCCAGTGGTCGAGTTCCGATGAGCCGATGAAGTGTACGCGACGAACCTATACTAGACCTCTACTATGGTTACGCCGCGTCGGTATAGGGTCTAAGTGAGACCCTTTATTTCCATGATTAATGTCCACTAAAAATCGTATCTATTGCTCATCAAATAGTTGTTGTAACCATTCAATAATTTAGTTTGAAAACATCATAATTTTTATCATCAGTCATCCCATGTATAGGTATAAATTTCTTGTAAAAAATATATAGGTATAAATTTCTTGTAATTTTATTACAAGAAATTTATAATGTTCTTGTTATTATAAAGTTATTTTATGTTGCAGTTATTTTATGTTGCATATCCGTTATGGGTATACTGTTGTGTCTTTGTTATGCATTATCACCTGCAAAATTATTATGTGTACACAGTATTAGCAATAAACGATATTCTATTCTATTCAATTCATGACCACGGTCCCTGGATATTATCCAGCGTTATCCGATGTTTTGACACTAATCCAGTGGATAAGTGTCAAAACATCGAGAAATCCAACAAAATCAACAAAACTTATGCATACGGCGGGCGATAGGGTTATATGGGGCTCTCCTTTAGTAGGCATAACCACAAAGCTTCAATCATTTAATTTAATATAAATGATAATTACTAACATAGTTTAAGTTACCCATAGTAACAAAAAATAAGTAATTTCTTACTTTATAAAAAAAACGACATTTTCGTATGGGCCAAATCTAGGTTATAAACGAAATTTTCAGATTTTGCTGCAAGTGAAACTTGAAGTACCTACTAAAAAGTGTGTTTTTATGCGTAAAAGTTGTTTCATTCGACAAAATGTCTATAATATAAGCTATATACGTTTATTATCAATAAAATACCTAGTTACATGTTAAACAATGCATACATGCAATGTCAAAGGTAAGTTTTAAGCAATATTTAAATAATAGAAAATTTTCCTATTTGTACCACACTTGAAACTAATTGCGTCGATTTATTGAAACTGATATTAAAATGTGTAATACACCATGATATGCCTGTCATGGTGAAACTTGCTTGACTGAGACTTTAGAAAGATAGAATCTATAAGCTTTATTGTCTGAGAAATTGCATTTTTCTCGATCATAGAATGAATGCAAAATTACAATTGAGCAAAAGCTACATTTAGATTTTGTCTCAATGTTTGTTTTTTGTGTATGTCAAAGATATTCCTTTGGGAGTCGATGCTAAGAAGAAAATAAAAAGAAGAATAAAAGCTTAAAATTATAATGCACCATTGATGCTTTGGCTGGTAGGCTGGCACCGACTCAAAAAGCCATATTTTTTAAGAATTTTAAGTTTTGCATTTTCAATGCTAATATATTGTAGGAATAAATATTTTGATCAACTAAATATCAATTTGGTGAGCAACTCTCTTTGGCTTACCTAGTACATGCTGACCAAATATGTTTTCTTGCTGAACAATCAATTATTGGTTAGGTTAGGTTAGAGTTTTTTTGCTGATCGATTAAATAATACCCATATATTATAATAAGAAAATATCGATTCGGCTCACGAGTTATTCTGAGTTCTTGGACTAACTTGTGAGCCGAGCCCTTTTTTTAAATATTTTTCTATTAAAATTCGTTTTTTTTTACTTTATTTTTTTTATTTTATATGAAACTCTCACATAACATCAATCTCGTAACTCCGCCGGCGCCGGCGCAAGGATCCTAATCACCCTGTCTGTCATTAATCTCCATAAGAGCATATTGCAGTTTGCTTTCACTTCCCTAACACAAGTATTCATTAAAATTGAATTTCTCTGCAAATGCAAGAGAAGCATTTGCAATATCGTCAAGAAAACCAGATTTAACTACTTTAATTAAAAGCTCGTAAACCAATATTACTTTTATAGTTAACTAGCTTCCGCCCGTGGTTTCACTCGCATGGTTCCCATTCCTGTGGGAATATCGGGATGAAAAGTAGCCTATGCTACTCTACATCCATTCAACTAACTCTACGCCAAAAATTACAAATTTTGTAAAAACCCACGACGGTTAAAACTTAAATTTTAAAAGGGATAAAAAAATAATTTTAAAACCCCGTCTTAATTATTCGTTACGGAAAACCGCATCAAAATCGGACTAGTAGTTTTGGTTTTGCACAAACAAATGTTTACTGCAGCGACCCTGGTGAGTTGTCACCGTAACAAATAAGTATCTAAGAACATGCACCAATCAAACCCGAATCCATCTACTGAAAACCGCACCAAAATCGGCTCAGTAGTTTTTGAGATAAATGGCAAAATTGGTTTGCACAAACAAACAACCATTCTCTCACCCCAAACACATTATACCGTCGCGGGTAAAAAATCTAGTCGATTTATGGCTTAGTTAGGGCGTCAAGAAAGGAAAAACAAACAAACAAACTTGCGCATTTATAGTATTAGTTATGATTAAAGCCGTAATTCGATCGTATTAAAAGCATGTTTGTAAAAAACTATTTTTAACTAGTCGTACAAACGAGCATCGTGGTACTAAAGAAAGCCGATTTAAGGTTAACCTTGAAAATAATAAAAAAAGCCTTGTTAGATTTAAAATGCAAGTCTGGGAATATAGTTTTTATTAAATGTATTCGCTTACTAAACCATGCTTGAATTAAAAAATCAATTCGACACCTTGTTGAACTAAAAAAAATTTTACGCACTTCGGGGTAGCGCCTTCCTTTCATCATACCTGATGTTAGGTAATGATAACTGATGTCTGAAGGTAAAATCGCACTTTTCCCGGAATATTCAACCACCTGTGGAACTGGCTATGTATAAAACACAAGAATGCTGGAAACATTGTTCCTAAGCTAGCCAGGCGGACTTACCAAACCGAATACAAAATGTACCCCAACTGGGAATCGAATTCGTGATCTCTGGGTCTGATACCGGTGTTAGTTCCCACTAAACTGCAATTGCGATTAAAACTTTAACATTCATAATACATTTTAATTTCATAAGATTTGCAGTACATGTACAAATACAAATATTTTACAGTTAAAGACAAATTTAAAATTAAACTTCCTGAACTAAGTTTTTAAACTGTACTTCAGGTGAGTCAGACCTTACATACTTATATAACACGTAAGTAAATTAACAATACACTAACTAAGCAATTTATCTAGATAGGTAAACATAATATGCAATGAATAGAGAAATCTCATTGCATATTATGTTTTCTAACTATATAGATTATTATGTTGTAATGTTGTTGTCTAATTTAACTAATATTGTTTACTATTTACATATTTCTAACAGCTCCTCAGTCTCATCGTAAGACATATATATACCCATTATGTTGTATGTTTATGTATTGTATTTATAGCATTTAGGCATCA
The DNA here is from genome assembly GCA_910589605.1 of Chrysoteuchia culmella. NCBI lineage: Eukaryota > Metazoa > Arthropoda > Insecta > Lepidoptera > Crambidae > Chrysoteuchia > Chrysoteuchia culmella. The sequence goes on along the minus strand of OU342654.1, from coordinate 20,638,283 downwards.
TTAAGCGTACATATTTTGTATGTGGAACACCATAAACTACCCAAATTTTACTGAGGTGTTAATCCAGCTCAACTTTATGGTTGCCTGGAAGAAATTGATTTTTAGCGATAAGGCCGCCAATTGTTCTTATTAAAAAAAAATACTTTTATAAACTATCATGGTGTACAATAAAGAATATTTTATCTTTTATCTTTATCTTATAATATAATAAAGCTGAAGAGTTTGTTTGTTTGAACGCGCTAATCTCAGGAACTACTGGATCGTTTTAGAAAATTCTTAGACCATTAGAAAGCTACATTTCTCCCGAGTGACATAGGCTATATTTTATCCCGATATTTCCACGAACGGGCACCACGCAGGTAAAACCGCGAGGATCCGCTAGTAATTATATACTATTGACCTAAAATTATAACACTTTAAATTAAACATATCTAGTGTTCTGATCAGTTTATTATATAAGAATGGACCTAAAAATAAAAATAATCTATTTGTAAAAATACATTTTGAATCAGATTTAGAAATCAAACAATATTTTCTCGTCTTTTATTATTAGTGTCAGCTTTATTATACGGAAGCATTGCGTGTATATCACAGACCTATATCAATATAGGTCTATGCTTAGTATTATAATGTTAGTAGGATAATTATGGAAAAAGGCCGCACTGTCTCTTGCGAAAAATACAAATACCTATCTATCATATACTTTTAGGAACGTGCGTGTCAATTGTCATAATTTTGTAGTCAGCGAAATAGTGGAATATTTTCCGCTATCATAACTCTATGTTAGATAACGTAGGTACCTAAAGCCTAATCACAGTTACGATTCAATTTCATTTTTTTTTTCTACTTTGACAACATAATCTGGTTAATAGACCGCTATTTTTGTCACAACATTGGTTTCTATTGAGAATAAAAAATTATATCATGGTGAATTGTTGCCTTACAAAAACGACCCCTATTTCTAACAGGAAAAGGGAGCTCTCAATTTCTTTAAAAGTTTGATGCGCTGTCGACTGTTACTAAAAATAAACATTTCAACAAAAAAACCGGGTTATATTACAGTGATTAAAACCAATCAAAATCTAGAGTCAGCAGTATTATGTTTGAGTTGTTAACTGGTTTTTTTTTTCAGTGAAAACTTCCTTTAGCGGCGTTGTGCACATCAGAGTTAATTTTTTTTGGGATGGGTAAAAAATGTTAAATTCGCTTCAAGACACGTGACCCTGATCGAAAATTCGCAAGACCATTTACCGTTGACCTATTTCAAATTACAAAGATCTACGTATATTAGTTGATAACAACCATTATATGAAGATCTCTCATTACTACCAACTTTCATATTGATGCCAGATCAGTTTTAATTACAAGGAAGGAATATTCTTTTCTTTCATTACTTTTTGAAGTGAAAACTTCTTTAGCGGCGTTGAGCACTTTTTCTGTAATGGGTATAAAATCTTAAACTCGCGTCAGGACACGTGACCTGATCGAAAAAGCGTAGGACGGATGGAGAATGTTGAGGTGACAGGTTGACTATGGTCTCAGTTGCTTAGCGACAGACTGTTGATAATGTCTTTTACTTGTCTCTTGTTTTATTGTCAATATATATTTTTCGATTCTCTATAATAACTAATGTTTTCTTATATCTTATTACCTAACTTAACGTTCACTTTAATATGGTTTGTCATGTTTGTGTACGATAGCGCAATAAATGAATATTGTATTCTACCACATAAATGATAGTACTTTTATACTGATAAAGCAATTGGTGCAAAATTATTCCCTAACCATTCCAAAATATCAAACATGCTCAACGTTAATAATCAAGTTTTCACTTCTGCCGGCACTCCCGGAGTGCAACCCGTCTTTTTTTTATTTTTTATTACGTATTACATTATTTATATTGTATTTTTCATTGTGACATTTCATTAATCTATATATATAATACGGCAGTGAAGCCGCTTCTCCTCCTAAACTAAAAGTCGCACAATCAAGTGCAATACACCGTTAGAAAGGTATTTGTCTGAAGTGGTCGGATAAGTCGAGAAATTTAGCAAAAACTCAAATAAAAAAATAAAAAAAAAAACAAAAAAAAAACTTTTTTGAATGTTATTATGTGTTTTTTGCGCATTATGCGCACACGGGTTGCTAGTTTTATTTAAATTTAATAATAACGTAAAATTTATAATTAAGTATTTTATAATTTTATCCAATTTATCTTTATTTTTAACCGACTTCAAAAAAGGAGGAGGTTCTCAATTCGGTTAGTATATTTTATATTTTTTTTATGTATGTACACCGATTACGCCGAGATTTTACAACCGATTTCCGTGATTCTTTTTTTGTTCGATGCAGAATAGTTGCCAATTGGTCCCATAAAAATTAGGTTTAGTTTGACCTAGTACTTTTCATGTTTTGAGCATTTCTATATATTTAATTTCATATTTGTTACTTGGATGACATGATATTATCTTCCTTTAAAAACTGTGAAATAAAAAAAATAAAAAGAAAAATGAAAACCGACTTCAAAACACTAAATAGAAAAAAATAAACCTTTTGGAGTCGGTGCCAGCCAAAGCATTCTACTTTGCGGTCCTACTATTTTATTTTTCTTGTCTTTGCTTGCACCGACTCCAAAAGGTTTATTTTTTGCTTTTTAGTGTTTTGAAGTCGGTTTTAATTTTTTTATAAATAGTTTTTTTAATGATAATGTTTAATGTTTAATATTTCTGTCAATGGGTGTAATTTGCCTGAATAAATGATATTCTATTCTATTCTATTACAACGTCATCTAGATATAGTTGCCACTAAGTTTTTGATACTTGATGACATTGAGTTGGTGCCTTGAGACGGTACGATATATCGTCCCCTTAGTGGTAAAACCGATTATCTGCACTTTTTTTTTTTTTTGCAAAATTTTGATATAATAAATTCTCAAATTATTGTCAAGATGGCAAGGTAATATACAAATTTTGCAAAAAAAAAAAGTGCAGATAATCGGTTTTACCACTAAGGGGACGATATGGGGTTTATATTGTAGATTCACTAATCATAAATAACTATTGTATCTGTAAATAAATTAATTATTTCAAAGTTTTTATTATTTGTTATTATTTTAAGCGGTTTTCACTTCTGCCGGCACTCCTGGAGTGAAAACCGTTGTTTTTGTTTTGTTTGTACGCACCGAACTGAGAAGCCAGTGCAAGGTTAGCACGAAAAAATATCGAAATAGTATCGAGTAAGTATCGGGCACGTAATGCCAAAAAAAATATGTATAGGAAAATGTAGTTCCGTTTATGTCCGGTAGGGCAGATGCTCAATATTTCATACATTTACTTCCTCGATACTTACTCAAAAGTTATTCTGAAACCAGACTGCGCCTACCGCCATCTTTTAGCGCATTTTTTTCTGTCAAACATTATCGGCGCATTATATTTATATGTCACTTCGTACCGCGAACCAACCAAAAAAAAATTAATTTGTTTTATGAAAAACAAGATAATTTTTTGACGGAGGTTTTGTGTGAAGTGTATCAAAATATGACAACTTCAATTCGTTTGTTGGCAGGAACAATTAATAAAGATGTACATGGATCTGAGATAGTTGTTTATAGAAACTTAACATTATTCAAATATATCATGAGTATTTGGATGTCGATTGCAAATGGAGGAGGAAGGAGCTACCTAGTCAAGTCCGTCATTACAAAGTAACATCAAGTGCAGGTAGGCACGTTCTTTTTGTAATATTTCATGTCCATAGATATATCTCAATGGTTGTGTCATTGAGCAGGAATAAAAAAAAATACTTTATGAAGTTCGCGGTACGAATTTAAACACAATTGAAACAAAAGGAAAACAAAACGTTCTAGCTAGCTAAGGCCAAAAAAATATATAGTTAATAGAAGTGCAATGTAGAATGCCCTGGCTGGCACCGACTCCAAAAGTTTTATTTTTTACTTTTTGAAGTCGGTTTGAATTTTTTTTATAAAATGTTTTTATTTATCATAGATTTTGGTTGCTTAGTTACGATTGTGAATAACAAAATTGTCAATGATGAAAATTTGTGTAGTAATATATATTTTTTTTAAATCTGATACCGCATGCGGTACGTTTTTATTGTAACTTTACTTTACTTTAATATAAACACTTGTCTTTTGTTTTTTTCTATTTCTATGGTGATTTAACTCTAATCACTTTTAAAGATAATAATTTGCCATAAGGGCGTATTGTTAATTTTCACTGTGGGCAACTTTTTGGCCGAAAATGTAATAGTCTTAGTCTAAGTATGGTTTTTTATTTAATGTATGGCTGTTGTTTTCACTATACTTAAATAAATAAATAAGTAACTAAGCAACCAAAATCTATGATACGGAGTGGGGGGTGTTAGGTTTTTTCGTTACGGAATTTCTTGACTATAAAAGCTATGCAATAGCTTAAAAAAAAATAAGTAAAGGTCTATATTTCCTAATTGAGTCAACTGCTAACGGATAGCTTGTGAGTACATGAGTAATCTGTATAATTTCACTAGATTATGAATGGGTTCAAGGGTTTTCTAGAAATCGCAACCGGTTAGCTCGGGCGAGTGGCCAGTCTGATCACGCCACTTGTCAATTGCAGGATTGGAAACCACAGGAGCCATCATGATGAGAAAGAGAGCGGTGTTGCGTTATCCGAATTCCGTTAATCCTTACCTAACTAGACTTCAGTTAACCCACCAGAGACGGGTATCATTGAAATTAAAAACATAGTACGTATCTTTAGTCATAAGTCCACTGGACCCAAACGGAGTTAATTACATACCTTTGTTGATACGTGACGTAAATCAATTATCGCGCAATTTCTGTTGTCGCGTTGCTGTTGCAAAGGTAGGTCACCCGCCGGTCACTATATTGCTGCCGGACAGCATCTTGCACCCAAGCAATGCCAAACTTAGCGTCGTCGTTTTGATGTGGCTGTGAGAGTGATGTATAAACTTCTGATGCTCTGCCAGCCACCAAGGTATCCTACTAATATTATAAAGGTGATAGTATATCATTTTGTTTCTTTGTTTGTTTGTTACTCTTTCACGCAAAAACTACTGAACGGATTTGGTTGAAATTTGGCACGCAGATAGTAGTTAGCCTGGAGAATATAGGATACTTTTTATCCCGATATTCCCAAGAGAAAGAAGACCACGCGAGTAATACCGCGGGTGGCCGCTGTATACCTATGTCGTAAAGACATGTTGTAATGTTCTGTTACCCAGGGCCTCCAACGCCATTGGTCTAGTCTAGATTTTCAAAACAAGAGGTTTTTTATTCCTAGCCACTTTTTCACTTACTTCGTCTTCATAGTAACGCTTGCCTCTGATTTAGTCTTTATATAAAAAGCAGTAAAGCCAATTTTGCAATGACCTATCGGCAAATTAGTTCTCGTTCACGGGCACGACTTCCGAAAGTAAAATGGTGATTGTTTTTATTTGTTCGATTGATGCCGTTCGATAATTTAATTGTAACTAATTCTCCGGTTAATTAACTTTTACGAACCAGACAGAACAGACTTATTTTGTTCATTGATAATAGTAAATCTTAACTTCACAATAGCAAATAATTGTTTACAGTTACATAAAAAATAATTTAGTTAAAATTTAAATATTTCCTGCCTGAACAAGTAGTGAGTGGAGTCGTTATTTTCCCCTTAAAATTAAAAAAAATATATAAACTAACAATGAGAATAAAACATAAAATAAAAACGTAATGTGTTATTTTAAGTGTTATTCTCACAATATTAATTAACACCTAAGTTAATTTATCAGGTGCCGATCGAGCAGGGGCTGCTCAGGTCAATGATATAAAACACAGTTTATTAAAAAAAAACTATTTTTTTTAATTTAATTTTAGAATTTATTTTAGCTTTCATATTTTAAGTATTAGATACCTATTGAATATTCAGTATAAGCAAAACCAAACGTAAAACAAAATTTGATTTAAGTATATAATCAAGGAAATGGGTGATTTACTGCGATTTAGCTATTTAAGTCGGCGGTCGAAATTAGAAATTAGAAATGTTTTTTTTTTGCCAAAATTGTGTTCTATATCATTGCCCTGAGCACCTATTCGAAAAACGTCATTTTGTTCCACGATAAGCGGGAGCAAAGTAGCTCATATCTGTATGAGAGTTTTTAGCGGGCAGAAATTAGATTTGAATTTGAAAGCGATGGCTGGTTCATGCGTCATGCTCGTGAACGGGTGCTGCCAGCGGGATGGATCTGTTCATGTTTGCTTGTGTTAAAATGTGTAGGGATATATGTTGTTTTGATTTTATGTTATTTATGATGTTTTGAGTTGAGATGCGTGGCACTGCTTGATCAGAGTAAATAAAGGTAAATAATGTTTTCAATTATTCCAAATATATTAAAACTTTTATTTTTTTAACTTTAATTACGATTTGAGATTGTGACCCAGCTGATGCTTCTTCTAGTGATATTGTAGGTTGTGTTGTGTCTTACATTAAGGCACTTTTATCTTTCTTTTTTTGCTGTTGCCATTGTATTTTTTTATATTTATACAGCTTAACATATTTATACAACACACTCAAACGTTTCTTCGGCGGTGTCGTGTGAGGCGGGTCGTTACGTTCCCTAAAATATGGTTGAGCGAAGCGATGGCTGGTTCATGCGTCATGCTCGTGAACGGGTGCCGCCAGCGGAAATGGGTCTACCTCAGTCTGCTTATCTTAACGCTGTGCTTAAAGCCTAAATATTTTTAATTAAAATAAATTGATACTGACCTGTATGTACCTCACAACTTGCAGTGTAGTAGTCTTGTGGTGCGGGAAATGTTGTAATGTATGATAGACAAGTCTTTCTTTGCCAGTTAAAAATTGTTTACGGTTACAATAACCATAAAATGTAATATTTTAATTAGTATTTTCCTTTTGTGATGGAAATTGACCTTACTGATATGTTAAGGTCACTTTTCAATTTGACGACTCTGTATGAAATAAAACAGGGGGAAAAAAACAGCCCTTGACGAGTTTCTTGCCGGTTCTTCTCGTTACAAGGTCTCCCGCCGTAGGGTTTGTGAACCGATGGCGTAGCTAGCTTCTTTGACGTTCATAAGTGCTTGTAACAGCCTAGACTGAATAAATGATATTGACTTTGACTTTGACTTTGAAACATGAATCGTTCTAGAAATCGGACCCAAGTTGTATGAATTATTGGCTGTACGGCGCATGGGGAGGCTTACACATACTGAAAAAAGAAAAAGTATAAATGAATCCAATCAAGTCGAAAAAACAAAACCAAAGATCAACGAAAATAAGTTAGGTATAATGATGTGCGCATCACGTCGTGTATATATATTGTTTTTATTTTGATTGTTTGTTTTTTTTGCAACTGACCTACTTATTATTTTAATCAAAATCAATTTACTGGCATCATCATTAATTACTTGTAATTGTAGAAATTCTTATTTATTTTACTTGAGTGGTCTACATTTCTTTATTTTTTGTAAAAGTGTTTTTATTTTTTTGCCCGCAAAATGGAAATCTGATTTTTTTACGCAAAAACTACTAAAGTTTTTAATAAAACGTTTTGTAGAGATATCAGTCTAGACTATCTGAGTGATGTGCTAATTTGTTACGTTCAAAATCTTAGTTTCATGGGAAAATGATTTAAATTCCACGCAGGCATAGTCGTGGACAACTGCTAGTTTCAGGATGCATTAGAGGAAGTCTTCCTGTATCTGTCGTTGCTAAAAAAGAGCTAAATACCTAGCCAGGAAGTGATAAAATCTAGTTAGACTAAAACAAACTGCTTTAATCAAAAGTTAGGTACTAAAGGTAAATGTTCTCGGCGGTCAGTGAAACTAATTTAAAATCTAGATTTAGACTTGAAAAAAGTAGATGCTCGTTTCTGAAGAATAGCCTTCAAAATGTGATTAAAATGCAGTTGTATAATTTTAAATACAATGTGTTAAGCAAATGATACCATACCTATTATAGTAGAAAATTATTTAAAGACTGCAATGCACGGAAGGAAGTATTATTAATGTTTTGGTGCAAAATAAAACGTAAGTGGACTATATAAAATAGGTTCTATAATGATGAAGTTCTAAAATAATTGTTAGCAACAACGGTACCTACAATTAGACGCGACGTATGCGACGTAATCGCGAAGTGCGGAGCGGGCTCGGCCAGTGATGTGACGTTTGTGCGTTTACGCATGAACAATAAATATTGCGAAAAGTACTCAAATATTCCAATTGAGTATTGAAACTTTCCTTTTTTATACTTATGGTAAATTTTAAATAGAAAAATATTGGAAAGAATTAACTCAGCCACAAGTGAATTCTTTTTTTATTTGGACCTTTGGAAATCCGGTCCAATGCTCTAACCGCTGAGCTACCGAGACTTGCAAACCACCGTCGAAATTCTCCAATACTTTTATATTTTTAATACGCTGTAGGCCAGCGTTGTCACATCAATGCTAGGAATATACTTGCATTCGAAAGAAACATCTTTTCAGGAGTTTAACGATCGATTAAGATTTTTAGTTTTTTAAAACATGATTATTTTGTAAATGCCGTTGATCCTATCAAAGCTAGTAAGTTTCAATCTTGCACTCGCTCTTGTAATCAGTTTATAAGATGTGCTGAATGGAATTTTATTATTGCTATTTTTATACTTATGATAAATTTTAAATAGAAAAATATTGGAAAAAATCAACTCGGCCACACGTGGTCGATTCGAACCCACGACCTTTGGAAATCCGGTCCAATGCTCTAACCACTGAGGTACCGAAACCTTTCTATAGTAACACGATAACTAAGCTTCTTAAGACATTAAAATTATAGAATACCTGCATAAATTTATGATTTTGTAATTTTTGCATTTTTCAATTCTAATTTTATACTTATGGTAAATTTTTTAAATAGAAAAATATTGGAAAAAATTAACTCGGCCACAAGTGAGAATTCACTTCAGAGTTTCCCGTCTGAGAATTCACTTGTGGCCGAGTTAATTTTTTCCAATATTTTTCTATTAAAAAAAAATTACTTTATAATTCTCAAATCAAGATCACTCAAGCTACTTACTGCCTTCGTAAAAAAAACATGTACCTAAACAAATCCACGTGACAAACAATTAGCTACATCTTCCTCATTGGTTTTTCACTCCGTTTTTACAAGAACTCAAAAAGATTAGTGTTCTTTGTTACATAGCGATACTTACCACCCTTTTTTCTAAATCTAACTCTAGCCATTATAACTTGAAAGATCATTAAACTCGGGTCTAAATATAGCTCGGGGTCCACTCCAGGGTTCAACGCCTGGATTGTAAACGGTGGCAGTGTAGCTGTTATATGCACAACGCAATGCAACTTGGATAAAAAAGTTATGGTTGGTTGGTTAGGTTAGGTTTTTAGGGTTCCGTACCTCAAAAGGAAAAAACGGAACCCTTATTATAGGATCACTTCGTTATCCGACCGTCCGTCTGTCAAGACCGTTTTTCTGAGGAACGCGTGGAGGTATCAAACTGAAATTTATATCTAATACTGAGGTCTACTGTCCCTTAGAGCTATGAAGAAATCAAACTTCTAAGCCAAAGCAATCAAAAGATACAGCCGCAAATTTCCGCAAATTTTTGAAACTCGCACGGGTATCAAAACCTACAGGGTACTTCCCGTGAACTTAGAATCTTGAAATTTGGTACGAAGTAACATCTTACAGTATAGATAAAGGAAAAATTGCGAAAACCGTAAATTTTTTGTTACATCATATAATAAAAAATATTTTTGAAAATTTTAAACGGAACCCTCGGTGCGCGAGTCCGACTCGAACTTGGCCGGTTTTTTTTAATTAATTTTGTTTGGTTTCTCAATTACGTTATAAGACTATTCACAGAAAAACAGTAAAGGTGGTTTCATCACCGGTAAGCAACAGAGCCGGTCGTCGCTATAGATACGACTTTCGAACTCTGTCACTCTCAATACAGCAAGATGAAGTTATGTACTTGTGAGCAGAGTTTCAGTAAAGTTATTACGACATATTTTACTTGTTTAAAATTAAAATGTAAATGGTATAACAGAAAAAGTGAATGAATACATAACGAATAGATGGATCATAAAATACAGAAGATAACAAAAGATGATGGCAATTAGTTTTCCATGGCATAATCGGCTCGTTGCTGAACTCGAATCAGCATGGCTTTAACTCTCGGGTTAAAAATCAAATCAATATCATTTATTCAGTCTAGGCTGTTACAAGCACTTATGAACGTCAAAGAAGCTACGCCATCGGTTCACAAACCCTACGGCGGGAGACCTTGTAACGAGAAGAACCGGCAAGAAACTCGACAAGGGCAATTTTTTTCTCCCTGTTTTATTTCATACAGAGTCGTCAAATAGTTAGGTTAGGTTTGAAGTTGAGAAGATCAAACTCAAACGAGCGCAAAATATTATAAACTAGCTTCCTCCCGCGGATTAAAAAGAGCTTTTTACAATAATACACGGAATAATCACGGAATGAAAATGGCCTCTGAAAAGAAATAAACGTCGGGAAATTAAAAAAAAATACGTGTGGCACTCGGGGACTGCCGAGGTAAAGCTATTGCATAGCATTTTTTATTATAAGTTTTCCGCGACAACTGGAAAAAATGCGGTACCAGATTTTAAAAAGAAATTATATTCTCACACAAATTATCATACAGTTTTTTTCATCATTGACCATTTTGTAATTCACAATCGTAACTAAGCAACCAAAATCTATGAGGAGTGGGCTTGGACGAATTAACCACTGGACACGAAACCCGAGAAGAATGTATGAAAACACGATCAACCAATTCTTGCGGGGGTGAGGGGCGATTACTAATGTCAAATAATGACAGTAGTGCTTGAAGTAATCGATTTTTTTTTATCGATATGTAAGAAGTGAATGAATGAACCTATTGAGATTAATAAATCATGTGTTTTAAAAAAAATAGTAAGTTAATTGTTTATTTCGTGGAAAAATAAATAGCACGATAGGTAAGGAGTGAATGAATGAACCTATTGAGTTTAATAAATCATGTGTGTTTTAAAGAAATTAGTAAGTTAATTGTTTATTTCGTGGAAAAATATAAAGCACCTAATAATATGAAAATCTCATTAAAAAAATACCTCAAATTCATAAAAACTATACAATATGGTTTCCAAAGCGTTTGTGTTTGGGTTTATTTTGTGAAAAATGGGTAGATACATGCAACCTGATACTAGTACTGTACTGATAAGGCTTAAGATGGAAGCGCGCCTCTCCCGGTATCCTCAATCTATGAGGAACTAGCTATCTTACCTCTAACTGCCGGAACGGACTTGGATAAGATGGTAGTCGCTAGCCAGGCGGACTTACAATTTACTTACTAACACTTTTTAAGTGAGTAATAAACATTAATATTTGGTTTATATAATAATATAATTCATTATTTACATTAACTTCTTCAATCACTCGAGCTTTTTTATATAAAACAAAATATGGGTAATTAGTTCATTACAGAACCATTGTATAGGACATACACAATAGCAACCCCTCCATAAGTGTTTAAGTTTATAATCGATTGCAATACCTTTCAAAGGTCAAATAGTTGTGGCGCGATGCTATGTGATGCGATGTGAATAATATGTACCTTTTAAATGAAAAATTTAAAGGGATTGTGATAGACTTAAAATTAGACAATAAACCCCCTGTGTGCTCTCGAGCTGTGATATCTCGTATTCTACATTTTTTTTGGAGCCAAAAATCTAAGTATACTAAAACTTATTGAAAATAATCATCGACATTAGAAGATCGTTGAGACTAAAACATTTTAATTTCAAGTCTAGTCCATTTACATTTATGAAATATGCATATTTGTAAGAAAAAATATAAACTTGTTTTCACTTTATTAAAGATCTCAAAATTTACGCCACCGTACGAAATTAGCACAGCCTAAACCCAAATTAGAAATAGTAGACTAGCGTTTGGATAGCGTATGGTCCAGCATACGCTATGACAGTATTAAACAACAAACTCCCAGAAGTTATAATTATATATAATTACCTATATTTAAGATAAAGCCAAGGCAGTATCTTTCTAGCAACTACTAGCTGAAATACTAATTGCAAGTATATTGCAACCAATAGTTTATTGTAGTTTTAAGATTGTTTTACTTGAATATAATAAAACGATCTTAAAATTTAAAATATGATTAAAAAATAGTATAATATAGCTAAGTACATACATAAATATAATTAATTTTATTCTTACTGTGACCTAACAAGGTCTATGTTAGAAACAAATAATAAATGTAACCACCATTTATAATACATTTTAACAAGAAAAATATTGGAACAAATGAACTCGGCCACAAGTGAATTTTCAGATGTGACTTGAACCCACGACCTTTGGGAATCCGGCCCACTGCTCTAACGAATGAGCTACCGAGTTTTGCGGACCACTGTCGAAATTCTCCGATACTTTTATATTTTTATACGCTGTAAGAATATCCTTCCTTAGAAAGAGAAAAAAAAACAAATGTTTAACGATTAATATTATGATGCAAGCTAATAAGTTATGATTTTTTAATTTTTGCGTTGTCAACGCTATATTTATACTTATGATACATTTTAAATATTAATGTACAACACACCATGATAGTGTACAACATAAGTCTAATACTAAAAAACAATACCGTGACTGACTTACAGGCAAGGCAACGCACAGCCCAAACGGCTAAACCAATTAAACTGAAATGTTGCATACAGGTTCTTTTAACGATGTTGGCGAGCACTAAGACAGGATTTTTGATATTACCACGGAAACGGGAACCATGCGGGTGAAATAAGCAACATTTTTTTTAAAGTTTGAAGCTATATTTCAAATATAACAAGCACAAAGTTCGTAGGGTTGCGTCGTTTAATTACAGAGTTCCTATAGCCATCTTCGGGCTCCATCATCAGACCTTAGATGTTATCTAAGACCTGAGTACTCGTCTATGTTATCTCCCTGCGTACCGCTTCCACCCAATTCTTCTTGTTAGGGGCTCAACTGTAAATCTAAAATTAATTTAAATAGTTCCTACATTAAAATTGGATTCGTTCGTTCATTTACATACATCGATATGTTTATCGATATGTTCAAGCCCTATACGACATAAAAATGACAATTGAATGAATGAGTGATACGTATAACCCAACCAAATTACTTATGCAATATCTTTGAAGAATTTACACGTACAATGATTACTTTTTGAAATGACGTATTACATTTTGTTTACATACCAAATTTTATTTATTTTACGAAAAATTGCTACTCTAATAGATTGAAATTATACTTACGCGTGAAAAGAAAAATGTTTTGATTGTCCGGTATGATTTTTACAAATTAAATCAGCGTATTTACCCATTTTTGAGATAATGTTCCACTTCGAGATCTCGCGTCATACTGACAACGCCATATTGCTTACTGTGTCTTATGGCTGGTATACACTTTGATTAGTCAAGTGCCAAGTGTTAAGTGTTAAGTTTGTAGAGTGATTAGTGTTAAGTGATAGTGATGTCCTATACTGTTTAGCAGGCGGTGTTTAGTTCATTTAAAAAAAAATTAGACGACATTTTGCCTGTATACTTTGATTAGTAATAAATGTTTGTTTTTATATTCAGGACATTTTACATTATATAAACACGCATGTTGAACATACAACTCCACAAATTTGTGGTTTATGGAGTCGAACCACCTAGTAGACATTTTTTTAAATATTTTTATCAATCACAACAACAGGAGAAACGAACACGAGACTTTGTTGATTTAAACTAAACACTTAACAGTCACGTCCAGACGTGTTTAGTTCGTGTTTAGAGCAAGTGAGGGGTGAAGGCGGGACGCGCGGGAGGTGCTACTCGCAAAAAAATAGAACGCGCTGTAAATACTGTACTTCGCTAAGCACTATACACTTAACACTAAACAGAAACTGTCCGAACGAGCTTTTTGCTAAACACTTAACACTAAACATGCCACTCACACTAATCACTAATCAAAGTGTATACCAGCCATTATGGCTGGTATACACTTTGATTAGTCAAGTGCCAAGTGTTTAGTGTTAAGTGTGTAGAGTGATTAGTGTTAAGTGATTCGTGATGTCCTATACTGGTTAGTAGGCGGTGTTTAGTTCATTAAAAAAAAATTAGACGACATTTTGCCTGTATACTTTGATTAGTAATAAATGTTTGTTTTTATATTCAGCACATTTTACATTATATAAACACGCATGTTGAACATACAACTCCACAAATTTGTGGGTTACGGATTCGAACCACCTAGTAGACATTTTTTTTAATATTTTTATCAATCACAACAACAGGAGAAACGAACACGAGACTTTGTTGATTTAAACTAAACACTTAACAGTCACGTCCAGACGTGTTTAGTTCGTGTTTAGAGCAAGTGAGGGATAAAGGCGGGACGCGCGGGAGGTGCTACTCGCCGAAAAAATAGAACGCGCTGTAAATACTGTACTTCGCTAAGCACTATACACTTAACACTAAACAGAAACTGTTCGAACGTGTTTTTTGCTAAACACTTAACACTAAACATGCCACTCGCACTAACCACTAATCAAAGTGTATACCAGCCATAAAAGGCAGGGTAAGTGACAGAGGGGTAAAGGCGAACGCGGTCCTCGTTACGCGTCCAGTGGTTAATTCGTCCAAGGGAGTGGGGGGTGTTAGGTTTTTTCGTTACGGAATTTCTTTTTCGGTCGCCGCGCTCAAAGCCCGTGATAAAAGCTATGCAATAGCTTAAAAACATAAACTTATGTTATTTTATGATATTATACATAATATGATATTTAAATGATTTATCGCATATCAATATGTAGGTATAGCATCAGGTATCAATGCCTTGAGTGTCAGTACTTCCATATGATACTTAAAAAAACCTAAAAGAAATATTTATTTTGCATCAGCATTTTTCTATTGCTTCTTTAATTTATGAATCTCTAGGACATCGAAGTTGACATAACTTAAAGTCCAACTGTAGTACCAGGTTACAATCTTGGTTGATACAACATTCCTGACCGGTCCTGACGCTTCGACAGGCCTTCGAAGTTACAAGAAGATTAAAGGAACTGGGATTTCTAACGGGACGTGAGTATGGAGACTGCGAATGCAAAATATGCTTTGGTTGGTTTCCTTTTGGGACATTGTGGTTGAGAGATAAATATTTCGTCTATTTTCTTCCGTTTGGTTTGATTTGTCACTGATTTTTGTACGTAAGTTGATTAAATTTTGTTATTGAAATAGCACAAATCGACACCTGCAAAGAAAAACATGGTAACTCAGTTTTTGGCATTTTACAGGAGCGCACGACAAAGATAACAAAAAATCTTAGCAATTTCGGATAAGTCCTAATGCCAATCGATCTTGACCACTTAAGTAAACGTGGTAAGACCTAAACTCTTGTAGCATTTTGATGCCATTTATGTATATATTTAATTATTTATTGTATATAATTAGTGAGTTACAATCAAATTCGTCCTCACATACTTTGTAAAATTACATTGTAACTCCGACATACAATTAATACTGTATGAAACTGATGTGTTCGTTAAATTTGAAATTGTTGAATAAAATAATTGTATGTCTGAGATACAATGTTTTAAAGATGTTTTACACGCAGCAGATTTTAAATTATAACGGATTTAAATACGATGATAAGTGTATAAAAATCCGCATTTTTTGCTTAGTATGAATATCATCTTAACTCAATACTGCTTAAAACTGAGTTACAATGTTTTTGCTTGCAGGTGTCGGAATACAAGACGAATGCGGCACGCTATAAATATGATTATAAAGATACTTTTCATATAAATTTATTGTACAATGTAGTCTGACAAACCGTCGTGTCGTGTTACATACCTTTGTACCTAAAAATTATCAGCGTTTTCAAGTGGTAAAGGTTTCATTGATTTGAATTCAAGAATGTTACCAAAATGTTACATATATTTTCAAAAACAACGGCTAACTGTTTTTGACTCAATTGTTAATTATGGTGTTGGTGTTTCTATTTTTTTCGAAATTAGTTATATATAAAAAAGTAAATACCCTAGCTATAAGTCTAATGAAGGTTCAAAGCCATCCAAAGGTCAAGTGGTTGCTAAGTAAAGCTGGGAACACATGAGCACACATTAGAAGGTACAGGCGGTCGCGAGTCGTAAATCAGACATCGGGCGTACCGCCACGCCTTGACTTTGAACTTGTACAGTCGCCGACAAAATGAATTCGCAACAAAGTCACATTTTTTAAATGGCCACAATGCAGTACTTAATTAAATATGTTTTTTTTTGGAACTAAGTTTCTTATCGCGCGTTGCGAAAGGGGGCTAGGCGGAAAAAATTAACACCAAAAGTTGTAACGACACGTTGTTTTTGCTATAGTTGTAAGCCGTGCAGCGGCGTGCGCGTGTTTCTCTGTTTGTCTCTCTCTCTCTCATAGAAAGCGAGAACTTCGTTCCATCCGGTTGTCCCTTGACACCTCTCAAGTTTTTTTTATTTAATTACTATGCTCATTTGGAAAATTCTAGAAAGTACCCGCCTTGTAAAACGGGTAGTTATTTTTTCTGGAAAAAGCTTGCTAATATTTAAATGATTTATCGCATATCAATATGTAGGTATAGCATCTGCAGGGCTAACATGCACGTCACGAGATAATTTTCTCACACCATTTTCACGTGGTGAGATGACATATCTCTTCTCGACTGTCGGTAACATTGCACTACATTTTGTCATGTCGTTCTGTCAAACGTAGACTTTGAGAAATTTTCTCTTTAAACTGCAACATACGCGCCATATTTTCTCATAAATAATCGAGTTTTGACATTTAGTTTTGATTTATTTGTCGTCGATCATTCTGTTCGAAGAGATAGCTGGAGAAACGTAAAAAGTATTGCGAAAAATGGCAGTGCCGTATTATTTATTAACTATATATGAAGAGAGGTGGAATAAGCGGATCGAAAGGAAGCGCATACGAGACGTATACGACCCTTTCGATCTTCGCGACAGCGAGTTCCAATAGCTGTGGCGGATCACAAAGCCTATGGCCTATGTTCTGCCATATACTGGCACAGATACGTTATCTGTGCCTTGTAACTTCTGAAACTGATGCTAAAACAATAGGTACAATTGAATGTACTAAGATTACGAATATAAATATTAAATGCGAGCAATCATACAATCACAAATACCAAACTATACTATCAAGAACTAACGAATATAATTATGTACTTACGTTTTCTTTTGAAATGCCATTTCAAACTAAATACAACTACCTAAATTCAAAATAAAATAAACAAAACCACAGCCGGACCGGACTTCAGACAAGAATGACACATGTGAATGACGTTTCGGTGAAGACACCAGTTTAAAAATTGACAATAGTGCTATCTTTGTCATTATTCATAATCGCAAAGGAAAAGAAACATTTTTATTTTTTAATTTAATGAACTTGACAACAAGACTATTGGCCTTGCTTAACATTTCATTCGTTCTATTTGTTGTGTATGGGTGGTTTTAGTCACCATAGACACACATGATTATCAGTGTTTTCATTTAAAAATAAAACTTGACGTTTCGTCATGAAAGGGATATCTCACGACGTGATGATTCTCTCTCGTGGCGCGTATGTTGCGAATTGCGAGAAAATTATCGAGATTGACAATTTTTCTCATCCCATCTCGAATTTTCTCATGGTCGCGCATGTTAGCCCTGCAGGTATCAATGCCTTGAGTACTTCCATACCAAACTAAATATAATTCTGATTCTTTACTTACGAACTTAAAACAATTGGTAAATCCAATAAATTCATTTTAACCTATTTCAAAAAGGAGAGGTTCTCAATTCGGTTGGTCAAGGTCATATCTTCAGCGAGCATGATTAAGTTTCTGTTATTAGCGGCCATGCCATTTGAAAAGCCATTTAAATTAGCAATAGTGGTAGTAAATCTATGTTTCTCATACATTGTACTTACAATAATGAATTTAAACTTTATCGGAACTTTGAGCAATGAGCAAAACGAAATACGTATTTACCAACTTTATTCTCTGCATATCTGTACCCCAGTTGGATACATTCGCAGAAACAGAGGACAAACCAATCGCATGGCGTTTGCGCCCGGGCCCAAAATATGGCCGGTGTGTGCGATTAGGGCTAGCACACACGGTAATTTGTTTGCTGATCTTGAGCACTTGAAAGTCAACTCTGGCTTGGCTTAAAATACGAGGGTAATTTTTTTTGTTTCAATTTATTCTGGTTGGTAATGTAGTATCTTTGTCATCAATACCAGTACTTTTATTAAAGACGAAACGTAAAAACGCAATTTCAGAACTAGATAGTTAAAGTGCGTTTTAGTCAATTTCAATTTTATTTTTAAGAACATCTAAATAAATAACTTTTATTAATGTTTTTGGTATTTGCCTTTAATTGTGTTTATACAGTTTACAAACGAAGATGTAGACAAGTGGTCAAATAAATAATAAAATAAACAATTAGATACTCCGAAAAGGAAATGAAATTATGCAATTTTCTTTTAAACTAGCTTTCCACTTGCGACTACATCCCCATGAAAATCTAAAGACTTTTCCATACGCATTTATTTATAGTTTTTTTTTACTATTTTGTTTTAGGCAAACCTCTTTCTAGCAATACCGATCACAACAAAA
Source organism: Chrysoteuchia culmella (assembly GCA_910589605.1). Lineage (NCBI taxonomy): Eukaryota > Metazoa > Arthropoda > Insecta > Lepidoptera > Crambidae > Chrysoteuchia > Chrysoteuchia culmella. The sequence continues at coordinate 20,619,586 of OU342654.1, read as the reverse complement.
AACTAATTAGCCAATTTAGTGCAGTCGTTCTGAAGTTTTGCGCTTACATACATTTCAGCGATTCATTTTTATTTACATAGATTAATATAATCCTTGAAAATCGTATTCATATCGGGTCAGATAAGATTTTTTTTTTATATTGATTTTTAACTTTTTAAAGGTTCTAGTAAATATATTGTTTAGAATACCTTGGGCATGTGCATAGGTTCTAATTTTTTTTTAATAAAAATTGTAACACTTATTTCTTTTCGACTAGCGAATCGGTAAAACAAAACACAAATTTACTATCATTAAATTTTTAAGCGCAGCTTTTAAAACATTCATCAGTATGAACCCTTCCTTAGTTGAAATTTTGATTTACTTTTTTCGTAAACAGCATTCGCGGAACTTATTCCATCTCAGGATTAATAACCGAGTGTCATCGGTACCGACAAATCGGAAACTTATTTCTTGGTACAGAATTATTTCCAGAGTTTTATTTTTAAATGCGATTAATTTCCAACTGGACATAACTACTTGTTGCGAAGTGTCTTTTGTTAAGGGTTCCGTACCCAAAGGGTAAAACGGGACCCTATTACTAAGACTCCGCTGTCAGTCCGTCCGTCCGTCTGTCTGTCCGTCTGTCACCAGGCTCTATCTCATGAACCGTGATAGTTAGACAGTTAAAATTTTAACAGATGATGTATTTCTGTTGGTTTTTTAGTATTTGTTGTTAAAGCAACAAATACTAAAAAACATAAAATAAATAATTAAGGGGGCTCCCATACAACAGGCGTTATTTTTTTGCTTGATTTTGCTCGATATTGATTAAGGCAAAAGGTAGTCGCTTGAAATATTCACCGAATATTGAGTTTTATTATTCACATTAAAAAAATGCCGTTTTTATAGATGATGGTACGGAACCCTTCGTGCGCGGGTCTGACTCGCACTTGGCCGGTTTTTGCGTCATACAATGTGAGTAGTATTTTACTAAATAAAAATTGTTCTGTACCGAAAAACAATATTTGCCGACCACGTTGCTTTCAAACAATTTTAAGTCTTAATACACCAAGTTTCCTATACTAATATTTTAAAGAGGAAAGATATGATTGTTTGTTTGTGTTGAATAGACTCCGAAACTACTGAACGGATTTGGATGAAATTTGGTACACAGATAGTAGAAAGCCTGGTTATGAAAATAGGATACTTTTTATCCCGAAGTTCCCACGGAAACCACGCGGGTGAGACCGTGAGCGGCCGCTAGTCTTTTAAAGCTCTTTTTCTTATAATATACAGGTACTTAGGTACGTATTTTCTGGTGGGTTGATTGAGGTCCACCCCCCTTTGGAGTCCACCAGTGGGGACATAAAATGTATGATGATGATGATGTTTACTACCTACATATAACCAGCCCCCTTATTGTCTAATTTCAAAATCTATCACAATCCCTTTCAAAGTAATTGTGATTGTAAAAGTGATTTATGGAATTGCGTGACATATAGTCGCAATCCCTTTCCGAACGAATGATGTTTTAAATTACACTTCATTTGACACTTCTCCGTACATTTGAAAGATATTTTCGACTGTAACTTTGCTTAGACAGGTCAATTTCGTTCATTCAATACGTTTCAAAACGCGTCTCGATCACAATCCCTATCAAATGTCAAATTAAAAATTGAAAGGGATTCAAACCCATAACCGTTAAAGTAAATAATCAAATATTTGCAACTAGCTCTAAACAACAAGGCGACTAGTGTAAACTATTACTTTCAACAAGATAATAGTTTACACAATCGTTTAATTCGTTCAATTTACCCCCTCCCCTTCCCCACCACAATTACCCCCTCCCTGGCACGTTCAGGCGGCGACATAATTTGCTAAATTGCTTGTAAGAGCAAACACTGGACGGTGACCCGTGCAAAGTCAGGGTGTGAACACATATATATAGCCGACCAAGAAAACGTGTCTTTTGACGGCCACTACTCGGCACGCTCATTATGCTCACTCAGCTGTGCCTTTTTAACTGGTGGTAACTCTGTTAATCATTGACTGTCATAGACTTAGAGGTAATTTACCTAGCACAGTCTACGTTCTTTCCTGTAGTGTCCGACATTGAATAGGTACGTGAACTACGTCTTGTCTTCGCTCAATCGTAGCCTTTGCCTCTAAGGAGTGAAATAGTAGATTGTTTACCAAGGGCTGTATGACACCCATAACAGTCGAGTGTTTTGGCGCCCGAAAGAAGTGAGGGCGCCGATAGTTCGAGACTGTTATGGGTCCATACACCCGAAGTAAACACTCTATTTTCATTTTGAATATGAGGAAAGTAAAAACAAACAGAATATTCTAAAAAAATTTTTGTAAGGTTTCTACGATTTTAATTATTTTATAATGTAGCAAAATAAGCTGTATAGGCTTCTGTGCCTTTGCCTACATACCTTTGGTAAATAAAAGTCCAAAGAGATTACAGATATCGATTTGACATGACACCCCCTATTATTTTTTCAAATTTATTACAGAGGCGCAACATATCACTTTCAACCCGCATTTTAGGCAAGTTATGAGTTACTTTCAGAATATGAGACATGAAAATATATTTTTTAACACCCTTGCTCGTAAAGCTGATGTAATTCCACCGGTTTTAAATATGTAAAGCGGGTCATAAAAAACGCATGTGTTACCAAAGCAAATAGTTAAGTTATAGTCCATACAAATTCCATAACAGTATTATTTGCCATTTCAAATATGGAACTGATCGCCGCCGCACGACTCCAGCTAGTAAGCAGCGCGCTGTTGCTATTCAAATTTCGAACTAATCGCCGCGCGGCGCCAGTCAGTAGACAGTGTGAATTCACAGATTGAGTTTATTTAAAAATGTTAAGGAAAATTTATTAGATACCAAATAAATTAATAATAAACATATAAACATACTACACTACCTTATACTAACTATAACAAGAAAACGCCGTCCAACTCGCAGCCGCGTGGCATAGTACCGAGAACACTGGCGCTGTTGCCCCGCTGAATACATAGACTCAGCCGCTGGGCAAGATAGGCACCAGCTCTCGGGTCTCTTGAGGCGTGGACCAGTCTTGTGGAGATATCTTTCATAAACTTTTTTGTGTCCGACGACCAAGGGCCCATTGTCTCTACTGCAAGCGCCGCAAACTCGTGGCTTACTGAGAGCGACGCATACTTGCGGCGCTTGAGGAATTGAGCTTGCTCCGCCGCAGCTCCAGCCCTTGAGGACGTACCACGTATATGGGAAGGACCTAAGGTGTCTACACAGGTTGCATCCCATGCCAAGGTACGCCCCAAGCACCAGGGCACTAACGTCGCACCATCGGGTCTTTTACCATCATCCCTGAATAAACCACAGGGTTCCAGAGATGATGGGATCGAAACAGTGCCAAGGGCACGCTTAACTATATCGTTCATCGCACCATGCCGATAGGCGCGACCTGCGCTCTTGACGCAAGTGAGCCCATGGCGTCCGAACTGGTCCACATCTTTGCCACACGGACAGTGATGAGGTTCGCACAGCTTAGCACCTTAGCGTAAACAAATGGAGATGCGAAGGGTAGCGGGATCGAGGATGGTACCTAGGTTGTGGGAGGGAAGAGCGTGGAGCCAATGTCCGGATTCTTTTTCCGAGACTGCTAGCAGTCGGGCTCGGTCCGTGTCATCCGGACAAGCAGCCAGAAAATCTGCGTGAGCTGCAATGAGAGCTGGTGACTCCCAAGCGCTCTGGTGTTTCAGATCCAAGGGACAATCCTCTTCCGGGAATGAAGCGCTCCACGCAGATCTGGCATCCGACAAGCATGACACCTCTCCGTCAACGAGTGTAGGGCAGTTTAATAACTCGCTGATGAGTGAGAAGGTGCTGTAGGCGGAGGACAGGAAAGCAAGGAGTGCGACACTGGAGGTTGTGCGTAAGCCCAGCCCACCATATCTAATTGGAAGAGTGGCTTGTTCCCAGTTGCGATCTTCAAGTTGTAAATTTAGAATTTTGCAAATAGTACTTTTTAATACTGTATCAATAGATTTGGTGATCAAGGGAAACTTCCAAAGAGGGGAACAGCGCAGGATGTACAAGAATTTTGGAGTGAAGAGACAAAGCCGAAGTATGTAAAATGCTATGTGTGGCTTTAACCCATGAAGCCGTGGTAATTTTTTTCCGAAATTATCTAGTTTGGAATTGACTATCGAGGGGATTCCATCGTCAAACAAAGGGGCTCCCAATAGCGTTAGAGACGCCTTTGTTTGTGCAGATATATTTGGACCTATGGATTCAAATTTTTTGATTATTTCGGGAATTCTATTGGAAGGCATGCCGTCTGATACGAAGATCTCACATTTGTTGAAATTTAGAAATAAACCGATATTGGAAAAATGCTGTTTTATATACTCCAGGTCATGCAGTACGGATGACAAATCCCCTGCCAAAGTGCCGTCGTCTAAATACCAAAGGTTGAATTTTGAAGTTAGAGATGAAATTGTTGGTTGAATAGCCAAACTAAATATGGCAGGACCGAGCGGATCTCCCTGCTGGCAGCCCACACATGAATCTAATTCATTTTGTCCAAACATTAATTTTGAAGGGGAGCCATAACATTGCCACATATATTGGTAGATAGAAGGCACTTCTTTTTTTATTTCCCTTAGAAGTGCACCTCTGTCCACCGAGTTAAATGCATTTTTCACATCAATTTTGACGAAAACATCATAATTTGTTGTATGCAGAAAAGTGTGCTGCATGAACCGCGGCTTCACAGCCTCCTCTAACCCCGAAACCCAGCTGATGAGGACGGAACTTATCTTGGAATTGGTCGTGTAACTCACGGCAACAGAGTTTTGAAGCTAGCCGTCTCAGGGTGCTACCGACGGCGATCGGGCGGATCCCACCATCCTTCTTAGATAATGCTACCAGGTTAGCGCCGTAGAGCACGGGCGTAATATCAACTGGCACGTTTCCTGAAAGCATTAAATTAATTAGGGCAGTGAGATTCCTTATTAATCTATTTCCTTCAACACCAACAATGGGACCCGTAAGGTCTTTAAGGTGTTGTGGTGTGAGTCCATCTAGCCCGCCGGCAGAACCGTTCAGAAGAGAGTTAATTCCAAGTAAAGTCGCCTCCTCATTGACTGTGAGTGCTGGCTCTGCGCAAGGGCCAGGAAGTTGCGAAGTTGTTAGAGGCAACGGGTGTGTGTCTTTCAGCGCAGCCAGCGTATCGGGAGAGTCTGTAGCCAAAGTGTCACTAGTAAAAAGCAATTTTGCCGCACCCTTGATGTTGCCATCTGACACTTTCCTTTCAATCAAATTTAAATTAAAGGATGATTCTGGAATCCGCGGATGATAAATTGGGTTAAAAATTGAGGAAGTGTTGCCAACGGTGTTTTGTTTTATTTTTGTTGTTATTGATTGGTTGGTACTATTATCTACATGAAGGGTTGAATAGGAAAATGTCAGAAGACTTTCCCAGCTATCGGTAGTGTTTTCAGTGACAACTTTGGCTATACACTCAGAGAGGCTCTGAGCTACAGAAGAACGCGCACCTCTTGGGATCCTACGAACAATTTTGAGAGTGTGCTTAAGGTGTGCGAGCCTCTTACAGAGACTTGTGTTATGTGCTCCATCCGCGCCTAAGGCCGACTGCTGAGGGAGTGTCGGCGGCTGCAACGAAGCCAGCGGCGACGCAAGAGTCGTACGAGGGACGTGGCGACGGCTGCAGTGAATGGCCAAACCACGTTCACCTTTATAATGTTTATGATCATCGCAGATGGGGCACACGAGCAACGACACATTATTGGACGACGTACTTTGACTAAACATATACTAACTTACACTTAAAACTAAACATTTAAAGTAAAAAAACACGTAGAAATCACTGGCACTTGACAGTTGTTGATGTCTTGGCTTGTTCGTTATTGGTTGTTGGCCTGGCGATGGGAATGCGTAATGCGTGCGCAGCTTTTATTCTATAGATAATGAAGCTGGCCGAGCTCTCCGGTGCTAGGCAACAAAGGTATCCAAGGATACGGCACGCGTCGCGGCGTCCTGTCAATGCTTTGTAAAAATCGTTGATGGAAATTTCTTTGATAATCAGCAAATCACAAGACGCATGCTGATACCAACACCGGACCGAACGCACCGCCGTCCGTGCCGGCCAGCAGCGGGGATTAAGGGCACACGGGCGCCCTAGAAAAATGTAAGAAATATTAAAATATTTCGTGACGATATTGACACATCGATTATTTAAAATAAAAAAAACAGTTTATTCGGTAATTTAAAAACTTGGCTGCATGCTCTAGCGTCTTTGCCAACATTTTCACGCAGCCACGGCAGAAAATAATCCTCGCGCCATTATTCTCAAATTTTCTTTTCTTTGTCCTTGTATTGTGAATATCTGTTTCCTCGCAAATGTGTTAAAAAACGTCGTACGATATACGTGCGTATTGGTTATAACATGCGAGGCGGAATTTCAGCCTATATCGTAATGTACTATTGTAATATATAGAAATTGTACGGTAGATTGAGTTAAAAATGGAGCCTAACAACACGTGTTATTACGAAAAGAACTCGGGTGGAACTCCGACAGATGGTTTCTAATACAGGTAGAATCGATTACAGTTTGTTTGATATTATAATAAGATTGATTTATCTCTAGCCATCTGAGTGGACACAACCAGCCAACTCTGTTTAATTATAAAATACCTGCACCGGGACCCGTGCGGTTCCCGTTACAGAATATAAAAAGGCTCTAAAAAGGGCGCCAATGCGATATTGCTAGGTGAATTCCCTAACAAATCATTTAATTGTTTATTTTCTATGGAGTTTAGAACTGTGTCGGTGTCAGTGTAGCAGAATTTGCTTTATTTTTTTTTATACACCACCTGCATCTGTAACACGTATTAAATATCAAATATTCTCAACTTGAAAGTAAGCTATTAATGCCCGGAGAGAGCTAATGTTAGAGAGAGGAGAGAGATAACTAAATGTTATCTCTCTCCTCTCTCTATCTATGTTATTAATTTAGAACGCCAAAATGCCAATAAAAACTTTATCAAAAATAGTTTCGAAAAAAAAACAAGTCTGTTCAAGGCGTAACTTCCTGGTACAAGTAGTTTTTAACTATAAAAAAATCGGCCAAGTGCAAGTCGAACTCGCACATGAAGGGTTTCGTCTGTCACCCAAGATTGCCTGGAAGAGATTGCTATGTAGCAATAAGACCGCATATTGTGTGTTCCTCTTTTTTGTCATTTTCTCTGTATGTGTTTGTTTTATATCGTGTGCAATAGTTTCTATTATTATATTAAATACACCTACCCAAAATGCCACTATAATTTTTCGTCTGCAAAAAATATACGCGGTTTTGGAATATGTGCTATAGCTCTAAAACTGACAACCATATTTCGTTCAAACCAATTTTCATTGAAAGTTTTAATTAATATCTACAGCATATATTTTTTTTTGATTTTTCACTCTCTTATTTCAATAGTTAGAGGGGGGGGGGGGGGGCACACATTTTACCACTTTGGAAGTGTACATCTTTCAAACGGTTGACTTTGAGAAAAAGTCGCTATAGAAACCCCACACGTATAGGTTAGATGAAAAAAAAAAAATTCAGTGTCAGTTCCATGTATGAGGAGCCCCGGGATTAATTCATATATTTTTTATTTTTGTGTAAAAACCGTAAAGCGGTTTACAGAATACATCTACCTACCAAGTTTCAACTGTGTAATCCTCATAGTTTTAGAATAAAGTGGCTGTGACATACATCGGATTGGACGAATCTATAAGGGTTTCGTTTTTTGCCTTTAACCTACGAAACCCTAAAAAAAATCGGCCAAGTGCAAGTCGAACCTTGGACGAATTGGTTAATTGATTGATTAATTGATCTCACCCAAGGTTGCCTGGAAGAGATTGCTATGTAGCAATAAGACCGCCTATTGTGTGTTTTCTTTTGTATCGTGTGGAATAAAGTTTCTATTATTATATTAAATACACCTACCTACCCAAAATGCCACTATAATTTTTCGCCTACAAAAATAACTTTGTTTTTTATAGTGTATGTATGAATCACAAAGTTATATTTGCGGTTTTGACAAATGTGCTATAGCTCTGAAACTGCATAATATATTTCGTTCAAACTAATTTTCGGTGAAAGTTTTTATAAAGGTCTACAGCAAATATTTTTTTTAGATTTTTCACTTTCTTATTTTAAAAGTTAGAGGGGGGGGGGGGGACACACATTTTTTCACTTTGAAAGTGTATATCATTCAAACGGTTGGCTTTGAGAAAAAACTGTTTTAGGTACCTCAATGTAATTTTTGAAGACCTATCTATAGATACCCTACACGTATAGGTACTATGAAAAAAAAAATCAGTGTCAGTTCCATGTATGGGAAGCCCCTCCTTTATTCATATATTTTTTTATTTTTGTTTAAAATCCGTAAAGCGGTTTACAGAATACATCTACCTACCAACTTTCAACTGTGTAATCCTCATAGTTTTAGAATAAAGTGGCTGTGACATACATCGGATTGGACGAATCTATAAGGGTTTCGTTTTTTGCCTTTATTTTACGAAACCCTAATGACACCAGAGATTTTACTCCTATGAAAAATATAAACATGGCTGTATGTATGGGGGTCCCTAGCACCAAGAAAAGAAAAGAACGCAGTTGAAATTGGAATTATGTGATATTGTGCACACATTGAAATATAATGTAATAGCTATCTCTTGCATTTTCGTGCTTTTTCCCGTCTTTTGTCTTACTTATCAGTAAAACATGGCAAATCATCAAATTGTGAATGTGTGTAGTCTAGTCTCTTAGTCACAGTCACATACAGATATAATGAAAATTATCATTGCATTGCCTACGGAATTAAATGTCTAAAGAAAAAAACGTTTTTTTTTCGATCCTTTCTATATTTTTCCGCGAATTGTTGTTACTTTTTGGTTTTAAGCTATTGCATAGCTTTTATCGCGGGCTTTGAGCGCGGCGACCGAATCAAGAAATTCCGTAACGAAAAAACCTAACACCCCCCACTCCGTGTCATAGATTTTGGTTGCTTAGTTACGATTGTGAACAAATTTCCGCATAAATTCGGTACCAGATTTTAAAAAGAAATTATAATTTCACACAAATTTTCATACCATTTTTTTATATCATTGACCATTTTGTTATTCACAGATTTTGGTTGCTTAGTTACAAAACTAAGCAACCAAAATCTATGATAAAAAATGCTATGCAATAGCTTTACCGCGGCAGTCCCCGAGTGCCACACGTATTTTTTTATAATTTCTTTTTTATTTTACTTCATAGTAGACACAGTAGGTGTATAAAGTAGAGTATGCTGCTCGGGGATAAAAGTGTCCTTAGCCTTGGGCAGACTTGAATCCTTCGCTTCATTCAGGATTATTACCATAAATCCTTAATTTCGCTCAGGATTCAATAGGCTGCCCGTGACATAACTGCTTGATCCCCTTAGTGCATAATCTACTATTAAATTACTAAAAGCTAATAGGAAATAAACAAATAAATTAATTAACTTACCAATATGTCTTTTCTCAAACATGCTTCGAAATATGAGCATTATTTTGATTTGAAAACCTTCTTCGAGATATACACTTTTAAACTTTCGCGTTGCATTATAAATATTGAAAATTGAAATGGGTATTAAACGCGTAGAAACGTGATAGATATTTCATTATACCTAATTTTCCCGACGTTTCGAGATAAATCGATATTGCTGTACTGGCCACATACATGCAAGCAGCGGCCGGCAAAAGTTGTATGAAAATCCATACCTGTCGTGTTTAACGGCCAAATAAATTACATAGTAAACTCAGATTTGTTGTGTAATTTTAAAATGGAACGATCTTTTACTCCGAAATATGACAATTAAGAAGGTAACTTATCAAAGGTTTATTTAAATTTCGAACTGGCTTGATTGATGGACTTACGTATTTACACGTTCGTCCACCAATGCCTCTTTTGCTGGCCGCTGCAGTAATGTACTATAGTGCTCTTTTTAGGCCCTCAGGTTAGAAAACATTGTGGGTCCTATTTTTAACCGACTTCAAAAAAGGAGGAGGTTATCAATTCGACGGTATTTTTTTTATTTTTTATTTTTTTTATTTTTTTTTATGTATGTTCCACCATAACTTCGCCAGTTGTTAACAGATTTTTATAATTCTTTTTTTATCTGAAAGAAGATGGTTTATGTGTGGTCCCATATAATTTTTACGAAGATCTGGTAGTTTTTTAATAATCTTGAAAAATATCAATCACCTTTTGGCAAGTAGTCGTTTACCTAGATGACATTGTTGTGTATGGGCTGATTTTTAATGTAAGTAACGGCACATGATGTAACTAAAAAATCTGAAATAAAAACATTTTATAAAAAAAATTCAAACCGACTTCAAAAAGTAAAAAATAAAACTTTTGGAGTCGGTGCTAGCTAGCTAAGGCCAAAAAAATATATAGTTAATAGAAGTGCAATGTAGAATGCCCTGGCTGGCACCGACTCCAAAAGTTTTATTTTTTACTTTTTGAAGTCGGTTTGAATTTTTTTTATAAAATGTTTTTTATTCATGGTTTATCTGTATGCAAACTTACATTAAAATCTCTTCTGCCTTTTACGAGTTAAGCGATAGCAAACAGCTTAAGAGCCGTGTAAGCACCGAATTTATGTGACTAATTTGTTAAGCAACAATATTTGTCAAATTAATTTCCGGAAGTAAAATGCATCAAAAATAGCCGCAGACGGTCAAATAAAGGACGTAATGGAATAAATTCCACCCTACTGTACTTATATATAGAAAATATAACAATGCATTTTTTTACAGGTGATCACCGATATAAAAGACTAGTTTTTCCCAAAATTTCAGCCAAATCGACCGAACGGTTTTTATTCCATACATTTTGTGCCTGACGAACACGAAAATGTTAAAACACAGAAATTTTATAGATTTGTTCGTTTACTAGGTAGCCCGTGGCGCGTAGGTTCGCGCGTTCAGCCTGCGATTATTGATGTAAGCAACGTTCGCTCACGGGATGGGTGACCAAACATTTACTAACTTGAGCTCCTCTGTGCTTCGGAAGGCACGTTAAGCCGTTGCTCCCGGCTGCATTTGCAGTCGTTAACATCCACCAATGTGTCCGCGCGCGCCTGTTCTCTTCATCAATTCATAAAGAAGGCTGGTGCCCCCCAGCAGTAGTTAGAACATTAAAAATGGCTAATGACCAACAAATGATCCCACTAATAGGTTTGCTACTTTTGAGCACTTTTACACATAACACTAAATAGTACAAATACTTATGCACACACTGAAAAAAACAGGGACCGACAAAACTCCATTTATTTATTGGGCAAAACAACTAAAATAATACTAAAAATCAATCAAAATTAAACGCGTTTTATTAAAATTGATAATAATAATAGAATGTAATTACAAAATACAAAATCAACTGCTTACAATTCATACAATCTGGGAGCTCCCTTTCTTTATTATACCTTTAAAAGAATATACCTATAACTATAAATTGATTATTAAATCTACCATACTTATTAACAACATGCGAAAAATACATGATATATACAAGTATGATTACATATTTATTACACATTAAATTAAATTACAATAATTCTTAATTTATTAAACATGCCAATATTCCGAGACCATTTTCGAGAGTAATTAATTTATATAAACAAGTTTATCGTTACTTAAAATATAAAGAAACGAGATACCTAAAATAAAATGCTACGCTGATTTTATTTAAATTTATATTTCTAATGCATTACATATTGCTGTATTTTTAAACCCTGCATAATTTGTGATTTTAATTTCTAATATAAACAATTAATTATTAAAACTAACTGCTTTAACAGCCGTAATACTAAACCTATTGGAATGAAACAAGACTTTTTATAATTACGATATTAACTTAATCTTAAAGGCAGGATTAAACAAAACACTATCGATTTTATAACTAAGCGTGGAGTAAAGTTACACCTAGTTTGAGTTAATTTTGTCTCACACACCCTTAAAATTACTCAGTTGATAACTGACAGCATCAGTTTTATTCCTAGGTGTCACTTTATTTGACGATCATTAAAATAAGATCGTATAAATAAATCGCTACGGATTGCCAATAAAAAAAATATCACAGCCTTTTCCTTTCCTTTCATGTGAAAAAGTATACATACACTGGAAGCTTAAAATAAATAAAGTTTTTGCAAAATCTAGTTACGTCCTTTTATTGCCAACTAGACTAAAAAAATCTGCGACACATTTTTTGCTATTTTCTCCCTTCTTTACATTCATCTTAGTTTTTCAAATCAGTAGATAAGTATTGAATACTTTTATTTCTAGTATCAATGGTGAACTATACCCATTTACAAAACAACACCTAATTCCTGGATTTTTTACAGTTAAAAAATCTCTGAACCTGGTACATTTACCCATCACCATAATCAAATGAAATTCACAAGCAAATAGAAAGAAATACAATAGTCAAAATAGAATTTGATTTATCAATCATTATAGATATTTAAAAAATCATTGAAAGTTATTTCATAATCAGAGCTTTGTAACAACACATTTTCTTTGGCTTTTATTTTGTCCAGACTACCACTGATCGGGCTTCAATGTAAGTCTTAAATAGAGATCCAAAATTTGCTACAGTAGCTACTCCTAAGCCAAAAAAAATGTATTGTAAAAAAACTATAATAATATGATTGTAAATCAGAATCTGATTGAAATTAATAATCATACAAATTACAAAAACTGATTCTATCGTAAAAGGTAAAAACATGCAAAATCAAAAATAACATAAATTGATCGCTTTTTCAATAGAAACACATTATTGTAATCTTTGAAATTAATTAGTAGACAATTTAGAAAGTACAGAAATATATAAGAAAGATTAAACTATATAGTTTGTATGGAAAAGAAAACAATATTTAACTATATAGGATAGACGACCCTTTTGTGGCCACCTTAAGGAAATAAATAATAAATGATAATGGCTACAACTGCACTTAATTTTCATTTAATTCTTATTGACATAGCATTAACATTCAAAGTGGCTACAACTGGTTCAGTGGACACAACTGAGGCTTCTACCCTACAATGTCGAGCAAAAACACTAGTCACATACTGAAACAAAGATATTTCATAATATGTTTTTGTTATCTTAACTAAGGAAATCAAATAAGATGAAAAACTTTACAAGTACAAAGTACACAAAGTAAAGTACAAAAGGCGGACTTCATACTAAAAGTATTATCTGCCAGTCAACCTTCAGGTAACAGATAACAGCGAATGCGGTACAAATAAAGGGTTAAAAGAAACTTTGATCAACTAGATAGTGTGTGTCATTAAGTGTGTAAACTAAAACTGTTTCTTTTATTATAATTTTGTTTTATGAAGCCATCTGCACTAATATTTGTTTATGGAAGTGAATATAATATGTTTTTGCTCGTCAGTGTATTCAGTGTAAAGACGATAAATACTTACAATAATGAAGAAGCGACAATGTAAGTTGAAGATGAAAAGCCATGCTAGTGAATTTCAATTGAATATCCATACAATAGACTATATACGAATCAACCTACAATTCATACCAAAAATAAAAGTATTTTGATGTTCTTTTTGTTAAGGTAGATAACTTCAGTGAACATCGCTGACTTTCTACCATAGAGCATTTGATAAGTATTATTGATTGGGTAATAAGATTCAAATTTCTTTGAATCTGCTGAGGTCCATCGTGGGAATAGCTAAGCTGTCGCAGGGCACAGGTTCATTTCTGAAAAAAGAAACAAATAACAACAATTATACATTTATTCATATTAATGCCAAAACATCGACGAAAATAATAATGTTTTTTTTTTATGAACGACGGATGTTAAGTATTGATAAGGCTGAAGATGGAAGCGAGCCTCTTCCGGAATCCTCAATCGCTGAGAACTGGCTATCTTATCTCTAACTGCTGGAACACAACAATACTGTAAATATTGTTGTTATGGCGTCAGACTTAGATAAGATGGTGGTAGCTAGCCAGACGAACTTAGAACAAGTCCTTCCACCAACCAAACAGAATACAATATGTACCCCCGCTGGGAATCGAACCCGGGACCCCTGGGTTTGATATCGGTGGTTGTACCACTACACTACAGAGGCGGTTAAAATGGGGAACTGCCTGATCGACGGTTAAGGTAGGGTCGTCATCAGCCATTTTTAATGTCCCTACTGCTGGGGTACTGACCTTCCTTATGGAGATGGATAAGGAGAATGGGCCATGACCCACCACGCAGGCCCAATGCGGATTGGTGGGTTCTAACGACTGGCAGCTGGGACCAAGGGCTTAGCGTGCCTTCCGAGCCCGGAGAAGCTTGAATTAGTAAATTTTTGATCAACAATCCCGTGACCGACCATTGCGAATATTGCTTAACTTCAACAATCGCAGGCCACTGCGCCACGGGTTCCTCCTAAGCCTCCTAAGCTAGGGTAACTTTCGCTATTAGTCAGTCACGAGATGGTCAACCAAATAAGATTTATTGTCTCGTGCTGCGGAAGGCCTGTAAAAGATGACGATTGAAGGTGCCTATTCACCCTTGCTTTGATGATAAGTTAAGTACTCGGAAATACAGACGCAGGGAGGGAGTTCCACTCCTTTGCTGTGCGTAATATAAAAGCTGTTGAGTGCGACATTTAGGAATATCAAACAAGAGAGCTATTCACCTTTGCTTTGAAAACGGACGGGTTATAAGTACTCGGAAATACAGACGCAGGGAGGGAGTTCCACTCCTTTGCTGTGCGTAATATAAAACCTGTTGAGTGCGACATTTAGGAATATCAAACAAGAGAGCTATCCACCTTTGCTTTGAAAACGGACGGGTCATAAGTACTCGGAAATACAGACGCAGGGAGGGAGTTCCACTCCTTTGCTGTGCGCAGTATAAAGGATAGAAAGAGTTGCGCTTTGTGCGACATTTAGGAATATCAATCAACAAAAAGGGTGGATAATTTAGATATGTTATCGGGTAGGTTAATGTTTGTATTCCTGAATTTTAGGCTGTTGGCAGTGACCACGTACACTTTGGCACTCAGTAATTTTGTCTCAACGTGACAAAAAGTCTTACCCTGGTAAATCTGCTCTGATGAAGGCATTCGGTGGTTGAGCGAACAATTCAATGCCATCTTTGTTGTCGCATATTATTCTTGATAGAGTAACTTTCTTGATCTCTGCCAGTTGACCTTAAACAAACATGCATTCTTTTTTAAATGTAATAAACAGTTAAAGGCCGAATTTAATCTGCCTGCTATTGATATAAACAGCTCCTGCTAGGCAAGCTATTTTTAAGAATGCCTATTTTTAGCCAATTAATTTGGAAGCAGAACGATTTCAATGGATTTCTCATTAAATATATTCGATCTATCTTTCGCGGCACGCGCAATCATAATACTTATCAGTCTATTGCATTCGCAAACACGTGTGATGTATGGATCTGAGTAGACATGTTGCTTTTATGACATATAGAGTTTATAACTAGATCTTACCAGGTGTGAAGGCCCCTGGGTTGACATCAGGCCCATTCTCGTAGAAGTATCGGTCGCCTCTCTTGATCCGGGAGAACTGGTCGGCCAGGATGTGGGCGAAGGTAAACCCTACCACTGAACCTTCGGTAGGCTCCTCTAAGAGTCCTCCGACCCATAAATCAATATCTTCTGGGCTCTCGTAGACTGAAGCCAAACGTTGGGCAGCCTGGAATGCAAAATTACTATTGTAAGACTTGCATATTTACACTCAAGTCTTAGATCGAAAAGTTTGTAAGGCCAATATTTTCTGTGTTTAATATTTTCTTCTGAATTCTTCTGGATTTGGTTGTTCGGTTCGGTTACGTGGAAGCTATAGATTTCGTTTAAGAATATAGTTTGCTAAGCTCGTAGTAAGTGCGTACTCGTAGTAGGAGTAAGGAGTAGCGTTTGAGATACCGACCCTGGAGCGACATCTTTATGAGCGAAGAGGTGCAAGAAGATGAAGACATCATTGGTGGTAATATGTTCGCTGAAACTTACATTAGGCACGAAGTGGGTGAAGCTGCGGACTGGATTGCTTACAGGAGACTTATGAGATAAGAGCAGGTAGTGATCGGTAGTGACCGCATTAGTTATAAACTGTGTCGCAGTCACTAGCGCCCACCTCCAGAACACATTATTAGCATAGATAGGTTTTATATCTAATAATAGTAGTTTAATAGTTATATAAAGGGCATGCAAGTTTGGGTGTGTATTTTTGCATGTGTGTGTGTGTGTGTGTGTGTGTGTACGTGCGTGTTTGAGTATTGTTTTATGAATGGTTTCGTATAACATTATCATCTAAATCCCCACTAAAGTGCTGATAAATTCCTCTGTGTCAGAGTACGACAAGTTTTGGAGCCAATGCATGGTTTTAATTTTACAGTTTCTTAAAGTTAAAGGAAAAATATCTATGATTTTATTTACTTCATTGTACATAGGAGAGGAAATAAAATGAAAATGACGTCTAGCTAATTTCAGCCTAAAAACTGCATAGTGTCTACGTCTATTTAAAATAAGAGAGTCGTCATATACAGTCTGCATATGCTTGCGCAAGAGGACTTGAAGAACATAGAGCTGTCTTACGGTTAAAAGTTTGAAAATTGAAAATAATTCAATAGTCGGAAAAATAATAGGCTTGAAAGCGATTACTTTGAGAATGGCTCTTTGAGCTCTTTCCAAGCGTATTAAATTGGTTTTACTTGAACATCCCCAAACCGTAATACAGTATGATAAAATGGATTGACCTAAAGCGTATTAAATAGTTTTCAAAGTTTCAAAGTCAATAATGTTTCTGAGTTTTTTAAAAGTATATATAAGTTTTCTGACTCGAGATGCAGTAGTTTTAATGTGTTCTTTCCAGGAAAGTGAAGAATCAATCCAAACGCCAAGGTACTTAAAGTGGGGGACGCGCTGAATTTGCAGACAGTTACAATTTGTCCAGTTGTGAAACGGTTGTGTATGAGCGCGGATAGAAAAAGCGTCAGAGGGAAGTGTGGATGCATTAGCAGTGAAAGGCATAAATTTTGTTTTATCCAGGTTGAGGGTTAACAAGTTTAGGCCAGTTCTAGGCCAACCAGCCGCCAGGAGTGGTTGAAAGCATCTTTTGCATGATAAATGTTACCGTCACGACAAGTGAATCGGGATTCTTCTTCTCATCGAGTGAGGATTAGTGGCCACCTCTGGTGTCAGAGTTTATTAATTCGCCTATAAGGCCTCCGACTTGGCTTAACGACTGTTATCAAATGAAAACAGCCGGCACCGACGGTTTAACGTGCCCTCCGAAGCACGCAAGCGCTCAGTTATAATGCCACTTTACGGTCACCCATCCGACACCTGACCGGGCCGAGCTTTGCTTAACGAACGTGATCGAATACGATCAATCTGTCAAGCGCGGCCATGAGCGCTTCGATCGGGATTGTTTGAGATACAACACATGAAGAAGAAGATTACTGTCCAATCATTGGCAGTAAAATCGTCACTGGCAACTTACATTAGGCGCGAACTGGCCGAAGCTGACGATGGGCTCCAGGCCGACGAGCCGCCGGTAGTGGTTGTAGGCGCGCACGCCGTAGTCGCGCCCGCGCTGGATGTTGATGGCCGCCAGGTCGATGCCGAAAGGGTTCCCACCGTGGAACAGGTATTTAGTCAACTGTACCAAGAATATAATATACATTAAAGTTATCAATACACATATTTATGAAAGATATCTCCACAATACTGGCCCACGCCTCAGGAGACCCGAGAGCTGGTGCCTATCTTGCCCAGCGGCTGAGTCTATGTATTCAGCGGGGCAACAGCGCCAGTGTTCTCGGTACTATGCCACGCGGCTGCGAGTTGGACGACGTTTTCTTGTTATAGTTAGTATAAGGTAGTGTAGTATGTTTATATGTTTATTATTATATGTATGAATAAGTAAGTTTTATGTCGATCATATTGTTTCTGAATCAATAACAATAAGATACACATATATCTGATTATTTTATCAGTTCCTTTGACTGTATTCGTCACATTACCAAATTGTTTTATTTGTCACAAGCCCTATGAAACGGAAATGCAAAAAATGGATATGATAGTACAACTGCCAAAAAACGTAGTCAAAAAATTAAATTTAAAATTTTAACTTAAAATCATTCTGCCAATTCCACCACACCTAATCTAAGAAATTGCGGCTATATGTTTTGAAATGGGTTAATTAGGCGCTATTACCCATTTATTTTTCTTGGCGTCACGTCAACAACTTTTATATTTGCGAGAACCAAAATTCAGCCTCCGATACAGCACTATTAGCAACTTTTAAAGATCCTCGCGTGTACAGGTATAGGGACACCGCGCAATTCAAAAGATCTGCATTGTCTAGGGGGAAATACCACAAAGACAAGAGTCTTTTTTTATGAATGAAGGTGAGACTCTTAGTCTTCATCATGTCTGATGTTAAGTAGTGATAAGGCTGAAGATGGAAGAGAGCCTCTCCCGGAATCCTCAATCACTGAGGAACTGGCTATCTTATCTCTTAACTGCCGGAACACAACAATGCTAAAAACATTGTTGTTATGGCGTCAGACTTAGATAAGATGGTGGTAGCTAGCCAGACGGACTTCGAACAAGTCCTACCACCAACCCATTATGTACCCCCGCTGGGAATCGAACTCGGGACCTCTAGGTCTGATATCGGTGGCTATTACCACACCACTAGACCACAGACGAGACACTAGGAGCATGATAACGTGTCACTGTCACGCGCTCACATCATCATCATGCGTCATATCATATCACGTGATACAGCCATGTTCATGCTACGCATGCATGTTGTCCACTTACCCCCTCAGTAACAAACGGGTCGACGGTCTGCATGGGCTGCCACGTCAAGCCCGTGATGAGTCTGTCCAGGAACGGGCGCAGGCGCAGCCGGGACGGCTGGAACATCACCTCCGGGATGGAGACGCTCTCGTACACACTGCCGGACTTGACGTTGGGAATACTGGAATATTTTTAAAAAACTTTTTAATCATAAATTCTGGTTATAGGCACTACTTGAGTTGCTAAATGTTTTCAATCATCCAAACCTTGAACAAGCCTTGAACAAGCTATCGCAAAAAATAAAACTTGAATTTGTCACCTGCATTATATAATATAATATACAAAATTTTACAAAACCGATTCAGTTTGGCAAAATTCCATTAATTTTATCATATAATGTAATTGAAGAAAATTGAGAATTCTTTATACTTATGTAAATTATAAATTAGCTGCATAGAATATATGTTTTTAGCCATCAAATCAGAAAGTTGAAGTAAAACTGAGAACAGCTTTTCTCCTTTTATTATTGGAAAGACTGTTGATGGGATAGAACTTACGTAATTCTTCCATCGACGACAGAATGACCAAACCTCATCGCTGCAGTAGAAAACTCTGCTGTCAGTGAAGGGTTGACGAGGTGGTCGTATGAAGTGCAGTAGCCAGAAGATGGAGACAAACCAAATGCTTGGACGCGCTGGAGGCCTGGAAAAATCAGAATGAATTTAATGGAGAATATTCGCTAAGTGACTCAAGTAAGTTTTTTGTACAAATAGACGATTTAGGTATCTATGACACCAAAATTATTAAGTACACTAATATTATATTAACTCGCAACTACGACACTAACATTTATAAAAGCCTGCCTGCAAATAAATACAAATACAAAACAGTGAAGTAATACACACGCAGAGCATCCAGCCATGAACACCGCTATGCTATATCACGTGATATAAAATAGCGCATCATGCTGAAGGCTGCATCATCTTGCATACTCAGCTAAAATCTGAGCGGTAAACGATACGTGATACGTTATCGAGCTATCGGGTTGTCTAATTTTAAAATCTATCGCAATCCCTTTCAATTCGTCATTTGAAAGATATTCACATACTTCAGGCCGTCATAAAAATATCTAACTATCTAATTCCGCAAGAGTACCAAGTTATAAAAGAAAGAAGGTTTAGTGTCTAACAATTCCAGTAGGCCTAGCAGGACCGGCTTTTATCGATAGGCCCCCTAATTGTCTAATTTCAGAATCTATCACAATCCCTTTCAAAGGTATTGTGATTGAGATCATGATTTATGGAATTGTGTAACATATAGTCGCAATCCCTTTTGGAACGAATGATTTTTTAAATGACACTTCATTTGACATTTCCTCAAATGTCAAATTTCGACATTTGAGGAAATGTCACACTAAAACTTCTTTCTTTTATAACTTGGTACTCTTGCGGAATTAGATAGTTAGATATTTTTAGTGTCATAGAGATGAATTTCCATAGTTATGAAATCGAAGTCATACCTACATACTTAATAATTAGTAGACCTAAAAATTTACTTTACCTAAGAGCATCGGCAACCATTCACTGTACAGTATGTGCTGGAACTCGGCCTGCGCGATTCTGCGAGCCTCCAAGTAGACCCGGTCTTGGTCCCACTCCGGATTGAGCCGGGTGAGGGCCCGGGCTATCCGGTTGTGCTCCCGGGTCCAGAGAGTGTGGAGCACTGTGAGGGAGATGATCTGGTTACCGTGGCTGTCCCCTGAAAATTAAGCTTGTTGATTGAGCAATTGAGCATTACTGTTTAAAGTATTGATTTATGAACAACGAGAATACGCGCCTTGCCTAGCTTTTATCATATCATAATGTTAATTATAAGCCTTAAGTTGGAAGCGCGCCTCTCCTAGAATCCTCAACCACTTGACTGTGAAACTGGCTAACTACTCTCTAACTGCTGTTACTGATGAAACATTGTTGTAATTGCGTCAGATTTGATAAGATGATGGCAACTAACCAAACAGACTTACCTACAAAAAAATCCTACAACCAACAAAGTTTTAAAAAAAGGAACAACTGCAACGTTCTCTTTCCTCGCCTTAGGCCATCAAAATACCTAACACCTATAAGGAAGGTCGGACTTGGTATTTAAAAGTAGAAAAATAATCTCACTAACCAGATTCAAAACAAGCGGCACCCTCCTTCACAGTGAGACATTCCGTTCTCTCCGTGAGGGGTGGCAGCTCTCGTCCGTAGTCGTTGAAGGTCCTCAGGAGACCACCAGGGCCTCTCAACATTGATATTTTCTCATCAGAGCTTCCGTATAGGTGAGATAAATCCGGAAAGTGGGTTGCGCCATTCATCTGTGAGATAAGAATAAAAAAAAATTACAACTACAGTCACTATAAAAAGTATCATCACCATACATACCATCACCTACGAGATGAAATTATCTACATTAAATATTGATAATATAATATTAGGTGTTGATAAATCACCAAGTTGAAGATTGAAATTGAGATTTGCAAGAAACTTGAGTAATTTGGAAGATAAGTTCTAAAATAAGAAAGTTTCCTATCTATTACATGAATTCTAGGTACTTATTAACTATAAATGCATTGTGGTCTTTTACCTGTCTAGCATACCCCACCGAGCAGTCTGGCGCTGGGGCCAACTGAGCCCTCACAAAGTTGTGGCACTGGTGATTGAACTGGCCGTAAAAGTCGTCTGCTGGGCCTGACGGGATGGGAGCACAGGCCCAGTGCTGGGACTCAGGGGGGAGGAAATCTTCGCCATTGGGAGAGCAGCAGGAGATAGCGCTTCCATTACCTGGCATTAGAAACAAGTTAAATAGGTACTTATATTATTATTGAGTCTATGCCATATCATAATTTTGGGAAATGAGAAACCATTGGCAAATAGAAAAAATAGTTTATCTAAATGAAATGAGTCATATCATAGATCTAAACAAAAGCACAGAACTCCGCTTAGGGCAGAAACGTCAACATGGTCTTCTGAAATTAAAAGAACACTTCGTGGTTTTGGATTACATTGGTTAGTGCATTGGGCCGGAATCCTAAGGATGCGAGCTCGAATCCCGTCAGGGCGACATGAGACTAGTCGCTTTTTTCTAATATATTTTCTTGTTTAATATTTTCAGATACTTTTCCACTTACCAATAGTGAATACTGTCCCTGCACTGGTATCATGAGCTATAAACTGACCAAACTGCATGAACATCAGGTTGTGGGTTCTGCTAGGGTGGCTCACGTCCAGAACCAATGCGTTGCTGACCACGCGCGAGCTGGGAAGTGGTGCTCCTGATGAAGAAACTCGCATAGCCCAGGTACCTGAGGAGAAGACCATTCTGCTAAAAACTAAATCAAAGCAATATGTTGACGAAATCTTGGTCTTAAAGAAAACTGCATCTATGAATGTTGAGAAGTGCTATTCAGTGCGTATTTATTTATCTAATCCAAAACTTTTTAATTGGTTCTAGAGTTACCTATACAGTGTAATTTTAAAAACACTATCCAATTTTTTTATTTCAAGTCAGAATCGGTAAGTGTACAACTTTCTCCTAGAAACATTGGTAAAATACGAGCACAATTTTTGGACTTCCCGTACTAAATCGATCACATCATCATCATCATCAGCCTGTCGCAGTCCACTGCTGGACATAGTCTGATTTGCATGAAGAGTCAAAGTTTGTTTGTCATATTTCAACCCATGTTTCTAGGAGAAAATTGTTTACTTACAAGTTCTTAGCTGAAGTAAAAAATTTGGATACAGTTTTTAAAATCAGCCTGTATATTATGCAAAATGTATTTACCACTTAATGAGTCTCCAATTTAATTTAAGTAGGATTATCAGCAGTATTGTTTTACGCATTCTCATACAAAACTGTCAAACTGACAAATGCGTTTTATGGAACGCGAAAGTTTAAAATCTTATAAAACTGTCAAAATAAATTATTCTTAATATATTTAAATATTTCATTTCCTTTATGGTCATTAATATTTTATCAAAAACTTGTCATTCAAAAAATATATTATGAATACCTAAAATATGAATCATACAATGTTTTTCTTTAGAATCTCTGGTTTACAAAAGTTTACTGCGTACAAGCTAGCTAGCTTTTTTTAGCTTACAAACTGGAATTGTGTTACTAATATGTAGTTACCATCGCTATAATCCGGTGGAAGCAGTCTCTCGAAGCCGGTGTGGACAGCTCCCCATGTTGCAGATTTAGGATTGTTGCACTCTCCACCGAAGGTTCGGTACCGGCTGGGAGGGTTGGAGCAGGTCGGAGCAGGAGGGCAGAACGGGCCTTATTAAGAATAAGACATTCATAATATTAATGTTATTTGTACGGTTTACACCGAACATACCGCGTTGTCAGCAATTTCACGAGTTGAACGCGCTCACTCATAAACATAACTTACGTCATCCAAAGTCGTAATTATTAATTTTTACTTATATTAATTTAGTGTCTAAGCAACTATACAACTGTAAACATTTTATAATAAACTAGCGGATCCTCGCGGTTATACCTGCGGGGTGCCCGTTCCCGTGGGAATATCGGGATAAAATATAGCCTATGTCACTCGGGAGAAATGTAGCTTTCTAATGGTCTAAGAATTTTGTAAATCGGTCCAGTAGTTCCTGAGCGTTCAAACAAACAAACTCTTCAGCTTTATAATATTTAGTACATTTAGTGTCTAAGCAACTGTACAACTGTAAACATTTTATAATAAACTAGCGTATCCTCGCGGTTTTACCCGCGTGGTGCCTGTTCCCGTTAGAATATCGGGATATAGAATATGTCACTCGGGAAAAATGTAGCTTTCTAATGGTCTAAGAATTTTGTAAATCGGTCCAGTAGCTCCTGAGATTAGCGCGTTCAAAAAAAAAACTCTTCAGCTTTATAATATTACTAGCTGTTAGCCGCGACTTCGTCCGCGTGGAATCCTTTTATACATGTATTAGTTTTCCGCCCGCGACTTCGTCCGCGTAGATTCTACTTTCCCCTTAAGGGAAAATCCTTTCTTACCTATCTACATGCCAAATTTCAACTCAACCCGTCAAGTACTTTGAGCTCTGCGAATTTGAATAGAATTTCGAAAAATCCTCTCTTAGTGCACCCCTAGACCTCACAAGGAACCTATGTGCCAAATTTGAAGTCTCTAGACCTAGCGGTTTGGGCTGTGCGTTGATATGTCAGTTAGTCAGTCAGTCAGTCAGTCAGTCAGTCAGTCAGTCAGTCAGTTTCTTCTTTTATATATTTAGATTAAAGATTAATAAGTATAACTTGAAATCTCATAAAGTGGGTTTTCTTCAAGACACTCGAACTATTAAGACTACTACTACAATTTAACTTCTATTTATGAAGTATCGAGTACGTAGTCAACTAAGCGCTCATACAATAATGCATTCTTCATATCGACCGTGAAAAAATATATGAACAGCACCAACAAAAGTGCGCATGCGACTCGTCATCCTCATATACGTATACATCCGAACTTTTAAAGCTCCTAGGATCTTGGATAATGAATCTTTATAGTTGAAGTTCACCTACTAGACTGCGAAAAGTTGTCTTATTAACTAAAAAGCTTCCACGTGCCCACTTCGCTTGCCGACAATAATTTTTACTGGTGATGTTATTATTAATCACAATCGAATATAGCCAAAGGCATACAAGGATAATGTAGCTTTCTAATGGTGAAATAATTTTCAAAATCAGCCCCTAATTATCTAATTTCAATATCTAACACAATTCCTTTCAAAGGTTTTGTGATTGTGATAGTGATTTATGGAATTGTGTAACTTATAGTCGCAACACCTTTCAGAACGAATGATGTTTCAAATGACACTTCATTTGAAACTTCTCCATGCATTTGAAAGATATTTACAACTGTCACTTTGCTTAGACAGTTCAATTTCGTTCATTCAATACCTTTCAAAACGCGTCCCGATCACAATCCTTTCAAATGACAAATAGTGACGGCCTGAAGGGATTGCGATAGATTATAAAATTAGATAATGAGCCCCCAGTTCAAAAGTTCAAAAGATTAGGTACTTCCTACAAAATCGCTTTATAATCTTAGAAAGGCATAATTTGTTTTTTTTTACTTTTTAGTTCGTTTTGCACGGCACATATATTTTTAAAACGCTACATATTGTATTCGGTATGGTTGGTGGTAGGCTCGTTGTAAGTCCATCTGGCTAGCTACCACCATCTTATCTAAGTCTGACGCCATAACAACAATGTTTTCAGCATCGTTGTGTTCCGGCAGTTAGAGATAAGATAGCCAATCCCTCAGTGATTGAGGATTCCGGGAGAGGCTCGCTTCCATCTTCAGCCTTATCAATACTAAACAACAGGTATGATGAAGGCTAAGAGTCTCACCGTAGTTAATAAAATTTATATATATATAGCTTAGATGCGTCATGCTCGTGAACGGGTGCTGTCATTGGGATGGGTCTGCTCATGTCTGATTGTGTTAAAATGTGTTGAGATATTTATATTTTTGTTTCAATTTTATAAATTATATGTTATTTATGATGTTTTGAATTGAGAACGTGGCACTGCTTGATCAGAATAAATAAAAAAATAAGTAATGTTCTCCAATTATTGTAATTAAGTATATGAAAGCCATTATTATTATTATTTTTAATTTACTTTAAATACGCTTCATGATTATGACCCAGCTAATGCGTCTTCCAGTAACATTGTAAGTTGCGTCTTATATTAATGCACTTTTATCTTTCTTTTTTTTTGTTTTTGCCATTGTATTTTTTATATTTATACACTTTAACATAAGTACCTGAAGTATGTCATGCTCACTCAAACGTTTCTTCGGCGGTGTCGTGTGAGGCGGGTCGTTACGTTACCTAATATGGTTGAGCGAAGCGATGGCTGGTTCATGCGTCATGCTCGTGAACGGGTGCCGCCAGCGGAAATGGGTCTACTTTAGTCTGCTTATCTTAATGTTGTGCTTAGAGCTAAAATATTTTCATCTAAAATGATTTGCTATCGACGTGTATGTACGTCACAACTTGCAGTACAGTAACCTTGTAATGCGAGAAATGTTAAATGTAAGTCCTTCCTTGCGAGTTGAAAATTGTTTACGGTTAGGATAACCATAAACTGTAATATTATAATTAGTATTTTCTTTTGTGATGGAAATTGACCTTACTGATATGTTAAGCTCACTTTTGAATATGACGACTCTGTATGAAATAAAACAGGGAGAAAAAAATAGCCCTTGACGAGTTTCTTGCCGGTTCATCTCGTTACAAGGTCTCACGCCGTAGGGTTTGTGAACCGACGGCGTAGCTTCTTTGACGTTCATAAGTGCTTGTAACAGCCTAGACTGAATAAATGATATAGAATTTTGAATGTTGAATTTAGAAAAGCAACCAAAAATTGGGACGTGCTTATAGCACGTCCCAATTTCATAAGTTATGTTCTACATTACCGTCTGTATGGCCAGTGAGTCCCAACGCCAGTTCTTCATCAGATATAGCTTGACGAGCCTTCAACTCCTGGGCAGCGAACAGGTTGAGAAGTCCACCTTGAGCCAGCTTATCTGCTCGTCTGTCTGTCGTCATCACTGACTGGAATGGAAAGAGGTTTACCACTTATAAGTGGCATTTATGTTTTAACACGTTCACTGCGCATCACCCGTAATCGGCCCGATGCGGTACGTAAACTCTGTGCGGACAGTAAAAAAACAGGGGGTAATATATAAAATATGTCATTAATGATATCAGTATGCTTCTGTGGTGTTCGGAATTATGTACCTACATACATATTTCGATTATTTCATATTGAACTGTAAATTTTTTTTGAGAACAAAGTGTAATGTGCTTATGTGCCCGACAAAGATGTCGGTCATTCGGGGGCCCCTTGAAGATGGGGGCTAATTGTCTAATTTTAAAATCTATCCCAATCCCTTTCAATTCAACTCGTCATTTGAAAGATATTTACATATTCAGGCTGTCACTATTTGACAATTGAAAGGGATTGTGATCGGGAAGCATTTTGAAAGGTATTGAATGAACGAAATTAAACTGTCCAAGCAAAGTGACAGACCAAAATATCTTTCAAATATAAGGAGAAGTGTCAAATGAAGTGTTATTTAAAACATCTTTCGTTCCGAAAGGGATTGTGACTATAAGTTACACAATTCCATAAATCACAATCACAATACCTTTGAAAGGGACTGTGATAGATTTTAAAATTAGACATTTAGAGGGCTGGTTTTTCTCTCTCGTGCGGTGCGTGTATCTTTGCTATTTCTATGAGTACGACAGAGACGAATATAGTTTTCGGTTTGTGAGTACAAGTGTAGATATAAATCATCAAAATATTGCGGCGGGCCTTTATTGACCCCCAACGCACCGAACATGAACAATAACCGTTAACGGTCATCCACCAAACAAAGCAGGCCCTCCATCGCACCAGATGAGTTGGTTTTTTTTTATAAGGCTGAAGATGGGAGCGAGCCTCTCCCGGAATCCTCAATCATTGAGGAACTGGCTATCTTATCTTTAACTGCCGAAACGCAACAATGCTGAAAACATTGTTGTTATGGCGTCAGACTTAGATAAGATGGTGGTAGCTAGCCAGGCGGACTTACAACAAGTCCTACCACCAACCAAACCGAATACAATATGTACCCCCGCTGGGAATAGAACCCGGGACCCCTGGGTCTGCTACCGGTGGTTGTACCACTAGACCCAAGAGGCGGTTAAAAGTTATTGTTTTTTTATGCAATGAACGTGTTAAATACTACTTTAACTAATACTCTGGATCATCTCTCATTTTGTGCATTTGCAGAAACACCCATATAATCATTGGCCCCGTGTGGTATGCCACGGCCCCTTTTCCTTATCGATCCAAAAGATAAGCCTGGGTAAATTAAAATGACTGATAACAATTACGAAAAAAATCTGGTTAGGTACGTGAATAGCCGTCTTCAAAAAATTTAAGAAAAAAATAGTTTTTTTTAATAGAAAAATATTGGAAAGAATCAACTCGGCCACAAGTGAATTCTCAGATGGGACTCGAACCCATGACCTGAATACTTCATGGAATCTAGTCTGATATATCAAAACGCCTTACCAAGTGGTGAGCGAAGTATGGAGATGTGGTGTCCACTATGGTGTTTTTCTGGTCCACAAGCTTCTCAGACCTGGACAGCCAATCCTGCAGCTTCTTCCGGGACTGCTGGTGGGCCACCTTCACATCCTTTGGACTGGTGAATGAGGCGGAGCGGAATTTGCGATCTGATTCCGCTATGAAACAATTTTACGGATTTTAAGTTCGCTGTACGAGTATTTCACGAACTAAGATCTAATTGTCCGTATTTTTAAAGGTTTTTGTTTTCCCGACGTTTCGGCACCTTTTCAGCTGCCGTGGTTAGGGGGTAAAGATGTACGTATGACAAATTTGTTTGTAAATTTTTTCGATTTTAATTTTAACTTTGACAAAGTCCGATGATGTTTAAATGGTGGTCTTTTGGGGACTCTTTGTAATGCCTATCAATTTTACATCTCATATAATATAAAAGAGATGGGAAGTGGACTTCAGAAACATCCAAAACGTAATTACAAAAAAGCAAAAGTAAAAAAATTTTAAACTCTCGACGGTAAAAACGTACTTAATTGAAAAAGGATAGAATCATTTAAAAGCCTCCGACTTATCATCCGTCGGGGGTTGCCATCACTATTATACATTTTTTAAGCATGAATTATTCACGGTACTATAAAACTGCAAAACTATAGTTCATTTAATGGCAGCCCCCGACGGATAATTAGGTCGGGGGATTTTTAATTATTTTATCCTTTCTCAATTAAGTTTTGTCCGTCGTGGATTTTATTTTTTATTTTTAGAGAGCATATGTATTATAAGTACATTGTAATACATTAAACCCACTACTGAAAACCGCTTCAAAATCGGTTTTGGTTTTGCTCAAACAAATGTTTACTACAGCGCCCCCTACTGAGGAAAACTTTTATAAGAGCATTCATCAATCAATCCCAAACTCACTACCGAAAACTGCATCAAAATCGGACAGGTATTTTCGGTTTTGCTCAAACAAATGTTTACTGTAGCGCCCCCTGCTAGGCGATTGCGTAAGAGTGATCGTATTCCTTTGACAGTTCATATTGTATCAAAACGTATGTCATTCCATACAAATTGCAGCCGATTGAATACGATATGAACTGTCAAATGAATACGATTACCTTACGCAATTGCACCCCTGAGTTGTCACCGTAACAGCTATCTAAGAACATTCACCATTCAAACTTAAACCCATTACTGAAAACCGCATCAAAATCAGACTAGTAGTTGGAGATAAATGGTAAATGGTAACATTGGTTTTCAAAACAAATGTTTACTGCAGCGCCCCCTGGTGTGTTGACACCGTAACACACACATTTTTTTTTTTTTTTTTGTAAGAAAAAACATACAAAACGTGGTCATCCCACATAGGAGTATCTCAAAACTTGACAAAGATAGGAAATAATATGTGAAGAGGTGTGCAGACCCAGCAGAGTATTCTTGTAACTAGAGTCACTAACATTAAATTACCTGCATGGTCGCTGCCAGTGAAGCAGCAGACTCCTAGCTGCTTCGCGTCCAGATGGCACACGGGGTTTAGGGAGCCAGGTCTCATGACCGCTGGACACTGGACCCTGGGCACGCAGCTGCCCTGACGAGGGCATACCGCGCACGGTCGCTGTTGCTTGTGTATATGGGCTGGAGGCGAAATATATAACGTTTTTTATATTCCATAACTTAAAGTTTTTAATGAGACTACGTAAAAGTTCTGTTGTTTTTCAAATGTTATTTTATAGTAACAAAAGTTATTTTTTAAACAAGACCTTGATTTTTGTTTATTATGTAACTCTATCAACGTTTGGCTTTTATAACTTACTAGCAGCTGCTCGCGGGTTCCCGTTCCCGTGGGAATATCGGTATAAAAAGTATCCTATGTTCATAACCAAGCTATCTACTATTTGTGTACCAAATTTCATCCAAATCCGTTCAATAGTTTTTAAGTTTATTTGTTGCAAACAATCAAACAAACAATCAAATCTTTCCTCTTTATAATATTATTTTAAGTATAGACTAATTTTGATGCATTTTGATTTATGAATAGACTTTATTAAAGGTTATCTTCATAAGGGGTTTGAATTGAAAATCCAATGAGATCTTGAATATTGGTATTTTACAATGCTATTTTTAAGTGGTTTTAAACAAGAAAATATACAAAAAATATCAACTTGTCTTCTAACGTTGCCTCACTTGGAGAATCCAATATGAAGAAAATTCATAATTTGCCTTTGCTTTACAAAGTTTTAAAAGCCGTTCAAACTATTGCCCAAAGTACTAAACACTAAAAAAACCAATAACTAATTTACTTACCTTCCTCTTTACTAACGCCAAATCGATTTACAGTCCCGTGTCCTTCACAATGTACTTTTATAACAGGACACACCACCACCACGAACAAAAATATTTCCAAGACTAATCGTAATACATTCATTGTGAACTGAATTATAATCAATGTTTTAGGATAAAATTACTATTGAACATTATTACAGCGTATGCGCATGGAGGCGATGAGGAAATGAACGAATTTCGTTTGTCATGGATTGTCTGTAAAATTGTAGGTAGTTTGTTTTTTTTAAATATTTTAGTTGTTAAAATGATTGTCAGGCGGAGCTATTCCCACCCGATCCATTGTAACTAATCCACCGAGAATTTCAACCGTTCCTTTAATAATTTTCAACTCCTAACGGATCCTTAATTTTTTAACCGACTTCAAAAAAGGAGGAGGTTCTCAAGTCGACTGTATTTTTTATTTTTTTATTTTTTTTTATGTATGTTCCACCATAACTTCGCCAGTTGTTAACAGATTTTTAAAATTCTTTTTTTATCTGGAAGAAAATGGTTTATGTGTGGTCCCATATAATTTTTACGAAGATCTGGCTAGTAGTTTTTTCATAATCCTGAAAAATATCAATCACCTTTTGGCAAGTAGTCGTATACCTAGATGACATCATTGTTGTGTATGGGCTGATTTTTAGTGTAAGTAACGGCACATAATGTAACAAAAAAATCTGAAATAAAAACATTTTATAAAAAAAAAATCAAACCGACTTCAAAAAGTAAAAAATAAAACTTTTGGAGTCGGTGCTAGTTAGCTAAGGCCAAAGAAAATATAGAATATGTAGAATGCTTTGGCTGGCACCGACTCCAAAAGTTTTATTTTTTACTTTTTAAAGTCGGTTTGATTTTTTTTTATAAAATGTTTTTTTTTATTATCCTTGTCTAGCCCGGAGACTAAAGACAGGACCTACGATGGAGGGAGCTAACCCAGAAGGTGCCTATTCACCCTTGCTTTGAAATATAATTATATAATTATAAGTACTCAGAAATACAGACGCAGGGAGGGAATTCCGCTTTTTTGTTGTGCGCAATGTAAAAGCTGCTATCTGCTGCCATCATTCTGCATTTGCATGATTGCATGCATTTTATTGTTGATTGTATCACTGTACCTATCCAAAATAAGCTAATAAGTACTAGAGTAACAGATGGGAATAAATTATTAATATTTATTCTTGATCCCCTACACAGGGGATCCGATGGGAAAGAAAATAATAAAATAAAAACATTTTATAAAAAAAAAACAAACCGACTTCAAAAAGTAAAGAATAAAACTTTTGGAGTCGATGCCAGCCAAAGCATTCTACATTGCACTTCTATTAACTATATTTTTTTTGGCCTTAGCTAACTAGCACCTACTATTTTATTTATTTTTTACTTTTTGAAGTCATTTTGATTTTTTTTTATAAAATGTTTTTATTTCAGATTTTTTTGTTACATTATGTGCCGTTACTTACACTAAAAATCAGCCCATACACAACAATGATGTCATCTAGGTATACGACTACTTGCCAAAAGGTGATTGATATTTTTCAGGATTATGAAAAAAACTACTAGCCAGATCTTCGTAAAAATTATATGGGACCACACAAAACCATTTTCTTCCAGATAAAAAAAGAATTATAAAAATCTGTTAACAACTGGCGAAGTTATGGTGGAACATACATAAAAAAAAATTAAAAATAAAAAAATACAGTCGACTTGAGAACCTCCTCCTTTTTTTGAAGTCGGTTAAAAAACAGATATTGGTTGCAGTTGCAGGGGATCGGATGGGAATAACTCGTCAGGCGTTATCCACAACCACAGCGCTTTTCATTTTGGTTTATAAACTTATCTAGCTTCCGCCCACAACTTTGTCAGCGTGGACGGACATTTGGATATTCCTTAGGGGATATTTTACGGGGAATAAAACTGTCCATGAGCTCTATTTTTGAATCACTCGTCTCGAGGATTCTACTGATTTTCGTGCGACGTTTGAGTTTCCGTATTCCGTAAAAGCGTCCTTGCCTGGATATACATAAATTCGCTTTTCGCTTGTAGTATCGCCTCCCAACGTGAGCGCGCGAGGGGCAAAGCGAAAAGCATGCTATGTCCACGCATGCAAGATCGCAAATCGCCTGATCGCCTCCTCGTTCGCCTCGCCACTCGCGCGACGAGTGATTCAAAAATAGAGGTCCAGGTTTTAATATGAACTAAATCCGTCCGCTGACTAAGAGAAACATTGCTATTTCTTATTATCAGTAAAAAAATCAAATCGTAATCAATAGGTACCTACTACCATATTTTTATGGGAAACAAAATTATTATTACTGAAAAATATGCACATTTTACCAACAAATATTTTATTTGCCTTTTATATTAAATGGGCATTCTCTTGGCATCATTCTTAATCGTCAAATTTAAGAAGAGGCCGAGGATGGAGCGAGCTTGCCTAGAAATAGCCTATTCACTCGAGCTTTAAATATACCAGGGTTATTACCGGGTTAATTTTTTTTATTTAAATAAAACAGTAAAAGCTTTCTGATAGTGTATATTTTTTTATTTTAATAAAACTGACATAGTTTTTTTTTTGTAATTTATTAAAAATTACCATTTGACACTATTCTTAACTAGAATGACACATTTACTTAAAGATGTAAGTATTAAAGAATGTATTAATTATTTTTTACACAAATACACGAAGCCCACTGCTCCACAAGGGAATAATTCCCACTACTTATTATCATTTATTTATTTATTTACTAGTTTAGAATAATTTACAAATCACAGTCATCATTGATCTTCACTCTTTTTAAATCATATTATTTTAATATGCTAATTAAATTATGAATAACATTATGAATTCATAAACAGAATCACCTTAGTAATTAAAATAAAACAAATATCGAGCAATAGACGTATGTTATATTTGTATAAATGATAAAGTTTCTGCAATAGTTTTGCAATAAGCTGATGAGAATTTATTGACCCTATATGGTCAAGTTACAAAATAGAACTAGGTAAGTACAATTTTCTGAAAAATTTCATTACGAACCTGGACTCCACAAATAATTAAATTCTTGATCATTTCTAAGAGTGAAGATTAGGCCTATAATAAGACTGATAAAGCATGAAACTGTACAATTTCGTGACACCGAGGACTGACAGTACTTATTTCTGTATTTAGAATGCCAATACGTATTCTTCATCAGCCTTATATAGGATTTTGTGTTTTGTGTTTTAAAGTCTGATTCTTGCCGTTGCTGCCTGCCACGGAAATAGCATTCTGTTATTTTATTAACTAAAATAGGTAAACAGCAACTTTAGAATACATTCTTCTGTCGCGACAGAAAAGAAAGATAAGCGTATCTCCAGGTAGAAGCATTACGTTTCAATGCTGTCTCGTGGCGGTGGTTTCGGTTCACTCGGGAGATAGAAACCAAGAACAGCTCCAACTGAAAATAGAAGATGCCATTATTAAATGTGGATTTTTGATTTATCGTGATTAACGTGCAAAATCGATATCGTCATCAGATCGGATCTTTGGCCATGTAACATAATAAAAAAATATACGAGTATTTACAACATCCAAATCAAGATGGAATATAAATCGTGCTGTGTAAAGAAGTATTGCACAAACACTTTGAGGGGCATGAGAAAACCGTCAAAGCACTTTGACCAATCTTAGATCAAGAAATTCTATTAAAAAACCATCATGTCATGGACGTTTTGTTTGTGTTTTCTTTTTATTGAAGTTACATTTCGACACACTTTACTTTGAAGGCGATGATTGAGCGAAGACATCACAAAACTTCCAAACAAATTTTTGCTTTTTAGTTTTTTTAAAGCAGTTAATTATTTTTAACTTTTTAGTGTCTGTAATAGGTTGTTTGGTAAACTACAGAAGGTTTTTTCTATATAAGATTAGGTTTTATGTACATTTACAAAAATATCGTGCAAAATTCGGTTATGATGACATCGTCCAAGTTAATTGAAACATTTATAATGCTCATTACATAAAAGCGACTGGACCAAACTATATCAAATTTTTATGGAACCAAATGGCAACTATACCGCATCGAACAATTAAGGAATCACGTAAATCGGTTCAGAAATCTCGGCGTAATCGGTGTACATACATAAAAAAAATAAAGTAAAAGAAGATTCGTAGTCGTTGAAAATAGCTTGGTAATATTAAAACAATACTGCGCTAAGAGATGGCAAATGGCAGGCCCTTGTTTTGTGGTAAAGAAAAAAATAAGCAACAATAGTAAAACAAAACATCAAACGGAAACAACTCAATGATGCCATTTCACTTACATAACGTGATACTGCCAAATATAATGAAGGAGGCTTCGCAATGATTGTCCAGCGTGTACTTGAGGATATTGACACCCAGGACTGCGCTCCCACGGCCCACCATCAGGGTCAGGCAAACAGCCATAGCTCTGTCGGTAAACATATTCCACATTATTCCATGGGCGTAGCTATAGCTTTCACAAGTAGGGGGGTTCGATGTTCCAAAATATATTTACCAAGAGAAATGCTACCTAGTTTTTGGCGCTTTGTCATTTATCAACAGGTGAATGCCTTAATCCGCGATCTGCCGCGTGGTGCTTTAAAATACAAATACAAATACTTTATTTGCCATTAAATAGGGTAGGTACATTATAATGTTTATGTTATAAAAATAAAAAATAAGATCCTATTCAGCCATATACAATAACATTAATATGGAAAAGCCCACACTTACGAAAACTGCGATATTTTACTATAAATAAAAATACTAATTTGGGCTATAAAGTACTGCATATAGCATCCTAATATATACTTTACTATTTAATAATGCTCAAAAAAGTCAGGAGCTCTATTTTTGATTCACTCGTCTGGAGGTTTCTACTGTTTTTCGTGCGACGTTTGAGTTTCCGTATTCCGTAAAAGCGACCTTACCCGTATATACATAGCTTCGCTCTTATCCTGTAGTACTGCCTCTTAACGCGAGCGCGCGAGGGGCAAAGCGAAAAGCGTGCTATGTCCACGCAAGCAAGGTGGCTATTCGCCTGATCACCTCCTCGTTGGCCTCACCACTCGCGCGACGAGTGATTCAAAAATAGAGGTCCAGGCGCTTTGCCCCTCGCGTTGGGAGGCGGTACTACAGGCGAAAAGCGAAGCTATGTATAAACAGGTAAGGTCGCTTTTACGTAATACGTAAACTCAAACGTCGCACGAAAATCAGTAGAGTCCTCGAGACAAGTGAATCAGAAATAGAGCCACTTAGGGTGAAACATAAACTTGTGAAGTCAAGAACACAGGTGTCTTCAGTCGTGACCGTATCCCACTTGGTAGTACTTTTTTTCACTCGAGACACAAGATTGAAATTATGGCTAAGCGTTTAGAAGGATGGTAGATGACCTCATGCTTACTGAAAATCTATTAGTCTGACAATTGAAGTAAATGATATGATTTTCCTTAGAAATACGAAACAGTACCTACTTTACTGTTATTTATTTAATCGTATGGCGGTCATAAGAATAGCATAAGAATAGAATTATTGTATCTTAACATTCCGATTTCTTAGCCAATTAGCTGCGTCTTGGGTGAGGTTGTCGATGTCTTCTACTGTTTACCATCTAGTGAGACAGCACATAACAAAATCTTACTTGACATAAGTAGGAAAGACGTCTACGCTGAAACTGGACAGAAGGCCAAAGTTCAGGACACTGGTGATGAAGGTAACCACGAGGATCCCGCTGACATACCAGATCGTGGTGAAGTTAACGCAGATAGCTGCGATACCAGCCACGATCTACGTTAATGATACAAACGATATTAATAAAACATATCATGATATTATAAAAAAATATTTGACTGGTCTAGGTCTAGATAGAAGAATAGAAAAAGGTCTTTCGAGATTTCTTGAGGTCTCTTTACGGTACAAAAGAAAAATTAAGAATCGTTAATGTCGGAAAATGCGTAAGTATTTTAAGTTACACATCTTAGATCTTACATTTCGAATTCAAGATCTTTGAAAATATCGAAAAACACAGGTAAATCAGCAAGATTCCTGAGATACATCTTTTTAGATTTTTTTTCAAGCTACAAAAAAACGTTTATTTGTATAATGTTCCTTATAAACATTATCGTTTGTTATTTATTATTCATGACGAGATCTACCTGAATAGTGATAAGCAGACGCTTCCTCCCAACAAAGTTGACGATGGCACTGATTAGGACATTGATGGTAGCGAGCAAAACGCCCACAGCAAACACCGTTGTCAAAGCAAACTCGTTCATAGTGCAGTCATCGGCCTCCAACTAAAACATTCCCAAGTCAATAACAAAAAAACAAATGTCTCTGTACAAAACTAGATGTACAATAACTCATCATCTACATCATCATCAAATTAGATGTACAAATGTCATAACTTTACTTCTCGCTTTCGATTTAAAAAAATACAGTTATAGTGCGACAAGGCATTTAATGAACGCGGGGGCGCTGTAGACTGTCAAAATGACGTCACACAAGATGACGTTTCAGTTTCTTTTTTGCCACTTATAATTTTAAGCCTTAACGTACGTGCGACAAGGTTTATAATAACGCGGGCGGAGGTTCTGCAAAACTGTCAAAAATTACGTTTCATGTTAGTAGCTGCTTTTTGCCACGTTCAATATAAGCCTTGTCGCACTGTAAACCTATAGCGTTTTTTTTTTTTATTTTTTTAATAAAATTGTTTGTTTCTCTTTATTTTAAATTGTTATTCACATTTTGATTTTTGGTTTCAGGGAGGAGTGAAATGGCGGCGATTTGATACCTGCCATAACCCTATAGCGTATTAGGTAGCCTGGCTGCGGCAACCAGTCGAACATTATAGCAGCCAATTGGCTGCCGTGCAATCGGGCGCGTTGTTTACTGCCGGGTAACTCTAAGGGCGGTTTGAACTCCTCCTAAACATATTTATTTATTTTTAAAGTAATAAAATTCTGTCTTCGTGTCCGGGTAAATCTACGGGCAGTTTGAACGCCGTCATTGTCCTCGACATATAAAGTGTCATGCATAAGTGCGAAAATAATAAAGGTTATGCTGCTAAACGCTACTCGTCTGGGACCTATATTCGTAACTGGAAGGGTAAATCTACTGGCGGTTTGAACGCCTTCATTGTCCTCGACATATAAAGTGTCATGCATAAGTGCGAAAATAATAAAGGTTATGCTGCTAAACGCTACTCGTCTGGGACCTATATTCGTAACTGGACGGGTAAATCTACTGGCGGTTTGAACGCCGTCATTGTCCTCGACATATAAAGTGTCATGCATAAGTGCGAAAATAATACAGGTTATGCTGCTAAACGCTACTCGTCTGGGACCTATATTCGTAACTGGACGGGTAAATCTACTGGCGGTTTGAACGCCTTCATTGTCCTCGACATATAAAGTGTCATGCATAAGTGCGAAAATAATAAAGGTTATGCTGCTAAACGCTACTCGTCTGGGACCTATATTCGTAACTGGACGGGTAAATCTACTGGCGGTTTGAACGCCGTCATTGTCCTCGACATATAAAGTGTCATGCATAAGTGCGAAAATAATAAAGGTTATGCTGCTAAACGCTACTCGTCTGGGACCTATATTCGTAACTGGACGGGTAAATCTACTGGCGGTTTGAACGTCTTCATTGTCCTCGACATATAAAGTGTCATGCATAAGTGCGAAAATAATAAAGGTTATGCTGCTAAACGCTACTCGTCTGGGACCTATATTCGTAACTGGACGGGTAAATCTACTGGCGGTTTGAACGCCGTCATTGTCCTCAACATATTTTTATATTTTTAGAGTAATAAAATTCTGTCCTCGTGTCCAGTTAGGAATATAGTATGTCGAGGACAATGACGGCGTTCAAACCGCCCGTAGATTTACACTGCCGCGTGTGCGTAGGCTGTGCGCGTACGCGGGCTCCAGTGGCGAAGGCTCCATACATACCGATTCCCATCGGCTTCCCTTTTAGAAATCCTATCCTATTGATCCACCATACGTTAAGAGAAGTTTTGGAGAAATTTTGGATCTGGCTTACTTCCGCCATATTTTGACCCCTCGCCAATGGCGGGCTCCCATACACTGTCACATGTTCGACTGGCTGTCGCACCCTAGCTGCCTAGTGCGCGCTGCTGTCTAACTCATTAATTTGGGATCGTTTTCGAAGAACTGGTTAATGACGAAAGTTACAAAAAGTTTATGAAATGAAATTAGTCATATGCACCAGAATGTCCAAGAAAATATGTATTGTGAGGTCATTTCTAAACCTCAATAACGTACACACACACGGATAATGTTATGTACTTGTAATCTAGTTCCATTTCTTCTACACAAAAGTTGTTTATTTCAGTTTGTTGATCAACTGCATACTGGTTGTTGATATTATTTATTTTAGTGTACCCACGTTTATGATTCAAACGGAAGTTAAATCATACTATATAAAGGATAAACATTGTGCAGATACAGATTCACGTGTCCTACCTATGTAATGTTTGATCGTTCCAGCAAACATATATAATCTCAGAACTACTGCTGAAACAAAGGTTTGTCTGTTATTTTACAGCTTAACGTTACTGATAAGAAAACTCATTTATGTCATTTGCGCTTTGACTTCTGCGACGCTATAATACCACTGTGATCCTATCAAAGCTGCGAATTCATCGGCAAATAATGTGAGGTAATACGAGAAAAATAAAGTATATTTCGGTAATGTAGGTAGGACTTTTAATCTGTATATCCTTATGAGTATTGTTAGAGCTTTTTATGTTTTCGTATAAGTACGATGATATTGACGATGACTTCGATTTAAGCTGTCTAGCTGTACCTGAGCTTGTATTTTCGAATAGAAATCGAAAAGCAACACTTGCTAACCGTGTGCCAATTTTTTGCAAAAGATGTGGCTTTTTAGTTCTCTATTAAAATTAGCATGAGTACTGTCTAATACTAAAGAGTACCTGAACGGCTGTGTCGTTCTGAGAATTCCTCAGTCTCTGGCAGAAGGTGATGTCCTGGTCTCCCTTCTGGACTGACTTCGTGAAGCCGTCCGTCATGTAAGGAAGCCACACCATATGTGGATGCATACTGAAAAAGTAGTTAAGCGTTATAAATCTAGTTCTCTCAATGTGTTTGTGCCGTTTGTCCAAAACTAGTACATCCGAAATCAATGGAGAGTAGGCTCCATCCGTAGTTTCGGGAAACTTACGGGGGCCCGTATCTTAGTTGACGGGCTTAGTTAGTACTCTATGACTCACTGATGTGGCTGTCATACTACTGTATGAAAATGTGACAGTAATGACAGCGGCGAAACTGGTTGCTTAGGTGATTTTACATCAGATAATCAGCCAGCGGATATCTTTAACCACTAAGGAACTAGTTATCTTATATCTTAACTGCCGGAACACAACAACGCTGAAGAGATTGTTGCTATGGCGATAGACTTAGATATGAACAATATACCGTGCAATTTTTTTATTGACCCAAGCTTAAGGGGAAGGTCATGTTAAGTGTTTAGAATAAAATGAACAAGGAATTTTATTTTTTAAAAATATTTTATTTTTTTAATAATTTTTATTTTTATATTTTATCGACAATCATTCGGATATAATACCCAAACAACACCAAAAATAAAAAAATAAAAGCAAAAAACAAATTAAATAAGTAAAAATACTAAAACAGCTGATCGCCGGCGCGGTAGGTGCTCGGGCGGTCACTAGCCCGCGGCGCGACCTGTGTCGACCCCGCACAACCACACGCTCGCATGTGCCTTCTGACTACCGATCCATTTCTACAACTGAGACGAACCCCGTAAAAGTTCAAACGTTTGTTTATAAAATAAATTTTATAAAAAAAAACCTGAATGTAAGTACTTACAAGCAGCTAACCTGGTGTTTAAGGTAAATAAACAGTGTATGTAAACTGTCCATCAATTTCGGCATTATTCTCAAAATCCTATTTTTTTTTTATTTACTCTTGATGTGCTTAGAAGTTACGCACAGGAATCTGGGATGCATACAAGCAAGCGCCAGCGACGGACGCGAGTACATAAATCGTATCGTGCCGCTCCGTTTCTTAGCAATTCTTCCGCTCAAATGGTACACCTACAGACTATTGTAACATTTAATAAATACATTTCGCCCTTTTTTACAATAAACTAATAGTACCTAGGCAGGCAGCTGCGATACTGAAATAAAATTACTGTTACGGATTAAAATGCTCACAGGTTTATAATACATTTAAATAGCAAATTGGTGTTTTAGAGTTTGGATACATGTTTTTAATCAAAGTAATAATAAAAGACTATTCAACGATTTGTATAAACGATGAGCCTACCCTTCAATAGCTATATGACACGTCGTCAGATACTTCTTTTAGAGTGTATTAAACATTATACTACGCTTAGTGTTATTTCATAAAATAACAAAAACCTGGATTCTTTAGTAGTAGTTTAAAAGTAAGATTTAAATAAAACCAAAGACATACGAAACGAATAATCTAGCATACCCAGTGCAGAATTGTTGTCCACGAAATTGACGGTCCACAAATACCTGATGAGTGTGATTGAGACTTGCGCTTGTGTGTACAAAATTCCAATAAACTGACATGCTTAATAAATAATAAATTTGAACGGACTAAGATTTGGAACTTAGCAGCAAGTAACTTTCATAACAAAATTATTTGTTATGAAAGCCCACAGCCCGTATATTACCCACGTAGCTGTTTGAGGGTGGGTCCAAAACTAGCTTCATCCTATTCAATAAAAAAGGGTGGGTCCAGAATTGGTACCATCCTTCCAAGGAATAATTTAAATAAGTTTAATTTAATTTGAATTCATCAACAAAAATAGGTACAGCATTTAAACACACTATTTTTTTAAACAAAACGCGATTCATTACTTAAATAATGTTTTAATTCAATAATGGTACGCACAAAAAAAAATATAAGTAAGATGCATTCTTGTTCTCTTCTAAAAGTCATAGCGAAATTAAAACTTTCAATCGTTAATCATAATGCAGTGTAGGTGTACTGATTCTTTGCGTTTTGCCGGTTCGCCTGCCGAAAGGCGGCACGGGGCGGCGGCATGACTTTGTGTCAAAGTACCACAGTGATCAAAAATGACCGTTCTAATAAGGGTGCATACATACTTTTCGATGAACTGTGTAAATTCTGTAATTCAACTTTACTTACTAAAGTTCAATCTCGAAAATAAAATAATTTATTGATAGACATTATTAGACACAAGCGGCCGCCCGCGGTTTCATATGCGTCGTTTTCGTTCCAGTGCAAATATCGGGATAAAAAGTATCCTATGTTCTACTATCTCTGTGCCAAATTTAACTTTTGTTACTCTTTCACGCTTAAAGAAATCTTAGCGTGAAATAGTAACAAACCAACAAACTGACATACTTTTGCATTTATAATATTAGTAGGATTTAAGCAAAAGTAATGGTACGGGTTTGTTTTTGTTGCTCAATTTGCAATTTGCAGACCATTATCCAAAGTCGGACTAGGGACAAAGAATAATTTCCCCCATTGAAACAGAACCACGTGGACACAGCCACTGGATGAAATATCTAATAATAATAATTTTCGTTTAAAAAAACATGTGAGTATATCTACATTTAGTCAATTTTTGATAGTTGTTTTTTTTTACTATTCTTAGGTACCTATTTTACTTATCACTATCCCGCTATCCGCCCTAGAGAATCATAGTTAAAGAAGAATACGATACTAGTAGAAGAACTAAAACTCTGCCCCTAAAAGTTAATTTCTATTCGTAGTAAGCTATGTTTTTTTTACTGATAAAAAAAATACTTTGTTGATTTGATATTTATTCAATTCGATATGAGTTGAATGAACAGTGCGGGCCAAAACTTAAGATGTACTTAGTGTGAACTAGGCCTAAAGCACAGAATAAAAATAATTATATCGCGCTGTGATTTTATTTATTCAGTTTGCATTTGCATGTTGCTCTTGCTTGTCGCGCGCGTTTGCAAACATAAACATGCCTCGTCGGTATACCAACCAGGAGTGCCTGGAGATGGTCATTTGTTATCGGGAAAGCAATGAAGTGCTTAGAGCTGCGGTGCACCTCTATCATGAAAGGTTTGGTTTTGTGTACGAGTCGAGCATCGCACAATTTTGAGAGCCGTTTAATTATTTCGTGTTTTAACTACTTATTTCAAGATAACCTAAGAATTCTAAAATGATAACGTTATTCAGGGAAAAAAAGTCATGATTTAGTTATTATTGCATTAGTTCGTCATTCCAAAGCCTGTTAAGTGTGATGGAAAGTTATCACCTTTCTAGTGTTATTAATGAAGGAAGTGTTGAAGGAGACTCGTTCGACATTAAGTATGTAAGTATTTAAACTGAACCTACACAGTTTAGATTTTAAATTGGTATTTCTATTTTATCTCGAAAGTCGTTTGTAATTATGATTTTTTTTTGCTGATGTTGGTTTAAGATAAAACGCAACTTTCCCGCGTAAGTAACAGTAGGTAGGCAGTGAGATCGTTAAGTTAGAAGTTGCAAACAGTGGTTTGTTTGACTATTTGGGTTACGTTTTAATTTAATAAGTATCCGAAAAATCAACGATTACATTGTTTTGACAAAATAAAAAATTGGTAATAACTTTCCGAGAAAATAACAGTAGGTACGGTTGGTACTGTGATGTGACCGTAATCGTAAGTTGGTTTTATCAACAGACGTTTATTTATTCATTAACTCATTTGAAAAATTCTTTCATTTTGCTTGTTTCGTCTCAGTTGTAGCAATGGATCGGTAATCAGAGGGCATAGGAGAGCGTGTGGTTGTGCGGGGTCAACACAGGTCGCGCCGTGGGCTAATGACCGCCCGAGCACCTACCGCGCCGGCGATCAGCTGTTTTAGTATTTTTACTTATTTAATTTATTTCTGCTATTATTTTTTTATTTTTGCCTTTGTTTGGGCTTTATATCCGAATGATTGACGATAAGTTATAAAAACAAAAAATATTCAAAAATAAAAGTATTTTAAAAAAATAAAATTCCTTATGCATTTTATTCTTAACACTTAACATGACCTTCCCCTTAAGCTTGGGTCAATAAAAAAATTGCACGGTATATACACAATTTGAACAGCTATAACATATGATTTTTGATTTTTTGCATTTTTCAATGCTATTTTTATAATTATGATAAACTTTAAAAAGAAAAATATTGGATAAAGTCAACTCGACCACAAGTGAATTCTCAAATGGGACTCGAACCCCATGACCTTTTGAAATCCGATCCAATGCTCGAACCACTGAGCTACCGAGACTCAGTGGTTAGAGCATTGGATCGGATCAACATAAGCATAACAACATAACATAATATGATGCAATAATTGTTTTTAAAAACTAATACTTGAAGTTTAGTAATTGTGCTTCAGTCTTCACATAATCAAAATTATATTGTACGACAGTACGGACTTACCAAATATATGACATCACGAAGGTAACAGCAAGCAGTATTGTGTTTCTCAATAAGGGAGGCTTGAACAATGGTAAAGTCTGATACTTTATAGACGAAAAGAACCCTTCTGCCACTTGTGTTGCGCTCAACTCGTCCAGAACCATTGATTTCACCTTTAACATAGAAAATATATAGGTTGCATTTGCATTGCATTTTAATTATTGCGTTCAACTTTAGTATTATCACATGTTAGGACCTCGATGGCGCAGAGAAATAGTTTTTTTCAAACAACGGTGCGACTCTTTGCCTTTGATGAAGATGAAAACTAGCCTCCACTTGAATACTCGACAACTGAGGAATATCTTATCTGGCTAACTTATCTCTAGCTACCGGAACACAACCATGCTGGAAACATGGTTGTTATGGCGTCAGACAGAAGCCAGCTGGGCCGACGTAAAACATGTTCTACCACCCACCAAAATAGTGGTGGCAGGGTCAATCATAAAAAGGTGACCAAACATGGTCCTAGTCCCATCACTTCACTTCAATTCACTTGTGGCCGAGTTGATTTTTTCCAATATTTTTCTATTTAAAATTTATCATAAGTATAAAAATAGCATTGAAAAATTATTATCA
This sequence comes from Chrysoteuchia culmella, assembly GCA_910589605.1. Taxonomy (NCBI): domain Eukaryota; kingdom Metazoa; phylum Arthropoda; class Insecta; order Lepidoptera; family Crambidae; genus Chrysoteuchia; species Chrysoteuchia culmella. The sequence goes on along the minus strand of OU342654.1, from coordinate 20,575,183 downwards.
TCACTCAAGCGCATCCAAATAAATAAATAACATTCTCATGGATGAGTATTTAAAACAATGAGACTTACAGGGTAATCGTCACTGCTCTTGCTGTTATTGATGACGTAAACAGTCCTCATAATTTCCAAAGCCTTGTCATGTTTCCCAACGCTGAGCAGAAATTTGGGGCTTTCGTATGAATAGTAAAGTCCAACGGCACTCAAGAGACAAGGACTACAGTATATGAGGTTCAGAAGTCTCCAGGAATTGAAGTAGATGTTCAGGAAGGGCACGTGGTAAGAAAATGTTAGTGGAAGGACTGGTATCGCGATAACTGTGAAAGACATTTTATGTTAATAGTAGTAATTTTTCTGATTGTATCATATACAATCTATTTTTGCCAGACCAGACACATTGGTTTAGACATTTAATTATTCGTCACCACATGACACCCACTGCTGGGAATAGGCCTCTCTCAAGGATCTCCACGACGATTGGTCCTGCACTGCCCGCATCCAGCGGCTTACCGCGACCTTCACCAGATCGTCAGTCCACCTTGTCGGGGGCCGATCCACGGAGCGTCGTGCTGTGCGTGGTCGCCATTCCAAAACCTTTCCGCCCAAACGGTCATCGGTTCTTCTCGCTATGTGTCGTGCCCACTGCTACTTCAGCTGAGCAATCCTTCGAGCGATATCAGTTACTTTAGTTCTCCTACGGATCTCCACATTTGTGATTCAATCACGCAAGGAAACGTTGAGCATAGTTCTTTCTATTGCACGCTGGGTGACCTTGAGCTTTCTTATTACTTCTAAAAATCTATGTTTTAAAATCTTTAGGATCTAATATTTTATGATATGGAAACTTACTAGCCATCAAACCGTTGCAGCTCAAAAAAACAGAAGATGTAAGGATGACGAGGTTGGATCGCCTCGCCTCCGGCGTGCATTCACTCAGCAACGTCATAGACAGCGCAAACGCTCCTGATACACTGCAAAAGAATACTTGAGAGAATCCTATTTTACCAAGTAGACTTTCCAGGGGACGGTGAGGAATGTTTCATTCCTCGCTGTCCTACCAGAGGAACAAGAATAAAGGGCGAGGAATAAAGGGAAAGTTCTACCTCTAATAGAACTACTTATACTCCAAGCTCAGGACCAAGTACCAAGTGGAGATAGATAAATTCTAAGCGAATGTACCTTCAGATTCGTTCTATGTAGCTCATCGAACTGGACTTAGCTACGAAATGCTCGAAAAAATCTTGTCTGATGTTGCCAGTAATCTTGGACTCTCAAAGTCAAAGTCAAAGTCAAAGATTTTTATTCAAATAGACTTATAGATAAGTACTTTCGAATAGTCCAACATTTTTTTTCCCTACCAGCCATTCAGGACATCTTTTAACTGATAAGAAGAACGGCCGCAAGAAACTTATCAGCCTTAGCAGAAACAACAACATTTACAATGGAACATGTTGTTGCCAAACACAAATCTACAATCTTGAAATATATTTAATAAAAGAAGAAAATTTTCTCATACTCATATTAGAATATTTTCCTCTTACACTATTTACAATAGTATGTTTAATGTTGGTATCACATCCATGCATTTTGGTCTTTTAAATAGTCATCTACCTTGTAATAACCTTTGCTTAAGAGCGTTTTTTTAACATATATTTTAAATTTATGCAAAGGCAGCTCAATAACTTGTTGTGGAACTTTATTAAAAAAGGCTATACCTTTCCCCAAAAACGAGCGTCTACATTTTTCAAGCCGAAATTTTGGAACGGCAAGCTTATTCTTGTTTCTAGTATTAAAATTATGAACATCGCTATGCTTTATAAATAAATCATGATGTTTCCTTACATATACTAAATTATCATAGATGTATTGTCCCGCCAAAGTAAGTATATTAATCTCTTTAAACAAATCCTTAAGAGAATCTCTACGTCGGAGTTTGTAAATGGCGCGCACAGCTCTTTTTTGAAGTATAAAAACATTTTCTATATTAGCTGCTGAGCCCCACAATAACACGCCATAGGACATTACACTATGAAAATAACTAAAGTAAACCAGTCTTGCCGTTTCAATATCAGTTAAGAGCCTTATTTTCCTTATTGCGAAAGCCGCAGAACTAAGTCTACTCGACAAGGCTTCAATATGTGGATCCCATTGCAGTTTTGAATCCAATGTAATACCAAGAAATTTTGTACTCTCAACTAACTCTACTACATCCCCATTCAAATTGATAAGCATATCGACCTGCACTACATTAGGTAATGAGAATTTAACAAACTTGGTTTTAGTAGGGTTAAGAGACAAATTATTAATGTTGAACCAGTGTGCGGCTTGAGAGAGAGCACTATTTACTTCGTCAGAACAATTGTTTCCTCTATTAATTTTAAAAATTAAAGATGTATCATCTGCAAATAGTACTGTCTCACATAATTTACTCGTGTAGTAAGGGAGATCGTTAATATAAATTAAAAACAGCAAAGGGCCCAATATTGAACCTTGGGGCACGCCCATAATAATGGGGGCTCCAGTAGAAGCAGTATTATTGACAATTACTTTTTGATTTCTATTATGCAAGTATGACTGCAAAAGGCTAACCGATTTTTTAGAGACACCATAATGTTCTAGCTTCTTTAAAAGTGTAAAGTGATCAACGCAATCGAAAGCTTTAGACAGGTCACAGAATATACCAATTACGTCTTGCTTGCCCTCCCAAGCCTCAAAAATATGTTTAAGGAGTGCAATGCCAGCATCAGTAGTATTTTTACCTTTAGAAAAGCCGAACTGATTGTTATGAAGGATTTGATTTATTGTTAAATAGTCTAATAATTGCGAATATATATTTTTTTCAAAAATTTTACTAAGTGCCGGTAGTATAGATATCGGCCTAAAATTTGTGGGGTCACTTTTGTCACCCGATTTAAAAAGAGGAATAAGCTTACTACATTTCATTAAATCGGGAAAAGTACCTTCATCTATGCATTGATTAAAAATGAAAGCTAAATATGGAGCTATTGTATCAATAATTGATTTAATAATGTTGGTTGATATGCCCCATAGATCTTCAGTCTTTTTAATATTTATAGACTTGAAAGCTTTTAAAATGTCTTCACTATTAATATGCTTAAAATTGAAAACTTTATTACACTTATCAACACACGACTCCAAGAGGGCAGCAGCAACGTTTGGACAGGAATTTAATTTACTGGTAGTTTCTAAGGGTACCCGAGAGAAGAAATCTTCAAAAACACGGGCAACCTCAACGTCAGATTCAATTAATTTATCACCTACTTTAAGACAGAAGTGGTTGACATTATTTTTAGTTTTACCAGTTGTTTGATTAATAATATTCCAAGTAGCCTTTATTTTATTATCCGCTAATTTGATTTTATTTGAAAAGAACATCGCCTTAGCAGCTACACAAACATTTCTAAACATTTGAGAATACTTCCTGACATATCCAATAAAAATTGGGTCACAGGAAGTATGCTTTGACGCATAGAGGTCATATAGTTTTCTTCTACTTATGTAAATTCCCGGCGTGGCCCAATCACTAAACTTTACTTTATCCGAATTACAATTGATCACTTTTTGCTTAAACTTTTTACTAAATTCGTGTTCAACCACATTAAATAAATCATTATAAAGATAATTAGATTCCATAATAGGAACTGGTAAAGACTTAATTTTATTAATCACATTGTTTCTGAATTCATCTATGCCCTTTTTAGTTATTGGCCTGCATACAATTTTCCGCTTAGGACAGACATGATGGTGCTCTATAGAGGCTTGTTGTCCACTATGGTCCGATTTAATAACATTTATTATAGATTTCTCAGTGACTACACAGTTTGAAAAAATGTTGTCTAAACAGGTGGCAGATGTGGGTGTTATTCGAGTAGGCTCATTAAAGGTATGAGATAAATTAAATGATGTGAATAAATTTAATAATCTACTTGCGAGCTTCGACAACTTTGAGTCTAAAATGTCAACATTAAAATCCCCACATATGACAACCTTTTTATTACTTTTACTAGTTATTCTTAAAACTTCCTCCATAGTGGACTCAAACTCTGGGTAATTACTCTGTGGGGGTCTATAAACACATATTACAATAATTTGGTCTAGTTCCACACAAGACAATTCAATTATTCGCTCAATTGAGAGGGATATTATATCTTTGCGCTCTTTGTACTGAAAATTATTATGTAAAATTATAAGAGACCCTCCTCTAATAGCAGATTGCCTACTAAATGAACTTACAATTCTATAATTATCCAGATTTAAAAATAATTCGTGACATTTTAACCAATGCTCAGTGATACACAACACATCAACATTTTCACAGTTTAAAAATAAACTTACTTCTAGGTCTTTGTCAGAAAAGCCTTGTATATTTTGATGAACAATTTTTAAACATTTTGGCTTTCCTCTTGTCAACACTGGGCTAGAGGACACCTCTGTTGTCTCTAATGGTAATTTAAATTAACCAAGTCAGTGTTGGGATTCAATAGAATCAAATTACTTGGAACAGATTCCAAAGTTATATTACAAATGTCAGAATTTAACTGCTCAATAAAAGCAGAGGTTTTAATAGCCAGATTATTGGCTAAATGTTTAAAATAAAAAGATAGCGTTAGCGCTATTTGTCTCTTATAATAGTGAGGCAGATAGTAATTATCTTTTGTCAAGTTAAAATTATTTAACAAAGGATTTATGCCAATTATATGTAGCTTTTCAGGGTTATGAAAGGCTACTGTGCTTAATGTTAAGTTTAAGTTGTATCTTAACTTATTTTCTAGCTCTGTGAAACTTTGACTGTAGGGAGTATCTCACTTTATCTCACTAGATAAAATCTGTAATGATCGAACACCAACATCTAATCCAAAAAAGAGGATTATGATTAGCGGGATATTTTTCATTCTAATTGCATAAATTTTTCACTACTCTCGTATCCCACTTTTGAAATATCCAGAAGGATCCAGATAGTCTACGTTTCGTTAGATTCCATAAATTATTCTATAGCTTATTCAATAGCAGATTCATCGTTCATTGAAAAACTAGTAATCGCCCCAACAAGCAACAAGCAAATTTATTGATATTAACCAACTACTTGACGCCTTGGTTACCTACGTACTTGCCAGTCATGTAAGGAATACTCACGCGCTCGAAGACAGAAACTTGAGGACGGCAAAAGTGATCCAGTCAGGTGATATGGCAGCTAATGCACCAGTGAAGAAGCTAAGAGCCATGGATAAGCAGAGCACCTTCCTTCTTCCCCTGGTGTCCGCCAAGTATCCCCAGAAGTGGGATGTCGCGATAACACCTGATCACACGTCACCATATTTCAATTAGGTAACCATAACGACTGAATCACGAAAAATAAATATATTTTTGTAATATTTTAAGCAACCTTATCTGTAGGTACAATGCTCTGAATCCTAGAGTTAATATTGTTTTAAATAAAAAATAATAATCTTTTTAATGAGAAATTATACAATGTTAGTTAATGTCACTACGAGAGTGAAGTTAATATTTGCTTTTTACTCCCAAGCCACCTTTAAAGCTTTGCCGACCCCGCAAAGGATATATATGACGTCACGTATGTATGTACAAGATACACACCGATCAAGGGAACTGCAGCCATCAGCCCCTGCTGATTGCTGGTGGTGATAAGCTCGCAGGCACTGGCGGGCACCAGGTAGGACACTGAGAATAGCTCGAATGCCATTCCCATGATGATGCTGCTGCACAGCATGAACGTCAGCAGGTTGTACTTGCCGAAACCTGGCAGCACCATTTTTGTTATAATCCATTATTTGGCACAATACAATTTGATAATGTATGTGATGTGTAATATCAAGTGTGCAAAGCATAGTCTTATGGCTATTGACTAATCAAAAGCCATATATGTTGGCCTGGACGTACTTTGTTTATGTTAATATTACGTTACTTTGTTTATAATGTACATTAAACATAATCTAATCTAGATACATCCTACTGTAGTTTACAAAACAACATATTACATATACTAGAAGTAAAAAAAAAAATGCCTTAAAAAAAAAGTCGGTGCCAGTTAAGGCAAGAAAAATAAAAGTTGAATAGAATAGTTCGAAGTAGAATGCCTTGGCTGGCACCGACTCCAAAAGACTTATTTTTTGCTTTTTAGTATTTGAAGTCGGTTTATTTTAATTCATTTTACAAATACTATTTTTAAACAAGAATAAAAAATTAACATGAGCGACATGAGACAAATTGACTTTTTTCTAGTATTTTTCTAGTTCTCATCGACCTTTTTTTTTAAATAAACTGACTATAAAATGTATGCCTTAAAGTGTTTTTATTTAGCAAAACTTAAATTAATATTTAACTTACCGGTTAAATTGAGAGCCTCCTCAAAGGAGACCTTTTCGAATTTAGTCATTTTCTTTTGCTATTTTTACCATTTACTTAATAACTAGGATCACTTAGGTATCTAATATAATTAATTTATAATTATTCTCCACTACACATTCTTGTGCCATTCCTTATGCGAATATACTGAGTTTCATAATACTTCATTGCTAATCATTATATAAAGTTATCTAGTGTTATCAATGCTTTGCGCAAACAGAAATATTTACGCAGCATCCGTCACGATCCCGAACTAATTTACTCATTAGTTTGCTAAAATTTTAACTGTTCTAATATTATCTTTATATACAAAATTGCAACATATTTTTTTAATTTAAGGGTGTTCGAATATTTTTATTGATTTTAGATTTTTTGCATTTTTATACTTATTATAAATTTTAAATATAAAAGTATTGGAGAATTTCGACGGTGGTTCGCAAGTCTCGGTAGCTCAGTGGTTAGTATTTATTTAAGAATTTACTTGTGGCCGAGTTGTTTTTTTTTCAATATATTTCTATTTAAAACTTATCATAAGTGTTCGAATATGATTTAATAAAGCATATTTTTCAGCGTACGTTGCATGAAAGGATATTATAATTATTAACTTTTAAATTTCGGGTTTGGTTTGTCTGTCTGTCTGCCTCGGATTATGAGGCTCAATAGATACTGCTTCGTTGGCTGGACACCACCGGTGTCCTGCTACAGTCCGTTCACCGTAAGATACCCCTGTCTGTCTGTCTGCCTCGGATTATGAGGCTCAATAGATACTGCTTCGTTGGCTGGACACCACCGGTGTCCTGCTACAGTCCGTTCACTGTAAGATACCCCCTGCCGTGATGTTATTATTTAAAACTTATATTATTCAAAAATATGCAAGTAAAACATATAAATCTGTGGTGGGTACATAAAAGTTTCGATATTGGGCGTTAAAAGGTACATAATTATTGTTGGCAAGCACAGTAGTCAATGCTGCCAACTACCAAGGCAGGGGACATCTTATGCTGAACGGTCTGTAGCAAACGACGAATATAATATGTAAGACTATGACTATGAAGACGCAAACTGCCTTTCTGTCTATGCCTTATAATCTTTCAGTATCTGCCATCAGCCAATAACTGCTGAGGCCCAGACCTTCTTTATGATTGATAAGGAGAGTGGGTCATGGCACACCACACAGGGCCAATGCGCATTGGTGTGTGTAAATGCGTAAATGTACATGCAACGCAATGCGCATTGGAACGTCAAACACCTGGAACCAATCACGGAGGCGCTCCAGGTAACAACTTTTTTTTATGAACAACGGGGAGACTCTTAGCCTTTATCATACCTGATGTTAAGTATTGATAAGGCTCAAGATGAAAGCGAGCCTCTTAGAGCACATACATAGCGACACATAAGTAGTTTTTCTCTCTCTCTCGGTACTGAATTATAAAAAATTTAAAACCGTCTTCAAAAAACTAAAAAGCAAAAATAAACCTTATTTATGGATACGGTGCCAGCCAAGGCAAGAAAAATAAAATAGTAGGACCGCAAAGTAGATTTTTTTTGCTTTTTAGTTTTTTGAAGTTGGCTTTAATTTTTTTATAAAAAGTTTTTTATTTTACATTTTTTAAAGGTAGAAGAGATCCTGTGCCTACGCTAATAACCTTATGTCAACTCCTCATCACCTTTTACAAAATGCTGCTTTTCCCGGTGCAGGGACGTTACTTATTGAGGAGTTCTCCCGGTACTTCATCACCAGCGCCACATGCATTGAGTCGAGCATAAATTACTTATGAACATTAAAGTAATCGTATCGCTTCCGTGAAATGCTAAGTATTTTATAGTCTGATGACCATTTGTGGTCTTCATCATCAGTTCCACTTCACCAAATGGTGCTTTCCAGAAGCATATGCATAATTTACTATAGAAAACACCGAAATCGCTATAGGAGTGCCTATAATCGACATGATGACAATAAATAGACATGATGACAATGGGATCACATGGGAAGTATACCCTTTCGAACAAAAAAGAATTACTCAAATCGGTCTAGCCGTCTTCGAGTAATCGAGTAACATACATATAAAAAAAAAGATTCCGTCGAATTGAGAACCTCCTCCTTTTTTTGAAGTCGGTTAAAAAACAGTTCATCGTGACATAACGCAATTTACAGTACCTATCACCAGCAATGTAGTTAGAATGCCTATGCCTATGCCTTTGATTAGTCAATAGCCATAAGACTATGCTTTGCACACTTGATATTACACATCATTTACATTATCAAATTGTATTGTGCCAAATAATGGATTATAACAAAAATGGTGCTGCCAGGTTTCGGCAAGAACAACCTGCTGACGTTCATGCTGTGCAGCAGCATCATCATGGGAATGGCATTCGAGCTTTTCTCAGTGTCCTACCTGGTGCCCGCCAGTGCCTGCGAGCTTATCACCACCAGCAACCAGCAGGGGCTGATGGCTGCTGTTCCCTTGATCGGTGTGTATCTTGTACATACATACCCTGACGTCATATATCCTTTACGGGGTCGGCAAAGCATCAAAGGTAGCTTGGGAGTAAAAAGAAAATATTAACTTCACTCTCGTAGCGACACTTACTAAAATGAAGAAAATTGCTTACTCGATAAAAATATGCTGAAGCGAGATAGCAATGAGAAAACGACGCGCACGGGAGATTAGGCAAAAAAGAACACAAAATCACTTCGTATAAAAATACTACAGCGATTTTTAAAAATGGTTCTATACGATCCTAAATATTATTGGTGTCCACTTATTAAACCAATTTCCAATAGTTTTAGTAACCCCATTTAAGAATAATCTTGGGTTTTCGTATTTTTTAGAGGTCTTTTCGAAAAGAAAAAGTGTCGAGGCAAAATCATAAAATCGTGTTTTTGAAACTATACGAATCTAGATAAAGGTATGAAGAAATATATATGTTATTACCAGATTTGTAACAACTGTATCCGTGCAGTTCTCTCGTGATGTTTCTGAAGAGACCGAAACAGGTGGAAATCTGAAGGTGCAAGGTCAGTACAGGATACCAAAACTAGCCAGATACAAATACAAAGAGATTAATGATTTTGTAATTTTTGCATTTTTCAATGCTATTTTTATACTTATGGTAAATTTTAAATAGAAAAATATTGGAAAAAATTAACTCGGCCACAATGAATTCCCGTCTGAGAATTCACTTGTGGCCGAGTTAATTTTTTCCAATATTTTTCTATTTAAAATTTACTAAGAGATTTTATTTCAAGTTCATACATACTATATGTGAAAAGACTTTTTCCCCAACCTAATAATTGAAGTAATAAGTTTAAATGACAAAATCACGTCATGGGTCATCTTACGGTCAACGGACTGTACATCCAGTATGTAATGGAATCAAATATAGTAAGGGGCCAGTCTGAAAGACTACATTTTATAAAATAATATTCATTGGGTATTTTTTATAGTCAAAAAAGTACTTGATATTCGCAATAAATAATAATTGATATTTGTGATGAATCTTTTGATATTTACGAAAATTCCATTAATATTTGCGAAAAATACATTTATATTCCGAATAATTCTATTTATATATCGTAAAATCGCTATATTACAATCATTTTGTGATTACTATGTTAGGTGGACTGGTCGAAATATTTAAAATAAGGGGGCTAATTGTCTAATTTTAAAATCTATCGCAATCCCTTTCAATTTGTCATTTGAAAGATATTTACATACTTAAGGTCGTCACTATTTGACATTTGAAAGGGACTGTGATCGAGACACGTTTTGAAAGGTATTGAATGAACGAAATTGAACTGTCTAAACAAAGTGACAGACAAAAATATCTTTCAAATGTATGGAGCAGTGTCAAATGAAGTGTCATTTAAAACATCACGCGTTCTGAAAGGGATTGCGATTAAAAGTTACACAATTCTATAAACCACAATCACAATACCTTTGAAAGGGATTGCGATAGATTTTGAATATACAATTATGGGCAGGTTTAGATTTATGACCGCCATTCAATCAGACAGAGTTTTGCCCGTTCTAATTCGTACATGTTTATCTATCAGTGGCGTTGGGTTCATACATCGGTATGTATGGTTTTCCTTCGGCTTTCCTAGCGATCACGAAATTGCATTTTTTTATGCATTAAATTGCATAAAAAAATGCAAATATTTTTACTGCAATTAAATGCATTGAAGAATATTTGCATTATTCAATGCATTTATCAAAAATCGCATTGAAAAATTCAAAATTTCAAAAATCATAAACTATAACATTACTTGAGTAGTTTCGAGGACAGCAAAAGAAACGGCGGGTTGGAAAGGAAAAAGGATCGTATATTAGGAAAAGTAATATTTACAGGCAGAAGGAAAGACAAGTTAAAACAATAGCTAATGACAAGGGCCGAAAAGAAGAAAACAGCAAAGAGTCAAGACCATAGCATAGGTATTAAAAACTACACAGTATAAAATATTATCAGTGGGTCCGTCCTTGACAAGTAGTAATGTAATAATATTATAAATGCGAAAGTTTGTGGTTTGTGAGGATGTTTGTATGTTTGTTGTTCACGCAAAAACTACTGGACCGATTTGGATAAAATTTGGCAGACTGATAGTAAAAAACCTGGATTAAAACATAGCCTACTTTTATCCCGTTATTCCTTCGGGAACGATAACTACGCGGGTTAAGCCGCGGGCGGCCGCTGGTATTATTATAATTAAAACACGTAAGAATTGATAACTTTAAAAACATATTTCTATACCTTTTCCTACTTTTACCAAGATACAAGTAGGAAAATAAAAAACAAGTTTTTTTCCAAGGTGTTGCAATGCAGTTTGACTGAAAGGTTATTACACTAGATAAGGTGTGCCCTATTGAGAGCTTCTCCCCTTTTAAGTCCGAGGAACAGCAGGCCCACCGCCATCTTTTAGAAACCGTCATGTCGTAAGAACGTTTTGTTTTCCTTTTGTTTCAATACTGTTTAAATTACTTTATTTGACACAAGACGTCGTAGTAGGTTTGACTGATAAAAATCTTGTTTGAGTGAATGATTGAGCGATGACGCCACAAAACTTCCGTCAAAAGACAAGCTTGTTTTAAGAGGTTCGCGGTACGATATGACATATAACAACATTGCGCTGATACAAACTGACATTAAACAATATTGCGTTAAGAGATGGCTGTAGGCCCCCTGATTGCATCTTCCCTGCCCTGCTACACAGGGCTCTCCTGATATTCACCGACGGATCTAAGACGTCATCGGGTGTTTTCAGAGGACCTTAACATACAAATTGTCTCTCCATACAATACCGTCTTTCAACCGGAATGTGTTGGTATTACTCTGGGTAGCACAGGCAATTATATCCAGAGAGGTAACAAACTGAACAATTATATACTCTCTGACAGCAAATCGGTTATACAAGCCCTCAATAATAGTCGCAGCACATTGAGCCTAATACAAGAATGCTACAACACCCTAAACAAGGCATGTGTTTCCAATAATCTCACAGTCCAGCAAGGCAGGTGTTTCCAATAATCTCAGTCTGTCCAGTGGACAATAGGACACAGCGACACACAAGGTAATGATATTGCAGATGAGTTAGGGAGCGGTGTTCAGATTCTACCCCTCTCGGATTTGAAACATTTGCTCCCATCCCAGCTAGCATGTATGATGGTAAGATCCGAGAGCACACCGCTAACTTGCATCAAAGCTACTGGGACTTACTGGAGACGTGCAGAAAAGCGAAATGAGCACTAACGTGCGCGGACGCTCGTCTCTCCAGAGCTCTCTTTAGACTCAGTAGACCGCTTACGTTTGATAATAGTAGCCATGCCAAAAACCTTTTTAATTAAGGTGCCACTGACAGCCCATTATGCAGAAGAGACAGCTGCTCACGTCCTTTTGAATTGTCACCAGGCAGTCTTCGGGAAGCCGTCTCCTACTTGAAGGCGCTGGGAGCATTCCTGGTGTAACTGGGATGGCTGGAGTGATCCGGCCTGTCACCCTCCAGACGCAAAACAGGCGCAAAAAGTCGTCGAGTTGCGGTAACCGCCCGTATTGGATGAAGAAAAAGAAGATGTGCCTACGTAAGTAGGCTGTGCCAAGGAAATCTTCATAAGAAGATATTATTACGGGGTTGACAGTTGTCAGTGTCCCAGACCCATAAACTTGGCAGCTGAAAAGGTGCCGAAACGTCGGGTAACCAAAAAGCCCTAAAATACATCCAAAAAATATTCTACTAAATATAGTTATAGGTGAAAAGTATAGTGCACTTAAACAAACAGCCTCTGTGGTCTAGTGGTACAACCACCGGTATCAGATCCAGGAGTCCCGGGTTCGATTCCCAGCGGGTATACATATTGTATACGGTTTGGTTGGTGGTAGGACTTGTTGTAAGTCCGCCTGGCTAACTACCACCATCTTATCTAAGTCGCCATAACAACAATGTTTTCAACATTGTAGTGTTCCGGCAGTTAGAGATAAGATAGCCAGTTCTTCAGTGATGGAGGATTCCGGGAGAGGAATACTTAACATCAGGTATGATGAAGGCTGAGAGAGTCCCCGTCGTTCATAAAAAAAAACATAAAAGTTATTTTATTGCAATTATATTTTTGCTCTTATTAATAAGTAAATCTATATAATATGTAATATAACTCTTTAAGATCGGTGGCCTAGTAACTATGTCATTCATAGCCTTTTCCAATGACTACAGACACAGAACAGAAAAAACAGACTACAGAGCACATTCTTCACTGGCTTATGGTAGTCGACACAGTGTATGGGCTCAGTAATGGATAGCCCGGCTATGGTGACACGTGAATAATCGCTATCGCGTTGCTGTCGCGTTGTTGTCGCAAAGATAGGTAATAGCGCCGCGGGTGTTTTAAGATAAAAGTTGCAATCTAGCTTTCGCTAGGATTCTTCGTAATTTCTCTCTTGGTTGCCGGTAAAAATATGACCACTGCTATCCCAACTGAAACAAAACAGAAATAAATAAATTCTGAAGAAACAATCTGCTGTTTTTGTCAAGGATCAGCGGCTTGTCAAACCTTACGCTGAGATGTACACTGTAGGCCTAGCACGAAAAACTTTCGAGTATGTATCGACAAAGTAAAGTAAAAAAAGTATGACATATTAAGCAGCGTTCCTACCGGACGTTAATGGAACTAAGTATATTTTCCTATACATATTTTGCTCGATAGTTGTGCCGTGTGATGACGGCCTAAGAATACAAGTGTCACCACTCCCTTACAGCCTGGGATGTCGTAAGAGTCGACTAAGAGGCTCGACGCATTGAACACCTGTGCGAGAGAAGGAAAACTTGAAACAAACCCTCTACCAACCCGTCTGGCCACCGTGGTAGCAGTAGGCTAATAGCCTCCTATGAACGCCACAATAGGCGTGAGCTAGGAGAGGCCTATGTCCAGCAGTGGAAGTAAACAGGCTGATGATGGATGGAATGCTCGATAGTATTTCGATAGCTTTTCGTGCTAGCCGTACTGAAAAGTCTCACAAACTGCAAAATCTACAGATATGGTGAACTCTTGGGTGCTTAAAATCACATCAGAGTGCTAAGTGCGAGTTTTCTCACCTGACTCGCTTACGCCCATGTTTGCAAGAGTTTAATTTTCAACCTTATTACTATAGCATTAAGGTTATCTGTCAATTTTTTACACTTACGCGATGGTAACGTTTGGACATTTGCAAACTCACACTAGGCCCTCTGATGTCTCAAAATCATAAAGTTTTTACTCACCAGCAAGAAAAATGGCCAATCCATAGAATGTGATGTTGCAGTAGTTAGCGATGAGCATCCCCATCACGTTCGTGCCGGCCAGCGCCACCACGCGCGCCGCCATCATACCCAGACTCATCGCCAGACCTCTGGAAGCATGAGACGTCATGACAACAATGTTTTCAGCATTGTTGTGTTCTGGCAGTTAGAGATAAGATAGCCAGTTCCTCAGTGGTTGAGGATACTGGAAGAGGCGCGCTTCCACCTTCAGCCTTATCAATGCTTAATATAAAGTATGGTGAAGGTTAAGCATCACCACGTTGTTCGTAAAAAACACAGACCTATATCGATATAGACGGTAAAAGTGTACCTACCTTGCGTGCCAAAAGCTTGATCCACGGTAAGTTTTACGACCTAAGTCAGTCCGCTTGAGACCATTGCCATGAAAATACGCATCAATCAGAAACGAAAATTGTTAATTGTGCAGTGCTTTCTTGCAAAAGCTCGTCATTAACATTTACACATCACTAGCTCGCTCCTGACGTAATCGTGAGTACGAAAAATTCGACACGCTACAGTTTGAAGCGCTCTTTTCGTCTATCTCGATATAGGCATGTGGTAAAAAACGTAATGAAACAGTTTTTCAATATTATGAGATGATCATCATTATCGGCTGTTTCAATTTCGCCACTAACTAAGAAAATTGTGGAACGTGCATGTGCTTTTGAGTGTTTACCCAATAAGTACCCAAAGTTTACGTCTTCTAACTTCTTTTGGTCTTCTCTTCTACTTCAATATTAGCAACAATTTACACTTATGCTAATCAAAAATTTATCTCAAACCTGTAAGCAGTAGGGTAAAAGTCCACGAAGAACGACGCCACACTTCCTAGACCAAGTACCGATGCCAGCATCAGCATAAAAGCGACCATGGTGGCCCAGGGTGAGCTCAGCAGGTTCAGCACGAGCCCGTTGACGGCTGCCACCGAGAACGAGACCACCAGGACCAGCCGTCTCCAGGTAGCGAACTGTGTGTGGGTAGCATTATCTATACTAGTCGGTACTAAAGCACAAATACTAAGGTGTCATTCTCTAAGCAGCATCCTCGGTAGTGGCGAATGCAACATCGATCATCACAACATTTTCAATAATTTTTTTTTTTACTGGGAGCCTACCGGCTTCTATTAGCGCAGTATTGTTTCAATCTTACCATGCCAATTCCTAATACGAATCTCGGGTAGTGTATTCGTGTGTAGTCTCAAAATGTGACAACTTTAATAAAAACAAAACGTTCTTATGACATTATAGTTTCTAAAAGGTGATGGTAGATCCGCTGATCTGACCATTGTCATGACAACAATCAACAATGTCTCGATGTGTCGCTTAGTTACAGAATAGCATAGCTGAAACAGTGGGGTAAGCACGAATAACTTTCGAGTAAGTATCGAAGAAGTAAAGTAAAAAAATGTATGACACATTGAGCAGCGTTCCTACCGGACGTAAACGGAACTACATTTTCCTATACATTTTTTGACATTACGTGCTCGATACTAACTCGATACTATTTCGATAGTTATTCGTGCTTGCCCTACAGAACAGTCACCTTCTGAGCTAGCTCGCTCCACCGTGGATCCTGTCTTAGCCTCTGAGCTTGATTAGGACCAATAGCGACCCCATTATAATAAAAAACAAGTCTTTTGTCTTGGTCTGTTACTACCCGAACGAGATCACGGCGCGCACACACACACGTGTCCGTGTTCAATTTTGAGTTTAAAACCGGCAGCTTTCCAGTATGTTCCTTTCCATTAATTTAAACGTTGTTTATATATTTTTTTGTATCATTACCTTGGACACCAGCAAGGTCATCAATGTGTAGAAAACCCCGAAGATGATCCCGGAGTATAGCGTGGTAGGAGATATGACATCATCACAATTGGACTGGAAAATAACATTATTTCAGCCCCATTATTCACAAATATTCGGAAACGTCCCCGAGAGCGGAATGTATGCAATTACATTGTCCAACGGTTGGGAATTAGGAGGCTTACAAAGCTATTGCTATATACAAAGCTGTTTCAGCAAAGCTTGCGTTTGAATGATCACCAAACTAGCATAATATAAAGTAACATCAGTTATGTTATGACTATTAAAACTTTTTAACCTGCATTTTATCATACTTAATGTTACCTAAAATTTTAATTATTTTAAATACTTACTGAATCATCAGATGTAGCAGTCAAGTTTGTAACAACCGTCTCGCAAAATGAACCATTGTCATCAACCTTGGACGAATTAACCACTGGACGCGTAACGAGGACCGCGTTCGTCTTTACCCCTCTGTCACTTACCCTGCCTTTTAGACACAGTAAGCAATATGGCGTTGTCAGTATGACGCGAGATCTCGAAGTGGAACATTATCTCAAAAATGGGTAAATACGCTGAGTTAATTTGTAAAAATCATACCGGACAATCAAAACATTTTTCTTTTCACGCGTAAGTATAATTTAAATCTATTAGAGTAGCAATTTTTCGTAAAATAAATAAAATTTGGTATGTAAACAAAATGTAATACGTCATTTCAAAAAGTAATCATTGTACGTGTAAATTCTTTAAAGATATTGCATAAGTAATTTGGTCGGGTTATATGTATCACTCATTCATTCAATTGTCATCTTTATGTCGTATAGGGCTTGAACATATCGATAAACATATCGATGTATGTAAATGAACGAACGAATCCAATTTTAATGTAGGAACTATTTAAATTAATTTCAGAGTTACAGTTGAACCCCTAACAAGAAGAATTGGGTGGAAGCGGTACGCAGGGAGATAACATGGACGAGTACTCAGGTCTTAGGTAACATCTAAGGTCTGATGATGGAGCCAGAAGATGGCTATAGGAACTCTGTAATTAAACGACGCAACGCTACAAACTTTGAGCTTGTTATATTTGAAATATAGCTTCAAACTTAAAAAAAAAATGTTGCTTATTTCACCCTCATGGTTCCCGTTCCCGTGGTAATATCAAAAATCCTTTCTTAGTGCTCGCCAACATCGTTAAAAGAACCTGTATGCAAAATTTCAGTTTAATTGGTTTAGCCGTTTGGTCTGTGCGTTGCCTTGCCTGTAAGTCAGTCACGGTATTGTTTTTTAGTATTAGACTTATGTTGTACATTATCATGGTGTGTTGTACATTAACATTTAAAATGTATTATAAGTATAAAAATAGCATTGACAACGCAAAAATAAAAAAATCATAACTTATTAGCTGTTGCATCATAATATTGATCGTTAAAAATTTGATTTTTTTTCTCTTTCGAATGCAAGGAAGGATATTCTTACAGCGTATTAAAAATATAAAAGTATCGGAGAATTTCGAAAGTGGTCCGCAAAACTCGGTAGCTCATTGGTTAGAGCAGTGGACCGGATTCCCAAAGGTCGTGGGTTCAAGTCACATCTGAAAATTCACTTGTGGCCGAGTTCTTTTGTTCCAATATTTTTCTTGAATTTATCATAAATGGTGGTTACATTTATTATTTGTTTCTAACATAGACCTTGTTAGGTCACAGCAAGAATAAAATTAATTATATTTATGTATGTACGTAAGCTATATTATACTATTTTTTAATCTTATAATATTTTAATTTTAAGATCGTTTTATTATATTCAAGTAAAACAATCTTAAAACTACAATAAACTATTGGTTGAAATATTCTTGCAATTAGTATTTCAGCTAGTAGTTGCTAGAAAGATACTGCCTTGGCTTTTTCTTAAATATAGGTAATTTATATGCGATGTTTTGTTGATAACTTCTGGGAGTTTGTTGTTTAATACTGTCATAGCGTATGCTGGACCATACGCTATCCAAACGCTAGTCTACTATTTCTAATTTGGGTTTAGGTTGTGCTAATTTTGTACGGTGGCGTAAATTTTGAGATCTTTAATAAAGTGAAAACAAGTTTATATTTTTTCTTACAAATATGCATATTTCTTAAATGTAAAATGGATACTAGAGTTCAAATTAAAATGTTTAAGTCTCAACGATCTTCTAATGTCGATGATTATTTTCAATAAGTTTTAGACTTAGATTTTTGCTCCAAAAAAATGTCGAATACGAGATATCACAGCTCGAGAAGCACACAGGGGGCTTATTGTCTAATTTTAAGTCTATCACAATCCCTTTAAATTTTTCATTTAAAAGGTACATATTATTCACATCGCATCACATAGCATCGCGCCACAACTATTTGACCTTTGAAAGGGATTGCAATCGATTATAAAATTAAACACTTCTGTAGGGGTTGCTATTGTGTATGTCCTATACAATGGTTCTGTAATGAACTAATTACCCATATTTTGTTTTATATAATATAAGCTTGAGTGATTGAAGAAGTTAATGTAAATAATGAATTATATTATTATATAAACCAAATATTAATGTTTTTTACTCACTTAAAAAGTGTTAGTAAGTAAATTGTAAGTCCGCCTGGCTAGCGACTACCATCTTATCATGATTTATTAAACTCAATGGGTTCATTCATTCACTCCTTACTTATCGTGCTATTTATTTTTCCACGAAATAAACAATTACCTTACTATTTTTTTAAAAACACACATGATTTATTAAACTCAATAGGTTCATTCATTCACTCCTTACTTATCGTGCTATTTATTTTTCCACGAAATAAACAATTACCTTACTATTTTTTTAAAAACACACATGATTTATTAAACTCAATAGGTTCATTCATTCACTCCTTACTTATCGATAAAAAAAATCGATTACTTCAAGCACTACTGTCATTATTTGACATTAGTAATCGCCCCTCACCCCCGCAAGAATTGGTTGATCGTGTTTTCATACATTCTTCTCGGGTTTCGTGTCCAGTGGTTAATTCGTCCAAGTCATCAACGCCCTCTAAGGACTTGAAGAACACATTCACGATGATTGAGAACCATAACAGAAACACGTTGTTTCTATCAACAAAAAAAAACATGGAACTCAGTTTGTTACTTGAAGTATTTTTGGCTTTCTCCGAATAATTATTTAGGAAATCAAAAATACATCACAAAAGCCATTATTCAAAGATACTTTGAATCAATGTCAATGAAATCAAGGAAAGGAACTTGCTATTGATCTTACAGACTGCATCAAAGGTACTTTTGTGACTATGCTTATCAAAAAATATTCAGTCAAGGATGGTTGTGTGATCAAGTTGGTAAACATATCTATTCATTGCCTTCTTAAGGTCATCATCCATTTTAATGTCCCAACTGCTAGGGCACAAGCCTTTCTTCAGAAATAATAAAGAATAATAAATATTTCTTAGACTCACACCAATAGGCTATTTGACAGGTTTTTTAAATCCATTTTATATTATGTAATAGAGTTTAAGTAACCCCCTTAAAAGTTGTTTTTTTTAAATTCTGGTATTATTTGCTGAAAAATATCCAATTAAAAATACAATATTTAAATAGCGTGCCAAAACGCTACTTTGACAATATGGCGCTGCAATGGGGTCGGTGACGTCACTTGCCTGTATTCTGCATTCATCCACATACGTACGCAAACGAGGCTTACAAGCAGGTGACGTCATCATAAACTCGACGAATCAGGAGCGTTTTGTGTCACGTGACAAACGTTAAAAAAATGCATTTTTATTTACTGATTTTTTAATTTTATTATCATTTTCAACTTAAGTTAATAAAAAACCATTTTTTAACCGACTTCAAAAAAAGGATGAGGTTATCAAGTCGACTGTATTTTTATTTTTTTAATTTTTTTTTTATGTATGTTCCACCATAACTTCGCCAGTTGTTAACAGATTTTTAAAATTCTTTTTTTATCTGGAAGAAAATGGTTTATGTGTGGTCCCATATAATTTTTACGAAGATCTGGCTAGTAGTTTTTTCATAATCCTGAAAAATATCAATCACATTTTGGCAAGTAGTCTTATACCTAGATGACATCATTGTTGCGTATGGGCTGATTTTTAGTGTAAGTAACAAAAAAAACTGAAATAAAAACATTTTATAAAAAAAAATCAAACCGACTTCAAAAAGTAAAAAATAAAACTTCGGTGCTAGTCAGCAAAGGCCAAAAAAAATATAGTTAATAGAAGTGCAATGTAGAATGCTTTGGCTGGCACCGACTCCAAAAGTTTTATTTTTTACTTTTTGAAGTCGGTTTGATTTTTTTTTAAATGTTTTAAACTCTTAATTTATACTGATAGCAGTAATTGACACTTTATTTTTGTGTGTGTGTCTACAGCTTCCTCATAAGACATAGAGGAATTCTAAGCATGCCATATTTTAGTGCAAATTAGGAGCAATCAAACGTGTCAGTGATATTTTAGGTGCAACCATAACTTCGTTACTAGGAGTTTTTTTTTGTGGGTTAGCTGGAGAAACGTGTCCCCAGCTGACACATGCCGTTTTAAGGCAAACCAGTGAGGTTAGGGCTTTAGACTATAGTCAGAAATTTAGTGCACAATAGGAGCAATGAGAACCAAAAAAACTAACCGTCACACTCAAATACTGTTGAAACTACGATCATTAAAGTGTGTGTTAGCTGGAGACCCGTGTCTCTGGCTTACACACACCTGTATCTTCGTAATTATTTGAGGTAGGATTATATTTTATACCTCAAATTTTAGAGTCGAATTGGAGCAGTAAGCTCCAAATTTTTCTAATCTCTAGTTCGAATAGTTTTTAAGCTACGAACCGATAAGCATGTGTAAGCTGGAGACACGTTACACGTTTTGAATCACTGTAACCGTATAAGTTAGAGTCTCGTACTAAGAATCAAATGATACCTTATAATAGGTGCACACGGCATGCAAAATTTCAAATCACTGGGCTTCTTAGTTTCAAAATTATAGGCAAAAAACTGGTTTCCCGCCAAAAAATTCAAAATAAATGTCTTGGACGCAGCTATAGCGCGGTTGCCTTTCCGTGCGCTACACTGTTGCAATCGACTTTGAACCTAACGGCTGGTATTAATTCGAGTCACTTTAGTTTGCGCTTTCGATCGTTTTAATTTATGTTTTGAGAATTTCAGACCAGGAGCCGTCCGATATATCTACGCTGATTACAAACCATCTATGGTAGTTACTTATTGAACTATCTGATTCTCTTATGAAGTAGTTTTTAAATGTTAGTGTTAGAAAATTCACAACATTTGTTGATATAGGGCATGGATGATGGGCACTTTTCTATGAAACCTGGGCGTTAAACCAACAGAAATGGAACTACAATTTAGTACTTAGTACTAGAAAATATTTTCTTGTTTATTAACTATCATAAGCCCCCAGGTTTGCTTGAAAATAACCAGAGCGAAATACACTATTATAAATTCTAAAATAAATAAATTCTTAACTATACTTTTTTCTCTCTTATTAATTCAGTGATCGGAATAGGCTGAGTATATTTACCTATAGTTTATAGAACAAAGACAAAAATCGGAGATTTCCCTAATACTATTTTTTTTCCGGTAAAACTGGGAATTTAATTAGTCGAACTTTAACACCTTATTATTAATATTTAAATTATAAATGCTTTTCGTTTTGACACAACTGCTCAAAAATTATTAGAATGTTTTCATGGTTCACGTGATTTTAATTTCCTAAAATTTCATTAATATTTACCATAACCAGTGATCGGATAAAGTTATTTGTTGGCTGAAAAACTGTGGAAGCAGCTTCTTAAAACATTTTGTTTTTTTTTTATATTAATCCCAGGATTAAAAAAAAAATCGGGAATTCAAAAGTAGTCGATAACATAGTGTGGAAACAACAACTTTAGCATTATGGTACTTATTATAAAATAATCCGGGACTTGCAATCCAGGTGTTGCAAAAGGGGTTACATATTCATATTTTAATACTTTTATAAAAAAAACTGTCGTCTCTGGAATTTCGCCGGCCACTGCCGCGGCAGACTCGCTTTTCTAGCTCGATTTGCGCGTCTTTTTGTCACAGTTCTAACCTAATCTAATCTAGAGGTACCTTAAGTACTGTGGAGATTATACATGTCTCCGCTCTACAAGGAGGCCGCAACACCGGCGTTGCTGGCTGGTTTTGTTTTTTATAAAATTAAGCAAGAGAGGCCCGTCGTGCGTAGATATGAACAGTTGCCTTGTCAAATAAATATTTTAAAATATTGTGAAATAATAATATAATTGATAAATATAAAAACAGTATCGAAGTCCTCCGCTGCTCTTCTATATTTTTTGATATATCTCGGAAACAGTGCATCGTAGCACAAAAATAAGGTATTTTTCGACCCCCTACGTAACCCATAAAACCCCCTTTCAGCATCAAATATCAATAATAATAATAATATCAATAATATCGATCGATTTTGTATAGTCAAGTGACTTGTCCAAATTTTAGAGTGAAATTACATTGGAATCTGCCCCCTAATTGTCTAATTTCAAAATCTATCACAATCCCTTTCAGAGGTATTGTGATTGTGATATTTTCGTCTGTCACATTTGCTTAGACAGTTCAATTTCGTTTATTCCATACCTTTCAAAACGCGTCCCGATCACAATCCCTTTCAAATGTCAAATAGTGATGGCCTGAAGTATGTAAATATCTTTGAAATGACGAGGGCTACGAATCGTACATGATGTACGTTTCATAGCACAAAAATAAGGTATTTTTCGACCCCTTACATAACCCATAAAACCCCCTTTCAGCATTAATTGACATGATAAAAAGTTCAAAAGAACAAGCTCAAAATTTCTTCAGGGGGCTAATTGTCTAATTTGAAAATCTATCGCAATCCCTATCAATTCGTCATTTCAAAGATATTTACATACTTCAGGCCATCACTATTTGACATTTGAAAACGATTGTGATCGGGACGCGTTTTGAAAGGTATGGAATAAACGAAATTGAACTGTCTAAGCAAATGTGGCAGACGAAAATAACACAATCACAATACCTCTGAAAGGGATTGTGATAGATTTTGAAATTAGACAATTAGGGGGCAGTTTCCATAGTAATTTCACTCTAAAATTTGGATAAGTCGCTTGCCCATACAAAATCGATCGATATGATTGATATTATTATTATTATTGATATTTGATGCTGAAAGGGGGTTTTATGGGTTACGTAGGGGGTCGAAAAATACCTTATTTTTGTGACGACAGTTGTGTGACGACAGTTTTTTTTATAAAAGTACTAAAATATGAATATGTAACCCCTTTTGCAACACCTGGATTGCGAGTCCCGGATTATTTTATAATAAGTACCATAATGCTAAAGTCGTTGTTTCCACACTATGTTATCGACTACTTTTGCATTCCCGAATTTTTTGGAATCCTGGGATTAATATAAAAAAAACAAAATGTTTTAAGAAGCTGCTTCCACAATTTTTCAGCCAAAAATTAACTTTATCCGATCACTGGTTATGGTGAATATTAATAAAATTTTAGTAAATTAAAATCACGTGAACCATGAAAACATTCTAATTATTTTTGAGCAGTTGTGTCAAAACGAAAAGCAAATATAATTTAAATATTAATAATAAGGTGTTAAGGTTCGCCTAATTAAATTCCCAGTTTTACCGGAAAAAAAATAGTATTAAGGAAGTCTCCGATTTTTTTTCTTTGTTCTATGAACTATAGGTTAATCAGCCTATTAATAAGAGAACTAATCACTGAATTAATAAGAGAGAAAAAAGTATAGTTAGATACAGAATTTATAATAGTGTATTTCGCTCTGGTTATTTTCAAGCAAACTGGGGGCTTATGATAGTTAATAAACAAGAAAACATTTTCTAGTACTAAGTACTAAATTGTAGTTCCATTTCTGTTGGTTTAACGCCCAGGTTTCATAGAAAATTGCCCATCATCCATGCCCTATATCAACAAATGTTGTGAATTTTCTAACACTAACATTTAGAAAGTACTTCATAAGAGAATCAGATAGTTCAATTATAAGTAACTACCAAAGATGGTATGTAATCAGCGTAGATATATCGGACGGCTCCTGGTCTAAAATTCTCAAAACAGAAATTAAAACGATCGAAAGCGCAAACTAAAATGACTCGAATTAATACCAGCCGTTAGGTTCAAAGTCGATTGCAACAGTGTAGCGCACGGAACGGCAACCGCGCTTTAGCTGCGTCCGAGCCATTTATTTTGAATTTTTTGGCGGGAAACCAGTTTTTTGCCTATAATTTTGAAACTAAGAAGCCCAGTAATTTGAAATTTTGCATGCCGTGTGCTCCTATTATAAGGTATCATTTGATTCTTAATACGAGACTCTAACTTATACGGTTACAGTGATTCAAAACGTGTAACGTGTCTCCAGCTTACACATGCTTATCGGTTCGTAGCTTAAAAACTATTCGAGCCAGAGATTAGAAAAATTTGGAGCTTACTGCTCCAATTCGACTCTAAAATTTGAGGTATAAAACATAATCCTACCTCAAATAATTACGAAGATACAGGTGTGTGTAAGCCAGAGACACGGGTCTCCAGCTAACACACACTTTAATGATCGTAGTTTCAACAGTATTTGAGTGTGACGGTTAGTTTTTTTGGTTCTCATTGCTCCTATTGTGCACTAAATTTCTGACTATAGTCTAAAGCCCTAACCTCACTGGTTTGCCTTAAAACGGCATGTGTCAGCTGGGGACACGTTTCTCAAGCTAACACACAAAAAAAAACTCCTAGTAACGAAGTTATGGTTGCACCTAAAATATCACTGAAACGTTTGATTGCTCCTAATATGCACTAAAATATGGCATGCTTAGAATTCCTCTATGTCTTATGAGGAAGCTGTAGACACACACATTTATTTTTCGCATTGTCAAATAGCCTATTGACCTAGCCCCTTACAGAGCTTAAAGTAAGCCTTACAGTGCTTATTTCAAGCACTGTCAGGCTTGTGTTAGGGGTACTACGAATTCCTACAAACTCTAAACCAAGGCCCCTTGGGAAGGCCCTACAAAATGGTTAGGAACAAATTGCGGCAGTCAACTCCGCTCACTGATTCTTTCGATTTCGCATCTGTTGAATAACATAGTGTCCAACTTGTTCCCTTCAGAGTTTCAAGACATCCCTCTCTTAGTCCATGAAGAGACTCCCATATGCCACGAGTGCGGGGCGAGCGAGGACACGGCGCAGCACATGTTGGCCGTTTTGTCCGGCTTTCTAACAGCAACGACGAACCTAAGTGGCCGCAATACGACTGGACTCGATCCCACTTTCTGGTGTTGAAAAGGCTGTGGTGGAAGATGAAAGGAACTGGAAAGCTGTTGCAATATTCCGCTTCGGATCCCGCAAGACTAGGGTAGTCTTTGAGGGCGCACAGTGAAGGGTTTAGTGGGTAAATATATATAAACGTATGGAGGTCAACGACTCAGGTAGAAATGCTCGTATTCATCATATACATATTTGCCCCTACCGGGATTCGAACCCAGGACCTCAGAGTAGGCGACATCTTGAAACCGGTGTATGTAACGTACGTACTACCATGGAGGTCGACAATATAGAATATATAGGTATGGGATAATGAAGTCTAAGCGTCTACACGTTGTTCATAAAATCATCTTACTTACGGCCCACAGACTACCGTCATCAGGTAGGACAGCTGCAAAGTCCTCCACAGAAGCGGCGGCTTGAACAAAGGCTTCGTCTGGGTCACCACCGACCTCCAAAAACCTTCATCTCGCCTTTTCGTACTGTCGACTACAATATACTTTACCTGAAAATTTAAGAAATAATGGGTCAACTACAAAAGGCAGGTCGCAGTTTTCCTCTTACCATTTACTAAATATTGGACCTTATGTTGATGTATGATAAGGTCACGAAACTAAACAAAAGTTAGTCCGACATCGTACTTGGTTTTCGGAGACCCCCAGAACAAAAGTCACTGACATAATATGGAGTCTCAATATTACGTTTCTGCGATTGTTTTAGCGCAAATATTATCCACAATCGACAGCAAAACAGCAACATTACTTTTAGCATGATAAAGGCGAAACTAAAGTCTTTGCAAAGACAAAGAAGAAGAGAGGTATCGCCCGCGATTTCGCATGTGTGCCTTTATTTTAATTTACTCATAAATATGTCCTATCTATTGCACACGGTGTTTTCACCTTCTATATTATTATTGTTTTTTCCTTTTATATTAAATATGTTTCAAGATTGTAGATTTGTGTTTGGCAACGACATGTTCCTTTGTAAATGTTGTTGCTTCTGTTAAAGCTGTTAAGTTTCTTGCGGCCGTTCTTCTTATCAGTTAAAATATGTCCTGAATAGCTGGTATGAAAAAAAAAATGGACGATTCGAAAGCACTTATCTATAAGTCTATTTGAATAAAAATCTTTGACTTTGACCATGATTCCGTCAAGATCAGCCATTTTAATTAATCAAACCCAACCGGACACTGGTGTCCAGACAACAATGTAATATCTATTGTGTGTCATAATCCAAGGCCTGAAAGGTTAATTTGCCCACAGCTGGGCTGGGACCCTGATCTTTCGTATAGATGGTACAGGAGAATGGGCCAGAACGCGGGCCGACCCCTGTTATATATTACACCACTGAATTCGTATAATTTCGTACACCAAAAAAAAAATTATTTCAATGATTCGGGCTTAAACAAGTGACACGGTTACTTCCTCTTTTAAAAGTTAATCAAGTTTATGTTTTTTTTAATTTTTGCCTTTTTCAATGCTATTTTTATACTTATGATAAAGAAATTGAAAAATATTGGAAAATATCAACTCGGCCACAAGTGAATTCTCAGATGGGTCACTTGTGGCCGAGTAAATATTTTTCAATTTAAAATTTATCATACTTATGTTAAACAAGCATAGCTATAGGTAAATACTGAATGATTCAACATGGTTTTAGGAAATAGTTTCTGTGTATGCCAGTGTCCTCTCCCAATCAGAATAATAATATGAATGTTACAAACCGGGTAATCATCCTTCTTGCCATGATTCATCTCGTAGATTTCTCCAAGCGACTTTAACGTGTTCTCCATATCTCCCCTGTCAGCCAAAAATTTCGGGCTTTCCTGGAGGAAGTACATCATCAGAGCTCCCAAGCCAAGGATAGAAGCCATGATTAGAGTGAAGAGTCGCCACGGACGGAATGTGATGGAAAGCCACGTCATTGGCACGTTGAAGTCCAATGGTAGAAGGAGGTATGCTAATGCTGAAAATAAGTTCATAAAGTAACAGTGCGTTGAATCATAAAAATAAAATGAATATAACAAACTAGCGGCCGCTTGCGGTTTCACCCGCATGGTTCCCGTTCCCGTGGGAATATCTGGATAAAAAGTACCCAATGTTTTAATCTACTATATGTGTGCCAAATTTTATCCAAATTGGTTCAGTAGTTTTGCGTGAAAGAGTAACAAACATCCAAACATCCTCACAAACTTTAGTATTTATAATATTTGTAGGATAGGGTAGTAGGAAGGATAGGATTAGGATAGGATAGGAAGTAGTATATAAATAGTTTTATTAATAATCACTAAGCAGTTTGCTTAATTGATTTCAGCTTTTGCTGTATACGAAATGCTGAGATCAATCTCAATGTGTATTTTTTTATGAATATTCAAACAAAAAACCGATATGATATTGCTCAATACTTCATACTTGGACCGCTCCATACTTGGGCCTCTCTTATTGATAATTTATTCTGCAGATCTCCCCTCGGTAAAAAAAAAAAATTGTAGGTTTCATTGTTACGCTGATGACGTTCAGTTATATATATCAGCTAGGCCTAATGAAATGTCTGATGCCTTATGCAAAATGGAGGATGACCTGAATGCTATAGCTACCTGGTCGACTAATAACTCATTAGTTTTGAATCCCTCAAAATCAAAGTTTATGGTGATGGGAATTAAGCAGCAGACTCAAAATGTCATTAGTTGTAGTCCTTCACTTAAAATTTTAGGTACTGATATAGAATGTGTAGTGGAAGCTAGGAATCTGGGATTACTTTTTGACGACAAACTGCGTTTTGAGAAACATGTGCTCGGACTTGTCAAACAATGTTTTTTTAGATTAAAAATTCTATACAAAATCAGGTATTATCTCTCAGAAAAAACACGCATCATTTTGTGTGAGTCACTGATTTTGTCGGTGCTAAATTATGGCGATTTAGTATACGGACCCCGACTGCTTTCTAGTTCCCAAAGAATGATACAACGAGTTCAAAATACTTGTGCTCGCTTTTGTTTTAATATTCCTCCCCGCACTCACGTATCACCCTTTTTGAATGACGCATCTATTTTAAATATAGAATCCCGTAGACGACTGCATTTAGCGGTTCTTATGTTTGATCTCCTTAAAACGAAAAGACCCGAATATCTATATGAGAAGTTGAAATTTCGCACGTTTCAAAATCATTATGGATCAGGAATATGTAGATCAACACGGCCTTTACTAGCAGCTCACATACATAGGACTGCTGCTTTCACGGGTTGTTTCCGCTACCAAGCGACCAAGTGTTGGAATAATATTCCTCCTCCAATGAGACAGATAACTTCGAAATTCACTTTTAAGAAACGAATAAAATTAGCCTTATTGGAAATTCAAAGTTTAGGCATACGCACCAACGATCGCTTTGGTGGCGGACCGATTATTAATTAAGTTTAGAAGCGATCCTCAATACAATTCATTTGATTATTTGTTAAATCACAATAAAATTGTTATTATTTATTATTATATTATAGTTATCAATTATCATCTTAAATTATCTTTATTATTATTTTTTATTTTTTTTTGTTAAAATGTTTTTTTATGTTAATTACTTTTAATGAATTTGATTTGATTTTAATTTTAATATAATATATTAGATTTTTGTCGGCAATGATGTAATACACGTCCGCTATTGTTACTCGTAGCGCCCTTGATTTTTATGAGCAATGGCTGAAAACCAGCGTTTTGCTCTAATTTAGGGCAAATATGTCGCTGAGCTCTTGCCTTTTTGCATCGCTGTGACACACATGTTAGTGTAATTTGTAAGCAAGTATGTTTTAAATTGTTTGTTTTTAGGAGATCATTTTTTTAATGTAATTGTTTATTTATTTATTGCATGTGTGTTAAAGATGCAAATAAATTTTTATCTATCTATCCATGATGAATCGTACGTGAATAATCAATCATTTTTCAGACTCTTGAATTGACTCTCGGCAGACGACACTAATCGATTGCTCTTTATAGATCGATGTACGTAAATACATTATAAAGGTAGTGCACATCGAGTAGGTAACCAAATACAGTAGTTTTGTTGGGATAGGATAGGATGGCCTTTTTTATACTAGGATAAATGCTTTTACGCATCTCTCGCCCCCAGGTAGAGGGGCGATTCGAAATGTTGGACTCACCTGGAGTACACGGCCTATACAAACATATAGGCCACGCACTCCATCCCACGCCCCTCCTGTGCCTGTGCCTCCTGTATCTATCCCCTTGTATCCCCACCTTCCCATCCTAATGATGATAAAGTGGGGGGCCGAGGGATAGCCCCCCACCCATCGAGTCCTAAGGCTCGATGGGGGGACGGGAGGCGGGCAGGTACTACCAACTAAAACTCCTAGTACTTGCCCTCCAGGCCGCCATTGGTCACGGGGGGTAGGGTTCGCAATCACCCCCAATGGATAGGATGACTTAAAAAAAATAATTTCTCATTCGTTGCTGGCTGTTTCTTATACTTACCAAAAGAAACAATTTCAGAGGCAAGATTGGCAGCTGTCATGATGAACAAGTACAGGTCCCGCGACTCTCGTCGTGAGCACTCCCCCACGTACGTCAAAGTCAACGAAAATGAGGCAGTCGTACTGAAAACATATACTTAATTTAATCTTTGATATTGTGAAATTGTGTACGAGGAATACCTATAGTAGGACTCCCATGCTGGACTGGGAGTGAAAGAGAATGTGCCAACTGCTCGCTTCCAGACTCGCTGCAGACAGTAAAATACGTGGGTATCTATACTAATAATATAATCTTATAAAAAGAAAAGATTTTATTGTTAGTTTGTAACAAATAAACTCAAAACTTCTGAACGGATTAGGATGAAATTTGGTACACAGATAGTAGATAGCCGGATTATGAACATGGGATACTTTTTATCCCGATATTCCCACGGGAACGGGAACCACGTGGGCGTTACCGCGAGCGGCCGCTAGTAGGCAATAAGCTGGTTTCAGGACAACATCTTCAATTTATGTTTTTTTTTTAGATTTTGCATTTGAAATGCTATTTTTATACTTATGATAAGTTCTTAATAGAAAAGTATTAGTAAAAATCGACTCGGCTCACACGTTATTTCTGTCTCTGTATTATTCTTATCTGACGAGAATAATTTGTGAGCCGAGTCGATTTTTTATTAAATTTTTCTATTAAAAACTTATCTTTAACATTTTCAATGCCAAATGTGGCGGGTTTGAAGTTTGGCTCTGAGAGTGATATTTATACATTGCATTTCATTCCATTGAAGTTCTACCAACCCCTCTAGGGGAAAACTAAAAATCCGACGAGCACACCAAATAACTTAGTGGAAAGTTCCTTTAAACACTTAATAAATGTCAGTCAGTGATTGAATTTTTATTTATTTGTTATTTAATCTTCTATAGCAAGAAGGATGATTACCCGGTTTAATCAGACCCAGGGGTCCCGGGTTCGATTCCGAGCGGGGGTACATATTGTATTCGGTTTGGTTGGTGGTGGGACTTGTTCTGAGTCTGCCTGGCTAGCTACCACCACACCTAAGTCTGACGTCATAGCAACAATGTTTTCAGCATTGTTGTGTTCCGGCAGTGTAGAGATAAGATAGCCATTTCCTCAGTGAGGATTTCGGGAGAAGCTCGCTTCATCTACAGGCTTATCAATACCTAACATCAGGTCTGATGAAGGCTAAGAGTCTCCCCGTCTCGTGAATAAAAAACAAAAAATTATACTAATATTATAAAGAGGAAATTTTTGGAGGATTTGATTGTTTGTTTGCATTTAATAGGCTCCGAAACTACTGAATGGATTTGGATGAAGTTTGGTACACAGATAATAGATAGCCTGGTTATGAACATAGGATACTTTTTATCTAGATATTCCCACGGAAACGGGAGCCACGCGGGTGAAACCGCGAGCGGCCGATAGTACTAAATATTTTGGTACTCGTTTTAATCCATTCTCAATATTTACCTACTTTTTATTAATGACATGTTCACTTATATTATAACTATGAATCACGGTGTAATCGCTTTTGATTTGTTTGGTTTCATAATTTTGCATGTTATTGCACTCGGAGAAACATCTAGATAGACTTAAACGTAATTACCCAAGATGTAAAATTGTAAATAACTGGCGTCCCCTATTTTATATAAGTAATTTAAATTATATTTATCAAAGCTAATGTAAACAAAACTCACAAAGCGGATCCTATAATCTTTAGAGCAAGCATGACCTGCCAGCTGGGCGCGAAACTGGTCAGGGCGGCCATGATGAAGCTGACTGTGGAGGACAGCAGAAGGGCCCGCCGCCGCCCTCGGGTGTCCGCGAAGTAGCCCCAAGGATACGCGAATATCAGACCTAGAATATACAACGTGATAAATATTAAACAAGAAAATATACTAGAAAAAGCAACTAGTCTCATGTCGCCACACATAAAAATAGCATTGCAAAATGCAAATTAAAAAGTTATAATATACAACGTGTTAAGAGGATTGTGTAGCTGTACATTTTCATACAAAAAGGTGGGAGGAGCGATAACTTTCTCCCCCCTTAGACATAATCCAATTTTGATATTTTTAGGATTCCGTACTAAAATGGTAAAAAGGAACCCTTATGGTGCGACTCAGACTGTCTGTCAAATCTGGATATATTAAGAACTACTAATGCTACTAACTTCAAATTTGGAATAGATTTAGATGACGTTTGCCTCACTATTTTGCAAATAAGAGAGAAATAAAAACGTGCATATTTTTTTGCAAAAGAAACTGAAAGGGGGTCTTAAAAATTAAAAGTGGGCCTACTAGGGCATGTGGAAGAGCGCTGCTTGCACATGCTCAAACATTTTTTCTTTTGATTTTAGGCCGCATAGTTTTTGACATTCGAAGTTTACATAGAAAAAAATCTGAAATTATTCCATATGATAGAAATTTACGTAAAGATAACAGGAAAAATAAAACGACTTCTCTAAATAACATACTTTTTTAGAAATCTGAAAAAGAAAGTGATTTTATACTTACTTTGCTATTTAATAGGTATGTCGATGTAAGGGGACAAATTATGATGGCACGGAACCCTCGGAATGCGAGTCCAACTCATACTTAACCGGTTTTTTTTTATATGTTGTTGACAGAACTTATCCAAGTAGGGCCGTACGTTTTTATTTTAAATAAATTTTGCTTATGAGCATCTCAATAACATATTTTTTACTAAAAAATGACACCAAAATTACCTCATTAATAAAGGTTTAGGAGGGCAGAAACCTCTTTTCCTTGTTCTGTGGTGGAAACGTTATCGCCCGATGCAATATTGAAAAATAGGACGAGGCGTGTCGTAATTACACACACCTCTTAATGAAATTGTGCAGAACCTCACAAGCACAACCATTTAGAAAGAACTCATCATTAGGAACAACTTTTTGTAGAAAGCAACTATGAAGTCGTGAAATAAACAGCTGGTTTATACAAAATTTTATTAGAACTCTGCTAAAATTCATGAATTTTCTATCCGGCCCCCTTTTCAGCTTGTTGGTCTGTCAGGGAAAGGCCTCCCGAGCCATTATTAGACTCGACAATGAGCGCTGGATAGCAAAACCGTCCCGGGCAGATCGGGGACGTTAGCTGGCTGTTAGCTAACGGAATCCAACATACCGTTTGATACCTAAAGTCGGCGCATTCCCCAACATGCCGGGTATGCCTAGATACCGCATTCTCCTAGCTCTAATAAAAAAGAGACTATTACCACCATGTTAGTCTAATGATGATGATCCCACCTGTAAAAGGTGCCGAAGCCAAGGCCCCCGACTCGGTCAGCCCCAGTTGCAGGTCGCAGGCGGCCGCCGCCACCACGATGTTGAAGCCGAACATGTCCAGCGCGACGGCATGGCTGATCAGGCCGCAGGCTATCAGCAGACGGTAGTTGTAACGGCCATGCCCTGACATAGAATATGCTAGCTGATATCATTCCAGTGCAGTGGGACGGATTATTTCCGTTAGAATATATTTTCGTTTTAGAAAAAAAATGTTTTGTCAGATTTTCATTTCGCCAGATTTTTGTTGCGACGGTAAAAGTATAATACAAATATTGATTTAGTTAAATTGATATTTATTTATGTATACATTTTAGTGGTAATAGGATATAGTAGGCCATCGTACTACCTGGCACTGCCCATAATTGCAAAAAAAAAATCACTCTTGTATTATTTATTTTTTAACAACAATTTAACAAAGATATAAAAAAGTATGTTATTGCAAAGAACATGAAAATTGAATGCATAATCCATAAC
Source organism: Chrysoteuchia culmella (assembly GCA_910589605.1). Taxonomy (NCBI): domain Eukaryota; kingdom Metazoa; phylum Arthropoda; class Insecta; order Lepidoptera; family Crambidae; genus Chrysoteuchia; species Chrysoteuchia culmella. The sequence goes on along the minus strand of OU342654.1, from coordinate 20,541,587 downwards.
TAGAATGAAAATTTAATAACTGCAATAAAATGCTTAAAAATGCTAAATAATATTTTACGTTAGTTGTGCAAGACAAGTTACACCTCACGGGGTCGTCATAGCAATGCTGCAAACATCAACTGGGTCGTCATAGCAATGACAAAAACATGAATGTCACTTTATTGAAAAAACGGAAGAGTTTCGTAAAACATTTTAAAAGCCACACGTATTTTAATTAAATAATTTATTTTTATAAGTAATTTCAACCCGATCACAGTTTTTATTTCCCGTATCCAAGTTTTTCCCCGAACATGGTCCTACTACGCTGGATAATTAATTGGCGTTTACTTCGCTCTATAATTTTAAATGCGAAAACTTGTTAATGGCTATGATGTATCTATTTTTAGTTGTTATTTTGTTATCTTAGCTGTAAGTTTTCCAAACAAATAAAATAAAATAAAAATAAAATAATAGTCAAAATTGTTCTAAGAATTCAAAAATAAAAAGTATGGTTTCCGTTGCAAACGATAATGAACAGCCGAGTATGTTCAATAACAATATGGTAATAAAACCCTGTCCTAAATGCAATGGGACACACCCCGTACAGGCTTGCTCACAATTTTTGACTCTTAGTAACGATGAAAGGTTAAGTTCAATGCCTAATTACAAATTATGTTTTACTACTTCTAACATGGTCCTACTACGCTGGATAATTAATTGCTGTTGATATCAGTGCAAATAATTATATTTTACGAAAATCTATGGGGAAATCATATTTCGTTGGAGATTGGATTTGTGACATGGGTATGTGGTGAAGATTTTCCTTTTATATTAAATATATTTCAAAATTGTAAATTTGTGTTTGGCAACAACATGTTCCATTGTAATTGTTGTTGTTTTTGTTAAAGCTGATAAGTTTCTTGCGGCCGTTCTTCTTATCAGTTAAAAGATGTCCTGAATGGCTGGTAGGGAAAAAAATGTTGGACTATTCGAAAGAACTTATCTATAAGTCTATTTGAATAAAAATCTTTGACTTTGACTTTGACTTAGATTGAAGATTCAACGGTGGTAATCATTAACTGTTGCACGTTAATAGCCCAGTACTCAATTAAACAGGTAGTATTTAAGAGTAACTTACCGGTTTAAAAGGTTAGTAAACTACCTATTTGTTAATTAAATTGAGTCACTGTTAAACACTTTGCCTATAGTAACTTTTGTGAATTATTTAGCAATAAGTCTTATTTAAATTGTTTTCAGACTGATTTAATCATATGAATTCAACTCAAGTTGCATAAATTAGTTTGATATTATCTATAATTATGCTATTCATTCAGTTCCATAAGTGCTTATAATTTTCCTAGGCTTTTATAAATTGTTATTATTATTTTGTTCAAAAGTGCATAATTAAGTATTAAGGAACTAGTTCATTAAAACCAGTTTAAACATAGTTTAAGTTTTATAAACCTACTTAGGTAAAACCTTTGGTTTAAAATCATTAAAATCGTTATATTTACTATTAAAATAATATTCAAATTGCTATGAATTCCAGGATTATCACATTTGCCCCCAGAGATGACTGAAAAGGATGAAACTAAGGATTTGATCAGGAAACGTGGGAGTTATAAAGGTCGTATTACCAGTTTTACATCGTACCTGGACAGATTGGATAAAAAATCCCTGAGTCTGAGGTATGTGAACTAAAATTACGTCTTAGTAAAATGGAAATATTGTATGGCCATTATGATGAGGTTCAATTCAGATTAGAATGCCTGTCCGACAACATTGAGGTGCAAATGCATTTCAGAAGCACAAAATATGTTATCTATCACGTACTGTCAAAGACGATGCCTGCGGTAGTGATAAGCGCTTTATTCACGATCCATCTTGGCGTACGTCTCGCCAAGGCCATGCACGATGCACGATGCAAAATTACGGTGATTAGGCTAGACGTACGTCGATAATTATTATTAATTGTTTGCTGGATTTTTGAATCCAGCGAGCACCCCCACCACCGCGAGCGTCGTGCAAATAGATAGTGAATAACGTGGACGTACGTCAACCTTGGACGAATTCGTCCAAGACGTCAACTCAAAGTGGTCCTGCGTCGTGCGTGCTTGATCGTGTATAGACTTGCTATACAGCAGATTTCGCATTTAGAGCTTGTGTCGCATGGTGACTGGACGTCAAACACAGTTAATTAAAATAATTGTACACAATGGATCGCAAAACACTTTCAAGATTTATTGAAAGATATAAATTTTACACATGTCAGAAAAGAAACATATGAACAAACAGAAAAGAATAAACGCATTATAAGATCTAGTGCCCATTTTAGGGGAAAATCAAATCATTCATGATATTATTCATTTGAGTATAATCTGCAAGTTTATGATATTTTTTTTCATCCAAAACCTCTTGCTCTTTTTTCCCCTCTCTTCTGCTGCTGACAATAAAAAAAAAACTAAATTTTTTGGCGTTTTGATAAAACAGGTTGCATTTTAAATAATTAAAATACGTCCGCTCATTTAATTCGTTCACCCCGACCGCCTAACGGTATAGCTTGTGCTATCGCACAAGCTCTCGCTGACTCTCGGCTCTCGCTGACGCTATCACTTTCATACTAAAAATGCTTGATGCGCGCAAGATGGTCTGTATGCTACATCCAGCGCCGCGGCCTTGAGCTGACGTACAGCTGGGTAAGATGGTGAATAAAGCGCTATAAGGTGTTTTCGTGTGCTAGTAATAACCGTCAACCCGTCAGATTACCCACTATTCAATTGCCGAAGTTCAATGGTTCTTATGAGGGTTGGTTGGAATTCCATGACACTTTCTGTAGTCTTATACATTCCAATAGTGATATAGACGATATTAACAAGTTCCATTACCTTAGAGCATCATTGGAGGGAACAGCAGCATTGGTTATTCAGTCTATTGAGTTTTCTTCCAGCAATTATCAGATAGCTTGGAATTTGCTTTGTGAGCGATTTGATAATAAGCTTTTAGTCATACAAAATCATATTTCGACTTTATTTAATATTCCTCCCATTTCAAAAGAGTCTTCTCTTATTATAAAATGCTTAATTAAAAATTTTAATAAAAATTTAAGAGCCTTAGAGTCCTTAGGTGAGCCTACTAAATAAACATTGGGACACATTATTAATATACATGATGACTCGAAAAATAGACAGTAAAACCTTTCGTGAATGGGAGAAATTTAAGGGTATGTTAGATAAGGAAAAGCCCATAACTTTAGTAATATTCCTTGAATTTCTTAGAAACAAGTCAAATTTGATAGAAACTTTGGAACTATCCCGTAATAATAGTCAACATTGTTCTAAGAATTCAATAATAAAAAGTATAGTTTCCGTTGCAAAAGATAATGAACAGCCGAGTATGCTCAATAACAATATGGTAATAAAACCGTGTCCTAAATGCAATGGGGCACACCCCATACAGGCTTGCTCACAATTTTTGGCTCTTGTAACGATGAAAGGTTAAGTTCAATGCCTAATTACAAATTATGTTTTAATTGTTTTAAAAGCGGACATTATGCAAACCATTGCAAAAAGAGTGGGTGTAAAATATGCAAAAGAAAACACAACACTCTGTTCATCTGTCACATTTTAATCAATCCACTGTATCTTCGCCTGTGATTGATGAGAGGCCGACCACGTCCACTGACGGACCTAACGCCCCGTGACTTTGTCATGTGTGACCAAATCATGGTCAGGTGATAATGTTCTACTATCGACTGCTTTAATACAATTATATGATACTAACAACCGTCCACATATTGCTCGTGCCGTTCTGGACAGTGGAAGTACATCATAATCTGATCACGGAAACTTTTAATAAAAAGTTAAATTTGCCCACACAAAAGGTTTTTAGATCTCTTTTGGGTATTAATAATTCAGTTTCAAATATAGGTAAACTGGTTCATGTTTCTGTTACTTCATTGAACGGGACTTATTCAGACAAGCTATCCTGTTTCGTTTTACCTCAGATAACAGAACATGTACCAAGCAGGCAAATAGATGTATCAAGTTTAAATATTCCATCAGATATTTGCTTAGTAGATCCAAATTTTTATACTCCGTCCGCAGTAGACATTATCATTGGCTCTGATGTATTCTGGGACTTAAAATCTCGCAGTATCAAACTGGGTAATGGGAATCCAGGGCCCGTAGACAAAGTAACATCGTTATGTAGCGAAACGATAATTCGATTCGTTATTGTCTATAAGCGCCAATTAACTTGCGGTAAGACCACGTGATTTAGCGTGGCCTATGCCAATCCGTCAATCCCATATATTTAATTCTTTTCGAACTTCGTTATCGTTTTTGAATTGTTACTTTGGCTAAGAGCCCTGTTCTTTATGAAACGCAATTGGGTTGGTCAGTTTCTGGCTCAATTAAAAATAAGATAATCAAATTCTCGTCACATTAAGTGTAATTTCTGTCAACTAGATTATGACATTAATAATGAACCTCTTAAGGATGACATTCAAATCCAATTAACGCGATTTCGGCAACTGGAAGAAGTCAGCCATAAGTCATCCTATTATTCTGAAGAGGAACAACTGTGTGAAAGTCATTTTATTAAGAACACTACACGCTTACAGGATGGTTGTTTTTGTGTTCGTATACCTGTCAATCAAAATCCCAATATGTTAGGTAATTCATTATCACGTGCCAAGCAATGTCCTTGATCATTAGAGCGTAGACTTAAATTTAATCCTTTATTCAGAGACAAATATTGTGCATTCATGTCAGAGTACCTGTCGCTTGGTCATATGTCGGAACATAAGGTGGATCCTCATCAACTAGCAAACTATATACTGCATCATGGCGTCGTACTTGAGTGTAGTACTACCACGAAGCTGAGAGTAGTATTTGACGCGAGTGCTCCAACTTCTTCAGGTGTATCGTTTAACTGTATCCAGATGGTAGGATCTACAATTCAAGACGATTTATTATCTATACTTCTTAGATTTCGGCAGCATAGATACATATTAGCTGCTGATGTGGAAAAAATGGATCGTCAAGTTCTAGTACATCCAAGTGATAGGCATTTACAAAAAATTCTTTGGCGTCAGAATCCTTCAGATCCCATCAAAGTATACCAGTTAAATACTGTGACTTATGGTACGGCTAGTGCACCATTTTTAGCATTAAGGTGTCTTAAGCAAGTTGGTTTAGAATGTGCCGAGAAATGAAAATAAAATAAATCGTTCTTCATGATATGTATGTCGATGATTTACTCACAGGGGGGAATACCATAACTGAAGTTATGAATATAAAGGAAAAGGTAATATCTGCGGTAGCATCAGTTTGCAAGTCTAATGCGCCCGAGTTAGTCGCGGATCCGCAGTCTACATTAAATTTAAATATCGGTTCTAAGGAACTAGATAAGACATTAGGATTTGGCTGGATTTTTTCGGTAAAATTACTAAAAGAAGCATTCTTTTTCAAATTGGTCAGATATTCGATCCAATGGGGTTCCAATTCGATTCGATTCTTTCACCTTGTGTAATTTCATTAAAAAATAATTCTTCAAAAATTATGGTTGCACAAGCTGTCTTGGGATGATGATCTTGGTTGTTTTGAAAGAAGACCACCTCCCTCCTTTGAAGTCGAAATTGGGTCGCGTTGTCGCTCTCTATCCTGGCAAAGATGGTGTCAATAGAGTAGCAGATGTGAAGACATCTACTGGCATTATTCGAAACGCTTTCAGTAAGATCTGCCCTTTGCTAGAAGATGACCAGAAAAGTTCTGTTGAAAGTAGGACTTCCAACGCCCGGGGGCATGTGCAAGACAAGTAACACCTCACGGGGTCGTCATAGCAACGCTGCAAACATCCACTGGGTCGTCATAGCAACGACATAAACAAGAATGTCACTTTATTGAAAAAACGGAAGAGTTTCGTAAAACATTTTCGAAGCCACACATATTTTAAGTGAATAAATTCTTTTTTTAAGTAATTTCAACCCGATAATAATTTCTTTATTAATATACCTGTCTTTTATGTTGTTTAAGGTGCTTTGTGTTTAATACGTAACTATACATTTGAGATAACAAAGTGACACGCTGTCGAAACAAAAATCTCTGGAAACGAAAATCTGCCAAAAGGAAAAAAACAGCAGTGGGACTTGACTAATCCTACTAATATAATATTATAAATGCGAAAGTATCTCAGTTTGTTTGTTTATTTTTTGTTTGTTTATTACTCTTTCACGCTAAAACTGCTGAACGGATTAGGATGAAATTCGGCTCAGAGATAAAAAAACATAGGATAATTTTTATCCGGATATTCCTACGGGAGCGGGAACCACGCGGGTGAAACGCGGGCGGCCGCTGAGTTACATTAAAATGAGTTCGATGGGATTCTAGAAAAAAAATTAGTAAATGTATTTATGATTTTGTAATTTTTGCATTTTTCAATGCTATTTTTATACTTATGGTAAATTTTTAAATAGAAAAATATTGGAAAAAATTAACTCGGCCACAAGTGAATTCTCAGACGGGAATCGAACCCGCGACCTTTGGAAATCCGGTCCAATGATTCCCGTCTGAGAATTCACTTGTGGCCTAGTTAATTTTTTCCAATATTTTTCTATTTAAAAATTTACCATTAGTAAATGTATTTAAATAAATTGTAAATCGTTCAGTGTTGTTCACTATATATAAAGCCCGCCTCACATACCTGTTAGATCAATTGCTTCCTCCAGGCTGTAGGCACCAGTCTTCCGGTCATCCTGCTCTGCAACCATCACAAACCACCAGAAATATTTTTAATATTCGTTAGGCTTCCCCTTCTAATAGAATGACCACTAATGACTACGTAGGTGATGTGGAAAAATAAAGGTTTGCGTTCTTTGTAGGTACGCTTGAAACGCAGCGTTTTTGGGACGACAGTATTGGTATTAATAAGAGGTGAGTTGGTTACTTTTTAACACACATATTCCGACAACTAAGTCTTTTTATTGTTGAAATTTTGGTATTTGATCGAACTTTCTTGTCGACAATACGAGCCGACTTAACTGTCGCGATTGAATGATATATCTGAATAAATATAAATCTTTTCGTGAGATGCTGGCTTCATACTATTTCATAGTGTTATCTACTTATCACACTGATCTAATTTAACGTATTCATTTACCTACCATACCTACTTATGTATTATAAAAACAAAAATATTTTCAAAAATTCCGTTAACTGAAATATAGGGCTTGATATAAATAAACGTTATTTGTTGAGGCCATAAGCAGATTAATATATAATTAATACAGAGTGTTAGAAGTAAATAATAATAATAAGAAGAAGAATCATAATAAATTGCAAGTGGATAACCTAAACAACTTCTTATATTTTCCCGAGCACATTTTTTTTATATCAAACAATTTTAATTAATCAAAAAGCTTAAGAATCAGTATTCGTAAAAGTTGTTAAACTATTAATAAGTCAAAAATGTTATTTTATAAAACTATTTTAAATGACTGGTATTAGGTACTTTCTTACTCGTTATTGCAAGTAGACCGGTCAATGCAGATGAAGTCACGTACAAAAGGCTAGTTAGTAAGGCTTATTTTATATAAATATAATAAAATAATATAGTAGAAATAATCCCGTGACCACGGCAGCTGTAAAGGTGCCGAAACGTCGGGAAAATCAAAAACCCCTAAAAAACCTAAAAATACGGACAATTACAACTTAGTTCGTGGAAATATAGCGCGTTTGATATCCGTAAAAGTTGTTTTATTTCAATGAACAGTGCGCGCCAAAACATAAGATGTACGTAAATAGATTATATAATCATATTCCAAACAGCTTAAAAAGTATAGAAAAATCAAGCTTATTTCAAAGAAAGCTCAAAAGTTTCCTTGTACAAAAATGTTACTATGATATCAAAGAATTCTTACATGATAAGTTTGATAAAAATATTGTATCGCTTCACTAACTCAAATTGATGATAGGGTCCTTATCCCCTTATTCATATTTATGAAATCATAGAAGGCTTGGTACTTTGTTTTGTTTGTTTTGTTTCCTTAGTTCCTACAAAATGTGCTATGTAGATAGATAATACCTATGCAATTTTTGACAGTGTTATAACTAAAGTTGGGTAATTGTGTAATTAATTATTATAAATGGTATTTTTATGTAATTTAATTCTATTGTATCGTGTACCTATATATAATAATCATTCAATATTATAAGTTCGTATTTATTATTATTATCAATTATAATGTTAAATTAAGTGTAATTTTAAAGTAATATACAATTAATTTAATGAAATTGTATATAGGTACTATGATTTTAATGAATAGTAATTAAAACGGCAGGAAAAAGACAGGAATGGAAAATACTCCACCGACAAGAGCGCAGCTCTTAAATTTAAGAAGAAGAAGAATTAAAACGGCAATAGCTGTCCCTCATGGTTGCTGTGCCCTTGCAGGGCGTCACTTGTACATATTTATATTTTGTAACACCTTGTTATACCTGTGACTTGCAATAAATATTTGAATCTGAATCTAACTCAGCTATAAATAACCCATAATAACCAACCCTGGTCTAGTCATGCGGTGTCATGTTGGTTCCGCGTTGACCGATAGGAAGTCCTATGTTAGAACTACAGGGGCTAATTATCTAATTTTAAAATCTATCGCAATCTCTTACAATTTGTCATTTGAAAGATATTAGGTCGTCACTATTTGACATTTGAAAGGGACTGTGATCGGGACACGTTTTGAAAGGTATTAATTGAACGAAATTGAACTGTCTAAGCAAAGTGACAGACAAAAATATCTTTCAAATGTATGGAGAAGTGTCAAATGAAGTGTCATTTAAAACATCACTCGTTCTGAAAGAGATTGCGACTATAAGTTACACAATTCTATAAATCACAATCACAATACCTTTGAAAGAGATTGTGATAGATTTTGAATTAGACAATTAGTAGGCAGGTTTAGAGTTATGACCGCCATTCAATCCGAGTTTTGTCCGTTCTAATTCGTACATGTTTATCTATCAGATGGGTTCATACATCGGTATGTATGGATTTCCATCGGCTTTCCTAGCGATCCACCATGCAGATAATAATAATTTTATAATTTATAATTGTCACCAATCAGATAAATATACGTGGATGCGAGGCAGTTGCAAAGTGAACAATATGTTTTATTTTTTCATGTTTATAATTGTTTGATTTGTGGATTTTTCTTGGTCCGGCATACCTTCGCCATATTTCCACCCCTCGCTATCTATATAACAAAAAATTTCATTTTAAAATGGATTCAATTGGACAAAAATGGTATTGGCTATTGCTCTTGCGTCGGGTCACTATTAATCCTAGTAAAGTGCTGAAATTTCAGGTTTCAGGAGAGCTATTATGTGGTGGTTTTCCGTCTTTCGGCAACAAGAAACAAAGAACCCCGCCAACTGAAATACAACAAAAATAAATTATGGTTATCAAAAGTCTTGAAATCAATTGTATTATAAAATTACACACTACTGATATGATTTCAAATATTTCTTGTTTAATATTTATCCCATCCATAGTTGCTTGTACAGTATAGACCGAAACCCCGAAAAGGTCATACGTACATACAAGATACTTGAGGAACGGTACCTATTCTTTGCTTGAGGGCGCATCACAGAACAGAGAAAGTCTTTTTTGGGGCGCACCATACACATTAGCACCGCCATTAGAAAAAAATCTATAGGTACTGCAAATGTTAATATGAAGCTGGAAAGAACCATAAAACTAATTCGGAGTCCACTACAGAGATATAGTTTACAAATACGTCTTTATTTTGTGCACACTGTGTTTTTTAATTGCGGCGCTAGTGTGCAGAATGCCCCCTCTTAACTATTGTACTCGGTTGTAGCACCTATATATTAACGTTAGAACTTCAGCATAAACTTACCTAATGTGATCGCACTGAACACATAAAAAGCTGCTTCACAGTTAGTGTCCAGTAAGATCTTCAGCACATTGATGCCGATGACGGCACTGCCACGTCCGACCATCATCGTCAGAGACACAGCCAACGCTCTGCAAAGAGAAATAATCACTATCAATTCATCATACTCAAAACGGACACCGGTATTCAGAGAATAATGGAATATCTATTGTGTCTCATGATCCGGGGCAAGTGGGCCATGTTTTAGGAATGGAATTTAGGTCCAACTGTCGCCTATTGAAAACTCATAAATCCTTTCTTTAGGTTTGTGAACCGATGGCGAGCTGCTTTGACATTCACAAGTCCTTATAACAGCCTAAACACAAATTATATTTTTAAATGTGCTTTTATCACATTGTCAGAAATTATGTTCTTGCGCAACATCATTTCTTTATCTGGAAACGGTAGCAATGCTATACAACAAAATGTAAGTTGGTGACGGACTACACGGACGGACAAGCTAAAAAAATAGGACACGTGAAACTAAACATCATACTTGAGCTGTGTGGGAAAGAGATCGACGCTAAAACTGGTGAGCAGTCCGAAGTTGAGGATCATGGCCATGTAAATGATGATAAAGAAGCCGCTCAGCTGCCACACCGGGGTGAAGGTGAGGCAGATGCCGCCGAAGCCAGCCAGAAACTGGAAACCGAAAAGAATACCTATAAAACGTTTAACCAAGTTCCAATTGGTTCAGATTTGTTTCAGACACTAGCAAAAAATATATGTATAAATAGCTATGTAAGATATGATGCAAAACTACCTGGTTTATGATTATTGAATTTTTGCATTTTTCAATGCTATTTTTTATACTAATGATAAATTTTAAATAGAAAAATATTGGAAAAAGTCAACTCGGCCCGCGACCTTTGGAAATCCATCGACAGAGCATTGCACCGGATTTCCAAAGGTCGTGGGTTCGAGTCCCATCCGAGAATTCACTTGTGGCCGAGATGACTTTTTCCAATATTTTTATATTTAAAATTTATCCTAACTACCTGGTTTAGTTAGGTAAACTTGACATTTATTATAAAAGTGAGACTTATTAGCGTAAGAGTGGTATCTACTTTCGAGCTGCTGAAATATCAATAAATAGTAAGTTTTTTTTATAGAAACTGAGCAAGCTTTTGATCACCATCGTACTTAATAAATGTGCTTAAAGTTTCTTTAACAATAAGACATGGAAGCTCTTTTAAAAAGCAATATCACGCTTTATGTTATCATTTTTTATCCTCTAGCGTTGACAAACATTCATAATATGCAGCCCATAAAAGTAACACTAGCTGTTTTAATCATTTCTGATGTTTGATCATGTGTTCCCTTTGACATAATCTTACCTGGAGTATCAGGATAAGGCGCTTTCTTCCGATGTAGTTGATGACGGTGCTGAGTATAGTATTGACGATGGCGAGTAAGACCCCCACGCCGGACACCATTGACAATGCAAACGTGTTTAATGAACAGTCATCTGCCATCTGTAAAAGTCATCTGCCGTCTAAAAGAGTCATGGCAAACATAAGATTCAAAAATGCGTGTAATATACTAAATTGAATAAAGTATATTTTGGCTATGATTTTGTATACATTTTCAAAACACAAGTTCCAAAGTACTAAGGGTGGATTGCACCATCTAACTATAACGATAACTATAACATTAACAGACCTTAAATCGGTTAAAGGTAATCGGTGAAATTTAGCCTTAGTTGTTGTTTTGCACGTTCTATTCTTGTCATTTTAGTTTCTCACATTTATTTTACAGCGCTTGACTTGTAACAAAAAAATACAGCCTATACCATTAACTTTTGAAAAGTTTTCTCTGAAAGGTCTGATTTTCGAGCCAGTTCTGACGTTTATTAGAAGCAATTGTAATGTTGAACAAAAATTATACAGAAAGATACTCAGATACAATACAAGTCAGCGTGTTCGAATCATCTATTCCAAAAAAGTTTTATAATAGCATCCGAATTATAAAAAAGTTTAAAAAGAGATAAAAGAGTTAAGTACCGTATCTACCTTGACTTGTGTCGCATTTTGTGAAGACCTCAATCTTTGGCAGAAGGTGAGACCCTCCTCTCCGTTTTGAACAGACCTCATAAAGCCATCAGCCATATAAGGCAGCCAAACTAGGTACGGTTGTACGCTGAAATGTAGTAAAAATATTATGATAATAATGACCCAAAAAAAACTTTTTATAAAAAAATTAAAACCGACTTCGAATTTTTATTTTTTGCTTTTTAGTTTTTCGAAGTCGGTTTTAATTTTTTTATAAAAAGTTTTATATTTCACAATTTTTAAAGGTAGAACAGGTCCCGTACCTACGCTAATAACCTTATGTCAACTCCTCATTACATTTTACAAAGCTGCATTTCCCGGTGCAGGGACGTTACTTATTGAGGGTATATAGCCTATAGGTATGTTGGCGAGGACCAATAGCTATTTAACAAAAAAGTTTTATCAAAATCCGCTCAGAAGTTATTGCGTGAAACTTCAGCTCGAACAAGAATCTAACAATTACCTGGATGATATAATTGTTTCATGACTTCCATGACATTAGGCCCCATATCTCCGAAGATTATCATCGGATCTCAATGAGACTTATATGGGACCAAATTGACAGTGTACCCGATTGAACAAAAATACAACTATTAAAATCGGATCACTAACACCGGAGTAATCGGTATACATACATCGGACAAAAAAATTAATACGGGTTGAATTGAGTACCTCCCTCCTTTTTTGTTGAAGTCGGTAAAAACAAATGATTGATGTTTTTAAGACCAACATTTTTGAGACATTTCTCAGTGCAATCTTAATTGGCTTACTTGAGATTTCAGATAGATTCAGTATACTAATTCAATATATTCATTGTGATACGCACTCATACAAGTGAGATGCGTTTCTTTCTAAAAACAATACACATATATTTAGTTCAGTTTTGATATGTACTATTTATGCTATCATCATACGGGATGACGCATTATCGTATATGTGTGTAGTCTAGACTATAACTTACCAAAATAAAACGATGATGAAGATGATACACATAAATAATGTAGTCTTGAGCAGAGGAGCCGTGAATAACGGCACTGTTTGATTCCAAATCGATTCGAAAAACCCTTTGCCTTTATGCGAGGCAATCAGCTCATCTAAAGCCATGGCTTTTACCTGTAAAATAACATCTTTTAGCATTCGTATATGAAAACAATTAACTTTTAGTATAATCCAATCCGTGTGACGTATGGTGACGGCCTAAGAATACAAGTGTCACCACTCCCTTACATGCCTGGGATGTCGTAAGAGTCGACTAAGAGGCTCGACGCATTGAAACCCTGTGCGAGAGAAGGAAAACTTGAAACAAACCCTCTACCAACCCGCTACCACGCTGGCCAGACGGCCAGCGTGGTAGCAGTAGGCTAATAGCCTCCTATGAACGCCAAAAAAGGCGTGAGCTAGGAGAGGCATGTGTCCAGCAGTGGACGTCCATAGACTGATGATGGATAATCAAATCCATGATAATAATGATCTTTTATTTCTTTATGAAGTCTTATTTCTTTTAACTACTCATATATCCACTAATTCACGACAGCAGGTTGGAATGTTCTGCTTTGGTTCAAACACCTCTTTTCGCTGAAGATAACATTGTTTTTTTTTTTTATGGACTAGGTAAAAACTACGTAATATTATTAATAACTAATTAAAAGCAAAGAAACTCACAGGATACTCATCAGCACTCTTATTCTTATTGACGACGAAAATCGTCCTCATGATATCTAACGCCCGTTCATCTTCCCCCACACTCAAAAGGAATTTCGGACTTTCGTACGAAAAGATTAAACCAAAGGCGCTCAAAAGACAAGGAGAACTGAAGATGAGGCTGAGAACTCTCCAGGAACAGATCTGGATGTCCAGGAATGGGACGTAGTGGGAGAACTTGAGGGGGAGAACAGGGATGGCGACAACTGGAACAAAAATAAATTAATCAAATGGAAGATTATGACACTTTTAGTATTTTTACTATGGATCTGGTTCCTATACCATTCAATATCTAACATTGTTCTATTTTTTGTTATAGTGGTAAACCTGTAAGAACATAATATTTTTATTGTTCGTTTACATTGTACTAGTTATCTGTCTATCTTTTCTACTTCGCAAATTTTTTATCTGTTATAATTATAAGTATAGTATAAAGAAATGACAAGTGCAAGGTATTATTGAACAGTTACTTATCTCTTCTCATATTTATGTAAATCACAGATGTCTAGTAAACGCGATTTTAGCATTCATATAGACATATTGTCCTTTAACGCTGTCTATATCAAGTTGTAATTTAATTTTTCACCAGGGGGCCTACCGCCATCTCTTAACGCAATATTGTTTAATGTCAGTTTGTATCGGTGCAATGTTGTTATATGTCATATCGTACCGCGAACCTCTTAAAACAAGCTTGTCTTTTGACGGAAGTTTTGTGGCGTCATCGCTCAATCATTCACTCAAACACTTTGTTTTTGGCGATGTAACGTCCTATTCCGTGAGGCGAGGGCCTGGTAATCTGTAAGACAGGTTATCCTAGTACAGATACCAGTCTCTCACATTTAATTTGTAAGCACCTGGCTAAATTTATTTTAGCATCTAAGAAACTCTTAAATGTAATTAGTATTAGTGTGAGAGAAAATAAATACATTTTTATTATTTTTTATTATTATTAAACAAGATTTTTATCAATCAAACCTACTACGACGTATTAGGTCAAATAAAGTCAAGTTTGCAATTTAAACAGTATTGAAACAAAAGGAAAACAAAACGTTCTTACGACATGACGGTTTCTAAAAGATGGCGGTAGGCCTGCCGAACGTTAGCAATCAATGGTACAAAATTTAAACATTTAATAGTATTATTATTTAAAAAAAAGGAAACGCCTATCCGGTTCCCCCTAATCCATTTTACTAAAAAAAACTCACCAGCCATGAGACCATTCGTACAGAGGAAAACAGAAGAAGACAACATGATGAGTATCGAACGCTTCGCTGCTGGCGTACATTCGCTGATCAACGTCAGTGCTAAAGCCAGAGCCCCTGATACTCTGAAATAGATGAATATGTATAATTCATACAATCTAGTTTAAATGTTGACCTCGGAAACACCCGTAATGCAAAAGGAATAACAGCATTTTTTGTTGAAATAAAACAACAAACAACAACAAACGGGGTGACTGACCACGACATCCCGTGACCACGGCAGGCCGCAACGTCGGGAAAATCAAAAATCCCCTAAAAACCTAAAAATACGGACTATTATATTAAAGATCGAGGGAGATAGAAACACCGTATTTCACTTTACACAGTTTATTTTCTGAAATTCACTAAACACAGTTTTCGACTACGACCGTTCACTGCCTATGCTAATACACAACTGACTCGGACTGACTTCTCTCTTACGCTCGTGTTACTTACCCCCACTTACTATTTTGATATTTATGGCGGGAAAAACTCAACAGAACTGGGTAGTAGCACGTGCGCTAACAATACAGCTTCCAATAAATTGAATTAACAATATTTAACATTAGAAAGCTAGGTATTAACCTTGTATTTATTCCCTTATTCTCTAATATAATTAAAACTAGGAAATAATAACAAAATACACAAAAGAACATCGTAACAATGAAGCCGGAAGTGTGGCATGGCATTAAATCTAAAATACATGTTACAAGCACAGATTAGACAATGCAATCTTTAACAGTCGGCCTTTCCTGGCACATTTCACGACCCGGGAAATAGATTATACTTATGTACTTGATTAACTGTCTTTTAAATATTATAGTTTGCTCAGTTCGAAATATTTTAACTAATAATGTTAAACTAATAAATTTCTGATGTCAATTAATTGTTTTATGGCCAGTAGATAATGGATAATCTAGTATCCATATTTTTTTAAATATATATTCATAATATACATATTGAACACCCAGACCAAGATAAATGTTCATGCACACGAACATTTGTCCCGCCCGGGAGTAAGGTAGCAAGGTCGTCAACAACTACAATTCAAAATAAGTATAAATTGTGCTATTATTGTTTTAATTTTAATAGTAGTATTACTATGTGTTATTACTTACTATACATTGAATTTAGACTGGTTTTAATATGAGATATATAAATAGATTTTTATTTTATTAGTACATAAAATACATGCTCCATAACCATTTGTATATTATTGTTATAAAAGGAATTTTTAGGAAACAAAGGCTTAATTATTATTTTATGTACTAACTATAATAATTACATTGCCAGATAGGGTGATATTGAAACCTCATACATATTTTCAACACCACTTATGCTCAAATGTATTAATAAAACAATTATATCATTCTAACGTACAAATATATGGGCCTCTTACACATCCCAATATTTGTAATGACCGAGACCTCATACACATTCTCAGTCAAAGTACTGTGATTATTTGATCTTATCTTAGAATATTAAGGCCTCATACATATCCTTAATATTCATTTCAACCGAGACCTCAGACATGTCCTCGATTATAATTATTAATATCTTTTACTAGAAATACATCTTAGCTGAGACCTCAGACATATTCTCAACCAAGTTCTCCATTGACACATTTTTTTTTTAATTTAATTAATTTAAATACTAAGAGAAAAATCATAAAAGAAAAATCTGCTTAATCTCATTGGGTAGGTCACTCAATCGCTGTCGTCATTGTTTGACCTATCGGACTCCGAGTCCATCCTATTAAATACTACCCAAGGGTAAATTTTATCTACTGAAAAGGTAGCGCTGAATTTCCTATTGCCTTTTCTAGATAATGGTGTATCTTCCACCACATAGCGATCATTATCAAGTACTTCAGATATACGATAAGGATCCCTTAGTCTCGAAACCAGTTTCCTACTCTGTCCCGTGGATGGAATTTCCCTATCTATTCTGACTAGCTCCCCAACTTTATATTTTACTTTTTTTCTGTTTTTATCGAAATATTCCTTCTGTTTATTTTGATTTTCTTGGATGTGTTCTGTCATTTCTTTTCTAGTGACTTCTAAAGAAGAAAGTGTGGTGTTATCTACTTCACCTGTTAAGCTAAGTTGCAATAATGAGTTCGATGTACTAACTAAGTTAAGACCGAATAATGCTTGAGCGGGACTTTTCCCTATACCTTTATTAAGAGTATTATTTAATCCCCATTGGATCTCTGAGACATAAATATCCCATGTATTTTCAGGCTTATTATGAGTAGACGCTGTAAGTGCAGCCAAAACCGTTCGATTATACCTTTCTACTTGGCCGTTGGCTCGTGGCGTCGCTACAGCGTTCAAAATATGTTTGATAACTAAGGAGTCCATATAATCTTGAAATCTTCGAGACGTGAAAGATGTGCCTCTATCAGAAATTACTCGTTTTGGAACACTAAATGTATAAAAATAGTTTTTCATTGCTTTAATAGAATGGCTCGATTTTGTACTTTTAACAGGGACAAGTAAAATAAATTTAGTGAATGCATCAATAATGAGCAGAATATACGCATTACCATGTTTGCTTTTTACAAAAGGACCTAAATGGTCGATATGTAAAGTATGGAAGGGCTGATTCACCTTCTCGATTGGATGCAATTTGCCAGCTTTTTTTCCAGACGGTACTTTTGCGTGAGCACACTCTAAACATGACTGGACATACTTTTTGGTGAACCGTCTCATCTTAGCGAACCAGTAATAATTTTTAATGATTTCAAATGTTTTGTCGAGACCAAAATGGCCAATGTCATCATGATTGGCCTTCAGTATATGCCATCGGACACCTTTGGGTACAACCCAACGATCACCGTTTTCTGTCTTTCTGTATAGCATACCCCTTTTAACTAAGAAATTGTTTTTGATCTCTGTTATACTATCATTTTCTTTGTCGTTTAATATAGAAACTATTCTTTGTAATTCGGGATCGTTCAGTTGTACCGTTGATATCCAATTTGTATCAATATTTCTAACTTGAAATTCTAATTCATCCGACGGTATGGGGTTGCGACTGAGCGCATCGACGTGCGTCATCGCTGTACCAGGTTTATAAATTATGTGAAAATCGAACTCTTGCATTATGTTCCACCATCTAGCAACCCTAGGCAACGTATCTCTTTTTTCAAATGTTGCGTGCAGGGAATTGCAATCGGTTACTATAGTAAAAGGGATTCCAAGTAAATATACCCTAAACCGTTGCAGCGACGTCACGACAGCCAACGTTTCCAAATCATAAGACGTAAATTTGGATTCTTCAGGCGAAGTTTGCCTGCTATAAAATGCCACTACATTAAATGGAGACTCTTTATTTGGCCTTTGCATTAACATACCAGCAACTCCGATCTTCGAAGCGTCCGTATGAACATATTCGGGGTTATAAAAGGATGATTACATCATCCATATACGCAAAAGCCTCTTTGAATCTCGCGTTGCCCAACACATTATTGACAGCTCTCTGGAATGCCGACGGAGCATTAACGAGTCCAAAAGGCATTAAACTCGTAATGTCCATCAGGGGTCACAAAAGCTGTCAAGCGCTTAGAAGTCTCAGCCATCGGGATTTGGTAATAGCCAGAAGCGAGATCCAAAGAGGTGTAATACTTATGGCCTGAAAGATTATCTAATTGGTCGTCAAAACGAGGTAATGGATAATGTTCCTTAATGGTACGTTTGTTCAACGCTCTAAAGTCAACACAAAGACGGTAGTCGCCAGTCTTTTTTCGTACAAGTACTATTGGAGAGGCATACTCTGATGTTGATTGTCTGACTATATTAGAGTCTTCTAGTTCCTGTATCATGCCACGAACTACCTCAGAATGCGACATCCGATAAGGTCTGTATACGATAGGTGTGGTATCACTAAGGTTTATGTTCATTTCAACGTTTGCAATACAGCCCAATTCTTCGACAGAGAACGCAAAACATTTTCTAAATTCATTTAACATTTTTGTTAATTTTGCTACATTTTCACTATCAATACTATGATCGAATTTAATCATGTGAGTTTCAATTTGATTTACTAGTATTTTATCAGGGCAGTGTTTTATCCTATTGACATCAAAAGATTCAATTTCATTTATATATAGAGCACGTGTCAACACGGTGTTTTTCTCAAAATAATTATAATACTTCCCTTACCACCACTAACATGAATTACACTTTGGGGAATCTCATACTGCCTAGAAAGGGTTTGACATAAGCTTGGTTCAATAAATAGGTCACCAGAGTATTCAGGCTTGGTGTAACTACTAACTACCGGAAACCCATCGATCGTTACAGGACTGTCTACATAAATTTGTACGTTACCTACAGAGTGCGTTGTTATTTTTAAATCATTATTTGTTTTCAGAACCAAAACATGATCTTGCTCTGTGAATGTCTGTCCCAGTAATAGGGAGACTTGTAACAAGTGGTCAGGAACAATGAGGACCTCTACGTTAGCTTTAGCCGAATCTACCTGTACACTGACCCTACATTTACCAGTACAGTGATCCACACTATCGCCAAACCCTCTTAAAACGGGTAGATCTGATGTTACCCAAGATCCTACTAAGCCCCTAGCTATGGATTCTTTAAGCATCGTACATTGACTGTCGAAGTCTATAAAACAATTCAGCTGTTGACCCTTTACAGTTGCAACTTTATAATATTTAGAGTCAATGTCTTTGTTTTCTGATATTTTTAAAACCGTCTTATTAATTTTATTCTCAGTAGAGACCGTTCCTGGACAATCTTTAGCGACGTGACCTACCCTATGACAACTATCACAACGTTTGATCGGTTGCTTGCATTTAAAGAACGGATGTCCCTCTTCTCCACAATTATAACACTTTGGAGGTTTATAATCTCTGCTTATTCTACTATTAGAATCACTCCGTGTTACCTTAAAAATTTACGAGTATTTATCAGTATTGCTTAACTGCAAAGGCAGATTTGGTCGGTCGTGTCTCTTCATAAATTTTACATTTCGTAGAAAAACGAGTAATTGGTCTGGTTCTGTAAATTGTGCCGCTTCGGCGCTAGTTCTTACAGACCTATCTTCAATGCCAAATAGATTGCAATCGATTGCATTTTTTCCACTAATATTACAACGATTCAATAGTACCATTTTTTGATAATAATATTCTTCTAGTGACTCTCCAAATCTGGCTTTGCAAGCAAGCATATCAGTGAGCAGTTGACCGTGATTTTCCCCACTGGGAAAAGTCAATTTTAATTTGATCTGCCCTTCAGCCCATGAAAACAGTAGGCTTGGTAACCCTTGGTACCATTTTTGAGCCAAACCTACTAATTTAGGGAGAGCATAATGGATGATTTGTCTTTTGGTCCAATTATAGATGGTGGCGCATTCATTGACCTTAATAATCCAAGTCTCGATGGTCTAATTACGTTTTGAGGGATCAAATTCGGGTATAACATTTAAAACTGGAAAACGCTCATTGCTACCATCTGTTTTCATGGCTTGTATCAGTTCCTTAAATGTAGATACAAGAATATTTGTATGTAGGGCTGCATTATTTATAGTATCTAGTGTACTCACTCCAGCTGCCGCTGCTGATGTGGTAGGCTCAGGATGTGTGTGACCCGGGGAACCCGATGAATGGCCCCGGCTGGGGCTGTGCGACTCATCGCGGCTGCGGTGGAGCTACACGTCATGGCTGCGACGGCATGACACGTCGCGGCTGCGGCGAGGTAAATCTTCTCGGCTGCGGCTGCGCGTTTTGTCACGGCCGCGGCGACGGGAATCCGCACGACCACGGGGGCGCGACACGTCGCGGCTGCGGCAGCGTGTCACGTCGCGGCTGCGACGGCGCGACAAGCCACGGCTAAAGTGACGCGTCTCGACACAGCTGTCGCGACGGGGGCGTGACTCGTCGTGGTTGTGGCCACTACGAGTCACTCGCCGTCTGCGTACTGGCGAATCCGATTCGCTTTGCGAAGAGCTGTCCGAAGCCTTTTCTATCTTTCTTTTACGATTCATTTTCTGAAAAATAATGATAATACAAAAAGTGGGTGTTCCTGAATTTCTAGATTTAAATAAAGGCTTCTGTCTAACTATGATATCCTGGTAGCATTTTTTTTATTTATTTCAACACGATATGCTTATGGGAAACAATGGAAATGTATGGGGTTTGGGTAACTTTAGTTTATAATAAAGTAAACTACGATCATTAATTGCTAAGGTTGGGATCACTTTAACGGTACCTAGTATAACTGCGAAAGTGCATAAAAATATCTATTCATTCATGATAATCCCATTGCTATTGACAAGTGGGCCAACCATTACCCATTGTCCTTTACTGATGACAGCTTTACAATGCTTGACAGTTTTACTTTACATAAAGAGCTCCAGATATGGTAACTAATTTTGTTACCAAAATAACTCATTTGAGATTAAGATTAGCTTACACACCAATGAGGTTGTTATATTGTGATGTGTGTATAATATTTAAATAATCAAACCAATGAAATGTTACTTGGATACTATTTTCATTTTATGTAATTTAATAATCATAGTTACCCAAATGTCAACATCATAACAGAGTAATTTTGTAAAAGATAAGAATTAAGGAATTAATCTAACTACCGTTTACAACTTTAGTACCAATTAAATTGTTTTAATATAATTTATTTTTTTCAAATTAAATAATGGTAATAAAAGTATTCAATAAATCGTTTATGACTAGATATTGAAAGCTTATTTCTAAATTTCTAGTAAAAAGAGTAAGGAACGAGAAAAAAAATGGCGTTATTCTTGTATACTTTTCTTTTTACTCCATGCAAAACTCCGTTCAAAATATACTGTTAAAAATTAAAATTGAAAGTAAGCTGTACCTTTTTGGGCGTTAAAGTCCTTTCACCGAGGGCGATTTCACTCGTTACCACGATTATATCCCGCTTCTGATCTATTAAAGATCGAGGGAGATAGAAACACCGTATTTCACTTTACACAGTTTATTTTCTGAAATTCACTAAACACAGTTTTCGACTACGACCGTTCACTGCCTATGCTAATACACAACTGACTCGGACTGACTTCTCTCTTACGCTCGTGTTACTTACCCCCACTTACTATTTTGATATTTATGGCGGGAAAAACTCAACAGAACTGGGTAGTAGCACGTGCGCTAACAATACAGCTTCCAATAAATTGAATTAACAATATTTAACATTAGAAAGCTAGGTATTAACCTTGTATTTATTCCCTTATTCTCTAATATAATTAAAACTAGGAAATAATAACAAAATACACAAAAGAACATCGTAACAATGAAGCCGGAAGTGTGGCATGGCATTAAATCTAAAATACATGTTACAAGCACAGATTAGACAATGCAATCTTTAACAATTACAACTTAGTTCGTGAAAATATAGCGCGTTTGATATCCGTAAAAGTTGTTTTATTTCAATGAACACTGCGCGCCAAAACATAAGATGTACGTATAGCATTTTTTGTGTTAAGCCTGCTATCGACTACACATTATACAAAATGTAAATTATATTATATTCACCAAATATTAATTGGTAACTTAAAATTTACCAAATAAACTTGAATACAAATGCTTTTATTTTGCAATTATATGCTAGCAGGACACCGGTGTCCAGAAAACAATGGAATATTTTATGCGGTAATTAGCTCACAATTTGCATTTCTTTTTACTCTGTTGATGTCAATAACATTCAATCTCATTAATTATTATTAATGATATCCCATGCTCTTGCGGATAATTGACATTACCATCAATTGGAATGCAGCTAATGATAAATCCACCGATAACAATGCCCACGAAAATGATGAGTCTAAAAGTTCTATGATGTTATTTATTTATTCTTTATTGCAATATAAAAAAAATACAGCAAATGGCGGACTTAATGCCATCAGGCATTCTCTACCAGTCAACCAGTAAAAGGTGTTAGACCTACCGTATCGGCAATAAAGTAGTAGTATAAAACATAATTCAGAATATTGTAACAAAAGTGGGAATAGCTAATTAAGGGTATTTAATTAACAAATAATACATAAACAAATACATAATGTTACATAATGTACATAATGTAAATAATACATAATGTTATTTAAGGAATACTCACGAGCCAGAAGATAAAAACTTGAAGACGCAGAATGTAATCCAGTTCGGGGAGAATGCAGCCAGGACACTACTGATGGAGCTGGATATCATGCACAGGCTGAGAACCTTTTTTCTCCCGCGAGTGTCCCCTAAGTAGCCCCAAAAATGGGATGTCACGATGATGCCTGAAACATTAAGAGAAAGATGGTTTATTTTTTCATCGAAGTAAATCACGAATTGCATTCTCCAGCATCTGTCTAAGCCGTCAACAGTGCTTGAGAAGCCCTAAAAGTGTGCTTGTCAAGCCGTCTTACAGATCCGGCTATGATAGCTTTCTATACAAGAACTGCTTACAGTCGTCCGACGGACACGTTTTTGCAAAGCAATCGTACGGGGTTCGTGGGGTGAGAAGGGGTGCTAGCGAGACCGAACTGCCATACGCTCAATCGGGACAATGACATATCTTCTGTCAAATACTAAGAATGAGTTGTCAAAAGCGGAATTGCGCGAGGTTTCAAGAAGTTGTCCTACTGTAAGTTCCTTAGTTACTATCTGCACTAGAATGTTAGCAGCTTCCGCATTCTGTCTTCCGCTCCCAGCCCAGCACTAATGTCCAACATGGGAGAATGGCCCACAGAACACAACATAACTTAGATTACTTTTGGTTGCTGGTAGGACTTTTTGTAAGTCCGCCTGGCTAGCTACCACCATCTTATCTAAGTCTGCCGCTATAACAACAACGTTTTCAGCATTGTTATGTTCAGCCAGATAGTGATAAGATAGCCAGTTCGTCAGTGATTGAGGATTCCGGGAGAGGCTCGCTTCCATCTTCAGCCTTATAAATACTTACCTTACCTACCGCCATCTCTTAGCGCAGTATTGTTTCAATCTTACCATGCTATTTCGTACTACAAATCTCTTAAAGTAATATTGTTTTCTGACGGAAGTTTTGTGACGTCTTCGCTCAATCATCGCCTACAAAGTGTGAAGTGTGTCAAAATGTGACAACTTTAATAAAATAAATGCGAACAAAACGTTCTTAGGACATGATGGTTTCTAAAAGATGATGGTAGGCCCGCAGGTATGATGAAGGCCAAGAGTCTCCCCGTTGTTCATAAGAAAGATTACCCAATAGTGGTATGGCGGCCATCAGTCCCTGCTGCGTGCTGCTGGTTTGCAGCTCACAGGCGCCGGCGGGCACCAGGAAACCCACCGACAACATCTCTGATGCCATGCTCATCGCTATAGTTGCACATAGCAGGAATGTGAGAACGTTGAACTTTCCGAACCCTGGGAATATTTGGAATATTTATGATTTTGAAATAGAAAAATATTGGAAAAAATCAACTCGGCCAAAAGTGAATTCTCAGATGGGATTTACAATTTATGACAACAATAATGTGGCTGAGTTGATTTTTTAGTTACTCAGGTAAAATGCTGGATTTTAAAGATTTTTTTTAGTTTTGCAGGTGAACTAATAGGATTTATTTAAAAATCAGCTTGCACATTTATGTACTATAAATTACTTTACAAGTTATTGTTATTGATGCAAAAAATTATGCTACCCTTTGAACTAAATAAATTGACGCTATTTTCTTTCATTTTCAATGTTGAATCCGTATTTCGTAACAAGAAGAAAGTTAAATGATTGTAAAATGCTAAATTAATCTAACTTTAACAACATACCTGTTAAATTAAGAGCTTGCTCGAAGGGGATCTTACAAACCTTAGTCATTTTGAATAGAACCTCCTGATTTGCTTGTTATTTATTCAATAATCACACTTTCGTTTATAAACCATATTGTTTTGTTTAATTTTATACACAGCCCGTGTCTCTTTTTCCGTTGGCATAATATACTCGGTATCTCCTTTTAGTTTGCAAATCATTATATAAAACGTGCTGTTATCATTTCATTCTTAAACAAATACAGGGTTGAATAAACGCCTGTAGAATGTGACTTATTATTTTCATACTTTTCCTAATTAATGAAAAGTGTTAACAGTTCCTTTTTACACTAAATTAAATTAAATATTACTAAATTAAAAATCTTAAAAATTTATTTGCCAAGTCACCGAATTTACGTCGCTGGTCTTACATTGCGTAATTTACTCTACTCAATCTCTGCTCGACACAAAAATGCATCTTCGGATATAGCGTACGACGTGTGATGTATGGTGTAAAATCTCTTTGTTTAATTAAGCTATCTTTGACATTTTATGAAGCTCGTAAGTATATTAGTATAAATGGGCCCGATTTTTTAATTTTGTAGAAATATAACATTTATAGTGAAAGTCAAAACGGTTTCCCTATAAAAGAAAATAACTATCTTAGCAATATATTAGCACATTCAAGAAATACACAATATAATTAATGATAAAAAATATGCAATAGGAGTTTTCTCGATATGCCAAAAGCATATGATGAAGTTCAATATAAAATACTACTAAATAAACTTTATAATATAACTTGTTACAATCATATCTAGAAAATAGAAAACAAACGGTAGAAATTTAGCACTTTAATGATACATTAGGCAAAATAGAAAAATTAGATCCGAAAAATAAGACTAAAATTGTCAATGCCTCAATACCTCAAGGCAGTGTGTTAGGATGTCTTATGTTTTAAATCTACATAAATGATTTCACCGAATATCTAAACGAATACTGCGTCATGTTTGCAGACGACATTTTCATTCTCATATCTAGAAAAGATTCAGTAAATTTATCAGAAAAGAATATATTGAGAACTATACCCAAAAGACGCGCGAGCCGAAAGAGCGAAACGAGCATGCCGCGGCAGCGGCCGGCGAAGCGCCAGAGACGACTTTCTTTAAAATATGATACCAATCTCTATTGACGTTTTGTTATGTTAAAAGGTTGTAAATACCGATATTTTTTACCGACTTCATTGAACATTAATAACATTTATCAAAAGTAAGGTGCAATTATTAATAATGTGCAGTAAAAATAGTTAATTATTCACTTTTACCTTTAATCATGGTAATTAATAATAATTGCAAACTATTAACATTTACCGTAACATATAAACGTTGACGACTGTGTGGCAATACTATTTCACTTAAAGCTATTACTGAAATTAAACTTATTACTAAAAATACTTCCAATGCCAGTAATCCGTCATGTTTAGCAGCCCTATTGTAAGGCGGTAGTAATAGTAATCAGGAGACCTTCTCCAAGATATTGCAAGATAAGATTTATCTCTAGCATTAGTTTTCCATGGGTTTAATGCTAGTTACACCGCCTATATCAGCTCCGTGCTCACACACGGTTTAACTCGATCGAGCCAACGGTTTTAGTCGATCGAGCCAACACGTCAAGCCAAAATCAAGGCACGGGCGCGCTTCGAGTTCTAAGTTTTGCTGTCCACACTCCACACGATGAGTTTTGCCGTATGTGAGTACGGAGCAGTAATCACTTACAAAAACGTGCAATAAAGTTAAACTAAGGAATAAAACTGACGCTGTCACTTTTATTAGTTACAAGGAAGTGAGAAACAATATTATAATAAAACCTAATGTAGGTGTAACTTTAAGAAGAAAAGACGCTCATCCTGTGTGGCGCAGAAGACTTGATGCCTTCTGCTCACGAGATTAGATTCCCGTTAAAATCTGATGTTCTGTCGACATACATTGTTTCCATTATCTTTTCTCTGATTTTAGTCTTTGTTATTGCCGCTTCTTACTATTTTAAGTTGTATGCTGATAAGGAACCTCGTTTGGTTGTTTGCTTATTGTCTCTTGTGGTGTAAATGTGATGCAAACACGTGAATTAGGTACAAGTTGGTGTCCACGTGAATAATGTTGCGAAATATTAAAGGATCAGTGTTGTTTTGTTTCATCAATGAGAGGAGTCCTCGCATTCGAAAGAATCATTTGTCCACTTTTTGGAGGAGTATAAAATTATAAGATTTTAAACTTTCGCGTTCCATTAATAGTTTAGAGCAACGGTACTCAAACGCGACATTTATTATGAAGTACATATGTACTTACAGCTTGACGTTTCGGCTGTTTTGCTACAGCCGTGGTCACAAGCAGACTGGTGGTGCGCGGCGTCGTCTGTTCGGGCGGGCTTGAAGATCTTCGGCCACCCTCAAATTGTCACTTTTATCATTGTTATTATCGTTAGTGATGTCTTTGCGGCACACAACACTGACAGTATCGAGGTTTGTTTTGAACAGTAAAACTAGCGGCTTGCACTTGTTAATCACTGAATTCCACGATGATGACAATTTAAACCTGTCCTCCCGATTGAAATTTTTGTACTTCTTGATTGCAATCGCTTCTCGTACCATCCTAGTATGATAGTGACGGTCGGTGGAGAGGATTTTAGGATCCTGTAACTCCATCCAATGATTAACTAAGCTACCGCGGATTTACTCGTCTGTCGATTTTAACAGCTGCGATATGTTCTTTGACCCGTTCTGCGATTGTCCGCTTTGTTTGTCCAATGTACGAACTACCACAGCTACAATCGATTTTATAGACACCCGGAGTCTGAAAACTGTTCCAATTTTATCCGTTACGCCTTTGGATATAAGGCAAAAATGCTGCCTGACGACTCACTTCCGGACATTTTTCCTTTTTCTATCGCCTTTTGCATCGCTTCATAATAAATGTCGCGTTTGAGTCCCGTTGCTCTAAACTATTAGTATAAAATTATCTCATAAAACAGCATTTTATCATTACTACTCATTAACCTCGTTAAACCTCGAACACTATAACATTACTACTTAATATAATAAATGCGAAAGTTTGTGAGGATGTTTGGATGTTTGTTGATCCTTTTTTATGAAGTACGAGGAGAGTCTTAGCCTTCATCATACCTGATTTTAAGTATTGATAAGGCTGAAGATGGAAGCGAGCCTCTCCCGGAATCCCCAATCACCGAGGAACTGGCTATCTTATCTTTAACTGCCGGAACACAACAAATAAACATTGTTGTTATGGCGTCAGACTTAGTTATGATCTTTCACGCAAAAACTACTGGACCGATTTTGATCAAAATTGGCACACAGATAGAAAATAGGCTGGATTAAAACATAGACTACTTTTTATCCAGTTATTCCTTCGGGAAAGATAACCACGTGGGTTAAACCGCGGACGGCTGCTAGTATTTTTATAATTAAAACGCGTATTGACACGATTGATAACTTTAAAAATGATTTCTATACTTTTTCTTACTGTTACCAAGATACATGTAGGAAAATAAAGAGCAAGTTTTTTTTCCAAGATGTATGTATGTTCCAATACCGTCTGGTCGAACAGGAGCCGTACCGCGCAAGTGGCGTCGGCTTCGAAATCATGTGACACATTGCTGCTTCTTTTTGACACAAATGAAAACTTACCAAAGACTAAGAGCAATATGTCACATCCATCTGTCAAATGAAGTCGATGTCGATGCCGACGAGACTTGCGCGGTAGGGCCTCAGGTTATTACACTAGATAAGGTATGCGCTATTAAGAGCTACTCCCCTTTCAAGTCCGCAGGAACAGATAGCATCTTCCCTGCCCTATTGCAATGAGGTGACACAAGGCTCTCCTGACCGAGACGGATCCATTACGTCATCGGGAGTGTTATCAGAGGACCTTAACATACAAATTGTCTCTCCACTAAGTCCATACAATACCGTTTTTCAAGCGGAATGTGTTGGTATTACACTGGCAGTACAGACAATTATATCCAGAGAGGTAACAAACTGAACAATTATATACTCTGTGACAGCAAATCGGTTCTACAGGCCCTGAATAGTAGTCGCAGCACATAGAACCTAATACAAGAATGCTACATCACCCTAAACAAGGCATGTGTTTCTAATAATCTCACAGTCCAGCAAGGCAGGTGTTTCCAATAATCTCACTGTCCAGTGGATTATATGACACAGCGACGTAATGATATAGCAGATAAGTTAGCGAGCGATGTTCAGATTCTACCCCTCTCCGATTAGACTCCCATCCTGGCTAGCAGGTATGATGGTAAGATCCGAGAGCACACCGCTAACTTGCATCAAAGCTACTGGGACTTACTGGAGACGTGCAGAAAAGCGAAATTAGCATTACCGCGCGCGGACGCTCGTCTCTCCAGAGCTCTCTTTAAACGCAGTAGACCACTGTTACGTTTGATAACAGGAGTCATAACTGACCACGGTAACTTTAACAAGCACCTTTTTAATTTAGATGCCACTGGCAGCCCACTATTCAGAGGCTACATGGAGACAGAAGAGACAGCAGCTCACGTCTTGTTCGATTGTGACGGAGTAGCCCTTACCGGGCGAATTACCTCGGCTCACCAGGCAGTCTCCGGGAAGCCGTCTCCGACTTGAAAGCGCTGCGAGCTTTCCTGGTGGAGCTAGGATGGCTGGAGTGATCCGGCCTGACACCCTCCAGACGCAAAATAGGCGCAAATAACCGCCCGTATTGGATTAAGAAGAAGATGTTGCAAAAATAGACTAGATATATAATATGTCGCAATCCTAAATTGTTTTTATCTCAAACCGATTATCCTATCCATCCTACTAATTTTATAAATTTGTTTGTTTATTTGTTTGGTTGTTACTCTTTCGCGCAAAAACTACTTAACCGATTTGGATGTAATGGGGTAGGTATGTAAGGACTTCAAGTAGTGGACTAACACATAGGCTACTTTTTATCCCGATATTCCTACGGGAACGGGTACCTGTTTGCATAAATTAAACACAAGTATATGTTTTTGTTTTTTATTTCAGATTTGGCAAAGTAACGTAGTGTTCAGGTGAAAAATTTATAAGCACTGTAGGTACAATGAAATAAAGTGTGAAGGTGAAGCTGTCCTTAAATATCTGAAGTGGCTCCTCAATCCAAACGGACATATTATTTGGAAAAGCAAATTTATACAATATTAAAACATGTTACGGAAGTACTACTTACTCTAAATAAAATCAGGTCTAAGTATGTATAATAAATAAAAGTTTAAGTACTCTATTGTGCAACTACTTAAACGACAGCACAGATCTCGGGTCTGTGGACGGCAGTGAAGATAAAAACATTTTATAAAAAAAAATCAAACCGACTCCAAAAAGTAAAAAATAAAACTTTTGGAGTCGGTGCCAGCCAAAGCATTCTACATTGCATTTCTATTAACTATATTTTTTTGGCCTTAGCTAACTAGCACCGACTCCAAAAGTTTTATTTTTTACTTTTTGGAGTCGGTTTGATTTTTTTTTATAAAATGTTTTTATTTCAGATTTTTTTGTTACATTATGTGCCGTTACTTACACTAAAAATCAGCTCATACACAACAATGATGTCATCTTGGTATACGACTACTGGCAAAAAGGTGATTAATATTTTTCAGGATTATGAAAAAACTACTAGCCAGATCTTCGTAAAAATTATATGGGACCACACATAAACCATTTTCTTTCAGATAAAAAAAGAATTATAAAAATCTGTTAACAACTGGCGAAGTTATGGTAACATACATAAAAAAAAAAAATTAAAATAAAAAATACAGTCGACTCCTTTTTTTGAAGTCGGTTAAAAAATCCTTATCACTAAAACTTAAAGAGAATTATGTAGCTGTAAATGTTCATACAAAAAGCAATAACGTAAACACGGCAGAGCTCAATATAAAAAATAATATGTTGGTCACCCATCCCATGACCGTCATTGCGAAAGCTGCTTAACCACCACAATCGCAGTCCGCGTGCCTACGCTACGTAGGTACTTCTGTGCCAACGAGCTCTTGATGCGAAGATATTATTACGGGGTTGACAGTTGTCAGTGTCCCAGACCCATCAACTTGGCAGCTGAAAATGTGCCGAAACGTAACAAGAAACAAAAAACCCTAAAATACACCCAAAAAATGTACTGCTAAACATAGTTATAGGTGAAATATATAGTGCACTTAAATTCCTAAAAGTTGTTTTATTTAATGATATTTCTGATCTTATTAATAAGTAAATCTATATAATAACACATTCGTAACATAACACATTTAAGATCGGTGGCTTAGTAAATAGGTCATTATATTATCATAGCTTTTCCAATGACTACTGAGCACATTCTTCACTGGCAGTGTATGGGCTCAGTAATGGATAGCCCGGCGGGGCTATTACCTACCTTGCAACAGCAACGCGACAGCGATAAGTCACTATGGTTATACGTGCGGCTGCTATGGTGATACGTGAATAATCGCTGTCGCGTTGCTGTCTCGTTGTTGTTGCAAAGATAGGTAGCCCCGCGGGTGTTTTAAGATAAAAGTTGCAATCTAGCTATCGCTAGTACTCTTCGTAATTTCTCTATTTGTTGCCGGTAAAAATATGACCACTGCTATCCCAACTGAAACAAAACAGAAATAAATAAATTCTGAAGCAACCATCTGCTGTTTTTTCTCAAGGATCTGCGGCTTGTCAACCCTTACACTGAGAGATGTACACTGAAAAGTCTCACACTAACAGCTGCAAAACCTACAGACATGGTAAACTCTTGGTGCTTAAATCACATCTGAGTCCTTAGTGTGAGTTGTCTCACCTGACTCGCTTGGCAAGAGAGTTTAATTTTCAACCTTATTTCTATTGTTTTAAGGCTATCTGTCAAAATTTTACCCTTATGGCTGGTTTACACAGTGCGAGCTAGCGTACGAGTCAGCCTGCCGAGTTGCTGCACTGCAGTAACTCGAACTGTTTGGACGTAACTTACGAGTAACTACGAGTTCGTGCGAGTTTGTCAGTAGCTCGCATCCGAGTTACTACAACATTTTTTGTTTTCACTCGCCTGCTCGCCCGGCAGCAACTCGCACATGACAGCGGCTCGGCCGTCGCTCGCATCGTTTGGACGCGTTCGGCAGTTGCTCGCCAGTGCCAGCCGGACAGTTGTGAGTGGAACCCGTGTTTTTTTTTTGTGTGCTACGCCTACGTACGAAATCGAGTTCGAAATGGCCGCGGATAGATGGTCTCAATCTCTCATCAATGTGTCTTGACGTTCTATTTTTGTTTTTATCAAATTTAAAAGTCTTTCGGCTTGTTCAGGTGTTACTCTCATCACTGCTTTGTATTCTCGGGGGTCGTCATGGTAAAGCTCATTGAGAATCATACGTAAAGATCTTCGATCACTCGACATCGCGACTCGTCTCAGACTGGGCAGTAGCTAGGTGTCGTGTAGACAGCAAAGGCAAGCCGAGCTACGGGCGTACGAGTAGACAAACCGAGTAGCTGTCTACTGGCAAGGCAGCAGCTCGCACTGTGTAAACCAGCCTTTACGCGTTGGTAACGTTTGGACATTTCCAAACTTACACTAGTACCTCTGATGTCTCAAAATCGTAAAGTTGTCACTCACCAGCAATGAAAATCGCCAATCCATAGAAAGTGATGTTGCAGTAGTTAGCGATGAGCATCCCCACTACGTTCGTGCCGGCCAGCGCCACCACGCGCGCCGCCATCATACCCAGACTTATCGCCAGACCTCTGGAAGCATGAGACGTCATGACAACAATGTTTCCAGCATTGTTGTGTTCTGGCAGTTAGAGATAAGATAGCCAGTTCCTCAGTGGTTGAGGATACCGGGAGAGGCGCGCTTCCACCTTCAGCCTTATCAATGCTTAATATCAGGTATAATGAAGGTTAAGCTTCTCCCCGTTCTACGTAAAAAACACAGACCTATATCGAGATAGACGGTAAAACTGTACCTACCTTGGGTGCCAAAAGTTTGATCCGCGGTCAAAGTTTTACGACCTAAGTCAGTCCGCTTGAGACCATTGCCATGAAAATACGCATCAATCAGCAACGAAAATGGTTAATTGTATTGTGCTTTCTTGCAAGAGCTCGTCAATAACATTTACAAATCACTCGTGACGTATACGGGAGTACGAAAAATTCCACACGCTAGGTTCTCGTACAGTTTGAAGCGCTCTTTTCGTCTATCTCGATATAGGTCTGTGGTAAAATACGTAATGAAAAAGTTTTTCAATATTATGAGATGATTATCATTATCGGTTGTTTCAATTTCGCCACTACTGAACTAAGGAAATTGTTGAACGTGCATGTGCTTTTGAGTGTTTACCCAATAAGTATAGTAGCGCATACAGCCCACAGTTTACGTCTTTTAACTTCTTTTGGTCTTCTCCTTTACTTCAATATTAGCAACAATTTACACTTATTCGATTCAAAAATATATCTCAAACCTGCAAGCAGTAGGGTAATAGTCCACGAAGAACGACGCCACACTTCCAAGACCAAGTACCGATCCCAGCATCAGCGTAAAAGCGAGCATGGTGGCCCAGGGTGAGCTCAGCAGGTTCAGCACGAGCCCGCTGACAGCTGCCACCGAGAACGAGATCACCAGGACCAGCCGTCTCCAGGTAGCGAACTGTATGTGGGTAGCATTATCTATACTAGTTGGTACTAAAGCACAGATACTAAGATCCCATTCTCTAAGCAGCACCCTCGGCAGTGGCGGATGATCGTAACATTTTCAATATTTTTTTTTTTTACTGGGGGCCTACCGCCCTCTATTAACGCAGTATTGTTTCAATCTTACCATGCTATTTCGTACTACGAATCTCTTAAAGTAAATAAGTTTTTTGACGGAAGTTTTGTGACGTCTTCGCTTAATCATCGCCTCTAAAGTGTGAAGTTAACCAAAATGTGACAACTTTAATAAAAACAAAACGTTCTTGTGACATGATAGTTTCTAATAGATGATGGTAGATCAGCTGATATGACCATTGTCATGACAACTATGTCTCGATGTGTCACTGAGTTAGAGAATAGCATAGCTGAAGCAGAACAGTCACCTTCTGAGCTAGCTCTCTCCACCGTGGATCCTGTCTTAGCCTCTGAGCTTGATTAGGACCAATGGCGAACCCATAAAAAAAAAAAAAAAAAACAAAAAAACATGTCTTTTGTCTTGGTCTGTTACTACCCGAACGAGATCACGGCGCGCACACACACGTGTTCGTGTTCAATTTTGAGTTAAAAACTGGCAGCTTCCTAGTAAGTTCCTTTCCATTAATTTAAACGTTGTTTCATAACATCTTGCATTAAATAGTGAATTTAGGTAGGCGACGTGTGCTAGAAGATAATCTTGAATCCTCTTAAATGGTGGTAAAATCTCAAAGTAATTGCAATATCTAAAAGTAACTCAAGCAACAATGTGGTCAAATAATATTTTTTTTTGTATCATTACCTTGGACACCAGCAAGGTCATCAATGTGTAGAAAAGCCCGAAGATGATCCCGGAGTATAGCGTGTTAGGAGATATGACGTCATCACACCTGGACTGGAAAAGAACATCACTTCAGCCCTCTTATTGACTAATATTCGGAAACGTTCCCGAGAGCGGAATGTATGTATTGACATTGGTCCAACGGTTGGGAATCGGGAGCTTACAAGCTATGGTTGCGTTTGAATGATCACCAAACTAGCATAATATAAAGTAACAGAATGTTATGATGAAGGCTAAACGGGGAGCCGTTGTTCATAAAAAAAGTAAAATAAATTATTTAAACTTTTTAACCTGCTTTTTATCATACTCACGTTACCTAAAATTCAAATTATATTAAGTACTTACTGAATTATCAGGTGTAGCAGTCAAGTTTGTTACAATCCTCTCGCAAAATGAACCATTGTCATCAACGCCCTCCAAAGACTTGAAGAACACATTCACGATGATTGAGAACCATAAGAGAAACACGTTGCTTCTATCAACAAAAAAACATGGAACTCGAACTTTAAGGTTATTTTGAAATAGGCTGCCTCCGAATAATTATTTACGAAATCAAAAATACATCAGTAACCTCAAAAGCCATTATTCAAAGAAACTTCAAATCAATGTCGATGAAATCAAGGATAGGTACTGTTTTGACTATGCTTATCAAAAAATATCCAGTCAAGGATGGTTTTGTGATCAAGTTGGTAAACATTCATTGCCTTTTTAAGGTCATCATCCATTTTAATGTCCCAACTGCTAGGACACGTAAGCCTTTCTTCAGAATTAATAAATAATAATAAATATTTCTTATACTCACACCAATTAACCTAGCCCCTTACAGAGCTTAAAGTAAGCCTTACAGTGCTTACTTTAAGCACTGTAAGGCTTGTGTTATGGGATGTGATACAAAGAATTCCTAGATACTCTAAACAAGGACGGACGGCTTCCATGCCATAATCCGCAAGCGATGTGCCTCTCTGCTGAGTCGCACGCGCGCGAGCCCAATCAGCGTCCTGTGCGCGTTGACAGACAGGTGGGAATCTCCAATCCTGCAGCATTGGGTGGCGCTTCATGTTCCCCAAATAAATAAATATGTATCTTATTTTTAAGTAATTTATAAGTTATTATTTTATTATTGTTATTATCTGTAAAAGTGGATGTAAAATTCTGAAATAAATGCTTATTATTATTATTATTATTAAACTAAGACCCCTGGGGACGGCCCTACAAAATGGTTAGGAGCAAATTGCGGCAGTCAGTTCCGCCGACTGATTCTTTCGATTTCGCATCTGTTGAACAACATAGTGTCCCTTCAAAGTTTCAAGACGTCCATCTCTTAGAACTGGAAAGCGGTTGCAATATTCTGCGAAGAGGCGATCTCTACAAAGGAACCTGCGAAAAGACGCCGCGAGGAGACTCCGCGCAAGCGATTCGGGGGACTGACGGGCAAATGACAACAGCCGGGACCAACGGTTTAACGTGCCCTCCGAACACAGATCACCTGATCTGTGCCTCCGAAGCACGGAAGCGCTCAGTTATAATGTCACTTTACGGTCTCCCATCCGACACCTGACCGAGCCGAACGTTGCTTAACAAACGTGATCAAGTACGATTCATGCTCACGCCATGAGCGCTTATATAGGCATAATGAAGGCTAAGCGTCGCCCCGTTGTTCATAAAAAACATCTTACTTACGGCCCACAGACTACCGTTATCAGGTAGAACAGCTGCAAAGTCCTCCACAGGAGCGGCGGCTTGAACAAAGGCTTTGTCTGGGTCACCACCGACCTCCAAAAACCTTCCTCTCGTCTGACCGTACTGTCAACTACAATACTTTTTACCTGAAAATTTAAGAAATAATGGGTCAACTACGAAATGCACGACGCGATTTTCGTCATCGTCTCAAACACCCACTGCTGGGTATAGGCCTCCCGCAAAAGGGGGGGTTTGCCATAATCGCCACGCTTGGCAGGCGGGTTGGCGATCGCAGTATGGCCAAGTTTGTAGGAGACGCTGCTGCACGCCTCCTGAAGGCCGAGTCCCTTAGTTGCCTTTTACGACACCTGCAGGATGAGAGGGGGTAGTGCTATTCTACAGCCGACACTACACAGCTAATTTTCGTCATACGATATACTAAATATTGGACCTTTTGCTGATGTATGATGAGGTCACGAAACTAAACAAAAGTTAGTCCGATATTTTACTTGGTTTTCGGAGACCCCCAGAACAATAAGTCACTGACATAATATGGAGTCTCAATATTACGTTTTCGCGATTGTTTTAGCGCTAATATTTTACTTCAATCGACAGCAAAACATCAACATAGCTTTTAGCATGGTAAAGGCGAAACGAAAGACTTTGCAAAGACAAAGAAGAAGAGAGTATCGCCCGCGATTTCGCGTGTGTGGATTTATTTTCGATTCTTCAAAAATATGAACTATCTATTGCCCAAAGTTTTATAACCATCTTTCCATCAAGATCAGCCATTTTCATTCGCCCACAACTGGGGGCCTGATCTTTCTTATGGATGATACGGGAGAATGGGCCAGAATGGCCCAACCCCGTTTTATGATGTGTGATACATTAGACAACTGAAATTCGTATAAAATCGTACACCAAACTCTATATAAAATTAATTATTTCAATGATTCGGGCATGAAAAAGTGACACGTTTACTTCCTTCTTTAAAATGTTAAACAAGCATAACTATAGGTACTTACTGAAAGATTCAACATGGTTTTAGGAAATAGTTTCTATGTATGTGACTGTCTCTCCCAATCAGAATATAAATGTTACAAACCGGGTAATCATCCTTCTTGCCATGATTCATCTCGTAGATTTCTCCAAGCGACTTTAACGTGTTCTCCATATCTCCCCTGTCAGCCAAAAATTTCGGGCTTTCCTGGAGGAAGTACATCATCAGAGCTCCCAAGCCAAGGATAGAAGCCATGATTAGAGTGAAGAGTCGCCACGGACGGAATGTGATGGAAAGCCACGTCATTGGCAAGTTGAAGTCCAATGGTAGAAGGAGGTATGCTAATGCTGAAAATAAGTTCTTAAAGTAGTAGTGCGTTGAATAATAAAAATAAAATAAATATAACAAATTAGCGGCCGCTCGTGGTTTCACCCGCGTGGTTCCCGTTCCCGTGGAAGTATCGGGATAAAAAGTACCCTATCTTTTACTCAATGTGTGTGCCAAATTTTATCCAAATTGGTTCAGTAGTTTTGCGTGAAAGTGTAACAAACATCCAAACATCCTCACCAACTTTAGTATTTATAATATTTGTAGGATAGGGTAGTAGGAAGGATAGGATTAGGATAGGATAGGAACTTGGACGAGTGGTTAATTAGTCCAAGGATAGGAAGTAGTATACAAATAGTTTTATTAATAATCACTAAGCAGTTTGGTTCATTGATTTCAGCTTTTGCTGTATACGAAATGCTGAGATCAATCTGAATGTGTATTTTTTATGAAAATTCAAACAAAAAAAACCGCTTTGATGAATCGTACGTGAATAATCAAACATTTTTCAGACTCTTGACTTGACTCTCGGCAGACGACACTCATCGATTGCTCTTTATAGCTCGATTTACGTACATACATTATAAAGGTAGTGCACATCGAGTAGGTAACCGAATACAGTAGTTTTGTCGGGATAGGATAGGATGGCCTTTTTTATACTAGGATATAGGCCACGCACTCCATTCTACGCCCCTCCCGTGCCCCCACCTAGCGTGTGAGCTCGGTGGAGGTTCGGAAGGGGTATCTATCCCGTTGTATCCCCACCTTCCCATCCTAATGATGAGAAAGTGGGGGCCGGGGGACACCCGCATCCCACACCCCCCGCATGGGGGGACGGGAGGCGGGCGGGTACTACCAACCGGTACTGCCAACTATAACTCCTAGTACTTGCCCTCCAAGAAGCCATTGGTCACGGGGGGTAGGGTTCGCAATCACCCCTAAAGGATTAGATGGCCTAAAAAAAATTATTTCTCATTCGTTGTTGGCTGTTTCTTATACTTACCAAAAGAAACAATTTCAGAGGCAAGATTGGCAGCTGTCATGATGAACAAGTACAGGTCCCGCGACTCTCGTCGTGAGCACTCCCCCACGTACGTCAAAGTCAACGAAAATGAGGCAGTCGTACTGAAAACATACATTAAAAGGAAATGCCACATTAGATAGTGTGTAGGAGAAATACCTATAGTAGGACTCCCATGCTGAACTGGGTGTGAAATAGAATGTGCCAACTTGCTTTCCAGTGCAGACAGTAAAATACGTGGGTATCTATACCAATATTATAAAGAGGAGAGATTTGATTGTTTGTTTGTTTGTTACGAATAAACCGCGAGCGGCCGATAGTACTAAATATTTTGGTACCTATTCATTTTAATCTATTCTCAGTATTAACCTACTTTTCATTAATGACATATTCACTTATATTATAACTATGAATCACGGTGTAATCGCATTTGATTTGTATGTTTCCATAATTTTGCATGTTATGGCACTCGGAAATCTAGAAAGATTTAGTGATGCTTAAACTACAAAACCAATATTTAAAATTGTAAATAACTGGCGTCCCCTATTTTATATAAGTAATTTAATTTAAATTTATCAATGCTAACGTAAACCAAACTCACAAAGCAGATCCTATAATCTTTAGAGCAAGCATGACCTGCCAGCTAGGCGCGAAACTGGTCAGGGCGGCCATGATGAAGCTGACTGTGGTGGACAGCAGAAGGGCCCGCCGCCGCCCTCGGGTGTCCGCGAAGTAGCCCCAAGGATACGCGAATATCAGACCTGGAATATACAACGTGTTAAGAGGATTGTGTAGCTGTACATTTTCATACAAAAGGGTGGAAGAAGCGATAACGTTTCTCCCCCCTTAGACATATCCAATTTTGATATTTTTAGGGTTCTGTACCAAAATTGTAAAATGGAACCCTTATGATGCGACTCAGTCTGTCTGTCTGTAACAGCTGGATATATCAAGAACTACTTATGCTACTAACTTCAAATTTGGAATAGTTTTAGATGACGTTAGCTTAACTATTTTGCAAATAAGAAAGAAATAAAAACATACATAGTTTTTGCAAGAGAGACTGAAACGTCTTAAAAATTCAAAGTAGGGCTACTAAGGCATGTCATATGGAAGAGCGCTGCTTGCACAAGCTCAAACATTTTTCTTTTGTTTTAAGGCCGCATAGTTTTCGACATCCGAAGTTTTATATAGAGAAAAATCTGAAATTATTCTATATGAGAGAAATTTACGTAAATATTACAGGAAAAATAAAACGACTTCTCTGAATAACATACATTTTTAGAAATCTTAAAAATAAAGTGATTTTATACTTATTTACTTTTTGTTAAGTATGTCGATGTAAGGGGACAAATTATGATGGCACGGAACAGTCAGCGTGCGAGCCCAGCTCACACTAGACTGGATTTTTTATATGTTGTTGACAGATTGGATAAGTAGGGCCCTACGTTGTGTACGTAGGGTGGAAATTATCGCCCGAAGCAATATTTTAGAAGGAAAAAGTAGGCAATCGCCTACTAGGACTCCCGACGCGTGTCGTAACTACACAAACACCTTAAGACGACGAATCGGTAATATTGGCGGCAGGGATCTCGATTTTTCACAGCAATTACAAAACATATGAAAGTGATATTTGATAAACTAATTCTTCATTTTATTGACGTCATTTTGTCAGTTGCAGAAACACGATTCGTTAACTTTTATAACAGAGAAAAAAATATCAAAGAAACCTCGTTAAAAACAGAGATTTGCATTTTACAGGTAAACTAGACCGATTTAAGTCTCTAAAATTTCTTAGTAGATTAGTCTACACACTCACTTCAAAATGCCAGTTGGATTTTTTAAAATGGTTTGTAGTTTTTAATTGAAACGAAAAAAACCGTTTTGTCGTATACGACCTTATGGTATGAGCTAGTGCGCCCGCGTATTAGTATGCAGTCAGTATACCCTCAGTCCGCTGCCGACCATTGTCAGCGACGGGTCTGTGCCAGTGGAGCTACCGCGCGCTATAGATCACTGCGCTAAATTTATAACAATAACGTGTGATTATTCATAATTAAAAATGGGAAAAAAATGTCAACGATTTTCTAAAAGGAAAAGGAAACTTTGTTTAATTGAGCAATGTAAGAATATGACTAAGAAAAGGTGAGTAATCGTCATATTTATACAATTCTAATAGAATAAAATTAAATGTTTTCCAGTTTTATATACTTAGGAGATACCTACTTTTTGGTAGGTATTGGTTTCTGTACCTACTGTTTGACTTTTCGGCTGCGATGATGCAGCAGTGGTTACAACGGTCCTCAGTGATTGAGGATTCTAAGTGGTACCCGGTTGTGAATATAAATAATATAAAAACTGTCGTCACTTCAAACAATAATACCTAAATATTATAATGTACCTACTTCACAATGATTATCGCGTTTCGTCCCGTTATCACGAAAGTTCTGTAAAACTATTTACAATTATTCACTTAGCAGTATTACAAATAATAAAAATATTTCAGGAAATTAGAACAAAGTTCGGAGAGTAAAGCCATGGAGTCGTCTTTAGATTTAGGTGAAAATAAAATAATTTCAGTCGATTTCACAGAAGGGTATGCATACCTACATACTAATTTAAAGATGTATTTCCTTCAAATATCAGATCTTTATTTAAATTGTACCTAATATTATAATTTATATTTTCGTATTTTATAGAAAACAAGACAATAGTTTGCCGATGTATGCAGAGTTACAAAATGTGTTGCCTACGTAAGATTTTATTACTATTGGTATATATGTGGTATAATAATTTTAACGATTGAAATTTCACTAATAACAATATTTATTGTAGAACTGCAGGTAAGAATAATAAGGACCTTACATGTAACGTGGAAAGCATGTCAAAATTTATAGTAGGTATTTTGATTATTGTTAATTTTCACATGATTCCAACTCAAATTTAAATGTACAAAAATAAGTATGTATTCAATTTATGTTTCAGACAGAAAAAACATCTAAAGAAACTAGCGCATCTCCAGACATAACATTAGATTACACTTCTAATGCACCAGTAAGCACTCTTTATTTTTAGGTTTTTTTTGAGGGCAAGGTTATTAAAAGAAACTTATCTCTTATCTAAAGGAGTAAAGAAATAATTTACTGAAAAAAGACTTTATTTCATAAAAAAACTCATTTTTAAAACGGACTAAAAAGTATAAAATACTTTCTCAGCATAGATTAATAATACCATATTGCAGAAATTTTTAACCTAAAAACGTGTGGCGCATTTTGTAAAATTTATCATCAAGTCTTTTGCATGCGCCCCACGGTTTTACCCGACTACGGCGAAGCAAAACGGAATGTATATGTTTTTGACATTGAGGTACTGTGTCAATTTTGTCATTGTGGGGGAATAACAGTTGAATGCTAGCTAGAATATAAAATTATTTATTCCATGTAAATTTTTTACAGGCAGAAAAGTAATGAACTTAAAATAAATATTGCGCTTTCAAATACCTTGATCCTTACAATATCTACTGTAAAATTTACGTTTGTTTCAGATTGAGACAGATATAGAAGGTTTGGGCCACCGAATAATAGACGTTAATCATTTTATAACAGAACTTATAAAAATTTCTCAGCATAACTCTTTGTTCGATTGCGGATTAGCTACAATGAAATTAGTTTCTGATAATCAAGTAGGCTTGCAATCCGAATTTATATTTGTCTGTTCAATGTGTTGTTACAAAAACAAAATAAAGTCATCAATAGCATAAAATTGTAATTATTGTAATTATAAAAAAAAATCGAATGTAAATTATTACATTTATAATCTCGTTAGTGTAAATTATATCCGACTTATATCCTACTTTCTACTATAATATTATAAATGTGAAAGTTCAGATGTTTGGATGTTTGTATGTTTGTTACTCAATCACGCCAAAACGGCTGAACGGTTTGTCAGAAATTTGGGACACAGCTATTTTGTAGCCTGGAGAGGGACATAGGCTAATTTTTACCCCGAAAAAATATCACATTCCCGCGGGATACGGTCGTGTAGTCCACGTTGCGAAGCCGCGGGCGGAAAGCTAGTTGCGTAACAAATTATATTTTCTTATCACAATGGCTGATGCTCAGCAGCTATTTTAATCACCTAAGTAGGATAAAAGTTATATTATGTTAATT
The DNA here is from genome assembly GCA_910589605.1 of Chrysoteuchia culmella. Taxonomy (NCBI): domain Eukaryota; kingdom Metazoa; phylum Arthropoda; class Insecta; order Lepidoptera; family Crambidae; genus Chrysoteuchia; species Chrysoteuchia culmella. Next base: position 20,499,143 of record OU342654.1, on the reverse strand, counting down.
GTTTGTAAATTATTATTATCTGTGTCAATTATTTTTTGTCTATTTTTGCCATTATTTTGAATTAATTAAACTTTTTTTATTTTCAAACACTAAGGTTTTTTATTTCTGTAACTATATGCACTTAGTTGATTTGCAATAAAAATATTAAAAAATACCTAACACAAAACTAATCAAAGCCGCAAAACAAGTTCGTAATGAAAAAGGTAAAGTACTTTATGATTGATCACGTACCTGTACGATACAAGGGGTTATTCATCAACTCGACCCAAGAGACCGGACAAACGTGTGTCCAGTATCAAAATTGTTATCATTTATTATTTCGTAATCTAGACACGTCAAAATTTTGACGCGTGTCCACATTTCAAATTACAAAATGTAAAAAAATTAAAAACAAAAAGTTTTATGGGCAACTCTAAGACGCCTCTGTTCTAGCGCGCGGTCACGCGCGGTTGACTGCTACTCGCAAGCCGCGTAAAAGTGTCGAGGTGTGTGCGGGTTGCGGGCGCAAACGCTTCGTTTTAGATTTTATTGTTTAGCGATGCGTCGCCTTAATGAAATTGTGCAAAACCTCACAATCACAACCATTTAGAAGTCATCATTAGGAACAACTTTTTGTCTGAAATCAACTCATGAATCGCGAAATAAACAGCTGGTTCATATAAAAAATATTTGAACTCTGCTGCAATTCATGAATTTTCTATCCGGCCCCCTTTTCAGCTGGTTGGGATGTCGGGGAAAGGCCGCCCGAGCCATTATTAGACTCGACGATGGGCGCTGGATGCGACGAGAGATAGCAGAATCGTCCCTGGCAGATCGGAGACGTTAGCTGGCTGTTAGCTAACGGCGGAGTCCAACATACCGTTTGATATGCCTAAAGACGGCGCATTCCCCAACATGCCGGGTATGCCTAGATAGTAGATACCGCATTTTCCTAGCTTTAATAAAAAAGAGACTATTACCACCATTTTAGTCTAAAGATGATGTTCCCACCTGTAAAAGGTGCCGAAGCCAAAGCCCCGGACTCGGTCAGCCCCAGCTGCAGGTCGCAGGTGGCCGCCGCCACCACGATGTTGAAGCCGAACATGTCCAGCGCGACGGCATGGCTGATCAGGCTGCAGGCTATCAGCAGACGGTAGTTGTAACGGCCATGCCCTGACATAGAATTTGCTAGCTGATATCATTCCAGTGCAGTGGGACGGATTATTTCCGTTAGGACATATTATCGTTTCGAATAAAAATTGTTTCGTCCGATTTTCGTTTCGCCAGAATTTTGTTGCGAAGGTAAAAGTAAGTACAATCACAAATATTGATTTAGTTAAATTGATATTTTTTATGTATAGGTACAGTAGGCCATCGTACTACCTGGCACTGACATGAATACTTAACATAAATGCAAAAAAACAACATCTTTCTGGTATTTTATTTTTTTCTGCTCAAAAAGGAAGCCTTTTTTCCCAATTTAACAAAGATATAAATAAGTAAGTATGTTATTGCAAAGCACATGAAAATTTACCGCATAATACATAACTTGAATGAATATGCAATAGAATGCTTAAAAATGCTAAATAATGTTTTACGTCAGTAGATTGCCATTGGGTTTGAATGACATACTTAGACTTTATAGTTTTCACTATCGCCATACCATAAATATAATTACTTTATTAATATACCTGTCTTTTATTTTGTTTAAGGTACTTTGTGTTTTATACTTAACTGTACATTTTGAGAGACAAAAATCTGTGGAAACGAAAATCTGTCCAAACGGAAAAGAACAGGGGGACTTGACTAATCCTACTAATATAATATTATTAATGCGAAAGTATGTCAGTTTGTTTGTTTCTTTCTTTCGCGCTAAAACGCGTGGATTAGGATGCAATTTGGCAAAGAGATAGCAGATAGTTTGTATTAAAACATAGGATCATTTTTATCCGGATATTCCTACGGGAGCGAGAACTACGCGGGTAAAACGCGGGCTGCCGCTGTGTTACATTAAAATGTGTTCGATGGGATTCTAGAAAAAAAACAGTAAATGTACTTAATTAAGCACATCTTAAGTTTTTTCGCGCACTCATAATTGAAATAAAACAACTTTCGCGGAATATTTAGTGCGATTTATTTACCCGAAATATATATTTGGTACTATAATTTTTCTGTTTATTTGAGGTTAGTAATAAATAATTTAAATAGCAAACAAATCACAATATTGTTTATTTACCGTAGTTAACATTATTAACTTTTAATTAGTAATTATCTAACCGTTACCGAACGCAATAATAAATCAACTTTGTGAAGGTAGACTTATAAGTAATGAGTCAACCCGTGACCACTTCAACTGAAAAGGTGCCGAAACGTCGGGAAACCAAAAAACCTCAAATAAACCGAAAAATTATAGTACCAAATATATATTTCGGGTAATAAATAAATCGCACTAAATATTCCGCAAAAGTTGTTTTATTTGTACTTAATTAAATTGTAAATCGTGCTGTGTTGTTGACTCAATATAAAGCCCCGTCTCACATACCTGTTAGATCAATTGCCTCCTCCAGGCCGTAAGCACCAGTCTCCCGGTCATCCTGCTCTGCAACCATCACAAACCACCAGAAATACGTTTAATATTCGTTAGGCTTCCATTTCTAATAGAATGAACTAGTAATAATCACTAATGACTACGTAGGTGATGTGGAAAAATAAAGGTCCGCGTTCTTTGTACACTTTAAACGCAGCGTTTTTGGAACGACAGTATTGGTAGTATTAAGAGGCGAGTTGGTCACTTTTCAGAGATTTTTTTTAACAACACACATATTTCGAAACGTAAAAACGAAGTTTTTTTTATTGTAGAAATTTTGGTATTTGATCGAATTTTCTTGTCGACAATACGAGCCGACTATCTGTGTGAGAGACTGAATAAATATAAATCTTTTCGTGAGATGCTGGCTTCATACTTTCGAGTGGTATGTGTTATCTTACTTATCAGAATGATCTAATTTAACGTATTCATTTGTTTAGATAATAATAATTTACTTACCTACTTATTATAAAAATAAATATTTATTTTGAAACTCCGTTGACTGAAATATATGGCTTGATAAAAAACGGCCATAAGCAAATTAATATATAATTAATACAGTGATAGTAATAAATAATAATAATAAAGTGCAAGTAGACTAACCTAACCTAAACAAATTCTTATATTATATATTATTATAGCATTGGACCAAATTTCCAAAGGTCGATTCCCGTCTGAGAATTCACTTGAGTTCATTTTTTCCAATATTTTTCTATTCAAAATTAACCATAAGTATAAATTCTTATATTTTTTTGGCTGCACATTTTTTTCATACCAAAAAATGTTAATGAATCAAAATGTAGAATATACAGTTTTTGTAAAAGTTGTTAAACTTTAAGTCAAAATTGACAAATTAAATGACTGGTATTCTTAATCATTATTGCAAGTGAACCGGTCATTGCAGACAAAGTCACGGACGAAAGGCTAATTAATACGACTAGTTCTATGTAAATAGAATAGATTATAACTCAGCTATAAATAACCCATAACCAACCCTGGCGTCATGTGGTGTCATGTTGGTTCCGCGTTGACCGATAGGAAGTCCTATGTTAGAACTATATAGGGTTACCACCGAAACAATTTTAATATGTAGGTAATACGAATGGGAAAGTTATTTTGTTGCTTTGTTAACGAATAATGGCTGAATGGATTTTTAGGGTGAAAAATTATAGTACTTAGAACTGACTCCATCTGTCTATCAAATGTATGAAAGTCCGACTTCAAAAATCAAAAAGTAAAAATTAAAGTTTTTGGATTTGATGCCAGCCAATGCAAAAAAAATAGAAGTGCAATGTCGAATTTAAAGAATGTACCATCAACGCCTTGGTTGGCACCGACTCCAATAGGTTTATTTTTTATTTTTGAAGTCCTTTTTCTTTTTTATAAAAGTTTTTTATTTCCCAAATTTTTAAGTTAGAATAAGTTCCGTACTTGCCTACACTACTAGTTTGTGTCAAACCCTTAGAATCAATACAATCGGTTCATTCAGGCATTCTCGAGTGATCGGTGAACGTTATATACTTACGTGATGAATTGATAACCTCCTTCTTTTTTGAACCGTTAAAAAACACAACTCTTCTCCGCCTAAGTGGAGATGCACCCTTAAAATACTTTTATATTCATATCACGACTATTATTATCTGTGTCATGATTAAAGTTAAGTAACTAAGGTTGCGGCAATAAATGTTTAAAACTACTTTGGTGTTAGAAAATGATTCTAGTATTTCTTACGAGCTGCGCTGCTAAGATTAAATGATAAGCTAGTTGACAGCCCTACCTAATATAGTGGTGTCTGTCTCATACCTTGTACTATTAAGCATTCTGTGCTCATACTCCCGTTGATTGACATAGATTATTAGTGTTTTGAGTTAAAGGGTCAATTTCACCAATTCAATTATTTATGACAGATTAGTGCGAACCTTCTCCTTTTTTTGAAGTCAGTTAAAAATACTGCTCTGTTTTTAAATAAAAAAAATATATATAAAATAAGTTGGTAAGTTTTTATATAATAATTTTATTTACGTAAATTATATTTTGTGTAAACACACATACCCACTATTATTAAATAAATAAATATTTCTTACACTCACACCAATTAACCTAACCCCAAAGTAAGCACTGTAAGGCTTGTGTTATGGGATACTTGGATAACCACAGAACATTAAAAGAGGTTCCTTGTTATCTGAGGTTACTTAACGAATATAAATACATAGAATTATACATTATAAGTATTTATGTGTAGAAATATATATAAACGTCAACGAGTTAGGTGCAAATGCTCGTATTTATCATACAAACTTTTCCCCTACCGGGACTCGAACCTGGGACCTCAGAGTAGGCGATACCTTGAAACCAGTGTACGTGTCGTAGAAGAATTTGATAATTATTTAAAAAACACGGATAATTAGACAATGGTGTTGACATTTCTCAATCTTACTGAAAAATAAATAGGGTTTTTGCAAAAATACGGGTTGTTTTAGTAACATTGGATATTCTTTACTCTGATTGGTTTAATTTTTGCTTGCTTGCTAACTCTTATTCTGATTAGTTCACAGAAAGTTTTCTACACGTGAGAGAATGAAGAAGAGTGACTAACTTGAAAAAACATAAAAGACTCATAAACAGTTCTTTAATTATTATGACATACAATATTACGACATACCTTACCAAATTGTTATGTGAACTATGTCGGTTAACAGTCGTTAACTTTAAGGCGCTACTCGGGAAAAGTATGGACTTTTTGATATAAAACTATAGCATGGTTACAGTTGTTACAAATCTGGTAATAACATATATACTTCTTCATACCTTTATCTAGATTCGTATAGTTTCAAAAACACGATTTTATGATTTTGCCTCGACACTTTTTCTTTTCGAAAAGACCTCTAAAAAATACGATAATTCAATATTATTCTTAAATAGGGTTACTTACACTATTGGAAATTGGTTTAATAAGTGGACACCAATAATATTTCGGATCGTATAGAAGCATTTTTTTTAAATCGCTGTAGTTTTTTAATACGAAGTGCTTTTGTGTTTTTTTTGCCTAATCTGCAAAATCGGTCTCGCTCCCGTGCGCGTCGTTTTCTCATTGCTATCTCGCTTCCGCATATTTTTTTCGAGTATCGCCTTAACCTAAATATTTGGTTCAGTTTGTTTTATTATTATCCTAATCCTTAATTATATTATAAATGTTTGTTTATCTTTCCTTCACGCCCACTAAGCAACGAATCAACTTGATTTTTGGAATAAACTTAGTTGGAAGGACGGAGGGCAACATAGGCTTCTGTTCATTCCGATATTCCCCCGGGAACGGGAACGACGCTGGGGAAACCGCGCGCGGAAACTAGTAAGTTATAAATAGCAATTATTTTGTCAGATATAGGTACTACAAGGTACGGATCGGAATCGGATTTCTGAAAAATCATAAGATCGTGATAACCGCCTCTGTGGTCTAGTGGTACAACCACCGGTATCAGACCCAGGGGTCCCGGGTTCGATTCCCAGCGGGGGTATATTACATATTGTATTCGGTTTGGTTGGTGGTAGGACTTGTTGTAAGTCCGCCTGTCTAGCTCCCACCAGCTTATCTAAGTCTGGCGCCATAACAACAATGTTTTCAGCGTTGCTGCGTTCCGGCAGTTAAAGATAAGATAGCCAGTTCCTCAGTGATTGGGGATTCCGGGATAGGCTCGCTTCCATCTTCAGCCTTATCAATACTTAACATCAGGTATGATGAAGGCTAAGAGTCACCCCGTACTTCATTAAAAAAAACTATAATAATAAATGTGCAAGTTTGGATATTTCTATGTTTGTTACTCAATCATGCAAAAATAACTGGACGCATTCTGATGAGGCATACAGATAATACCTACTTATTTTATTTTGTTCCGATATTTCCTCAGAAACCGAAACCGAGTGGGTGAAACCAGGTGAAATAATCTAACTAACTATAATTCCGCTACCGGAGATACTGATAACTAGAGACCGGATTATATGCAAATGCATATTTGCATATGCATCTGCATATTATGACCCTTTTCAGCAGTAGTTGCATATTTTAGCCAAAAAAATTTAAAGTTGCATATTTTACGCTTGATCTCGATCTCATTCACCATATTGTGGCCAAATAGGTCCAAATAGCGTATAGGGGCATCTCACTCTCTGAACGTATACTCTGACGTCAGCAGTTTAATTTCCTCACTCCTATAGCGTGGAACTAAATGTAGAGCAATAGGACCCCAGATGCCTCCTTAAATTCTGTCCAGCTGGTCCGGTCACCTTAGTAGATGCAAAACGCTCCTTTTCAACTTACAAAAATATAAGTGATCGTAGACACGATTTGTCTACAGAGACAGAGAGCATTAATTAGTACTTTTAAACATAAATTTGTAAAAATCGATTGTTATCATTGAGTACCGAATAGCTTACTAAAAAAATGTTTAAAAATACGACTTATTTTATTATTTCATGTTGCATATTTTGGCCCTTTTTATGGTTTTTCGTAATATTTTAGCTATTTTTGTTGCATATTTGTATGCATATTTTGGTCTTTTTTGTTGCATATAATCCGGTCTCTACTGATAACGGACTGGCAGGAAATGTCAAGTTCGTTATCTCCACTTAAAAGTACTATTTCGTATTTTCGACAAAGATATTGGTTAAGTCCCTATTCCTTTGATGTAACCTTTGTATCATATTGTGTAAGGTTCGTCTTTGTATTAGGTACTATTAAAATTACCTAATAACAATAATAACAACTTCAATCAATAAAACAATACCGTGACTGATGTTTTATTGACTGGAGTGCATACAGGATTCTTTAACGATGTAGGCGAGCACTAAGAAAGGATTTTTTTAAGTTTTGATTATTTCAATTAATCAAAACTTAATTTATCACAACAACAAATTATATCAGTTATTTTCTGGGCATATAATGAAATAATCGCGTTGTCTCATATTTTTTTCTTATGCGATAGTCTCTCAGTTCTGAGAACAACTTGTGAGAAAAGTAGATTTTTCTAGTATGTTGCATGCAAAGTTAAAATAGTTATTTGTTATGCAAGGCTTTAAAGTTGGATTTCGCGGCGAGATACCTCTATTGAAGTATTGAAACCTGAGCGAAGTGAGGGTTTCAAAGGTACGAGACGTTAAAATCTTTTCTGCCGAGCGCAATACTAAATTTTTCACCTCACAACAGCGAGGAAAAATTTTAGGTTATTTCCGCGAGCAACTTCCGGTGAAAATCTTTTAGCAAAATGTTTAATCTAAATATACCGTTCTCATGCTGTTTCAATGATAGAAAAAAAAAGTAGTATTAAAGTTTGACGACATCCGTGGTAGAGTGGTACGTACACCGGTTTCAAGGTGTAGCCTTCTCTGAGGGTTCGAATCCCGGTAGGGGCAAATGTTTGTATGATGAATACGAGCAATCGTCATAGACTGTATTTCTTTATTTATTTATTTATGGTATACACAACAGATGACAGTCAATAACAACATGAAATGAGAGCAACGCAAACAAAACAAAACTTTTCGTTTCGACCAAAACTGACATCCAAATACGTGTACACACAGAAATTCATGCGATGCGAAACATAACTACAATAAACATTGACAATAAATTACCTATAAGTGCAGTTAAGATTATACAATTACGGTAAAAATAAATTAACATATACAGTGATTACTATGATTATTAGATTACATTATACAATTATGGGAAAAAATAATTTATACCGTGATCAGAGACATAAATTTGATTGACATAAGTTATTAAATAATAAAGGTCGATTGAATATTATTAATATAAAGTTAAAAATAGTTATTTGTTATGCAAGGCTGGAAAGTTGGTTATTTAACGGCGAGTTAACTCTAAAAGCTGAGCAAGTGAAGGATTCTAGGATTTCAAAGGAAGCGAGGATTTCAAAGGTACAAGACGCTTAAAACTTTTCTGCCGAGCGCAACACACAATTTTTCACCTCACAACAGCGAGGAACATTTTATGGTTGTTTCTGCGGTCAACTTCCGGTAAAAAATTCTTTAAACATAAAGTTTAATCTAAATATACCTTATTCTCGTTGTTTTGATGATATAAAAAAACTAAAATAATAAAAAAGGGAAAGGGAGTATTGTTACTTATAAATAATAATAAAAACGATTCCGTAAATGTTGACACTGACATGAGGTACAAGACAAAGACAATTTAAAAATAAAGATTTATGTCACGTTCCGACATCCAATCATAGGTTGTGAAATCTCACCCAGCCTAATATATTGTTTTATAACAAATTGTTTAATCTTATTGTTGTTGTTTTTATGATTCAATTAACTAATATAATATAATAAAACCAAAACGGAGTATTATAATTATTTTAAAGGTATTTAAAATAAGAATAAAATGTAACAAAAAAGTCAAGGTATTAAATTAAAAAAGTATTTTGCCGCGCTAGGCCGCAAAAAGCGGTTTTTCTACGCCTAATCTGATTGACAAAACCTCCTTTTCAGAGCGTGTGCGGTGAAAAATAATTTTTTTGCTTGAGTCTTAAACACAGTGTGCTTTGTAGTGTATATATCGAGTTGTAATACGAGGACCAAATCACCGAACAATATTCCAAATTAGTCCTAACTAAGCCAGCATAGAGACGAAGAAAAGTTTCTGGACTCTTAAAGTGCTTCGTATTCCTGGCCATAAACCCTAGGAGTCGGTAACCTTTCAACAATTTGATTGTAATGGTCCCTAAACGACAATTTTTCGTTAAAAACCACTCCTAGGTCCTTAATAGTGCTAACACGATCCAGCGACTGTCCATCCAACCGGTAATCGAAAACGATTTTATTTTTCTTATTTACGATAGTAAGGATGTGGCATTTCTTAATGTTCAAACTCATTTTATTATTTTGACACCATAAGGAGACCTTATCTTAATCAATTTGAAGCCTAAGACAATCTTCACTATTATTAATTTCTGCAAATACTTTCAAATCATCTGTACAGCAAAGACACACTTTCGAGCTGAAAAGCAAGGTCGTTGATAAACATGGCGAATAAAAGCGGACGAAGATGTGACCCCTGAGGTACCCCAGAGGTGACAGCAATTCTACACATAAATACTTATATATGTATAATTATATGTATTTATATCCGTTACCCTAGTATCCCATAACACAAGCCTTACAGTGCTTACTTTGGGGCTAGGTTAATTGGTGTGAGTGTAAGAAATATTTATTTATTATATTTATAGTTAATTCAAAGTTATTTAAAATACGAATCAATTGTTAACGAATAATAAAAACTATTCGGTAAAAGTTGACATCGACATGAGGTACATACAAGATAAAGACAATTTCAAAATAAAGGTTTATGTCACGTTCCGAAATCTAATAGGTTGTGAAATGTAAAATTGTTATAACAAAAAGTTTAATCTTATTGTTACTGTTCTTATTTATGATTCAAGGAACTAAAATAATATAGTAACACCAAGACGGAGTATTATATTATAATTAATTCAAAGTTATTTAAAATAAGATAAAAAGTCAGTAGTGCGATTCGGAACGCATCCAGACATACTTTTGGGTTTTTAATTAAAAAAGTACTTTACCACGCTAGGCCGCAAAATGCGAATGCAGAAAACCTCCTTTTCCGAGCTTCTGAGATGAAAATCATACGAGTATTAAAATATTGTTACAATTATAGGTCCAATATTATAACACTGTACAAATGTGTCTAATGACTTAAAAACTAATCTGCTAGCGGTGCTGCATTAGGCAGCAGTTAGTTGTAATATCTTATTTTCTTTATTATCATTATCATGTCGATCATATTGGCATAAAATATTATTCGACCGTATTGCGCTACACCACCGAAAATGCAGCATTTACGAGTATTAAAGATGGGTTTTATCGTTAGTTACATTTGTGGGTCAATCGCGAGCTCACAGAACACAGTAGGAAGGATGTATCTGAGTTCTGTGTTCAGAACCAATTGCATTTTACACATAGAGATTTTATTGTTTATTACTATACAAAATAATAAATAACTTAATTGATTCTCCTTACTTGCTTAGTAAGCTACGTTTCAAATGTTCACGACTTGGTGCTCGTAACAAGCATACATTTGTTTCTCCGCTGTGTAGGGTCAACTATAGGAAGAATTGTTTTATAATTAGAGCTGCAAATGAGTATAACTCTAAATTTAACCACATCGATATATTTCATGAAAAATTTAACCGCTTTCGTAATCTCTTGCGTTTGATGAATAATGATTAGTATTTGTTAAGTATAAGTAGTACCAACCTGACTTCACGTTGTAATTTTGGAATTTGTAATTTTTTTTTCTTTTTACCGTTTATTCAAATTAACTTAGTACTTACCTTTTGATTTGTATAATTTTGTTACCTACTCAACATAATAGTCATGTTTATTAGTGGAAACTCTTAGGCTACTGTAACATTATATATGTTATTGATTCCTTTGTGATGTATAACAGCTGTTGTTTTCCTAAATAAAGAAAATAAATAAAATAACTAACAAATAAGTTTCATCTAAAAAAAAAATTGTCAAACTCCAGCAGTTTTTTTTATACAAACACACCAATTTTATCTAGCCCAAGGTAATTATATTTTTTATGATTTAATTACAAATGTATAGTTTTTAGATTTTTTCCTGTATCCAGGGTAAGTATCCTAGGAGCTAGTATTAAGGGTAAATAAATACATATATATTAAACACCCAGACCAAGGCAAATAGACATGTTCATGCACACATATATTTATTTTGTCTTGTCCGGGAATCGAACCCGGAACTTCTTGCGCAGAAGGCAGGTACAACTTCGCCACACAGATCGTCAAAATAATTATGTACCATTTTGAATTAATGGGCAGCAATTATACATTTAATTTATTAATGAATGACATAACTTCTTGGCTTTCCTTATACAACTGTATGGCTTTAATGGGCCTTTGGTTAATCCAAACACGTTCTATATTATAGCCCTGACGAATGATTGTCCCAAATTCGACACTATTGTAATCGAATTGATCTAACTCTCGTGTTTTGCCTATCTATTGTACAGTGAACATCGCGTCAGGCTTTACTCTTCGCTCTTCGCCCTTATGACGCTGGTAATAGAGACGGTTTTTGCGGCATAAATCGCCTTACCTTTTTTAACGTTAATTTTGAAGTTCGATTTTTTTTAGTTTCAAGAGATTATTAACGTGAGTTTTAGTTTTAATTTCAAATCAATACCTACACGTGTTCTCGAGTTTTACCCGAAATTCAGTATATTTTTATGATTTAATTACAAATGTATAGTTTTTAGGACAGACGGACAACAAAGTGATCCTATAAGGGTTCCTTTTTTATTTAGAGGTTCGGAACTCTAAAAACCACTACAGAAATAATTCTAATTGGGCAATAATTACGCAAGTGACGCGAGTCCCTACATCTGTGTAAAAGAAAGTGTGCCACTTTTTGTCTACCTAGTTTGACGTCATGTAGTGACGGGAAACGCGAAACCAATTCAATTGTTCCGTTTCAATTGAATTCAATTTTTAATTCAATTGTATTTATCTTTAATCGATTATGGCATGGCACATTTCAATTTGTTTTACTTGCAACGTGTGCAGGCCCGTGCTCTCTTCGCTGAGCGTCGCACAATCGAAAAAAGCCTTGTCACTCAGGAATAATATATCTTTCCAATGGTGAAAGAATTTTCCAAACCGGTTCAGTGGTTTCAGAGATTACCTTCTTTCTACAAACAAACTTACGCTTAAACTTATTAGTGTAGATTAATTTTAAAGATGCGGCGAAAGCCACATGGCTACCATTAATACCACTTTGCAGACATATAATTTCATTAATTAAAAAAATAACGTTTCCAGTATCATAAAGGGACTATTATTATTTTGTTTTCAATAATAGTAAAATAACTAAGTATTTCGATCAATGTTTTTGTGAAAATATTTTGGTTATGCGTCCTATTTACATTTAAAAAAAATTAATTAGTCATAATTAGATTTTAGTTTAGTTAATTACTGTGTATACTATTCTATTTAATGCATGCCGTGGCAGCCACTCAGTAGGGCAACACTATGTCTAGATTAAGATGAACTGTGTGTGTTTTTAAGCCAAGTTTTTTGTGTATGCCTTGTTGGTTGTCCATAAATAAATGAAATAAAAAAAAAAATACTTTGATGTAAGTAAGTACTGTACTACCTATATTTAGAGCAAATTATTGAGTTGAGATTGAAACATTAGAAGAGAGAATTTAGAAGTATACTCCAAGGCGAACATTCCTATTCCTATGATTTAGTTTATTTTTTAAATAAATAATATTTTATTTCACCTAAGAAAAAATACGGTGTTTGGCAAGATACAATAACTTACAACTATAAACATAACTTAGTTCTCAATTGTAATAAACCATTGATTGGAACAAGCCAATAGTAAACATCTGCACCCGAACTAGGAAACCTGTATCTCAGGTGCAATGCTCTTACTCTCACTATGAACAATAAAAGGTTTAACCAGAAAGGCAAAATGGTACTTATAAACTAAAACTAATAAAATATGTCAATAATCAATATGTCAATATGCAAATAATCAAAACTTAACCTTAAAGTTAGATTAAATTATTCTAGACTAATTGGACTTAAAAACGGGCAGGAATTATTTATAGCCGTACAACACTATTTGCCTCGTTTGACAAAGTATATTCGGCAGAACCACGACGCAAGTGAAAGTATCGTTCATTCTATTTCATTGCGTGGTTTATTGAGCAGACTCAACTGCTCTGCAAATAACTTCGGCAATGTATTCTGAGTCATTCATTACGCACTTGTAAGAAGTTGATATTGTAAAACCACGACAAACATAAAATTAAATAAAGATCAATATTTAAGAACTAGGTACCAAACTTACCAATGAAAGGAGATGCTTCCATTATATCGACCTACAGTTTTTATTGTATTTTCACAACTCAATCCGATAGTTTAATAGATTTTGCTTGACAACCATTACCGTCTTTGTTTCAGCGCGGACTAAAAGAAGCATTGCTCTTCTTTTTGAAACGAAAAGTTGAAATGTTGACCTGTAGGCCCAGAAGTAGGAGTAACCTGGGCCTGAAAATCTGGCTTTTGCGTAAAGGTCGCGGGTTCGATACAAGGCATAATATTACTGTATCAAACCTCTTTTCTTCGCTTCTGTCCTAATCGACTGCGCTTTTGTTGGGATACGACGGCAGAAGAAAGGAAAAGACATGACTACGCACAGTGTTTCTTTTGCCCAAAAATCGGACTTGTTTTATCCGTTCGTTTTATAGATTAACTGGATACAAAAGCCTGACTAAAACTCCTATTAAGATTACTTGCATAGTTTTTGAACTATCTTAATTTAAAATTACAGTTCCGGAAAAAGGCAAAAATACAAAAAAAAAATTCTTTATTCTTTAGTGGAAAGATAGTTGTGTGTTAATATGTTGTGAAGCCAATTAAGAAGCATTTTAGGAACCGATTTTAAAATCTCTAAGTGTTAGGATGGCCGAGCAAATCGATGTTAAGTGTTTAGCAACTTTGACTTTGTTCTGGTGAAGTAGAATTTGTAAAAAGCTTTAATATAAAGCTACTTAAAAGTACTATTATCAGTAAAAAAACCAAATTCAAAAACCGCGGAACTTCGGAGATTTTGCACCTCGTACTAACCTAAGTAATCTTAATGGGAGTTTTAGTCAGGCTTTTGTATCCAGTTAAACTATAAAACGAACTGATAAAACAAGCATGTCCGATTTTTGGACATAAAAAAAACACTGTGCTACGGCTTGGTCTTCTTCTTCTCCTTTCTCGTTTCTATCTTGGCAGAGCGATCGTGTTCACTTAATAGCTGGATTGACCTGTTTGGCCACTTAGACCTGTTTGGCGCAGGGGTACTAACCCCTCCTTCTGCGCCAGAGTTCCCGGGTTCGATCCCCGGACAAGACAAATATTTGTGTGCATGAACATGTCTATTTGTCTTGGTCTGGGTGTTTAATATGTATATTATGTATGTATTTACAAAAAAAAAAGTATATAAGTATGTTTATCCGTTATCTAGTATCCATAACACAAGTTCTTCTTGATACTTAACGTGGGCTAGATAATTGGTGTGATTGTATGGAAATATTTATTTATTTATTATTATTATTAATTATTGAGCAAATTATACCAACAGAGAATTTTGTGATATCAAAGACAAAGTTGATTAACGTATGAAAAAAAAATCCGGAAAAGTGCGAGTCGAACTCGCCCACCGAGGGTTCAAATTTGTTGTAATTGTAATTGTATAATAACGGGAGCGGCTATTATTGAATAAAACTATGTTTAACTCGATACTGTTTTTCTTTTCAGTAATTATATTAGTATTTTTAAAATTTTATCATGCCTCTCTTAAAGTACCTACCTAGGTACATAATACTATAAATAGTTCAGAAATTGAGTCTCGCAGTTTTTCCCGAAGCTTTCCCGAAATTCAGTTTCTAGAACTTAAAACTAAAATTTTCATGTTTTAATTAAAAATGTCAAGTTTTCAGACTTTTTTTGTACTTGTAGTAAAAGACGATATTCGATACTTGTCATATTTCATAGTTCTAGGTCAACGGAAAGTACCTAATTTTGATTCCCTTGAGAGTATCGAAGTATATGTTTTTGGCCGTATTGTATTTTGAAGTATAAAATGGCCTTCCCTATTTTTACGTTAGTTTTGAATTTTTATTTTTTCACAGCTTCAAGAGATTGTTAACGTATATATATGGTTTTAATTTCAACTCGATACCTCCATGCGTTCCCGAGTTTTTTTTTCCAAAATTCAGTTTCCGAAACTTAAAGACTTATTGAACGAGTTGTACATTATTTACCAATATGATTGTGATTTATTTAACCTAAATAATAAGTTGCTGACCGCCCGAATCACTGGCGCGCGCCGACATTACGTGAATAACATTTTATAATAATATTTTTGTGCAATAAACACATTCAGAGTGAACGGTACTACATTATTTACCTTTACCTACCTCAACTTATTGCATTCCGGGAAACATACAAATCCCTACAAACCTACATTTAACAATCATATTAGGTACGAGCCTCAACAACTATATTTTTCTTGTATTTGTAGTAAAAGATGATAAGTATTACTTTATGATTTTGTGGATTTTTCAATGCTATTTTTATACTTATGATAAATTTTAAAAGAAAAATATTGGAAAAAACAACTCGGCCACAAGTGAATTCTCACATGGGACTCGAACCCACGACAATGTTAATTAGTTTTTTATTATTATTAATATGGATATTTGACATTATTAAACAAACATTTGACATTATGACCTATTGATTATATTATTTTGTACTGTAAGCGAATGGAATGTGTTTTTTTTTATTTGAGTGAATTATTTAAAATTTGCATGTCGGTCATCCAGCGAAATATGTGGACCTTTTCAAACCTCCTGTCATCTTATAACCATGTTTCATGCAATAAATATCTTCATCTTCACAAGTAGATATAAAAATACAATAGGCTATTTGACAGGTTTTTAAAATCCATTTTATATTATGTAGTAGAGTTTAAGTAAAAGTTGTTTTTTTTTAATTCTGGTACATATTTGCTGAAAAATATCAAATTAAAAATTCAATATTAAAATAGCGCGCCAAAACGCTACATTGACAATATGGCGCTGCAATGGGGTCGGTGACGTCACTTGCCTGTAATCTGATCTGTGGGACATATCATCCACATACGTATATAGGTTACAAGCAGGTGACGTCATCATAAACTCGACGAATCAGGAGCGTTTTGTGTCACGTGAAAAATGTTAAAAAATAGTATTTTTATTTACGGATTTTTAAATAAAGTAATTATTATTTTCAACGTCCGTTAATAAACAACCATTTTTAAGGTCTTAATTTAACTGATAACAGTAATTGAAACTTTATTTTTCGCATTGTCAAATAGCCTATTCAATACTCGTGGCATTGCTTCCGCAAAATCGATCCTCTTAATCCAGTTACGACAGTACACGCTTGACCGATTCATTTGATTAACACCTATTACACAACTCTATATCGCTTGACATAATCAAGTCAAGTAAATAACGTGTTTATAATGTTGCTGCTACACGTACCTAACCAAACTGAAAAATCTATGTCTGTTCTGTTCTATCTCGGCATTGCATCACGGGCAAAGCCAGGTCCTTTTGCTAGGCTTGCGTGGGGACATGGGTAGAGTCCAACACGGCCCTTGTATAATGTGCATTGTGTAATGCACATGCCGGCCGGTATTTGCTCCCCACAGGCAGGTACATAGACTATTTTGAGTGTGAGAATAAATATATATAAAATGATTGGGCTATTGGGTGCGAAGCTAGTGGATTGGGATATTGGGCTATGGGGTGAGATAATGGACTACCGCCTTTTCCTACATCTCACAACATGAAACGTCGGCGGAAGGTGGCTCGCTGCCCACTATGGGCACCCAAAATTGGCCGACATCTGCCGGCCGGGGCGCAACACCGGCGCGGGCAACTGAAGGGTGTAGAGAGGTGTGCACCACTTTCTACCCACTGTACAATGGACAGTGTGCCAACTCGCCTCTTACGCATGTTTCACTTCCACCCTGCGAGCATAATAATGTAGCAAGTACAAGGTGGTTGTAGAGATCCTTGGGGGAGGCCTATACCCAGCAGTGGGTGTCATGTGGCCGAGACGATGACGACGAATAATAGCTATTAATGTTAAGTGCATTTGAATGTTTAATAGTAACAAGCCAAAGTTTTCTTTTTATATTTATTGTAATTTACATAAAAGATAAGCACTTTTATCATGAGTTTCTAATTTTATTTAAGCCTTTTTAACTGATAAGAAAAAAGGGTGCAAGAAACTTGTGAACTTTAGCAATAGTTTCATTGTAATAACAACGATTTTTTTTGTTTTATAAAGTTAAATATTTTATTAGAGGGCCATCACGTTATGTCGAAAAGTTTTAATAATTTAAATAAAACCTTTTTTAATAAACCTTTTTGTTTATAAATGTATGTTATCATTCGACAGCCAAAATATGAGATTTACAAAATACAAAAAGGAAAAAAAAACACAACTTGAAAGAGTTTCTAGGAAACTGAAGAAATAATATATCGCACGCAACATTGTACAAATGTTGCTGAAATAAATAAAATATAGGTTAATAATGTAATAATACCGTCAATAAAAAAATGTTACAATTTCTGTCATCATTGTCGCGGCAATAATGATAGATAAGAATCATAAGCGATTATGCGACCGACACGTGCGAGATAGATCAATTTAATTTATTACGGCTAAGTGCTTGTAAGTGCTTGTAACTTGCATTGAACTTATAGGCCGTTGTCACTTGGGCCGGCATTACTTATTCGCTGAACTTAAATCTTTGAAAGCTAGGAAATCTTGACTTCCTGGAAGAGATACTCTAAGTAGGAGGCGAGTTCCAATAGATCGTTTAGGTCGCAGTGACTACCTACATCAAAATTAATTAAAGTCGGATTTTTAATTCAGTACAGTAATATGACATGAGTCAATGTCATTATTTAAAAATAATGCTGCCTATTTAATGTAGCCATAATGATAATATTGAATTTTCACCTTACACGCTCTGAAAAGGAGGCTTTGTCAATCAGCTTCTGCGTAGAAAATTGTTTTTTGCGGCCTAGCGCGGCAAAGTACTTTTTTAATGTAATACCTAAAAATATGTCATAATGCGTTCCGAATCGCACTATTGGCTTTTTTGTTACATTTTATTCTTATTTTAAATAGCTTTAAGTTAATTATAATACTCCGTTTTGGTTTTATCATATTATTTTAGTTCATTGAATCATAAAAACAATAACAATAAGATTAAACTATTTGTTATAAGAATTTTATATCAGGCTGGGTGAGATTTCACAACCTATGATTGGATTTCGGAACGTGACATAAATATTTATTTTTAAATTGTCTTTGTCTTGTACCTCATGCCAGTGTCAACATTTACGGAAACGTTTGTATTCTTATTTATAAGTAACAATATATTATTTTCTTACTTTAAATAACTTTAAATTAACTATAATACTCCCTTTTTATTATTTTAGTTTTTTATATCATTATTTGTAACAACGAGAATAAGGTATATTTAGATTAAACTTTATGTTTAAAGATTTTTTTACCGGAAGTTGACCGCGGAAACAACCATAAAATGTTCCTCGCTGTTGTTGTGAGGTGAAAAATTGTGTGTTGCGCTCGGCAGAAAAGCTTTTAGCGTCTTGTACCTTTGAAATCCTCGCTTCGCTCAGGATTCAATCTTTAAACTATTCAATCCTAGAATCCTTCACTTGCTCAGCTTTCAATAGTGGTAACTAGCCGCTAAATAACCAACTTTCCAGCCTTGCATAACAAATAACTAAGTATTGTACGAGAATTGAATCAATATTTGCTGAACTGAAACTGGATTTGAACTAATCATTACGAAAAACAGTTTAAAGCAGGATTATTTTCACAAAGTGATATTGGCACTTGTCAAATTACTTTATTGAATAAAAAAAGCGATTATACTTACGATTAAGGCTACGCTCAAAAGTGAAACTAAATGTAAAAAGTTCGTCTTTTAATAATTAGTTAATTGGGATGTAACGCGTCGCCACTCTTTTACGCGAAACACAGAAGCAGTGCATAAATACCTGCATTTGACTTATTACTTTTTCGAAAAACGTCACGTGGTCATGGCAACGTGCCTGTTTTTCAGGCGACACTTCTACTTACTGTCACTAGCAATGCAACCTTATCGCAATGACACACACGTGACACACGGAAACAATGATTTCTCTGTCCACACTGTGTCTGCTAATGTAATTTGATATTGTAATGTGACAAGGTTACTTAGGCCCACTTGCGCCAAACCGGGAACATATTTAACCTAGAATTAGTGTTACTTTTGTATGAACCAACTCTGGGTTTTTTAACCCAACTTAGCAAGTTGAAAAAAAATTCCTGAAAGTTTTCAATTTATTACATATTTAAAAATTTGTTTACATATGACAATGAATTTGTGAAAAACGTAAAGTTGCTGACAAAAGCTGAGCTAGAGATGAAAACTAACTACCAGGAATATTTCCATTCCTAAAGAAATATTCATGAAAATAAATTTGGTATGTCGCGATTCGCGATCGCACGAAGCAGAAAAGTTGCTTACAGTTTTTCTAGTAAAAAAATATGATAAACGAGCAACCCGTGTGCGCATAATGCGCAAAAAACACATAATAACATTCAAAAAAGTTTTTTTTTTTTGTTTTTTTATTTGAGTTTTTGCTAAATTTCTCGACTTATCCGACCACTTCAGACAAATACCTTTCTAACGGTGTATTGCACTTGATTGTGCGACTTTTAGTTTAGGAGGAGAAGCGGCTTCACTGCCGTATTATATATATAGATATAGCCTTTTTAGATGTTACCAGATATGTGGTCGACAGTACTAAGGTAACGAGCATGATCCGCTGGTGCATTTAGTTGTACGTGGAGCAATATAATAAATGGGATAAGTGCAGCATCCTTTCTGTAAATAGTTCGGACCTAGATCCCTAGCGAGATTTTTATTAGTAAATTAGATGACCTGCGCAATACGGCACTCTGCAAAGTTCATTGCGACACACGGGCTTCAACGATGACGAACAATAAGGTATCGTATTAATATTATAAATGCAAAAGTATGACAGTTTGTTTGTTAAAAAACTACTGAACGGATTTGGATAAAAGGCACACAGTTAATAGATGGCCTGGATTAAAACATACGAAACTTTTTATCTTGTTATTCTCAGTTAGACATATTATTATTTTAACATCTCCTATGTTTAAATCCATGTTATATATAAACTATCTGTGTGCGAATTTTCAACCAAGCTTGTTCAGCCGTTTTTGCGTGATAGAGTAAGAAACATCCGAGAGTAACGTGATATTTGAAGGAATAATAGGATACTTCTTGAAAAAAATTGTTATAATAGCAATCATTACATTACATATTAATCGTTATAACGTAATGAATGCCTTTAATATAATATTATATTAAAATTAAAACATAACTGCTGTAGCCTTGGATCAAACGCCAAGTTACGAGTTTCAACGATTTCCGTTGGTATAGTGTAGAATACTTAAAATCTATAATAATAAAGGACAAGCTGTGCCACGCAGTTTTACCTGCTTATTCCAGTGTGAATAGCGTATGCAAAATGTTCCGTGGGCCAATGGATATAAAAATTGACCCATCGAAAACATTTTAATGTAAAAATTCGCCAAGTCTCGTGATCTGTTAAGTATATGGAATCTAAAATTGAGCCAAAACTTTCTATTATAGTAAGAATAACTTTCACTCATTAATAACAATAAGTGTTCATGTCAGATAAACGTCATTTTATATCGCTATATTATGATAGGCCAAAAATATATCAGCAAATAAATTATTCATCATAATTTTTACAGTTATCGCGTTATCTTAAATCAATCAGTCGTATTTCTGTCATTTACTTTATCTGTAAACATACATGACATTGGAAAAATGCTTGTAATAAAAACATATGCCAGGATTTATCCTGCGACTTGGGACATTGGATAGCTGTCATTTCGTTTAGTATGGATCAATTATCATATTTATCATGGTGCTGACCACATAAGAAGAAAAAGGGACTGGAAAAAGTGCCACCTTAAACGTGGCAACAGGGTAAATGTGTGGACTTTTGCTTTTTGCGCAAAAGGGTTGAATAGAGGAAAACTTTTTATTACGTTCTTCTCTTATCACACTATAAAATTTATCAATCATCATTTTTATTATATTTTGAATATGGTTGTTGTTTTAGTAGTGATTTCTCTGAAAGGTCTTATTAGAGTACTAGCGGCTGCTCGCGGTTTCACCAGCGTAGTTTCCGTTTCCGTGGAAATATCGGAATAGAATAGATAAAAGAATCCTATGTTCATAACCAAGCTATCTACTATCTGTGTACCAAATTTCATCCAAATCCGATCCGTAGTTTCGGAGCCTATTCAATGCAAACAATATATAGTCACGAACATACGACCATCAAAAAATACGACATAACACAAACAATCAAATCTTTTCTCTTTCTTCACTTCCCTTGGTCATCGCCATTTGTTGTGTTTATATTTGTCAAGAGATTAGAAAGTAAAAATTGAAGATTGAAATTCTGACTGGGGAGGCTATAACCAGCAGGCAATGGGCGTCGTGCGGCTAGTATGATGATGATAAAAAATTAAAGATCTGGTATCTACACCTGATGTGGAACCCTAGCAGCCCTTCTAAGGTATAAGAGATACGAATATAGAAAACATTTAATAATTCTGAGGTGGTACGAAGTTCGCCGGGTAATATTATTAACGCGAAAGTGTGTTTGTTTGTCCTTCCTTCACGCCGTAACTAAGTGATCAATCGACTTGATATTTGGCATAGAGTTAGTTTAAAGGACGGAAAGTATCATAGGCTACTTTTTATCCCGATATTCGCACGGGAACGGGAACCACGCGGGTGAGACCGTGAGCTGTCACTACTAATCAATTAATTGCAATAAATCCAGAAGTCACCACAATTCAATAGTCTTAACTTAAAGACTATGGTAATGTAATGCCAGCGTTAGGTCATTCTCGCACCACACTACACACTACACGTAATACTAGGCATACACCGGTACAAGATAGGCCTTCAGTCATTTACGCTCTGCATTCTAGACGCCCTTGCGTACGAACGCCAGGCGTCGCTTTATCACACCACAGAGTAAAGGCAAGTCGGCTCACGCATCATTGATGCCGCTGCCTACGCGACGCGAAAAAAAAAGTTTTTACTTTTAATTATTAAAAAGGAACGATGTATAAAAAGTTTTTATTCCGATGATTTAGGCCAGTCGACACTGGAGTGTGCAATAAGTAGTGTTAAACGAATAAGTTTGTTTGTTTATAAAGTTTTTTTTAGTCAATATGTTTACTTCTGTGATAGTTTTGACTAGTTTATTAGGTGAGTAATTTTAATATTTTATAATAATTTATATATAAAAATAAATTGCGGTGCGTTTGTCTCGCTAAAACTCGAGAACGACTAGGCCGATTTAGCTAAAGTTTGGTATTGAAATAATTGTCGTTAAGTTTGAAAGATGAGAAAATAATAGGGGTTAAAGTGTGAAATTGCGGATTTTTTTCTTACACTTCCTAGAGAACGTCACTACTTCTGTGATTAATAGTTACATCTTTTGCTTGATTTTATATTAAATTAAGATCATAATGATCAAGAATAATTAATCTCATGATTATTATTTTCGTTTCTTATAGGAAAAAAAATACCTCGAAAGGGTCTCCTTTTTTTGTTAGCAAAATTTACTATGTACTTGTAATATAATTTATAAATTATTCATAATTTTTTAAATGAGAATATATACTATTAGACTTCTTAGTCTTCAAACAATGATTGTACATTAAAAAATTGTGGCATTAGCACTTTCGGTAGTAATTATAGCAAAAATTGTTAGTATGGACAACAAACTTACTTTGAAAATCTTCATACAAATCGGCAATTTCATAGTTAAAAACCTAATATGAAAAACTTCAAGGAAGATAGTAAAAAAATAACAATTTCCCATATAAACTCTTTCTACTTAGGTAATTACCTGTTAAACATAGGGTCACTGGATTCACATTTTTGATGGTTGTCGAGGTGATACAAAGTTCGCCGGGCCATCTAGTTAGAAATATATATTTGTATGTACATCAAAAGTTTCATCATAAAAGTCGAAAGTATAAAATAAACATTTAAGATTTTAGCTAAAGCTTGTTAAATCAATTTATTTCGAATTTGGAACGTCTAAATACTAACAAAATTTTAACTATTTCATTATACTTTTGGGAAGTAAACAGAATTTCAATATACTTTTATCTCATGTCAACATGTTCGCTGGAAGTAGATTTCACGTTGTGTCCAACATGTGAAAAATACATAATTTCACAAAATTCCTAGGGTACTAACGCCGCCTTCTGCGCCAGGGGTCCCGGGTTCGATCCCCGGACAAGACAAATATTTGTGTGCATAAACATGTATATTTGTCTTGGTCTGGGTGTTTAATATGTATATTATGTATGTGTTTACAAAAAAAACGCACTGTTCATTGAAATAAAACAACTTTTACGGATATCAAACGCGATATATTTCCACGAACTAAGTTGTAATTGTCCGTATTTTTAGGTTTTTTAGGGGTTTTTTGATTTTCCCGACGTTTCGGCACCTTTACAGCTGCCGTGGTAACGGGATGACTGGACCCGGCTAGATAATTGGTGTGATTGTATGGAAATATTAATTATTTATTTATTTTACTTCCGTTCGTTTTTGTAGGTTTTTAGGGGGTCGGGAAAATCAAAAAATCCCCAGAAAACCTAAAAATAAGGACAACTACAACTTAGTTTGTGAAATATAGCGCGTTTGATATCCGTAAAAGTTGTTTTATTTCAATGAACAGTGCGCGCCTAAACATAAGATGTACGTATTCCTAATATTTGACTATCAAACACCATATCCATGTAGTTGCTACTTATTAGCAGACAGATTTTCATTTATAATTTTAATTTTATTATATTTTATGCTATTAAGCTACAGTTTTGTTCAAACAAAAAATATTTTCATTAGTGAATATTACCGTAAAATCAACACTTCAACTTAAATTTTAAAAAATGGAACACTGCACAAAACTTATACCTATAGTTGGTTGTTAAAAGACCCACAACGAAAACGAAAATCACGTATTTTCCCCATTCGTTCCTATCATTTTCTTGTATGGTGCCAAATCTGGGAGGATCAAAGTCAATATTTATTTTAAAAATATATAGTTTAAAGTTACAGAACCGCAATGAATATCAAAACCAAACAAAGAAACTGAATTCCGGCCGCCTACTCGTACCCTCTAGACACACGTACACGTTGTTGCACGATTACGATACGATTTTTCGCGTGTAAAAATAACACACATTCTTTTAAAACGAAAAATAAAAATCGTTTCCCAGCAATTATTTATATATATTCTTATTTAGTTTGATGTACACTACGCATATATTGCTGTTTCGATATGGGTCTTTTAACACCCTGTATATCTTGTCAAGTCAACGTACAAGTTACTTTAAAGTAAAAAATAAATTAATACTTTGAAAGTATGTGTTCTAAAACGACTACGAATTTTTCTCGTAGACCGTAGCTCGTAGCATTTTCCTATATACTTTTTTAAGGTTGATCAATACAATATTACTTTAATTATTATTCATAATATATTTTATTCTAATAATAGCAGCTTCACAAACTTGCCTTAATCAAAGAAAATAATTATATACACTTACGCGAACCTAAATATCAATCAAATGTATACAGTGTATCAAATGTATACAGTACAGTCACGTGCAGTGACATAGAAACGCTAAGCAACCTTGTCACATGACAATGTTGAATGACATTTGTGGACAGAGGGAGCTTTGTTTCCGTGTGCGTCAATGCGACAAGGTTGTAAAGTGTATACATAATAGAATAGCACTGATAAAAGCAAAAATTCAAAAATTCTCGGTAGCTCAGTGGTTAGAGCATCGAACCAAATTTCCAAAGGTCGTGGGTTCGAGTCCCAACTGAGAATTCACTTTTTGACCGAGTTGATTTTTTTCCAATATTTTTCTATTGGTGGTTTTCTAAAGGTGTTTTCTATGATTTTTTAAATTTTGGCATTTTTAATGTTATTAAAATTTTAAATAGAAAAATATTGGAAAAAGTGGAGTTGATTTTTTGCCAATATTTTTCTATTTAAAATGTATTATTTATATAATTTTATTGTAAAGCTGTTATTATGTTAAAGGTCTGTGTGCGTCTGATTCCGTGCCTGCTTGGAGTCATCATGGTTAGTAACGTAATTTTTTATTTGATAAAATCAACCTGTTTCAGCAGTTTCCCAAATGGAATATTGTAGTAAAAAAAATAATTATTAAATTAACAGGCGGAATGAGAAAAATAATATCATGTACTTTTATGGTACCAATCAATTCTTTATGAACCAATCATTCATAAAGAACAAATTAAGTAATAAGGTAACTTTTATCTATAAGTACTAATATTATAATGAGGAAAGATTTGTTTGTTTGTTTGCATTGAATAGGCTCCGAAACTACTCAACGGATTTGAGTGAAATTTGGTACACAGATAGTAGATAGCCTGGTTATGAACATGGGATACTTTTTATCCCGATATTCCCACGGGAACGGGAACCACGTGGATGAAACCGCGAGTGGTCCAAGTTTCAAATAAATTATTTGAAATTTTCATAAAAGATACATCACGTGTTAAATATTTATCGAGGTTTGTGGTGATTTGAAGTAAACAGTATTGTTTTTGCAGGATTTAAACTATCATTAATTTCCAAGTGTTGAATTGCAATTTCAAGGTTTTCAAGCAAAATAAATAAAATAAACAATTTATTAAAGTGTGTTGGGAAATGAGATAAATAATTAAAACAATAATAAGGATATCGGTCATCATCTTGCAAGGTTCTAATTTCAATAAATTGTCCTGATTACTGTAATTAACTATAACAATAGTAGTGAAAAATATTGTTTACACATAATATGTTTAAATTAAAACAATATCAAAATAATAATGGGGTTTATTCAAGATAATCTTATAATTAAATTAAATCTTATATTTTGAATCAACAATTCTGTTTTTATAAGATAATTTTTTACATGAAAATTCCATCTGAACAATTTATAGACAGCTTGTAGTTGATTTTGTCTAGTGAATATTAATCTAGACAAATGACTAGTTTGGCAAATAATTTCCTAGCGTGCCCTTTGTAGAAGAATATACGCCACATTTATGTTTTTTTTTGCATTGATAAAATATTTACTAGATAAATTTAACATACGCTACTATAAGTCGCGTAAACTTTTACCCCCTTTGGACATGGTGTAAGCTTGGAATAATTATACAGTTATCATACCTTACTATTACATAAATACATGCGCAACTAACTCGTTTCAGTAATTTGTTTGCGCGAAATAAAAAAAAATTTACTGTCATACATAAATCACGAATAAACTAATGTCTTATAATTTCAATAATTCTACGTATGTGTGTGTGACTCATCGCGTTTATATACCTCATGTATGAAAGTATTTTTTTTTAATAATTTCGCGCAAACAAATAACTGAAACGAGTTAGCTGCACATGTATTTATGAATTATTAATGTATGATGAACCAATTAATGTGCAGTGTTTTTTTGTTAAATCGTACCATCTTAAATAGGCTTACTCTTGGCTTAATTCTGAATCGTTAGATTAAGAAGAGGCCTAAGATGGAGCGAGCTTAGAAAAAGCCTATTCACTCGAGCTTTAAATATACCAGGGTTGTAGACACCCTCAACTTCATTCTCAACTTATAACTGGTTTATAAGTAAGGGGGTAGTTTCCAAGAGATCCTACACAGCGAGAGCGATCACGTTCGTTACGGGTGAAAAGTCAACCGAAAATCAAATGGTTATTTTGAAACGAATAAAACTATTCTTTTGTTTTGTTTTCGATGGTTCACCACCTTTTAATATATACAGATGAATCACAATGGCCGGGCAAGTGCCGAGTGGGTCAGGAACAGTCGCCAATCAACATCGTGCCCCAGGATACCCTGGGTGACCCCCATGCGGCTCACCTCCGGGGTCCCCTGGTCTATCGGGGGTACGACGAAGTCCTCGTCACGGCGAGGAATACTGGCTACAAAGGTAGGCTTTAATCAAGTAACTGATAAACTAAGGGAAAGCTCCTAACTAACACATAATTGATAAAACTGCGTACGCATCCAAATTTGTTGAGCCGTTTTTGCGTGATTGAGAATCAGACATCGAAACATCTAAACATAAAAAAATAGTTCTTTTAGTAGATGCTAAATGGGGATTTACTCGAGCGTCATAGAGACCTATTGGGTTACAAAGCTTAGATGATAAGAAGAAAAAACTGTTACATAATGTATACCTTTTCATCGGTGGGGAGAGCGGCTATAGATTTTCAAATATGTAAAAAAAACTGTTGCATGGACATACTCGAGCGCATCAGATATTGATAGCATCAATGTCCTACGTATTTTTAATTATGTACGTATGTTAATCTGATCATTTGCATGATGCATGGTGGTCGTACGTAAGGGTTGAAAATGAAAAAAAAAAAATAATCGAGCGCGTCAGGTTTACTAAGGGGGTGTTAAGTGAACCTAATAAAAGGTCTCATTCAATAATCTGACGATTTCGATGTGACGCAGATACGCAGCCATTATTATAATGTGCAAAAAAAAATCGCAATTTTGAAATACTCAAGCGCGTCAGATTAAGATATATATATGGTTCATCTTTATGTCCCAGATGTGCTGTCTCATAATCTAACGATTATCTAGAGGGATTCGCCTAATCTGACAAAAAAAAAAACTTTTAACTTAATAATAGAAAAACTCGGGAAATAGCATGCAAATAAAAAAGTGTATGTTTTTATTTGCATTATTAGAATACTTGTATTTATAAGAAAATAATAATAATAATATGTTTTCTTTCTTACTTTCCGTCGACAACTTTATCGACGAATTTTGTTACTTCGGCTTGTGGAAATCGTCAGATTAGATATTTTTCGTTATCCTTGAATTATTTCCTTCAAAATAAAAAAAAATGCCACGCCCGAGAATGTCGAGATAACGTTTTTTTTACAACTTTGGAGCCCTCCCCTGTCTTTACGTCACTCTCAAATTGTCAGATTAGTGGAATATACACTTTTTAGCATGTAATTAACTCACCCTACCTTAATCGTGAGTGCGGCCGTCATGATGGCTTCGTCATCCGGTACTTTGAAATGTGTGTCGTGCAATATTGTAATCAATGAAGTTTTGTGCTTTATTCAAAATAAAATAGACGTGATGGATGAAGTGTCCTTAATACGGATCTGTGAAACT
Organism: Chrysoteuchia culmella; assembly: GCA_910589605.1. Lineage (NCBI taxonomy): Eukaryota > Metazoa > Arthropoda > Insecta > Lepidoptera > Crambidae > Chrysoteuchia > Chrysoteuchia culmella. Next base: position 20,470,548 of record OU342654.1, on the reverse strand, counting down.
GCATTTACGGTGGATGAGATCGAAAATGCAAAGACCTTATTTTTCGAATCTCTTTCTGCGCGCAAGAAAATAAGAAAGCGTACTGGAAAATCATTGCGAAACCTACAGGACGTGATCACTTTATTCAAAGAAATGAAACCCCAATGAAACACCAATATTTGTGGCAAAAGAAATTCAGAAATTACCCCCCATTTCTTTTGACCATGTCGATGTGACGCGGCTTTTAAAGGATATTCTGATCCTAAAAAATGAGTTGAAGGTCGTGAAAGAAACGTATGCCACCCTGGAAAACTTTGAAGAATTGAAAAATAATATGTTATATCGAAGGAGGTCTTAATACTAAGCGAGGTGGTAATATTATTAACGACTATTGCTGTGATAGCGGCCCCATGGGCTTCCATCCAATGACATCTGACTCTGCAGAGTTCTGTAATAATCTACAAGATAAGACTCAAAATAGTGAGACATTAAAAACGCAACTATCACCGGCGACAAAGACGAAAACATCAACGAATGAGTCATATCACACGCCCGTTAACGCTAAGCCGGCTCCCAGTAGTCCCATTAATAATAAATCAGCTGACCCACCACCGCCGCAGCGCAAGACTTTAGCTGATATTACCCGCACGGGTTATTGGAAACCTCAAAAGCCAACGGATGAATGGACTACTGTACAACGGAAAAAATTAAGAAATAGGTTCCAAAGTAATACGGGAAAAGCAAATGTGAGCGCCAATGATAAATTTCGTGCAGCTGAAATAAATGTTCCTATCTATATCTATAATGTGAAAAAGGACATTTCCACTTCTGATATTTCAGATTACATTATGAGAAAGACAAATTTAAATGTGATTGTACAGCTACAAAGTGCGAAGATTACCAAGTATTATGACTCATACAAAATATTTGTTCCCAACCACAAAATAAATTTGTTTTTGCGAGAAGATTTTTGGCCAAATGGAATATCTTTTCGTCGATTCATCGAGTTTGGGAATAGACACAAAAATGTGGACTACTTGAAAAGTAATGATGGGCAATTAGTCAGTCAAATACCAGTGGAGAAATAAGCCAATTTGATAAGCAATTGCAAAGGATGTAAAAATTAACTAAATAGTATAAATGGAAGAAAAAATTTCAACCACGAAAATTATAACCTATAACTGTAAGAATATTAAAAGATCGGTTAATTGTGTCCGGTCCTTATGTAATACTGCAGATGTTGTGGTGCTACAGGAGACATGGCTGTTGCCTCAAGACCTTTCATTCCTTGGAGAAATACATAGTGACTTCAGCTTCACGGGGAAATCTGCTATTGACGTATCAGCGGGTTTACTGCGAGGTCGTCCTTACGGCGGTGTAGCGATACTGTGGCGTAAAAGGGTGTTTAAAAGCGTTTCAGTGATTAAGTGCAATAGTGAGAGAATAGTCGCTGTGAAAGCGACTACAAGTGAAAATTGTGATCTTCTTTTTATTTGTGTATATATGCCAGTAGATACATCTGAAAACTTGCCTGTTTTCACACATTGTCTCGCAGAGATAAATGCGATAATAGATAATAGTGATGCTGGGTATGTATATGTTTTGGGCGACTTTAATGCTCACCCTCTGACCCCTTTTTGTAATGAATTACTTAAATTTTCTATGGAAAGTCATTGGATCTGTGCTGATATAATGAAGCTTGGGCTGTCTTCTGATACATATACCTTTGTAAGTGAAGCTAATGGTTCTAAACGGTGGTTGGATCATTGTGTGGTAACGGAGTCTGCTTGGTCTACAATTGTTGATGTAAAAATATTGTATGATGTATTTTGGTCGGATCACTTTCCAGTACAAGTTGAGTGTGACTTAGGTATTGTTCAGTCTAAGCATTTAATAACTAAAAATGTATGTAATGGTGTCATATGGGGAATTAGAGATCAATGTGAGATTGACAAATATAATGAAATATGTAGTAAAAAACTTAAATGTATTGATTTCCCGGTGGAATTTCAAACATGTGCTGATGTTATGTGTTGTGATGTAGAACATAGAGCTGTTATAGACAAATTATACAAAAACATTGTGAATGTATTGTCTGAAGCAGCAAGAGATAGCCAAAGGAAGACAGTAACTCAATCTAGGAAAGCAAAATGTATAGTGGGTTGGAACAGACATGTGAGTGAAGCTCATAGACAGGCTCGGCTAAATTATCAGTTATTTGTGCTTCATGGTAAACCAATTAGTGGTCCCATCTACGAAAACATGTGTTTAAGTAGAAAAATATTTAAATCAAGACTTAAGTTTTGTCAGAAAAACCAAGATCAAATCAAAATGGACATAATTGCATCTAAACATTCTGCAAAAAAATTCAGTAAATTTTGGAAAGATATAAAAAAACTAAATAGTAAACCGAGCTTGCCTGTAAGTGTTGATAAGGTCAGTGAACCGGGAGAAATTGCAAATCTTTTTAAGGAGCATTTTAAGATTGAGTCTCCTCTAGGCTGTACGCGGCAGGTGTTCGATACTAAGAACTGTCCTATTAATTTGATTCACTTTACTGGCAAACAAGTCCTTGATGTGATCAGAGGTATGAAAAGAGGCAAGTCACCAGGACATGACAGTCTGAGTATTGAACACTTGGTGCATGCTGGGGTTCATCTACCTAGGCTCCTGTCTATGTTATTTACTTTCTGTGTTAGACACTCCTATTTACCTCAGGAGCTTATGAAAACTGTTGTTACTCCGATTGTCAAGAATCCAACTGGTGACTTATCAGATAAGAATAACTATAGACCAATTTCACTGGCCACGGTGGTGGCAAAAGTATTTGATAGTCTGTTGAATACTTCACTTAATATGTTTGTTAAAATAAATGATTCCCAATTTGGGTTCCGCAAGGGACTGTCTACTGAAACTGCAATATTGACATTGAAGTATACAGTAAATTATTATGTCACAAGAAAAACACCAATCTATGCTGCCTTCCTTGACCTGTCCCGGGCTTTTGATCTGGTGTCTTACGACTTATTGTGGTCAAAGCTGAAAAATAATGGTGTGCCTAGTGATGTAATAAATATATTGTCTTTCTGGTATGCAAATCAAACTAATGTAATAAGGTGGGGAAATGAGTACTCAGACGAATACAAGTTGAATTGTGGTGTGAGGCAAGGGGGCCTGACATCTCCTTTGTTATTTAATGTTTATGTTAACCAATTAATTGATGAGCTCAGTAGTACTCATGTTGGTTGCTTTATAGATGACATCTGTGTAAACAATATAAGTTATGCTGATGACATGGTGCTGCTGAGCCCATCAATTGGAGGTCTTAGAACCTTGCTAAATAAGTGTGAAAGCTATGCATTAGCACACGGACTGAAATATAATGAAAAGAAAAGCGAATTTATGATTTTCAAAAGTGAAAATAAACTGCCTTTGAATGTGCCACCTGTCACGTTGAATGGAATGCCCTTAAATCGTGTTTTTGAATTTAAATACCTTGGTCATATTGTAATGGATAGTTTGAAGGATGACCTTGATATTGATAGGGAACGCAGGGCATTGTCAGTTCGTGGTAATATGCTGGTGCACAGATTTTCTTGTAGTTCTGCAGAAGTAAAGTTAACATTGTTTAAGGCCTTCTGCCAATCGTTCTACACAAGCAGTCTGTGGACCAGCTTTACACAGAGGGTTTATAATGCACTGCGAGTACAATACAACAATACACTCAGGGCATTGTTCAGGCTTCCTCGATACTGCAGTGCATCTGGAATGTTTGCAGATGCCGCAGTGGATGACTTCTATGCAATGATGCGTAAAAAGTCCACTTCGCTTATGTGTAGGGTGAGGGGAAGCCGGAACAGTATCCTGAGGATGATAGCCGATAGGTTAGATTCCCCATTACTTGGTAGATTTATTAAGCTACATGTTCTATGAACAGTGTTTTGATTAATCTACTAAGTAGGTTCATAACACTATAAAAAAATTAATAATACTTACCTATAATAATAATAATATAATGATATATAATGACATAACTTAATAATTAAATTATAATACTTATCTATAACTTACTATGCTTAAAATGTCGAATTTAATTTTAATTTTGATTGTAATTATAATTTTATAAATTTTTGTAATCATAATCATATGTTGTGTGCTATAAAATGTACCTACCTATGGACTCCTTGGTCTGAAAATAAATGATTTTTATTTTTATTTTATTTATTTTAATCTGACGCGCTCGAGGATGTCTGATGATCATTTTTTTTTACTAATCTGATCCTTTATCCTCGACGGGCGGCCTTATATATGGGGCTCATATTTGGTGGAGGTACTTAACCGGGTACAACCCCCTGTATATTAATCTGCCGCGCTTCAGTAAATCCCGAAATCCCCGCTTGGGCTCCCCTACTATTTGTTTTGCAAGGCTGGATAGTTGGATTTAGCGGCGAGCTACCTCTATTGAAAGCAGAGCAAGCGATGGATAATAGGATTGAAGCACGAGCGTAGCAAGTGGTTTAAAGTGGATCCTGAGCGTATCGAGGGTTTCTAAGGTACGAGACGCTCAAAAACCATTCTGCCGAGTGCAACACACTCATTTTTCACCTCACAACAGCAATTAAATTTTTCTATTTGCGGTCTTCTTCCGGTAAAAACTTCTTATAACAAAAAGTTTAATCAACTTCAAACTTATTATTGTTGTTTTATTAATATAAAAAAAACAAAAATAATAAATAGGGTGTATTAGGAGCATTAGCAGTATTAGCAGCAGGCACAATTTCAACTCTGAACGAACCATAACTAATGTGTTGTTTGTTTCTCATTGGCCTATAACCATGAAGTAACACAGGAGACGAGCCCTCAAAATTTCTGCCCTTACAGGAAAATGAGCTATTAAAGAAAAAAAAAATTTGCAAATAGCGTTGTATATGCTATTTTTATGATCACATAAAAATAGCATTTACAATGCTATTTGCAAAAATTTTTTTTTTTGCAAATAGATTTCGTGCGTCAAATTTTCATTTAACATAGGTATAACACACGATTAATTTAGTACTTGAATTTTTCGAAATTTGTTACTAATTAACAGCTTTTTAAACTTCTGATGACGTAGATAATTCATCACCGATAAGATTACCACGTGATCATCACCATCAGCACAGACATCCTTGATATCGAATTCCGTCTGACGATAAACAATATTTCATAATAATTATTTATATAATCTATATTACAATGTAGAATTATGTCATCATTACATATCGATTTTAATCCTTCAATTGCCTTTAATCTATTAGATGTAGTGACTTATTAGGTAATCCGATCTAATTCCTTTATTTGTTTTGTATTAGGCATTTAATCTAACGATAATTATTATAATGAATCGATTTTATTGATAAAAATGTAAAGGGATTGCTATAAAAGGATAGTATAGCAATGGTACACCCGAAAGCTTTTCATATTTTTATCATAATTTCTTATACTTTTGTAGTGGTATAATTTCATGGAAATTTTATAAAAAATTCATAAAACAAGATGATCATTGCTCAGGTAACAAATTAATTGTTTCTTTTATTACTGATTTTAATGCAGCAATCACGCAAACGTAGTAGGAAGTATTAATTACTTTTATAAAAAAGTATTTATTCTAAGTATTTATGGTAGACTTTGCAATAAAAAGCAGATAGAAAGAGGAAGACCGTTAGAAATATCACCAGTTGATTGTGAAGTATAAACAACATTACTTGGATGAAATAGAGTGAAATCTGGCAACCCCATCATGAAAATCAATATTCGTTCAATTTTTGTTTTAATGGAAATCACGATGGTCAGACAACAAAAGAAATAATCACTTTTAACAAGGTGTCAGTCATCCCGTAACCACGACCCATGGAATGGTGTTGAACGTCTGGAAATCCAAGAAACCAGAAAAAGCACGCAATTTAAAACCCTAAACTAAAAAACGCATTTTAATCGGTAGAAGTTGTTTCTTTTACTCTACGTCATAACAGAACTTTTTAATTTTGCATTTTACAATGCTATTTTCGACCGGTCCTCGTAAGGATTGGTAGCATAGTTGGTAGTACATTGGGCACTACCAACTATGCTACCTTAGGGATTCCCAAGGGTCTGGGATCGAGTTCCGTCTGAGCGTCATGAGACCAGTAGGGCTAACATGCGCGACCATGAGAAAATTCGAGATGGGATGAGAAAAATTGTCAATCTCGATAATTTTCTTGCAATTCGCAACATACGCGCCACGAGAGAGAATCATCACGTCGTAAGATATCCCTTTCATGACGAAACGTCAAGTTTTATTTTTAAATGAAAACACTGATAATCATGTGTGTCTATGGTGACTAAAAGCACCCATACACAACAAATTGAACGAATGAAATATTAAGCAAGGCCAATAGTCTTGTTGTCAAGTTCATTAAATTAAAAAATAAAAATGTTTCTTCTCTTTCAGGCGGCACACCGCCTTCTCTTATCGCAATATTGTTTCAATCTTACCATGCTATTTTGTACGCCGAATCTCTTAAAGCAAGCTTGTTTTTTGACGGAAGTTTTGTGACGTCTTCGCTGCATCATCGCCTCAAAAGTGTGAAGTGTGTCAGAATGTGACAACTTCAATAAACACAAAACGCAAACAAAACGTTCTTAAGACATGATGGTTGCTAATAGATGACGCAGTGATTTTTTTCTAGCATATTTTCATATTTGTGTTTTCGACGTCATCGTTTTACAATCAAAATGTTGTGTTAGGTAACTAGTCTGGTTTATGGTTTTTATTGATTTGATTTTATCAGCGCCTTTGCAAAAGCCGTTTTTTCTGATTTCAATAAATAATATTGTGCTCAAAATTAATAACACCCGTATCTTTGATCAATGACGTTTTATTATGAGCAATATTGATCAGTTTTTTTTTCATAGTGCGCTGGGCCGCGGTTACGGGTTCGTCACCCCCTACGCTGTCCGGGGGACCCTTAAGGGGAAACTACAGTTTTGCTGAGGTGCACTTTCACTGGCTGTCGGAACACGCCATCGATGGCATCAAGTGAGTAAAATATCTAGTGTATCTAATGTATAATGTCCTATACGTACATCTTGATTTCTGAAGCGCACTGTTCATTGAACTAAAGTCAGTCATCCCCTGTCCACGGCAGCTGAAAAGGTGCCGAAGCGTCGGGAAATGGTACATTACTGCAGCGGCCAGGAAAAGAGGCATTGATGGACGAACGTGTAAATGTGGGCCGAGGTGTGTGGCTGTGTAAATACGTAAGTCCATCAATGCCTAGTTGTGGCCACGGCTTGTATAGTACTTTTTTCAAATAATGTGCGGAAATTAAAACTAAGTATAGTACAGCATAACTTTTTATTTAAATAGTACATTCCCGTGTTAGTGTTCATTTGTTTTTTTTTTTCAATTAACAGCTTTATATTTGCAAACCAGTTTGAAATTTAAATAAAACCTTTGATAAGTTACCTCCTTGGTTGCCATGCTTCGGAGTAAAAGATCGTTCCATTTTGAAATTATACGACAGATATGAGTTTGGAGTTTACTATGTAGTTTATATGGTCGCTAAACAACGACAGAATGGATATTAACCCTTAATAGGGCGGAGTTAATTATTTATACATTATTATAGGTTTATTAGGATCCTTTTTAACATTATTTATAAAAATCTAAAAATATATAATCACAAGTACGCGAAACATCAGTGGTAATAATTTTTTAACCGACTTCAAAAAAAGGAGGAGGTTCTCAAGTCGACTGTATTTTTTTTTTTTATGTATGTTCCACCATAACTTCGCCAGTTGTCAACAGATTTTTATAATTCTTTTTTTATCTGAAAGAAAATGGTTTATTTGTGGTCCCATATAATTTTTTCGAAGATCTGGCTAGTAGTTTTTTCATAATCCTGAAAAATATCAATCACCTTTTGGCAAGTAGTCGTATACCTAGATGACATCATTGTTGTGTATGGGCTGATTTTTAGTGTAAGTAACGGCACATAATGTAACAAAAAAATCTTAAATAAAAACATTTTATAAAAAAAAATCAAACCGACTTCAAAAAGTAAAAAAAATATATAGTTAATAGAAGTGCAATGTAGAATGCTTTGGCTGGCACCGACTCCAAAAGTTTTATTTTTTACTTTTTGATGTTTGTTTTTTTTTATAAAATGTTTATATTTCATATCTAGGTACTGAATTTAAGAAAGTGTACACAAACCAACTCTTGCTCTATGGTCAAAAAGCTGAGGTGGTAAGCAATTGCCCTTTGCCCTATTAAGGGTACAACTGTTGCCGGCCGCTGCTCGCATATTTGGCCAGTACAGCAATTTCGATTTATCTCGAAGAAGGTTGTCAAAATAATGCTCAAATTTCCAAGCATGTTTGAGAAAACAAAAAAACCATAAAAAATACGGATAATTCGATCTTATTATAGTGCGCTTAAAATCCGTTAAAGTTGTATAATATGTCCTGTCTATTAAAGCGGAGAGCTGCTGTTCACATACATTTGATCACGACAGGCGAAGTCAGTTCTGTCATATGGAAACACTTCTCCTCTCAAATATCTAGTTTTAAGTTTTTTTTTTAACTTTAAGAATTGTTTTTTTTTATGAACGACGGAAAGACTCTTTACCAGATAAGGAAAGGAGAATTTAGGTCACTATTCGAAGCAGTACTTGCCACATCCTTTCAACCACCCCTTTAATAAAAGATATGGGCTTATTTCGCACGTGATACCCACGGCGGATAAATTATTCAATACAATTTAGAAGCGTTTTTTACAGTACAGGGAGAAAAGGTCGCGTGTTTTTCTTGGGTCGGGGATTGCACACTCCTTTAAATGAAAATAAAATGGCTTGCATCTACCTTTAAATATTATATTCCGACTACATTATATCGTATATTATACGGATATATATATCTTCTCGTTACAAGGTCTCCCGCCGTAGGGTTTGTGAACCGATGGCGTAGCTTCTTTGACGTTCTTAAGTGCTTGTACTACAGCCTAGACTGAATAAATGATATTGAATTTGAATTTGAATTATAATTTACGTTATTTTAATGTTAACTCTTACTACTTACGTTACTACTAATGAGATCTTTAAAACCATTTAAAGATCTCATTATTACTAACAACTTTTTGTATAAACGCAACGAAATCGCGAAAATAAACATATTATGTTTCATTTCTGAATCCACATTACAAATAAAATTTTGTATTTCTAAATCCAAGTTTTTTTTACGATTTAGGTTGCTTCCACACTGAAAGTCCGTAATGATGAGTTCTACATACGGGATTCTTCATAAGCGAAAATAGAAAGTTTTTTTAAACTTCTTTCTAAACATTTTGGGAAACTCTTAGATACGTGAAATCCTTTGTGAAGTGCCTGTCCCAAATTAAATAAAACACATAGAGTAAGATTAACAATGTATTTTTTGTCATGTTTAGATACCCCTTGGAAATCCACCTGGTTCATTTGAAGTACGGACTCAACTTCGCGCAGGCTCTGACGCGCCCCGACGGCATCGCTGTCGTCGGAATCTTGGCTGAGGTAAATTAATATGTAGAGAACCGTACAATACAGGATAATTTTTAAAACACTATCCAAATTTTCAAGTTCGGCCCAGAATCTGTAAGTGAACAATTTTCTCCTAGAAACATGGGTCGAAATACGAGAACAATTTTTGGACTTCCCATACTAAATCGATCGCGTGATCAGTTCGATTTGTATGAAGAGTAAATTTTTTTTTTGTCATTTTTCGGCCAATTTTTCTAATAGTAAGTCGTTCACTTACAGATTGTGAGTCGATGTGAAAAAATTGGATAGTGTTAGTAAAATTACCCTGTATAACATGCATGCTACAGTATTTGTCTCTTCCAACCAGGTCGGGACACCGAGCGTGTCTCCAGTGCTGGACGACCTTATACCCTCAGTCTCTGAAATTTTAACAAAATCAAACGAAGATTCTCCGAGCTTCAGTGTCAATATAAGGTGAGCACAACTCGTCTAAGCAAGCAATGAATAAGCTACAACTAACTTTAAGTCATTACTTTGCCATTACTATAATGATTATGTGAAAGGAGAACGAAAAATAGTAGATTCACCATCTAGTCATGAGGAGGATTAGATTCCTCCTGATTATTCGTTAGAATTAAATTTACATACAGTTTTATCACTGTTGACAAAAACTTACAGATTTATGCTTTTGTCCCTTCATGACTAGATGTGATGGAAAATTTACCGATCCATCATTGTAAGCTTTAATCAAGACTCCATAGATTACATCTCTACCGATTGTCTGTAACGATTAAATATCTTTTAAACATACACAATGACTGTCCTTCCAATAATAATCTTTAAAAAGCTAATCGAATTAAAAATACATGCAAGAGTGATATAGATCATTTAGATAGAGATCTAGGTGTAGTCATTGACGAACACTTGCACAATGATCTTTAACACGCTCCAGCAAGGATCGATAATGAACCGGATCACAATTCGGTATTATCCAGTACAGTGCCATTGAACGATGGCCAGATAGACGAATTGGGCAACCATTTAACATAATAGACGACCGCACTCTCAAAAGATAATACCTACATTTATATAAATCTCTTTATCGGGTAACTGATCTAAACCGATGTCTTTGATAAGCTGTGATAATAACGAAACGTGAAAGATCGTGTAAACGCATTTTTCCCAATGTCGATGATAATTGCGCTACGTAAATTTAAAATTTTAATTTTGTGAAATTGTTTACATCGAAGACACTCAAAGTTCAAGGGTAAGGTTCATGTAAATTCGCATCTGCCGGCAGAAAGTTTGAATGTGATAATGCAATTAAAAATCCAAAAATAAACACAACGTAGTTTCGAGATGCCTGTGGTCGTCACACATGTAGTTATATTTGAATTAAACCCGATGAACTGACGAACGATGATGGCTTTGATCGAGACCAAAGACAAATCATCATTCAAAGATGAATAACAAACGTTTTGTTGTCAACAGCAGACTACAACTTTACACTGTGCCCTTGAGAGCGCCCTTACGACGCTTGTTATAGCGGCGGTTTTCGTAGTGCAAATGTAAAGCCGTTCGTGCGATTGACCGTACATGTAATAGACATTTTACAGACATAATACTTAATTAACTAGATGTATAAGTCCCCATAACTTTTTAATTTTGCAATGTTAAGGAATTTTAGCCATACAGCCGGAAAAAATTTTTTTTGTTTTTATTTGTTTTTTACTTTCGTGATTTTTTATGTCTCCGTATCGGATAGTCAAACCGGTCACGACGGAAGATTAGCGCTGGTAGCAGACCACACATTATGCTGAGTCGTGACCGTCTTGAGACGAATTTTATTGTTTTCATTTTTATATATCTTTGTTTTGTGTGATTTGTTCAATTTGCTTTAAATAAATTCAATTTTGCTTTCTTTCTCCCGGTCCAGGGTCCAGGTCCCGGGTTCGATCCCCGGACAAGACAAATATTTTGTGTGCATGAACATGTCTATTTGTCTTGGTCTGGATGTTTAATATGTATATTAAGTATGTATTTACAAAAAAAAAAGTATATAAGTAAGTTTATCCGTTATCTAGTATCCATAACACAAGTTCTTAATGAAACTTAACGTGGGCTAGATAATTGGTGTGATTGTATGCAAATATTTATTATATTTATTTATTTATTTATTCTTTCAATATACAATTTCTCTCATTGATGAACCGACGGTGCCCAACACCGTAGAAAAGGTGAATATACTAGAAAATTTCAACGTGTTCTCATATGTCATTGTAGTATAATTCATCAGTGCATTGGGCTGGATTCTCAAGGATACGGGTTCGAATCCCGTCAGGGCGACATGAGACAAGTTGCTTTTTTCTAGTATATTTACTGGTTTAAAAATTGACCCCATTAACGTATTTAAAGCCACATATAAAATTCTTCTGACAAATGAGCACCTGCCTTATCACAAATTAGCACCTGCCTTATCTACAAAAACAATGACACGAAAAAAAATTAACAAACAAAAGGCAAGGCCACAAGTGAATTCTCAGATGGGACTCGAACCATGGCCTACAGCCTTGGACGAATTATACAGCGTATTAAAAATATAAAAGTATTGGGAATTTCGACGGTGGTCCGCAAGTCTCGGTCGCTCAGTGGTTAGAGCATTCGAGTCCCGTCTGAGAAAATGGTAGTTCATTCTATAAAATAATGGTTTCTTCACAGAAAGCTGTTCAGCCCTGAGCCTCAGAAATACTACACATACCACGGCTCCCTGACCACGCCGCTGTGCGCAGAGGTCGTCACCTGGATAGTCATGGCCGAACCCACCATCGTTTCACACGAAAACGTAAGTAAATGTGCCCATTTGCCAATTGCAATTGCCCCTGTAGTCTAGTGGTACAACCACCGGCAACAGACCCAGGAGTCCCGGGTTCTATTCCCAGCGGGGGTACATATTGTATTCGGTTTGGTTGGTGGTAGGACTTGTTCTAAGTCCGCCTGGCTAGCTACTACCATCTTATCTAAGTCTGACGCCATAACAACATTGTTTTCAGCATTGTTGTGTTCCGGCAGTTCGAGATAAGATAGCCAGTTCCTCAGTGGTTGAGGATTCCGGGAGAGGCTTGCTTCCATCTTCAGCCTTATCAATACTAAACATCAGGTATGATGAAGGCTAAGAGTCTCCCCGTTATTCATAAAAAAAAATAGTTGAATTTGGTAGCGTTTATCTTAAGGTAATTAAACAAACCGGATTCCTTTTTATTTGCATGATTTTAATAGTCTACCAGAAAGGTAGATCGATGGTCCTTTCAACCCGGATTAAAATGTTGAAGCTTAAAAGTCACTTGGGCACCGAACATTTTTTTTAAATATAGGCAGTCTCAGCTGCTATGGATATCAGAACTAACGAAGGTATTATAGACATTTTACAGGCTTGAACGTATAAATAATCCAGACCCACCCACATTAATGTTTGTGGTGGTGGACAAAAATTCTGGCTCTATCAAAACCTGGTACCTACTGATCATGCACCAGGCCAAAGATTTGATTTGATTCGAATGATGGAACTAAAAGCATATCCCAATTTTCTCTCCAAACAGTACAAGAATCTCACCAGGGTCGACTTGAGTGGCATCAACAACGACCGCGAGGTTCAGCCAATCGGCAGCCGGCTGGTCTACAGGTCCATGGGCCTTGCGTCCTGCTCCAACGCGCTGTCTCCCAGCTTCAGCGCTCTGACCGCTCTGGCTGCTTGCTTCGCTACCAAACTGTCATCTTCGGTCCTGAGCACAATCTGCAAGCTGGCTTCCTTGAAGAAGAAGCTTTTCGGATCTGTTCTGCCGAAGCAGTGTAATTGATTTTGTTGTGATTATGTGGAAGCAATATTAACACACTGCCAAGTGCCTCATACAAAAATCTCGTAAGGTGCCACACTATATTAAGATAATATTCCATACGTACATCTTAAGTTTTGGTGCGCACTGGGGCCTTACCATCCACTCTTTGCGATTCTCTTTAGATTATTTTTAGGCTGTGAAAGTGGAATGCTGCCATACCGCGCGTATAGGCTTACTACTAGCGTATAGTCTTAAAGTGAATCGCACGACAGTTGATGTAGGCCCCTGTTCAATGAAATAAAACAACTTTTACGGATATTTAGTGCACTATTTCACGAGTAAGATCGAATTTCGGCACCTTTTCAGCTACCGGAAAGCCGGGATGACTGCCGTGACCACGGCAAATATAGTGCGCAAAAAGTTGTTTTATTTCGACAATTTTCCACTCGGATCCGTGTGGGCGGCACTAGTGGTAGTGCATACCACTACTTTGATCCGAGTTCGGTAGTGAATGTGTAACCTTTTAGTGACGAGTTTATTGTGATGTTTATGAGTATTGAGTACCTAGTTAGTCAATATTTCAGTTATTGGCCCGAAAGAAGCGTTTATGGGAATTTATGTTTTATCAACGCGAGCAAAATTTTGTGCAGTTTCGTAAGAGACTGCTGAATAATATCCATTTTTATGTTTTATCGTATCGTAGATACCTTTTTAAATCATTCTTCGTGGAGCTTTTAGTTAAAACATTGTATCTACTAACTATTGACAAAATATTTATATCTAGTCATCTTGAATATCCATATCCATGAATTCCCCTCCACTCGCTCAAACAGCCAAAGCACAGAATTTTACAAAAAAAAATCACTTAATCGCAGTAAAATAAAATTATTTATTAATCTTTGTCATTAATTTGATCTCTTTAATTCAAAAATGTGTTGCTTTTATTAGTGTAATTTTTTATACTTGTAGTTAATTTTAAGATTTTAATAAGACAAATAGAAGTATTAATATAAGTACTAGTCATAGTTTTATTGGATTAATGATTTTCGTATTGCATTACAAAAACTTATTCAAAAACATAAATATTTTACAATTTTGCTACTAATTAAACTTACTATCCATGATAAATAAAATATTGTGTAAGAAATTTACAGCTGTGCATTTAATTAATATTAAATTATGTTGATGTTCTGCTTTCCCGTAATTAAGTGTGTTGATTTAGGTAAATCAACATAATTACGGGAAGTTTTTCGTATGTACCTACACCGGGCGACTAGTAGAGTATTTTTGGACAACTTTTTTCGTCAATAATTTATTATTTAAATGAAATACTTACCTACGTATAATTGTTCTTTAACTACTATTTGTGATATAAACAAGTTATATAACGCTCCCTGAAAAACTCTACTTGTCTTCTGGCAGGATGATTATCTAACAAAAAATCACCTAGCAACCAGGGGCCATACCGCGCAAGTGTCGTCGGCATCGACATCGACTTCATTTGACAGATGGATGTGACACAATGCTGCTTCTTTTTGACACAAATGAAAACTTACCAAAGACTAAGAGTAATACGTCACATCCATCTGTCAAATGAAGTCGATGTGATGCCGACGACCACACCGACGTCACATTTTTTATACTGTTTGAGAGCCACAACAGCGAAGAAACTGGAACTGAACCGAGTTTTTGTGACATAATCAGCCCTCGCGAAGTTCCTGGATTGGACACGATAGAAAGAGAGCCCTAAGTATATCGTGAACTTAAGATAAATTTTAAATAGAAAAATATTTGAAAAAATTAACTCGACCACAAGTGAATTCTCAGATGGGAATCAAACCCACGACCTTTGGAAATCCGGTCCAATGGACCGCTGAGCTACCGAGACTTAAAGTCTTGTGGCCGAGTTAATTTTTTCCAATATTTTTCTATTTAAAATTTATCATAAGTATAAAAATAGCATTGAAAAATGCAAAAAAATCAAAAATCACATATCGTGAACGTTTTAAAAGAGCGATTTTAGTAGTCCACATGATGCTGTCAACTGTTGTACTTAATGTCCCGACTACACGCAACCTCTTACCCGGTTTGCACAGGTAAGACGGAGCGTGTAGCCGGACATTAATACATTAAGCCAACAAATGTGAGTGGTGATGAAATGCTGACAGTTGCTTCACTGGTTCTATCTAGATGATGTCTTGTACCACAATCGTTGTGAGGTTGAAAAGTATGTTCCTATCTTTGTTATATTTAAGTGTTTTCAACAATCTGACTAGTAATCGTTGTACGTATTATAACGGACATTTAAATTTAAATTGTTGAACTAAGTATTAAATAAAGACATCCAAAGAATTTTCATAAAAAAAGTACACTTGAACTTTAAAATAACTTGCTAACTAAATGAAATACCATTGTTATTAATTTTTAAAGACTGACAATTTTTTTTTTTACCTTTGTATAATCTGTATTTTTCTGAATCGAAAATGTGTTGATAATCTCTCGTTATAACAACGATTATTAGTTAGGAGGATTATTTCGTATCTTAAGTATATAATATAGCTTTTTACATTATTTAAAAAGATTGTTTTAAATAAAGTCGAAGATTAAAAATTTACTTTTATTCGCTACACCTCACTCCCTGAGTTTTGTAGAAACCTATGAAATTGCCGATTTGTGTCTTCCACTTCTAGAGAATGTCACCACTTCTATGATTTAAAAATACCGAAATTGCTTCATTTTACTTTAAATTTAGATCATAAATAACCTTCAAGAATCAGTAATCACAAGTTTATTGTTTTCGTTTCTTATACGATAAAAAATACCTAGAAGAGTAATCATTTTTTTGGCAAAAATGACCACTTTATCTTATACTAATTATATATTAATATTATAAAGCTGAAGAGTTTGCTCGTTTGAACGCGCTCATCTCAGGAACTACTGGACGGATTTAGACAATTCTTAGACCATTAAAAAGCTACATTTCTCCCAAGTGACATAGGCTATATTCTATTCCGATATTCCAACGGGAACGGGCACCACGCGCGTAAAACCGCGACGATCCGCTAGTTTCATATAATTTCTAAGATACTCATTATTTTTTCAATAGAAATATAGCATTAGATTGCTCGTCTTCATACGATGCTTGTACATAAAAAAAATATCACGTTGGTCTTTGCGGTAGTAAATATAGCAAAACTTGTTAGTATGGATAACGAACTATCTTTGAAATTCTTCATACAAATCGACAATTTCATAGGTAAAACCTAATATTTAAACTCGTATTCATCATACAAGCCCCTACCGGAACCTCAGCTAAATGCCTGCCCAGTTATCAGTAGGTAAAGAAAAAGAAAATGCAACATACATCAGTTACGTAGACAAACTTTTCTACTTGTTAGGGAAAAAAACCTGTTACAATCTGGACAAGAGCTTTTAAAAATCGTGAATTATCCCGCTAATATCTTGAGAAGATTTTTTCCCTAACGCCAATATCCTTTTTTTTAATGAGTGGAAAATGCGTTACGCATACCTATGTCGCCTGGGAGAGCAAACAAAAGGTTATGTGGGCCTCTCCCGCCGATGGGCCTACCCACCAAAAACCACTCGACGAGTCCTTCTTCCCATAATGTCTCGGCCACGGCCATCGTTGGTCATTGGTCCATCCATAGCCTCAACTGGGTTGCTCGCCGAAGCAAGCCCACCTCAGGATGCAGAAACTACTTCTGCCATCCCATGTGATTTCTCCCAAACGCCAGAAAGCGCACTGCACGGTTGCGCACTAACCAGCTTGGAGTCCATAAGAGCAAGGTGTCCCAACCGAGCTCGGGACCCACAAGAGCGTACTACCCGTAATTTTCCGCAACCATATGGACACGTAGTCCTTACGGGTCTCCGCATTCGAAAGAGAGATTTATCTCACACTTTGCGTCACCTTAGGCTATTATCTGTCTCCGAGCGTCTGCCTCTACCTTCGGGTGTGACTCGTTGTGAATTATTGTTATAAATTGTCCTCCCAACAAGTTAACACTGTGACTCGATGGGATTTTTTTCCCCAACGAGGAATAGTTTGACAGGATTTGGTGTGATTTGTTGGGATTAGGAACAAACGTGCAGCCGTTCCAGTGAGAACCGATTGTGGTCACTGCGTCCTTAAGAGATTATTGTAACTTGCCTCCAAGTTAGAGTATCTCCTTTAGCCTGGAGACCGCCAAGAAGTCTAAAATCTTCCCAGCTTTAAGAGAATTTAGTTCCTTCGGGTTAATTATGAAACTACTATAACCTGAAAGTAAGAAGCGTCATATTATTATCTTGCAAGCAAGCCGACGATTAAATGACGTATAACAGTGATGTTAAGATAAAAGAAACATTTTACAATTCAATTGCTTTTTTAACATTTTTATTAAATGTAATATAAAATTAGATTATCAAATTTATTGCATCCGTGTATTATTGTATTGCAGATGTTGGGCTTACTAAATGCCATAATGTATAATGTTACAACGGAACCATTTCTTTTAATTTATAGTGTACTGTGATTGGCCAGAGGTATATTTAATCGTCACAAGCGGGTTTACATAAAAGTTTACCCAAGAAGAAACTCAAAACATCAGAATCGAAGTGACAGAACGGCCATCGGTTCTTCTCGCTATGTGTCTCGCCCACTGCCACTTCAGCTCAGCAATCCTTCGAGCGATGTCGGTTACTTTAGTTCTCTTACGGATCTCCACATTTCTGATTCGATCACGTAGGGAAAAACCGAGCATAGCCCTCTCCATTGCACGCCATTCTTCTCAGACCCGTAGTACTATTTACCACAACCAAACAAAGTTATCGATATAAAAATTAAGACAAGTTTCTTTCTACCAACATACCGACCCTAATATTAAAAAAATTACTTCCTGGTGGTGATCGCGAAGAGCGACGATAATCTAGTTTTGTTGCTTATGTCCGTTGCAGTCAGTAGTAACTGGACTAACTGTTAGCTGGAAGGATATCTCTAATAAAATTGTCGTTACCTATGTTGGTCGGTGTGAAACTGCTTTTATAGTGACCTGTCTTGAATCCAGAGCGGGATTTGAATTTTGAATAGGTACAGTCGGAGAACGTCCTGGTCGTCCAGGAGAGTTTTTTTTTGGGAGATGTTTATTCGAAAAGTGAACCGTTATAGAAATAATTTATTATTTAAAACAAAATAACAATTAATATTCTATTATTTGTGATATGAACGTTATATAAATCTAGTACTTTTTGAAATATCGTTCCCTAAAAAAAATCTACCTACTGGTCAACCGGGAAGTTCTCCAATTGTACATCTTAATGCGGAAATAATTGGACACGTAATTCAATGAAAAATATTCTCAAAGAAGGGATTCCCTATACTATTTAGGGATAACACATACTTTGAGGATATTTTTTCGTTAAAACTTACTCACTGTGACGCCTTAACTAAAGATCATCAGCGATTGTTATCAGAATGTTAATCGAAAGTTAAGGTTTGATTTTATAAAGATTAGGTGGGTATACGTCATACTTACTAATACAAAATATTTATATTACCTTTATAATTTATACGATTGTTATACGTGATACTGATAATGAAGAAACATTATGTTTTGGTATGTTAAGCATCGTCATTTTATTATTCATTGAAGCTATTCCTATTTATGGCCTAATTTAAGTACTTACCTACCTTTAAACTATAGTTACAATAAAAAAGTAAGTTAATTAAATGAGTGATATATTTTTATAAAGAAATCAATAAAAATAAGTAACTATAAGAAATGCTAATGTAAATCAGCTCCTCAGTGATTGAGGATCCCGGGAGAGGCTCGCTTCCATCTTCAGCCTTATCAATACTTAACATCAGGTATAATGAAAGCTAAGAGTCTCCAGGTTGTTCATAAAAAACGACTCGTCTCTTAAGTTACTCAGTTTTTTTGCTCAAACTAAACCCAGCTAGAAAAATCTGACATCTGACATAGACTTGGATAAGAGCTTAGAATAGGTTTTGAAAAGGATTTCTATTTTTTGCGATTATGTGATTTCTAAAGGAGCGCGATATAAAACTAAAAATACCCAAGAGGGTTTCACGACTAAGAGCCAATTTCATCAACTGTCTCGAATCACCATTAACAACTTTAAACAAACTACCGAAATGCAATTAATCATTTATTTTAAGCATGTTTAGCGTTAACCGTGTTTAATGACAATTAGTGAAATTGGCTCTAAAAACCCATTGAAAGAAAAAACATTTCTTTTTTCTACTTAAATGAAAGTGGCTAAAACGGGATCGTCTTTTTAACCGACTTTAAAACAAGGAGGAGGTTCTCTTACCATAACTTCGCCAGTTGTTAACAGAATTTTATAATTCTTTTTTTATCTGAAAGAAAATGGTTTATGTGTAGTCCCATATAATTTTTACGAAGATCTGGCTAGTAGTTTTTTTCATAATCCTGAAAAATATCAATCACTTTTTGGCAAGTAGTCGTTTACGTAGATGACATCATTGTTGTGTATGGGCTGATTTTTAGTGTAAGTAACGGCACATGATGTAACTAAAAATCTGAAATAAAAACATTTTATATAAAAAATTCAAATCGACTTCAAAAAGTAAAAAATAAAACTTTTTGAGTCGGTGCTAGCTAACTAAGGCCAAAAAAATATATAGTTAATAGAAGTATAGTCATAAGGAAAACTCTTTTTAAATGAAAACCTTGGTAAGTAAATGAAAAGAATGAAATACCGTTATCCTCGGGTCTTCATCAATTATTCCTTGCCGTACTGACTCCGTGCCCTTAGAGTCCCCAACTAATGCGTCACAAACTAAATTTCGTGCAGATGTAACTAAATCTAGGAGGGGAAGCGATGTCCATTGCCTGTTGCAATCTTATCAAATTGACCATTTTTCTTAATACATAATAATGGATAGTAAACAACAGCATCATAGGAACAATAAAAATTCACATGATCAACTGTAGCGAAGTCAAAGTCAAAGATTTTTATTCAAATAGACTTATAGATTAGTACTTTCGAATAGTCCAACATTTTTTTCCCTACCAGCCATTCAGGACATCTTTTAACTGATAAGAAGAACGGCCGCAAGAAACTTATCAGCTTTAACAGAAACAACAACATTTACAATGGAACATGTTGTTGCCAAACACAAATTTACAATTTTGAAATATATTTAATATAAAAGGAAAATTTTCCCATATTCAATTATTAGAATATTTTCCTTTTATCCAATTTATAATAGTTATGTTTTATGTTAGTATCACATCCATGCATTTTGGTCGTTTAAATAATCATCTACCTTGTAATAACCTTTGCTTAAGAGTGACTTTTTAACATATATTTTAAATTTATGCAAAGGCAGCTCAATCAATTGTTGTGGAACTTTATTAAAAAAAGCTATACCTTTCCCCAAAAACGAGCCTCTACATTTTTCAAGTCGAAATCTTGGAACGGCAAGCCTATTCTTATTTCTAGTATTAAAATTAGGACATCGCTATGCTTAATAAATAACTCAAGATGTTTCCTTACATATACTATATTATCATAGATGTATTGTCCCGCCAAAGTTAGTATATTAATCTCTTTAAACAAATCCTTAAGAGAAGCATTCAAGACTTCAATCTCTGATCGCAGATTTAAGACCACAAGAAATTCAGAAAAACTTATTGTCTCTCTACGAATTAATTACGGAAACAAACTCGGAAAGTTAGCATAGTTGATTTATATGTTGATGTTAGTTTGATGATAATGTTGAAGAGATTTGATGTAAGGATAGATTGAATCATGAGGTGAAAAAAGTGAAATAATGCACAGAGGCAAATTTTGTTTCTTTTTTCATTTCTGAAGTCAGAATACGATAGTGAATAGGTATAATGTATGATGTAACAAACAAAATATTGACTGTATTCTTTTGTATTCAACTTCTATAACTCCTGGATCAATGACAACTTGTACAAAGTCGCGTGCAATCGCAAGTGTTAAAAAAAACAACCAACTCATGTATCTTCTCAAATTTCAGCTTCTGGGAAATAATGCGCTGTTAAGAAATGTCAACATCATTTTTATTTCGGATCGAATTCAATAATAAATTGAAACAAACACCTGTCGTGTTTAACAAACATAATAATTTGGCCTGACGTCATATAAATCATTTTCAACCATTGTCTTGCTTTCAGTATCTTGTGCTCGGTGTAGTGGTGATCATGTTAGCTCGTAGATTTCAACTTGTGGGTGCTTTGGTGTGTTTTGGTAAGCTTTATTTTGGGGTTCCTGTTCCAGGGTCAGTTCCAAATCCTCACTCGTGTCTGTGCAATGTGCATCGAAAACAGCCGCTAAGAAACCGCGTCAATTTCAAAAATCTTTAGCTTCTTGTTGTTGTTTCGACGTCAAACTTAAATTATTCTGGCCTAGAATTTGGCCACCTCGATAGCGTTGTCGGTGGCAGAACAAACTATCTTCAGCTGAAAGCACTGACCATAGTCTAAACGAAGTTGATACATTGTTTTATTTATTGGAACCAACATTATTATTTTTCATGATTTAGACTCTCGATATGTTAAGACTTGAGTCTGAGTTTTCAGCGAAACGATTTTTGGCGGCATTCATTGGAAAGACTTTTAAATCTGTTCAGATGTGTTTAAGATCTTTGAAATGGGTACCAATGCATAGACGTCACACATTGGTGTAATAATGTGATATAAATATTTCACCGGATATTGGTGATACGTCGTCAAAGAACCACAAGCGGATAATTTGGAATGGCAATTTGGAAACGTGCTCAAGAACGAACTGCATTTACCTACCACTTAAAAGAGGTTGACGAAGGGTTTTTTTTAATCGGTGGTATAATAGCAAGTCTGGCAAAGACGCATCCTGAGCAGGTGACCAGAGGTTAAGAAGACCTTATGCCAAAGACCTAGAAGGTGATGAACCCTGAAATAAAATGTTGCCAACTACATACACTTCTAGATTATTTGTATAACGTAAAATCCATTGTAATCGTTTCAGCACTTACTCGTAATATGTTTTTAATCAACCAATTAAACAAACACCGTATTTTAAGTGACTGTTTATTCATTGTGCTATTGTAGTGGCGTTACGAAATGATCTCTGTTTTTTATTTACAATCATTCACGACGAGCAATAGTAGGCACGTAAATTAAATCAGCAGTTATCAAACACTTACAACTCTATAGCCAATCGAGTATTGTATTATCATGTTATGACCGTCGTCACCACCGCCTTTCGATATGAACGATCGTCGTCGTGGCTCTTCTTTTAGCTTCATAACGATCGCTCCCGCCGTATTTCTGCGACCTTCGCCAAAAGCTATTTCCACCTTAAGAATGACCATTTTCACGGAATGTGAAATGTTACTTTTCCATAATCTTTCCATCCACCGGTCCTTCTTCCTGTATCCATCGCATTGCCAATTTAGTTGATCAACTCTGGGGAAGATGTTGGTTATTTTGAAGCTTCTACGTACTAACCTATATCCTGATCTGATCCTCGTCCCGTTTATTATTCCATTACACAAGAAACATCATTAACATCGAATTGCAAATTTTTTTCATTTTCAGAATTAGTAGCTTCGACTTCTTTTAAGGAGCCCATATGGAATTATGATGGTAAGATTTATTAATTTATTTATGGACAGTTTACAACACTCACACTCATACATAAATAAATCACATGATCGGATACAAAAGATACATATTTTGCCTTAGTAACAAACTGCCACGGCAAGTTAGTTTCACAAAAAGCAGTAGGTTCATGAAAATTAAAAAATTATATAAAATGTATTTATACCTTAATACTCTATTTAACATTTTTATTATTTTAAATCTGAAAACTGATGGTATATGAAATTAAAAATCGAAAGTTTCCTATGTCATAAATATTATTTATTGCAGTTTACACCCGATATTAACAACTAAGTAGTTGAATACTAAAAATGCAGTAAGACGTCTATAGCCCACTAAATAAATCATTGCATAATGCGGTCAACTGCATTAAAACCTGATAAGACGAGGGGCCCATAAAAATGTCCTAAGTAGTAGGTAAGAACTAATTTTTGTCGCGGAATGCTTTGAATGCATTGTTGAGATAATAACTTGAATAGGTAGTATGAAGTTATTTCGAGGTTGACTTACTGCAACTCAGTCAGCACAGCTGAATATTTTTAATATATATATATATGTCTGGATCGTCATTCCTTTAAACACATTGCACTTTCACCAACGTGGTATGTTATGGCCCCACGTTGGGCGCTATTGAAAGACTATATTTCAACTTTTTAAAATAATGAAGATAAAGATAAGGATCATTCATTTGCTAAGAATAGGGTACAAATAAAGATGATTACAAATAAATTGGTTTTCACGTTTCACCTACTCAGCCACATACAATAGCATGCAAATAAATAACCGCTTCTTTAACTGGAATTATTTTAAATTACGATTAGTTACGAAAACTAAATATTAGTGTTTTGTTTATTATTATGTTTGTTATTCTTCGTCATACTATATGTTTTCAAACAAAAGTAATTAATTAAAAGTGGCATTTTTATATTTATGATAAATTTTAAACAGTTTTTTTTAAAATAGATAAGTCTCGGTTAAATATATATATTTATTTGTTATTTATTTAAATATTTTATATTTATTTATGATTATTTATTATTATATGTTCTGTAATATTGATGTAAATTTTGTTATTCTTGCTTGTTGCTGGTGCACTACCACTCGGTCTCTCTCTATTTTTCCTATGCCTCAAAGGTTGTGTGGAAGAGATCGCTCTTAGCGATAAGGCCGCCTTTGCCCACATTTATGTTAACTCTTTCTTGTGTTTCTGTCTGTATTTTTGTGTGTGCAATAAAGTGTTTTATCTATCTATCTATCTCGGTAACTCAGTGCTTAGAGCATTGGACCGGATTTCCAAAGGTCGTGGGTTTGAGGCCCATGTGAGAATACACTTGTGGCCGAGTTGATTTTTTCCAATATTTTTCTATTTAAAATTTATCATAAGTAAATATAAATATAATAATAATAGCATTGAAAAATGCAAAAATTAAAAAATCATAATAATGTGGCATTGTAAGTACTAAATACTCGGCGTATCTTTAAAGACTTGTCATAATCAAAATTTATTAACTGGACTTTTGGGGGAGACCTATACCCAGCAGTAGGTGTCGTGGGGTTGATATGATGATGAAACCAGAAGTTCAATAAATACTTATATTAACAGAAATTGCGCTATCAAGACCTTTCGTTAAAGATAGGCGGTCCGATTCGAATCCAGATTCGTCCGAATTCCAGATGAGTCAAGTTGGCCAGGAGTTCGCTGCAAGGAGGGCGGCAAGAGGCAGTCCCCCATCGACATCAGGACCACAAGCGTCATCAAGGACTACACCAACAAGTTTATCAAGTACGGATCCCTCAAGCTGAATGGCTACCACAAGGTGCTCGTCTCCGGAATCAATAACGGACATACTGGTAATTCAAAATCTTTCACCTGGGTCTAAGCTGTGGCCAGGGTTAAACCCGCGTTGTTACCGTTCCTGTGGGAAAATTTGAATAAAACTATCCTAATCTATACTAATATTATAAAGCTGAAGAGGTTGTTTGTTTGAACGCGCTAATCTTAGGAACAACTGGACCGATTTAGAAAATTCTTAGACCATTAGAAAGCTACATTTCTCCCGAGTGAAAACCGCAAGGATCCGCTAGTAAGTAATATTCCTCCAAAGTTAACATAATCAATGTAGACGTTATGAATCACGCGGAAAAACAAGAGGCACTGCACAATTATCTAGTAGCGGAATTAAAAGTAAAAACAAAACAAGAGATTTTTAGCATAAAATGTCAAATTAAATTAATCTATTTATGCATAAGGGGACAATATTGCATGCAACACCTTAGACCACATCCTGTTTGTCAAGCACGATGGTGGTCAAATGCCTGCCCAGTTAATACAAAAAAAAATTAAAAATAAATAAAATTAATAAGATTGACATGTGCTTTTCGTGAACACTGAAATGAGGAGTTACGCTAAGTGTGAGCTAATTAATTGCTAAAGATTGATACAGAGCTCGTCTATAAAGCTTTTTTTATAAAGAGCTCGGTGTCTCGGCTCTGTTGGTCCCGGTTGTCGCTAACACCCACCAATCCGCATTGGAACCACGTGATGGTTCATGGTTAAGGTAAAGGTAAATTTTTAAATAGAAAAATAAGTGAGATCTCAGATGGGACTCAAGCCCACGACCTTTCGAAATCCGGTCCAATGCTCTAACCGTGGGTTCGAGTATCATCTAAGAATTCACTTGTGGCCGAGTTGATTTTTTCCAATATCAACTTATTCATTACTACACTCTTAAATTTATATTTCATCATTTAAAAACTTATCATAAGTATAAAAATATTATTGAAAAATGCAAATATTCATAAAACTATGTTGCAGCTTAATCGATCGTTAAACATCTCAAAAGATGTTCCTTTCGAATGCAAGGATATTCTTAGCATTGATGTGACAACGCTGGCCTACAGCGTATTAAAAATATAGAACTCGCTCTCGCAAGTCTCGGTAGCACAGTGGTTAGAGCATTGGACCGGATTTCCAAAGGTAGTGTGTTCAAGTCCCATCTGAGAATACACTTATGGCCGAGTTGAATTTTTTCCAATGTTTTTCTATTTTTTTTTTTACAAATGTTTAACGATTGATTCACATAAACAGCCATTTATTATTTTTAAGTTTTACATTTTCAATGCTATTTTATAGTTATGATATTTTCTTTTCTAAAAAACAAAATTAAAATTTATCATAAAGTATAAAAAGAGCATTGAAAATTCAAAAACCTAAAAATCATAAATCAATTCTCCTTTTTCATCAAAAAGGAAATTCTGTGTCCCCGCGGTGAAAGGAAACCCTAAAACATAGCTGATGATAATGATTCAAACTCCTCCGTTCGTCCACAGTGCAGTTCAGCTCGGAAGGCGACGACTCAATCCACCCCACCTTGACCGGCGGCCCCCTGGAGCATCGGTACCGGCTGGAACAGCTGCACTTCCACTGGCTCTCGGAGCACTCCATCAATGGTGTCAAGTAAGTAAATCTAAATAGGAGGAAATTTCAAGAAAAAAAAATTTTTTTTTGTTTGATTGAAAGCTTTTAGCAAAATATTTAGTAGAATGGGAAGTAAAATGGGGTACTTAAGGTTTAAATTCCTAATAAACAAAGTTTAGGTAGTAATAGAATTGTAATTATTTAAAAATTTACTTATATTTGTTAAAGTCTTAATATTTGGTGACATTATAGGTACTTTTCGTAATTTGTTTTAGAAAAAAAAACTAAATCAAAGAAAGGTGTTTGCCCCGTCTTGACCTATGGTGCTGAAATGATGGGGTGAGAAGATTTTCGACCGATGCTCCATTTAATATTGCGCGAACTGCGTTTACTTTTCTTTCTAATGTTGTTTGTGGCACAGAAAATTGACTTGCTGCTTTTTAATAGACCATTTTACCATCCAAATCAGTTTTACAGCTACCTACATGGACTCTTCGGACCACGACCCTATTGCTAGTCGTGCGTTTGTAGTTCAAAATCGTCCTAAAAAGAAAAACCATGAAAAGCACACAAATTGAAATAGTACACTATTTCATGCGAAACAAACAAAAAAATCTTTATAATTCTCATTTTGGGGCAATCCATTATTCCCTATCATCCCCATCTTGCCCCACCGTGCAATTTTCTAATAATAATGAAAACAAAAAAAAGGCGGTTCGCTACCTCAAAGAAACATAATGTTTACCTAAGTTACTTTAAACGTCAATCACAGCTACACTTCACCAGCTGGCATTATTCAACAAACCACAAACACGTGTCAAAGCCAGAATAAATCTGTTAAGCAATTTACAATTTCGACACGCGTGCACTTGCGAACAGACTGACAGGTGTCATAGTAGCGCATCAAATGCGATCGATGCATACGCGGCAGTGATTGGTCAATTTGAACTGTGTATTTCGTTGGGTACCCCGTCTTACCCGCCACTCCGTCTTACCTCTCTCTCCCCAAATGTTATCCCGCCGCCTGTAAACCTAAGGTCAAATATAGTGGACCTCCGTGGTAAAGTGGTATAAACACAGTCAGTTTCTTCTGAGTGGTCTCTCTTAGGCGCCAACCATGCGTTTGTTCTTATAAGTATCCAATCATAACTCACCCGCGACCACAACTCCTGTGGTGTCGGAACATCGGGAAACCCAAAAACCCTAAAATAACACCAACTCCGAAAGTAATGTGTTAACGGTAAATTAAATAAATAAATAAATTTCATACAAGCATATCAATTATCTAGCCCACGTTAAGTTTCATGAAGGACTTGTGTTATGGATACTAGATAACGGATAAACATATTTATATGCTTTTTTGTAAGTACATACATAAAATACATATTAAACACCCAGACCAAGACAAATAGACATGTTGATGCACACAAATAATTTGTCTTGTCCGGGGATCGAACCCGGGAACTCTGGCGGCGAAGGCGGGTTTAGTACCGCGCCAAACAGGTCGTCAAATATACATAATGCACTTCTAAATCCGTAAAAGTTGTTTATTTTATAATGTTTGAATGAATCCTTGCAGATACCCGATGGAGATTCATTTCGTTCATGTCCGGTCGGATCTATCGGTTGCCGAGGCGCTGGACAGCAAGGATGGACTGGCAATACTAGCTGTCTTTTGTAACGTAAGACTGATACTTTACGATTGTACTTATTTGTATAAGACAAAGCACCTTGTAAGATACAGAGCCATTGCATGAACGACCTTGAGTACCTTTAAGCACAGCTGTCCGTAAGTTGTCTGTAGTATAGGGTACGGTTATACCTAATTACAATGCAATAATACTTTATTTCAACACCACAAAAAACAGAAAACATTTACAATAACATTCTTAAATAACTAGTGCTAAAAAGGCGGTCTTATCGCTCAGAGCGATCTCTTCCAGACAACCTTATGACGAATGGAGAGATTGACAGGCAAAAATAATGCGGGGTGTAGAATAACACAGAAAAGAGTTATTAATGTTTATATATAGTTATTATAAATATATACACATACATGTACAATACATTACGCTATAAATGACATTAAATACAATAAAAAACATACTATTAACAAATAATATAAATATAAATGTCCGAAAACCGATAAACAGCAGTGCTATAAAGATTTATAAAGTAGAAAAATTAAGTTTTCTTTCATTCATTCTTAAACGCGTTCAAGTCTGAGTGTGTCTAATTGGAACTGGCAGTGAGTTCCACAGTCGTACAGCCTGAACATTGAAGGAACTGCCATAAGAAGAGGTCGTGGGGTCGGGTGTGTGGAGACATACTAAATTATTCTGCAAAGACTCGCCAATTTGTTGACGTCGATATTGTTTTCTAAACAGGTCCAAGCTGAGCTGGACGAAAACCAGCAGGAGGCGTCGGCGGAGGTGATGCAGTACATCCCTCGGCTGCTGGACACCGGCGATCGGATCAGCGGGGTACTGCTCGATATGACGTAAGATCCTACTGAAATGTTTTTTTTCTGAACTACGAGGAGACTCTAGCCTTCCTCATACCTGATGTAAAGTATTTGATTGAATCGGGGGTAACCTTGGGAAAGACTAACTCTATGGCGTTGGCGGAGGTCATGCAGAACTTCCGGTGGCTGCTGGACACCGGGGCGACCTGATCAACGGGGTACTCCTCGATATGACAAAAGATCTTTACGAAATATAATGAATCACCACCACTCACCTTGCCGAAGAATAAAGTAGAGGTACCAAAACATCTAGCCGAAATAGCACATCTTACATATTTATTTATTTATTTATTGATTGCAAGTCACAGGTTATAGAAGGTGTTGCAGAATTGGTAAGGTACAAGTGACCTGCTAGGACGCTAGGGCACAGCAAACATGAGGGGTATAATCAGCAGATATTGCGTAAATGATTAGACGTGGTTTGTCTCCTCGCAGAATCGCACCCTCAGGAATGTAAAAATATGGAATACCAAAAAGGATAAATTGTTATAAGCTGGAAGAAAACTATTGTGTTGTATTGTAGATTCCTCTGCTACCAAATCAACTTTACCTTACTAATAATAGGAATATTAAATATAAGTTTTCATATGCTAAATTTTAAATAGAAAAATATTGGAAAAAAATCAGTCCGCCACAAGTGAGTCCAATATTTTCTATTTAAAATTTATCGTAAGTATAAAAGTAGCATTAAAAATGCATCCTTATTAGTATTCATGGGTCGTGGGTCGTACACTTATTTGAGTTTAAAATGTTAGCGCGTCTGTTTGCGTCCCATGATGCTAGAAAAATATAGCCGAATATCTAAAATTGCATTTTGTTTAGAAATTGCGAATAATTCCAGACATATCCATTGTAACTGGTCTACCACTACCACGATTACGAAATTCTATTAATACTTTCTTACTAATTTCAGAAAGTTGGATTACGATAACATGTCTCGACGAAACGATTAAATCTTTTCTATGAACACAATTATTCATACAAAATATATAGCCATACCTAATCGATAATTTTAATCTCTTTCTTATGTGTTTAAAGTAAACCGGGGAGTCATCATCGATCGATAGGTAAGTCATCACAGGAATCGATCAATCAATTGATACATACTGCAACAATTAGTCATCAAACTTAATGATAGGTAGGATATCGCTTATGTTAAATTTTAGGATTCACCTGTTTCAAGTATTACCAAGTACTTAACTTAGGTACTCATCCTTCTGAAAGTAGAAAGTCGAAAATATAAAATGGACAACATTTCATAAATTTTGTCATTTTATTTGCTATTTAGAAACAACAGAAATAACAGCAGACAAGTATTTTTTTCACCTCACACGCTCTGAAAAGGAAGTTTTGTCAATCAGTTTAGGCGTAGAAAATCGCTTTTTGCGGCCTAGCGCGGCAAAGTACTTTTTTTAATTTAATACCTAAAAATATGTCATTCATAATACGTTCCGAATCGCATTATTGACTTTTTTGTTATATTTGATTTTATTTTAAATAGCTTTAAAATTATAATACTCCGTTTTGGTTTCATTATATTATTTTAGTTCATTGAATCATAAAAACAATAACAATAAGATTAAACTAATTTGTTATAAGAATTTTATATTAGGCTGGGTGAGATCTCACAACCTATAATTGGATATCGGACCGTGACATAAATCTTTATTTTTAAATTGTCTTTGTCTTGTACCTCATGTTAGTGTCAACATTTACGGAATCGTTTTTATTCTTATTAATAAATAACAATATATTCCTACTTTAAATAACTTTGAATTAACTATAATACTTCCTTTTTATTATTTTAGTTTTTTATATCATTAACACAACGAGAATAAGGTACCTATATGTAGATTAAACTTTATGTACCCGGAAGTTGACCGCGGAAACAACCTTAAAAAGTTCCTCGCTGTTGTGAGGTGAAAAATTGTGTGTTGCGCTCGGCAGAAAAGTTTTTAGCGTCTTGTACCTTTGAAATCCTCGCTTCGTTCAGGATTCAATCTTTGAATTTCAATCCTAGAATCCTTCACTTGCTCAGATTTCAATAGAGGTAACTCGCCGCTAAATAACCACCTTTCCAGCCTTGCATAACAAATAACTATTTCCTTTTCCTTTAACACGATAAAAGCGGGGATTTTCCAACTAATTCGTTAAATAATAATCAAAAATTCGGAAAAAATATGTACGGTGTTAGAAATTGAAAAGCTCGATATGGTTTTAGATTTGAGGTACCTTGATAAAAATGAAAACATGTCAATTGCTTGTTTTGTTTCAGTGGTTTTGTTAAATGTACCTACGTCAAACTAGTTAGATTTATATTCAAAATCAAGATAACAATCCCTATTTACTTATTTATTTATTAATATGCATATTATGTATTTACAAAAAAAACGTATATAAGTATCCGTTATCTAGTATCCATAACACAAGTTCTTCATGAAACCTAACGTGGGCTAGATAATTGGTGTGATTGTATGCAAATAAATATTAACTCATCTAAGGTTTTCTACTTCACTTATGTTCAATGTCTTTAGCAAATGGGTGGATAGACGTAATTTGCTTTATCTGTCTAATCAGTTTTTAAGT
The DNA here is from genome assembly GCA_910589605.1 of Chrysoteuchia culmella. Lineage (NCBI taxonomy): Eukaryota > Metazoa > Arthropoda > Insecta > Lepidoptera > Crambidae > Chrysoteuchia > Chrysoteuchia culmella. The sequence continues at coordinate 20,439,016 of OU342654.1, read as the reverse complement.
GTTGGCCTTAATAAGAAGATTTAGGCAGGAAATCACGATTTAGAGACAATCGTTAATCAATTTATCCCAAATTAGGTCGTCAACTAGGTATGGGAATTTGATCGGATTTCCATTTTGGGTTTCCGTTTCCGTGTTACGGATATTTTTTTTTACTAGCGGATCCTCGCGGCTTTACCCCGTGGGAATATTGGGTTAAAATATAGCCTATGTCACTCGGGAGAAATGTAGCTTTCTAATAGTTAAGAATTTTCTAAATCGGTCCAGTACTTCCTGAGATTAGCGCGTTCAAACAAACAAACTCTTCAGCTTTATAATATTATTGTATAAATATATAATATATAGTATAGATGGAGGTCTACTTCGTAAGTAGGTAGTCCTCATGAATGAATAAAAGTATAAGGAAGGCACTAACGTAGCTGGAGCTAAATGTCTTAACCAAATTTTGGTGTATGGGTTCAACCCTTGGACGTCCAAGGTTCAACCGCTCCGTCGTTACTAATAATAGTTACCTAGTATAATCTTGATTTAAGTGTGCTGATCATGACTGTCATCATGGGTTGTGATGTGGTTAATTCGTCCAAGGTTCGATTCCTTGATTATTTTATACGATTAATATATGTTTGAATTGATGGGGATGTTTCTTAACTGTGATGTAAACGGGTATTTACATACAAAAAGAAGTATTTAAGTCAGTTACCTCTCAACAAGCAAAGTAATCCTATAAATAATGATTATAAGCATATGTCGAGATATGCAATAACGTTCTTTAACAAGCATTGTTGTCGACTTTTTTACTTATAATAGCATTCTACAATCGGTAACATACTCAAGAGCATTAGTTTTCATATATCAGTATTATAGTTTTCTACAAAACTAACGAACAGAACAGTTATAGGTTACTTTTACTCATAGTAACATTTCACAAGCCTATATACTCTCAAGAGCATTTGTATTTATTTCTCAGTCTTCTAATTAGCTACAATATTATCTTATAAGATAATTATAAGAAAATAATATCCTATAATTGTTTACAGAAAGATTAAATAGTCTTGAATAATCTTTTGATTATTCAAGACTATTTAGTTTGTAAGAGAGCAAGGTATTATAATACACTAAGCTGAGATTATTATAAGTTTGCATAGGATTAGTCTTGTTTGAGATTCTTATAAATGCAATTCTACTTAATAAGAGCGATATTAGATCAAACAACCGTATAAGCTACTAGATCAATCATTTTATTAGTATATTAATCTCAGCCATATTTTTCTGATTAAATTGGCCTAATTCGACGTGAGAAAATTGTTTAATATGAATTTTCTTTGTCATAGATGTTAGGAAGAAGTTATAAGCTAGTCATTTATTAATTTCGTCATTAAATCTTAGCAAAGCTAGTTTATAGGTCAGTAGACTTTTATTATAGGTTAGAGACAAAACATGGCGACTGTTCCTAAGAATTGTCGAACCTTCTGTCTAATCATAAATATACATTGCGCTATTTTTGAAAGGGCATTTGTGAAATTAACCAACTTTTGGTAGACATTTACAATAAAAATGACTTCCCCGGCGATTTCACACACTAAATTCACAATATTTTGTCATACTAATGTTCTACAAATACCAAATTATTATAATGTTTATTTAATAGGAATCATGCTAACGTTTTTAAAATATTTTTTTTTTTTATTACAAAACGACTGCAACAACCAGCCCAAACATCAAAAACGTACTTATAACTTATAACTAAGTTCATTACAAGTGCATTATAAACATGATTGCTTTAGTAGGATACTTATGTTGGTTACTAATAAGAGTGTCTGTGTTTAAAAATGTGTAGTCCAAGAACATTATAGAAGCAATTGTACTTCTCCAAGTATGTTGGGCTTAGTAACGGTTATGTCGGTTATAAGATAATTACAGAAATAATAACTCCTATATCTGCGCCCAAATCCAGGTTTATAACATGCTACAAGTTTCTTTAAAGTGAGTATAGAAGTAGTCTTGAAGATAGTTATAAGAACTGATTTTGCTCTTAGCTATTGTCTAGTCTACTAGTGCTTTTAAAAAACATTTTATAAAAAAAAATCAAACCGACTTCAAAAAGTAAAAAATAAAACTTTTGGAGTCGGTGCCAGCCAGGGCATTCTACATTGCACTTCTATTAACTATATATTTTTTTGGCCTTAGCTAGCTAGCACCGACTCCAAAAGTTTTATTTTTTACTTTTTGAAGTCGGTTTGATTTTTTTTTATAAAATGTTTTTATTTCAGATTTTTTAGTTACATCATGTGCCGTTACTTACACTAAAAATCAGCCCATACACAACAATGTCATCTAGGTAAACGACTACTTGCCAAAAGGTGATTGATATTTTTCAAGATTATGAAAAAACTACTAGCCAGATCTTCGTAAAAATTATATGGGACCAAATTGACAGTGTACCTGATCGAACAAAAAAACAATTATTAAAATCGGATCACCAACACCGGAGTAATCGGTATACATACATCAGACAAAAAAAAAAAAAAAGAAAAAAAAATACGCGTTGAATTGAGTACCTCCCTCCTTTTTGTTGAAGTCGGTAAAAATCATTTTATACAATCTGCCTAGGCATTTTGTAAAACAGCTAATTCTACAATCCGCCTTCGACACCTACATCAGCTCTGCCGTATCTGAGGTTAGGTAGATAGACGGTGGTACTAAAAAATCCTTATCACCTAAGACTTAGTTCTCCAAATTTACTACAAAAAACCTTCGATTAACGCCAATTCGTTTGTCCCAAGGAAGCTGATGAGTCCAAATCGCAACTCCTACTACACGTACGCCGGCTCGCTGACCTCGCCGGAGTGCAACGAGGCCGTCATTTGGATCATATTTGACACGCCTATTTTCCTCTCCGATTTCGATGTACGTACCTTTTCAAATAAACACCTACAAGGTGCAGCATTAAAATTATATGAAGGAAATGCGTCTCGCATTCCTCATCCGCTTATAGCGTACGAGGCCTCTGTTGTGTGTAGTGAACAGGCGACACCCATTTCAAGTGTTTTGCTAAATTCAGTAACCCTAGCATAAGCGGCTTTTATCGACTGTCCAGCTCTCATCTTAGCGGGGTAAGAACCATATTTATCGCGTGATATAGCGGTGTTCATACTAGGAGGCCAGAACTCTCCTGATGCTGATCGCTTGCGGGTAGTAAAAGGCGCAACGTATGGGACAGATGTCTCGCACCGTTTTATAGTGAAACATACCCGAGCTGACTGAAATCCGAACGCTGTTGGTTGCCGTTTATAAACCGCGCAAACGTGCAATAATAAACTTGTTCACAGCAAGTCATCATTGTGATTAAGAGCCTTCCTTAGAACCCGCGCTGACGGTCAGCATGAGGTCGCCGAGACTGATAAGCCCAGTCTTAGGTACCTACCGACCAGGGCCATATTCACTATGACCACTTAGCGATTCCTTGCTTAAACTTGAGTCTCAAATGTCGTACTTGAATTTGACATTTTGAAAATTCGTTTTCTTCATGATACTAACAAATTATAGAGTTATTGTACAAGTACATGGCAATCACAAAATGTATAGTTATTAAACAAGTAAAATAACTTTATAATTTGCTGCCAACAAAAAACGTAAAATAATCAAAAACTTCTGCCAGTACCGCATGTTCGGCAAGGTGGGCGTCGGCCGACACAACTTCAGAAGCCAGCAGCGGGTGAATCGGCACCAAGTGTACGCGCCGGTGGCCTCGCATGTCACCACGCCGCAAGTGGTGAAGGTCTTCGACGACGCCTTCAAGATGTTCTCGACGTTCTTCAAGAATATCAACGCGTAAGTGGCATTTGTGATAAGATAGCCCAGCTGCGTACAGTCCGCGAGGTCTAAGCTAAGTTAGCATTTGTGTGAATGCACATAGATGTACTTGTAGCAACACCTGTTGCTTCTTTGTTTTTTGTTTTTTACACAGACTATCTATGTGCACTCACACAAATCCAAAGCTCAGCTTAGACCTCGCAGACTATACCTACTAGGATAAAGGTGTCCGCGCCGGTCGCCTCGCGCGTCATCACGCCGCAAGTGGTAACGGTCTTCGACGATGCCTTCAAGATGTTCTCCTGGTTCTTCAAGAATATCAACGCGTAAGTGGCAAATTTTACACTGGGACAAAACAAATTCCAAATTGGGCAGACGGCATGGAAAAGCTCTCCTTACCTGTACTGAAAATGACAAAAAAACAAAGAATGTGCCAGCTGCTACCTATGCAGTTCAGATAGTAAAGTAGCCTTTCAGTGGACGTGGTAAACCTATCAATATCAACGCGTAAGTGGCATTTATTTTTATAAAGATGGAAGCAAGCCTCTCGTGGAATCCTCATCCATTGAGGAACTGGCTATCTTATCTCGAACTGCCGCAACGTAACAATGCTGAAAACATTGTTGTTATGGCGTCGGGCTTAGATAAGATGGTGGTAGCTAACCAAGCAGACTTACAACAACTCCTACCACCAACCAAACCGAATACAATATGTACCCCCGCTGGGAATCGAACCCGGGACCCCTGGGTCTGATACCGGTGGTTGGCGGAGATATATCTAATCTCAAATGCCATTTACGCAACCAGCAGCGAATGAACACCGTTGCCAGGTGTACGCACCGGTCGGTAGCCTCGCACGTCACCCTTAAGTGGTGAGGGTCTTCGACGACCCATTGAAGATGTTCTCATCGTTCTTCAAAAATATCAACGCGTAAGTGGCATTTGTGATAAGATAAAATAGCCAAGTTCCTCAATGGTTGAGAACTCCACCACACCATTAGGTACGATGAAGGCTAAGCGTCCCCGGACGCCTCGCAAGTCACCACGCCGCAAGTGAGTGTCTTCGATGACGCCTTCAAGATGTTCTGGTCGTTCTTCAAGAATATCAACGCGTAAGTGGCGTAGCTCATTCTCCTTATCCATTCATAAGGAGGGCCAGTGGCCCAGCAGTGGGGACATTAAATAGCTGTGGAGCGGTTGTAATTGGATGGAATGTAATCGGTTACGATTTGAATTCACAATGCTATCCTACTTTCTACTAATATTATAAATGCGAAAGTATGTCAGTTTGTTTATTTGTTGACATTGTCGCAGTAAGATAGATGTAGCCGTAATATAATTATATCCCTAGGCATATGATCATATTCCGGAACATAGTTTCTACCAAAGAAATTCATTACTTAGTTCCTAGGAATATAATTAAAACACGGTTCTTTTAAAATAGATATTAATATATCAAGCAATCAAATGAAACAAACTATTGCATATTTTTTAACAAACCCATATATTAAATTACTTCTATATTTAAAATGACATTGAGGTCCTAAAATGATTTTTACTCAAAAAACAAATAGATCTGTAAATCTCAATAAAAACTTTCAACGAAAATTGGTTTGAACGTAATATAGTTAAAATATAACTTTGTCATTCATACAAACAAACACTATAAAAAACAAAGTTATTTATGCAGACGAAAAATGTTTGTGGTGTTTTGACTACGGAACCTATACTGCGCGTGGCCCGACACGCACTTGGCCGATTTTATTTTTTATGAATATGTTGAATTTATTAGTATTATTTATGTTTTTTTTATTTTGCATTTTTCTATGCTATATTTATTATACTTATGGTAAATTTTAAATAGAAAAATATTGGAAAAATTATACCATCTTGTCCTATCTGAGAATTCACTTGTGGCCGAGTTAATTTTTTCCAATATTATTAGTATTACTTGATTATTACAATACGCATTGTTGAATGATTCTTGAATAACTGTATTTTGTGATCAAACGAGAAACCAATATTTTATTTTAATTGATTCCTTGATATATGAATAACTAGTTTACTAGATTAGTTTAATAATAATAATAGCGTGAGCGTGTTATAATTATATTCCCAGAAACTTAGTAATGAATCGCTTTGGTAGAACTATGTTCCGGTATATGATCATATGCCTAGGGATATAATTTATATCACGGCTACATCTATGTTACTTGCGAACCCGTGTCCCGAAAAAACAAGATGCTGTTAGACTAGCTGCAACAGTTCATTGCAGTGCATTGCATTGCATTGTGCAGTCAGCAGTGCCAATCAATTTTAAATTCGAATTTAATCATTTTATTACAGATACGTGACAAATGGGCTAATACGACGAGAAGGCTGATCTTAAACACTGTAAATGGACCTATGTAACGGATGAATAATTCTAGAATGGATCACTAGTAACTATGATACCTACTTGAAAGAAAATAATATGTAACGGAAGAATAATTCTAGAATGAATAACTAGTAACTATGATACCTACTTGAAAGAAAATAATATGTAACGGAAGAATAATTCTAGAATGGATCACTAGTAACTATGATACCTACTTGAAAGAAAATAATATGTAACGGAAGAATAATTCTAGAATGGATCACTAGTAACTATGATACCTACTTGAAAGAAAATATTATGTAACGTAAGAATAATTCTAGAATGGATCACTAGTAACTATGATACCTACTTGAAAGAAAATAATATGTAACGGAAGAATAATTCTAGAATGGATCACTAGTAACTATGATACCTACTTGAAAGAAAATAATATGTAACGGAAGAATAATTCTAGAATGGATCACTAGTAACTATGATACCTACTTGAAAGAAAATAATATGTAACGGAAGAATAATTCTAGAATGGATCACTAGTAACTATGATACCTACTTAAAAGAAAATAATCAATCGGGAGATACAAAAATAAGCTTGCTTAGATTGCAGAGAAATATTTTCTACGAAAATCTAATTCGGTTATTTTATTAAAGTACAGTAGACTTTTACAAGAACTATTGACACTGAACATGCCGTTTCGGCGGCAACTATAGCCCAGATAATAATATTTAATAGAATCAACCGGTGGAAAGCCATATTTTAGTAGAAAACGAAAAACATGTAGCTTAATTCCACAAGAAAAAACACATGTAAATGCACCGCCCGTCCGCAAATAAATTGCAAATGTAAAACAGTGACACACTTTAAAAACTAACACAATAAAAAGAAACTTTTATGCTGTGAAAAACGGCTTGCCTAAACAAAAATTCAGACAACTCTCAACAAATAATTAAATACGTATAGGTGCAAGCAGATGTTCAGTTTATCCTATATTGATCTCGCCAAGGCAACAAATGAAGACAGGCTGATTTAAGAGTTGCGCTGATGCACGCTGACCGTCAGCGCTGTCAGATCAAATTAATGTATGAACTCACTGACCACCGACAACGCTGATAGCCAAGTTCATATAATTCGGCTATCGGCGCCTACTACGGTCTGCGTGCGGTCAGCGCGACTAAAACCAGCCAAACAACAACGCCAGCAGCGCCTCACTCTCCCGCCTTTTCTCTTTCTCTTCTCAGCGCGTCAGGCTTGGTCAAGTCTTAGGCTGAGTTGCACCAGTTAACTTTAACGGATTAGTGGCTGTCCAAGCTTTCAAATCCTATACATTTTGTTAAAGTTATAGTTGTCGTTAAATCGTTATCGTTAGATGGTAAATTCTACCCTAAGGGTGGGTTGATTGTGGTGGTGATGGTGGACAGCTATCACAGTAACTAAAAGGTTAAAGTTAACTAGTGCAACTAGGCCTTAGTTGCCTTAACATATCGAATTTCGTCAGACAATCTTAACGACAGACTTTATAAAGTTTAAAATCCTTTGGAGATATTTACAATTTCGATGAAACTTTTTTTTCTAAGATGAAAGATAATGATTGTATGTAAAAATTTCGTGATTCCTTTTTAAAGAATTTTGTAACATTAACATACATTCGTTTACATACTTCTCGATTTTGACTAAGAGTTCACTCGCTTCCAGTTCGAACATCATTATTGTTGTATAGAAATTGTTATAATATAGCTAAGTCATATAATAAGTTCCTTAAATAAAATAAGGTATGTTGTATAATTCTTTTATTTAAATAATATTAACAACTATACATTCTCCCATGTACACACTCGTACGCAGCACATCGACAACAAAAAATCTAGATTTTTCATACAAATAAGTTAACCAGTTTTTATGTAAGTCCCTTCTCATTTTGTATGTGAGGTTGCTATTGAAATATTACATTGTCCATGAATATTATTTCATATCGAAACAGAATAAATATCCATCAGTATTGCTCAGGCGATGAACTATGAGTTAATCCAAACAGTAAGAAGACAGTTACCCCATCTTTTAACAAGACACAAACAACTTTCAAACTCTTTCTTTTTACATAGGAAGTAAGAAAGAGAACATTTAAAAGCATCCAAAATTATGTTTCAAATTGCCAAAAATAATAATATTCTTCATCTTCTTTCATTTTGATATATGCATTTTATTAACATTATCATTTATTTTACAAGTCAACTGGGGCAAATAAGTTCAGGATAATGCTCTATGTTCTTCGCCTGAGCTCTTTCGAAATGCGGATAGAATGGTGCTCGCACATCACATAAATAACAGTTTAAAATATTTGCAACACAAGAATTTATATAAGTTATAAATGTTGCAAAATGTTTGATACTGTTACAAACAGTTCGAACATTAAAGAGAGCTACGAATTTGAAGTTTTAATACTCTCTCATTGTACAGTCAACAACAAGTCAGGCTTTTTACTTGCACTTCGAAAAGGCCCGCTATCACCAGCTACATACTGGTAGGGATACTTTCAAGGTCAAACCGTAAAGTCTGATTTGCTGTCATATGTACATTCAACAGCAGCTACGTCTATACATATCTTTCAATTTTTTATCGACTATAAAATTTAAGCATAGTTCGAAATTGTCTTTATGGAGTGTCCTCACTGCGAGCATGCGCGTGTCATGAGCATTCGACGTCGAATATTCAAGTGGTGTGAACGTTGAGCCGGGCGTGACAAAGCTTACTGCAAGCACGAACTTCAGCCGGTGTGGACGATGCAACGCTGTTCGCGGAAGTGGCTCGCATTCGAATGTTCACCCGAACAAAATAATTAGTGTCTATGTAGGAATATTACAGTACTGGCTGCTTGTAAACTATGGCAATTATTTGATATTTTGAAATGAATGACATTGACAAAAAAAAAATGTTTTGCATGCCAGCTCCTGGTGAATGTGATGTGACTTCCATAAATTTAAGATCTTTTATGTACCGCATTCTAGCAAATAAATTCTTGATTCTTGATTCTTGATTCTAGAGAGATCGTATTCGAATGCTAGCAAAAGAATGTTCGTCTCGAACGTTCATAGTTGCTCGGAAGTGAATGTTTAGGTTTAGATCGCTAGGCAACATTTTTTGCTCGCCGGCGATTGCTCGTTTGCAAATGTTCGCGAAAGAATGCTCGCAATGAGGACTCTCCTGCAGACATTTTGGATAAACCGTAGCGTAGTTGCTATAGACCGTACAAACGCAAAAGTTAAAATTTTCGAAGCAGTTCTATTCAAAATGATAAAATTATAAAGTTTAAGCGACAACTGTTCTGCCATTTCATATCTTCTAACCATGGTGAAAGAAATACACTGGTAACGTAAATCAGCATAAGTTAGCGGAACCAAAATCCAAAACTAGATTGCAGAAATCTTGATCTAACATTCTCTTACATAAAGTTCAAAATTAAAAGACGATAGACAAGAATAAAAAGAAGAATTAAGAATCGTCAGTAAGTAAGGAAAATATCACATTTTACTCTCAACATGAGAATGAAATTTTCAATTCTCGCCTATGTCAAACGTAAAACTTTGTACTAATACTTCTATCCCATTGTAATAAGGTTCATATTAGCAATGACAATGTTAGGGTTGGTTATTTTTCATTCCTACGATCATCTATACCTATAAGCCAGTCATTATCAACATCAAACATCGCAGACGCGCATGTATCGACGATTTTTGTATACATTGTTAGGTCCCACCTAAGAGTAGTTTATATATATACTTTTTTTATATACTTTTTTTTTGTCCTGATTTTTGAACTCGAAATAGCAACTCGGTTCATGCGGTGACAGGGTTAAGTCCATATATTTTTTTTTAGGTCCTTATAGGAACTACCTATTAAAAATAATCCCGGGTCTGTCCGCCTAATGTTATTTGTGTTTTTGCCCAGAATGCCTTATCTTAAATAGCTTCTCAGTTCACGCGGTGACAGGGTTAAGTCCATATATTTTTTTTCTACCTATTAGAAATAATCTTGGGTCTGGCCGCTCACTTTTTTTTTTGGACCAACTTTGTATGGAGATTGCCTGATGTCCTTTCAGTTTGATACCTCCACGCGTTACTGAGAAAAACGGTCTTGACAGACAGACGGACAACGAAGTGATCCTATAAGGGTTCCGTTTTTTCCTTTTGAGGTACGGAACCCTAAAAACGCTTCCTTAAGGTAACAAGAGCCAGTATTTTGCAGATTTCAAGCACTATGGTAGTAGCACAAGGTTTTCAGACTTGCAAATTTTATCATGATATCAAACATATACAAAAATCGTCGATACATGCGCGTTTGCGATGTTTGCTTTTTTTGTGTAGATAACGACTGGCCCACTAAGGATAATACCTACTTTATACAATCCCGGAAATTCCCGGTTGTCCACTTGCCGCGCAAAATCCGTTGAATGTCTATCAGTGGATGACGTTGTAAGCGCATACGACTATCAAAATCGTGCGCACACCGACCGGTCGACCGAGAACTTTCGCTACTGTACGTATGGAAGTTTATTAATATTTTTTACAAAATAACAAAGCGGTTAAAAATTTGGGTAATCAAGAAAACTTAAGGTCACAGATTATATTTTTAAGTATAGGTCGGTTACCGAAAGCTGGCTCGTTATCAGTACTCACGCTAATGCAACAAATACAAAAAGTTTGCTCTATAGTAGCAAAAGCAAAACAATAACTGTCTCCATCATATTCGTAAGTTTGACCACGCGCGAGAGAAACAGACAGACGACCATGCAGTGCAACGTCACGCCCGTGTGCTTATTCACAGACACAACGTGTAAATGTGTTGAACGTGCCAGCTTTGGTTAACCGAGCTGTACAGTTAATGTTTTTTAATTGTTTTAAGTCTCTATTCCGAAAAAAATTAATAAGCCTGCTGTAGTAGTGTGTAGATCCATAAATATAGATGATCATCATTCATTTATTATTACCTATAAATCTTCAGCAAAACACATTGCACATTTACACACTTATTTTGCTGAAGTCTGTACAAGGAATAAACTCGGTTTCAACAAGATATGTAACAAACTACGATTTAAAATCAACCAAATAGGTAACAAAAAACAATCGTCGGCATATCAAAATTTCAATGAAAATGCAATCCGCAAACGCTCTAATGACATGCGCAATAAAGGCGCTCTGAAGTTCAACATCTTGTAGTGTCTACTTTATTAAGTTAAACTTTTGGACTTTTGGATTAATAATAGGGTGGAAAGTTAAGATGGGGCACAAAGGCTAGGTACCTGGTAATGTAATTAGGTGTCTGAAGGGCTGCAGACTTTCTAGTAGGTACTCATACCTCAGTTGGTCTGTCAAATTAAGATTGGTATGAAAAAATAAATTTTAACTGACCGTATTCCTGCTGACTATACATTTTTATAAAAATAAAATAAGGATGGTTTCCTAAGAACGTTGTTTAAGGTACCCATCACGAGTCATAAATCATCTATCATCATGCATGACCCATCTTAAAGTTCCACCCTGTATATTTATCGACACAGCTATGCATTGTGTATAGCTTCGATTCGCTTGTCAAGGTCGGCGGGGCTATTACCTATCTTTGCAACAGCAATGCGACAGCAGATATTGCGCGATAATTGCTTTACGTCACGTATAAACAGTGCGGCCTCTACCGAACAAACGATGAACTACAATGTTCGTTTAGTTCCTGTTATTGCTACCAAATTGATTTTGGCGCTAGCGTCATAGCAACACGCGGCGTCTCACTGTCGCACCTAGGTAGGAGCGCGAGAGAGTGAGACGCCGCCGCTTTACGAACTATCAGCGAGCTATTAGCCAGCAATCACATACGCAATCAATACCATTTTTATTTTGACGTTCCGCAGCGATCGCGCAAATCTGCGCGATAATTGCTAATTTTTAAGTAATAGACCCGCGGATTCCACTAAAAGCGTGTGCCAAAAGTGCAGCACAGTTTTCGTGCACAAACTCAAATATTGCATCAAATACGTGGATCTATGTCCACTGCTAAGTTTTATAAGCGAACAGTGCTGCACTACTAACGTGTGTGCGAACAAATAAATGTTTTCGCTCTAACAGCGAAAGCAAAGAGCTACATTTGTAAATGTTTGCTAAAGAGAGTCCACCGAAAAGAACATTTGTGCAGAACTCTGGTGGAATTGCGCCTTCATAATCACAATACACACACATGAAAGAGTTTGGAAAGAGCATGTCACGGAAAGAAGTGTCGTCGCCTCTAAAACGGGCATGTTGCCATGACAACTTGGAAAAAAAACCAAATTCGTACAAAGAGAAAACAAAGACAATTTGTAGTCTGGACTGCTTCTGTGCAAGCAGCGTTCTTCGCGCAGAAGGTTAGCAACGCAAGACACGAGATTTTCTCGGATAAAAGTTACTAGCCTGTTCAATTCATAACCAACAATAAATGACAATCACAAACTGAAATGTATAAATGGCAATAAATTTTCAATATCTCCATATAATACGATATCGGAGGAATAATTTTTAACTAAGCATTGAAAAATCGCCCTTAACAACAATAAAATAACCAAACAAATCATCAACAATCAGCAAAATCTCGTTGAAACCAAGTTCTCGAAATAGGTCACATACCGCTCTATCACTAGCGTTACGCCGCAGGTTTGCCTGTGATCAGTTGTTTTAGTCGCTGGTTGATGTACTGCACTCTGGTCACCAGCTTGTCTTTAGGGTTGAACTCTGTGTACGGAATCTGAAGGACTTTGAAACCCTGAAAATGAGATTTTGGGGTCAGTCAAGAAGTACTTCCTATTAAAGTGCGGATACACTTCAATATTTATTTGGTCGACTAAAGGTATCCTATATTATTTTCCTTGGTCCAATCGATCTTTGCATCAAAATTCATTAAAATCTGATTCTACGCGTCATTAAGAAAAGGTCTAAATTCCCGCTACTGCATTCCTAAGCGTACGAGTCAGGTCTCTATATCAAGTAAATAACGCTTGTTTCCTTGTTCCGACCCAAGTAAAATGGTTAATTGTGCAGTGCTTTCTTGCAAGAGCTCGTCAATAACATTTTCACATCACTAAATCTCGCTCGTGACGTCATGGTACATACGAAAAATTCGACACGCTAGGTTCTCATACAGTTTGAAGCGGTCTTTTTACGTCTATCCCGATATAGGTCTGTGGTAATCGGAGTCAGATAAGTGGTTCAAACCCGCGGGGCCCCTTGTCCGCGGCGCCATGACAGTTTTTCAAGTGCTTGTCCGTGGAAGGGTTAATCACAAACAATACTTATCTATAGTTTCATTTTTAGTTAAGTAATTTGACAGTCGTGCATTTAATAATAAACCGAAATATTTAACAATTTGGGAAATCACGTTTAAAGTTGTTAATATGCATCAAAATGCAACACAGATTGAAGGTGTTTATTTAAGCGAGAATTGACGCAATACGTTAAGTCAAGTATACTGTAAGTACCATCAATAAGATAATCTTTCAAAAAGATATTTCAAAAATTGCTACTTATAATAGATAGTTAGATAGCTCTGACCTGTATTAACAAAACGAACTATTTAGTCATAGAACATGCCAGTACCTTGTCCCTTCTGGCGCAAGACTGAAAGTAGTTTTCATGTAGCTATAATGATAATATTGAATCTGTGTACGTGAATGGAACCAATACTTACTTACGTTACTTGAACTGGATGTGAGCAAATCATTGCGAAAAGGAGAATATTTTTTACAAAGTGACATTGGCACCTGTCAAATTACGCTATTGAACTAAAAATCCGACAATAAGTAACACACAAACAAACCAATTTATATATGGCTATACGTTGTACTAGCGGCCGCTCGCAGTTTCACCCGCGTTGTTACCGTTCCCGTGGGAATATCGGGATAAAAAGTATCCTATGTTCATAACCAGGCTATCTACTATCCGTGTAACAAATTTCATCCAAATCCGTTCAGTAGTTTCGGAGCCTATTCAATGCAAACAAACAATCAAATCTTTCCTCTTTTTGTAACAAATAACTGGGCAGACGTTTGACCACCATCGTACTTAGTAAACAGAATGTAGTCTAAGGTGTAACATGCTTGCCTAGGAAATGGCTATCACTTTCGCCTTGAAGAGACCAAGGTTGTAGGAATCGGGTCACATATTGAGCAAGCAGCGCATTCTTTCTAATAGAATAGAATATACTACTTTTATTTACATTTGACTGAGGTACAGGCCGCGCCAAATTTTATTGCGAGTCCGAAGTTGGTCGCAAGACGCGTCGCAATAGCAGATTTTGGGTGTCAGGGGGGAAGCAGCGGGACGTAATGCTGCGCAAGTAAGCACTCGCAGCTAACTTCGGACTCGCAATAAAGTTTGGCGCGGACTATACATTATAGTTGTTATTTTATAACAAGGCTCCTCCCATTCAGCCAACAACGGTAGCATGCAAATTATAATTAAATAAAAAAGTTACACATTAATTTAAAAGGGGAGTATATAAATTCTTAACATGTCAAATTGCGAATATTTTTTTTTATTAAAACATAATGGATGTCAAACTATGGATGCAAGTCATGTACAATTACAAAAATAGTACATTATTGCAAAGGCCGTGAAATAGGCAATTGCAGGTCGAGTATGAGTTTGAAGGCCGAGCCGTAGGCGAGGACTTCACTAATACGAGACAGGCAATTGCCATTTCCGCCGAGGCATATATAGTGCGTTTCTCAAAAGAATGCAGGGAAATAAAACATACTTTTTATATAATACATTTAATAATTACTAAAAGAAAATCAAATTCATTGCAGGAGCGTCTTTTTGAATTTGGAACATTACAGCGCTCCAGCAATGTTGTATGAAACGGCGTGCTGGAGTTGTTAAATACTGTTTGTAATGTTCCAAATTTAAAAAACGCTCCTGCGATGGATTTGATTTTCTTTGTCCGTAAATTCGATACTATGCGTTTTCTTTTTTCGAAAATAATGACAACATTTCCATGCATGTTTGAGAAATAATCTTTATAATGTTAGTATAGATATACCTGCAGTTGCAGCAATTTAGCGCTCAGGCGGTGCGCGCCGAGCGGGTGCGTCGTCTTGCGCGTCATGTCGTGGTAGTCCAGCCCCACCACCGCTATCCGGTGCTTGCTGCCAGAACAACACTAACTTGTAACGATGCCATTTCGTTCTAGCCTTATGGATGGATAAAACCTCCATAATGGCTGGAAACTCCGTAGTTTCACTCTATGGAAATCAAATTATATTTTTATCTGTTCTGTCTAAATTCAAATTTTCTCCGTTCCACGATCCCTGTTCAGCTCATAAAAAGAGTGTAGCGGGGCTCCTGGTCCGGCAGCACTACAGTCGCCGGAACTTCGGAACCGCCGCACTCATTTAGTAATAGAAGATGAAATAAAAGTATTGTTTTACAGTTCCTTTTTCTAATTACTAGAAATAAAAAAAGTCGCTTGTAGAACAAAAAAACAAACAAACTCAACACAAACTTACTCCTTATTTTAAGACCTTCATTAGTTTGACCGCCTCTGAGGTCTAGTGGTACAAGTGGCCGGCCCCCTAATTGTCTAATTTAAAAATCTATCACAATCCCTTTCAAAAGTATTGTGATTGCGCTAGTGATTTACAGAATTGTGTAACTTATAGTCGAAATCCCTTGACACTTCATTTGACACTACTCCATACATTTGAAAGATATTTACATCTGTCATTTTGCTTAGACAGTTCAATTTCGTTCATTCAATACCTTTCAAAACACGTCCCGATCACAATCCCTTTCAAATGTTAAATAGTGACGGGCTGAAGTATACAAATATCTTTCAAATGACGAATTAAAAGGGATTGCGAAAGATTTTAAAATTAGACAATTAGCCCCAAAGTTCGATTCCCAGCGGGGGTACATATTGTATTAGGCAACGAAGCTAGTATCTTAGGCAACTATCTCAGATAACCCTTTACCCTATCCATATCTACAGATAGGATATTAATTTCGGCCGTAAGTCAACTACTGCTATGTTCTTGCGCAAATAATTAAATAACTATAATACCTTTTGTCATTGAGAGCTCTTTCTAAAGGAACTGGGTGACATTTGTCATCGACGGCGAATTCTGCATCTGCAAAACAATGAAAAACTAATATAATAACTTTTTTCGTTGCCAACATGTACTAACAACGTAACACATAACGACCCTATCTATCGAATGTGCAGAGCTTACAATAATGTTAGTAAAGATTTAGATATATTTTCCCTCTCTTATTTAACCTACATTAAGATTTGTAAGAGCAAGTTGTAAATGTTATCATTACTGAATACTTTTGTCTTAGATTCTGTTTTTAATCAAAATTGCTGTAAGTAATTTTAATTATTTTTGTTTTAATTTTCTAGCATGTACTTTAGAATAAGCAAATGTAATGTTCAGCTATTATCGGAATGCAAATTTAACAAGATTTATTCATTGATGAGTTGTTAGACGTAAGCTACGATTTGTATTCTGTTGCTGTACCATAAAAATAAATAAAATAAATAAATAATGTCAAAAACTATTGTTATTACCAAATACATATTTATGCATAATCAGTGAAACTCACAACATTATTAATTGTTTGAAAAAGTGAAACTTAGAAGTACCTAAACACCATACCATACATTCATTATTTTAACTAGTAAAAAAGAAAATAAAAAATGCTGTATTCACCTGTAATGGCATGTCTCTTGGCCTAGTCAGGTCTTAAATTTTTAAATTCAAATGTGAATCTTTTTCAATAAATAAATAAAGTTTTATTGTTATTTATTCCTGATGACGGATTAAAAATAAATATAGAACAAAACAGTTTCATCGTAATTTTTAATCAAGTAAATATACTAGAAAAAAGCAACTTGTCTCATGTCGCCCTGACGGGACTCGAACCCGCATCCTTGGGTATCCGGCCCAATGCACTGACCAATTATGCTATAGTTGCTTTTTTCTAGTATATTTACTTGATTAAAAATTATTACATAAAAATAGCATAGTTTCATCATGTCCAAATTTATTTAAATTATCTTTATAAATAATAGTTAACGAGTAACAAGCTAATATTTTTGTTCAAAGAAACAATCATTTTATCTCAAAACCTTCATGTTGTTGATAAATCGGCTTAGAAGCAAAGATACCTTTGTTTAGAATAGATAAACATACTCACCATATATAAATCCCATGCCAGAATTGCAATCCCTCTTTAAGAAGGTCTCAGCCGACACCAAGCTCTTGAAAGTGTCCAATATAGTGTTGACATAAGCGGCCTTTTCCTTAGTATTAACGACGGGCACGCCCACAGTCACGTCCTCAGCCAATCGTGGGATGGACCCGTTGAAGCGTAGCCGAGCGTACGCGTCTATCATCATCAACTTGCGGCGGGACGGGATTGAGATCTCTACAGTGATAGATATAAGGTTCAAATTAGTTCGACAAGTATACAAGTCGATTGCTGATAGTCTGTCTTCAGAAAATCGAGATAGCCAGCTACCGTCGGGACTGAGATCCGACGCAAGCGGGATTGAGATCTCTACGGCAATGGAGATAAGGTTCGATTTAGTTTGGATTCTTCAAGTTAGGCGCAGGGGTAGTAACCCCACCTTCTGCGCCAGAGGTCCCGGGTACGATCTCCGGACAAAACAAATCTTTGTGTGCATGAACATGTCTATTTATCTTGGTCTGGGTGTTTAATATGTATATGGTGTATGTATTTACAAAAGAAAAGTATATTAGTATGTTTATCCTTTATCTGGTATCCATAACACAAGTTCTTCATGATACTTAACTTGGGCTAGATAATTGATGTGATTGTATGGATTTTTTTTTTTTTTTTCAATTTTGCATGATAGATGCTGATTAGAACTTTGGCTAAGCCAGGTATGATATCGTGAATCGCAGTTTTCCGTATTCGTATGTCACTGGACAGCATTTAGGTATCTTTGCCCTACCGCGTAAAAAATAGGGATATGGATATGGGCTTCATTTGACAGTTGAAGCTCACATTTACCTTATATGGTAAACATAAGACTCAAAATACTCAAATTGGTTTGAGATTTATACAGAAAGCATGGCTGATAATAATGGTCATCTTGACTAAACATGTGTTCAAGTACTTAGTAAACGTGTGTCACTAGAATATCACTGCTTCTGGGTTATTCTAAATAACTTTTACTGTTGATTGTTTTTTCTAATTTACAGCTTCTAATTATATTAATTTGTCTTAAATTAGTTATAAACTAGGGCGGTTACAACCCGATACTCGGGTTCGTCGATCGACGAAAAATTCCAAATTATGCGAAAATAATGACACTTTTAAATTGCAGTTTGTGATCATCACGTTTAACATTTTGTATATTTTATAGTTTTCGGAAAATAGACTCGAGTACCTTTAATTTGATACCTTACTCGGCCGCGTACTACGCGCCAAAGTCCCTATCGAGTCGTCACAAATTTTGCGAACCTGAATTAAGTATATAGATACTATGGCATAGAATAAGGATACCAAAATTGTCACGAGGGCGGAGATCCTGGTATCCTATAATACAGGCTTCGGCTTAGCTTAGGTGCCAGTCTCCTTACAATTAGATGCTTACTTAATTTGTTGGTATTGGATTTAGACATAAGACTGTTTGTAAAGACAAAAACATAAACATTATTATTATTATTATTATTATTATGTTGCGATACCATAACAGGGTTCATGTTTGGTTCTGTTTTTTTTAAATGTCATCTATGTATACCACGTGAGTGAAATAAAACGATTTGATATGATTTGCTGATATAACTTTGTAGTAATAAATATTTTAATGAAGCTGTTTTAAAGATAATCTTCTACCAATTTATTTTTTTTAGTTTTTTTTTATGAAGTACGGGGATACTCTTAGCCTTCATCATACCTGATGTTAAGTATTGATAAGGCTGAAGATGGAAGCGAGCCTCTCCCGGAATCCCCAATCACTGAGGAACTGGCTATCTTATCTTAAACTGCCGGAACACAACAATGTTGTTATGGCGTCAGACTTAGATGAGATGGTGGTAGTTAGCCAGGCGGACTTACAACAAGTCCTACCACCAACCAAACCGAATACAATATGTACCCCCGCTGGGAATCGAACCCGGGACCCCTGGGTCTGATACCGGTGGTTGTACCACTAGACCACAGAGGCGGTTAATTAAGACCACAGAGGTGTGAATTAAACGTATCACATATACGAAATTAAACGTATCACATAGCCCCAAGTAAGCACTGTAAGGCTTGTGTTATGAGATATTAGAGTAACGGATATACAAAAATATAAACTACTAGCGGCCGCTCGCGGTTTCGCCCGCGTGGTTCCCGTTCCCGTGGTAATATCGGGATAAAAAGTATCCTATTTTCATAGCCAGGCTATCTACTATCTGTGTACCAAATTTCATCCAAATCCGTTCAGTAGTTTCGGAGCCAATTCAATGCAAACAATCAAATCTTTCCTCTTTAAAAAATTTGTATAGATACACACATAAGTATATTTATGTAAAAATATATATAAACGTCCATGACTCAGGTACAAATGCTCGTATACAAACATTTGCCACTATCGGGATTCGGACCCAGGACCTCAGAGTAGGTGACACCTTGAAACCGGTGTACAGGTCTCCCAAAGTGATAATGCGCATAGAAATCGTCGTCACTGTTCGGCAACGGTCGTATTCCCCGAGCGTCGGAAGACGATATGTATGTGGTTATAAGTGCATTTCCTTCATGCATTAATTTAGTAGAATTATGTATTTTGTGCTAAAAGATATAAACATACGACGATTAGCGAAGATCTGCATGCGCATTATTAATTTGGGAGTACTGTACGTACCACTGAAGTATTCTGGCTTGATTTCGCTCACCTCCAGATGACAGGAGCTTGTCGATGAACTCAGGGCGGAGCGTAGACACAAGTTGCTCTTTCTGTGCCCTCTCCAGTATTAACAATCCAAACACTAAATCCAACCATGACGAAGATTTTGACATTTCCTCTTCTTTCAAGGACACAGCTACCTGAGAAACAGAACAATGTAAATGTAAGAAAGGGATTTGAACCTTTTGGTCTCGTAATCGGGCCGCCATTTTGTTTTTTTTTAATTACGCCGCACGATATCTATATATATAAAATTCAAAGTCCTGACTGACTGAGATATCAACGCACAGCCCAAACCGCTGAACCTAGAGACTTGAAATTTTGCACATAGATATTTTATACAGTGTAGACATCCACTAACAAAGGATTTTTGGAAATTCGACCCCTAAAGGGGTAAAATAGGGGATGAATGTTTGTATGAAAGTCCGTCAGTTTTGAAGACAGGATCTTCAAATTTTGTATTTAGGTTGAAGATTGAAAATAAACTTTTACCTGTCTTGGCGTTTTTGAAAATTCCATCCCTAAAGGGGGTGAAAAGGGGGGTGAAATCAAGTAAGAAAAAATTCTTTATTTTCAAAGTAAAAGTGATTTATTTATTTATTAGGCTTATGGTTTGAAATTAAATACAAAAAAATCTCTCAAGTAATTAACCCCTAAGGGGTTAAAAAGGGGTAAATAATGTTTAAGTCGATATGGGTGTCGTTATTGAGGTTTTATGGGACGATGATTGCAAAAATGACATTGATTTTGAAGTCCGTTGCGGTGGACATGAATCAACCCTTAATGGTTTGAGAAAAAAGTTAAAATTTTTAAAAGTAATGTAAAGTAGAAATAGTGACTTTAATCGCGATAGCTTTGGAGCATTTTCTACTACTTTTCTATTCACCCTTATCCATGCGCTTATATTATAAATGCCAAAGAAAAACTGCACGTCTGTCTGGCTGTTCCTTTTCACGCGTAAACCGCTGAATTAATTCCAGTGAAATTTGTTATGGACTTAACTTGAGCCGTGCAGATGGACCTAAAATACTTTTTAATCTAATAAATGCTGATAAATGGCGTGAGACGTGGTCGCCAACTATGGGTCTGATAAGAAGGCCCAAGGTCACCCAGCGTGTGATGGAGATGGCTATGACGAGGCAAGCCTCCATACAAAAAAGTTCAAACCCTTTCTGGACTCGAACCTTTAATTATTGTGGATTAGCTTCCGCCCGCGGTTTCACCCGCGTGGGAATATCCTGTTCCCGAAAGAATATCGGGATAAAAAGTGATAAAAGGGATAAAAAGTCCTTTCAACTAACTCTATGCCAAAAATCAAGCCGATTGGTTGGTTAGTTAGGGCGTGAAGAAAGGACAAACAAACACACTTTCGCATTTATAATATTACTAGCGGATCCTCGCGGTTTTACCCGCGTGGTGCCCGTTTCCATGGGAATATCGGGATAAAATATAGCCTATGTCACTCGGGAGAAATGTAGCTTTCTAATGGTCTAAGAATTTTCTAAATCGGTCCAGTAGTTCCTGAGATTAGCGCGTTCAAACAAACAAACTCTTCAGCTTTATAATATTAGTCGAAATTATTATATTATTTTATGATTTTTGTAATTTTTGCATTTTTCAATGCTATTTTTGAGAGCATTGGACCGGATGTCCAAAGGTCGCGGGTTCGATTCCCGTCTGAGAATTCACTTGTGGCTGAGTTATTTTTTTCCAATATTTTTCTATTTAAAATTTACCATAAGTATTCTTATATTATTACTTAGGATTAGAATTGAAAAAACATCTCACCTCAAAAAGCTGCTCGCTCTGCGGCGGCTCAAAGTTAAGTGTAGCAAAGGTGACCATCGCGGAAGCTATGTCCCCGGGGCGAGCGCTCTCATTGTTCTGCAGCCACTCGGCCAACGCGGCCAGCGCCATCTCGTGGCGGTAGCGGAGAAGCCCGAGCGACACTGCGATGGAGTTCACTACCGACGGCTTGTCTTTGTTGAAGGGGAGGCTCTCTATCACGTCGCTAGAGGGAATGTCAATAATAAATAAGATTGATTGTGTAATCTAATAAAGTCTATAACAACGCAGTCAGCGATATCTCGTTTCGGTAGCGGAGAAGCCCGAGCGACACTGCGAAGGAGTTCACTACCGACGGCTTGTCTTTGTTGGAGGGGAGACTCTCTATCACATCGCTAGAGGGAGTGTCAATAATAATTAATAAGATTGATTGTGTAATTTAAAGTCTATAACAACACAGTAAGCGCCATCTCGTGTCGGTAGCGGAGGAGCCCGAGCGACTCTGCGATGGAGTTCACTACCGACGGCTTGTCTTTGTTGGAGGGGAGGCTCTCTATCACGTCGCTAGAGGGAATGTCAATAATAAATAAGATTGATTGTGTAATCTAAAGTCTATTACAACGCAGTCAGCGATATCTCGTGTCGGTAGCGGAGGAGCCCGAGCGACACTGCGATGGAGTTCACTACCGACGGCTTGTCTTTGTTGGAGGGGAGGCTCTCTATCACATCGCTAGAGGGAGTGTCAATAATAAATAAAATTGATTGGGTAATCTAAAGTCTATAACAACGCAGTCAGCGCCATCTCGTGTCGGTAGCGGAGAAGCTCGAGCGATACTGCGATGGAATTTACTTACTACCGACGGCTTGTATTTGTTGGAGGGGAGGCTCTCTATCACGTCACTAGAGAGAATGTCAATAATAAATAAGATTGTATGTGTAATCTAAAGTCTATAACAACGCAGTCAGCGATATCTCGTTTCGGTAGCGGAGAAGCCCGAGCGACACTGCGAAGGAGTTCACTACCGACGGCTTGTCTTTGTTGGAGGGGAGACTCTCTATCACATCGCTAGAGGGAGTGTCAATAATAATTAATAAGATTGATTGTGTAATTTAAAGTCTATAACAACACAGTAAGCGCCATCTCGTGTCGGTAGCGGAGGAGCCCGAGCGACTCTGCGATGGAGTTCACTACCGACGGCTTGTCTTTGTTGGAGGGGAGGCTCTCTATCACGTCGCTAGAGGGAATGTCAATAATAAATAAGATTGATTGTGTAATCTAATAAATTCTATAACAACGCAGTCAGCGATATCTCGTTTCGGTAGCGGAGAAGCCCGAGCGACACTGCGAAGGAGTTCACTACTGACGGCTTGTCTTTGTTGGAGGGGAGACTCTCTATCACATCGCTAGAGGGAGTGTCAATAATAATTAATAAGATTGATTGTGTAATTTAAAGTCTATAACAACACAGTAAGCGCCATCTCGTGTCGGTAGCGGAGGAGCCCGAGCGACTCTGCGATGGAGTTCACTACCGACGGCTTGTCTTTGTTGGAGGGGAGGCTCTCTATCACGTCGCTAGAGGGAATGTCAATAATAAATAAGATTGATTGTGTAATCTAAAGTCTATTACAACGCAGTCAGCGATATCTCGTGTCGGTAGCGGAGGAGCCCGAGCGACACTGCGATGGAGTTCACTACCGACGGCTTGTCTTTGTTGGAGGGGAGGCTCTCTATCACATCGCTAGAGGGATTGTCAATAATAAATAAAATTGATTGGGTAATCTAAAGTCTATAACAACACAGTAAGCGCCATCTCGTGTCGGTAGCGGAGGAGCCCGAGCGACTCTGCGATAGAGTTCACTACCGACGGCTTGTCTTTGTTGGAGGGGAAGCTCTCTATCACGTCACTAGAGGGAGTGTCAATAATAAATAAAATTGATTGGGTAATCTAAAGTCTATAACAACGCAGTCAGCGCCATCTCGTGTCGGTAGCAGAGAAGCTCGAGCGATACTGCGATGGAATTTACTTACTACCGACGGCTTGTATTTGTTGGAGGGGAGGTTCTCTATCACGTCACTAGAGAGAATGTCAATAATAAATAAGATTGTATGTGTAATCTAAAGTCTATAACAACGCAGTCAGCGATATCTCGTTTCGGTAGCGGAGAAGCCCGAGCGACACTGCGAAGGAGTTCACTACCGACGGCTTGTCTTTGTTGGAGGGGAGACTCTCTATCACATCGCTAGAGGGAGTGTCAATAATAATTAATAAGATTGATTGTGTAATTTAAAGTCTATAACAACACAGTAAGCGCCATCTCGTGTCGGTAGCGGAGGAGCCCGAGCGACTCTGCGATGGAGTTCACTACCGACGGCTTGTCTTTGTTGGAGGGGAGGCTCTCTATCACGTCGCTAGAGGGAATGTCAATAATAAATAAGATTGATTGTGTAATCTAATAAATTCTATAACAACGCAGTCAGCGATATCTCGTTTCGGTAGCGGAGAAGCCCGAGCGACACTGCGAAGGAGTTCACTACTGACGGCTTGTCTTTGTTGGAGGGGAGACTCTCTATCACATCGCCGTTCGAACCTCGGTCCGTGAACACGTTCAAGTTGTCGCACATTTCAGATATCGTAAACCTTTTATAAACTCAAAATGAATTGCCTTATTTGCGACTGTATAACAAACGACGGCGTCCAGTGCAGTGTTTGTAAACACCACCTGTGTTTTTCCTGCGGTGGTATTACCGAAACTGGATATAGAAAACTGGGAGCTGATCGCAGAGCTTCATGGAGGTGCCCGCAATGCAAGCTCACTCCGTCTGGAGCACTATCTCCCAAGATTCCTGTAACTCCAACTACGGACTCTTCTTCATTTGAACTGGTCCTAACCGAACTCCGTGATATGAAGCGTCAGTTCGCAAGCCTATGCACAGTGGTTGAGGAACTTAAAGAAATTAAAAAGGACGTTTCTGAGTTGAAAGCGTCTTGTGAATTTACATCTTCACGTCTAGATGAATACGACGTTAAGCTGGCTGGTCTCGACCTAAAAATTGAGGAAACATTGAAGTTGCAGGAGCGCCTGGATCGTAGCGAAATCGCAGTTGCTGAGTTAAAGGCGCAGATTGAGTCAATGGAACAATGGACACGCCTAAGTAACATAGAGATAAGAGGTGTTCCATTCAAAAAGGACGAAAACTTGTTCGCAATTGTGGAGAACATTGGTAAGGTCACGGGTTATCCGGTCCTGAAATCTCAACTCAACTATATTGCTCGTGTTCCCACTTACTCTAAGGAAAAAAATATAGTGTTGAGCTTCATCAACCGGTACGTGAAGGAGGAGTTTATAGCCTATACAAGAGCGTTCAAGACTTTGAAAGCGTCCGATATTGGATTCTCGAACATTACCCAGCGTGTCTTTGTTAACGACCATCTTACCCCTGGTGGCAAGAAGCTATTATCCAAAGCGAAACAAAAGGCTAACGACCTGGAGTACAGTCACAAATGGGTGAAGTATGGAAAAATTCACATCCGGAAAACTGATACCTCTCCTATCATAATTATCAACAGGGAAAATGATTTAAACAAAATTATTTAGTCAGTCTTTATTCACTTAATTCACAAGTATTAAATTCTAGACTAACTTTCATCATATTCATTTTAAGTATTTTTCTAATACTCACTTCGTGCCTAGCAGTTTTTTCTGTTCCAATAGATAATGATAATAATACCTACACTTATATTTTAGTCACTTTCGCTTGTTGCCAGACTGTTCATTTAATTTCAATAGCTTTTAATTTCAATATATTTTTCCTATCATTCGTATTCGCATCTTGCCAAATACTGCACAATAATTATACCATGTTAATCTGCTTAATAATTGATAAAATGTTTCTGTCCACTGTGCCGCTCGTCGCAAATGACCTTCGCTATTGTTCACTACTACGATTCTTTTGTTTAGCTTATCGCTGGCCGCCTATTCATAAAACTCGTCTACCTGCTGTCCTCTTGTTAGTTGCTACGCATAATTGGCATGTATCTCGCATGAATACGATTTATTATCGATTAATCACTACTTTTTACTTTAGGATTTGCGAGTCATTGACTAACACTTTTGTTGAATTATTTGTGTGTGAATATTTTTACATACTTTTATTAAGCAGCCAGTCAAGTGAACGCTGTTTTATTATTTCAATGTATTTTAAATTGCTTAAACTTTTTACTTTTAAGAAATGGCGTCGAGTAGTCTTGTTCGTGGTTTAAATATGTACTACCAAAACGCACGGGGCCTAAGAACGAAAACTAATTCGTTTTACCGTAATGTGTGTGCAAATAATTATGATGTAATTTTAATAACCGAGACATGGTTGATCGACGGTATTGCTGACACAGAACTTTTCGACAACAGGTACGTCGTTTGGAGACGAGATAGGGATTATGCATTAACAAATCAAAAAATGGGTGGTGGAATTCTTATTGCTTCACGTAGTGATCTTCTGGTCACCCCCCAAATTACATTCCAATCGAGTGCAGAGGACTTATGGGTGACTTTATCTCTCAATAATAAATCGCCTAACTACCAAAATATCAACCTGCATATTTGCGTTATCTATTTGATCAAACAAAATCTTGGTAATTCATTCTCGCAACAATTATCTAATTTCTTTTCAAATTTAAACCGTCTTTTAAGTGATTATCCTGACGATTGGTATTTGGTGACAGGCGACTTCAACATGAGCCGTATTACCTGGTTACCAACCAGTTACGATAATTCACTTAGCCCGTGTAATTACTATTCAGTTGACGAATGTCTTTTGGTTGATGAGTTATCTATTAACGGCTTAAGGCAATTCAATGGCGTTCAAAATATTTTTGGTGTGACTTTGGACTTAGTCCTGTGTAATAATACCGTTTCTGTAACTGAATGTATCGACCCTTTATCTTTACCCCTCGACCCCCATCACAGTGCTCTCCTGATTCACGTTAACTTTACTGACGCCTGTAGTTTGAAACCCGCTCCCTACTTGAAATATTTGTTTAATAAGGGTGATTACGATTCGATTAATAACGAGATTTCAAAAATTGACTGGGGTAAGGAACTTTCCGTCGGTTCAGTTGACGACGCAGTTAACTTTTTCTATAAGGTTTTCACAAGGTTGAGAGACATGTTTGTCCCTTCTAAAACTGTAGCAAACGGCAAATCTTATCCTAATTGGTATTCAGCGCCCCTTAAAAAAATTATAAAGGAAAAGGCTAAGTATTTAAATAAATATAAAAAATACGGTAATCGCTCTGATTTAGAATCTTTCAAGCAGCTTCGTGACCGGGCAAAAAAGTTGGATGCTACCTGTCATAGCCAGTATATGAATACAATTGAGGAATCAATCCAAAGATGTCCTAAGCAGTTTTGGTCGTACATTAAATCCAAGAGAAAAACTATGAAAGTTCCTGCTTGTTTAAAGTATGGTTCGACTGCTTACATTACTGGTGACTCAATTTGTGAAGCCTTTTCTCTTTACTTTAAATCTACTTTTTTGGACTCGTCTGCCTCACATAACCCACGCGTTGATGTTGACACATCTACCGATGCTGTGTCCTCACTGGCTACCGTTTCGATCGATGTCAGTCAAGTGTGTCAGTTGCTCAAGCACTTGGACCCGTCAAAATCAGCTGGTCCTGACCATCTTCCGGCTATATTTCTAATAAGGTGCTCGCAAACTATAGCTGTTCCCATTTCGATATTATTTCGGAGATCATTGGCTGAGAACATTGTTCCTGATATGTGGAAGAGGGCCTTTATCACACCAGTATTTAAAAAAGGTAATAAAGCCGAAATTACCAACTATAGGCCAATATCCAAGCTGTGTATAGTCTCTAAGGTATTTGAGAGAATTATATATGATCAGGTTTACTCTGCCCTGAAACACTCTTTCTGTCCACATCAACATGGTTTCCTTAAAAAGCGATCCACCGTTTCTAACTTGGTACTGCTAAACTCATTTATATCTGATGCAATGGATTCCGGTGCGCAGGTAGACGTCGTATACACCGACTATAGTAAGGCGTTTGACAGAATAAATCACAAAATCTTAATATCCAAGCTCTTGCTGATTGGTATATGTGGGGACCTTCTAAGGTGGTTTACATCATACATAGAAAATCGATCCCAGGCCGTGGTGGTCAACAACTACATATCTAGCTGGGTTATGGTTCCTAGTGGGGTGCCTCAAGGTTCCTTACTGGGGCCATTGCTATTTGTTATTTTTATTGCTGACATTGGTTCATGTTTTCATCATTCCAAGTTGCTCTGCTTTGCTGACGATATGAAAATCTTTGCTAAAATTAGATCTCGGGATGATGCAATGGCCCTAAACGCTGACCTGGCTCGGCTTGAGAATTACTGTTTGGATAATGACCTAGACCTTAACCCTTCTAAATGCTCTTTTATTTCTTTTAGTCGCAAGCGCAATCCGATTCTTTTTAACTACACTCTTAAAGGTGCTTTGCTTCAGCGTCAGTTAGTTACACGTGATCTCGGTGTGGTACACGATTCCAAATTGTTATTCGATTCTCATGTCGACAATGTTGTGTCTAAAGCATCTAGGTCACTTGGGTTTCTCATGCGTTGCGCTAAGGAATTCGTACATGTTAAAACTTTGAAAATCTTGTTCTGTTCTTTTGTTAGGAGCATTTTAGAATACGCTAGTCAAGTTTGGAATCCTATGTACAATGTATATATTGCACGTATTGAGAATATCCAGAGGAAGTTTATAAGATTTATATGCTACCGAACACAGGTTCCTTATTCATCGACCAATTACTACGACCTCTGTAAGAAGCATCACTTCCTGCCACTTAAACTGCGTCGAACCGTTAGTGACTTGGTGTTTTTGCTAAAGGTTGCATCTGGCTCTATTGACTGTCCCGAGTTGCTGTCACGGATATCACTTAGAGTTCCGGCGAGGACCCTCAGAAATAACCCTATCTTGTTTTTACCCCCAAATCATTCAAATTACAGGCAGAACGAGTTTATGTGGCGTGCTAGTAAAAAATTTAATGAACTTAGTGTAACTTTCAATTTTGATCTTTTTAACACAAGTGTGGCTAGTGTGAGGAATGCGATCAGTGGACATTTTTTCAATACTTGATTGTTTTAAAATATGTAACAAGTAGTTTTTGATACATCTTTCTTTTTGTGTAATCGATTCCAGTGTGTGCGATGCGTGTGACTTAGTTCGTAAGTGTGTATTTAATATTTTTAAATTACTATTTGTGAGGACCTTTAATTGGCCATCTACTTTTATTTGTATTATTTATTACTGTTTGTTGCTGTTGGTCTTCCTAGAAATAAATAAAAATCGCTAGAGGGAGTGTCAATAATAATTAATAAGATTGATTGTGTAATTTAAAGTCTATAACAACACAGTAAGCGCCATCTCGTGTCGGTAGCGGAGGAGCCCGAGCGACTCTGCGATGGAGTTCACTACCGACGGCTTGTCTTTGTTGGAGGGGAGGCTCTCTATCACGTCGCTAGAGGGAATGTCAATAATAAATAAGATTGATTGTGTAATCTAAAGTCTATTACAACGCAGTCAGCGATATCTCGTGTCGGTAGCGGAGGAGCCCGAGCGACACTGCGATGGAGTTCACTACCGACGGCTTGTCTTTGTTGGAGGGGAGGCTCTCTATCACATCGCTAGAGGGATTGTCAATAATAAATAAAATTGATTGGGTAATCTAAAGTCTATAACAACACAGTAAGCGCCATCTCGTGTCGGTAGCGGAGGAGCCCGAGCGACTCTGCGATAGAGTTCACTACCGACGGCTTGTCTTTGTTGGAGGGGAAGCTCTCTATCACGTCACTAGAGGGAGTGTCAATAATAAATAAAATTGATTGGGTAATCTAAAGTCTATAACAACGCAGTCAGCGCCATCTCGTGTCGGTAGCGGAGAAGCTCGAGCGATACTGCGATGGAATTTACTTACTACCGACGGCTTGTATTTGTTGGAGGGGAGGCTCTCTATCACGTCACTAGACAGAATGTCAATAATAAATAAGATTGTATGTGTAATCTAAAGTCTATAACAACGCAGTCGGCGCTATCTCATGTCGGTAGCGAAGAAGCCTGAGGGACACCGCGATGGAGTTCACTTTCGACGGCTTGACTTTGTTGGAGGGGGGGGTCTCTCTATAACGTCACTAGAGGGATAGAGGGATAGACGTTTAGATTATATTCGAATTAGTGTGCGTGATAATAAGAATCGTGTGAAGAAAAGTGTTCAAGGCGACGTTGCAAAGTGATGTGTTTTCGCTAAGGTTAGACAGTGTCAATGCATAAGAGCCGAATCCTCCCCTTTTCGCATCTCATTCAACTGATTATTGATTTTGACTCTTCAAATTTTAATTGACTCTTAAAAGTATAAAGTTATTATTATTAAGAAATAAAGTGTTTAACTGGATACTTATCAAAAGATACGTAACCTCTCTTTCTACTCTTCTACTTTGCTATGACAAACAGGGTCCAAAACTATATCTCTATTTATATACCTACCAACCTTGTAACATGTTGGAATGCAAATAAATTGAAATTGAAAAAAAAGGGCACGACAATGAATAAGCCATATACAACTAGCCAACCTTTCGCCATGGTTAGGCAGTGACAAAAGACAGAAAAAGCTGACCCCCACTTTTCCGGTTCGCTTTCTTAACTACTTTTAAGTATTGTCAATAGGCTATTTGACAGGTTTTGAAAATCCATTTTATATTATGTAGTGGAGTTTAAGGAACCCAGTAAAAGTTTTTTTAAATTCTGGTACATATTTGCTGAAAAATATCAAATTAAAAATTCAATATTTAATTAGCGCGCCAAAACGCTACTTTGACAATATGGCGCTACAATGGGTTCGGTGACGTCACTTGCCTGTATTCTGCATATCATCCACATACGTAGTCAAACGAGGTTTACAAGCAGGTGACGTCATTATAAACTCGACGAATCAGGAGCGTTTTGTGTCACTTGTCAAAACGTTTAAAAAATGCATTTTTATTTACGGATTTTTAAATAAATTTATAATTATTTTCAACTTGCGTTGATGAAAAACCATTTTTAAACTCATAATTTATACTGATAACAGTAATTGACACTTTATTTTTCGCATTGTCAAATAGCCTTTTGTATTGCAAAATATCAAAATCCTAGAGGCCGGGTGCGGTTTCACCCGCGTGGTTCCCGTTCCCGTGGGAATTTTGGGATCATTTATAGCCTATGTTACTACTTGGGGTCTAAGGATTCTCTATACCATATTTCGTTAAAATCGGTCCAGTAGTTTTTGAGTTTATTCGTTACATACAAAAATACAAATCTTTCCTCTTTATAATATTATAGTATAGAAGTATAGATAATTGGCTTTTAAAAAAAATAATGCAGCTAAGTGATTTAATAAAACATTGTTACGAATACAATGTTGTTATGATAGTAAGGTAATGTTACAAACAATGTTGTATCACTGCATTCTGAAAAATAAATGATTTGATATGATTTGAAATGCTTTAACATTAGTGGAAGATCATTGAAGCGAATATAAGAAATCTTACTTGCATATCCTGTCCAAAAGCACGGGATCGGGGAAGTTGAGTGCAGCCATGGAATAAAGTAGATCAGCTGACTTCTTGAGGTCGATGACCCCCGCCTGCCGCGTGATGTTGTGCGACAGCGCGCGCAGCAGGGGAGTACTCCGACGGCCTTTCTGTTGGAGAGCCTTCATCACCTGCAAATAGATATTATTTATGATTTTGTAATTTTTGCATTTTTCAATGCTATTTTTATACTTATGGTAAATTTTAAACAGAAAAATATTGGAAAAAATTAACTCGGCCACAAGTGAATTCTCATACGGGAATCGAACCCGCGACCTTTGGAAATCCGGTCCAATGCTCCGGATCCAAGAGCATTGGACCGGATTTCCAAAGGTCGCGGGTTCGATTCCCGTCTGAGAATTCATTTAAAATTTACCATAAATAGATATTAGTTTTGAGGGGTTATTAGATGGAGGTCATGTTTGGCTTTAGTCATGTTCCATATTTGATCATGTTCGGTTTAAGTCATATTCTACTTTTGGTCATACTCTGATTTGGTAATGTTTTGTTTTAAGTAAGTAACCAAGTAAATGGGTGATTTAGCTATTTGAGTCGGCGGTCGAAATCAGAAAATGAAATAGATGAAATAGAATAGGAAGATCAGCGCTGGCCAAAAGCCATGCATTATGCTGAGTCGGGACCGTTTTGGGACAAACGGCTTTTAGTCTTATACGTGTTTTTATTTTTATTCGTATGTACTGTCTTTTGTTTGTCCCAAATAAACTTACTTTTCTTTCTTTCTTTCTTTCAAATAAAATATATATTTATTTTTTATTTTTTTGCAAATATTGTGTTCTATATCGTTGACCTACACCATGACCGTCTAACGGTATAGCTTGTGCCATCGCTATAGCTATCTAACTTCAAACTCTCATAAAAACCTTCGACGATAGGGTATTAGCCTAATTCCTACATATTTCTAATCGTCTATTGGATTCACTATTGCATTTTTAGTATGAAAGTGATAGCGTCAGCGAGAGCCCTTGTAGGGGGTTTGTAAAATCGATAGCTATAGCAGCCTCGCTCGATTGACAAATTAACACCTTATTTATATATACTAGCTGTTTCCCACGAGTTCATCCGACATCAACCTCTTTTTTCGCAAATTCAGTAAAAAGTAGCCTATGACCTTCCTTGGGCCTCCAACTATCTGCATAACAAATTTCATATAAATTGTTCCCGCGGTTTAAGAGTGAAGAGGTAACAAACAGACAAACACACTTTCGGATAATGTTAGTATGGATTTTTATATAGCAGTTTATAATATTACCTGTGGTTTTAGAAAGAGTCGCATTATCATAGGCTACAAGCTACAGCGTAATAAATACATATATTTTTAAGTTATTTCATTAAACCAGTTTTCAAGTATTAAACCCTTTTTGCTAAAAATGCACCAATAGTGTTCGTTCACACTCGCTGATTTTGAATCTCTATTTCTAGTGTACCTGTTGATTTTTTTATCACATGTCATTACAACTATTCGGCCGCCCTGGTTGTTAAAATATGATTGGATACTGACTGCACTTGGGCCCCGTAATCTAGCCCTACACTATCAAGAAAACATATCAACATTCAACAAATTCATTGAACAAAACTATTGCATGTTGACATACGCTTTTGTTGATTATGTAGGACAAACACGTTGAAGAACAAGCTTTTATTTGATCTTTTGTTCAAAAGAAATGTTTACTACAACTTGTTATCAAGTTTAGAATAGCACTATTCTTTTGCCAATAGTGATAAGAGGCGACAAGGAGATGTTCACTAAGATTCGTGAAGAGCTTCTCATAATAATAATTACGAATTGCAATCGGAAATGTGTTGCAATATCGTCAACAACTAAACTTCACCATCCTCAAATGCATAATCATTGCTATGTTTATTGGCTGACATAAAATAATCATAAATTATATCAACCTTTATCATTTGTGGCAATGTCAAATTAGTAATAAGCCTTGCTGCTTCATCATCACCGGTGACACCGAGCACTGTTCCCAAATCTTCAGCCATAGTCAATGAGCTCATGGCTTGAGTGGTGGGTGTTCGAGCTAGGATCCGACATAGCTTCAAGAATCGAGGATCCTTCTCGAAGTCTGTAATCTTCACCTTGTTGCTGTTTGACCACTCTGATAATACTGACACCAACTGTAAAGATAATTAATGATGTTTTGTAATAAGGGTAACCTACAACATACCAGTCTTATAGGTACCTACTTTCATGGATGGATAGGAGAATAGGCCATGAACCACCACACCTATTCTCCTAATCCATCTTATGGAAGGCCAGTGCCCCAGCAGTGGGGACAAAAAAAATGGCTGATGACATAAGTACTGTCACACTGTCTTTGGTATATCTGTATAGTATACTGTATTGGCATAAAATCTTAAATTAAATAAGGCACATACATAACATATGAATTACATAAAAATAAATCATATTCTAAATACATTTAAGCATATATTTTACTACGATATGAAATTATTAAATGATTATTTTACTACAATATATTGAAATATTTCTGTATTAAACCATTACTATGAATTACATAATAATGATTAAATGATAGCCCACACACATTGGCCTATAGTCATTACCTAACAACTAAATAGACCTATAAAGAGAAACATACTTTCAATGCATGACGTCTTGAGACAACTGCATTTTCGGCGACAACTAGCAAACTGTCAATGTCATTTGCCTTTAAGATCTGGGTGTCCAGTAGCTGAACTTTGCTCTGCTTCACCGACTTCAGGCTAGGCTTCTTGTCAGTTTCTTCTGGTGCATTGAGTGATGCAAATGCGGCCGCTACAAGACCTGAAACAATTGATTTAATCTTGTAACAATTTTAACCTCTCAGGCCTCGAGTTGTGAGACACAATAGATATTCCATTATTCGGTTAAAATTTAGAATCGTGCGGCACGATTTAAGTGCTAAGGGGGTGCGGGGGGGAGCGTGGGAGGGCCGATACTACTCCCATTACAAGGTAATACATAGTTATGAAGATATTAAACAAATAAAATTTTCTATAGCTATCGTAATATTGGTTTTAAATAAAAAAAAAAGAAATTTCTGGCGCTTCGCGGGCCGCTGCCATGGCACGCTCGCTGCGCGCGTTAAAATTTAGAATCGTGCGGCACGATTTAAGTGCTAAGGGGGTGCGGGGGGGAGCGTGGGAGGGCCGATACTACTCCCATTACAAGGTAATACATAGTTATGAAGATATTAAACAAATAAAATTTTCTATAGCTATCGTAATATTGGTTTTAAATAAAAAAAAAAAAGAAATTTCTGGCGCTTCGCGGGCCGCTGCCATGGCACGCTCGCTGCGCTCGCTCGGCTCGCGCGCTTTAAAAAATATACCTAGTTATATGTCCTGTTACATATATAATCCTGACCAACTTAACTTGACTCAGCGGCATACCCAATGTGATATTTTACTATTGTATAAAATCGTTAACAATTATATTGACTCCCCTTTCCTCTAAATTGTTTGAAGTTTAGGTGCCCCCGATCAGGCTCACGAAAGAAGGATCTGTTTTGTATACCTTCTCCTAAGACTAAACATTTGTCTAACACCTTCATTTACCGAGCGTGTCAATCTTTTAATAAGATTCCTCCTGAAATAGACATGTTTAATAGCATGATCGCTTCTGTGAAGCGAAGCGTTAGGAAGTATGTTTCACAGTAGTAAGTTTTTTTAGCCCCACGCAAAAATAGGGGTGTTATTATAGTTTTTTTTATAATTTTATTCTTTTTGTCTCCCCTTAGTTATTAGACTGTAATGCCAGTACCTACCCAAGGTTTGTTCTTTTTGTAGTAAGTACAGATAATACCAATTCTTTTTTAATTCTATGTAAGATTATTACCTTTGTCCATTGCTCAAACATATGTTTTAGTAATAAGTGGAAACTTTGCTGAATTAAGATATATTTAGTTATATTATAAGACAAATTGTATACTTATAAGACAAATTGTATAGTTTGTTTCCCAAATAAACTAAATAAATAAAATAAAATATGTATATTATACTAGCTTTTATAGAAAGACATTGTTTTATGGGTTTCGCTGGCCGCTGCTGCGACTCGCTCGCTCGGCTCTCACAATACATATTATTTTATAAAAGTTAAAAAAAAACTTTTCTGGTGCTTCGCAGGCTGCTTATGTAGTTTTATTTACGGCCTTGGTGTCAATGTTTAAGGTGACAGCAGACATTTCAGCTTCTTTTTGCGTTTTGTTTCACGGCATTGCATAGACAAGTTATTTTTTTTTCTTTACGACAAATCAAACTATGATAATGCGAGGTGAATTAGCGTTTCGTTTTAGATTTTAACCGTTTTGAGGTTAAAAATTGTTTTTTGGTTTTCTCTAAATCGATACATTAGCTTGTATTAAGTGTAGTGGTAGTAGTAGTGTTTGGGGGATGGGTGTACCCCCCCTTAACAACCCTTCCACTTTCAACCCTTAAGTTGTGCCGCACGATACTAAATCCAACCCTTTTTTATAATCTAGGATAAGTAATTAATAAGACAAAAGAAGTCTACAAAATACTACTAAATAAGAGGTGCTTTCGCAGAAGTGTAGCATAAAAGAAAGTGCAAAAGATTAAATAGTTACTTGCATAAAATACCATAATAACCACAAACCACTTAATTTTAATTATTTTGATGTTAATTTATGGTTTAATTTTGTATATAAACAAAAACTGAAAATTTTCATATAAAATAAAACTTGTACAAATAAATATAGGACACAAATCATCAATACAAAGCCTACTTGTTATAGGTAACTTAAATTGCTGATTTATGTCCCACCTTTCCTATTACCTGCATTCTCTTTACTGGTCTCGGGCAAACCAGACGTGTGTTTATCAGATACACTTCTGGACTCACTCTTATCAGTCTTGAACGCAGCAGCGCCGGTACTCGAATATTTTCGTACAGTCGCTCTGGATCCTAACCTCCAAATCACTGCACCACTGAATTTCAACATCTAACGAACAATACAAACAAGATATAAGTTAATACTATTTAACTGATTCAGGCACAATTTGCGATGTTAAGTGATAATAAAAGGTTACAGATTTATACGAACATTCTGATATAAATTAGCTAAAACTGCTCTTCTTACATCACGACCTTAGAACCTCTATTTAATCATAATTTTACAAACACAATAGCGATACATCATTAGACCCTGGATTTTTACCTTTTTTAATATAAAATACAGTATTTTATTACAAATTTCCTTAAATTTTCAACATTTGGTAAATAAAAATTTCAAGGTTTTGACATAATCGCTGTCATCCATCCGTCAAAGTCCATCAGTCAGCGGGGCGCTGCACAGGCAGAGCTGCAGCTGCAGACTGCAGAGCAGTGAAAGTGAACCAAACGTTGCTTTTGTAATAGGTTTTAACTAACCAAAATTGTACATAGGTAAAGTATAGTATTTTTGTATAGCTATACAAGTGTACCTAGCTATTTTTATATTTTATGATGTCTATTAAAATATAAACATTATTATTTAATGTTATTGATGTTATATCGAAACGAAGCTGCTAGGGATGCCTGTGTCAGAAATTGATATGTCCTAATCCTATCTATTTTATCTACTCATAGTAGTTCACTGTAACGAAATGATTTTATCTTGTTTTCTCATTCTCATTTTATTATTATGGCCTGTGCCCCAGCAGTAGCGGAGATGAAATAATAAAATATAGAAAAGGCTGACAATGAAGGTATGATATGGCGTAATTTTAATTTTACTTTTGATAAATTAATAGTATTCCAGATGTTTTTTGTCGGGAACACCCCAATAACCCGAAACACTTAATTCCGAAATTCAAAAACCGGCCAAGTGCTAGTCGGACTCGCGCACCGAGGGTTCTGTAAAATATTTTTTATTAAATGATGATGAGGTTACTAAAAATTTACGGTTTTCGCAATTTTTCCTTTATCTGTACTATAAGACGTTACTTCGTACCAAATTTCAAGATTCTATTCATTCTTTAGTTAGTTCTTCCGTGTTTAGTAGATATTAAATTAATAATATAATGAATTGAATATTAAATCTTCAAAAGAAAACATTTAAAATTAAAAAAAAATATGAGTATGTATTCTAATATTAATTTAACGATTTAGCAGTAATTGACAAATAAATTTAAATTAAAGATTGAATATTCCAACACATTCATGCTTGCTTGCTTCCTTGCATGCATGCTTGCTTACCTTCATGCTTAAGCCATTACTGTATTTACAAGGCGTATAGGGAAATATTTCGGATTACATAGTAATAATAAAATTCGGAATTTTAATGACCTCTTTAAAAGTGGTACAAGGTTCAGAAATAAAGCTGTCAGAGTCGCTGCACAAGCCAAAAATGACGTTTCATATTAGTCCCTTTTTTCCCACATTTATTATAAACTTGGCGCTCTATCTGTATGTAACATTCGATTGGATCATTCGAGATATATCGACTCGACTCGACGTGAGAAGTGTGAGTGTGAGTGAACGAACATCACTATAAACTTCTTGCTCTTTGATAATTTTGCAAAGCTACTGTGCGTGGGAGATTTGTTGTGATTTTTGTTATTAATTCCAGTGAAATACTGTTTCAGACGTATATGATAATGAAAATGGTAAGTTTAGTTAGTTCATTTAGTTGAAGATAGTTTCGTCTGTAAGAAGGTTGTCTTGTAAAAATTTTCAAATGAATGTTTGACAGGACCTGTTAACGATTTTAGGGAATAATCCGTTGTATTCATCGTACAATAATACTTCATATATTTCTTTGTTTCATTGTGATTCGAGATAGATGAATAGAAAATTCAGGCTTCACAAATATATACTGATCGAATGCATTCTGTCAAATAGAAGGTATTCACACCCTAAATTGCAACTTACCTACCTTCAAATAATTTGATAATGTAGGTATGGTGCTTATATTATTACACATACATAACCCTATATTTAACACCTGAATTATCAAAAAATCACATGAATTGCTCTGCACTCCGACTGCAATTTAAACTGCTACTGTAAACTTTCTAACAGGAATCTAAATTTTCTATACCTATAATACATAACCAAATTGTATGTCCCACAGACAATCCAGTAAATATCCATAATTAATGTAGGTGCAAAAATAAGGTAGTTATTAAAAGTTACTTCTAAATAACATTATACCTGCTGTTGGATACTTATTAGAAGTTGTCACAATGTTCGACATTATTTTATTGTGAAACAATTGCATATTTGCTCACACAGTAAATTCCTTGCAGGGTTGGCAAGCACAGCAACAAATGTGAATTAAATCACTATTAATGCCACACTGCCACGTACCTCAACAAAGCCACATTTAGCATTGGTTGGGTTGTAGATGTTTTCTGGAAACATAACTAACATATTTAAGTGCTTTATTTTAATTGTAAATGCTTGTCTTTTTAGTATGTAATACAAATAGTGATTAAATCTCAGCAAACTAAATTACAAACTTGTCAATGGCCCATGGAACAAAGCATGTAAGGCAAGAGAAAAAATAATAAAATTAGACACACAAATATATGAAAGTTACCAAAGTACTAGACATTAGGTGTGCCTCAAGTAGAAATTTTAATTCTTAACCACCTGTGTTATAATTTTATCATGTTTTTTGCACATGGATAGAGCTTGAGCCTAAATCTGCACTCTGGGTATCAGTATTGAGTTCAGTGGGCCTACCATGAGTTTTTCTTTCCGTTTACTGTACAGTAAAAGGGAGACATGTTGTTGCGGATCTGTACAGCGCCTCTAGTGGGCACTAGCAGAACTACAGATTCTCATACAAAATGTCTCCCTTTTACTGTACACCCACAGATGGCTAGTGCGTCGTATTTTGTAGTAATTTTGCAGTTAATTTATAATTTGTATTTAAATAGAATAATAAACTCGTGGTTAAAAATTATTAAATCTTTATTCCTCATGATGTAACAATTATTCTGGTTCAAATTTTGCTCAATAATATTATCAGAGAACACAGGAGGTAGACAGGAGAAATTCACAGTTAACTTAAAGCGATTTTCAAAGTTTTTTGGTTTAGAATTAAATCAATGACAATTCAAAATTCCGAGGCTGTTACGAACTTTACGACTATTAATAATAATATAATATAAATATTAATAATAATATAAAAGATATTCTTCAGATTGTTTTTAGTTTAGAACAGTAGTTCAATCCAGGTGCTCTAAAAAGTGCATTTTATGAAAACCTTTCTCTGCAATTTTGGGTTTAATTAAAAAGTTAATCAAAAGTTATAGAAAGTGAGGCCGCTATGAACTATGCCAATAGCCATTCTGCACTATTGAATAAGTCAAAATTGTTAATAATTTTTTGTTTTTGAGATCAAGAACACCAAAGTTGGCCATTTTACGTGAAAATCACCGTCGAGATGTAATATAGCTCTTAAGGTGGCTGGGGTGTCTACACCTGGCCACACTATAAGATGATGAAAGATGAAGCAAGGTATCCAGGTGGTACCCTAGAGATGATGGGAGGCTGGCAGGTAGAAACTGGATGACAAGAACAGCCAGAGAGAGGGAGAAGTGGAAGAGTGTGATAGGCTTTTCCTGGGAAGAAACAGAGGATCACAAACAAAAAAGAATACTTAGATTTAATCAGTTTTAATGAGGTACTTATCTATGTAAAACTCTGATTGAAGGCTATTCATATTATTTTTGGATTATTTTTGGAGAGGGGACACCAGCTAGGCCGGACGGGTGATCAGTCTCCCTAGTTGGAACCATTTCACCCAATTCCCCGTAGGCTATTCACAAAAAAAACAATATTTTTTTTTGAGTGAGGGGAATGCATTTACGCATACCAAATGGTTATGCCGGGCTTAGCTGACTCCTCAGTCCATCCGGCCTCAAAAGGCTTATTAGGGGGATGGGAAGAGGTACTACCAGTTAAACCCCTCACTACTTGCTCTGTCACCGCCATAAGGTCCTCGGTCCAAGTCAAACCAGGCATAATACTTCTCATTAGTCTAAGAATACTTCTAGTCTAGCTAGCCCTTGTGGACATTCGCAATAACTGTTATTAATTGTAGCACAGCACATCCCGACACTGATCTTCACATATCTTTTATGTTTAATTGAGGAAGTTCCCCGTAGTAGAGTTTGTTTGGCAACCATTGTTTTGAAGAATAATAGATTTATTGAAAAAGCCTATGTCACAAATAGGACTTTAAGGCTGGGAATGCTCGTCAGATTTTTCTCTCGGACAGTCTGATCCCCTACCGCGCAAGTGGCGTCGTCATCGAAATCGGCTTTATTTGACAGATGGATGTGACATATTGCTGGTTCTTTTTGACACAAATGAAAAAATACCTAAGACTTAGAGCAATATGTCACACCCATCTGTCAAATGAAGTCGATGTCGATGCCGACGACACTTGCGCGGTACTGGGGCAGACTATCGAAAGGCGCTCGTGCCATACATTTGTTAGAACACTCATGACACATCCGAACCGATAGTCGAATCAGACGTCCGAGTCGGAAAGAACGCTACGCGTTTACGGTAGGTATAGTAGTTCCACTTTGCCGACTATCGCTATAATCAACGATAGAAATACTAGCGGTCGCCCGCGGTTTCACCCGCGTGGTTCCCGTCACGTGGGTATATCTGAATAAAAATTATCCTATGTTTTAATCCAGGCTATTATCTGTGTGTGCCAATGTGCCAAATTTCATCCAAATCCGTTCAGTAGTTTTTTTGTGAAAGAGTAACAAACATCCATCTAAACATCCTGACAAACTTTCGCATTTATAATATTAGTCGGATAGGAAGTAGGATCACAAACTTCATAAATCACAAAGGCCGAGGGCCAATCGCACCCAGCGTGCGCGTGCGTCACCCGACTACGAAAATAGTCGTAGTTCCCGTAGTAGATTATTTTCTTATTGGACGAACGTGACATTTTCTTTATTTATCCAGCAGTGACAGATTGTGTGTGACGAAACTTGACTAAAATTAGGGTCAGACGCAAGATTGATTGATCCAATGACAGAACGCCCTTTCTCTGTGATGATTGGTTAGGTTTGGAGATCTACTATTTATAAAACAACTAGTGGTTGCTCGCGGTTTCACCTGCGTAGTTCCCGTCCCCGTGGGAATAACGGGATGAAATGTTGGCTCAGACGCAGAATGTCTATTTCTTCTTAATAATGTCCACTGGTCGCAACAGCACCCCGACCGCCTCACGGTACAGCTTGTGGTATCGCTATAGCAGGGTATTTTTCAAACCCCCTACAAGGGCTCCCTCTGACACTATCACTTTCATACAAAAAATGCAATAGTGAATCCAATAAATGAATAGAAATATGTAGGAAACAAAACCCTATAAACCCTATCGTTGAAGGGTTTTATGAGAGCTTGAAGTTTGATAGCTATAGCGATAGCACAAGCTATACCGTTAGGCGGTCGGGGTGCAAGTCTCTTTCTCAGAATGTCTCTTTCGCAAATTGTCTCCTTTGCAAAATGTCCCTTTCGCAGAAAATACATTTCGCAAAAGGCCTTTTCGCATATTGTCCCAATTTTGTGTCAAATTGGGGAAATAGACGTTTTTCGAAAGACATTTTGAGAAAGGGACATATTGCGAAAGAGATATTCTGCGAAAGAGACCAGCCCCCTAATTATTTAATAAAATTTCAAAATCTATCACAATCCCGTTCAAAGGTATTGTGATTGTGGTGGTGATTTATGGAATTGTCTAACTTAAAGACGCAATCGCGTTCGGTACGAATGATGTTTGAAATGACACTTCATTTAACACTTCTCCATACATTTGAAAGATATTTTCGTCTGTCATTTTGCTTAGACAGTTAAATTTCGTTCATTCAATACCTTTCAAAACGCGTCCCGATCACAATCCCTATCAAATGAAAAATAGTGACACCCTGAAGTATTTTATGATTTTGTAATTTTTGCATTTTTCAATGCTATTTTTATACTTATGGTAAATTTTAAATAGAAAAATATTGGAAAAAATTAACTCTGCCACAAGTGAATTCTCAAACGGGAATCGAACCCGCGACCTTTGGAAATCCGGTCCAATGCTCTAACCGCTGAGCTACCGAGACCCTGAAGTATGTAAATATCTTTCAAATGTTAAGATGATAGGAATTGCGATAGATTTTAAAATTAGAAAATTAGCCTCCTGTTGCGACCAGTGATGAGAAGAACACATAATGAGAAGTGTACATTTCATAACCAGATAGCAGCGAGTAAAATATAGTAGTAGTTAGCGTCATTATTATTACTCCGCGAATTGGTTGAAGTTATGCCTACTGATAGGCGCAGGAGTCTGCTCTTGGCACTTAGTCGTGGGCCACACTGGAGCGGCGGGTTTTGCGTCCGCGATGAGCGGGAAAAACAACTATATTGAGACGGACGGGAGGCGCCACGTTGCCGCGTCCGGCGACCGCGTCAGGCGACGCGACCGCGACCAGCGGAGGGAATAGTACGTGTTCGAGCGTCCTGCGGATTATTCAAACCGTTTTGATTTTTCCGCGATGCAAAACATAAATACGGAGGTGTTTGCTTTATTTATGAAATATATGATATATGTACATGAGTGTAGATAAAGTAGTGTATGAGACTGCACATAACTCGGTATTAAAACACTCGTGGGATACAATGGAAAACCCCACTGCCCACGACTTAGCCCCATGTATCTGACAGCTCTCCTCTTGTTGACAGGCGGGGGCCGATGGCGTCGGTGCAGCTCTCTGAGCGCGCCCGCTCCCCGCCCCCTCCCGAGCCCTGCGCAGCTCCTACCGTGAGTAAAACATCAGTATTAGCCATTTAAATGTCCGCTATGTTGGGACACACTATGTTTCTCCGAGAGTGGTGGGTGTCCTGTGTGAAAAACTAAAATATTGGCTTGACTTCACCTATCAATGTTAATATTTTAAGAAGCTCAGCGACTGTTACCTGAAAAGCTTGCATATTCCAACTTAACTTACAATAACAAGGGGACAACATCAATTTAATAATAACAAAGGATGTAATTTCAAATTTTCTTTGAAAATTTAAATTTATGAAGCAAAATATTAGTCGGCGCGAATTTTCCCAGTTTATAAACTTGTCACAAGTAGAATAATTTTTAGGCCTAAATGCCTTGATGAGGATATTCAGACAAACAATTCAACAATTTATTGCCCTGCATGATGACTTCAAAATGGGATTTAAAGATATTCTGACGATGGAAATACCATTATGAGTCGTAAATCCATGTCATGAAACGGAAGTGGAGAATGTGATATTCATGAGAAGCTACTCGAGCTACAAACCAACCCAAAGCAATTCTGATCGACATTCCTTCGACCCAATTTATCTTTTTAGTTGCCGAAAATTCATCCATATATTATGCCGCCTCGCTCTTGTTCTGCTGAGCTTCCCTAATGAATATGGGCCATCAACTGCATGCGTAGCATGAGCATTTTTTTCGCGTGAGCGTATAGTCTGTCGCGCTCACACCGTACTAATATGAGCGGGACAGACATCGCGAGATAAGCGTCGACAGCGTGTCGCAGTGCGCATGCTACGCTGGCTATTCCCCAAAAATGTATCTTTATTT
The DNA here is from genome assembly GCA_910589605.1 of Chrysoteuchia culmella. Taxonomy (NCBI): domain Eukaryota; kingdom Metazoa; phylum Arthropoda; class Insecta; order Lepidoptera; family Crambidae; genus Chrysoteuchia; species Chrysoteuchia culmella. The sequence continues at coordinate 20,394,864 of OU342654.1, read as the reverse complement.
TTAAGTATGTTTGATTTTGCCGCCCGGCTGTGTCAATTCATGCCGACCTGAATATACCGCCCCTAACAGCAACTAACAGTCGTTATATTCTGTTCAACCCTTTATTAATGTGTTGTTGAAACACTTAAAATAAAATGGCATGTATTTTGACTAATAAGGAACATTTAACAGCAAACTAATTGTTCTGGTTCTGGGGCCGTACCGCGCAAGTGGCGTTTGCATCGAAATCGGCTTCATTTGACAGATGGGACACATTGCTGCTTATTATTGATACAAATTAATCTGTCAAATGTAGTCGATGTCGATGTCGACGACACTTGCGCGGTAGGGCAAGTGGCATCGGCATCGCAATCGGCTTCATTTGGCAGATGGATGTGATACATTGCTGCTTCTTTATGACACTAATGATAACTTACCAAAGACCAAGAGCAATATGTCACATCCATCTGTCAAATGAAGTCGATGTCGATGCCGATGACACTTGCATGGTACAGCCCCTGGTGTCTTCATGTCGATATAGATGTTTTCGGACAGATATTTGAGTTTTGCTGTCATACAATAAAATGATGAGGGGGTTCTAGCCCTTCGTTTAAGACAGCTTTCAAAGTGCTACAATCCGGGGACGGTGTCCATACAATTTTGTACATTGTTATTTATATTTATTGTCAATGTTTTTTTAAATCTACATCAAAGCGGCTTTCAATGAGTATTTTATTATAAACCAAGTTTCATACAAAAATCTGAAAATATAAGGGATTGTTTCCATTATTTTATTACTAAAAGTAATATTATTTTAATTATTGCTTCATGTCTTGCTACGGAACCCTAATTAACTAGTATGGGGAATGAACTGGTCATCATCTAGTTAAGTACCTGATAACGGCACTAAACTTGACTCAAAAGGTCCAAACGAATCCGCCAGATATTTTTCTCTGAGTGGCGGGATTTCGGTACTTTATTCCCCCACCTATCTCGAAGTTCAAAATGCGTACCGGCGGAGCTATTACCTAAAAATTAGCAATTATCGCGCAGATATCGCGCGCTCGCAGCGAAACGTCAATTTCTTTTTTTTTTTATGAATGACGGGGCGACTCTGAGCAAGGAGTATGATGAACATACCTGATGTTAAGTATTGATAAGGCTGAAGATGGAAGCGGAAATAAAAATGTTTTACGTATGTGATTCCTGGCTAATCGCTCGCTGATGGTTTGTATAGCGGCGTCTCACTCTCGCGCTCCTATCTAGGTGCGAGAGTGAGACACCGCGTGTTGCTATGACACTAGCGCCAAAAACAATTTGGTAGCAATAACAAGAACTAAATGAATGGACATTGTAGTTCATCGTTTGTTCGGCAGAGACCGCACTGTTAATACGTGACGTAAAGCAATTATCGCGTAATTACTGCTGTCGCGTTGCTTTTGCAAAGATAGAATAGACCCGCGGGTGGCTTAGTTGGACGTGTATTACATTCGTACCCAGTGGCATTGCTGTACTCAAAATTTTCTACCTTTTTGTTAATAGAAAACGGACTAAAACTGAAGCCGAATATTGATAATTTGCTGCCAATCCATTAATTACATCCCTCTCATTAAAATTATGTCTATTTTGTGATTGTCATTATAGAAGTTACATTATTAAAGTTTAATTCTAATTCGTATAAATACAACACAAGCAAGTTTATTATTAATTTATTTGCCCCTTAAAATAAATAAACTTCTCTTTTTCTAGCAAATAAAAACACAAGCAAATATACTTTTTATTTTTACCACTCCCAACCAGGGTAGGTCTCCGAACGGGGAGTTTCTAAATAAAATAAGTGAGAATTGATTTTTTTCTTGTGCTGTGAGTAGATGTCAAAGAAGTAAAGTGCGATGGAATCGTCAAATAATTAACCAATCAATTCTCACTTTTCTCATTCACGCAAATTTCCATAGTTAGATCTAATTTTCATATTTTTTTACGAGTTTTGGGAATATGGTAGTAATGTAGCTGCAGGGAATCAGCAAAATTTCGAAAGTGGTCTTTGAGAAAAAAAAGTTTATGATTTTGTCATTTTTGCATTTTTCAATGCTATTTTTCATTCAGACGGGAATCGACGGGGATCGATTCCCGTCTGAGATTTCACTTGTGGCCGAGTTAATTTTTTCCAATATTTTTCTATTTAAAATTTACCATAAGTATAAAAATAGCATTGAAAAATGCAAAAATGACAAAATCATAAATTATTGGCAGTTGCATCTTAATCCATCGTTAAACACCTGAAAAGATGTTTCTTTCGAATGCAAGGATATTCCTAGCATTGATGTAACAACGCTGGCCTACAGCGTATTAAAAATAAAAACATTTTATAAAAAAAAATCAAACCGACTTCAAAAAGTAAAAAATAAAACTTTTGGAGTCGGTGCCAGCCAGGGCATTCTACATTGCACTTCTATTAACTATATATTTTTTTGGCCTTAGCTAGCTAGCACCGACTCCAAAAGTTTTATTTTTTACTTTTTGAAGTCGGTTTGATTTTTTTTTATAAAATGATTTTATTTCAGATTTTTTAGTTACATCATGTGCCGTTACTTACACTAAAAATCAGCCCATACACAACAATGTCATCTAGGTAAACGACTACTTGCCAAAAGGTGATTGATATTTTTCAAGATTATGAAAAAAACTACTAGCCAGATCTTTGTAAAAATTATATGGGACCAAATTGACAGTGTACCCGATCGAACAAAAAAACAATTATTAAAATCGGATCACCAACACCAGAGTAATCGGTATACATACATCAGACAAAAAAAAATAAAATAAATACGCGTTGAATTGAGTACCTCCCTCCTTTTTGTTGAAGTCGGTAATAAAAGTATTGGAGAATTTCGACGGTGGTTCGCAAGTCTCGGTAGCTCAGCGGTTAGAGCATTGGACCGGATTTCCAAAGGTCGTCGATTCCCGTCTGAGATTTCACTTGTGGCCGAGTTAATTTTTTCCAATATTTTTCTATTTAAAATTTACCATAAGTAAAAAAAAGTTTGTTACCCTATGCTCCGAGTTCCCTTTCTGACTACGGCTGCGCAGTGACAACGATAAGTCTTTCCTACTTCGGACATCACACATAACAAACCCTGCCTTCCTCGGTAGGGTCTTCTCTACCCACTGCCCGGGGTAAATAACTTTTATAATCTATTAAAATACGCAATATTATTTTAGGTGAATCTCATCGGTAACATCGCTGCGCCACTTGTCACCCTGGCGAAGTTCAGATGGACCGCGATCCGGCATTCATCCAAAGGTAATAAACAACAATATTTTTAATCATCCCTGTAATGACAGATCCGGTATACAAACGTGTATCCATGTGTATCCACGTGATTCCATTGATCTGGGATGCGATTGCGTAAGGTAATTCATTTGACAGTTCATATCGTATTCGATTGGCTGCAATTTGTATGGAATGACATATAATATGATACAATATGAACTGTCATATGAATACGATTGACTTTACGCAATCGACTAGCTGATTTCAAGATAAGTTGTTGTTGGTTGCGTCAGACAGATCTCATAAAACGGATATCAGATTCAGAGCCCTTATTACAAGTTGACATTTACTGTCAACGTTTTCGATAACTACCGGCTAGTTGATTATCTAACTCTTTTGATTAGCTAACAGATTTTGATTGAAATTGATTGAAAATGCAGTTATATTGCTGCTTTAGTAAGATAGTTGTAACATTGATTTTTACTAAAGCAGCAATGTGACTGCACTTTCAATCAAAAGTTTGTTAGAAACAAGTTACATAATCAGGGGGCGAATGCTCTACACATGTAGATAAAACATTCATATCTGTAGATATGAAAAGGACAAAGCGATAGTTTTCGAAAACTATTCTAGTTTGCACAGACTATTTTTATTTTAATCTAGCTAGCAATTTAGAATTAACATTTAAAGTGAATTGCTAAAGGAGGTGGATAATGGCATTGACTGCATAAATCTGCCAAAAATGCGCCTGAAAAACTCGACAACTTTGCTCTTTCCATTTTCGTTCAGACTCAAACGAGTTAATGGATAACGAGCTTTATTAACCACGTGATAAACTCGATTTCCGCGTGGCGACAAACTGGATCGATAGCTGCACAGGTTCGATCTCCGACCTACTCACACATAGGAATTTTTCCCCCCGGGCATGAGAATTTTTATGGTTTTCGATGCTCGAATTTTCGGTTTGTTGACCTCTGATATTGAAAACGATGAAAATTAACTGGGCTATACTAATCCATATTAAATTATAATTAAACCTAATATTTTATTAGAACTCTTTTGTTTGAATGCTTTAAGAAAGATGACTCGCATTTGATTGAGAATTATTTATTATTATTGAACGCGCAAGCAATATGACAACGTCGTCTGGACGGTAACACTAATTGTTCTAGCAAACACGAACCTATCAAGCAGTGTTGTGACTGCTGAGAAGTTACAGATAGCAGAAACTATCAATAAACACAATAGTCCGCGAACCAGGGCCCAAAATTGGTCGGTCATTTCCTCTCGGATATCGGTATTTTCCACACTATATAGGCAGCGTACAATACGTTTTCCTTAAAATATTGGATTTACTATGATTTGACAATCGGAAAGATAACAAAAAAATAATGTTCAACATGTTTGGGAGGCTTCCGCTGCTAAACCCAACAAACGAACCGCAGCTGACATTCAAAGAGCTCCATGTTGCAACTTTCTTAACATAACCATCTTACAAGTTATCACTCGAGAGAAACTTGTCATGAAAATCTGTCGCGGGCTCGCGGACTATAATTACATTAATTATATACATAATTAATTATATAAATACATAATATAATTCATTAATATAAATAATTTATAGCGTGCTGTGAAAATAAATATATATTCTTTCTTTCTTTCTTTCAAAATGTTAAAATTTAATTCAATTCTGTATAACAACAAGATATGTTAAACATGTTATGAAATGTACAGAGATAGTCTTACAATATTTATTCTGATAACAGAACAGCAGCTGACTAAAGTAATAAATTCCTAAGGGTCAGAGAATCGTATGTATGTTGTACATTATTATATCCTTAGCATACAGAGCAGGAATCCTCTTCACATTACAATTTATTTCATTGGAATTCGACAATAAATCGATACTCGATAAAAATACTTAGCTGTGGAAGTAGTTCAGGCATTGAATTCAGTCTTAACCCTCAACCACTTAACATACGTCTCACAGAGGCCCAACACCCTCAACCACTTAATATACGTCTCACAGAGGCCCAACAACACATTTAGCTCACCGCGCAAGTGTCGTCGGCATCGCCATCGACTTCATTTGACAGATGGATGTGACATAATTGCTCTTAGTCTTTGGGAAGTTTTCATTTGTGTCAAAAAGAAACAGCAATATGTCACATCCATCTGTCAAATGCAGTCGATTTCGATGCCGAGGACACTTGCGCGGTATGCAAAGTATGCCCTGTAGTGCAAGCACGAAAAACTATCGAAATAGTATCGAGCACGTAATGTCAAAAAATTTATAGAAAAATGTAGTTCCGTTTACGTCCGATAGGAACTCTGCTCAATGTGTCATACATTTTTTGACTTTACTTCCTCGATACTTACTCGAAAGTTATTTGTGCTAAACTACGAGCCACGTAAAATCTTTTGACGTGACTTTTTCTTCACTGTGTTTTTTTATCATTCTAGTCTAAAATGGCTCTCATTGATTGTATTATCGAGTGGTGGTTGAAACTAGACCTGTCTGATGACGAAACCATTCCTATCGATGAAGGTTAGGTATGTTCTCGTCATCAGAAACGATGTGGGGTTTGATTTTGGGTTAGATTATGTATTGGAAGATTTTTCTCATCTGGTTCCGAGCACGAAGAGCCAACTGCAGTGGGTAATGAAAAAAAATATCCACCCCACAATTATCATTTATTTCTACTCTAATTAAAGACCAGGAACTTTCATCTGAAGACTTTGTGCCAGCTAATTTTCCTTGATTTCTCAAATATGATGTGTTTTACTGTACGGTTAATTCTGTATAAAATAGTCTAGACAGGAATCCGCAGGATATAGACACCAAAACAATGGTTGTTGTTTGTGTGAGTTTGTCTGGGTAAATAAATTAAAGTACTTTAAATAGTCAATACATAAATATCTGCTATCACGTTTCTCACGTGGCTGCTCTCAAACCTATACCCCGTGCCCATTTGTTTTCACATGCCATTTGCCATGGCACCGCCGCGAACACGACCCAGGTACCCCTGTCCTAAACTCAGGGGTGCTAATAATAGGATCAATACTAACATTACTCACTGTACTGGGGTGTCGTTATCGATCTATTTCCAAACTTTCGGTTTTATGGTGTCGCTGTGATTGACGCCCAAAATTTCATCTTTGACTGGGACAATTCGTATCCTGTTTTCAACTAGAGTTTATTTGCAACATCACTCTCATAGACGCTCCTTAACGACCGACGCCACATTTGGCATTGGGGGGTCTTAGATGTTGTTTGGAAACAAAAGTGACTGGTTGCCAGCCCATAGCCTACAACAGTTTTTGAATATGCCCTGCCCATTGATAGCCTTTGCCAGCCCATAGCCTACAACAGTTTTTGAATATGCATTGCCCATTGATAGCCTTTGCCAGCCCATAGCCTACAACAGTTTTCGAATATGCACTGATAGCCTTTGCCAGCCCATAGCCTACAACAGTTTTCGATTATGCCCTGCCCATTGATAGCCTTTTACTATCTGCACTGGAATACTAGTATAGTGGCAGGAGCATTCTTTGTTTTTCTTTTGCACCCTGTCCAGCATGGGAGGAGATATGCGAGATTAATATTACAAATTCGAAAATAACTTTGTAATCTTTTTCTAATTCTTGAAATTTTTTGAAATACTAAAAAATATAGGTATTATAGCTTTTACACGGACTTTAGTCGCAAACCACGGTTCCCTCGTCAAAAATTTCAAACAATGAATGCCGAATTAAGTCATTAACTGCGGAGATCCCTCTATGAGCATTTTCACAGGGCCGGATCCCCGGCGAATAATAAACGTTACTAAGTTATCTGTTCCGACATTTATGGGCGATGAGGCAGCCGAGGGGTTGAGATAACCTTTGTAAGAGGATTATAGATACTGCAATATCCATATTGCACCAGGTTTATAAAGGTTGAGGCTTTTGACAAGAAATTTGTCTTCGACGTATTTGTTCTGACAAAAGGGAATTTTATCTTGTGTTTCCATTACATTAAAAACATAGGTAGGTTGATTATCTAACTCTGTTGCTAACAGATTTTGATTGAAATTGCAGTGCAGTTACATTGCTGCTTTAGTAATATAGCTTTCACATTGATTTTTACTAAAGCAGCAATGTGACTGCACTTTCAATCAAACGTTGATAGAAACAAGTTACATAATCAGGGGGCGAATCTCTCTCTTCTTATAATGGCTTCCAAATATACCAAGTGTGTCTCTTAAAATATTGTTTAATTATATTTACGACCCTATTTACCCTAATCTAGGACAACCGCCTAAATACCAAAACGAACCTACTTCTACTTAAATATGCAAGAAGTTTGAAATCCATTGAAATACTCATATTTATAGTAGAAAGAAAGCGTTTTATCCAACTTCAAAAACCAGAAACGCTGATTCATCATAAAATCCTACTTTCAAATGTTTTAAATGCGGAAGTATGTCAGTTTGTTTATTTATTTATTTGTTTGTTTGTTCTTCTTTCACGCTAAAACTCCTGAACGGATTTGGATGAAATTTGGCACAGAGATAGTAGATAGCCAGGAGCTCCATTTTTGAAACGCTCCTATGACTTAAGTCACACGCATGCGACATCATTCGCGCGTCGCACGCTTGTTTCGCTCGACTGCAACGAGTGGGTGAAGGCACTCGTTGCGGTCGAGCGATTCAAAAATACGGAAATTCGTATGTCGAACGAAAATCAGTAGAAACTAAGCGCTCGACGCGCGACGAGTGAATCAAAAATAGAGCTCCTGGATTAAAACATATGTTAGTTAGTAGACACGGGCGACCTCTAGTAATGAATAAGCAAAATCTATACCAATGATAAAGTGCTTCTTACAGTTACTTATTCTAATTAGGTACTTAATGAATTCAGTGAAATGTAATCCGATTGTGTGATCAAAAGATCAAAGCAAGAAGTTAGCCTTCCGTAATTGCTTACTAATTGGGCTAAGGACTGAATTTAGCCCAGTCTAATACGCACTTAAGGTAATCTTGTAATCTAATAAGGCGCTTTATACAATAAGTACTATTAGTAACCTATTGGAGACAGCAACTTGAGCGTAGGTGCAAATGGTGTGAATGGCATCTAAAATTATCATACAATATAATAAATCATAAATCATTTATTTGCTAGAATATGGTACAGTATAGATTTTAATTACATAGTTTCCGCATATTCTACCGATTGATTCGATGTGCAAATGCAATAAATGTCCAATGTTCATTGAAAAATCATTAGATCTGACCAAAATATAATTAAGTAAAAAATATTGAATTAAACTATATAAATCAAAATAAAAGTTAAAACTTAAAGTTGATCATCGCTTAGCGCAGTATTGTTTCAATCTTACCATACAATTTCGGACTACGAATCTTTTCAAGTAAGCTTGTTTTTGGCGTAAGTTTTGTGACGTCTTCGCTTAATAATCGCCTATAAAGTGTGAAAGGGTCAAAATGTGACAACTTCAATAAATACAAAAAGCAAACAAAACGTTCCTACGACATGATGATTTCTAGTATACTCGGGGAGAGACGGAAAAAATGTAAACAAAGAACTGTCAATGTCACAAGTTGAGTACAGGGTTTAGCAACTTTTTTTAAATAAACGTTTTTTAAACGACCACAAGAACCATGAGTTTTCTGGTTCTGGTACTTTTCAAGTTGTGGTAATACTTAGTAGGCCAAGTTAGTGAACTACAATAAATTTTGCTTAAATGTATCGAAGAATCGGAATAAAATAAAACAAGCGGCCGCTTGCGGTTTCATCCACGTGGTGCCCGTTCCCGTAGAAATATCGGGATAAATTTTAGCCACTGTGTTATTCTCATGTATTAGTTATATACTGTAAAATTTATTCTAAATCCGTCAGTAGTTTTTGCGTGAAAGAGTAACGAACATCCATTCAAACTTTCGCATTTATAATACTAGTGGCCGCCCGCGTGGTTTATAATTTATAATCCTGATTTCTGATGTATAAGCTATATATTGTAAAGTTTTATCTAAATCTGTTCAGTAGTTTTTCCGCGAAATAATAACAAACAAACATCCTCTCAATCTTTCGCATTTATATTATTAGTAGGATTGGATAGGATTTTATATAGTTAAATAGTAGAATTATACTGCAATATGATATCATTAATATTATTTCTAAAATAGAAAGGTTCGTGACCCACGATAATTTGCCACAGTGTGAACAGTACCCAAAAAAATGTTTTGTCGAATTGTTGAAAATAAATATGTAAGTCATCTATTAAAGCTTTTTAAAATCTGAAAGAGTTATGTCAAAATTGCTTTATTTATTTTGTTTCCTCGAAAATTAATGAAGAGTGTTAAACGTTCATGTCTTATTTTTTAAAGCAAATCTAAATGAAGTTGGTTTTGGGGATAGTGTTTTTATATGGTATCATTTCAATAATTTAAGAAAAAAGAAATGACAGCTGTTAGTTTATATTTTTTCCGTCTAATTATTTCCCCGAGTTTAGATGACGGCAGGCCCGCTGTATAAAATACCTGATAAAATAAAAATACTAAGCTTGACTAAATTCAGAACACAATTATTTTAGTTTTTAATTGAGAAATTATATTACTCTATTGACGATTTTCTAAATGATAAAATTGTATTAAATAGTTTATAACTGACATTTTCATTAATTCTAACATAATTCACTGACATTGTTTTTATTGTAATTGTAATATTTTCAATAATTATTTTTCTGATATAATTTTCATTTGACAAGTATTGTTTTTTTTTTGTGTAACAACATTTTCACGTTGAAGTTCTCAACAAAATATGCTGGTGACTTTTATTATAAAATATCTAATTGTACCATATTTCTGAAAATAAATAAATCTTATCTTATCTTATTTTACCGATTTTAACGAAGTTTTGTTTAGAGATAACTTACTTCCTTGTCAACATTAATGATAAATTTTATTGTAATACTTAACGTCTCTTGTTCTTATGGGGATGAGACATGCGCAATTATTCCACATAGGCGAAGTCGCAGGCGGCTACTTGTAAGCAATATTTTTGTAACTTGCCCCCAAGAGTCCATGATGCAACAAGCACTAAAAATTAAAGGTAAATATGTACGAAATAACAGCGTTTCAATTTTGGTTATAGCATATAAAATTAGTGGCTCGGGTTTCTACCCCACTCAGTTAGAACTAGTCATGAATAATTAATATAGTAAACGAGCGAAGTATGAATATTCGGTGGCAATATCGCGTCTTTATATACTGAATCATAAAACGTAAATTCATTGGCACTTTTTATGAATTGTTAGAAGACATGCTTGTCGTCGTTTGTTGGAAGACAAAAACAGTTCTAATAACGTAGAGACGTATAGTCGAATTTTTGAAGTGAAAACTTTTACCGTTGACCTAGTTCATATTACATTAGGTCTCACACTTGAAAGATCTACGTATATTAGTTAATAACAACCATTATATAAAAATCTCTCATTACTACCAACTTTCATATTGATGCCAGGTCAGTTTTAATGGATTTATCTGCCAAATCAAGTTGGTCTCCGTTTTCATCAACTTTTTATGAAGTTGTGGTCAAGATATAGTGGATTTTGATCGTTATTTTCGTTTAAGCAGTTTCCAGTTCAGCCGGCACTCCCAGAGTGCAACCTTTTTTTTATTCAGTTTAATCATTTGACAGGTGACAATGTCACTTTGTAAAAATAATCTTGCTTGCAACTGTTTTGTAATGATTTGCTCAGATCCAGTTCCATCGGTGTAGCTATTTGACATCCACTTGTGAATGTCAAAGAAGGTACGCCATCGGTTCACAAACCCTACGTACAGCGAGCGGGGGACCTTGTAATGAGATGAACCGGCAAGAAACTCGTCAAGGGCTGGTTTTATTTCTAATATGTATATGGGTTCAGTATGTATTGATTCCATTCACAAACACAAATTCAATATTATCATTATTAGGCAGCATAAATTTTACAAAATGACATTGGCACCTGTCAAATTGCTCTAGTGTATTAAAAATCCGACTAAATAATACCACGCTAAACATGTCAAAAACGTTCTGCTGTCGCCTGTACATTGCTTAAATCACTTTTGTTGGAAAGTGATGGAATCGATAAAACGTGGCCCTAGTTCACGTGTATGAGTGCATAAAACGTTATGTGGCTTCCTATGCTAGACGTTTAGGTACCTAGATTCGATAAGTAAGGAGCAAGGTTATCTTAGGGTTAAACAGCTGGAAAGTCAAATCAATTAGCAACACTGTCGCCAGACGTATCTTCATTGAGGGCTGAGTCTAAAGTTTGTAAATGTGCTAACTTTACTATAGCGTTTTGGTTAAAGATCGTCATACTACACGAACAAGACATTAGGCGCATGACAGGAATGCGGTTTTGCACTTTTGGCACCTGCAGCCCACTTCTATCACCGTACATCTCATATTATCTGATTTATTAGCACTATATTGATTACCGCTTCTTAAAATTTTGGTTTTATTTAGATTTTTTAAGTTATTCCTAACTGTCATGCGCCTAAGTGTCTTGGTCAAATAGTACAGACATAATGGCAAGAAATATAGTTTGAGAATTGATGACCTTTATAGCGTAGAAGTAGGGATAACAGCTGCATTCTGCTGAGAGATCGCGGTGTCGATTCCCACGCAAGACAAAATATTTGTTCAGTAGGGGGTTTTCTGTGATACTATGTATAAAACAATAAAGTTTTGTAAATTTATACACATCCGTTATCTAGTATCCATGACACAAGTTCTTAATGAATCTCACCTTGGTCTAGATAATTGGTGTAAGAAAGGAAATGAAGAAAGAGACCAATAAAGCTCTTATACGAAGCGACAGTAACGTCTGGCTGGACATTTCGAAATATACCTATATAAATATAAATATACGTAAGATAAATAAGTAAACTATTTGGTCTGCTTAGTTGTGCGAATGACGCTTGAAAGTTACCAGACATGCGGTTAAAATAACTGGATCAAAGTAGGCCTAAAATAATATACAACAAAAATAACTTTTGGGCAGTAACGCTAATACAAAACTGCGTTAACGCCATTAAGTAGAGTACTATCTTTAAAATCTAAAGCGATTATATTTGAACCCAATTAATAATTATTAACATACTTATCGACTATCCTATACCAGAACTTGAATCTGTATCCAGTTTCTTTACATAAATGCAAATCATTAGTTTCTGACTGGCTATCAAAGCTTGATTACCACAAAACCGAAGCATTGCTCCAAGCACGTTCGTAAGCTACCAGTCCAAGCATTCACTCACAAGTTAACACTTCTTATACAAAGATATAAACACATTCTCTGCGTACACTACTCACACATACACACACATGCATACACACACATAATTATAAATATTTTTAAAACATATCAAATATTGTGATAAAAAATTATTATCAAGAAAATATACCAGAAAAAAAGCAACACATAAAAATAGCAGTATAAAATGCAAATTTATAAAGTTATAAATATCAAATATTTTTTCAGTTTTTCTTTACACTTTTATAATTGTTCTCCTTTTAGTAATATCTTTTTTGGCACAATTTGATAATGTATAACTCTGGAAGAGGGCGCTGATTTTCTGAGATACAGGTATTTTTACACCTAATTCAGGAATCAGAGACTTCATGATATGATTGTAACTGGTTTTTGTCAATAAAGTTATTATTATTATTATTGTAATAAAGAAAATTATAATGAATACCCTACAAAAAAAAAGAATATCGATTGTGAAACAGTGTAAGGTTGAACCATAACAGGGTTTTTCATGTAGTATTATAATGTGTTAATATTGTTCAAATTTAATAAATAAAATAAATAAATCAATTTCACACCATCCATGGTTAGATAGTGCGCTCTGATTGTTGTTAGTTCTGTTTTGTACCCATATTTTGTAAATAAAGTTATTTGTAGTTATTTGTATTATAAATACGTTGCTTTATGCCTTTGCTTAGAAAATGAATCTGAACGGTCTTGTAACTTATCTATCATACTTGTCACAACCGATGATATGGCCTTTTTTATTCTATGGTAGAGTCTATCGATGATTCTTTTAAATTTAATCTTCAATCCTTACTAGGCACAAATAAGGTTCAGAAAAAAAACAATAAGTATGAAATACGCTTAGAAGTTCTTCAAGGATGTATAGGTTTCTTGACAAGAACCCTATAAATCCTCGCAAAATGGAAGTTGCTACCGGTCTTGCATAGACCATTCTGATGTAGACAATGCATAATGCCCATTGCACTGTCAACGTCGTTCCGATGTTATTATCTCCTTAAACAAGCTATTTATTGGTGCAATGAATGTGACAATGACGAGGGTGCTGCGTTTGACGTATCTGCTAACCATTTCCATGGAGGCCTACAAGAATATTCTCGGGTATTATATAAACTACCTACGTGAATTAACTACAGGCTGGTTAATGTGTAAGTGTTAGTTGGGGAAGAGTAGTCTATAGACTGGTTACAATTGTGCCGGTCTTTTTTAACATTTTGAAAACTTTTCAAATGTAGCTCTGCAGTATGGATTTAGAATAGAAGCGTCAAGTTAGGTAGCTCAAAACCTTCCTAAAAATAAGGCTATGATTTTATTTATGAACAACAGGGAGAGCCTCGAACCTGATGCTAATTGCTACTAAGTAATGAGTAGGCTAAAGGTCTCTCCCAGAATCCTCACCATTGAGGAACTGGCTGATTGCCGGACTGCCTGACTGACTGCCGCCAGTTAGAGATAAGATAGCCAGTTCCTCAGTAATTGAGGATTCCGGGAGAGTATCGCTTCCATCCTCAGCCTTATCAATACTTAACATCAGGTATGATGATGGCTAAGAGTCTCTCGGTCGTTAATAATAAAAAAAACACAACAATGCTGGAAACATCATCGTTGTCATGGCGTCAGACTTAGATAATATTATTTTGCACTGCGTAACTGTTCTCCTTTATTATATTGGCATCGATAAAAACAATAAACATGGATTGATTTATGCGACTGGTTGTGTTGCTTCCGTTCCCTTTCCACCAATATTCGCATTCGGCGGCCGATGCTTCCTTTGGCGTTGCGTGATGAGAATACATTGTGCCTGACGCTGTCCGTTGTCCGTGGTATCCCACCTTATACGCGACCATAGCAGGTTGTCTATGATACGATATCAATGGCCAGCACCAAAATCTACTGTTGTAACTTTATATAATTGATAATGCTATATGATCTTTGTAAATGGAACGGAAATGCAAACGAAGCAAATGAACTGAAGGTGAAACTTGACCTTGCAGTTTTTTATCAAGGCTAGACTTTATTTTGTTACGAATCTACTAACTACTAGGCTTACCTGGGCTACCTTGGGCTTATTGATTGAAACACAATCTCCCGCCTACACACTTCAACAGTTCAATGTGACAATCTTGATAAATTCGTACTACTTGTACTAAGACAAATTCTTGTTGTTTTCATCAGTGAGAAGTAAAAATCATTACATTCTCCCACAGCTTATAGACTGTAAGACCAGCAGTTACCGCTCTTGTTATCCAATTAGTTAACTCTCCCACATTAGCTAAAAGGGTCGGGAAAGATCAATTAGAAAATGCTTGGTCATCAACGTTGACTGTATTTTACTCTACGGACCAGTCGATGTTTTTTACCGCCTGTACTGGAGTTAAAAAGTGAGCTTTTTATGAAATCGGTTATACGGCTCTCTGCGGGAAACAACGCCCTCTATGCCGCTTACACCCCCATTCAACCGACTGCGACCGCACCTCATCCCTGTCCTACCTTACATCACCGCGAACACGCCAATATCAACTTTAATTTTATTTTCATACAGTTCAAAACTATCTCAGCCCTCCCTGTATATAACTTTGTAGAAACGAGCGGCAACTGTTTTACTAATAAAATTTCTTTCACGGAAACCCGACTTTATGTTCGTAGTAATGGAGTTGATAATTGTGATGTGCATGCGCGCCAATACGCAGCCTCCCCTAGGGTTGGCACGGTCGATCCTTCCAGTCGCCTTGCCGGCGTGGCCCGGGCACGACTCCTGACTAAGTTCGAGCGGAAAATAAAAATAAACAGAATAGAAACAATAAACCACCACCTCCTTCCTCGAGCAAGGAGACACGGTGGCGCTTAGCAAAATAATTTCGCGTTGTTAACTGTAGTGGTTAATTTCGTTGAGATCTTTTGGTGTTAGTTGTTGTTTGCGAGTGTGATAGAAATTCCTCGGTTTGTGGATACTATCGGATTATCAAGAAAGTGATATCATCTGTGTTATTTTAAGTGAATATACAAGTTATAGATAAATTCTTAGTGACGTATTCACCGTTTTCATTATCGCGACTCCCTGCAAAACAATTTGAAGAGAGCTTAGTTTTCCAGCTTAGTCTATAGGTATTCACGGTATTAAAATTAGTTGAGGAGGCTTTTACAAAGAGGTATTGTTTGGAATTTTGATGTGTTGGATATCGTCGTGTGTTTGCTTGTAGCTAGGTCTGCAATATGCAAAATCGCTTTTGTCTTTGTGAGACAAACAAGCTTGGAATTGCCGGTTTCCGTGAGTGATTTTTGCAGTTACTGATAGATGTGCACAACCAGACACTAAAATAACAGTCTACAAATCGACCCTGACAAACTAAATTATGATGAATAGATGTTTGCCAAAAATCACTGAAACTAACGATAACATTTATCAACGCTCACGTAATGCTGTCACCCTTGATAACGAATGACTGTCTTCGAGGCCTGACGTCACTTATATGTTTAGCGTCAACCTAGTGCAAATTGTTCCTTTCGTAGTCGCACCATGCACCAGTGCGATAAGTTAATATTAGATTTTCTGTTACTGCGTTCAGTCAGGCCTAGCAGCCGTGGCTTCGTGTTTATCGTTAAGGTTATTTCTAACATCATCCATTTTTATGACGGGATCATCTGTTCCGGAAACATTGCTGGGTATGATATTGGTTTGTGGCATTGAATTGTCAATACAGCCATGTTTACAGACGCAATGCGCAAGCCCGTGGCTCCGAGGCTCCGGCTGGCTTCTTGCCAGTTTGTCAGCTGTTTTGGGCTTATCTACTTTGTATTCAAACCAACAATAGGTTGATGTTACAAAGACAGTCAAGCTGTGAATCATAACTTTGATCTGGCGACGTCATTTCAGTGGCTTTACAACTGCAATTACTTTGATAGCTATTTTACAACTCTAGTTATATCCTTGATATGTCTAAGCATAGTCTAGTTTATTTCGTGTTATTTTTCACAATGTTTAGCACTCAATGCACCCTAAAATCAATGCCACATGCTAAATTTGTTATCTAACCTTGATGAAAGCCGAATTGATCGTGACACAAAATTCCTCCAGGGATATATCCGCATTACCCAACAGGGCGCGGGGGCTCCACGCCGGAACGAGGGGTTCCGATTCCATTACGCCTTGGCTTAATAAAGTACCGGACTTTAATTCACGTATCAACGACGACATAGGCGTTGTAATAATTATTAGTAAATCTATCTCACTGTGACTCAATGAAGAACCTTTTTGAGAAAATTTTAAAAGGTACACCCACGCAAATGTAAATTTAATTGTCACTGAAATTTTTTCTTTGAGAGTTGAGTAGATTTTTTTTGGTGTATGTATAGAAACGCATTGATGCAAAGTTATGATAGCTTAGAACCCTTTTTACATAGTTACAAGTAAAATAATTTCAAGTTCAGTTTTGTTTTCTTTGTAAAACTGGATACATTTGTTGAACTTGGTACCATTTTGCACAAAGCTCGCCTGACATTTTGCAGTTCAAGGTCCACATACATTATAAACGCTGACAGAATACCTTTACAAATATTTGGCTTAGCTTTTGCTTGCTTCAGTATTCTGTTTTGAAGTAAGGTTACAGTTATTATTTAAGACCATCTCGTAGTAACAATATCTCCTTTAGTTGCTTAATACACACATCAAAAGTGTTTAAGTAGAATAGACGCTCTATAGGTTTTTTTTAATGAACAACGGCGAGTATCTTACCCCTCATCATACCTGACGTTGAGTATTGATAAGGCTGATGATGGAAGCGAGCCTCTCCCGTAATCCTCATAATCATAACTGAGGAACGGGCCATCTTATTATTAAAACAACCATGCTGCAAACATTGTTGTTATGGCGTCAGGCTTAGATAAGATGGTGGTAGCTGGCCAGGCGGACTTATAACAAGTCCTACCACCAACCAAACCGAATACAAATTGTACCCCCGCTGGGAACCGAATCCGGGACCCCTGGGTCTGATACCGGTGGTTGTTACCACTAGACCACAGAGGAGGTTAAAAGGATTTAGGATTACTATTTTAACTTTTATGGATCGGTAATGTTTTTTTTTGTAAATTTTACTACTTGAATAAAGAAAGAATATATTTGGATAATATTCATTGGATATTATTTTAAAGTTCAAAAAGGACTCGATCCCTACACACTTTTGATGTGTATATGTCGTGGGCCTATCGAGATCTGCCTGGGCACATCATGATATGCCTAATAAAAAGTTGGGCAGATCGATGAGAGCAACCTATTTGTCGATATGTCCTACTAGTCACTTGGCCACATCTAGATATGGCTTGGCGTTGGCTGGGCACATCGTGATATGGCTGGGCGGATCGTAATGTAGTTCGAATCCACGACGCTTGTGGCGCTGCGTGCGCACTGTCAGTTGTATGTTTACGTGAGAGAATGATGGCGGCGTTACAACAGCTGTTTTATTTTAATGATATGGGCCGGTATTTCAATGTCACCTTATCTTATGACTTAAGTTAAGTCCAACATTTGAGCTAAGTATCACTTGTGAAAGACAATAGCGTATTTCAATCCGGATATTCCTCGCCTTAGCAAATCTAGGATTCGTCGCAATATTGCAACATAACAAACAAAATATGATAATTGTCTATGAATTTTGTAGTCATTTGCTGACATTGACCGCTCATTGGCTGCGCTTGTACGCTCAGCGACCAATGAGAATCGTTGTGGAGGCTCCACAATGAAAAAGAGCGCCAATAAATTTTTCACTTTTGAATTTCTTCTCACTTCGAAATTTTTACATTACATTACGCATCATCTTCAAAATTTCGCATAATATTCTTGTAATTTGCCATTATTTCTACACTATAATATTTTTTATGCTACAACTGCATTTTATTTACTGATAATAAATACCTAAATGTAAAACTAAAATATCTTTTTGCCAGTCAAAAATATGTTACCATAGCAACGAATCCCGGATCGGCACTTAAGTCTCTGAATTCCTTAGCTTAAATATTGGCTAGTTAGGATGGACTTTAAGCGTCACTTAACTTTAATCGTTTATTGAAATACACATAAGTGGAACATATCTTCAATCCTGGATCAATTCAAGATAAGTCGATATTGAAATACCGGCCCTAAGACTTTTTTAATGGAATCATATACTTTACTTATTTAAAGTATGCCAATTACATTTTATTTGCTTATAATTTGGTCACACACGGAAATCGATTCGCCTAAACGTGGGCGTGCGAATTGTCAAACGTAATGCTTTGATCGAAATGCCGGCGTATCGTGATGTGCCCAGGCAGATCGCTATCGGCCCAAGTTAAAGATCGGCCTACGACAGATGTAATGGTGAAAGGGTGAACAATCTGATCGTTGCTATTAGAAAATCACTGGCGATTAGATAAAACTCCCATAACACAATGTATACAATGTTTTCTCATTTAGCAGTTGATAACGTAAATGTTATGCATAATGTTGGTACTGATATCATATTTGTTAGAAATATTACCCTGAAACTGTAAGTAACGCAGTTTTGACTTCCAAAAGACAGAAAAGAGTATACCTCTTCAACCGCCTCTCTGTGGTCTAGTGGTACAACCACCGGTATCAGACCTAGGGGTCCCGTGTTCGATTCCCAGCGGGGGTACATATTGTATTCGGTTTGGTTGGTGGTAGGACTTGTTGTAAGTCCGTCTGGTTAGCTACCAACATCTTATCTTAGTCTGACGCCATAACAACAATGTTTTCGGCATTGTTTTTTTCTGGCAGTTTAAGATAGCCATTTCCTCAGTGATTGAGGATTCCGGGAGAGGCTCGCTTCCATCTTCAGCCTTATCAATACTTAACATCAGGGCCCTTATTCACTATGACCACATAGCGATTCCTTGCTCAAACCACGCCAATGTCTTACTTGGTTTTGACATTTTCAAAATTCATTTTCTCCGTGATACTTACAAATTATAGAGTTATTGTACAAGTATGTGACAGTCACAAATTGTATAATTATTAAACAAGGAATAAAATTTGTAAGTGTTAAAGAGAAAACAAATTTTGAAAATGTCGAAACCAAACACGACATTGGCGTGGTTAGAGCATGGAATCGGTAAGTGGTCATAGTGAATACGGGCCCAGGTATGATGAAGGCTAAGAGTCTCCCCGTCGTTCGTAAAAAAATACCTACTTAAATCTGAACTAGAGGTAACACACTACAGAATCTGCTTCGGGGTTAATATGATTTTAAAATATTCAACGCTATTCATCTTTCTAAGTTAGCTTATCCTGCTTTTCATTTTCGTATATCCTATCCTATCCTATCCTACTAATATTATAAATGCGAATGTTTGTGAGGATGTTTGGATGGATGTTTGTAACTCTTTCACGAAAAAACTACTGAACGGATTTAGATGAAATTTGGCACACACAGATAGTAGCCTGGATTAAAACATAGGATATTTTTATTCAGATATTCCTACGGGAACGGGAACCACGCGGGTGAAGCCGCGGGCGGATTTCGTGGGAATATCGGGATAAAAAGCATCCTATGTTCATAACCAGGCTATCTACTATCTGTGTATCAAATTTCATCCAAATCCGTTCAGTAGTTTCGAAACCTATTCAATGCGTGAAAGAGTAGCAAACCTACTCTTTCACGCAAAAACTATTGAATGAATTTGTATGAAATTTTGCACACAGAAGAAAGCCTGGATTAAAACATTACAGATTATTATTTTATCCCGATATTCTCACGGTAACTGGAACCACGCGGGTGAAACTATTCAATACTATAGCCAGTGTCTGTTCTTTTCGGTATTCGTATAGAAATTGATCAATAAAGCGCTTTTATCGTCCTAGACGACGCGGCAGACATCGCGTTTGTTACGTACCTTATTTATACCTTATTGTGTAGCAGTGGTGAAGGGTCCATCTATACAACACGATTCCCATCGGTTGCCCTTACATCAATCCACCATAGAGTTTAGAGAATTATTGTATTGGTCCTTACCTTTTACCATATTTCGACCCCTCATATTGCTGTGTAGCTATCGCAGTAATCTACTAATCTAATCCATTAGCTATCGTGAATGGCAAAGCGAGCAATACTTGAACCATTTGTTATACTATTTTACTCAACGTTATCTATATTTTGTCTATAACATTTGACCGTAACTCGTAGTACTTACTTGGGCCAGCACTGTCTTCAATTTCACTTTGCCGGCTATTAATATAGTAAGCGTCGAGAAAATTATAATTAATTCTTGTGGAAAAAACAAATTACTGAATGAACCAATCCAACAATATGTATTGCATTATTATATTTGTTAGGAAGATCGTAGTACATACTTTGGCCAGGAACGTCTTCAATTACAATTTGGCTATTAATCTAATAAGCGTCTAAAATATTGTAATCAATCTTGTAGAAAATAATCAAATTACTGAACTTTTTGTTTGATAGTTTGATACTAATTAATAACGATCCTTCTACAGCTACTGCCTGGTAAAGAAAACATTTTCATTATGAATCGGTGTCATAACCGGATGATAGAGAATCATTAACATTCACTGACAAATCAATACGACCATATCCACTCGAGCACATCTTTATTGTACAGGAAGAGATGTCTCAACTAAAACAATAGTAGGCGGAAATGGATCTTACTATATCCGTATAAAGTCTATCTGTGTTATTTCTCAGTATAGTGGTGCATATGTCTCGTGCTCGGTCCACCATTCAGAGCGTATCTAACTTTGTCGTCGCAACCTCGATGCTCGATCGACTTTACAGCTCCGCCACCTCTCAGATTCCTTTCAGTTCATTAGTGATTGGCTTCATCGATTTGGCTGCAGTTGACCATTTAACTTGGTGGAAAGTTTCACTTTCCTTTTCAAAACTGCGCTACTTGAAATCTATGATTGTTAACTTTATGTTTCCTTCTTCCATTTTTACGCTTTTGTAAGAGTTGTTTTGATCGGTGAAATATGCTTGAACTTCTCTTATTTCTATAACTAGGGCGGTTACAACCCGATACTCGGGTTCGTCGATCGACGAAAAATTCCAAATTATGCGAAAATCTTTAATTGCAGTTTGTGATCATCACGTTTAACATTTTGTATATTTTATAGTTTTCGGAACAAATAGACTCGAGTACCTTTAATTTGATACCTTACTCGGCCGCGTACTACGCGCCAAAGTCCCTATCGAGTCGTCACATATTTTGCGAACCTGAATTAAGTATATAGATTATCCAATGTTACTTTGTTGCTTTCTTCAGTACTTTTACCTTGATATAACTTTGTTACAATTTTCTACGAACGTGCATATTTCCAACTTGAAGCCTTGCATGTGGTGCGCTTAAGTCTCGCACGGGTTTCTCAATTTAAAATCTTTTATTGTAATACCTACTAGCGTGTTTCTATATTACAACTGTGTTCTTACTTAATGAAATGAATATTGCATCTAAAGTTGAAACATAGTATTACTGACAGCCAAAACTCATTAAGCACACTATGATACTAACCAACTGGAAGACTTACGTCATATTCAATTTCCTTTTACTTCGCTAAACATGGGCTCATGTTACGGTAATTCGATAACTATAAACAAATACTGTCTTAAAAAGAGAAATTAGGGTTAAGATATCACCACCATAATTTTGCACGATCGATTACGATTTAGTGCAGTAATCGTAGGAGATATCGATTGATCGCAGACAGCCATCGCATGTGTATGAGCAAATTACTATGCGCTTTCTTGCGTGATCTGCCGTGTCACGCTCCGATACTAATGGCTAGCTCTTCTGTTATATTGACCTGTGATTGTATGAAAGCTTACATAAATTGCATCAATTTTAATATGTAACAGTGGCCATCATATGGACACTTCAGCTGTCGTCATAAATTATGAGATGAGATCGATGAATAATTAGATAGGTATGCGTTAGTTAAAGCGCAAAAAAGTCACAAGTTGAGAGAAAATGAAGGATTACTAATGTAACACTCTTTTGTTTATCGCTAAGCATTTAACGAATTTTCATTAGTAATTGGATCTGTAACAATATCATTTTTTTCTTCTTTATAAAAATTACAGATGCTTATGCAAATGAACTCATTCAATGATCTTATGTTGTCTGAAACAATATCCCACCCGTTACCGCAGGCAGTATGCACCGTACTCACGCAACCTGCGTACGCGCCGGTCGTAGTCTACACCGCTTCAGTCTCCGCAACACGCGGGCACTGCGCGCACATTGCCGCCGCCGCGGCTGCGCCACGTTTGAATCTCAAACGCGTTTACGTTAACAAATTTAAAAAAAAAGTTTATTGACTTTCATTTGTTTTAATGTATTTTTTTTATTATACCCAGTTTTTAATGTCAGTGACAAAAGTGACACAGTGATTGTTTCTGAAAACTTAGTAAAAAGGTTTAATTGAATAATCAGCCTTTTGTATTGGCGGAATGCGTAGAAATCGTTTCGCACGAGCGATTCCGTACAAGACCATCATGGAGTGACCAGCAAGGGTACTTCTTCCAATTTCAGGCACCGCTGCCTTTTTCATGGCGGCTGCACTACTCAATTGCTATACCGTTGTAATTACGCCCGATTTTTTTTTTATTTACGTTCACTTGTAAAACCGGCTGATTTATGAATGAAAACCCAGTAGCCTTCAATGTTGAACCAAAATAGATGTTGATTCATTAATAGTACCTCGATATTATCAGATGCAAGACGGTTTTTCTTGGCCGTTTTAATTTTATTTTAAAAAATTATATCTATCTGTCACCGACCTGTTACTGTATTATTTTTTTAACATTTCTTCATTGATGTCAACACTAACCTCATTTTTTGTACATACTTTCCGACAAGTACCTACGACATTCATTAACAAGCAAAACGCTAGAAAAGTATTTTTCGCACTTTGCACTAAACCAAAGGGGAGTTTAGAAGCATTAAGAGCACTGACACTTGTAAAGCGCATTCTAACAAATGTGAAAAGTATACCATCGGCAACAACTCTTAAATGTACAAGAAAAGGCACTCCGTGAAATGAAGACGTCGCGTCGGCTTTAACTACCGGAAGTTTACTTCGGAGTTATTGTTCTGCACCACATCCATCAGAACTTAATACGTCACCTTAAAGTCTAAATTCCTCTGGAGATGAAAAAATATTACTTACTTCTAAAGTTGTTCGGATGTTTGTTCCCGGCTAAATTTATGTTGTTTAACATGGGATCTGTGCACGTTCTGATGAAGTAAATTTATTAGACGTCTTCGTTCAAAAGTGAATATTTTGTTCTTGCCCTGTTGTTGAAGGTTTTGGCACAGTTGGTTGATTTATTTTAAAACTGTTATTTAATTGTTGAAATAGTTAGCAACGTTCCAAAAATTGTCCCTTTATTTTTGTTGGCTACTATCAATTTGAGATTTATATCGATATCTTCATATTTAACCCGAATACATTTTGATTAACTGTATGAATCTCATTAATCTTAATCTGTAGTGAGATAGTACGGTATTTAAGATTCCTCATCTCACTCAAAGTACGTTTTAAAAGGCAACGTGTAGAATATAACCGTCAATTATCTACTCAACATTCTTTATAAATCTGGCGAAAGCAAATACATTTATGATAATATTTTCATTCTTACGGTACAATGGTTAAAGCATAGGCATTGGCCGATTCTTCGAACGACAACGTTTGGAATACAAAATGCCTCTGGAGTTCAATAGCAGTGCAGCACAAATATTTGTTAATCTAAGTGTCTTCTAATCGTGGTGGTGCCACCTCCGGTTCTAATATAAAATGATTGTCGTGTTGGATTTTGCATATCGGCATGCTAATTGACACACACGACATACGTTGTTTAAATAAATTTCATTAGAATCAAATTAAAAGATTCCTTTTTTGTTTTAGCCACAGCAAACTTTTCCTATTTCCTCCTTGAAGGAAAAACTTATCAGCGAAATACAATCCATAGTTTATGTTTTCCCTCTCAAGTGCCACATAATCATATTTTTTATCTGATTTAATTTCCAATTCTCTACGCGCTTAGGCTTCACGTTAAAGAAAATTTTCTCTCGTTTTCTGATGAAGAAACTGTCGTTAAGTGACAAGCCCCTCACTGGGACCATTTAGAAACTGAACAAGTTGCATTAAGGTTAATACTCAGAAACCACGAGGTAACTGCAGCGCTAGATTTGCCAGCAAGCACTGTAATGATACCAGTTTTGTTAACAATTCCAATCCGTCATGCACATTGTATTGTTATAGTGGTAATTCGATTGTGAGGAAGAGAAACTTCACCTGGTTCTTTCTTTGTTTTTCAAGTGCCTCTACATTCGTACATCTTATGTTTTACCCCCCCTAAAAAACCTAAATATTACGGACAATTACAACTTAGTTCGTGGAAATATAGCGCGTTTGATATCCGTAAAAGTTGTTTTATTTCAATTGATATCCGTAAAAGTTGTTTTGCCTCTACATTTGTTTCTTTTTTCTATATAGATTTTTTTTAAGCGCTGAAATGTTATATTTTATTTAAAGTTTTTTTTTTTAAGATTAACAGTTATATGAACAAAATAAGGTCTGCTTAAACATTCCAACTTAATGCAACGTCGTCACGTCATATGAGTAGATATTTCTTTCCTCGTTAGCTCTGTGTTCATTTGCATAATTTCGCGAGTACGTTGGTATTACTTCAGTTATGTGCTACACAGACTCTCATTTCATTACAGCACCTAACTTTCTTCGCAGTGGAAAGTAACGATCACGATCTTGACCTACGTTTTAAAAATAATGCACTCGTAATTACCTAACTTATTACCGGAGCGTCGGCCGTGCCGCCAGTGAGAGCTATAATTTTATTTATAATTATACCACCAGCAGGGAATGTACAAACAGTATGTAATGTCCACATCTCTACACAACTTACCCACACTATGTTAAAAATCAAAGTGTTCCTTTGACATTTTGAGTGATGTGTTTAAGCTTCGGACGAGTTGCTTTACCCAGGTGTTCTGTTTATAATTAGTGCTATCCGGACATCTGAATATAAATGTTATGGTGGAATTTCATAATCTCATACACTTGGAACCATAGTTGTAGGTTACAGTTTCCCATTTTGATTCTTTATTACCACTGTCTGCTTCAGTTAATCCCAATTCGTCATCTTAAATTAAGTTATTAGATACCAATAGTTGATTCAGCAGCCGTTAAATAACTAGACAATCTTTCTCCCAATTGCTTTAGAGAATTCAATTATATACAGAATGAAAGTTCTGATACTCGTCTATTGTTTGCTTTATGACTCACGCGCAGGAATACGCTCGAGAATAAAGAGGTCATATAGTAAACCAGCAGGCGTATACTCATTGTTACAATAACACTAAATTGTTGTATTAATTGTTACACCCATGACGGTATGCCTAACATTGTTGTAAAGATCTGCTCTGTTAAAAATATTCGTGGAATTTGTTGTTTGTAAATACATACTGACTGACAAAATATAAAAAAATGTTATAAATTGTATTGGTCATCATAAAATTTTCAACAGCAAAAAGTTAATGAATCCCACCCAACTTGAATTTTTCATATAATTTTACGTTGCACCTTAAACTTGTAAGTAAACAAGTATATTATTTTGATAGAATCTAAAGTTTCAATATCTATATCTCATTAATCTCACACCAAACGAATTCAGTTCTTCCGGCACATAAAATAACACAATGGCTCCCAGTTACGATTTTGGTATTAAGTTAATTAATTAGCATCTTCCCAAAAGAGCAAAACGAATTCGCCAGCCGACCTGCGCGGGCGCATGAATCACCGCAGGTGCTGGCCAACAAATGGCGGCGTCTGCCCCAACCGGTGACTCATCCGCGTTCATGTTTGTGCGGTGCCTATCCCCGGAAAATAATTAGGGACAAGTGTTAAAGTACTCGGCCTATTTCTTTATAGAAATCTATTTATGTATTACTACAGCACTGGCTATGGCTCCCTAATATGGCGAAGGTGAGCCGGACCAAAAATTTATCCAAAAATGATCTTCTGCATGGTGTATCGGCGGGATAGGATTTCTAAAAGGGAAGCCGATAGCTTGTATTGAACTTTCGCCACTCACTACTACAGCCTGAAAAGTAACTGGAGATAGTAATCTAGCTCTTCTAATGGCTCTTTACAATTATTGGGTAAATTGCTGCAGTCGTCAACGGTCGCTCGCTCGTTAGCTTTATGGCTGTCTGAAACAATTGATCCCTTTATTTCAGCTTCGGGGATCGGGAGGTTTATACCATTTGGACCGTTTATTTTTTTCTCTTCCCATAGGATTTACCTTTTTCGTTTAAGTACAAGAGATGTTTTAAAAAATTGATCTGGGTAGGCCTAGGAAAATAATCAATCGTTAATCATTTTTGTTGTTTTGAGACCTCAGTTATGTATCGCCTCAATGTTTTGTCGTCGCGCTCAGTCACTGGAATGCAGTGTACGACAAGTTTTGTTTAAATATTTCAAAACATTATTCATACTGATTGATGACAGCGCTAAGTTTTGAAATGTAACATTTTCAGAAAACATTACAATGAACTTGTGTTCTTGAAATACTCGTATTGCAAAAGTAATCCAATATAATGGCAACAAACCGTATCATACCTATTTTAAAATAGTGTTTATATTTTAAATTATAAATGTGTTAAATAAACACATTTACCGTTTAATTAAAAAGGTCAATGGAGCAAGAAGGCTTAATCAGCATACTTTTCGCTTGGGCCTTCTATGTTCACATTGTCATTCTCAAAAGCTTTTAGTTGTGTATGATTAAAACCTATTCCAAAGCGCCTCCTGACCTTTGAAATTACATCACACAAGCTTACCTGTGGTGAGTCAGATCATGGCTGCAACAACCGGTCGCTGGATCGTTGCTATGTGCAACGAAGATAGCGAATACTTTCGACATAAAAAAATAAATGAAACGATCGGCTTGGTTCAAAACTTGCTTAATTCTGATCGGTCCTTTAGAAGTCTCGGGTGGGCAAACAATATACAAAGTATGAATCACAACACTTGGAAATTGAAAAACTATGCCAATTATCGATTAAAAAAGATTATTTCAAGTTCGTTTAAATTTTGTGCTGACGTAATAACTTTACTTTCTCTTATAGATATAAATGACTTACGGAACAAATTGTTTTAGATTGGCGGTATCTAATAGAAAAAATTACTTTTATCTGAATGTAGAATGTTCCATTCCATTTTTTTTATATATATATAGTTGATTGTTATTAGGTGCTAGCAGTTCAGTATCTACCTACAATATCTCAGTAATTGTATTCTTTGTGCAGTTCCTGTTTAAGTTTTAGATTAACGTTTAGCCTAAATTATAGTAGTGGTGTAATCCGTTCTATTTTGCTTAATGCTGTAACGTCAAGTCCCTCCAATATTGAACACCCACGCGACGACTTCATCTTCCATTCAAACTGTTTTGGAATCCTACTGCAACTTTACATTGTCTGAGTGTGCCTACGCACCCGATTTATATTCAACGTTCAGACCTTCCGATACCTTATTGGTTCTCTTCACAATCGCTTCGTTTTTATTACTATTGGTATCTGCATGTGAATGTGCTGATTGGTAACAATGTTGTTCACAATCAACCGCCTCTGTGGTCTAGTGGTAACAACCACCGGTATCAGACCCAAAGGTCCCGGGTTCGATTCCCAGCTACACATACATATTGTATTCGGTTTGGTTGGTGGTAGGACTTGTTGTAAGTCCCCCTGGCTAGGTCCCACCGTCTTGGCTAAATCCGACGCCATAACAACAATGTTTTCAGCGTTGTTCTATTCCGGCAGTTAGAGATAAGATAGCCAGTTATTCAGTGACTGAGGATTCCGGGAGAGGCTCGCCATCTTCAGCCTTATCAATATTTAACATCAGGTATAATGAAGGCTAAGAGTCTGCCCATTGTGCATTAAAAATACTCGGTAGTCGTAAGTATTGCACAGGAAATAGAACAGGTGTCGAAACATCAATCGGAATCGGTTGAAATTCATAAAAAGGGCTTAATATCCTCAACAACTTCCGAAAGACGCACTTTAGGTCGCGAGTTCCTTCCTGTCTTCATGCTTCATCGTGATTACCATCGCATTGACCTCGCCTGGCGGGAAATTGCCAAAAGCTTCCCGTGGCATAGGAACTGCGTAGTCACGCTTCGAAATCGTTTAACACCATCAGAGGAATCTTATGGGAATTCCTAGACAAGATTTTGTATTGTCTTATCTGATAATCTGCTACCAAAATACCATTATTTCTTTGAAGATGTTTACTTTTAAAAACCCCAAGTACAGATCGTTATCGAATCTAATTGTTCATTGTACACTACTATTAGTAAAAAAAATTACAAAAATATCATCTTTACGCTGTATATATATAGCCAACAGTAATGGAATTCCAAACTGTTTGTCATTATGTTATATAAGCAAACTTCCGATCTGCAGTTAATAACTGGCGAAAGGTCGTCGTAATGTTTATCATCACCGTTCGCTCTCGCTTTGCTATCTTATAATCTTGTAGTGTAAATCATAATTATCTGGAGAAGAACTCATTATTCTTATACAATGTTATATTTTTATTCTCTGTTCTTATGTTTTTATTTGTCATTCTGAACTGTTTTGACTTTCTCGTGATGTTATTCATGAGTCATTTTATCTTTGACCTTTGTTTTATTTTCTTTATTAATTTCAAGTATAATAACATTGATTTCAAGTGACAAAACTGTCGTACTTTCGTTTTTATTCTTGTACTTATCTCTGCAACTCGTCTTGGCTTCTATTTGTTGTAGATTTTTTTAAATCTTCTTTTGTTATTATTGTACGTAATACCTATATAGCTTGATTGTTACACCGTCTATTCACTCAATAAACAATGCAAGATGTAAAACAAGGATCGCGTGGAATGAGCCAGCTATGTTATCTCAGAAATGCATAAGAAACTAGCTATTGTTTACGTCTCCGTACTGTCATAATTCCCAGGTTATAAAACGCCCAATTATTACGTGAGCCCAGAAGTAATTCGTCAAAAAAAATATGTCGAGGTGTAAGTTCATGTAAAAAATGACAGCACATTATTCGCATGTTACGTACATTCCTTTGTTACTGTTTTTAACTGAAGTTACGTTAGTCTTTTATGACAGGTATTCTTTGTTATGTGTTATTTATTAGGCAAGTCTAATGTTTAACTAATTTTATTACTTTATTACTGGCTCTAACAAATATTGTTTACTGTGTGGCCTGGCGCTTTTTACTTTCTACTGTGCAAGTAATTACGTTCGGTACAGTCTTTTTAGTTTTCGTGTCGGCTCTAATTAATATTAATTGCTATTAAAATTATCTCTTAAACTGTTTCGTCATCGTCACCAAGTTCAACGATCGCTGTGCCACCCGTCAAGTTGATAATTTTTGTTTTTATTGCCCTGCCCTTCGATAAAGGTTCTTTTGGTGTTTTATCAATACGGAGCTCTTAATGTTCTTCAGTGTTCTTACATGACTCACATTCTTGCAAATTTTTATTACGTTGTGTCTTTCCGTTAAAATGTTTTAAGTATGTGTTATTCATTATCAAATGCCATTATCATACCACATCCATTTATTACCAAATCTTTTCTCTTAAGATATTAAAACCTCAACTGCTGAAGAAATGAATCGCATCGCGTGTAGATAGTATCTGTTATCTACTAAGCGTTTTAATCGCTCGCGTCTCGCGAATTAATTACCTTCAATTAACTTGATTTTTCTATTATAGATTACTTTTAAGATACATGCATCAGGCAAAAGGCCGCTTCTAATTCGAGCGAAAAAACAACAAAGCTTACAGTAGAATATTGTCAGATATTATCTGCCAATATTCAGAATTCCCCAGCGATGAGAAGACATTTTGCCAGGGCCGTGGGTGGCAATGGACCGGCATATCGTATAGTATTGGTTGCCGCATTGCAGGCTCGGTCCGTCTCCGATGCACTGACCCGTGCCCACAATATCATCTGGTTAACTGCCGTCGGTCGGAATTTACAACTTTTAAGGAATTTGCCGTGACATTATGACCCATGCTATTTGTTGGTATGGTATATTTTACAACGTATATATTTAATGGAATTAAACTTGAGTATGTTAAGTAATAACCTTAACCTCTCGGGCCCCGGGCTATGAGACACATAGATAGATATTCCATTCTTCTCTGGACACCGGTATCCTGCTAGCAAATGACGAATTAAGCATTTTGATGATAATATCCAATAACCCTCCTACTAAAAAGTTATCTAGATAAGTAAAAATTTTACGAATACAACTGTAATATTGAACAATTATTCCCATTACGTACGTAATGACTCCAGAATTGATGAAACAAAACAAGGACGGAATGTAATTTTTGATAATTTTACGGATATCTGCTATTATTTCGACCGTGCAACATAACCAATGTGTAATAAGTGTTAATTTTTGTAAACATCATTATTTATTCGATACACAATATTAGTTACAAGTCTTTGTTAATAAATTTACAATACAGTTTCAAATATTTTACTTTCACTGTGCACGATGCTTCTCTTCTGCATGAGACGTGACGTGACCTATCTACAAGGCTGTTTGCAAGAACGCTCTGTGCCAGAATTACGTAGTTAATAATTCGCTGTCAACATTAAGGTTTCATGTTCAACTTATTTAAGCACAAGGTCTGCTTCAAACCCATATAAGGTAGAGCTTTACTGGAAATTATAATGTTCCTCCTGATTTTTCCATTGACCGTGAAATTATAATTTTAAAAAAGTCTTGGCCGTTTCCTTACATTTTTATTCACTATCTATATTAAAAACATGAGTATTAAACGATAGTGCCGTGAATTGCATCAAATTTTATTGCACATTATAACCAGTCACTATTATTTTATGTCTTGTTACAAAAAGGTTTATTAAAGAAATCATTCTCTTTTACTTTCTATTTAACGGCAATGCCTCCAATGGAATATTCATTTGTTTCTAAATCATTGTCGATATCCATTTTACTTGCATGCCTTGCGCTTGCAACGATCTTATTCATAGTGCTGTCATAGGCAAAGTCTAGCTAGTCTAGCCCCACGTCTCACTCCAATTACCTACAGTAATAGCTAGGTGCATCACAAAATTCCATAACTTCACTTTCACCCGGCTGCTTTGCTTTCATGTGCCTAATGGTTGGAGAGAACATTGTCTGCTTATGTTTTGCATCATCGTCTCTTTTGTGCGCTATTGTATTGTTGCAACTTGTTATAGTTAAATTTTTCATTAATATTATTTATTAATGATGATCAGCCAGAGATGCAAAACCAAAATTAGTATTTATATGAATTACTTACATTTGACTTGGGAACTTCAGTAGAAGTATATATGTGTATATACATACAATGCTTACTGTATTTATTGTTAGTAATTTTAGAATGATTAAATCAAGTCCCTCCCTTTTTCATATAACTATTGAGACGAACTAAAGTTAAACGAATACATGGCTGGAAATCCCATACGTAGCGTCGAAAACAAAAAAATCTATTTAAAGCTTCATTTCCTGGAGACAAGTGTTTTGTCGCTGCTCTAAAATTGTGGGTGTCACTTGCTTCCCCTTGTCACACAATATTAATTATCATAGAACGTAAAGTGAGGGCAAGAAAGTTCAAAATGACTCCAGCGCTGTCGTGGGAAGTTGACACGTAATAATTAGGTTTTCTGTTTCAGCGTGTAGCGTGACGTTTAATTTTGTTATGTGATAGCTTCTCTTTTTTTCTAAATATACTTTTATGTCCGGAAGTTTGTTTTCACTACTATACTGCAACAATTCAGAATCAGAATCAACTTTCGGTGTCTGTATAGATTTAAGTAAAGGAAGCGCTAATAATCCAAAAAGTCGATTTGTTCCGCATTTGGGCGTTTATGAATAATAACGGCATTGTAAAACAAATTTAATTCGTCATCGTCTCGTTCACTCCGGTTGTTAAAAAAACAATATCGCCTACTTATTTTTCCACAAATCATAAGAAATAAAAGTGTTCATTTTAGAAGAAAGCATCAATCTCATTTTATATACTTTCATTGTAATCTTATACAGTCTACGAAACCGCAGTAATTTGCGGTTCTACTGCTCTAAATTCAACTGCATCACACCTTACAGGAGTACAACCACGCGGAACGACCTTTTTGCTAACTTCCACTTGTGTAACAGTTCATTGGCACCGCCTCTACGCGTCTTTGTGACCCAATTACCCTAAGTTGGGCTTTGACCAGTCGCAGCGTGACAATGAGCAATTAATTAAAATTATGTTTCTTGCCTCCCTCTTTGGAATTATATACGAGTAATGTTGTAGTTTCCCTCGCTTTTGTTTCTCTTAAATTACATCCTTTGTTACTGCTATTATTTAAGTATTTATCATGTTTTAGTTTGATGTAAGCACTTTGCTTGTCTCGATATTTGTGTTATCCTCTACGATTTTTTTATTGCTTGTATTTAAACTTTGGGTTTATTGATAATACGTTCGCTTTTCATAGTGCACAATACTTTCATTTCCAACTTCCAAACCATTAACATGTTGATTTAAGTAATAGTACTTAACAACATTTTAGTGATTAATCAGAGGGCCGTAAAATATCAAGCTTCATTGAATCGTATTTCGCACGTCAAGTCAATGGCAGGAAAATGAAAGGGCCATCGAAACGTCGGCAAAGACTCCGCAACTGGGTCGAGAGCTGAGGCGACGATAGCGGAATAAGTGCTGTCTGCGGCACTGTCAGAACTGCTGCTGCTGCTAAAACAAAACTTTTGCGATTAACAATGTTTACTTGAAATACACATACACTGTAATACCTTGCAATCTATGTAGATGATATTCTTATTTTTCCGAAGTATTCCGAAGTGTAAGAATTTCAAATGTCTAATAGTTCTCTAACCAATTTTCGCCATGAAATATTAATAATCCCATCCTATGTGTTGATACAGCATTTTATAGGTTCGATTATTTATATTCACAATATCAATAGCTCGTTAAACTAAGCCTTGCGCACGTCAAATAAAAACAAATAACAGACATTTATTCCAAGCGTCTCGTTTACGAGCGACGTCGTAGTAATGGTGTATTTTTGTCCCCAGTAATGATGGGATAACGTGTTTAACATATGGCGCGATCTGTGTATTTAAAGTCATCTGTTATGCGACATGTAATACTTAAAATATCGCACAGTTTACTTTATTAATTACAATAAATCTAAATTGTTTAACTAACACGATGTTATCAGCCGTCCTAACATTTTCATTCATAATTCCTGTTTAAGCGTTGCCTACATCGTTAATTTAGAAGCTTTTAAAAATTTGCAATCATATATCACGATATCCAATTTTTCATTCAACATTGGCGTTCTTCCAACGTTCGAATGGTGTACATAATAAATTTAAATTTCTTATTTTCCCGTAAGAACCCTTCTGTTGATCCAAATATAAATTTGTTTATCACCGACCTATTTCGCGACTGTAATCTGGAGCAAGATAGTATAAAGTGTTCTAACTCTAGTTTATTTACAGACGCGAGGTACTGTTTGTTTTGAATTATTGTTATGAAAATATCTCTGGGCTAGTTTTGATCTTCATCTTAGGAATAAACTTCAATGCGAATTACGACGGTATCCAATACATACGATCAGATATATTGGCCGTAGATAGCTTATGCTTACTTCAATTTATAGGAACCATAAAATATATATCGTGCTAATAAAGCTATGAGATTATCTGACAAAATCAATTGAGTGTAATAATCAAAATGAGTTCCCGCGATTACTATAAAGTGAGCTACAGCACCAAAGACTCTGATCGGTCCAACATGAGGTTGGATAACGTGCTCGACAACGACACGGAGTTCAACGCGAACCAGTTCAAACTGTACGACGACTTCACTACTGACCTCCGGATAAACTTCAATCCTATAAGGAACAACTTCCAAGACTTGTCTCGGAAAGAGGTCAGAAGAAGAACTGGAGATCCCAACGACTCGGGAGTCGATATGGAAAACGGGAACCCGCTTGATGATGTTGCCACATCTAAAGATAGCGATTTGGTAAGTGTAGACCGTAATTAGGATCGTTTCAGTCGTAACTTTAGTTCATATAGTTCAGTGTTTAATTTTAGTACTTTGCGTGTGGCATAGTGATTTATTTTGTCAAACATTTTCAAACGATTGTTGACAAGGCGTAAAACATGGCCTATTAGTGTGTTATTGTTACTGTCAGCTGAGGAATTTAACTGAAAATAATATAACTTTCCTTGATGATCGCTAATCTCGTCCAATAGTCTCGGTCTCGGTTCGTCTAAAACTCTTACTCTTGCTGTCGCACGCTGATTTTATACGCTAGAAGAGGCCTAGACCAAGATGCTTATAGTTGCCGGCCACACATTTGTACAAAAATTCGGCCCTTTTAGGAGCACCTAAATATAAGGGAAGTATGCATATAGTTTCCAATGTCGCGGGCGTATAGTACTCGATGGTTTTCAGACGCCGGCGCCGGTGTCTATTGTTCTTGCTGCCCACCGGAACTGGGTCCGCTATTGTATGGAGTGCGTGGAGAATCGAACGTAGACGATTGTGACTTACGGTCAATCGACATGCTTGTTGACAGTCTGATAGACTTTGGCGTTTGCATTATCATATTGTCATACAAGATGAAGTGTTATGAAAAGGAAAATAATTTTGATTGATGAAGAAATCGAAAGTATTTACTTTGCTCTTTTAAGCATTTTGTGAAATCCTTAGCAAAAGTGTGTTAAATGAGGTGAAATAAAAATAAAAGAAACTGCTTTAACCAAATCTTTGTTTATAATTAAAATGTAAATTGTTTCCTAAAGAATTCAGTACTTGCACACTAATAATCACTTACAACGTAGAACACATTCATGCAATTATTTGTAACAAAATAATGTTGATGACTACTTACCTACTCACTTATTGGTAAACCATGTGTTATGGTACCCGGCAATTGCAGTATTATTACTAGTTGTTTTTGCACGCGTTTTCCTTCCAATTATCGTCTGTTCGTGCTCTTGTTTTATACAACTAGTAGCAACCTGTATTTACGCACTTATAGTAAAAGTATCATTACATGCATGTACCAACTACGGGCCTTGACCGCGTCACTAAATTTACTGTTTCGATCCATATTTGACTTAAACCGATTATACCTGTCTGTCTCTCCGCGTCGTCAACCTTGATTGTAATCTGTACCAATTTTGAAATAATCTTTCTTGTTTCAGTTGGAGAACGAAGTTATGGTAGATCCTTGGAGCAGTATGGACTCCTCGAATTCACCATTAACTGACTCCGGACCATCAGCCAGCGAAGACT
The DNA here is from genome assembly GCA_910589605.1 of Chrysoteuchia culmella. Taxonomy (NCBI): domain Eukaryota; kingdom Metazoa; phylum Arthropoda; class Insecta; order Lepidoptera; family Crambidae; genus Chrysoteuchia; species Chrysoteuchia culmella. The sequence continues at coordinate 20,358,888 of OU342654.1, read as the reverse complement.
GCACTCCCTCAACGTCTAGCGAACCACCACGCGGGCCTCTAGATGCGCAGTCTCCTCTCTCACCCCTTGCGCGCCGCTTACCCAACCCAAAAGATGCTAAACCCCTTACGAAAAACACCCTCCCGAAAACAAAAGACAAGGCGCGCTCACGTGACCTGACTTTAGAATTGGAGACTCTAGAGCCCGATCCCCTCCCACGCCGGCCTCATTTCCTTGACGAAGATTACCAATCACCGTCCAAATCAAACATCGAATGCCGCATTCCTAAACCACACTTCTTAGATCATTCACCGTCACCAGACGAATTCGATGAACGTAGTGACATAACAAATCCACATTTTCTTGACGATGAAGTCGACGGCGACGATAATATAGCACAAAAGAAAGCTGGGGCGCTCCCAAAAAGACAAGTTAAACCACAAACCTCAACATATTCATCTCATGAAGATCGACCTCATAGAACTAATTATAGAACTGCACTTCATTATGGATTGGAGAGTGCGGCCAGATCGAGTGAGCGAGATAAAAGAGCTTCCCAATTATACAGAGGAACCTGGCCAGGAGAGCGTGATGTTTGGACGGGCCATGACTCTTCAAGCGTTCGAAGCTTTTCAAGCAATGGCTCTAGCGATTGTCCAAGACCCTCATCTAACTTAGACAACAAAATGGATTGCGTGTTTTCATTAATTTCTCTGTTAAGTTTATCTCCTGAGAACAACGCAGACCTTAGTGCACCTCTTCTAGAAATGAGTCGTTCAGTTGAAAGTTGTATTGCTATGCGACAAGCAGGATGTATACCATTATTGGTGCAACTGATACACTCTAAAGTGCCTAGAGATATAAGAGACCGTGCTGCAAAAGCTTTGCGCAATATAATACACACACAAACTGATGACAAAGCTGGTAGAAGGGAAGCTAGAGTATGGAGATTATTAGAACAAGTTAGAGAATACTGTTACGTTTTAGAAGACGTTGTTGAAGCTAGAAAAGAAGGAAAAGAAATCATTGAAGACGATGCGACCAAGCATCCGAGTCAAAGCGTAGCAGCTTTGATGAAGTTATCTTTTGATGAAGAACACAGACACGTAGTTTGCCAGTTAGGTGGCTTGCAAGCGCTGGCCGCTTTAGTAAGTGGGGACCAGGCAGCCCATGGCAGCAGAACTGATGATAATACGTGTTTGACTATGAGAAAATACGCCGGAATGACCTTGACCAACTTGACATTTGGCGACGGTAATAATAAGTCGCTGCTATGTTCGTTTAAGGACTTCATGCTGGCCTTAGTCGAACAACTGGAATCTCCTAATGATGACATGCGACAGGTGTGTATTCTAAACAGGAAAATTATAAGTTATTTCTTAATCTTTCAGGCCCCGGATTATGAGACACAATAGATATTCTATTGTTCTCATGACTCCGGTGTCCGGTTCGGGTTTGATGAATTAATGTAATAAATTATGTTTTTATTTTCAGGTTACCGCAGCTGTGCTCAGAAACTTATCCTGGAGAGCAGACACCAACAGCAAACAAGTACTTCGAGAAGTGGGTGCGGTTAAAGGATTGACTAAAGCTGCGATGACGTGCCAAAAAGAAGCTACTCTCAAGTCGGTATTATCAGCTTTATGGAATTTGACAGCTCACTGCACTATGAACAAAGTGGCCTTGTGTTCTGTTGACGGAGCCTTAGGCTTCCTCGTCGACATGCTTAGCTACAATTCTCCTACAAAAACCTTGGCGATTGTTGAAAATGCAGGCGGCATTATGAGAAATGTGTCAAGTCAGATAGCCGTTCGAGAAGAATACAGACAAATTCTCCGGGAGAGAAATTGTTTAAGTGTCTTACTGCAGCACCTGAAATCTCCAAGTCTGACAGTTGTCAGCAATTCTTGTGGCACTCTGTGGAATCTTTCTGCGAGATGCCCTCAGGACCAAGAATTCCTATGGGAACATGGAGCCGTGCCGATGCTGAGAAGTCTTATACATTCAAAACACAAAATGATAGCGATGGGCTCAAGTGCCGCTCTCAAAAACTTACTCAATTCTAAACCAGGAAAAACGCACATCATTTCTTTAGATACAACAGCTCGAACTATGAACTTACCTGCATTGCCCACTTTAGGGGCACGCAAGCAGAAAGCACTAGAACAAGAATTAGATCAAAATTTAGCTGAAACTTGTGATAACATCGAACCAGCTACTTCGCCGTCTACCAGCAACCGGGAAGAGAAAAATTTGTTCACAGCAACTGAAAGACAGATAGCTATGAATCTTGAAAGACACCGAATGACGTCAAGTTCTCCTCTTATGGGAACTTTAACATCACAAATATCTTTAAGCCACAGTGCACACTTGGCGAGCTATTTAAGCTGCAGTAACACTTTATTAAAGGGTGCGATGGTAACCAGGTCTACTACGAGTAGTTCAGGAAACGTAAACAGATCCGAAAGTAAAGATTCTGTAACGAGTACGCATTCCGATTCAGTATTCGAACGAGTCATGCGCACCGGTAAAGTACCCGTGCCGACACCTAGAAGTAAGGACTTGATGAAGACAGAAACAGGTGGCGAAGCGTTTAAAGTACCCTCGAAACAGATCGGCAAAGATGGTTTTATGCCCTTCCCGACTCAGCCGCCTATACCCCCTCCGAGAAGTTCGACAGACGTGAGACCAAACTTCACAGAATCTGGTTATGACGTCGACCAAGATTCTTGCGACCAACCTATAGACTATAGTCAAAAGTACTCGGAAACGAAGGCGACCGATGGGGACACTCTCGATAAAAATAAAACTTCGGAAGGAACGAAGAAATATTCGAAGAAGGAGAACCAGAGTACTTATGGTGACTACCAGGAGACTGATTTGGACCAACCGACGGATTATTCTTTACGCTACGCCGAACATCAATCCGAAACCGGTTCTGATTCAGAACCGCCAGGGCCGTCGGACACTATCAAACACTTCGCGACCGAAGGGACGCCTTACGAGACGCCTATAATATTCTCTACGGCGACATCTATGTCCGATCTTCGGGTGATCGGCAAAGACATGAAACAGAAGACTCCTAGTGTGAAAGAGAACCCTGAAGTGATGACTCATTCGGATGAAAAGGATACGTGCTCGATAGAGGATCCCCCGCGGCACGATAACGACTTGGCGGCGACGACGCCTCAAGGATCGATTCCGCCTGAGGTAGAACCTAAGAGGGAAATCTTCGACACTAAGTTTAGTTCTGGTATGATAAGTCCTGAGAAGCCGGTAAACTACTGCGACGAGGGTACTCCAGGCTACTTCTCGAGAGTGAGCTCGCTGAGCAGCGTGGGAGAGCTGACGGAGGAGGACTGCCTGGCCAAGAAGAACGCCATGGCTACTATCAACGTGGAGCCTGGCCCACAGGAACCTATGAGCAGCTCAGTCAAAGACAAAGAAGGTGAGTTTCAACTAAGAAAACGTATTTTCTAATTCAAAATTTGGATCTTAGCTAAATAAATGGAATCGGGTTTAAATAAATTAAATTATAGTATGACCATAACCTTAGCGCACTCCCCTCAGTATGCGCGCGGCGAGACGCGGGGGACGCGCTCTGTCAGTCCGCCGTCAACGCTCGTGGCGGCAGGTAGTGTCGCAGACGCACATGAGATAAAAATTCAAAGATGGGTCCTGCGTTATCTCTTGATGTAAAAACCGTAATTTTTAAAATGGCTGAATATTTGTTTGTAATTATAATAAATTTTCAATAAAACAAATCCTGATTTGAATTATAAGTTTAGTTCTTATTCATCAACTGCCTAGGTATTTTAATACAATATCGAGTATAATGTAGATTACATTTTTATCAACTACTAAGATAATACAACTAATACATTTTTATCCACTAAAGAGCCCCCGACCACCGTTCCGCCACAAGTCTTGCCTTGAAATGTCAACTGATATCGTAAGATTTGTCCGACGTGTATTGATCTCATGTGAACTCATGCTCTTTTTTCCCCGGCTCCCACCTCGCCGCGCATACCTCAGGGAGTGCGCAGCGGTTGTAGTCATACTATAATGAATATTTTCTCATATGATCTATTTGATTATACTCTTTAAATTCAAATAATTCATTTTTGGTAGTCATCCACCACGGTTACATACCATAAGTTCTAAAAAAAATCATCCTGTTTTAAAAGCTATTATAAAAGATGACGATAATGAGTGTTCCGCATGATTTTAACTAAGTACGTAGAACTATAGAACTGGTAAAGCTATTACCGATAGTGAAATATTATCTTGATCCGACAAAAAAAGACGATGCTACAGCGATTTTAGTAACGCAGATTTTAAAACGCATCGTAAATAGCACGCCATTCGACTGACGTCATTTGTCACAACGCTCGCGTTCTTTCAATAATAATTTATGTTTGATCGCGAATAACTTCGTTTTTCATAATATTTTTTTTTATTCAAAGAGTTTTCTTGTAAGTTGTTTCATAATGTTTTATCAATTTCGTTTCAGTAGTTTGGGTTCTACTTTATATCAATAATACACGTGATTTAATAACTTAAACTCCAAAATTCTGTTTCGTGCGGAACGCTCTTTGTTCACATCATTTATTGTCCCACAACACAACATTGCAGTGATTGTGATCAACATTCCGAAATAGTTAAACACTTATATTGATTTGATGCCTTTTAAGATACTTTTTCGAAAGCCTCCATTTCTTATTAATTGTTGATGTCGTAGGTTGCAAAGCGGTGACATTCGCACGCCCGCCCACATCGGGGCAGTCGTTAAGCGCAACGCCAGGCGGATCCCCGCGAGCGGAGCCCCAGGAGACGCCGCTCATGTTCTCGCGCTCCAGCTCGCTCGGCTCGCTGCCCGACTGCTCGCACGACGACCAGGGCTCCGTGCTCTCGGAGTTCAGGTGATCCCCGCAGTACAGGGCCGCAGGAGACCCGCTCATGTTCCCGCATGTAATTGAAGTTGTGAAATTTACAAAAAAGAATCGTTACAGATCCAATTACGATAATAATAATCCTTTATAGCGGCGATACTCTAAAACTAACTTGATCCTTAGTGTGTATTAAGGACAGGTTTTGTTTGTACAGCCGGCTGCCATCGGGGCTGCTGTCCCCCAGCGAGATCCCCGACTCGCCGGGCATGAGCCTGGCGCAGTCGCCGCCGGCCGCCGCGCCCGCCACCGGCCCGCCTAGCCCGCCGCCAGGTACACTAACTAATAAATAAATAAATAAATAATATATGATTTTGTAATTTTGGCATTTTTCAATGCTATTTTTATACTTATGGTAAATTTAAAATATAAAAATATTGGAAAAAATTAACTGGGCCACAAGTGAATTCTCAGATTGGACTCGAACCCACGACCTTTGGAAATCCGGTCCAATGAAAAGTTCCAAGTTCATTTGAAAGCGCTGCTTACACATTTTCAAACATGCTTTTGGTAAACTGACCTCGACCTATGTCGATATATGAGGACAATATATGATGGTACGGAATTACGGAACTCTCGGCCTCGGTGCGCGAGCCCGACTCGCCTTTAGCCGTTGTATTTGTTGTATAAATAAAACATACAACAAAAAATATGTGTTCAAGTAGATTTCAAGACACCTATTATTGCACACAGAACCGGATCAGCAGTCGGTATTCGAAGAGCGCGTCTCTCGCTTCGTGGTGGAGAACACGCCCGCGCTGCTGTCTGGAGCTACGAGTCTCAGCAGCCTAACCATCGACGACGAGCCCAAGGTATGCAAGATTATGGCGTCTCTCTTCTCTTATGTATGAGAACTAGTGGCTACCTATGGTGTCAGTGTTTATCAAGCCCCCTTAGGCCTTGACTTCGCTTAATGGCAGTTATCAGATGACAACAGCCGGAACAAACGGTTTAACGAGCCCGGCCATGATCGCTAGCTTGATATCCATGGATAGCCTTAAAAAGAACATTATTTTTCACAGGCAATGAATATAACCTAATTTTCAAATTCATTTGGTTGTCTCCATAAATAAAATATATTGTCGTGATGAAGAATGGGTGTAAGGTTCTCCGATCACGATGTATGGATAATATGGATGATGAAAGAACTCACCATTGAGGATTCCTTCCCTTATTGATTAATGTCTACATTAGTGACCTCATCAATGCTTATCTGCTTCGCTTTAGTATGTTACAAACAGTATTCTTAATTCCAGCCCTGAGGTGTTGTGCTGAGAATGTGGTTAGAGTTAGGAACATCATCCTCCTGTAATTATAAATGGAGTATAATGCAACTGATATGAGCATCCTAAGTATTTAAGATGTTGAAGTAGGTTCTGGCAAGCCAATCTCCATGTGTCTATTTGAATTCGTTAACATAATTATTGAAGGCTCAGTCATTAGTCTGTTACACTATGTGGCCACCGGAGGACCTCTCATCACTACTCTAGGGCGCACCCAAATAGTGGTCTCAGAGTACGCTATACCGCTAGCATCCTCCGGATTGTAAGTATGTAAGAATTGTTACCTGTGTTCCTCTTAACCAGTGTCAACACAGTGACGGGGTGATCTAATCTTATTAGGCCGTGGCTACCGGAGGATCTCTCATCACTACTTCAGGGACACACCCAAGTAGCGGTCTCAGAGTACGCTATACCGCTAGCATCCTCCGGACTTTATTAAGCTCTTGTCATGCATGATTTTACTTCATGCCTTCTCATCATCATCTTCGTAATCATCAACCCACTTGAGGAACACGACACCAAAGGGGACGTTCCATCCACAACGTATCTCATACCCCATTTACTTTGATAGAACCATCGCAATTGAGATACGCTTTGGATCACATCCCAGAACTGGCCAGCTCTCTGTTAAGCCGCATAGAAACAGACATAATAATTTGTGGTTAGTCTTAGCAATTATCGTAAAGTGTCTTATCATGTTTAAATACTTAGCTTTATATATTCCGCTCGGTTTCCTATCTTGAATCACTCTAAACTATTTGAACTTTTACTCGTTATAAGGAATTACATTTACTGTAGTACTGTCATTTGAGTGACAGTTGTGATGTCACTTTATTGGCGCCAAGTTCAAACCTTTTGAGCATCGCGTTCGTCGCGACACTGCCCCCTCCAGGAAAGTCAATTCGTTAACATGCGTTGGTATTAATAAAAACGAATGAAACATAAAGAAAAATAGGATCTCGTGGATAATATTTTATTGTGAATAATTTTAAGTACATTATTTATAGATTTAGATAGACATTTGTATTTTCTTCACGCGCGTAGTTTTTTAATAATTTTTAATTAAATATTGGGATTTTACGCATGTTAGCGTATTAAAGTAATGTCGTGAGGTTCCGCGTCCACTCCCTGATTTTTTCTAGGGCTCGTGACGCTGCGTGTCTCTTCGGTCTTTCGCTCTCAGGTAAGTCTGTGTCCATTGGTATCTGTTCCGGTTCCCAATCGGTCTGATCTGGGTCTTCATCTAAATCGTAAGCGTTCTCACGACTCTGTATTACATCAGATTCGGTAGTGTGGGATTCTTGAGTTTTTAGTCTTTTGTTACTTGTTTCAAAAGGGATTTTAGTGTCGTCTTCTTCTTCTGTTTCCAGAGGGTACAATTGTATTACACCAGATTTTGTAGTGCGGGATTCTTGAATTTGTGGTGTTTTCTTAGTTGTTTCAAAGGGGATTTTCACTTCGTCCTCTTCTTCAATTTCCAGAGGGTACAATTGTGATATTGATCTAATGTATTCTGAATTTCCTACCTTCACTTTTGCTACACGACAGTGTCCGTCCTTGTCTTTCTTAAGAAATATAATCCTCCCTACTTTCCAGCTTTCTCTGTTCTTGTCTTCCTTGATTTGTACGATTTGATTGATGTGAGGAATTTGTTGTGATTTGATTCTTGGCTCTTTTAGTGAGTTTCCGTATCGTTCCCGGAGACTGAGCAAGTATTTGTTTACGAACATGTTTTTAAATTCTTCTACGATTTTAATTGTCCTTTTCCACCCTTTAATTAACTCCTTCTTAGTAATTGTTCCCTGAATTTCAGGTCCGTCTGATGATTCGGTTACTGTTATGCATCTTCCCATCGTTAAGAAGTCTGAGGGTTTGAGTATGTGTTCCATCTCTGAGTCTACTGTAGTGAGAGGTCTGGTGTTAAGTACGGCTTCTATCTCCTTTATGATGGTAAGGAGTTGACTGTCGTTAATAAGATGTTTACTGAGACTCCTTTTCATACAGTGTTTAACTAATGAGACTAGGCGTTCATAGAATCCGCCAAACCAAGGTGCTAGTTGTGGTATAAATTTCCACTTGATGTTGTTTTCGATGCAATATGGTTTGCTTAAAATGTCTGCCATTAAATGAAAGTTTGTGGCATTATCCGAGGTTATTAGTATAGGTATCCCTCTGGTGGCCACCATCCTTCTTAGGGCTAAGAGTCCTTCATCTGATGAGAGATCTTTTACAACTTCTAGGTGTATAGCCCGTACTGCTAAACAGGTGTAGAGGCAGATCCATCGTTTTTGTAGGCCATTCTCCGTGTCAACTTGCATTGGTCCTAAGTAGTCCATCCCGGTGAACGTAAATGGTGCGCTGTAATTTACCCTTTCGGGTGGTAATGCTGGAGTGGGAGGTAACCTAAACGGTCCGCCCCCATGTTTTATACACCTTGGGCATAGTTTGATAACTTTTTTCACTTGTTCTTTACCTTGTGGGATCCAGTAATTTTCCCTTATCGCACTAAGCGTGTGGTTAACTCCAACATGTTTATTTTTCTCATGTATTTCTTTGATAAGTTTTTTGGTGAATTCACTGTTCCTTGGAATCAGTATGGGTTATCTCTTGTCGTATGTCCAATCCGCATATTGCATCCTCCCCTCGAACCTTAGTATACCATCCCTGTCTTTGAATAACTTTAGGTTTCTGCTGAGGTTTGTTTCTTTTCCTTTGGACTCTTCAGGGAAGTGGTCTTCTTGTAGTAGTTTTATTTCTGTCATTCTATTCTCTATCTGGCTTGTTTGGTTCTTTTCTATCGTATCATTCTTGTCTTTCAGTGTGTCATCCTCTCTCTCAATGAGACCATTGTTCTTGTCTTTCAGTGTGTCATCCTCTCTCTCAATGAGACCATTGTTCTCTTTATTCATAGTGTCCTCCTCTCTCTCATTGAGGTCCTCCTCAGCAGAAATAACAGCCAGAGATTTTATACTTGCAACTTCACGTATAGGCTTTTGTGATGGCCAGTGTGTAGGACTCATTGTTAGGAAATTTGGTCCTTTAATCCAATTTTTATTATTGTCCTTTATGTTAATTGGTCTTGTGGCTTTATCTGCTGGGTTGTGTTCTGAAGGGACGTATCTTGTAATAAGATTATTGATTTGTTTAATATCTTTAACTCTCCTGCATATAAATGGTTGTAGTGTTTTTTCTGTGTTCAACCAGCTCAATACAATTTCGCTGTCTGTCCATAAGTATCGGTTTTGTATTTTAAGGTGCAAGTGGTTTTCTGTGTATTTCAGAAGTTTACTTCCTATCAATGCTCCTAACAACTCTAGTTTAGGTATCCGCAGATCAACCATTGTATTCAATGGGGCTACTCTTGATTTTCCCATCACGAAGCTGATTGTACTATCATGGTTCTCTTCTTTATATGTTCGCAAATATACCACTGCTGCATAAGCTTGAGTGGATGCGTCTGAAAAACAATGAAGCTCATATTGTTTCTCTTGTGATGGCAATGTATTTTCGTAGGGTCGTGGGATTTCTATCTCTGTTATGTATTGAAACTCGGCGGTTATTTGGTTCCATTGGTCTATTATTTCTTTAGGTAAAACTTCGTCCCATTTTCGCTTTTGTTCCCATAGTCGCTGGATTAGTAGCTTTGCTGGTAATAATATTGGAGCGGCTAGTCCGCACGGATCGAAGATGGAGGCGGTTACTTTTAATACACCCCTCATTGTTTTTTCTGGTGTTATTTCCTTGTTTCTAATTTTTAATCTGTCTGTCGTGACTTCCCATTCGAGACCGAGTACTTTTATAATGCCCCCTTCTACTCTATCTGGTATATTGGTTAAAAATTCTTTCGAGTTTGATCCCCATTCTCTGAGGTTCATTGATATCTCTAGGAAAGATTTCTTTGTTTCTTCATATAATGTTCGCGCTTGTTCTAGCGTTTCCGTTCCTGTAACCATATTGTCCACATATATGTCATACGATATTCTTCTCAAGTTTTCTGCATTCGCTGACATCAAGTGGTGTCTAATAGTAGCGTTAAGGAGGAATGGGCTACTTATTATCCCAAAGGGTACGCGACAGAATCTAAAGCATTGAATGTTGTCTTTGCCAGGGCCTTTTTCAAAATCGTGGAGCCACAAGAATCTAGTTACATCCTTGTCCCTCTGCTGTAGTGCGATTTGTAAGAAGGCTTTTTCTACGTCGGCAATTATTCCAATTCTGTGGGTTCTGAATCTCAGTATCAAACCTGTAAGGTCTTCAAGCATCATTGGTCCACGGTGTAGGCATTCATTGAGACTTTTATTTCCTTTAATCTTTGCTGAGGCATCGTAAACGATGCGTAGGGCTTTTCCTGATTGTTGAACACAATGGTGGGGTAGGTAATGAACGGGATGATCCTTTATATCTTCATAGTCTTCAGGTGTGATTTCTATAATTCCCTTTTTCAGTTGTTCTTTCAATGTTTGATCGTAGGTTCTTAATGTTTCTTTGTCTAATCTCTTGAGAAGGTTAGTCAGACGACCATATGCTAGACCAAAGTTTGTATGTAGTTCTGGTGGATATTCATTCCATGGCCAACATACGGTATATCTGTTGTTTATTATTTCTGTGGTTTCTTTGAAGTTTAGAATTGCTTGCTCGTCCTTTGTGATTGTCGGAGAGTCGACGATGCCGATGGTTTCTAGATCAAATAGGCTTTTAAGATTCGTATTGTCTATAGGTAAATCAGGTAGGTTGAACTTGTTTTCTGAGCAGGACTGCACATATGTTATGAAAGAGAGTTCGTCTACTGTTGGTGTATGAATCTTCCCGGATAGCATCCATCCAAACTCGGTGTGTATGAGGAAAAGGTTCTCATTAATTTGGTGTTTCTCTGTGGTCATGAAGGTAAAGTAGTAGTCGTTGCCAATCAAGACGTCGATCTGGTCTCCAAGAGAACCATCATCAGCTAATTCCTTTTTATCAATTTCCTTTATCTCTTGGTAAGGTATAGTGTTTGTTATTGTTGGAACTACATTTGCAAATATGGTCTTCACATCACCATTCTTCAATAGGATGTTTAACTGAACTAGAGGACTATCATACTCTTGAGGTTTATTTGTTCCAAAAGTGAATACCGAGAGCAAGTTATTCTCTTCTGCATGTAGGTTTAGTTTTTTCATTACTCTTTGGGATATATAAGTTCTCTCACTTCCGGAGTCTAGCAATGCTCTCCATCTTGTGCCCATTGGTTTACTTTTATCATTTGACAAGTTCACTATAGCGGTTTGTAGGATGGTTTTCGTTCCTGGAAAGTTGACATGCATGGTATTTGTAGGTTTCGTTTCTTCCTTATGTTTCTGTTCTTCTGAGGGACTTTGTTTTGTGCTGTCTCTCTTCGGGCACAACGCTCTATTGTGTCTATTTCGTTCCTGGCAATATGGGCATCTCACAAATTTCTCACACGATGAAGACCTGTGTCCTAATCTGAAACAGCAGAAGCAACGATCCTTCAATATCTTTCTCCTTTCTTCAAGTTTGGTGACTTTCCCACATTGATCATTATAGTGCGAATCTCCACAAAAAATGCAAGGAAACCTTCCTCTCTTCCCATATTGTTCTCTAGCTTTATCTCCTTGGTGAATGTTAAGTTCTCTTTGTCTTTTAGTAGGGTATCGGTTGTCTCTGGTTGGTTGTTGAATTTGTTCTCTTCCTTGTCTATCTACATATTTTTCTCTCTCATTTATTCTTGTGTACAGGGTTTCAGTCGTGTATCTTACTGATTTTCTTTCTTCTTTATATTTTCTCTCCTTTATGTTATTAGCTTCCTCTTTCGCCGATATAATCTGTTCTAAGTTTTTTCGCATCTCGTCTATTGTGTAATTGGTGCCCTTTGATCTTACTTCGTAGATTATGTCTTCAGGAAATTTTTCAATTAATAAGAACCGCAAGTTGTTGTGGTTAACGTCTTCTTTAAGAGATTGTAGGATTCTCAAATGCTTCTCAATTTCGTTGAGTGTTCGTCTACAATCTGGTGGGTTTGCTTCAGCTGCCTTGACCTTATAGAGAGCCGAGTAATGTGCATCTATTATGAGGATATCTTTCCCGAACCTTTCTTTTAAATTTCTGACAGCTATTTGATAGTTCAGGTTGCGCATTTCTAAGCCATCTATAGCTTCTTTTGCCACACCTTGGAGTGATGACTTAAGGTACATCAACTTGTCCACCTCGGATAACTTCTTACTATCTATATTCGATACGAATGTGTCCCAGAAGCTGGGCCACTCTAATGGATCTCCGTTGAATTGGGGTAGCTCCAGCCTTGGTAACTTGGCCGTTAAAACAGAGTCATTGTTGTTAGGTGGAGCACCGTGTAGTGGTTTTAATTTTAGAATAAGTTCGTTAAGCACTTCTTCGCCCTTCAGTTGTAACTCGCTTAATTGAGATATAACATCAGGTGATGGGTCTTGACTGGTGCGAAAATATTCATGAAGTTCGGAGTTAAATCGTTTAATGGAAGTTTCCAAGTTAACTTTAACTAATTCCGCTGCCTTCCGAGCTGAAGGATCAATCTCATCCATTCCAATGTACCTGATAGCTAATTCTGTATTCCTTTTTATAGTATTGACTACTAACTGTAGTCTATTTATGAGTATGGCCTCCATTGCTAAACTGAAAGAAAGGAAATTCAAATTTTAGTATTATAATTTACTCATTTATTTATTTCTTAAACTTAATTTTAATTAATAATAGATGATGGTCACTAAAGGGTTAAATTTTCTTCCACCATTTGAAGGGTTAACATATGTAGTTACTTAGTGGATCATGAGTAAGAGATTTAATAAAATATTTTACTAATAATAATAAGATTTTACTATTTTATTCAATATCTCGCTTGATATATGTGTTTATCATTGTATGTCTAATTTTGTTTCAGGTAAATACAATGATGGCTATTATCAAATTATACTTGGTGATATAATATGTGTATGCCTTGGAAGTTTATTTGTTCATAAATAACAAGTGTGGTGATTTCAAGGAAAAAATTATGTCAATGTTCACACATCAGATGGTTTGTTCGTCACGCTCTGTAAGTAGAACTCTTATAATGAATATTGTGATGAGAATAGATAGCGTTAACGCAATGTGTTATTCGATCCAGTGCCACCTTCCAGATGAAGTATATATTTAATTACATCAAAACAATAAAACCATCTGTGGAAGTTTTAGGTTTTAACAAGTAAAATCTTAGAGACTTGTATAGAATTACCAGTTGTCATAAATTCTCTCTCTTACTACAGTGTATCACGTATTGTGTGTGAGTCACTGGTTTCTTATAATTTCATTAAGACAGGCTCATAGTACCTAGTACGTACACAAGATTTTCACGAGAAACTAATTTTCGACAAATTTTCTACTTTAACCCTGCTTATTTATAAGAAATCAATTGTTCGTGCCATATGAATAATCTGGTTTTGGCTAATAAATCGAGAAATGGAAGTTTTTGTACGATGGTGTGGAAAGTTTCTATGAACATGTCGTAGGACATATTTTACTGAATTCAATAAGAAACACTCTGACCGAAACTCACTTACCCAAAGGTCTGCACAGGCTTGTTTATCACTTTTTATATAACTTCCGTACCTATTTGATGAAGAATCTCTCTAAATTCACAGCTTTTCAGGAACGACGCACTCGAGAAGAAATTTCAAAGCGAAGAAAAAACAACCTCCAACTTGTTTTCTAGTAGAGATGGGTGATAGGGTGAATTTAATTGAATGATCCATTCGAACTATGCCCTAATCGATTGTTAGATTGAAAAAATAAATTTCAAATTATTTTAATGAACATTATGATGAATCCTAATATAATTTCATTCGAATTAAATATCATAGGTATCCACATAGGTATCCATCATAAAAGTGGTAATTTTGAGTTTTGGCTACCGGCCAAAAATATGGATATGAATATGGGCTTCATCTGTCATTTGAATTCTTTACTTTGATGGATTTTTGCTGCTTTGTTCTGTTGAACGTTGCTAGCTAGCAACACGACTTATACCCGAAATTTTTATTTTTATAAAATTTACTTAGTTCCGAAAAACGTATGAAGTTTACATCTAAAAAGTTACGCGGTAGTCCCCTCAAGTCAAACTTGAATTACAAGTATGAATTTACTTTTTCGAAAATTAGTTTCATTTATTTGTCTTCGTGACGGCGATATTACACGGTTCAACCAAATTGATTAAAAAGGTTGGCTTTGGTTGAAAAGCGCAGAAGTGAAAGATACTGCTGTTTACACGTATCTTAAAAGTGAACTATCTGAATTATAAAGTTAACCAATCAATTCGCATTGCTTAAAAATTTCTACCAATTAGGTAGCGCATTGAGAATTGAACATCTAGTGAATCATTCAATTCTTATGTTTACACGTTCAACTTTCGTTCGATTACATTGAACGTTGAACGCAAAAGTGAAAGTATTGAGCAAGTTCATACACTATATTAGTGACAATAGTATCTAAGTCGATAATAGTATTATTTAGAGAAAGAAAGAAAAAGAAAAAAAAAAAAAGATTAAATCCTAAAACAACAACAATCGATATAATCGATTACATCGTGAACTATGGGGACTCTTATCAATTAATCGGCTAGAATCAATCTAATTACATTATGGCATCAATTTAATCGACATATCAGATACTATCGATTGGGTAATCGATAATGACATTATTTGGGCCCCAAAAATCTACAATTAATCGATTCGGAATCGATTATCTGGCAACAATACTTCAAATTGACGGTGCGTACGTACAGTGGTCTAAGCGGACTCTCATGAATGGCTACCTCAGTCTGTTATTTAAAAAAAAGGATTTCGAATGGACAACCGAATGAATCATTCGAATGGTTGAATCGATTGAAAGGTTATGAAATCAATCAATCGAATGAAGACCTTTTGACTCCATACCTTCTTCATCTGTCAGATTGGTAAATTTAGTTAGATTAATAAAAAAAAATAACTGAATAGATCGCGAGCATGTACCTGCACTTAAGTATGTTATTACTTTATACTTCACAAATTTCACAATAGGTGTACTAACATAAAATTGTACAAACCATTATGGTATCAGAAAGACTCAAGTGCACACATACAAGTATGTACTTGCACAGGATATGCATACATACTTTCTTTGGCCTCTTGCACAAATTATATAGGTAGTGCCTCTTGGCCTGATCTGATATGAACTGCACCTATGTGCAGATATCCATGTATATGTATCTACCTGCATCCCAAGATGCACAGATACTTTAACTCTCTGAATGGGTCGGTTTATATAAGTCTATCAATATTGTTTGTTAAAACTAATAGTATTAAAATAATTGCAACACAATTAATTTGAGTTCACATTTATTTTTAGTACCTACTTACAGAATTAAAGTCTGAATTTCCTCAAGTTTCTTTACACACAAACACAACACTGCAGGGCTTGGTATCAAGAACAAATAGCCTACATGTCTTGTATTATAGTCTAATACTTTCTTTTTAGTTTGCTTGTAGGATCCGGTGTTTTAGATCCCAGCACCTCCACCATGTCGTGATGAAGAATGGGTGTAAGGTTCTCCGATCACGATGTATGGATAATATGGATGATGAAAGAACTCACCATTGAGGATTCCTTCCCTTATTGATTAATGTCTACATTAGTGACCTCATCAATGCTTATCTGCTTCGCTTTAGTATGTTACAAACAGTATTCTTAATTCCAGCCCTGAGGTGTTGTGCTGAGAATGTGGTTAGAGTTAGGAACATCATCCTCCTGTAATTATAAATGGAGTATAATGCAACTGATATGAGCATCCTAAGTATTTAAGATGTTGAAGTAGGTTCTGGCAAGCCAATCTCCATGTGTCTATTTGAATTCGTTAACATAATTATTGAAGGCTCAGTCATTAGTCTGTTACACTATGTGGCCACCGGAGGACCTCTCATCACTACTCTAGGGCGCACCCAAATAGTGGTCTCAGAGTACGCTATACCGCTAGCATCCTCCGGATTGTAAGTATGTAAGAATTGTTACCTGTGTTCCTCTTAACCAGTGTCAACACAGTGACGGGGTGATCTAATCTTATTAGGCCGTGGCTACCGGAGGATCTCTCATCACTACTTCAGGGACACACCCAAGTAGCGGTCTCAGAGTACGCTATACCGCTAGCATCCTCCGGACTTTATTAAGCTCTTGTCATGCATGATTTTACTTCATGCCTTCTCATCATCATCTTCGTAATCATCAACCCACTTGAGGAACACGACACCAAAGGGGACGTTCCATCCACAACGTATCTCATACCCCATTTACTTTGATAGAACCATCGCAATTGAGATACGCTTTGGATCACATCCCAGAACTGGCCAGCTCTCTGTTAAGCCGCATAGAAACAGACATAATAATTTGTGGTTAGTCTTAGCAATTATCGTAAAGTGTCTTATCATGTTTAAATACTTAGCTTTATATATTCCGCTCGGTTTCCTATCTTGAATCACTCTAAACTATTTGAACTTTTACTCGTTATAAGGAATTACATTTACTGTAGTACTGTCATTTGAGTGACAGTTGTGATGTCACTTTATTGGCGCCAAGTTCAAACCTTTTGAGCATCGCGTTCGTCGCGACATATATATTACGTATTTTTATTTATTACCAGAAAACTCCATCAATACGAACAACTTTTACTATGGAGCCAACAAGGCAAGGGAGTTCATAGGCAGGGAAAATAAATACGTTTAGGTCGGTTACCGAAAGATGGCGCACTATTAGTACTCACACTAAAGCAATTTCAAAAAACGTAGAAAAATTCAAAAATGTTCACTCTATAGTAGCAAAAGCACAAAAGAAACTGTCTCCTTATAACGTTTTTTTTTCCATTTTTCATTTTGCAATGCTATTTTTATGTGAGACATTTGATTTACATGAGACAAGTTGCTTTTTTCTAGTATATTTTCTTGTTTAATTTTTATCGGTAACTATCTCCTTCATACTCGTAAGTTTGACCGCGCGCGAGAGAGACAGACAGACTACTCTTGATGACCATGCAGTGCAACGTCACGCCGCGCGCTTATTCACAAACAATATGTGTAAATGTGTTGAACGTGCCAGCTTTAGTTAACCGAGCTGTACTCGATCAAAATGTATGGAATCTTTTTCGCGATTTCGTTGTTGGCCTCATAGTAAAAGTTATTATGTTCCTCTTACAGTCATCCGCACGGCTAGTCAGGAAGCTGCCACCAGAACTGCCCAGTTTGACGTCCGCGAGGAACCAATCTCAGCTTCAACTAGAGAAAGATGAAATGAAGTAAGTACACACGACAGCAGGTTAGCCTGTACAGTTTTACCACAGAACAAATAAATAACAGAAATTGCATTCGGCAAAATCATTTAAATAAATAGCGACTTGTTCCTACACGATTAAAGTGCACTTTAGGTCGCACAGTACTCTCACGAATACATACATAGATTCGATGCTTCTCTTTCTAACGCATAGCTATAGCCTATCCGATGACTTCAGGCAGATTTCTAAGAATTTTGTGTATGTTAGCATTGACTGTTCTTCAGGAAAATAACCTTTTCGTCCAATCGACAAAGCATCAAGCGTAAATTATTTATACGCTACAAATACTGCGCTTATTTAAACGTACTGTACTTTCGATATTTGTAACAAGTGCTTTAGCTACTTATTTCGGAATCGGATAAAATATGTGTGAACGTTATTTATGTTTGACTGCTATAATTCTTGAACTGTACTAACGAGCTATTTGTATGTGTCATTGTCCGGCTAATCTATGTTGATACAACTTTTGTAATCAGTGATTATCATATCAATATTTTATTAAACATTTGATAATTTTCTTGCAGAGAACATGTATCGCAATTGCCGCCTTCTAGCTCTACGCCCAACGCACCTTATAAAGGTAAACAACATTTTAAATATTACAAGCGAATTTATATAGTTAAAACTATTCGAATAGTTTCGTTGTCTTTATTTTGGTATTTAATAAGTTCAAAACTATTGCTTATGCGAATTTCTATACGGTTCTTCTCGATACATGAACCTTATAAACGATAGTGTAACACTTTTATGATTTTGTTTATATTTTGCCAATATGTACTGCCAAGAGCACGTCAGGCAATATGCAATAGAATATTTATAGTTATAACGTCTGTAACCGGTTACTGTTAGTGAACGTAACTACGAAAACGGCCGTTCTTATGTTCGACATGCTTTTTCAAGGTCAAACTGTAAAGTCTGAGAACTGTAACGATATGACTGCTGTCGTATGTACAGTCGGGGACTTCCCGGTTGACCAGTAGAGTTTTTTTAGCGTTATTTAAAAAAGTAATATAATGGAACATTAACATGTATTACATCTATACATACTAATATTATAAAGAGGAAAGATTTGATTCTTTGTTTATTTGTTTGCATTGAATAAGCTCCGAAACTACTGAACGGATTTGTATGAAATTTTGTACACAGATAGTAGATAGCCTGGTTATGAACATATGATACTTTTATCCCGATATTCCCACGGGAACTGGAACTACGCGGGTGAAACCGCGAGCTAGTTTGAATAATAAATTATGTCTTTAACTAAAGTACTTTCCGATAAAACGTTTCCCAAAAAACTCTACCGGTTAACCGGGAAGTTCTCCGTTTGTACAGTCACATGCAATGACATAGAAACACAAAGCAACCTTGTTACATTACAATATTGATTGACATTTGTGGAACAGAGAGCTTTTGTTTCCGTGTGCGTCAATGCGACCAAGTTGTAAAGTGTATACATGTCATTGCTTGTGACTGTACAATAATGTCTATTAACGACACTTTAATATCTACCGACTTATCCCCACAGGAACACAAACACCAAGCGACGTCTGCCGAGTCTACTTCACAGAAGACACGCCCGCTATACTATCCAAAGCGGGCAGCAACTCCAACCTATCCGCCTTATCCATAGACTCAGCTCCTCCAGAACTTCCAGAAGTACAACCTGAGGAAACCCAACCTCAAGTGGACTCGTCTGATTCGTCAAACCTAAGTGATGCGAACGATGTGCTTCAAGAATGTATACAGAAGGGAATAGCTAAAGTGAGTTCGCGACGAAGAAGACCTCTAACGGATCATGCGGATACTTCGGATAGCTCCAACTTGAGCGACGCGGGGGATTTGCTTGAGGAGTGCATACAGAAGGGGATCGATAAGGTGGGTGAAGTTACTATGAAATAAAATGAAGTTATTGGATTGATAATATTATAGTTGTCTTTTAATTTCAAAGAAAACAACAATAATATTTCAAATAAGTAATATGGTCTATACAGGCGATTGCTTGCCGAAGGAACTGTTCGTCAAAATACAAATAAAATGGAAGAAAGTAGCTTTTTGGATGTTGTTGACATAACAATTTTATTTTCAAAAAAATTGTGCCGCTTACCTCTGGGTTTTACTCTGCTTGTGCAGTGCGGATAAGCTATCCAAAACTTATTAGTAGGTGGTGAAACCCGTCCATAATTTATTAATTCTTGCATATCTTTCATTCATTATTCTGTTAGTATCACGTGGTTGTATTTACTTACCCAAAAATAAATTGATCATCAGGTGGTGAAAAACAAAGGACCTCCTTCAGACGTCTCCTCCGTTCCGTTCACTGTCAGAAGTGATGTTTATGTAAGTAACACCTCAAGCTTTTGTAAATTAACTCTTAAATAGTAAAGAATAAGGTTGATATTTGTTTTTCTTTTGCAGCGGTCACTACCACCGTATTTGCGGTCTTCCACAGAAACTGTTAAGATGTCCCACGACTTTGCTAGAAACGCGCGGGATAGGTGAGTGTTCAAACTCAATTTAGGGTTCCGTACCCAAAGGGCAAAACGGCACCCTATTACTAAGAATTCCGTCCGTTTGTCACCAGGCTGTATCTCAGGAACCGTAATAGTTAGACAGTTGAAATTTTCACAGATGATGCATTTCTGTTGCCGCTATAACAACAAATACAATAAACGTGTTTTTTTTGGCCATTTTTATAGATATGGTACGGTACCTTCCGTGCGCGAGTGCGACACAGGCCAAGTGCGAGTATTCGCACTTGGCCTGTTTTTATTTTATTTCTACAGGTTGACTAATTTAGTTTCGGATTAATTTTATATTTTATTGAAATAATGAATTGACTTATGTGTTGCAACTTTTTGAAGTTTAATTCCGTTTGTAGACAGACAGTGTTGTATGTATTGTGTAACGTATTTGGACTTGATAAACCGTAGTCTGGACCGGCGGGGCTATTACCGAAGAATCAGCAATTATCGCGCGATCGCTGCGGAACGTCAAAATAAAAATGAAATGAAATGAAAAAAAACAGAGTTTTTACAATTTATAGTAGGAATCTGCTCCCATAAAAGGTTTCCTTGTGTAATGGGAGTCAGACAAAATGATATTACGTATGTGATTGCTGGCTAATCGCTTGCTGATGGTTCGTATAGCGGCGTCTCACTCTCTCGTGCTCCTACCTAGGTGCGAGTGAGACGTCGCGTGTTGCTATGACGCTAACGCCAAAACAATTTGGTAGCAATAACAAGAACTTAATGAATGCACATTGTAGTTCATCGTTTGTTCGGTAGAGGCCGCACTGTTGATACGTGACTTAAAGCAATTATCGCGCAATCTCTGTTACAAAGATAGGTAATAGCTCCGCCGTAGTAAGTGGTAACAGGAGCTGAGGTTTATGTTTTGTGTAATAGCCGCAGCGTGAGTTCGGAGCGCGCGCCACCGTTGCCTCCGAAGTTGTCGACCGCCGCCGCGCCACCGCCACCACCTCGCCACCACGGTCAGTATATACCCTTACGGAGCGACAAGGCTTATAAAAAGATAAGATAAGATAATTATTTATTGAGTACTAAACACATACATCAAATAAAATTTGCAACCGTGACCCGTGGTAGTAAAAACTGTGGGTACTCCCAGGTAGATTAACAAATTAATTGAAGTGTTTTTGAAAAATGAACGTGGCAAAAAAGGAACTAACATGAAACGTCATTTTTGACAGTTGTACAGCCTCCAGCAGTGTTAATTTTTAGCCTTGTCGTTTAATTTTGCGATGTCTTTAATGAACGTGGCAATAAAAGGAACAAACACCGCCATCTTGTGTTCACGTCAATTTTGACAGAAACAGCGCCCCCGTCCTATAATCCTTGTCGCACTGTACTTATTATCATGAATAAATACATTTTTTTTTTATTCCTTTTTGTTCGACTTTATGCACTCTCTAAATAATTATTTCTTCAAGTTCGCTATTCTTGGTTATTTACTTATTATTGTTTATAGCTCTACATAATATCAGATT
Source organism: Chrysoteuchia culmella (assembly GCA_910589605.1). NCBI lineage: Eukaryota > Metazoa > Arthropoda > Insecta > Lepidoptera > Crambidae > Chrysoteuchia > Chrysoteuchia culmella. The sequence goes on along the minus strand of OU342654.1, from coordinate 20,337,309 downwards.
TTTTGTTTTTTTTAGATATACAAAAGTATTTCTGACTATCAATTACCTTTTTAGTTAAAATAAATTCAGAAGTAGTAACATAACTAGGGCGGTTACAACCCGAAACTCGGGTTCGTCGATCGACGAAAAATTCCAAATTATGCTAAAATAATGACACTTTTTAATTGCAGTTTGTGATCATCACGTTTAACAGTTTTGTATATTTTATAGTTTTCGGAACAAATAGACTCGAATACCTTTAATTTGATACCTTACCCGGCCGCGTACTACGCGCCAAAGTCCCTATCGAGTCGACACAAATTTTGCGAACCTGAATTAAGTATATAGATAATAAATGATGACAGGAGTATCAACTCCGCCTTTTGCGCCAGAGGTCCTGGGTTCGATCCCGGGACAAGACAAATATTTGTGTGCATGAACATGTCTATTTGTCTTGGTCTAGGTGTTTAATATGTATATTATGTATTTACAAAAAAAAAGTATATAAGTATGTTTATCCGTTATCTAGTATCCATCACACAATATTATATACTATATAATTTATTTATTTATTTACTTATACTACTCTATTGTGTGGAGATAGTAAAGTTCTATTATTAATATAAATATCTCTTCTAAACAGCACACCGTCCCCGTGAGACTCGAGCTAGTCGTGACGCTGACTCCACCAGTTCTTTGAGTCTAGATTCCTTTGGGTCCACTGACCGCGAGATCTTCGAGGAGACTGTAAAGGCGGGATTGCCTCACCGCGCGCGATCGCCGGGATCCAATAGTAACGACTCCTTTGGGTCCACTGACAAGGAGGTTTTCGAGCGGTGTGTCAGAGCAGGTTGGTACTAAAATTTTCCTATTGCGATTACATGTTACTTATATAACTGGCTAGACACAGTGGTAATTAATGATGTCAACTTTACTGCTCTCGAAATCTGTGAAGTTATAATTTCATATACTTGTAATTTTTCAAATAACTGTCTAATCAACAGATTTTTGACCCCATTATTTTTGAGTGTGGCCTTTCCATTAACGTTTTTTAATAGAGTAAATAGAGTCGACGTACTAACTAGTCTATAAGTAATACTAGTCTAAAGTTAAGTTAGTTTTATTATCGATCCTTTCAATATTATTTTTTGTGTCAAAAATAAAAACGTCTAGTAAGTATCCACCTTCAATTATATTCTTTCTTTCTCTCTATCCACAGGTATATCTAAAACCCGCCGCCCCCGCAGTCTCGACCGCCGCTCTCGCCCTCGACCCGACCGTCGTTCCTCCGCGGACCCCACTCCTTTACTTCGCCCCGACCGCCGCCCCACCGACCAAGGTCCCCGGTCCGACCGCCGATCAGCTGACCAAGAGCCCTTGCGATCCGACCGTCGTTCGTCCGCGGACCCCACTCCGTTACTTCGCCCCGACCGCCGCCCCACCGACCTAGGTCTCCGGTCCGACCGGCGATCATCAGACCAAGAGCCCTTGCGCCCCGACCCCGCCTGTTTGTCTCGGGCTGAGCGTCATTCGTCAGCGGACCCCCCAAAAAACGGGGCGGCGCCGTCTGCGGCCCGCGCGCCCGCAGGCGACGCCGCCCCCGCGCGCGCCTGCACTGGCTCTAGCCCCCACAAACATGACCGACAGATGTCGGAACCTATCGGAGACGAACGAAACGAAAGGCTGGCTAGCCCCGACTACTCGCAAACCGCCCGAGCGCTGGGACCCGTCGGTTCTGAAGACGAAAGACCGACATCGCTCGGAGAATATACGCCGGGACGACCGAGTCCCGACACCGCCCGAGCGCACTCGGGACCCGTCGGTGAAAGACGGGATGAAAACAAAAGACTGTTCGGAAGAACGGTAGGGGACGATGAACTACGAGATGTAGACGAAAAACTACGCGAAGGGGACTCTACGTCGCTCAATGAAGACTCGCAACTTTCCGACGTAAACAACATACGGCAATTTAACGAGAACACCCGAGTGCCACTTTCGGCAGTTCTCGTTGCTGAAGACAAAATATTACTCGACGAAAGCTCAACATCGCTCCCGCCCTTTGAAGATATACGAGCGTTTGATGACTCGAGAGCGCACGGTAAAGACAAAGAACACGCCTATGCCGAGTCTGAAGACAAAAGATTACTAAAACGAGTCTCAATATCGGTCAACGAAGATAATGTATCTAACAGTGAATTGAGAGCGCTGGGTAAAGAAAAACAAAACCTCCAAGATGATACGCAAACGCTCGACGGAGGCACAGATAATATTAACACAGACACTTCCGCGTACCAGCAACCTAACGACGCCCATTATACGCTCCACGAAGTCCCCCGACCGCTCGATGAAGACTCTTCGGCATACCAACAACCGCCTGAAATCCATTACGAGGAAGATAACCTCGAAACGAGATTAGATCGTCGCGAACAGATCAACGCTCTCGACCGTCCTGATGTAGACTTGAATAGTTCCAACGAGGTCGATTATGAGCTGGCTAGTCTAAATCGTACAAAAGACGGAATCGATTTAGATCGGTCGAACGAATCGTACGCCGACGTGACGGACGAGGAAGACGACGAACGACAGGTGTATTCCGCCGCGTCTACGTTACGAGACCTGCATAGATCTAACGAAGCGTACGCCGATATCGACGACAACGAAACTGTGAATAAACAAAACGATCGACTTGACGGTAACATAAACAGTGCAAAGCGTGATAAGCATAATGATAGTGACCGGCAACCCGATAATACTGCGTCGTATTACGCGTGCGACGACGATGTCTCACGAGCTCATTCCGTCGCGTCGACTCTCAACAATCGTATAGACTACGAATGGGTAGAAATAAAGCAGGACACCTGGGAAGAACACACTTGCCCAGATGACGTCACTTTCCCCACCATCAGCTCGGTACATTTAGACGCATCTGTAGAATTACCCGATTTGCTAGAAAAGAGAGCTTTCGCCCCTTCCACTCGCCCTGATCTTACTGATCGATTGGAGCACAACCATCCCGATGAACCGAGCTTGGCTTTAGATGAAAGCGAGACGAACCTTGACTCGATAATGGCCGCGGCGATAGAGAAGGAAGCGGCGAGATTAGCGGCCCAGTTGAAAAACTCGCAGTTCACTATGGAAGCCTCTGTGACATCTTTGACTAGCTTGGACTTGGATAACGTCCGTCCGCCTTCGAATCTAGGTAGTCTGCTGTCTCTTAGTGCTTCTGGCCACTGGGACGACTCGGCCCAAGTCTCAAAGAAATCAAAGAGTCGGAAGAAATCGCTACCTGTCGCCTTTATGGTGAAGCGAGCGCTGAGCAATTCTATGCACAGAGACAGCTCCGAACATTTGGACAGCAACCCTGTGAGTTTCTTGGACAATGTAAAACCACCATCGGAGTTAGAAACTATGGATATGGAAGGCAGTATGGTGTCTGTCGCGAGTATAGTGTCTGAAGTGGCGGAGGGCAAGGATCGGATCCCGGTTGTGTTTGACTTGAAGCAGCCGATTCAAGACTTTCCACTGTGCAGCGCTTTCACTTCAGTCTTCCACGACTTGGACAAAGTCAACCCTCCGTCTTTGTTCGATGAAATGGCGGAATCAACTATAGAAATAGACCAAACGACGGCCCACCAAGTCTTTGACGACTGCGTATCTAACACCTTAAACGTCGTGACGGATATTCCTTCGGGCTCAGAAACCTGCACCCCGCTACCTTCGGACGTAAGCAGCGTAGAATCTACACCGAAGAGACAAAAGTCTAACTATTTGACACCTAAACAAAAGAGATACGTCTCTAAAGATAGATATCAAACCTACACGATCACGGACACTATGACCGAAAACGATATCGTTGAAGTGGAAGATGATGAGTTCCTGACATGGACTAAGTCGGAGAGCGACAAGTCTGAGGACTACGTCACAGCGACCTCAGAGTCGAAGTCGAAGAGAAAAATCAGCGCAAAACAGAGACGGTTAGAGGACAGAGCTAGGTACCAAACACAAACCGTCGACATACATAATATCATCACTCAGGAGTCTTCGCAGTCTAAGGTGGTGGACCCCCATATAGAGAGTTTAAAGCAACGCCTAAACGCTAAGAAAACAATGAAGCAAAAGCGACTCGAAGACGCTGAAAGATTCAGAACGCGGACCCTCAGTGAGGACATACCGCCGTCTCCTACTTTCGTTACTAAGGACGCGAACTTCGAAAACGTGGAAACCACTACAGGCTACGACAGCCTATCCTCCAACGAGCTAAATCATCAACAGTTATTAGACGACCGACAACGAGACGACGATGTCTTTAGAGACGGAGACAGCGGCCACAACGAAGACGATTTTGAATTGAACTCCACTCAAATGCAAACGTACACGAAAAGCTTCCGGAACTATTTACCGGTTATTGAAAGCCCCGCGGCGGTGGATATGTGCGTTGTAAACAATCTTAAAAACATCGAAATGACGGCGTCATTCAAACGAACGATGCAAGAGCAGAGCGATAAGAATCAACACCCGAGTAGCGGTGACTTCGCTAGTTACGAGGGTGATAGCAACTCTGACCGCGGGCACTCGGAATCTGACCAGGAATCTCGCCCAAAGCCAAAGATAGTAAAACCCGCCCGCCGCGAACACAGCCTCGATAGTAACGAGTCCCTTGACAAAGAACAAGAATCTCCTAAGGCTATACGAGGTCGCAAGAAGGCCCTTTACGTGTCTCCCTACAGAAGAACCACAGGTCCACCTAAAAAACCAGCGGCGACGGCCACCGCCACCAAATCTACGCCTAAAACGATTCCACCACCAAAAACTGTCACAAACACAAAACCTGGAGCCAAAATCCCCAGTAAAACACCCACTGCTTCGAAGCCCCCGAGTGCAAATACCTCTCCCAAAAAATCTATTCCGAATCGGTCGCCAACTAAAGTGGCTCAAAAACCTGTATCAATACCTCTAACAGGGATCAAACCTTTGCCTTTGGAGAGGCAGGGAACCTTTACAAAGGAGGAAAGCAGCGTTCCCGCAAAAGACTTACCAGTGCCGGATAAAAAGTCTTGTGTACCTCAGTATAAAGCCACATCGCCTACTAAACCCGTGGCCAATACTTCTCCGTCGCGACTGCCACAGTTGAATCGTTTCACGAGACCCGCGCCCGCTAAAGGCAATCAGAAACCGTCTCCTAAAACGGCGACGTCCAAGCGGCCAGTTGAAACCGCCATGAAGAACTCCCCTTCTAATCACAGCTTGCAAAGCAACGACAGCGGCAAAACCGTTACACTAGCGTCGAGAAGCTCCAGACAAGGCAGCACGTCGAGCGTCAACTCGGTCCAATCTTCAAAAAACACAAAAGACGTCGAAAGCAAAATCGCCAACTTGTGGAAAAAAGTAGAACAGAGTAAGAAACAGCCCGCGAAGCCCGACAAACGAGTTTGGATCGAAAGTGATAAGACAGAACCGCCAAAGTTGATCAGAAGCTCCACGTTCGAAGGGCAGCCGAAGCAACCGCAAGCCAGCAGCGCGCAAAAACAAAAGTCCGCTATCGGCATCAGAGTGTCACAAATCCCTAGTCTCAGACCGAAATCGGTACCTACTAAAACAACCGCCCAGACGTCCACTGCGACGAAGAAGCCTACGGCTAGAGTATTCGCTAGAAAACCGATCAATGGCCAGGTCAATTCTTAATTGTACTTTGATACGGCATTAGTTAAATGTATAATGGACTTCGAATATGAAGTGGTTATCGAATTTACCGACTATCACTAGGTAATGTATGTTTAATGTAATCGTGAGGAGATGACTGAGAAAGTTCTTCCTTTTACAAATAAACACTCCAATAAATCGATGGATGCGATCACGAAATGACTATAAGGTTGATTGTAAAACTAAGTTAATCATACAAGAATCATTTTCATTATTTGAGAGGTCTAAATGTGTTGCTATTTGATTGAAGTTTATTTAAGTGAAAAAATGTTGGTGAACCTTCTTATGATTTTATTTATAGTTTTATTGTATATTTGTTGCATTTATTCAAATAGTTACTAAAAATCATTCATACTTAACCTTATTTTTATTCTGACTGCAATTTTAGTTAATGTAAGAAATCGTAGAAAGACATTGTCAGAAAGTAATGAACTGGCATAATATTTTTTTATAAATTCAGCTATGTATTGTGATCTGGGTTTAATTTCAACATATAGACAAATTATCAATTTATAGATATCAACATCTATTACAATTGTAGCATAAAAACAATGCAATTACAATCACAAAATTTAAGTTTACGATTCTAGACTATGATATTGTGTCCATACCTACAAACGTTTTACAAGTCCAACTCACATAGTTACTTTATTATCGAGATTTCATTCCCAAACGGCAGAACTTCTCATCTACTTATATAACTCACTGTTATGATCAATAGCGTGTAAAACCGAGTGCAATAAATGAAAGAATTATTGTAAAATGCCATCCCTGGCCAAATTGTTACTGCAACAATTTTCAGAAGGAAAAGTTGTACTTTTCTCTCTAAAATTAGGGCAGTATCATAAAAACCCTTGTAAATATGTCATACGGACTCCCTAGTAAGTAAGGTTACCATAACACAATTTGTATATTTTTCATAATGTCACGTCGCTTGAGTAAAAAACTGCTGGCATAATTTGTATGCTCTAATTTTTTACGTCTAGTCAGTTTATTGATAAGCGGGATTCATAGAATATTTTGGCTAAGGAAAGTAATTTTTACAAAAAGTAATCGTATCGGTTATAACAACTCATTGTAATCTGTAGATTTAGCTGGCTTCGTGTAGCGTTTAAGCCGACAATGTGATTTTTCCAAGTGAAATGTTTATTTTATCTTGGAAAATCGATTTAATGAAACGAGACCCAATATGTTATGGTAAGCATCTTGGATCTAATATAAGTAATACTGCCAGTTTGCTTCTCAACAACTGTAAAACCAAATCTCATCCTTAAAAAATAGTAGAAATTTTTCATTATGTTAAATTGCGTCAAAGTTAAAACCAAACAATTTATTTACAGTAAAATATTCAGAGTTAAATAAGTTCACCATGGTTACTAAAGCAAATTGTTTGGTATCTCTTTGTAGCTGCTTCGTTTACTTACTCATCAAACAGAGACACTGATGTAGCTGAATCGCCATTAATTTAAAGTAAAAGCCAGTTTTAGTTAAATATATAGATAGTTATAAGCGTACATACCTAATTCGGTGGTAATAAATGATACTTACCTCAAACAGTTTTCTTATTTTCACTTATTCCTTCATGTTCCTTTCTTTCATTATTTATCATCTATCTTTAGCTTAATAAGTGATGAACAAATAGACTTATATTTTATATTTTCTAAAAGTAAAGAATCGAAAGTAGTAGTAGTAATTAATGTAGTAAGTATTAACTAATTACTCATAAACTCCTTAAAAAAAATATTAATGATAAACTGTTATAATAATAATGTTGCAAGAAACTAATAATTTTATCAAGTTCCGAAAGTGTTACTTGCTTTTATTTGTTAATAATAAAACGCTATAATGCACATAAAAGGAACACATAGACACAAAAGGGCAGAAGGAAACACGAAAGGCGGACTTATTGTTGAGTATCTATATACTTAGATTCAGACGTGTATTAAGAGGAAAGATTTGATTGTTTGCATTGAATAGGCTACGAAACTACTGAACGGATTTGGATGAAATTTGGTACACAGATGGCATATAGCCTGGTCATGAAAATAGGATACCTTTTTATCCCGATATTCCCACGGGAATGGGAAAAACTCTGGTGAAACCGCGAGCGGTCGCTAGTGCTTAATATAAAGTACCTATTTATTCTAAACTGCTCAATTTGAGCAATCGAGCGTGTTTGAATCAAACCGTTGGACCGTCTCGGCTTTTATATCGGTTTTGATATTAACTTTAGTATAAAAGTAGTGCTGATTTTTATTAAATAAGTAATCTATATCGTACTAGCGGCGATGTTACGGATGTGGTTATATCGGAATCGGAGTTTTTAGATTTGCTTTATCGGAATCGGAACCGGAAATAAGTTCTAGTTTAAAATTTATCACACATAAATAGCATTGTAAATGCATAAATAAGAAGTTCCAAACAAAGAATGAAACGATAATCAAATTAAGTGACTCCAAAAGAAGCAAATTATACCAATCTATTTCTAAACCGGTCAAGATTAGGCACAACATGGTGGAGATAAAATATTGGAGGACGATTTTTCTGCTAAATTTGTCATCTCCCTTGATTGAATATTTCTTTTAACCTAATGTGACCTCCGATATAACTTCAACCCCCTTACTCTTGACGCGAGCGCATTGAGATCGAGATTGAGTTAATGTCAAACGTCAGTAATTATGACTTACAATAAGTAATTAAACTAAAATTTAATACTTGAAATTAGTAAATAAAGTAATTTTGTACTCTAGTTATCGATTTTAGCGACAATTAGAAACGAATCAACGTCGAAAATCATTAATATCTATTGACATTCAATCTCGATCTCAACGCGATCCCGTCAAGAGTAACCCCCCAGATTAAATTTATCGGAACCGAACCTCCGTAACATCCCTAATATGTACCAATAAAACAATACCGTGACTGACTGACAGACGACGCGCAGCCCAAACGGGTGATTAGGCTGAAATTTTGCATACCTACAAGATCATTTAACGATGTAGGCGAGCACTAAGAAAGGATTTTTTGATATTCCAGGCGAGCATTAAGCAAGGATTTTTGATATTCCCACGGGAGCGGGCACCACAGGGGTGAAACGGTGCGCGGCTGCTAGTAAAAAAAATATCTGTTTCTTGTTGCTGATTCTTAAAATGAGCCATGTTGATAAGGCATCCTACTCCTGATACATCAGCATTGATATTATTTTTTTTAGACTTATTGTACGCAGTCACCCAACGTGTTTATGACTGAGGGGAGATGGGACGAGAATTGATGACACCACGTGGATAGCAAGACCGGCAGCACCGAATAAAATGCAATTTTACATTCACATAGTATATGTCGTAATTCTTACACAATTCAACTCAGATTTCATTGGCATTCTACATTGAAACGGAACGCAACAAGCACATATAATTAATTCGCATTATCTTATCTGTAAAACCTACTTCCCTTACAATATCTGATTTGTAACATACAAAATATAGTTTAAAGTTTATCTTTATAACAAAATCTATTATTAACTGTTATCCATGGAGGCATGTGGAGGTAGATCGGTACTATATTATCATTAGTAGATGAAGCCCATCCATTAAAATATAAAACGTCAACTTGTACGGGTCACAGTACAACAACAACCAGTCTCCCAAAACGGCAACAATCAAAATATTATTTAAGATAACACTAGGGAGGCTGGTTTACAACTCTGCCCGCTAGAGGCTTTATATTTTCTTGATTAGGTATAAATGTGGCGCTTTTACAGATACTACATTGGTTTTTGAGGTGTACATACATCAATCTATGCTTACTTATACATTATGAATAGCAATACGTACAACAATACGTTTTCCTAAAAGTATATTGTCAAACATTGAAGCGAAAGCTGGCAAATTATCCTTTCCATCAAAAAAAGATAAAAATAAAAAGTTAACTTGAGTCCAAAATCTTTCAAAATGTTATATAAAACGGCCGACTCGGTGTGAAAAAAAATTCTTAAGTTGACAATAATGCAATGCAATGCAACACAGCGTAGACTCTCAATAAAACAAAGCAAAAAACGTAATTAAAAAAAAACAACCGAAGTCATACAACACATTCATAAAGGCCCTTTTCTGATTTGTCGGCGCAACATCGGTGCAACATCAACACGTCGGTATGCAGAAAGCTTACCGCGCCGCTTCCGCCTTCGCATGTCTGTAAATATTTCTGCCGCTTGTGCCGTCGTGGAATAATGTCGTCTTCAAGTTCGAGTGATGAAGATATTTTAGCTTGTAACATTTATTCGTCATAAATAACTAACTGTCGTGTATTTGTTGCGGCTAAATAACTTTTGCAGGATGACGAAAATTTTTTATCCATGTACAGAATGAAGAAGGAAAGATATAAAGAGCTTTTGAATATTATTTATCCAGCCATAACAAAGCAAAATACGCGGTTCAGGGAATGTGTAAGTTCTGATGAAAGGTTACTGATTACTTTAAGCTAAGTGAGCTTTAAAATACTTATTTTTAAATAACAAAACTTTTATTTAATCATAAAGCAAGCAATTACAAATCTTCATAGGAAAAGTCAGTATTTGGTAGACAGTTCAGGTGAAGGAGTAGGTTGTGGATGTGGTGAATCGGGCGTGTTGATAGAAGATATCGGAGAGTAAGCCCTGGACCAATTACTGTAAGTCTGTGGATGTGGACGGCAATGACACTGCTGGCGGCGATTGTTGACCTTGCTTGAGGTCAATTTGGGGTACTTTTCTACTTCCAGTACTAAGACAAGACGAATATCCTCCATTTTGCAAGGGCCGAACGCGTCCAACTCGGTAAAAAGCAGAGCGGCTACTGGACATGCATGTAGATGCGGTAAGCCGAATGTGTGCCGCGCCGCTGTTACTGCGCCAATCAGGAACGCTCCATTTAAAAATAGGCGCTCGGTAAGCTATCGGTACCGCGTATACCGAGCGTGCTGATGTCGCGCCGATGCCGCGCCGACAAATCAGAAAAGGGCCAAAAGATGGCAAGGATAATTAGAAAAGTCTATTTACATGTAGGAGCTTTTTTCACGAAAACTATTCTTCGAATCTCGGAACATAAATGTATATTATGCATTTTAAAAGCGCTAAAATATGACATAAGTATATTGTATTGAAATAAACAATTTAGACAACTACACATAAATACGACCGGGTTTAGAATGTTATTTTTTTGTAGATTTTTATTCTTTTTTATATTATGTTTATCATTAAAACGGAATCATTTAAATATGCCAATAGAAGGGCGTGTCCACTTCATAATTACGTAGTAGACATATTTCTTATTTCTACAAAATATATTAAATGTGGCACTAAGTCAATTTTTAAATATAGTTTTAATCGTACTCCTTTGTAAATTTATATTCTCGTGCCATAAAAATAGAAATGTAAAGATATTAATTTTACAACATTTAATTATGATGGATAAATATATAATATAATATATATCTTCTCTTCTACAATAAATGATCAATAAGACTCGAAAGATATAACTAAAAATATAAAACCCGGTCAAAAACCTTATATTTTAAACAGATTTAGATGGATACTATGTTACAAGTGTCGGGTATTGGGGTAGTATTATGCAGCCACCTGTATGCCAGATGTGTATCACTTACAACTCGAGTTAAACGCCTCCGTTAAAATAGAACCACAATACCCTGTGCTCAATTCTAACCTAACACCTAAAAGCTAGGGACAAATACGGTCGCAAAGGGCACAACCACCATATTATCGCGCGCGTGCCTGCTGCAAGAGAGCGCCGCGGCGGCGTCTCTGCTCGAGGATCTTCCCTGTATTCAACGCTCATAGCGCTGCAAGTATACATAATACTACCAGGCGGAGAAGGCCAGATAAATCTACTATAATGGCGGTAAAAACCTAGCCAATAGTAACCTGTCACCGAAGACCCTACAACTACAGCGGAAGAGCTCCCTCCGTCACCTTTAGGCCATTGATAAACTCAATGAGGAGCGGCATATCCGGTTCCTAAACACAGCACGAACAATTCGAAAATACCTTGCGAATTGTTCCCTTTGCAACGAAATTTACATCAAAATGGTATAATTTGAATTATCATGATTATAGAAGCTTGAATAAGTACTATTATTGATAAATGAAAGCCTCTGCAGAGGTTTAAACATAGTGAATGATTAATTATGCTATTTTAATTACTGTCACAAGCTCTGTGCCGACAGCCATCGAATTAGTGTGCAGTAGCGACTCGGGAGAGTCGGCGGGTTGTGGAGCGCCTCCTGCGACTGCGACCTACTGCACAGTAAGACCGGCACCCCTATCGCCTGACGGTATTGCTATAGATATTTCAAACCTACAAGGGCTCTCGCTTACGCTACCACTTTCATACTAAAAATGCAATATTGAATCCAATAGATGAAAAGAAATACGTAGGAATTGGACAAAAACCCTAATGCAATGCAATGCAATGAACTTTTTCATTTTGCATTTTACAATGCTATTTTTATGTGATAAATATTAATCAAGTAAATATACTAGAAAAAAGCAACTTGGCTCATGTCATCCCGTCAGGGCGACATGAGATGAGTTGGTTTTTAGTAGTATATTTTCTTTTCTAGTATATTTTCTTGTTTAATATTTATCAAAAACCCTAATGTTGAAGTGTTTTACGAGAGTTTAAGCTAGTAGTTTGATAGCTATAGCGTTAGCGATGGCAATACCGTTAGGCGGTAGGGCTGCGGAGCGCCGGCGCCGGCGCCGCGTGGCGCGCTCGTTTACGTTAATTTCAAAGCACGGAGTCGATTTCTCGCCCCTGCGTAGTCCAACTGTCTCGTCATTTGCCTGCATCTGCCTACTGACCTCGTGAGGTGATCGATGCGCCAATTTTGCACTTTTCACATTTTTTATCGATTTCGTGTCAAAGCCTATGATTGTCGATAGCTACACCGTGATCTATTATATTTGTCTGCTTTCGCGTATCTGACTTTATTCCGCATTATATCCCTGACTTATAAGTCAAATGCGAGTTCAAAGAACTCTATAATACCTAACAGTCTTTGGATACGTTTATCACTAAGACCCCGCCTCAAACTTGTAAATATCTCTCTCCAAAATATATTTCGGAGTTAATTCATATATTTTCTTTCTTTCTTACATATACATCAACATCCTTAAGAATCAAATCTTAACTTTCTTCGATTAAGTAAATTGTCTTCGTATATAATTTGGTGAGATTACACCTAATTTGTTTGTTTGTACGCATATGGACCTTCCTGCAATGTGGGCGGCGCGGCCGCGCTCTATCCCGAGGTAAGAAAACTACACGTGACCAGATAAATCTCAATTAACTGCGGTGTGTTCCACGTTACAACTTCATCTAACTTCCATATGCGCTTGAGTTGTCGTGTCCATATTCTGAGTCGCGGTGCGGTCGCCCGTAGGCGTAGATACAACGCTCGATGTACGGTCAGCAAAAAAATACTTCGACAAATTAACACTAAATCACAAACGTTCCCGTGGACCATCAGATTGATACAATCCTAACTGTTTAGTAAATATTTTTTTGCCGCCCGTACGAGTTACCGCGATGAGTCGCACCAGAATCGGAACGACGCATGTATCGTTGTGTGACCCGAATTCCGTTTGTTCATCATAAATAACATTATATTTGTACTCACTCATTACGTTACGCTCACTAATCTTAACACTAGATGTACATAAAAATATCACAGCACTATCGATTCACTTACACTAAAGCCGCGACGCTTGGCCTCGCGGCTTTCATATAATAACAATAAAGGAATCGAAATAGAAATGCAATCCAGGACCAACGTTGGCCGTGGGGCCGATGACACATATGTCCGATGACACATACCGTATGAACACAGACTAAAAAAACTCAGATTAAAAATTATCTCAAAACTCAACTACAGGAACGACGCTCCTGTTGAGAATTAAACTTGTTACTCATCGTCGCAGTCACACGGCAGCGTATTTTAACATTGATGAAAACAAAAAACCAACGTTGGCCCAAAGCACAGACCTTTATCGAGATAGACGAAAATAGCGCTTCAAACTGTATGAGAACCTAGCGTGTCAAATTTTTCGTACCTCCGAGGACGTCACGAGCGAGATTTGGTGATGCGGAAATGTTATTGACGAGCTCTTGCAAAAAAGCACTGCTCAATTAACCATTTTTGTTGCTGAGTGACACGTGTTTTCATGGCAATGGTCTCAAGCGGACTGGCTTAGATCGGAAATCTTTGACCGTGGATAAAACTTTTTACACGCAAGGTAGATAAACTTTTACCGTCTATCTCGATATTGGTCGGTGGCCTAAAGTAAGCGAAATTGAAATGCAAATTACAGAGTGCCGCAAATTACCAAATATTTACAAAGCTGTCATTTGCCGAAACCCAACTTTGAAACCAACTTTGAGAGATAAAATTTTTCAATAGTATTTGAAATCGTATAAAGCCACATTAATTTACTGATGAGAAAAACGTTTTTAGTTCGATATCGGCTAACAAAATCTCACCATTCGCTCAGAAGCAAGAATTAAAGTCTGCCGCTCGCGACAAAACAAGAAATGGCACGCCAAACATTCCTGCGTAGACGACGAGACCGCTTCGAGTCTCGAGCGAAAACTAAAATTAAACTTAAAAAACTAAAGTGAGGTAGCATTATTATGAATATGATTAAAGTCATTACTCATCTAATGTTTGGTGGGATACACGTTATGTATAATCAACAGTTACTCTACAATATAGCTATGGATATTACTGAGGTATATACTAGTTTCGGCGTGAGGTAGACGTGTGGTCCGACGGCGAGTCGCAGGCGAGCCGCCAGCCGCTTCCGATGGTTTCCCAACAAAACAAGTTAAATCACAGTTTCTGAAAACTGTGTTTCAGCTGTTTTTGTAACTAATAACTTCCAACTTTATCATCCACTGCTTTCGGTAAAAAAATATTCACTTTCCATTGCGGGATCTTTACGAATTAGGGTTGGACCTTGGTCCACATGTCTCAGCATGCTATCCCCTTTTTTCGTCGGTCTATCCTTTCTGTCGCTCAAAACCGTCACTTGTTGTCAGGGCGAGAAACACTGACGAAACGCTATCGCACCGCCGATGATGACGCACGCTATAGCATTCCGTCAGTCTTGTCGCTCTAGCAAATGGCGGTTCTGAGCGACAGAAAAGGATAGACCGACGGAAAAATGGGATAGAGATGTGTTCCATCCCTTACAGTATCGACGAAAGCCTACGGTGATCAAACACAAGTATTGTCATTGTTGAATTGAAAGTTAACGCGATAAATTGCAAGTTACATAATAAGGGTCCAGGAAGGCGGCACAGCGGCGACGCGACGGTTATCCGCCGCAACCGACCAGCGCGGATATAATACTATTACAACTATTTAACTCTAAACAACGGTGTTTAACAGAACTTCTTGTACAAGTTGAATTTGCAGCTGATGCATAGCTGTCACAGTTGTCGTCCTGTCACAAAGACTTGACAAAAAGTTAAAATATTTACGACTTACTGTAGCTTATACAAGGGTGGTTTGCCAAGCGGCTTATATCCGGCGAATCCTCTGAATAGTGGATACACACACTTAATCGACCGTTGTTCGCCAAATACTCAAATCACAAAATTGTGTGTGCAATAATCTATTGTTAAAAAAATATCTGGAGCCATGAGCGACTTGTGTACACTCTGAAGCTCGATAACGTGTCACCGCCTCGTTCACAGCTTCGCGGAGTAAGCGAGTGAGCATCATGCGCCATAGGATATCGCGTGACAAAGATATACAAATGTCGTTCGAAACACACCGAATGTCGAGTAAAATTCTCGTAATAATGAAAAATCTTATTTCAACATCAAAATTACTGCTATACTAACTATAACAAACAACGATCGACATAGCGTTTACATCCACTAAATCATAACTTCATCCCACATCCCTGCATCGAAGTCGTAGTAGTCGAGCTTCGTTAGGATAGGGGGTTCCCATTTGGGAGAGGGGACAGGGATAGGGGTCGGTTGGGGGTTAGGGGGATAGGGGGGGTGGAGGAGGGTGAGGCGGGGGTCGATGTGGGGCAGCGGGGGGTCACCGAGGGGGATCACGCCGGCCCCCGCGCCCTCCGCCTCCGCCCCCGACACGAACTCTGGTCCGTATTCCCGTGGGACTACCGCGCAAGAGTCTGCAGAAAACATATCAGAGGTCAATATAATATCAATAGAGTATAAAGGGCCGCCGGTTTCACCACCTACTGATAAGTTATGGATAACTTACATGACAAATCATTTGACATTTGTAATATGAAAAATATGTCAAATAATTTGCCCGATAAGTTATCAAGAACTTATCGGTAGTTGGTGAAACCGGCCTTCAAGTCTATAGAATTAGAGTTAGTCAATAGAATATCCACACTTTTTTGTAATACTTATTAACAAATGAGCCATATCAATATAGTACAAATAAAGTATAAAATCGTATGATCGATATTTTCATAATAATGTAGAAATTACAACAGTGATACGTCAAAAACTACAAGCCTATTCATTACTACATAGTATGTACCGCAGTGTGTGTGTGCAGTCAGTTTTTTTATATGCAGTGAACATGTTATAGGTAGGTAGCATAACTGACTAACAGAACTGTAACAATTCTGCTTTTCAGTTCTCTCTTCTTCTTCTCTCTTCTTTCATGAGTTAATATAACCGATATTACTTATCTTAAATAGATTTTTAATAAAGTTCAAAAACTTACCTAGTTGGATAGTTGAGTTTGACCAATCTTTGTGAAACACATCAATATTAGGGACTGTTTCAACGTGAACTCCTTGCGGATTCACTAATTGCTCTTCCAACATTTCCAGTGCTATAGGATCCACAGCCTCCAACAACCACGGATGGTCTGATTCGTCAGGTTTTTCCAAGCTGTGTGACATATCAGTCATCTCAGTAGATGAGTTATCAACTTGGATATCAAGCTTTGCATTTTCTTGCATGTTAGTATCATAAATTTGATCAGCAATTTCACTGCTCATTAAAGCTTCTTTTATATCTTTACTCTTTATTTTACCTTTAACTGATTTATTCTGATTAGAATCTTTTTCATTGATTTTAGTTTTATTATATTGAGAGGAAATATTATGTATTTTGCGCTGATGTTTCCTCAAGTTGGTGGAATTGGCAAAGGTTTTTGGACAATTAGTGCATTTAAAAGGCTTAGCACCTGTGTGCATATTCATGTGTTGTACCAACAAGTACTTCTTAGTGAACCCCTTGCCACAAATGGAGCAAACATGTGGCTTTACTTCATTGTGCACTTTGATATGCTGCACAAGTCGACTCCTGCTGTTATATATTTTCCCGCACACTTTGCATACATGGAGGACAGCCGAGAAATGTTGTGGCAAATGTCTTATTACAAGATATTTTTCCCCATAAGTTTTACTGCAAATGGGACATGAGTAAAGTTTCTTTTTATGGTATTGTAGGTGTTTCTCACAGGCTTCCAAGCTGGAGAATCGGAGACCACATTGCCTGCACCAATTGTGACCAGAATTGTGTTCTTTCAAATGGAAGATCAGATCTTTGGGAGTGTCAAAACTGCGAATAACAAACTTCATTACAAAACAAACAAAATTTAAAGCCATAAACATATAAAGAATTACAGAGAACATTTAACAGCAATTTGTGACATCTGCTAATTATTACTTTTAAACTCACGTTTTTCCACAACCTGGTTCAGTACATTGACTATAATAAATCTTATGTGTCTTGCGGTAATGTTTCTTGAGGCGGCCATCCGTTAAGAAACTTTGGTTGCACTGCAGACAAGTGAATGAGTGACTGGTCTTGGACTTGTCAGAATGATATGCTTCCATGTGAATCACCAGCAATGATAAACGAGAAAAAGTTTTAGAGCACTCCTCACATCTGAAATATGGTATTTTTTAAATTAATGATTTATTCTGTAGTAACTGATTTATGAATTTAGATAATAGACTCACTCAAATCTATCTTTAGCAGTGTGGTTGTATCCATGTCTAGCCAGGTTGTCATACTTGTCAAACTCTTTCCCGCAGATATTGCAAGCATAAATGATTTCTTTATTTGGATGATCTAACGAAATGTGACTATCGAAATCCTGTTTGTTATTATAATTGCCGTCACAGTAACAACACACAATGCCACCGATAAGTTCTATCCAACTATCATTGGAGATATCAATATCTATAATCTTTGATTTTTTATCTTCTGTTTTCTTGTTAAGTACTTCTCCAAAATGTTTTGTCAAATGAGTTGCTGCATTTTTCAAACTGGTTATGTCCTCATTGCAAATGGGACAGTAGTAGGATATGGAACAGTGGTCGTCAATGTGGTATTCACAGTCATTGGAGGTCTCTATTTGATCCCCACAAGTTTGACATTCATAAGGTGGGCCATTGAATGTATTCGTGTGAACCATTCTATGCAACAAAAACTCTTGTGGACATTGAAATCTGTAATCATAGTAATTTATAAATTAAAAGTACCTACTTAATAAGAGTAATGTTTTGTATTAATTCTGTCTATTTACTTACTGTTTTTGGCAAATTGAACATGTGTTGGTAATTTGATGCACTGCTTTCATATGGGAATTGACGACACATTGCTTTGAAAAGTGTTTGTCACAAACTTCACATCTGAAACAAAACTTTGGTTAACACATTCGCTGACAGTGAATGTCTATAGACATTAAAACAATAAAACATCTATTGTGTCTAATTCACTGCCAGCGAAAGTGTTAACTGACATAATTGAAATATGGAATCATTTAACTCATAATAAATAAACTACTAATGCATAGATAGCCAACTGAGTGTAGTCTCAATGAAAACACCATCATGACTCTGATAAACAATGTGATAAGGGGTTCCTTTCTCAGAACCTTACCAACACTATTATATAACTGTGTCCTTAGTACGAGCTGATATCAACTATCAGCAGTACAGTGGACCCCCGGTAACCCGACAAACATTTTGCAGGGCAGTGTTGGTCTATCGAATTTGTCGGATTTTAGAGTACTGCCTAAGACCCCCTTTAGTCCTAAAATCTTTACAAAAGAGTACCTTGTAATCCGACAAATTACAGATCCAATGATAAGATTCTATATGCTATATGTATATATTTACCCTGAAGTACAAATCATACTTCATTCTGTATGTCAAATTTAGTAAATTAAACAACACAATAGAGAGCTTACATTTTATTATAAAATTAATGCTATAGAACTCACAAAAAATATGCAATAACAGACAGGGGCCGGACTACCGGAGGTCCACTGTAATGAGTTGATGGAAATGTAGAAGACAAAGCAATAGTTTTTGATAACAAGCTAATGTAGTTAACCAAACTTATACTTTATACGGGTTCTGATTTGCTTGCAATGCAGATGAGAAATAAAACAAGTGGTACACACTTACTTGAACTTATCTTTGACCACATGGGCAAGGTAGCAGTGCCCACGGAAGCTGGGATAGCCAACTATCTCTTTATGACAAACCACACAGGTGTATATGATGTCTGCGCTGCATGTGCCATGTTCTATGTAATGGCTGTCAAAATCTTTTTTATTTTCAAATATCAGGTTGCAAATGTGACAATTAATGCCTCCTACTTTATCAATAGTGGTGGGTTTTGATTTCTGATATATGAGTTCTTCGGTGGTGCAGGCCCCTATGGGGACCCACTCAGTAGGTGTAGCCATCGGGATAGGTGCTAGGTATGATCCATCTATTGCAATGTGATGTGTCAAATGGATTTTGGTAGTGGGGTTGTTGGAATAAACATAATAGCACCTTAATTTTACAACTACATGTTTACTGCAAAGTTACTTCCTGGAACAGACATACAAGAAAATATTTCAAATAGTTCACACACCAACACAAATTATACAATGTATAATTGTGTACAAATACAATAATGTACAAGTACAAGCACACCAAATTGCAAACAAGTTTTTTTTATTCTCCATGGCTCAATTGCGCTTTCGCATTATTCAGTCTATTCATCTATTTCAATAACAGACTATTTATTCTAACAACCGGTTGCACTGCGAGCACTAAGACGATTTACTACAAGTATGTTCAGGAAACCTATTGCAAGCTCATATTGACTAGGATTTGACCGATAAACAGTAATTAGAACTTGTATTTATTTGGCATTGATAAAATTCATAGGTTGTTCAGCCATTATCTAAATCGAAGCCAATGAATATCAGTAGGCAATTAAAAGTTCTAATACTTACTAAATCAGGCGGAATTTTGCATTAGCATGTTTGACAAGCATTCTATTTGCGTTTTACATTCTATTACACAAATAAAATGAGAACTTCACTAAAAAATGCAAAACCGGTTAACAAACAACGCCAAGAAAACGTGTGTGAACAGTGAATTTTGATTTTGACAGTTAAATAAAAATCGATACTGTTACCAAAAAAAACTTTTTTTTTTATATCGATATCAATCAATAATCGATTGATTGATATAGATATAAATAATGTCGATCGATTCAATGAATTGTAATTGAATGTTTAAAGGTTTGTTTTACGCCCTTTTCACACCACCGCTGCGGAATACAATACCGCACTACAATATTATTGAACCTTAGAGATTAACTTTTTAGTAAGAACAAAGTCCTTATTTATGTTATTGTTTTATTATGGTTTGGCTCTACCCAAACCTTCGAATACCTTCGATTTTTGTGAAAACCTTAATTAGCCGCTAATTTTCATACCGGTTTCAAGCCGATACGTCCATGGACCGAACCAACCATCCATAAACAATAGACTTCGTCGACGACTTTGTTTATTGTTTTAATCATCTAATCTGCGTGACGTGGGGAATAAAAAAAAACCCCGGCTGAAGACCATAGAAGTCAGGGTTGGTAAATTAATGCTTTACAAAAAAAAAAAAAAAAAAAAAACAATTAAACAGTCAAAAAAATTTGTATTTTTGTACCAGATTAATGTGTGAATATTGGAATATTCAAATTATTTTGATTATGTATTGAAAAGAAATATTTCAATGTATAATACGAAGATTTTCTTAGTGAGTATTTACATTTATATAATGTTTTTGCAAAAACTTCACTAAAAATATTAATGAAAAACTTTCTGAATCGAATACACCAAAGAACATTGATTATCAGAATCTTTTAGCAAAACTGTAAATCAACTCTCAATGTAGCTGTCGTGTCGTATTCATTCACATAATTAATAAAATAAGTTGAAAACGCACCATTATTTACTATTGTCGTAAGTGTTATACGCGAGTGTAATAAAACCGATCTCGTGGATTTGTAATCAAACTTGGATTGGCAACGCGCCAATAAGATTCCAGAAATAGAAGTCGCGTCCGTATTTATTGAGATATTTTAGTGTTAGCAAAGTAACCGAAACGAGAAGTTATCGAAATGGATCGCCACCATCCTTTGCATTCGAGTTTCCATGGCTCTATGAGGAGCAGGGACTCGTCATCAACAGTAGGCAGTGATCCGCGTGAAAAAATCAAAGACTGCTTTCGGAAATTCATAGCATTTATGTTTACACAAGTGGGTGTTGGCGCTCTAGTCGTCTGCTATGCTATATTGGGCGCTGTTTGTTTTATCCACCTGGAAAAATACAGCCCGGACAAACAACTGCATGATGTGAGGCGTTGGAGACAGAACTGTGCTGAGACTCTATGGAACATAACTGTCTCCATGAATGTATTCAATGAAACTGCCTTTGTCCATAAAGCTAATGAAGTTTTAAAGGTTTTCCAAAGCAATATAACAGCAGCCATTCATACTGGATACAGTGGCAGGTCAGCTGATGACATTTGGTCCTTTCCTGCTGCTCTAATGTACTCATTGTCCGTATTTACTATGATAGGCTATGGCAATATTATTCCAAAAACAGTTTGGGGAAAGATAGTGACTATTGCTTATGCATGTTTTGGAATACCTATATACATACTGTACTTTTGTAACATGGGAAAAGTTCTAGCTCAGTCTTTCAAATGGTTATATATCACAGCACACGAATGCAGCCGCAGAGAAGACCCACAGTTTGAAAATGGAGAGATCCCACCAAAGAGGAAAGTAACTGTTCCTTCTACTGCTTGTCTTTGGGTTATATCATTCTACATTCTGACTGGCACAATAATGTTTGGAGCTTGGGAGAAATGGAATTACCTGGACTCAACTTACTTTTGTGTTATAAGCTTGTGTAAGATAGGCTTTGGCGATTTTGTTCCTGGGGCAAACATTGCAGACTCAGCTGGAGGTTCCCATCTAAAACTTGTTATAAACTTTATATATGTGCTTTTGGGTATGGGCCTGGTAGCCATGTGTTACAATTTAATGTGTGAAGATGTGAGAGTCAAAGTAAGAGAATTGAGGGAAGATCTTAAGAATTGCCTGGATGATATCACACTTAAGATAACTGTGTGCATGAATGACACCAAGTACTATCATCAGAAACAAACCCGTCACATCAAATGATATATTATACTTTGCTACATTCATCATTGTGTATTTGATTTTACCTTATAAAGTTTGTGGAAGAATCCATTAAAGGTGAACACATTCTCTAACTAAGGCATTCACAATTTGCATACCTAGCAATATCAATTATTGTTATTCTTTTGAAGACCTCCATGGTAGTGGACAGCGTTTCAAGGTGTTGCCTATCCTGGGGTCCTGGGTTCGATTCCCGACAGAGGAAAATGTTTGTGTGATTAATACAAGCATTTGTACCTCAGTCATGTGTGTTTATATTTCTGCAAAAAAGAATATGCTTAACTTTATATCATTATATGTATTTCTATTTGTTAACCTGATCCATGCCTTACATGGCTAAGCTCAGTGTACACAGACCTGTATCGAGATAGACAAAATGAGCGCTTCAAACTGTATGACAACCTAGTGTGTCGAATCTTTCGTACCTATGATGACGTCACGAGCGAGATTTCGTGATGGGGAAATATTATTGACGAACTCTTGCAAGAAAGCACTGCACAATTAACCATTTTTGTTTCTGAGTGACACATGTTTTCATGGCAATGGTCTCAAGCAGAATGACTTAGGTCGGAAAACTTTGACCGTGGATCAAGCTTTTGACACGCAAGGTAGGTACACTTTTACCGTCCATCTCGATATAATGTCTGTGGTAAGAAATATTCATGTATGTTGTTTTTTTTTATTAAAATAAGAGTATAAAATGTTTTTATATCATTTTTGTTTAGTTTATTGTTTAAAAGTACTGCAGTAGTAGTCAGATGTGAGAGTTTTTATCAAATAAATAATTGTATTGAAATTATGTTTTTATTTATTAAATCCTACTACAGAAAATTTCACAAAAGGATTGAATGTATTGATTGCTTTAGCGGTCTATAGTGTTTTGTATATTTCTTATTAGACATTATTAAAAAAAACAAATCAAATATATTAGTATCAGATATTACAAAATAGATATGTTGCTTTTACTATTGTTTTTTCGATATCAATTGGAAACCTAATTATAACAACTTTGTATTACCATATTTTATTCAAATAAATAAATAAAAATCAAAATATCCAAGAAACCGAAAAGATTAGAAGTTATTACATAAGTAATGAAATAAGAATTAACTTCAAGTCACTCTCAAAATCCTAAGATCGAAAAATGGGCCCATTCTCCTATCCATAAGGAAGGCCAGCCAGTGCCCCAGCAGCGGTGACATTAAAAATAGCTGATGACACTCCTAAAGTAATTCTACTCTTAACTACTGATAAAATATTGGCAGTGATGCGTCTCAAAGTGTAAGGAGGATGCTGCCGTTGCGGCTGCGGCGCGTGGCGGGGCACGAGGGACGGCTGAATGACACGCTTTTCCAGCCGGCGGCCGTGCGGCAGCCGCCCGACACGCAGCAGACCCTCGTCTACTTCGGTGGCGACGTGCAGGTACACAGCCCATGGATCAGTGACGCGTCTCGGTGGAGGATGCTGCGGTGGCAGTGGCAGGGTGCGAGGGACGGCTGAATGATACGCGGTTGCAACCCGACACGGAGCAGACGCTCGTCTACTTCGGCGGCGACGACAAGTTACGCCGCCGTTAGATCAGTGATGCGGCTCAGTCAGTGTAATGAGGATGCTGCCGTGGTGGGGTGCGAGGGGCAGCCGTCCGATACGCAGCAGACGCTCGTCTGCATCGGCGGTGACGTGCAGGTACACAGCCCTTAGATCAGTGATGCGGCTCAGTGTAAGGATAATGCTGCCGTGGCGGTGCGTGCTTTAGTGGCGATGTGCTAGGTACTAGGTATACCCTTTGTATTCTGCTAAATTGCTTACATACTGATGTTGCGAACTATGATAACTGGCTCGATCTCGGTAGGATCTTGGAATCTAGTCAAGTGTGTGATGTGAGTATAACTACCCTAACTAACGTAGGTTAAATCTAGCTAGGCTATCATGTGTATGCTAAATTAACCTACTGCTGAGAGGAAGAAAGATAAAATCTGATGAATGAAATGAGTGACCGTGCCTAGATCCTAAGTGGACCTAGGACCTAAGTGATTGCAACCTAAGTAATCAAAGTGAGTCTTTTCCTCAGCAGTGTTGAGGTGCTTGCTTTACACCATTCACCTTTTTGAGGACTTTTTAATGCTTCTTTGTATGCGTTAGGCTCAATGTAAGAACTGACATTCATAATAAAGTCATCAAATCTCAAAGGTTTTCGCAGCAGAGATCTATCTCGAAGGTTCAATCCAACGTTTTCTTCGATAACTGTTTCATCATCAGAATGTTCTTCGGATTGATATGGCGTGTCGTAGCTCAGGGGGCTTGAAGGTTCTGATTGATTGTCTGTGAACTGATCTAAACGGTTTGATGAGTCAGGAATCTCAAATGTTTGAGGTATGTCTGCAGGTTGATGTACATCTTCAGTTTCGATGTGTACTTCTTGCACTTCCTCCCTTACTTCTGACATTTGAGGATTTTGTTTGACCAAGGGGAAGTTTAGATGTATTTCAGTTTCAGTTTCATCATAGTCTTCTTTTTCCAGCCCGACTGGCTCGATTATCGACTCCTTGAAAGTGACATCTCTCGATCTAACAAGTGTCGGTTTACCATATTTATCGAAGTTTAGTAGGCGGTAGCCATCATCACCTTCATAACCAATCAAAACACATTTCTGAGCTTTCTTTGATAGCTTTGTACGCTTCTGCTTGGGTACATGGGCGTAACATTCGCAGCCTTTTACTCTCAAATGTTTTATTGATGGTTTTTTATTAGGTAACAGGTAGTTCTTCATGACAGTGCATCATACTGCGCGCGGCTTCAACAAGAGTTCTATTGTCCTGTTCACTTGTTCCGTTTTGCTGCGGAGTATAGGGCATAGTTAGCCTTTGTTTAATACCAGCTTGTTGCAGTAAATTTCTGACTTGTTCATTGTCAAACTCGCCACCGTTGTCGCTAAGTACTTCTTTAATGCAATGACCAGCTCTTTTAATTCTTTAAGAACTTGCTTAAGCTTTTCGCAAACTTCATTCTTATGTTTAAGAAAGTATACAAAGCGGTATTTGCTAAAATCATCTTTAAAAAGAACAAAGTTTGTACTTGCTGAAGGAGCACGAAAACGGACTACATACATCTGTATGAAGTATTTCACCAGGCACTTCAGTTTTTGCTCTTGTCCCGAATTGTTTTCTATGTGTTTTTACATAGATGCACCCAGTGCACAACTCTGAATCGAGGGGTACTTTGATGAATAAAAGATATTCAAACTCCTTTACAAGCAGTGGGTCGTCAAGGGTTAATGATGTGATGATGGAGACGGTGAATGATTTTTAGATACTCAACTTTACTATGTTATCTTCCTCCTAACAATGACTGCTTCGATAATACTATCTCTGTTTATACTAAATAAGTGATTTAATCAACAGGACTACCCCGAGGTGATGCAAGCGCACCGGGACAACAGAAACTACCTGAAGTGGAACCTGGAGAACACGGTGCGCATGCTCGGGCACAACTTCCCCAACAAACACATACTGGTCGTCAGACCTTCCAGGTTAGTGGTGCATCTATCAACAGGACTACACTGAGGTACCAAGCAAGCAGTGCGGCTGACCGCTGATATTATAGAACTTCCGTTTCACTAAGCTACTCGCTAGGTCACTCACTAGCTCTAGATGTAAAGCAAGTCACCTGCCTATACGTTTGCAGCCTAACATGTGAGCGGGGCAATGACACGTTATCGAGTTACGTTCAGCCGCGCATATTCGGGCAAAACTTCCCCAACAAACACACTGGTCTTTAGGCCTTCCAGGTTAGTGGCGCATCTGTCACTAGGACTAGACCGAGATAACGCAAGTGCATCGGGACAAAGGGAACTACTTGAAGTGGATCCTGAAGAACCAAACATATACCGGTCGTCAGGCCTTCTAGGTTAGTGGCGCATCTATCAACAGGACTACCAGTTATGCAAGCGTACCGGGACCACAGGAACTACCTGTAGTGGAACCTGAAAAAAAATGGCGGCATTCTTTGACACAATTTCCCCAACAATCACATACTGGTCGTCAGGTCTTACAAAGTTAGTGGCGCATCTGTCACCAGGGCTACCCCGAGGCGATGAAAGAACAACGCCCCTCCTAGCAATTCACGCGATATGATCTGCTAAGGCTGCGTACGCATAGGCAAGTGATTTGTTTAGCTTCGAGACCCTAGCGAGTCATTGAGCGACTAGCACTCATACAAGTCGCCTACCTAGGCACCAAGCGCGCAGTGCGGCCTTCCGTTTATATATATGATATTGCTGATATTATAGAACTTTCGTTTCACTAAGCACTAGGCGTTAAGCAAGTCACCTGCCTATACGCTTGCAGCCTAAGATGTGAGCAGGGCAGTGACACGTTATAATGATACGCTCAGGCGCACATGCTCGGGCACAACTTCCCTAACAAATATATACTGGTCGTCAGGTCGTCAGTGGCGCATTTATCCCCATGACTACCCGGAGGGGATGCAAGAACAGCGGAACTAGTGATACTAGTGTTATAAATGTGAAAGTTTCGATCTCTATGTTATAAATGTGAAAGTTTGGATCTTTATGTCCCGGCTACACGTCTTACCTGAATGCGTGCCCGCACAAAACGGTTTGCGCAGGTTAGACGGAAAGTGTAGCCGGGACTTTCTGCGTTTTTTTAGCTATTACCCATTTTTTTTTTTTGCCTTGTATGCGTAAATAAATAATTTTCTTTCTTTCTTTCTCTCAGCTATTCAGAAATTGCTCTTTAGCGATAAGGCCGCCATTTGTACCACTCTTGTGCTGTCCATTTCAATTAATGTATGTATAATGTATTTTTGGGTGTACAATAAAGAATATTTCATTCATTCATCTGAGACAGTGCGTGTAGCCGGGACATTAGATTTTTGTCACACAAAAAAGGTGATCGGATTTGGATAACTATTCACAGATAATTTGTAGCCTGGATAGTTTTTATCCCGCTCGAAAGTTCCTTCGGGGATATTCTAACTTTAAATAGCATGCACAATGAATACATATGTCCAAACCTATGAAGAATGCCATGAGACTCCAATTGGAGCTGTAATGTTGGCTATGAATCTATGATGTTAAAGTACAAAGTTGATTTATTACTACATTTTGTGAAAGTGACGTTTTACTCTAAAACCACTTAATAAGTGTTACAGAAATGAACCTTATTGCATACAGGATAGAGTACAAAAGCTTTAGCTGCTACGACAACTTCGTGCCGAGCAACAACGCGGGCGTGCCCGACCACACGCCCACGCACAGCGCACTGCACCACCTAGAAAGGTAACAATATACTATATAGATACCATCTTTTATTAACTAGAAGAGCTACATTACGCAGCAATCAGTATAGCATAATGGTCTTTCACGGGATGGGCATCGAAGAATTTGTGGCGACATCTATCACACGCCACACTTACCACAACACACAAGGAAAGGTCATCCATTTGGGTGGATGGTTCTTCCTACTTAGAAATTGATTATCCCGACCCTCGTACTGCGGAAGGCATGGCATGCCGTTGGCCCCAGCTGCATTTCCAATCGTTAACACACATGAATCTGCATCAAGGCCGCGTGGCGGTGTGTCAGGCTATGACTCGGATCATAGCCTATAGTTCGTATCCATGCATAAGGAAGGTCAATCAATGCCCCAGCAGTGGGGTACATTAAAATTCCTGATGATGATCTTTAAAGGTGACATCAGACAAAAAGCATAGCGAGGCTGAGTGTGATCAAGCCCCTGCAAAATTTAAGTACTATTGTACTGTTGTGGTAGTGCGCTTAGACACAACTGACAATTAGTAAATGCTGGCTGAACAATGCTTCTTCATCTGATGATACGCTGAAGAACCGTCGATCAGTATATTGTCTAAGTAAATTAAATTCAAATTTAAATTTTACGCCCTTTATTAAATTCTAAAAAGAAGGCACTTAAACAAATACTTTAAACAAAGTCACTATTACAAGTGAACAGAACCCGCGACCACAATATTAATCTTTTTTATATATTTTTTTGTATTCCATACAATCACACCAATTATCTAGCCCACATTAAGTTTCATGAAGAACTTGTGTTGTGGATACTAGATAACGGATAAACATACTTTTGTTTTAAATACATATTAAACATCCAGACCAAGACAAATAGATTATGTTCATGCACACAAATATTTGTCTTGTCCGGTGATCGAACCCGGGACCTCTGGCGCATAAGGTGGGCTTAGTACCTGCGCCAAACAGTCGTCGTAATTCGCACTTTAAATAATTTATAATCTATTATTTCTTAAAACAGTTCACGCTTGACACTTCTTTTCACTTATTATTAGCTGCACTTGTTTGGACCCTTATTATTCTTCAGAACTCTTATTGGACACTCATATTATATACAGGATAGAGTAAATATTTCCATACATCACACCAATTATCTAGCCCACATTAAGTATCGTGAAGAACTTGTGTTATGGATACTAGATTAGATAACGGAAAACATACTTGTATACTTTTTTTTTGTAAATACATACATAATATACATATTAAACACCCAGACCAAGAAAAATAGACATGTTCATGGACACAAATATTTGTCTTGTCCGGGGATCGAACCCGGGACCCCTGGCGCAGAAGGCGGCGTTAGTACCTCTGCGTACTTCAAAATTGTAAATTTGTGCTTGGCAACAACATGTTTCATTGTAAATGTTGTTGTTTCTGTTAAAGCTGATAAGTTTCTTGCGGCCGTTCTTCTTATCAGTTAAAAGATGTCCTGAATGGCTGGTAGGGAAAAAAATTTTTGGACTATTCGAAAGTACTTATCTATAAGTCTATTTGAATAAAAATCTTTGACTTTGACTTTGACTTTATTATACGTCGCGCTGCGTGTCGCTTTTTACCGCCCGCAGAAAATCGAGAATCGCTGTATAGTTCGCGACGATCCACGGGCGGCCGAGAGTGAGACACTAAATTGCTGTCTCGCTCACTCGCTTCCGTGGGAGAAAATTCTCGCAATCTTCGTCCTTATTTAATGCAGCGTGAAGCGACTCTTCTTCAAACTTTTCGTCTCTCAATGTTCGCACCGCGATTAAACAATAGCTATTTGACAGGTTTTTAAAATTCCTTTTTCTATTATACGGAACCCAGTAAAGTTGTTTTTCTTAATCAGGTACATATTTGCTGAAAAATATGAAATAAAAAATTGTATATTTAAATAGCGTGCCAAAACGCTACTTTGACAATATGTCTGCAATGGGGTCGGTGACGTCACCTTTATTCTGATCTGTAGAACATATTATCATCCACATACGTACGCAAACGAGGCTTACAAGCAGGTGACGTCATCATAAAGTCTTCGAATCAGGCGCGTTTTGTGTCACGTGACAAACGTTTAAAAAATGCTTTTTTATTTACGGTTTTTTTTTTATTTATTTTTTTATTTTCAACTTCCGTTAATAAATAACCGTTTTTAAACTCTTAATTTATACTGATAACAGTAATTGACACTTTATGTTTCACATTGTCAAATAGCCTATTACTTAATTGTTTGACGTCGCTCACATATAAAACGATAGATGACCGATGAGCTATAGCCATGTCAGTCAAGTTCGGTTTTAGGGCTTCTGTCCTAATTTCCTGATATATTATACTCGTAGAACGTAAAATATAACATGATAGAACCATTATTTATATGTTTACTACAGGTTACTACAATCTGTGACGAGCAGACTAAAAGCGCTGCCAACGACCGAACTAATAGAGGCCGTTTCAACGGTGTCGTTACCTGAAGAAATCGATATAGAAGAATTACATGTAAGTCCATTGAAAAGTAAACAAAAAAACCGGCCAAGTGCGATTCGGACTCGCGCAAGACTTACCCGTACCATTATTATTAATATCGAGCATAAAACGGCAAAAGAATTACGTTAGTTGTATGGGAGCCCTAATTAAATATTTATTTTATTCTGTTGAAAGTATTTGTTGTTATAGGGGCAACAAAAATATATCATCTGTTAAAATTTCAACTGTGTAGCTATCACGGTTCATGACATACAGACAAACAGACGGACAGTGGAGTCTTAGTAATAGGGTCCCGTTTTTACCCTTTGGGTACCCTAATATTTTTTGAAATACAATGAAATAACTAATTTATATCGTTATATTTTTGTTATAATGTATGTACATACACTGTTTCTACGGTCTTTTTCTTTCTATTAAATTGAGAAAATTATGCAATGACGTACAGTCAGGGAACTTCCCGGCTGACCAGTGGCCTTTTTTCAGGCAGCTTTATTTAAAAAAGTAAAAGATATATAGTATAATTTTAAATCATAAATAGTAGATCAGTAAGAGGTATTTCATTTAAATAATAAATTATTTCTATGACCTTAGTACTTTCCGTTATACATTTCCCAAAAAAACTTTACTGGTCAACCGGGGAGTTCCCCCGATTGTACCTGACAGGTCGTGTCAGTCCTTATGTCAAGTGAATATCTTTTGAATATTTTATGATTTTTTGTTTTTTTTTTGCATTTTTCAATGCTATTTTTATGTTTATGATAAATTTAAAATAGAAAGATATTGGACAAAATTAACTCAGCCACAATCTTTCGAATATCTTACATATTGAATAAAGCTAAGAAACTGAAACATCGTGTTAATTTGTTGTCAAATATCTCATTGGTGATTGTGCAGAGCGCGTGCGTGCAGCAGGCGGAAGGCGAGCGCTCCAACGGGGCGAAGCCCGACCCGCCCGAGCACAAGCCGTGAGTAGGTTTAGTTCCAATGGATGTTGTGATATCATTATAGTTATATTAGCTTCCGCCCGCGATATTACCCGCGTGGTTCCCGTTCCCGTATGTATATCGGGCTAAAAAGCCTTTGTTACTCTCCGCCATTACAACTAAGTCTATGGCAAAAATCAAGTCGATTGGTTGCTTACTTAAGGCGAAAAGAAAGGAAACAAACACACTTTCGCATTTATAATGTTAGTTAGGATTAGGATTATAATCGCTTTATGTGTTCAGTTTATTTAACATTTATTAATCTTTGTGTCACTTTTGTTTTGTTTATAATTTACGGTCAGATTAACCGTTGCCGAAGCTGACATTATTTTACGAATATAAATGTTTTACGCATACCATGCTCTTTGCGAAAATTATGATGGCTACGATCTATATTTTAATGAAATATGGATAAATAAAAAAATACATGCATACATTAATTAAAAAATAAATTATAATGTGAATTATAATGTGTAATAAAAAAGTATAATGTGTAAATTTAGACTGTGTTTATTTTTTATAATAATCACACCTTTTTTCAGAGTAAGCAATAAAATAAATATATAAAAATAAAATAAATCAATTCTTTCCACTTGCTATGTTTCTTGCGTAATTTCTCTTGCTTCCTCTCATTACATTCTTCTCGCTCATACTTATATTTGGCTTATGTTTGCATAGTGAGTCGGATCCGCTATGGTGGCGCGAGCGATTATCTCTGGACGAAAGCCGGCTAACATTAGCTGGGTTCAGCAAGGGCTGCGTGGTTCTCAACCAGCTCATCTACGAGTTCCACTACACCAAGACCCTGACCCCGGGAGACGCGCACATGATGAGGTAGCTATACCGGTGTGGTCTACAGTCTATGGTCGTCTAACTCTAACCTCGGGAGACGCGCACATGATGAGGTAACTATACCGGTGTGGTCTATAATCTGTGGTCGGCTAACTCTGGCCTGATTCAGCTCAACCAGCTCATCTACGAGTTTCACTACCTACACCAAGACCTTGACCCCGGGAGCCATTCAGGACATCTTTTAACTGATAAGAAGAACGGCCGCAAGAAACGTATCAGCTTTAACAGAAGCAACAACATTTACAAAGGAACATGTCGTTGCCAAACACAAATCTACAATCTTGAAACATATTTAATACTAGCGGCCGTGCGCGGTTTCACCCGCGTGGTTCCCGTTCCCGTGGGAATTTTGGGATTATTTATAGCCTATTATTATTAAACATTTATTTCAGATAAATTAATCCATACATTTGATATTATTAAAATTATTACTAAAATTAAAATTATTATTTTTTTAAATTAAATTAAATTATAGTGTTAGTAATAACTTAAGAACTATGTTAGTGAGACTAGATTTTAAAAATATTTTAAAAAGAATAGACGAAATACACGTCCGATTCTCCTTCCAATTTGCGATTTGACTGTAGCGCATATTATTTAACTCTTTGCACTGAGTTTAGAAAAAGTCTGACACAAAAATCGCACGTGTATCGAGTGAATCCGATCAGATAGTCTGATAAGAGAATCGGAAGCAAATCGGACGTCTATTGCCAGCCTTAACTTTATCTAGCTTTTTTGCTAAAAGTGGCCACTATTTGTAACAAACTCCATTGAAGTATCGGGGAGATGCCCGGTGATACGACTGTTTGTTGTTAAAATTACTTTAATAATAATTCGCGCTTACATGCTAACACGATCATATATATATATCCACCAGTAGGTATCACAGTACAGAAGTAAACGACAGGAATATATATATATATAAACGATAAACAGTACCGCAACACAAATCTTTAGAGTGCTGTGGTGCAGTCTCAAAATCCGTGAGACTGAAAAAAGGACAGTTGATTTATGCGAATGTTGATTTAAACGTCAGGTCCCTATGCGGTTATCAGAATCGTGGTTATCTGCCTTAATGGACAACATTTCATTTTCTATAAAGCACTAAACTAAAAAAAAACATTTCGAGGTTTTAGTGTCATAAGCTCACAGTTTTTATTTAAGAATTTTTTGATCGGTAATTTGTGAGATATTAAATAAAAACTAAAATGTAGTCCAAATCGAGAAAGTCAGGCATTTGGTCCCGTCATTCCTTTGCATTTCTGTCTCATATAAAAAAATATATGGTTCTCTCTGGCTGACTTGACAATGACAGTCAATTTCAAGTAGTGAAAGAGCGATCAAAATCTAAGATATCGATATTTTCTAATTTACATAATGCCAACAAAAATGTCATGAAAAAACAGTTTGTGATAGTTTTGAGTTTTTTGGAATACTTACATTGTTTTTATGATTATTGCTGAATAGATTTACTTTTTATGTTTGCTAGGTAAACCTCCACGCGACGCCAGGCAGGTGGACCACGGGTCAGAAATTTGTGCGTGTTTAACGAAGTGGTTCTTTTTGTTCCACTAATGAAATACCAGACCTTAAATTTGAATATGGTTTGATAAACATTTCAATTATAAATACCCAAAATGATTATACTGTTCATGAACGCAAATTTATGCGTATAATTTTTTTTTTTTTTTTTTGTTTAGTTATTTTTTTTATCATAACCCAGTGTTAATCTTTAAAACATGCTTTGGTTTAATAACGAAAATTACAACTTTTACGTAGTTATCGATATTTAAGTTCTGCCACTGTCATATCACTACTAGAAACCATTGTCAGTTTTTTTTAATCCGAAATAAGCAACAGCCTTACCAATTTAACTTCCTGAGAACGCACTTACGCTCTTTTAGAATGAGCAAGTTTTAAAATAGTGATTTAATACACAAATATAACGCAATAAAAAAAAAATACGTGTCTCGTATTTTAACATCTAATTTTATTATGCATAGGAAAATTTGCATAATATATTTTTGAAATGTTGTCCATTGTGTAGCCGTGGGCGTTAAAATAGTAACTTAGCACGACAGTTGACACACTCCTTTATTGGTGTCGAGCAAGAACCAAACAATACCTCAATTGATTATCGCGATGATCCCGTAAATAACCGGATGCCGTTACACTCGCTAAGTGGCTGAGGATTCCGGGAGAGGCTCGCTTCCATCTTCAGCCTTATCAATACTTAACATCAGGTATGATGAAGGTAAATGAAGCTAAGAGTCTCCCCGTCATTTATGGACGTGTTCGTGTTGCGCCTCTTCACCTTCATAACCATCAATGCTATAACATCTGTCAACCACCTGTGTCGTCATTTGACAATCTAATCGCACCAACAAGTGCATAAAGCAGGCTACTAATAAAGAAGAAGAACACGGTATCATGCGCTGGTCACGCCATTCAGGATTCCACCCAGGTATTAACCTGACGTTTTTCCACTAACAATCACTACCAAAACATTATCTTTTCTTTTTTATCTATTATTGGACGACCTGTTTGGCGCAGGGGTACTAAACCCGCCTTCTACGCCAGAGGTCACGAGTTCGATCCCCGGACAAGACAAATATTTGTGTGCCATGTCTATTTGTCTTAGTCTGGGTGTTTAAATATGTATATTATGTATGTATTTACAAAAAAAAAGTATATAAGTATGTTTATCCGTTATCTAGTATCCATAACACAAGTTCTTCATGAAACTTAAAGTGGGCTAGATAATTGGTGTGATTGTATGAAATTTAATATTAATAATAATAATATCTTTGCTTTACTGGCTTCGACATATTTTTATTTGAATGATGCAATAAAACGTGTACTTCTGCATAGGTTCATAGAGCGCATCGAGAGCATGTACTGGCTGGACGGCGGCCACGCGGGCGGCAAGAACACCTGGATCACCGCGCGCAGCCTGCTGGAAACACTCACCAGGCTCGGTGAGCTAATACTCTACAATTACATATTACAGGTCAGTTAACGAAAACTGGCACGTTCACAGTACTCACACTAATGCAATTTCAAAAAACGAATTGACCAATGCAAAAATGTTGACTCCATAGTAGCAAAAGTAAAATGATAACACTGTTTTCACATACGTACATCTTTAGTTTTGGCGCGCACTGTTCATTGAAATAAAATAACTTTTACGGATAATAAAATAAAAATGTGTAAATGTGTTGAACATGCCAGCTTTAGTTAACCGATCTGTACTTTACACACAGTCACAACAACTACTACCGGTGCCGGTCGCTGCGATAATGCTTTCTATATATTAAAGTAATCTTTTATCGGATAATTCAAAATAAGGTGTTAATAGACTTGAACTTACAGGAGCATGCTAGAAAAGCATTCTCGCAACGGCAGCTGCATTTTAAGAAACATTATTTTAATTATAACTTTTTAATTTTGCATTTTACTATGCTATTTTTATTTGATAAATATTAAGCAAGAAAATATTCTACAAAAAAACAACTAGTCTCATCCCGTCAGGGCGTCATGAGACTAGTTGCTCTTTTCTAGTATATTTTCTTGTTTAATATTTATCAAACATTATATTAACATTAATTTATGATTTAATTAGCACATAAAGCACCGACACGTCTACGTTTTAAACGCTTACGTATTAATTGTGTAATTGAGGTTGTTATAGCGGCGATATTATCTGCTGTTTATGAAGAGCGAACAGTGTATTTTTTTGAGTCACGAAATAGGTAGTTTTCCGGAAGGCTTGCGTCCGAAAATAATTACTTACTTAATTGACCGCTATTTAATTTTGACAACACGTGTCGCTAGTTACGACTGAATCCTGCTAGGAACTTCGCGAAAATTCCTGTAAACGTAATGCCAATGTTTGCGTACGAGATATGACGCTTTGCTTCACGAGGTCTAAGTTTGTGCGCCCGCCGCTTTTCGTCTTTTGACTGCCATGTATAGAATGCTGAACAGTACATACAGTGGTGGTCACATAATTAATGACACAAGTCGATTTTCATACAATAGAGGTAAAGGAGCCTTGGTTCTCTGCCAAGGATTGACCGTGCTGTAATCTGATCATGGCCATCCAGGAAGTGAATGGAGGAGATTCAGATGCTATTCACACTCAACTGTTCTTTGCCGCTACTGCGCAAGTGTCATCGGCATCGATATCGACTTATCTTGACAGATGGATGTGACATATTGCTCTTAGTATTTGGTAAGTTTTCATTTGTGTCAAAAGAAGCAGCAATGTGTCACGTCCATCTGTCAAATGAAGCCGATTTCGATGCCGACGCCACTTGCGTAGTAGCGGTAGATCAAAATTCTAAGAGATGTATGGATATGTTAAAAAAAAAACGCGAAAATAGCATAAAAATGAATGAAATTTTTAAAACTGAAAGCTCTGATCCTTTAGGATATGATTTTAATTAACGCGAAAATAGCATAAAAATAAATGAAATTTTTGAAACTGAAAGCTCTGATCCTTACAACTTTTAGAATGTTAATCAGATCGTTTAGGTATGTATACCAATCAGGATCTCCTCCATTCACTCTCTAGATGGCCATTATCAGATCACAGCTCAACCCATCCTTGGCAGAGAACCAAGGCTCCAAAGTTACCTCGATTGTATGAAAATCAGCTAGTGTCGCTATTATGTGACCACCACTGTTTATACAAGTATTTTTATGTTCAGATATGGAGGTATTTGTCCACGTGAGCCCGTACCAGGTGCAGGACGAGGGCCGGCCGTGGATCGGCCGCGAGGAGCGCGCCTTCACCTCCTTGCTGAGGAAGTTAGGAGCCAAGGTATAGAATAGAATAGAATAGAATAGAAACCATTTATTAACAACACACACGAACACAGAAATACAACCAGACAAGTAGTATAAATAAAGACAGAAAAAAAAACAAAAACAAGAATACAATACAACAAAACAAAATGTGTGCTGCTAATAGGCCCCGTCTCAGCAAAATTAACTTCTGGGTCATTCGTTGATGGTCGGAATAACCCAGAAGCACTGATATTCTGACGGGGCCCAATGAGTGAGTAGCTACACAATAGACATAACAAAAACACAATTATAAAACAGTAATGATAAAATAAACAACAATAAAGAAATAAAGACAATTACATGCAACAATTATTTAAATAAAAACTAAAACGGGACACTAAAATAAAAAATAAAAAAGGTTGTTAGGCACTAAAAATTACGACTCCTTTGCCGAAATACATAAAATAAAAAATAAAAAAACAAAAATGGCTATTTGATCCTGACAGGTGACCCTATGACCTTTGACATTTTATTGGTTGACACATGACATCTGACATGACGTTTGTTTGGCATTCAATAAGGTTGTGGAAATCGCTTGTGAAAAATGTTTTGCAACGAAAGAAAAATATTGCGAAGGATAATGGTGTGGATATTTTCCTGATCAAAATAAATTGTTGATGACGTGGCGTAAACATGGCAAGCATGTGCAAGGTGAGAGGACTATCTGCCAATCTCTCTAGGTCTAGACTGGAGAAATGAGGAGATCCGTAAGAGAAATAAAGTAACAGACATATAGTCGATTTTGTTATTCAGTAGAGTAATTTCCATCATCAGCCTGTGGACGTCCACTGCTGGACATAAGCCTCTCCTAGCTATAAGGTTATTAGCCTACTGATACCACGCTGGCCAGACGGGTTGGTGAGGGTTTGTTTCAAGTTTTCCTTCTCTCGCACAGGTGTTCAATACGTCGAGCATCTTAGTCGACTCTTATGACATCCCAGGCATGTAAGGGAGTGGTGACACTTGTATTCTTAGGCCGTCACCACACGGCACTGAGAGTAATTTGACAGGAGCCAAATGTCATTTTGTAGAAATAATGTGAATATTGAATTTGTGTATGTGACTGGAGTCAATATTTACTGAACTTAACTGGATTTAAGGAAATCATTACGAAAAATAGTAGGTATAAAGCAGAATTATTAAAAATAACAAAGTGAGATTGGCACCTATCATATTTGATAATTTTTAATCAAGTAAATATACTAGAAAAAAGCAACTTGTCTCATTTCGCCCTGACGGGACTCGAACCCGCATCCTTGGGAATCCGGCCCAATGCACTGACCAATTATGCTACAGAGACCTACGAGAACACGTTGAAATTCTCTAGTATATTCACCTTTTTCTACGGTGTTGAAACATCTTTACAGATGTTTGACTATCAATTAAGATGAAACTGCCATCTACTTTCTTTTCTTTCGAATGCGAGGATATTTCTCTCATTGATGAAACGACGGTGGCCAACACCGTAGAAAAAGGTGAATATACTAGAGAATTTCAACGTGTTCTCGTAGGTCTCTGTAGCATAATTGGTCAGTGCATTGGGCCGGATTCCCAAGGATGCGGGTTCGAGTCCCGTCAGGGCGACATGAGACAAGTTGCTTTTTTCTAGTATATTTACTTGATTAAAAATTATCATATAAAAATAGCATTGTAAAATGCAAAATTAAAAAGTTATAACCTGTCATATTTCTCTACTGAATAAAAAATCCGACTATAGCTCGAAGGATTGCTCAGCTGAAGTGGCAGTGGGCGGGACACAGCGAGAAGAACCGATGGCCGTTGGGGCGGAAAGGTTCTGGAATGGCGACCGCGCACAGGACATAGCTCCGTGGGTTTAACCGCCTGTGGTCTAGTGGTACAACCACCGGTATCAGACCCAGGGCTCCCGGGTTCGATTCCCAGCGGGGGTACATATTGTATTCGGTTTGGTTGGTGGTAGGAGTTGTTGTAAACCCGCCTGGCTAGCTACCACCATTTTATCTAAGCCTGACGCCATAACAACAATGTTTTCAGCATTGTTGTGTTCCGGCAGTTCGAGATAAGATAGCCAGTTTCTCAGTGGCTGAGGATTCCGGGAGAGGCTCGCTTCCATCTTCAGCCTTATCAATACTTAACATTAGGTATGATGAAGGCTAAGAGTCTCCCCGTCATTCAAAAAAAAAGGTGGAACGACGATCTGGTGAAGGTCGCGGGAAGCCGCTGGATGCGGATTGCGCAGGACCGATCGTTGTGGAGATCCTTGGGGGAGGGAGGCCTATACCCAGCAGTGGGTGTCATGTGGCCAAGATGATTATAAGGCTGTAGAAAACACGGTGGAAGTCCTTACGAAAGGATTTCAGATATATATAGGTGTTTGTCCACGTGACAGATCTACATACTTTAATAATGTTCTTTGCTGACGTGGTCTAATAAAATACCCTCACTTCATGTTATCTAAGGACCACCAATGATGAACACACACTTGGTCATAATTATATTGTGTGCACTATAATTTTAAAATCTTCGATTTTACTTCGTATGTTTTCTTGCACGTTTATAATAATAATATAATAATCACACACACCAATTATCTAGCCCACGTTAAGTTTCATGAAGAACTTGTGTTATGTTTACTAGATAACGGATAAACATACATATATACTTTTTTTAAATACATACATAACATACATATTTATACACCCAGACCAAGACAAATAGACATGTTCATGCACACAAATATTTGTCTTGTCCGGGGATCGAACCCGGGACCTCTGGCGCAGGCTTAGTACCCCTACGCCAAACAGGCGTCTAATTGTCTAATTTTAAAATCTATCGCAATCCCTTGCGATTCGTTATTTAAAAAATATTTACATACTTCAGGCCGTCAATATTTGACATTTGATAGGGATTGTGATCGTGACGCGTTTTGAAAGGTATTGAATGAACGAAATTGAACTATCTAAGAAAAGTGACACGAAATATCTTTCAAATGTAGTAATTTAAAACATAATTCGTTCCGAAAGGGATCGCGTCTATAGTTACACAATTCCATTAATCACTATCACAATCATAATATCTTTGAAAGGGATTTTGATAGATTTTGAAATTAGACAATTGGGCCGGTCGTCAAAATATATATGTTTATTTGAAAATCAATAGTAAGTGATTGCATCGATTCCAGATAAACAGATATCTCCACGACGCGGGTTCCACGGGCACCCCCAACTCGTTGCAGACGCACTTCGAAGTGCTCGCCAACTTCAAACGCGTCCAGGAATCCACGCCCCCCGCACAGCTCACCGACTCCTCCGATGAAGAGTCATAATCATAACTTTTAGATCATATTATAACAAGACTTTCTTAGTATTTGTCAAGACATATTCATTGTCCCGAGTGAGCGTATGGCAGCTCGGTCTCGCTAGCACCCCCTCTCGCCCTGCGAACCCCTCACGATTGCTCTCACAATGATTTATCTATCATCGTTATCGAATTCCATTTTGATGTCAAGTGAAAGCACAGGCTTTCATTATTTAATCGTTTTTTATGTATGGCACAAAAAACGACTAGAGTAGGCGGCTAGTTCTTCGGGCGGTTTGAACGCCGTCATTGTCCTCAACATATAAAGTAACATGCATAAGTGGGAAAATAATAAAGGTTATGCTGCTAAACGCTACTCGTCTGGGACCTATATTCGTAACTGGACACGAGGACAGAATTTTATTACTCTAAAAATATATAAATATGTTGAGGACAATGACAGGAATCCACGCCCCCCGCCTAGCTCACTAACTCATCCGATAATGAGTCCTATATTGAGAATTAGATTATTAACAAATAAAGTAGCACGTCCACAAGTCACAAAAATTAATATCATAAATAGCTTATTAAGAACGCCGAAAAACTAGTGGTAGCTACGTGGACGAGATGCATAAAAAGAGATCATCAACCAACTTTAAAGGAATAAAGACGAAAATAAAATAGTTAATGTCAAAATTATATTTACGCCATATATTTCTGGAGGCAGGCGGCAAACTTGCATGTGAGTAAAAAATATAACTACCTACACCTTAACGACCGAAGCCACATATGGCATTGCCAACAAAATAACAGTGCCAGCTCATTACCTACAATAGTTTTGTAGGTAATGAGCCGGCAAAGCCCTGTCCGTAAAGTGAACTAAGAAACTAACCGTGGGACAACGCCCTTGAAACCTCGCCGCTTTTGATATCTATTTGTCAGGACATGTCATTGTCCCGAGTGAGCGTATAGCAGCTCGGTCTCGCTAGCACCCCCTCTCGTCCCGCGAACTCCTCACGATTGCTCTGTCAAAACGTGTTCGTCGGACAATTGTATGTGTATGTTACGGTAAATGTTAATAATTTTCAATTATTACTAATTACCATGATTAAAGGTAAAATTAATTCCTTTTATCGCACATTATTAATATTGATCCTTACTTTTGATAATTGTAGTTAACGTTCAATGAAGTCGGTCAAAAATATCGATATTTACAGTCTTTTAACCTAACAATACGTTACGTTTAGTACGTTTTTTAACGAAAGTTGTCTCTGGCGCTTCGCCGGCCGCTGCCGCGGCACGCTCGCTTCGCTCGCTCGGCCCGCGCGTCTTTTGGTCACAGTTCTAATCTAACCCAATCTAGAGGTACCTTTCGAAAAGTGAGTTTCGAAATTTCATAGTTTTAATCACATTGACCATATCACGAGGTCAGTATTAATAATAACCGGTTATTATTAATAATTTTTACATTATTTTATGATTTTTAATTTTTGCATTTTTCAATGCTTTTTTTTACTTAAGGTAAATTTTAAATAGAAAAATATTGGAAAAAATTAACTCGGCCACAAGTGAATTCTCAGACGGGAATCGAACCCGCGACCTTTGGAAATCCGGTCCAATGCTCTAACCGCTGAGCTACCGAGACTTGTGAACCACCGTCGAAATTCGATTCCCGTCTGAGAATTCACTTGTGGTCGAGTTAATTTTATGCAATATTTTTCTATTTAAAATTTACCATAAATTTTTACATTATTTACATTTACCGTGACATATAGATTGACTGTACTTTTACTGTGTGCACTGGAAAGGAATCAGCAGGCGCATTCTATGTTTTTCTTTGCTCCCAATCCAGAATGGGAGTCAAGATAAAAAAATAAATACACAGACCTATATCAAGATAGACGGTAAAAATGTACCTACCTTGCGTGTAAAAAGTTTGATCCACGGTCTAAGTTTTCCCGACCTAAATCAGTTCGCTTGAGACCATTGCCATGAAAACACCTCACTCAAATCGAAAATGGTTAATTGTGCAGTGCTTTCTTGCAAGAGCTCCGCTCGTCAATAACTTTGCACAACACTAAATCTCGCTCGTGACGTCATTGTAGGTACGAAAAATTCGACACGCTAGGTTCTCATACAGTTTGAAGCGCTCTTTTCGTCTATCTCGATATAGGTCTGAGTTTTTTAACTTCGGCGTTAAATAAAAAATGAGATGATTCATCCTCGAAATCCATTCTTCCGCTTTAGATGTTAAATATAATTAAATTAGTAGATACTAATTCATGTGTTGTGAAGAGAATTGTATGTGTACAAATAGGCCTAATGATAAATCGTAAATTCTATAGTTATAGATTATTAGATAGTTAAGCTGTTAAGATATTTGATAAAAAGATTTAATTAGAGACGGGGATACAGACGACAGCACATCAAACTTTACTGTAAAATTACTAAAATCACACTTATTGCTTACGCGATAAAAACCTTTTCAACTCTTAACATAAAAAAGCGTAATATATGCTGTCTCTGTGCAGTCAACAGCACGTCAGGTTTTATACTAGCACAACGAAAGCCGCCGGTATTACGAGCGACATACAGTGCGACAAGGCTTATAATGAACGTGGCAAAAAAAGAAACTAACATAAAACGTAATTTTTGACAGTTGTGCAGCACCCACACCTAATTATAAGCCTATAAGCCTTTATATAAGTAACACTAATATAAGATTATAATTTATTTATCCATTCCTTACTATAAATATTATAAATATGTATTGTGTCTGTCTATATTACAGCCTCAAAATCTAAGGCAAATACTAAATACCACTTCTGTACTTCTCCACTTTGTATTCTTACGAGACACCTGGAGAAAGCAGTCTGTAGAAACAAACTGAGCTAAAAACTTGACATTGGCAAAATC
Source organism: Chrysoteuchia culmella (assembly GCA_910589605.1). NCBI lineage: Eukaryota > Metazoa > Arthropoda > Insecta > Lepidoptera > Crambidae > Chrysoteuchia > Chrysoteuchia culmella. Next base: position 20,294,392 of record OU342654.1, on the reverse strand, counting down.
CAAGAGGGCACCGCTATTGGATATAAAGAAGAAGTATAAGCCTTGTACGTGCGATACAGTCGTTAATGCCTTGTACGTGCGATACGGTCTTTAATGAACGTAGCAGAAAAAGGAAGTAATACGGCCATCTTGTGTTTACGTCAATTTTGACAGTTACAGCGTCCCCGTCCACGCTCATTAATCCGATTATTCTTCTACAAATTATATACATTCTTCCGGTAATCAGTGTATCTTTCATTACGGGACGTTGGTGGAATTTCTGTGAGGAACGGAAGAAAGCCATTACAAAAAAAAGCCTTGTTGGATTGTAAAGGATGTTTTCAATGTCAAAATGTAAAGCCTGACCTGCTGTCCTGTGTACATGGATAACGCTGCGGGGTTGCCATGTTCACAAACAACTTTCAACTAAGTTGACTTGACATTTAGGAAAATTGAAGAGCGAGACCGGTATCTTTTATAGAAGAAATTAATCACTGTTATGGTATCGTTATTGATATATTGACACTTTTATTTATTAACATACTAAAAGTACCTAGTATTAAAATATTTATTTTATTTACCCATATTACAAATGCTTCCGGTACATACTCAATGACAAACAAATTTTTTCAACATTTTGATGATTATATTATATTAATTATTATATGTATAATGTTACAGAGAAGTTCAAGCAAAGGTTCTTTTGAAGATCAATTTATACTTTCCTCTTTTTTATTGTCTATTAACAATATAATATTCCTTTCTTGGACTTATTTAATTAAGGATAAAACTTATTACAACTGTATTGTGATCCATTTTTTACTTTACATTTTCATTCACCCAAGGTTGCTAGAAAGAGATAGCCAATATCGACTATTGTCATTTCTGTTTGGTTTCATTTCGTGACGTGTTGTAACATCACACTTTATTTCATAATTGATGGAAATTATCAATTCATTCTAGTGCAGTCTCTTAAGGATTATGTGCTGTACGTGTTGGAGATAAGGGTAAATTTGCTATGATAAGCTTCGGATTGACGCTTCGACTGCGCTAGTATAAATTAAACCATATTTGGGCATTTTTTTGTTAATAAGAGTATTAGGGGAAGTCAAGCCATGCTCTAACAGTGAAAATAAAGGACTTTACCGTTGTGTATTTGTGATTTTTCAATTATAGCATGTGGCAACTTTGTGACTATAGTCATATCTTGTATTTTTAAATTATACTTTTTGCACATCGCATACGAACGTTTGTTTGTGTATAGTGTAAATAATAATTATTATTATAAGGCTCAATTTATATTGCTGCGGAATGGAATGGAATCGATTTTTTATAACGAAACTGTACAAACTATAATGAGTTTTTTGTCAATTGTTTTAACTTTCAAATTAATAGTAGTAAAAAAACAGGAATTCTCGAGCATTTTGGCGTCGCAAAAATTAGCTTTCATTCTATTCCATCGCTGTGTAAGTTGAGGCTTGGGCCTGTTGCATTGGCAGTTTTTAAGTTCACACATTTTAAATGATCTCATTTATGTAAAATCCATGTGACATAGCTATTAATTATAAAAATAAATCTATTTTTAATGAAAACTTTGTTTCTTTATCTTTGTAGATCATTAGGAATTGAATAGGAAGAATCAAATCCAAATATATCTTAGATCTCATTTTATTGCTTATCTTTGACCAAATTAAAAATATACATCACAATGTATTTAAACGTAAAAATAAACCCGAAACATTTACCTAAAATGAAAAATATTTTTTTAATTCTATGCAGGCAAATGGAAATAAGGCACCGCGCGTAAAGTAGTATGATTCGTAAACGTCACACATACTCAATTTTATTATAATAATACACGGCGCAACGTGGACACCAACATTTGGTTATAAAAACAAGTCTGGTCTAATCACAGATATTTTATTATTACTATGGTATGGTGTAACATTTGGTAGCTTGTCCGATTAATATGTTTTTTTTGTAGTCTAGGTATATGTTATTTCATACTGGAGCTCTATTTTTGATTCACTCGTCTCGAGGATTCTACTGATTTTCGTGCGACGTTTGAGTTTCCGTATTCCGTAAAAGCGACCTTGCCCGTTTATACATAGCTTCGCTTTTAGCCTGTAGTACCGCCTCCCAACGCGAGCGCGCGAGGGGCAAAGCGAAAAGCGTGCTATATCTATGATAGCAAGGTCGCTAATATCCTGATCGCCTCTTCGTTCGCCTCGCCATTCACGCGACGAGTGATTAAAAAATAGAGGTCCAGCAGGCGTAGCATGCGCACCTCGACAAAGCTTTGTCGGGACTTTTCTCGAGCAAGCGCAGTGTCTGTCCCGCTCGCACCGTAATGATATAAGCGGGACAGACATCGCGAGAAAAGGGTCGACAACGAGTCGAGGCGCTCATGCTACCCTGGCTGGACCTCTATTTTAGAATCGTCGAGACGAGTGAATCAAAAATAGAGCTCCTGGTACTCGCACTCTTACAGTATCTGCTCTTTACAAAATGCAAGACAGCAGCCAAGAACTTTGTGTTAAATAAAGATTCGTATACAGATCTACCCCAGTGTAGAACTATATTGTGTCAAACACGACTACCAACTTTTTAATTAATCATTCTACCTTTAAAATTAACAAGCTTTATGTAAATACGTGAGTAGAATGTTTATCCAGCATTATCAAAGTTGTGATGGTTGAAATTGAAAGGTGTATGTATGGCACTAAGTTCTCAAATGCTCCCATTTTATGTATAAACAGATTTATAATACATAAATAAAGCCAAGGGCGATTGGGGTAACATACATAATTATAAAATAACTACGAAATACATAGTTTTTTTACAGGAATGATTTTATTGGAACAATCTCTGAAAGCCCCGAGATTTCATAGATTTATATTATAGTACAAATACATAATGTTATTTGAAAGTACTGTGAAAAATTTATTGCTGGCGATTGGTAATCTATTATTCTATTTAATACAACAATTCAGGTGGCAGGTAAATTCTATCAACACACGCTACAGAAAACTAAATTCTAAATATTAGAATTCGAACATTTGGTGAGGAGATCTTTTAGTTAACCAGTGTATATGACGCTGAAGCAATTCCCAATAATGATAAAGTCTAGTGTTTGAAACGCAAGAAAGTAAATTCCTTCATGTCATGGACAGCAGGTTGTTGGCTCAAAAAGGACTGACGACGGGACGATAGGGTCAATTTGCATTGTCTCGGAATCGAATGGAATTAAATATTGTAATTAATAATAATTGTTTTGATGCAATAATTCGCTTCCATTCCATTTCAATGTAAATTGAGCCTTAAGGCCAAGTTTCAACCAGATGAAACTAATTTTCCACGAGTTTTGTGTGACTTAACAGTATCCGATGAACTAATTGAACACTTAACCTTCACCGTCCAGTGATGTAAATAGCATGACAAACTCGAAGGTTTATTGTTCAATTGCATATCAATACGCTCGCAAAGAGCGCAAGCGGCTTCTAAGTTACATAATTTATAGGACCTGTAGGACATCGGAAAATGCGCTCCTCTGACGTAGAGTCGCGCACCGTTCTGTGGGAATCCCAATTAGTGGTTAAATAGAGCACTTATCTAAGATTATCCACAAAAAATGCTTCATTCATTTAAACAATAACTTTTAACACTTCGAGTCCATCACGCTACACACACTGTACATCACCAGCCCTTATCGCTTGGTTATCACTACACACTTCACATATTCTGGAACTGTCCATCCCGGTCCAGCATGAGGATGTTGGGGTTTTCGCGCTCGAACTCCGTGGGCTTGCGGTCGCGCTGCTCGTCCGTCCACTCGCCCTCGCCGGCGCCCCACTCGCCCACCTTCACGTCTTCTTCTTTAGCTCTTATCTTCTCCAACTGTGTGAGAAAGAATTGGGAATAATTGGAAGAAATTATAGGTGCGATGAAACGGTTATCAACCATTGGTTAGGTAACACGTAGGTCCTACGTGGTTCCTGTTCTATGTAGTCTTGTGTATATTGCACCTATTTCACAGAAAAAGTATAACTATAATAATTATAGTAGCCATTTTTACAAAATGTTTAAACTAATTAAGTGTTAGATGATAAATATGACTGTTTTTTATTATAATGAAAAGCTATTGTTAATATTTACTTTTGAATTAAACTATTTAGACAAGTCACATTACTAACAACACATTGTTATAGCATTAAAGTACTTGTCTTACCCCGGGTTTCTATAACTTAACCCTTTCCCGGACACTGAACGGCTATAGCAGTCATAACAATAAAAATTCTATTGTGTCTCGTTCACTGTCCGCGAAAGTGTTAATATAATAACGGATTGTTTTGGCGACGGACAGTTATATTTAAAAAAAAAACCATAGAAGAAATGTAAAGTTTTACTAATGTCCGTAGCTAAAACAATTCGTTTGTGAGTTATAGGAACAGGGGTAAGGTTGTAGTTACCAAACCAACTATAAATATGACTTTGTCTAAAGAGCGTTGATGAATGAAAGGTGATGATATGATGTGATGAGGCGCGTGTAATGTGAATTGTTCGCGCGAACCTGTTACCTCCGAGTCGTGCTTCGCAAACTTGTCAAACATGTTCGCGTACAGCTGCTTCTCCTTCTGCTTCTGCTTCTGGATCGTCGCTTTGCACACCAGGATCTGGTTAGCTGCAGCCTGAGGAACAACATTTTAACAGTGTTTTTACGTTTTATAAGGTACTAGCGACCCGCCCGCGCTTCGCTTCGGTGTAACGTGGTAATCGACACCATGTATTATACATATAATCTTGAATCACTCTATCTATTAAAAAAAAACCGCATCAAAATCCATTGCGTAGTTTTAAAGATCTAAGCATACATAGGGACATAGGGACAGACAGCGGGAAGCGACTTTGTTTTATACTATGTAGTGAAGTATTTTTACATTTCAGTTTATTTGGATTACCAAAGCTGACACGTTCAACACATTTACACATATTGTCTGTGTAAATAATAAGCTAGCGATGGGCGACTCGAGTTAAATAATTCTGTTAACTCGAGTTGCTTATCCAACAGGATTTCGTTTGCCCGGTTTGATTCGCTTCGGCTTGGCTGTGAGTCGCTTTCGCGGGCGCGGGCGGGCCGACCCGAACCGCTGAACTCGGTGTGGTGTGAAATTCTAATCCTCCAAGTTTAAATATTAATTTCTATTGGAATACCTAAATCCAGAGGATTTTTGATTGGTCTTACTCAAGAAAGTAATAAAATCGAAGCTAATGTTTAACTCTTTTACTCTGCCGTTGCGACTTGCAGACTTCGAGTTGCAACGGTAACTGAATCGGTACGGTTAAATAGATCAAACACAAACAAAACGCCATCTATCGCATCGTAGATTCAACTCAACCGAGTTGCAAACCGAGTCAGCATTGATTTCAACTCGGTTGACTCGGGTTGAAAAAGTTGCGACTTTTTCAACCCAAGTTGCGGCGTGAGGTTGCACTGCATGGTCGTCAAGAATAGGCTGTCTGACTTTCGCGCGCACGGTCAAACTTACGAGTATGAAGGAGACAGTTATTGGTTCTTTTTACTACACTATATAGTGAACTTTTTGTATTTATCTATTAGTTTTGTAAATTGCATTAGTGTGAGTACTGATGACGCGCCAGCTATCGGTAACTGGCCTTCGAGACTCTTAGCCTTCATCATACCTGCGGCCCTACCGCTCAAGTGTCGTCGGCATCGACATCGGCTTCATTTGACAGATGGATGAGACACATAGCTGCTTCTTTTTGACACAAATAAAAACTTACCAAAGACTAAGAGCAATATGTCACATCCATCTGTCAAATGAAGTCGATGTCGATGCCGACGACACTTGCGCGGTAGGGCCTCTGATGTTAAGTATTGATAAGGCCGAAGATGGAAGCGAGCCTCTCCCGGAATCCTCATCACTGAGGAACTGGCTATCTTATCTCTAACTGCCGGAACACAACAATGCTGAAAACATTGTTGTTATGGCGTCAGGGTTAGATAAGATGTTGGTAGCTAGCCTGACGGACTTACTACAAGTCCTACCACCAACCAAAACTTTCGTTTTAGTTTTAATTTATATGTTTCCTTCATCAATTATCGTTACCATTATTTACCATCCACAGACAATATTCACGAGTTAACATTTTGAAAAGATGTTTCCCGCGATTTCATGAACTGATATTACAATGTACAGTCACGTGCAATGACATGTATACACTTTACAACCTTGTCGCATTGACGCACACGTAAACAAAGCTCCCTCTGTCCACAAATGTCAATCAATATTGTAAAGTGACAAGGTTGTTTAGTGTTTCTATGTCACTGCATGTGACTGTACACAACAGGCACCTACCAAAACAGTTTTGTCTTTTTGGAACGAAGTTCCTTATCGCGCGTTGCGAAAGGGGGCTAGACGGAAAAAATTAAGACCAACAGTTGTAACGACGTGACACTTTTTGTGTCATTGACCTACTTTTGAACAAAGCACGCACATACGGTTCATCTATTTTGTCATATGAACCAGCGAGCGGCTAGCGCCTGCGGGCTGTGTATAAACTTCAAAGGCAGTGATTCGAGTCGGAGGTTCAAACCTCGAACTTGCAAGTTTTATATTTCTTTCTTCTCTTCTGCGGATTGTCTAAACTTCAATTAGCGTGTCAAGTCGGAAGTTCAAAACCTAGCAGTTAAAGTTTTTTTTTGGAACGAAGTTCCTATCGCGCGTTGCGAAAGGAGGCTAGACGGAAAAAATTAAGACCAAAAGTTGTAACGACACTTTTTGCTATAGTTGTAAGCCGTGCGGCGTGCGCGTGTTTCTCTGTCTGTCTCTCTCTCTCTCTCATAGGAACTTCGTTCCATCCGGGTGTCCCTTGAATTTTTTTTTTACATTATTCGTACCTTATTCTGAGGTTCAGCATCGGCCACTTTCTGGAAGTCGTCCAGGGCCTGTTCAGCTTCCCCAAGACCCAACAGTGCCTGTCCCCTTCTGAACAAGCCCTTAACATTGTTTGGGTCGAGCTTGATCGCCTTGGTGGCATGGTCTTTCGCCTCGAAGTGGTGCACCGGAGACACCTTCAGGTAGACCAAGGCTAAATTCAAATGGGCTGAGATGAGAAGCTCCTTGGCTGATGCTTTGTTCTCCTCTGTCTCGCTACTGTCTTCAGTCATATCTGGAATAAAGGAGGAGTTGAGTCAATATTGGTATAGGTGTCATCATCAGCAATAATATGTTATGTATACTTTAGAACTCTGCCACATAAAAAATTACACAAATTAAAAATCTAAAACGAGAATGATCTAATAAGAAACTCAGTAACTTTAAGATAGACTGTATTTTCATTTTCGAACTAAAAAGAGAAGTTGCATGCAAATTGTAAAGCATTTTAACATAAGAATCGGCTAAATAATGTATAAAACATCAGTTTATTATTTTAACTGTGTTGTCATGAAATAACTTATTATGCAAATTATTAAGCTCATTAAAGTTAAAAACATATTGTGACATAGCCTGGGTTTGACTTCATTGTTCAAAACGAGATATTCTCGAAAATACACATACCTACTAATGAAATACATAATTTTCCATAAATTAATAATAACTATAATTTATGATTTTTGAATTTTTGCATTTTTCTATGCTATTTTTATACTTATGATAAATTTTAAATAGAAAATTATTGAAAAAGTCAACTCGGCCACTCTCTAACCACTGGTTAAAGCATTGGACCGGATTCCCAAAGGTTGTGGGTTCGAGTCCCATCTGAGAATTCACTTGTGGCCAAGTTGACATTTTCCAATATTTTTCTATTTAAAATTTATGTAATAAATATAATGTTATAGTCAACAACTTACCACCAACCAATGTGATAACTCTTTTGTACATTTTGATAGCCAACTGGAACTTGCTGGTCTTAAAGTAGTTCGTGCCCTTCTCTTTGAACAATTTCGCCTGCTCCAACTTCTCCGAGCCGTCCATGGACCACGACTCCTTAGCCTTTTCGAAATTCTTTAAAGTGACGACGTATTCTACTGCAGAGTTAGGAGGTACACCCAATGCTGCATTGCCTTCCGATTTGAACGCGTATTTTGGTTGGATGGTTAGCCTCGACTTCTCGTCTTTGAGGAATTTCTCCAAAGCCCTTTCGATGCCCTCGCAGATGTTGCTCTCACTGCCTTCTCCGAGATTGAATGTGATCGTTCTGGTATCGAATACTTTCCCGTCTGCCGCCAATCGGCCCTCCAGATCGACTGAAATTTTTAAATTTTTCTATAAGAAAAACCAGTTCTATCCCTAAGAGAATAAGGCATAATTTAGATCAGTAGCTTAATATACTATCTCGTTAGTAAATGGTTGAAGCAGCACAAATAAAAGGTGTCATATGATGTCAGCTTTCTCCATTTCACAAGGTTGAAAGACTGCAATATTTAACAATAGAATAGCGTAATGTTATATTTGGCCTTGATGTGAATTGGACCGTACAATAGGGCTTTAAAGAAACCTTGTCGAATAATGGACAGATATCCAACAGAATGTAAATGATAAACTTGACATTATCAAATCATATAATATGAAAATTGAGCGAAAGCTCGGGAGGGCTTCCGGGTTTTTGAGAGGTCGGGAGGAGGAATGGACCGCTGCCTCCATCTAATCCTCCTCATCAATGCCAATGCTATCCAAGGCCTATGCGATTTTGGATTTGATAATGATGACATCATCGAATCGTTGTGATATGATCCGCCTATTTATTTCAACCAGACAGCAGTAGTTAGTAATCTCTTACCAGTGACAAGAGCGCCGTCATTGGGACTCTCGACGCCCGACCCCTGTTCGATGATGTGGCGAAGGATTCCCTTGTTCTTGTTGGGGCTCAGGTCTTCGACTTTCCAGTCGATCATTTCGATCTGCAAAATATATTATATTAAACCGGGTATCCACTATGTTCGCGCACCAACTGTGCTCCGAGCAACCGCAACTGCTCTGATGGAAACAGTACGCGCATCTCGACAAAAAACACGCATGCTTAGTCCACGAACATACTGAGCTTTGTGTTCGCACAAAATCTGCCTCCGATTGGAGCGTTGAGCGCTGAGCAGCGGTTGCACCGCGCACCTGTGATGTTGTAGTCGGCCCATACTTTGACCGTTCTGAGAATAAATAAAGAGCTTTACACCTGATAGGCGATTGCGTAAAGTCCATCGTATACATTTGATATTTAATATTATATCATAATAAATGTAATTCCATAGAAATAACAGCCGATCGAATACAATATGAACTGTCCAATGAATACAATTACCTTACACTTTTTTTTATGACCGACGGTGGGCTCTTAGCCTTCATCATACCTGATGCTAAGTATTGATAAGGATGACGATGGAAGCGAGCCTCTCCCGGAATCCTCAATAACTGAGGAACTGGCTATATTAGTTCCAACTGCCGGAACACAACAATGCTGAATCTTTTTTACAGAGGTATAATAACTAACAGATACCCAAACTATATCTATTAAATTGGAAGTGGTCCGCTATCTACAGAGTCCCTAACCACATAAACTGATAAAACTCTACTGGTTGTTATGCTGTTGGATAAATGATACTTTATCATATACGAGTATAAAACGTCTATATTTCACATATTAAATTGAAACTTCATAACACAGAATATCTATTGATAGTATGATAGTTGATAGTTATTATACCATGAAGGTAACTATTATTATCTATTGATATTGGATATTGGAGTAGCCCGTGGCGCAGTGGTTCATGCGCTCAGCATGCGATTGTTGAGGTTAAATAACTTTCGCAATGGTCGGTCACGGGATGGGTGACCAAAATTTTACTATCTCGAGCTCCTCCGTGCTTCGAGAGGCACGTTAAGCCCGGTTGGTCCCGGTTGCATTTGCATTCGTTAAAACCCACCAATCCGCATTGGGCCCGCGTGGTGGGTCATGGCCCATTCTCCTTATCCATCCATAAGGAAGGCCAGTGCTCCAGCTGTGGGGACGTTAAAATGGCTGATGAGGACGACGGTTGGATATTGAAGACTATAATTTTTATAATCTATAGTTCTAGTAATTTCATTCAGTTTTTCTACGGTTAGTTTAAGATATCTACATTTAAGATCTTTTTGTTTGTACACTCTTCAAGTAGCCCTTGTATGAGATACTTGTGTCGCCACTCGTAGCTTGATAACATGTAACTATCCTGCTCACATCTTAGCAGGGTAAGCAAGACAGCATCATGCACCATATCATATACAGTGTGTTAAAAGACACATACCGAAGCCGTAATATTTGCGTAGTGTACATCTAACTAAATAAGAATATGTGAAAATAATTGCTGGGAAACGACTTTTATCTTTCGTTTTAAAAAATAGGTGTTATTTTTACTAGAAAAAAAAAGGCGGCAACAACGTATGCGTGTCTAGAGGGCACGAGTAGGTAGCCGGGATCCAGATTCTTTGATTGGTTTTGATATTCATTGCGGTTTTGTAACTATAAACGATAATATTTAAAAATAAATAGTGACTTTGATCCTCAATAACTCCTTAACTATCAGGTTCCCAGATTTGTCCCCATACAAGAAAATGATTGTAACAATGGGTGAATACGTGGTTTTCGTTTTCGTTATGGGTCTTTTAATACCCTGTAGATAGCGTGATATAGTGGAATTCATGTTATTTCCAGCATGTCATTCATGCTGGTATAGACAGACATTATAAAACGTAAGCATCCTTGACAGCTTGTGTAGTGATCTGGAAAATTACTCACTAACTTACTCCAATGGCTCAGCGACCTGAAGTGTGTCTTGGCCTTTTTTTCTTTATGAACGACGGTGAGACTCTTACTAGACGTCTTCATCATACCTGATGTTAAGTATTGATAAGGATGAAGATGGAAGCGAGCCTCTCCCGGAATCCTCAGTCACTGAGGAACTGGCTATCTTATCTCAAACTGCCGAAACACAATAATGCTGAAAACATTGTTGTTATGGTGTCAGGCTTAGATAAGATAGTGGTAGCTAGCCAGCGGGCTTACAACAAGTCCTACCACCAACCAAACCGAATACAATATGTACCCCCGCTGGGAATAGAACCCGGGACCCCTGGATACTGGTGGTTGTATCATTAGACCACAGAGCCGGTTAAAATAAGCGCGTGGCGTGACGTCGCACTGCAAAATGTTGCACTGTCTAAATGCGGAGAAAAGAGCCCATCACCAATACCAATACCAATACCACTAGACCACAGAGACGGTTAAACGGCCTCCGAGACGAGAGATCTCCATCTATCTCAATGTTGTGCTATTCCGCGCATTAAGCTCCCGGAGGTCGGCCTCCACCGCGTCCTTCCGCTGGTAGCGGGGGCGTCCAACCGGCCGTTCACCAGTCACAATACCGAGATAGGCTCGTTTAGTGCGGCGCTCTGTTTCCATTCCTTCGACGTGACCTAGCCATCGGAGTCTGTGCGCTTTCGTTTCTCCAATTATATTGAGTTCGGCCACGAGTTCTTCAATCTCAACAATCTTCCACATCCTCCAACTTCCATCAGCATTCAGTGTACGAAATTTTTTTCGGAGATTTTTTCTTTCTGTGACCAGGAGCTTGTTTTCTTCGTTTAGTGTCAGTGCCCAAGCCTCACTACCATACATCAAGATGGGTCTAATTGTAGATGCGGATTTGAGTTTTTCTACTAAGAAGCCTAGACACAAAAACATTATGCAGAGCAACGCTACACCGCAGAGCCTTTTGGTCTCCTGCCGAGTATTTGTTTGCATTGTCAGTAATTGTACAGAAGAAATTACATTGTTGAAAAATTATCAACAGTAATTATTAAATATTGTAAAAAAAACTTACTTCAAACTGGAGAGTGGCATTGGGCGGGATCTTAGGAGCGCTGCCGGCGGCGCCATAAGCGTACTCCGCTGCGCACGTCAGCACGCACACCTCGCCCTTCTTCATAGTGGCCACACCTATGTCCCATCCTTTGATCACGGATCCTGATACAAAAATAAAATGCTTACTATCTGACCAAGACAATTAGGCGCATGACAGCTGAGAAACACTAAAAAAATCTAAGTAAAAACCGAAATTTCAAAAAGCTGTAATCAATCAGTTATTCACTGTAGCGCTAATAAATCACATAATAACAGAAGTGTGGTGATAGAAGTGGGCTGCAGGTGCCAAAAGTGCAAAACCGCATCCTGTCATGAGCCTAATTGCCTTAGTTGTGTAGTAAGTTTGTGTGTTTAATGGATGAAAAGTCCTTTATATCAAATTTAATATATTAGAAAATAAGAGGGGGTTGTCTAAAAAATTCCTGGTGAGACTATGATTACTAAAAAAGCGCCAAATGATTTCTTATTAAATATTTTCACGTGTTTAACAAATAGATTATTTATTTTATTTATTTATTTATTTATTACACACAAACTTACAACTATCGTTACAGAATACCCAATGTGATAGAAGAATCAAATAAAAAATCATTTAACATCAAAAACATAAAAACACAAACAATATAATCATACAAATCATTTAAAATTTATAACAAATTATCCATATCGCTAATTTTGTGAATTCGCTCAGGGTACAATGGAACAAATCGGTCTCCTTATCAATGAGGTTGATTGTGCGAAATGCAGGCGTCAGTGGCGCCTCCTGGAGTAAGATCGTACGACTTCTAGGGGGACAACCAGTAAGTTTGGCCTTAGTCCTATGTACCTATCTGGGACACAAACACCTATATAGCTAAACACTTCCACACCTTATATGCAACATCATGGCAAGGACCACTTTGAAATCCGCAATTCTGACTACATGGTCATTTAGTCCCATTTCGTTTAATATTTTCCCAATTTGTCCCAAAGGGGATAAAAAGATATAAGCGATTTGAATGATCCATGCCAAAGCAAACCTTCATTTTGGCAGGGACAGGCTATTAGGAATTCTGTGGCTTTGGGACAAATTCGGACAAATGTACTTGAATTGTTTCCAATAAGCAGATTTTCTCTAGGTGACCTGCCCCCATAATTGTCTAATTTCAAAATCTATCACAATCCCTTTCAAAGATATTGTGACTGTGATTAATGGAATTGTTTAAATTATAATCGCAATTACTTTCGGAACGAGTGATGTTTTAAATGACACTTCATTTGATATTTCTCCATACATTTGAAATATTTTCGAGTGTCACTTTGCATAAGACAGTTCAATTTCGTTCATTCAATACCTTTCAAAACGCGTCACGATCACAATCCCTATCTAATGTCAAATAGTGACGGTATGAAGTATGTAAATATCTCTCAAATGACGAATTGAAAGGGATTGCGATAGATTTTAAAATTAGACAATTAGCCCCCTGCCTATAATGCCAACACGTAGAACCCAAAAAAGGGTTCTACGTGTTGGCATTATGGTCCTCATCAATTTATTTTAAATGTTTTTTTCTGCGGATGATAATTTTCAGGTTTTTTGAACTTGAAGTTCTTTTTCAGTTTTTTGTTTTTAAATATTTCATAAACTATGCGTCGGAGGTATATCATGTATATAAAATAAATTGATGGGGACCATAATGCCAACACGTAGAACCCAAAAGAGGGGGGGTCAACTAGCATTGAAAAAAAAATTGCTGAAAATTTTACAAGTCCCTACTTTTTAAAATTCGTAATAATTCTGTTAATATGCACTTTATGAAAAAAAAATATAAGGCTTAAATTGCTCCTCTAGGTACTCTTAATCGAATAAGACCAAAAAAAAGGCACCCCTTTTTAAATTTTCATCAAAAATTTTCTAAGTCCTTTTTCCCATAGTGCCCCTAACGCTACACCCCAAATACTTAATAATTTTAATGCCACTTTTATGATAAGAGAGAGAAGATATGGTAAGTATAGAGTCTATTTGAAGTTTGAAATAGCAATAAGAATGCAAAAATTTATAACTTAACTAAAATCCAAAGATACAAAATTATAATATATGCATGGTTGATAGGTCAGAGGGTATGAGCACAAGGCCTTAGACGACTCTCTGACCTTAAAATGTTATTAATCTCACTCAAGTATTGTATGTCTCACTCAGGCCAATCCAGATAACCTCTAAAATAGTTTTCATTACCTTTGCCTAAGTTGAACTCGAAAGGCTCGTTTCTGTCTCGGCTGGAGTCAAACTTGGTGCCGTCCAGCAGCGTGCCAGTGTAGTGTACGGTGACCTGACAGCCGGTGTTCGGAGTATCGGTGCCTTCGCCTTCCTTGATGATTCGTTTTAGCACACCGCGGTCGCCGGTTTTCGTGATATCAACTCCTTCGTCTACGGTCATTATAGGATTATTTTTTCAACTGTTATGCAAACGAACCCTAATCTATAAAATATACTTTTTCTGGGGAAATCTACGAGCAATAGCGCGCCGTTATCGAATGCGAAACTAGGAATGAAATAAATGCGAAAAGCATCAGCGTGAAAACACCATGCAATAGAAATTTCTAGACGTCATTTTATGTTCCATCTCTTTCTCATTGTATAAATCCGAAAGAGATAGAAAATAGCTCTGTTGCTGTCATATAAATGTCAAATTATGACAGTAACGTTTCATTTCACACAGTTTTAAACTGACTGAGATCCTTGTTACAAAGAATAAAAAAATTGTTTCGGCTTGCAAAACCTACGTATTTCTGTACCAAATAACTTAGGCCCACTTATGAGCGGCTTTTATCGACTCGATAACGTGCCACTGTCCCGCTCACATCGTAGCGGAGTAAGCAAGACAGCATGATGCACTGTATCTTATCGAATGATATAGCAGACAGTGTTCATGCTTGGTTAACACATTTAACAGAATCACTGAGCTAGTAATCACTACAGAATGAATGCTACTTTTGCATGTACCAGGGCTTGAAACCGGTATGAAAAAGAGCGGTTAATTGAGGTTTTTGATTAAGGTATTTACAAAAACCGCTTCCAGCGTATTCGGAATGAAAGCGCTTCAAAAACCTAAACAAACCGGTTTAACCCAAGCCTAAGCGAAATCTACCTAAGTCAATAAGGGCGTAAGCCTCGTGCAGTTTTCTGACTTCATTGAAAATTGGACCGTATTGCACTTACTTAAAGCAGGAAATTGTATGAATATCGACGCACTGTAGGCGGTCTCGACGCCACGTACAGTAGTCATAGGTCCTGCCTACTACGCGTTTGCTTCGAGAAGCTTCATGTACATTACATCTAACTCTAGAGCACAGAACAATAATACTCTAGCTATGAGAAGAATTATTATTGTATCTCCATAGAAAAAAATTGTTCCTTACTTTATACCATATTCAACTAGAGCCGCGTTTTCATGCATGTGTATGTGTGCAATATTGAGAGCCAAACTTTTTTAGTGGCAGATACCAGACCCTGCCTCCAGCTACAGTTATATGTGACAATGACTTGGCGCAAGTGGGCCTTAGTTATCAGTTATTTTGTTTGTTGCACAAACATACAAATAAAAAGTAGTATATTTTATTTCAGTCTCTTTAATGCTTCCTTCAAGAGTCAAGACAATCTTTTATTTAAGTGATTATTTACAGTGCTGTAAATATAACATATATTGAACATAATATTTATATTTCAAATTGAGCTACATAAAATAACAAAATGCTCTGTTGCAGATGCTGGCATTTTGAAATCCAACTAAGTACTTATATATTATAAAAGTAATCAATCACTTTAATTCATCAAACTCGAACCGGACACCGGTGACCAGAGAACTGTTGAATATCTATTATGTCTTATAATTTGGAGCCTGAAAAGTTTATGTTATCACTAACTTTACTACTGACTCACTGGCCTGGCCTTCTCTCTCGATGGATAAAAAGAATTTATTAATTAACAATTTTTTTTTGTTGTCATTATGGAGATTGTTTAACTACTTAATATTAATGGCACTAGGTAGTTGGCTCATTTTAGCAATTTAACGTAATAAATGCAGACTACATTATAATAATAATTAATACCAGAAAAATATACATTGTCAGGAGCCAAATTCAGTCTTTTAATATCCAAATTAAAATACAAAAAAAAAATTAAAAAATTATAACTATACTGAAAATGGACTGATTAGAATGAGGGCTTGATTTGAATTCTATCTAAGTTTCCACACATTACATTCAATACTCTCTGACCAATCCTTGTATTACTTATAACAATTACTTGGACATTTGATCACATAGTGTCTATAATGTTTTTTTGAGCTCTGAGAAAGGATTAGCTGATTCGGTTTATGCAACCACTCGTCAGAGCCATCACAGCAGTCACATATACCATCATTTACTTTACTTGATGGTATTGCATTAAGTGCAACATGTTTTCCTGGGTACTGAGTATCACAGAAAAAAGTACCATTGACACAGGCACTTGTGCTTGGTTCATCTGAGGCGTCCTCACAATCACAAAAATCATCATTGACATACTCGAAAGGAATTCGTTGCTCAGAATATATGCACTTGAATTGATTGTCTAAGTCAGGCCGGTACTTTATCATAGAAGAATATTGTACCCCCCGTAGTACACCATTTTCATTAACAAATTTATCCTCTTCTGACCGAACGTGTATATTTTTTAGCTCTTTCAGTTTCGTGTGCTCCATCGCAGAAATAATTTTATTACCGCTTGTTACTTCAGCTGTTATTGTAAGGAAAAAGTAAAGTTGATAAAGAATAAAACTTAATATCACACAAATGGCAAGAATTATAACGTTCTTCTTCTTCTTTATACCCATTATTATTGGTAATTAATTCATCACTTTTTCCACATAATTTCGCCACATTTGTGCAAAAAATAATTGATTGAGTTGCATTTATTTCACGTAGGTAGGTAATTTGTTGACATTCTTGACATTATATGTTGGTTGATTGGATTTTTTTGACGTGGACATTTTTTTTTCTGGCTCGTATAGTTTGTACATTCGCCAACGTCAAGTAAAAACATCACAAATTAATAATTATCAAATTTGGCTTTGGACATATTTTGACAGTAAAACTTTTTTGTAAAATGTTTTACTGGCCTTGGTTTCTAGGGCCCTCAGCACGGAACCTTCACAAACATATAATACAATACCAAAAAAGTATGAAAATATCGAAACATTATTATAATAACTTATAAAGTGAAATAACATAATTAAAAAAGAGTTGAGACCAGCACTGCTCAAGTTGTTCTTAAAGAGTTTATTTTATCGAACTCCTATTCCGCAAAGAAATCGCTCACACACAAATTATTAAAAATATGTTTCTTGATTGTTTCACACGTGTGTACAATGTGACAAGGATTATTATAATGAACGCGGACGGACGAGCGCGCTGTAACTGTTAAAATTGACGTAGGCACAAGATGGCTAGATATTCTTTGCCACGTTCATTAAATTAAAGAGCTTATTATCGCAAGTGAGACAAGGCTTTTATTTAATTATCGCGGGCAGAGGCCCTCGCTGCCTAACTGTCAAAATGACGTTTCATGTTGGTTCCTTTTTTTTTTTGCCATGTTCATTATTATAGGTACTCACACTGTACAGTCCGAGTAGTCCGACAAGGCTTAAAATGAACGTGGAGGGGCGGGGGGGCAGTTACTGTCAAAATTGACGTAAACTAAACACATTTTTTTTTTGCCACGTTCATTAAAGACCTTATCGTAAAATTCGTAAGTGCATAATAATATATATAATTATAATTACGCGGGGTGACAAGGCTTATAATGAACGTAGCAAAATAACAAACTGACACATCAAACGTCATTTTTAATAGTTTTGCAGCGCCTCTGCCCGCATTAATTCTAAGCCAAGCCGTGTCCCACTTGATTTGAGGTAAAGTTAGGTTAGGGTAATTAATGAACGCGACAAAAAAAAAAGAACTTACATGCCATCTTGTGTCTACGTAATTTTAAACAATTATCTATCTTGTAATAACCTTTAAACAAAGGTTATTACAAGATAGATAATTGTTTAAGAGTGTCTTTTTAACATATATTTTAAATTTATGCAAAGGTAGCTCAATCACTTGTTGTGGAACTTTAGTCGTGGACGAGCACTTAGTCACACAACTGACTGACACCTTAGTAATTTGCTGCCTGGAAAAAGTATGACGGCAAATCAAAAGGCTAACTGATTTTTTAGAGACACCATAATGTTTTAGCTTCTTTAAAAGTGTAACGTTAACGTACGATATCAACGCAATTGAAAGCTTTATTTAGTCATTTCACAGAATATACCAATTACGTGTGCTTGCCCACCCAGTCCTCAAGCGAGCGATCGAGCGATACCACTCTCAAACCGCTCCGAAATCGCTGCGGTGTCGCATTCCGCAACGGTGATGTAAAAAGGGCGATAATAAGTTAATACAAAAAACAGCCAAAATCATACATGCATAAAAATTATTCAATCATGAAATCGATATCAATATTATATAGTGATTATCTTACTATTCAATTATTTTATTGAGTGTTATGCTCTTTGTGCATATAAAAAGTGGGAATAATTGTATATTGCTGTGCTGTACTCTGTGCTCGCAGAATAGAATACCTTTCTGTCATATCTGTGACTGTGACTGTCACTGTCAGTCACAAAATGTCAAGTCGATTCACCTGCTGCTGCTGGCCTGTGAACGAAATTCAATAATTTATAATTTAAAATTGAGCTTTTATCTAAGTATGGTATAATACAAAATTTTAAAATAAGAAATTTTACAAAATGAGTTTTCTAACGGTAGACCGACAGACAACACCTGCAAAAGAAAAACCTGAAGAATCAAAAGAAAAGAGTGAAGATCTTGAGGTGAACTTCTTAATCTGTTTATTTGTTTGTTACCCGACTACGTATTAACTACGTAGATGAAATGTTCCACAAAGGTTGACCATGCCCCGAAATACGATATAGGATAGTTGTTATCCCAATATCCCAACGGTAAAACTGGGCAGTTTATTAGTACAAGCTTTAGGTATTTGGTCTATTTGAATTCATCTTAATCCTATTCTATTCTAACTAATATTATAAATGCGAAAGTGTGTTTGTCTGTCCTTTCTTCAAGCCCTTACTAAGCAACCGATTGACTTGATTTTTGGTATAGTTACAAGGACAGAGAGTAACAGGCTATTTTTTATCCAGATATTCCCAAGGGAACGGGAACCATGCGGGTGAAACCGCGGGCGGAAGCTAGTACTGTATATAACTTGATTCTTTTGTACTACAATTAACCAATTATCACCCTATTGCTGACTTGTCTGATTCTATTACTTCAGGTGGACAACTCTAAGAGTGTGTTGCTCAAGATAGCCACTCTGTATGCTGAGCAGTTGATGAGCGACCTCACCCTGGAGGTGGCAGGGGTGGGTTATCCAGCACACAGGCTGATACTCTGTGCCAGCAGTGAAGTCTTCCAGGTATCAACAATTTAGCTTTGAGATACTCATTTATATATTTTTGAAATTAAATTAACTTTATTGAAGACATTAGCATTTTTGAATCATCAGGTTTCCCCTACTGGGTTAGGGTTGCCAGGTGTCCGGCTTTTTACACTTGTGCCCAGCCAAACATATACAAGTCCGGTCTGTCCAACTTTTGTTTTTTTAGGCTTTTGGTCAACCCTAGCCCGCCGCATTCAGAGTCATGTGGACACGCATAAAGCTTGTATAAAAAACAATGTGTCAGGCCTTTAGGGCAAAATGTCCGGATAAATATGAATGTGTGTCTTTTCAATTTTTAAGCCTGGAAACCCCCTAGGGGGTGGTAGGGCATTCCTGAATATGCTGTTTTAGCTGACAAGAAAAAATTGGTAGTGTCTGTATTGAATGTTATAAGTTAGGTGTTAATGTTAACAAAATACAGCCAATATACAGGCAAAAGTTGTGTAAAAAACCATATCTGTTGTGTTTAGCGGCCAAATAAATTACATAATTGACTCAATCTGTTGTGTAATTTAAAAATGGAACAATCTTTTACTCCGAAATATGGCACCAAGTAGGTAACTTATCAAAGGTTTATTTAAATTTCGAACTGGCTTGTAAATAGAAAGCTGTTTTTGAAAAAATAACAAACAAACACTAATGCGGGAAAAATATTGTTGTTCGTCTGATTTCAAAAAGTAGTTTGATTTCCGAAAAGATGCGACCGTCGTCAGTTTTTAGCTTCGTCATCTGGCTTTGCCCAATAGATAGATCTCTCGCGAACACTTTGGAGCCTTTATACCGCTCGATAGTCTTTTATACTGTTCGTATTAATTTGGCGAAGGTCGCTTGTCAAAGACTTGGAGATCTGCCTATTTAGCTGCCGATAACGATGAGCATCCGCTGAGTTCTGAAGCCTCATTTCACGTCTCTGATCCATGAGTAGGAGTGTGTGGTCGGAGAGTTTCTTTAATTTGGGATGGCGGGTCTTAACGTACTTGGACGCTACCATACGGACAGTATCCACCACCGTGTTGTGTAGATTGTCCACATCTATGCTGTTCTCAAGGGCTTCGAAGCGGTTTTAGAGCTTGAGTTGAAAGCTCTCGGGGGTTTTAGAGCCAAAAATCCTGGTATATTTAAAGCTCGAGTGAATAGGCTTTTTCTAGGCAAGCTCGTTACATCTTCGGCCTCTTCTTAAATCTTAACGATTCAGAATGAGGCCAAGAGCAAGCCTATTTAAAATAATAAGAAAAACATTGCATTTAATGATGTGACAATGTTCACACTGAAAAATGCAAAAACAACTATAAAGTAACGTTTAACATTCGTAAATCACATAACAAGTACGAGTACATTACGTATTACATTACATACCAAGCTTAATTTTTGTTCAGGTAATGCTTATGAACCGTGAGTGGAGCGAGTGGCGCGAGAGTCGAATCGTGCTCCAGGAAACACCAACTGCGGCGGCTGTATTCCCACATTTTTTAAAGTAGGTCACTCAATATTGTTTTTTTATCACTCTTCAGTTCCACACTTAAAAGTCTGTCTAATGAAAGGTGGCACTGAAAATGAGGGAAATTAAAAAATAATATTTTGGCAATAAAAATACAAATAAAAAAAGTCTAATAACTTATACTTAAAATATAACGAGTGACACGATTCATTAAACAGACTAAATTTTTTACATACTATGGGAAGTGCTTACCCTGCACCATACTTGATGTTACGTAATAAAATGACTGTAGGTGGAAACTGGTGGTGGCACTTCTCCAAGAATCCTTAACCTTTGAGGAGCTGGCTATCTTTTAACTTCCTAAATATTATTGGCGTCGACTAATTAAACCAATTTCCAATAACCAGTAACCCCATTTGAGAATTGTCTTTAAAAAACGTATTTTTAGGGGTCATTTTCGAGGCAAAATCATAAAATCGTGTTTCTGAAACTATACAAATCTAGATAAAGGTATGAAGAAATATATATCTTATTACCGGATTTGTAACATCTCTAACCTTCCTATAGTTTTGAACCAAAAAGTTCAAAACTATAGGAAGAAAATAATAGAATTCAAAACTTTTTCGATATAGCGGCACATGGAGTTAATTAGTGCATTTTAAATCTAATGATCATCATTCATAGAGTACACTTCATCGTATATTCCCTTTTATGTTAGGTTGGTACCCCTATTGATTTCTGTCAAAAGATTAGGTTAATTTCGGATAAGAATTCAATGCAGACTTTTTAAGTTTTGGATTTTAAAAATCATGCTGGAAACATTAGAAAGCGGTGAAAGGAAAATGGTTTTGAAATGATTTTTCTAACACGTACGTTCTTGACATACATGGGTACCAACCTAACAAAAAAGGAAATATATGATGAAACACACCTTAACCATTCTTTAGCCCTTTGATTAGTCAGTCTACAGTCTAAGAACTGTTAATACCATGCTTGAGCTAGCAGTTTTTCTACTATTAATTAATACTAGCGGCATCTTTCATCCCGCGTGGTTCCCGTTCGGGATAAAAAGTATCCTATGTTCATAACCAGGCTATCTACTATCTTTGTACCAAATTTCATCCAAATCCGTTCAGTACTTTCGGAGCCTATTCCATGCAAACAATCAAATCTTTCCTTTTAGTATAGATAAGTTTTTATGACGCTGTGTACTATATTATTTTTTCTTTTCAGGTATTTTTACACAGGGCTAATAAAAATATCCCACGAGACAGTGCTTCCTGTTTTATCATTAGCTGATAAATACAATGTCAAGGTAAATATTTTGGATTTTAGCTTAAATTATACCCATGCATCATGCGTAGCCTGCGCACCACGCACAGTGTGAAATTTGACCTAGTTGGGGCCAACCTTGTTTTATTTCTTTTTTCGATAGTTACCTCTTTATAAAACTCCCCTAAATTTATCTTTAG
Source organism: Chrysoteuchia culmella (assembly GCA_910589605.1). Lineage (NCBI taxonomy): Eukaryota > Metazoa > Arthropoda > Insecta > Lepidoptera > Crambidae > Chrysoteuchia > Chrysoteuchia culmella. Next base: position 20,272,062 of record OU342654.1, on the reverse strand, counting down.
TAGTTTTGGATAAAAAAAAACGAGAAATTTTCCTTCATTTCTAAATACAAATACAAATCATTTATTTGTAAACATAGGTATGAGAAATACAGCTTGTGTGAAAATAGATAATCATAGTGAATGTTCCGCCATCGATGGGCGTACAAATTTCCGTTTTATTTTAATGCTATATGAAAATGTATAATTGTAAGTATTTGAAAATGAAAAACTAAATTTATATATTAAAACAGAACAGATGTCAGTAAATAAGTTAGAAATATCAACATTATTAAACAATCATAATTTTAAAATTACAAATATAGAAGATTTATGTCAATAAATTAATGATGTCAACAAAAAAGCACATAATCAAAATTTGTCAATCAAGAATTCTGTCAATGTATAATAGGCTTTTCTTAATAATAACGACAACAGTTCCCTAAAGGTAGTTAAGTTAGTTTCTTTCAGCCCATTCGGTGATTAATTATAAATTTTTGGCGCCATACAGAAAAAGCTATTTCCTTTCAATGCAGTTTTTCTATGCGGTGCTCGTAATCTATTTCCATGACGTCTGCTTACTTTTCTATTAATGCTTTCTGATAAAATACTTTATAAAATGATAAGGCCTACTGACCTACTACACTTTTATATATATTTTTTCTACAAAATTTCTAAACGGTCGCATTTTTAGTAAACATATGCAGACATTTGCGAGATAAGGGTTGATTAAGGGTTGATAATTGGTTGGCATTGCCATACAAAATCTGTCATGAAATTGCAATACCTTTTTCTTAAAAAACAGTGATATTTTCATCCCCCCACAAGAAAGTTTCAATCATACTATTCAATCGGCACAGTGCTAAGTTAATTATCTCAAAGGATGTGGGGGAACATTTCAGTATCAACCCTCGCGTCGCTGACGATCTAACTCGCATGTACAGAGAGTATCCCTGCTGTGCTAGAAATAGATAATGGGGATTAACGGCACTTTTAGACTTATATAGCGTGTCGGTTTCAGTAACCTATCCACAGTAAGAGTTAGGCTTACTAGAGATTTGTTGCCTAGATATTTTGTTAATTAGCCTAAAATGATCCAAATTACCCTTAGCAACAAGTAACGCCACCAAGATAGGCCTATCTCTAGTTAGGGATAGAATATTGAAACCGGCAGACAGCCATCATGTAGTAAGTACCTACATGAAAAAAAAATACTGTGTTTATATTTTTTCCGTATAGGGTATATTTCTAGAGATATTTAATTTTAACTTCGGGTCGGCGTTTTATTGTGTGACGTAACTGTATAACACTTTGCATGCAGCTTGCGACTCACGCTTGACCGATTTGGTTAGACAGTCGCCTTCTTTTTATGATCGGTTTACAATGACGTCACGCAAAGAGCGAGCGAATCTTGCAGTTTGAATACTTGTAAATCCGAAACTTCTTATCTGTTTCGGATTTAATTAATATAGATTTAACAAAAAGAGTTTTTATACGTTTAAGCTATACTGTTACAAAGTTTCAACCGGTTTATTGAACCTGTTTTTAATCCCATTGAAGTTGGCCCTAATTGATTGTGGGGTGCAGGACCTGGTGTGCCTGTGCCTGGGCTACATGGCAGCGCACGTGGCGGCGGCGGCGCGGCGCGGGCAACTGTTCCACTGGATGCAGTACACCATGGCTTGCGGCCACTACGACGTGGCCAAGGTACACTCATCTCGATCATGTACTTCATTCTCTATCTCTGTTTACGCCACTACATATATTTTTACTCTGTGTACATAATGATCACATCCTCTTTGCATTTCATGTTTTTAAACTGTGTCAGTTGTCTATGTTCCAAATTCAAACATTTATTTTTAGGTTTTCTTGATAACATTTTGCCGCCTAATTTATACTACTTTTTTCGCTCACAACTTTTAAATTCTAATATACTTTTTATCATATCTTGTAAATAGCACTATTCATTTCGAACTTTTTTTTATCCCGTACAGGCGTGCCAGAACTTCGTGAAGTGGAATCTGGAGTGGGTGTGGTCGGACGCGGAGCTGGGCGCGCTGGAGGCCGACGTGCTGCTGCCGCTGCTGCAGCACAGCGACCTGGTGCTGCATAACGAATACACGCTCTACCAGTCAGTGATTAGGCTATACTTTTTTCACTCTACAACAGGGAAACTCTTAGACTTCATGAAGAAAATTATGATAAAAGTGGTATGGTACTTCTCGCGGAATCTTCAACTACTGAGGAACTGACCGTATTATCACTTGACTCCACCGCTGTTGCAGTACAGTGATTTGGTGCTGCACAACGAGTAGCTGCACAAACGATTGGTAGGTGGCCGCGTTAAGTGGCTTGTCTGAACCACTAGTAGTCGCGTTTAGTGGCCACGAATAGTAGCTCAATGCGTGGCAGCTCTTAGCTATCACCATGCCTAATGGAGCTGGTGTGGAATCGCACTTTTCCCGGATCCTAAACTACTGAGGAACTGGCTATTTTATCTTTTAACGCCGATGTCCTACTGCCGCTCCTGCAGTACAGTATTATTATTATTATTTGGAAGGAGGGACGCCGGCAGAGCCGGACGGGCGATCAGTCACCATAATCGGAACCACTTCGCCCAGTTCCCCAAAGTCCCCTGACAAAAAGACAGGGGGGAGGGCGGGTTATCATTTACCCCACCGGCGTCGGGACCTCGAACCTACCTGTGCGCTTACAATACCTATTTAGTTGGCTTATTGTAAGCTGCTTTAAATCCTCTTCTTTCAGCTTGTCTACTTCAAAGAGTTCCCAGCGCAGCGATGCGTACATCGGGCATTCTGCCATGAAGTGATAGCTTGTTTCTTCTTTTTCTCTACATTGTGGACAGATAGGGTCCTCTGCTCTATTGATCACTGACAGGTGTCTGTTTAGGGGACAGTGTCCTGTCAATACTCCTACAATGTTTCTTATGTCTCTCCTACCCAGTCTAAGTAGCTCTCTGGTTTTCTTTTTGTCCATTGATTTGATGAAGATCTTGGACTGTCTGCAGTCCTTTCTGTTCATCCATCGTTGGTTAGTTTCTTTGATTGTCCTTATCTCAATGATGTTTTTGGTAATTCTGTGTGAGATTGGCAGTCTCGGTTCCGGCCCGATGTATGGTTCATCAGCCCCCTTTCTAGCCAATGCGTCGGCTTCCTCATTGCCAATGTTACCTTTGTGTCCTGGTACCCAGGCAATTTCTACCTCAACCCGGTTTGCAAGTTCCTGAATGGTTTGTTTACACTCCTTTACCAGGGCTGAGGTAGTCTCCGTTTTGTCAAGGGCTTTGATAGCGGCCTGACTGTCACTGTATATTACTACTCTTTCTACGTTGTGGTCGCTTAACACACTTCTGATCATTAGCGCGCATTGCATTATCGCAAATACTTCCGCTTGAAATACACTTGTGTATTTTCCCAGATTGAAAGTGGCTCTTCTTGCGTCGGGTTTGGCTATGTACACTCCAGCTCCCGATAGCATAGTTGACTCTTTTCTGGACCCATCTGTGTAACATATTGCAGTGCAATCCAGATCGTCTTGTTCTGTTTTCCAGTCTTCTCTGGATCTTATGCTTACCCTGTATTTTTTGTCGAAGATCCTTTCCTTATTTATTAGGTCGTTGTTAGCTAATATCATAGAAAGGTTTTCTTCGTAGTTTTTGCCTATTTCTGCATGACCTTTGTCATTGTTTCTTCCTTTCCATAGATTTGTGCTTTTCAGCTTGAACCATTGTTCTGTAGCTCTCTTTTTTATTTCCAATTCTATTGGACTGAGGCCTAGTATCATTTCTAGGGCGGCCGTGGGAGTAGTTCTCATAGCTCCTGATATCATGATACTGGCTAGTCTCTGTACCTTAGTGAGTTCTTTCCTGTTGTATTCTAGTTGCGCCTTGTGCCACCATACCAGGGCACCGTGCAAGATTCTTGGTAATATGATTGATCTATAGATCCATTGGATTACTTCGGGTTTCATACCCCAGTTTCTGCCAACGGCTCTTCTGCATTGCATGAGGGCTGTCATCGCCTTCTTGCTTGTTTCTTTTATGTGGTTTCTAAAACTGAGGGTGCTGTCCAGGATCACCCCTAGGTATTTAAATTCCTTTACAATTTCAAGCTCCTCGTCCTCTATGATTATTGGTATCATTGTGTCAACCTTTCTCTTGTTCGTGAACAGCATCAGTTTGGTTTTTGTAGGGTTCAGGTTTAGTCCCTTGTTCCTACACCATCTCAATGTTGTCATAATTCCTCTTTTCATTATGTCTCTGATCACGCTTAGTACTTTCCCTCTCACAAGTAAGAGGCCATCGTCCGAGTACGCTTGGATGTATATGTTCATAGCGGTAATCTTTCTTACTAACTCATCTATTAGAATGCACCATAACAGTGGAGATAGACATCCCCCTTGGGGAAAACCCCTCTTGGCTCTGATGGTGTATTTATTTCCTGCTAAATCTGCTTGTATGGATCTGTGTTGTAGCATATTGGTGATCCAGCCTGATATTTGCTCTGTTACACCTTCTCTATTTAAGGCCTCCACGATGGCATGTGCAGACGCTTTGTCGAAAGCGCCCTCTACATCGAAGAAGCATGCTAGAGCGTATTCTTTATCTTTGGTTGATCTCTCTACTCTGACTGCCATGTTGTGGAGGGCTGTTTCAATGGATTTCCCTTCCATGTAAGCATGTTGATTGTCATGTAGTGGGCTTACACTTGTGCTTATGGTTTCTCTTATGTGTCTGTCTATTATTTTTTCCAGTGTCTTCAGTAGGAACGACGAAAGGCTGATGCACCTGAAGGATTTCGCCTCCTGATATGTGGCCTTCCCTGGTTTCGGTATGAAGACAGCCCTGACTTTTCTCCATCCGCTTGGAATGTAGTTTGTTGCTAGACTGCTCCTGTATAGAGCTAGCAGATCTTCCATTATGAACCTGAGAGCAGTTTGTAGCATTTTTGGAAAGATGCCGTCTGGTCCCGCTGCTTTGTATGGTTGAAATGAGGTGATGCTCCACCTTAGCCTTTCTTCCGTGATAACTAGTTCGGCCTCTGCTTCACCGACTGATAGGTGTTCTGTGGATAGAGTATTCATTTCCTCCTCTGTGTGCTCTATACAGTCCGGGAAGTGAGTTGCCATCATTTCGGTCAATATTTCTTTGGGATCCACTATTAAATTGTCATCTTTTTTCAGACTGCCTAGTTTGCAGGTGTTGTCTTTTGCTAACATTCTCATTAGCCTGGCTGACTCAGGTTGTCCAGAGACGTTTTCGCAAAAGGCTCCCCACCCAATCCTTCTTTCTTTTCGGCTTTTGTACTTGAAATGATTTCGTTCTTCTCTGTACTTGTTCCAGCTCTCGTCATCGTCCTTTTCTTGGGCAATTCTGAGTGCCTTTCTGGTTCTCTTTCTAAGTTTATTGAGTTCCTTGTTCCACCAGGGTTGTCCCTTCCCTGACTTTACTTTTTTCAACGGACAGGCCGATAGATAGGATTCCACGAGGGCCCTTTCTAGCCTAACCGCTTCCCTTTCCATATCCATTGTGTTGTTTATTAACCTAGCATTACCGGGTTTCCATTCTTTCGTGTGTTTTTCAAATATTTCCCAGTTAGTCCTCCTATTGTTCCTATAGCTTATGGTTTCAAGTTGATAGTGCAAGCTATAGGTGATTCTGCGATGGTCTGAGAAAGAATCGGAGGTGTCAACTCTCCATTCTTTCATCCTATGGCTCTCTTCCTTTGACATAAGTGTTATGTCTAGTACTTCTTTCCTCGTTCTTGTAACGAATGTCGGTGTGTTACCTATATTCATTATTTCTAGGTTAGTACTTAGGATATACTCAAGTAAAAGGTTACCCTTATTGTTGCAGTCTGTGCTGCCCCACACGGTGTGGTGAGAGTTTGCGTCACAGCCTGCCACAATGGGAATATTCATACCTGTATATCTCGATATTGTTTCTTCTAGGCGTGTCCCTGGAGGTTCGTAGTCCGTCTCACTCGGTACGTAGACAGACATGAACACCATCCTTTTCCTGCGCCCATCTTCATCGCCTAATGTAACTATCGCTGCTGTGAGATCTCTGTAACATTCAACTTCTATTAGTCCTAGTGCCCGTGCCTTGTTGCTGACGTATATGCATGTCCTCGGAGTGGACTTACCATCACGACAATAGATGGTCGTCCCTCCCAGGCATCCAATGCCAGCCACTCGGCCCTCTGTGTTAACATACGGCTCTTGTAGCAGGGCAATATCTATGTCATTTGAAACCACGAATCTGCAGAGCTCGGTCATGGCTTCGCGGCAGTGGTGCAAATTTAACTGAAGTATCTTTATTTTTTTTTGTTTTGGTGTTTGTGTTTTGTGTGTGTTGTTATGCGTGTTGAATGTTACTGTTAGTGTGTGTGTGTGTGGCTGTGTGTGTCTAAGCCTGAGCCCTGTTGCTTCGCCCTCGGGGTGATAAATCACAGGTCTGGTGGTGACCAGCCTGTGGGTTTCCACCCTTTGGTGCTCGGCTTGGGGTCCAGGCGCGTGCTTGTCGCATGTGGGTTTATTCCACCTTCGGCTCGGTGTTTTGTCCGCGGGGGTTGCACACTGCGTTTCGGCAGTGCACAGTTGTCCCTGCGATTTCCCACCTGGCTTTCTGGTGGCCCACATGTTTGTGCTGTTGCGTGTGTATTAGCGCTTGTGCTTGGGTGCTCCGTCCGTGTAACTGTGTTTGAGACAGAGCACCCCGTCTGTGGAGTGTTCTTTCTGGCCGTTTTAATGTGCCTCGCCTGTACCCTGGTTAGTTGGTAATGTAACCAGGCATGGTCTCTCTCTTCGTTGAAGACTCCGCTCGGCACGCCCAGAACCAGCCGAACGCCCGCTGCCAGCTCCTCCTTGTAAATGAGGGACCACTCCATTACCCTCAAATCCTTCTGGATTCTGTTGCCGAGTTGGAGGTACTTGAGGGCATCAGTGTGATCCTCCTCTCTACCTGGCAACCACACCGATACTCGGCTACGATCCAGGGGCTTTACTTCGAGCGTAGTGCCCTTGTACTCACCCAGGTTACGAGAGAGAATCCACTCTCTAGCCTCAGTCGTGAATGGTGTCACAAGGAAGAATCCTTCCGACACCAGACCAGACGTAGCAAAGGCAGTGAACTGTCCCTCGTCCCCCTCGACTTTGGCGTCCAGCTGCTCCCTGATGAGACCTACCAGCTTCGTTCTAATGTGAGCCGCCGCAGCATCGTCCAACCTGGTGCCGTCCCCTCGGTGCACGTAGACGGCGAGATCGCTCTGCTCCTTTGCGGAGCCTCGCGGTCCCTCCACCTCGTTGCCGCGGTTTTGTCGCTTGGGCGGACGCTGCTGCGACGGTTCCTCCTCAGGGTCTGTCCCCTGCCTTTTAACTTTGGGTGGCCTCTTCTGCTGTTTGTGCTCCTCGGTCCCAGAGCCCGACGGGTTTGTTGTCAGGACCTGGGATCCAGGAGCCTTTTGGGCCTCCTGCAGCTTCTTGAAGAGCTTACGCTTCTCCCTCTTCCACTTACTCTTTGTCATAGCCACGTTCCACTCTCTGCCTTCCTTGCCGGTGCCATTTCCCTCATCCTTGTTAAGGGATGTGGTTTGCGACTCCAGCATGCCGGAACCATTGACCTCGTCCTTTTTAGGGGACGTGGCTTGCGGTTCCGATTTGCTGGTGTCAATTTTTTTGTCCTTTTTAGGGGACGAGGTTGGCGATTCCAGCAGAACCTCCTCGTCAATCCTGTCCTCATTACTGAGCCTTAAAGACGCGTCGAAAGCTGTAGGGAGTGACTCCTCACTTTCGGCGCGTCTGGGTTTGTTTAAAATATTTAAGTTTGTACCTGATTCCATATTGGTCCCACGATTAGCGAGGGAAATACACGGTCCACCCGAGCAGAGCCCCGCTTGCCCGGGTAAGGCTGCTTCCTTCTCCAGGGTTGCCCTCCCGCTGGAGAGACACCGTTTGCGACCAGGCTTACCCCCTGGCCACGCATCCGTCGGCACGGTACGTTTAACGCCTTAGATTGGGTAGAGGAAGTGTGGAATTGGAGGGGATGGGTTTGGGTAAGGTGGGTAGGGATAGGATGGGTTGGGATGGAGGGGGGGGTGGGGGAGGGAGGGGGAGTCTCCCGCCCGTGTTGGAGTTCACGTGCGGGATAGCGTTGCTACTTCTTAGCTACTCGGATCCCAGGGCTGATGGTAGTGTGTGATGCCTGTATGAATCCGAGTATTACCAGGGTGCGCGACGAGGACGCGGAAGCAACACTTGGCGGTAGATGTGTCTTGCTCAACATCACACACTTGAGCACACATCAGCCGCCCTGCACCCCTAGCGTTGTTTTAAAACGACGGTAGTAGCAAGTGGGTTAAAAAAAGTCTTACGAAAAACAATATCTTAACCGCCTGCACCCCGACCGCCTAACGGTATAGCTTATGGCATCGCTATAGCTATCAATTTTTCAAACCCCCTACAAGAGTTCTCGCTGACGCTACCGATTTCATACTAAAAATGCAATATTAAATCCAATAGATGAAAATAAATATGTAGGAATTAGACAAAAACCGTATCGTTGAATAGCTAGTACAGTAGCCTGCTACTACAAACGAGTAGACGCTCTACTAGTCAATGCAGCAACTCTGTTATTTAAAATATCTTTATTCATTTTTCTACTTATGATGTTCTAGGATAAGATAAACTTTAGACGTTGAGAAGCAACGTCATCCGAAATCTCAAACACGACTCATAATAAAGTTCAGTCCAGCCGTCCAACCGTCCAGCCAGTTCTTCAGTGGTTGAGGATTCCAGGAGAAGAGAGCTTCCATCTTCTGCCTTATATACTTAACATGAGGTATGATGAAGATTAAGCGTCTCCCCGTTGTACATAAAAAAGGCCGAGTCAGTCGAGCTATCGCTTAAAAAATATGAGTACAGCTCGATTATCTAAAGCTGGCACATTAAGTATTTATAATTATTATTAATTATATTAAGTATTGATAAGGCTGAAGATGGAAGCGAGCCTCTCCCGGAATCCTCAGCCACAGAGGAACTGGCTATCTTATCTCGAACTGCCGGACCAAAACAATGCTGAAAACATTGTTGTTATTGCGTCAGATTTAGATAAGATGGTGGTAGCTAGCCAGGCGGACTTACAACAAGTCCTAGTACCAACCAAACCGATACAATATCTACCCCCGCTGGGAATCGAACCCGGGACCCCTGGGTCTGATACCGGTGGTTGTATCACTAGACCACAGAGGCGGTTAAAATAAGCGCGCGGTGTGACGTCGCACTGCATTGTCGTTGTTGGTCGTCTGACTGTGTCTCTCTCGTGCGGAGCAGTTATTGTTTTGCTTTTGCTACTATAGAGAGAAAATTTGTATTTGTGTCGTTTTTTGAAATTGCATTAGTGTGACTATTGGTAACGCGCCAGCTTTCGGTAACCGACCATATCATTTATTTATGGTAAAAAACAAACGGGTTGGATCCATCAAAAAAAATATGGTCATTTATGGACTTTAGCTACCTATATAAATTGTGACCGTAAGTGTCAAATGAAACTCATTTCCATACCCATATTTTATTTTATTACAAGGTAGTGCTTTTCCGGATAATCCGAAATTAAGCTGTCTGAATGGATGACAGCTTAATGACAGCTGTCATAAACGTTGTGGTCGCATTTTAGAACTATATATGTTATAGTTGCAACAGGCAAAAACCTCTCTTGCCACAGTTTCGTGGTCCGATGGCTGAACAAGCAGCGCGAGCGGCTAGCGGACGCGGAGCTGACGGACGCCGAGGCCAAGCTACACTGGGAGTCGCTCGTCAGCGCCGTGTTCTCGCACGTCAGGTGAGCCGCTATTATACAATAGGCTATTTGACAATGCGAAAAATAAAGTGTCAATTACTGTTATCAGTATAATTTAGGAGTTTAAAAATAGTTTTTTATTAACGTAAGTTGAAAATAATTATCAATCAATCAATCAATTTATTTCAGGCAGTGCCCATAAAAATATGTTAGTAACAATAACCTTACAACTAGGGTTAGTACCTAAAATACAAATACACAGAAATACAATAATAACATAACACACACACACACACAATCAGTTTGTGTGCATCTGCACCCAACCCTGTAGAAGAGGTAATTCACATCTATCAATGAATACCCTAAGGATACCACCTGAGCTGCTGCGCAGGCGTGACAGTGCAGAGGCACACCGTTTCCGCATTATAGCAGTAAAGCCATCTACTCTAGCTTTCGCAAACATGTTGGAAGCACTGCACCGCCACGGAAGCCCCAGTAGCACCCTCAGGGCATTGTTATATTGTACACGTAGGTCACTGTAAGCCCGCCGCGTGTAGTTGACCCATAGGCTGCACGTGTAAAAAGACTGGCAATACGCTTTGAATAGAGTAACTTTGACTGATGGGGTACAGCGTGCAAACCTACGAGCCAGCATATTGCAGCGAACTGCCAGCGACCTACGTTCCCTCTCAATATCATCATTGTCCTTCATGTCTTCGGTAACCCAGTGACCCAAGTACTTAAAGGAGTGGACTCTTTGTAGCGGTTTTCCACATAAGGAAATAGTCGGTAGGTTACTATATGTTTCCGACCCTGGTGATTTAAAGAGTATCCATTGACTTTTGCTGGTATTATACGTAAGTCCATGGGCCGCCGCATACTTTTCACATATAGAAAGGAGCCTCCTCAAGCCATTGACCGACGGGCTCAATAGGACCATATCGTCCGCATAACTGAAGTTATTCATACATACTCCGTCTACATGACAGCCAACGCTGGAACCATTAAGCCCGCCAATCAATTGGTTCATATACAAATTGAATAAGCGAGGAGAGCTCAACCCTCCCTGCCTTACACCACATTTTTGAAAGTACATGTCGGAGTGACATCCGGCCCATTTTACAGAGTTTTGCTGACTATCATACCAAAATTTAAACAAATCAATAATTTCTTTAGGTACATCTGTTTCCGAAGAAAGTTTGCTCCATAACAGGTCATAATTAACAAGGTCGAAAGCCTTGGATAGGTCCAAGAAACAAGCCCAAATAGGCGTTTTTCTGGCAGTATAGTAATGGGCAGTCTGTTTTAGAGCCAGAATAGCACTTTCTGTCGATAAACCCTGTCTAAAACCAAACTGGTTATCATGTACTTGTATGTGATCAGCCAAAATTTTGTCCAATAGACAGTCCAATACTTTCGCTACAACAGCCGCCAGAGAAATAGGCCTATAATTACAGATGTCAGATGCATCCCCCGTTTTATTTTTAATTACTGGTATTACAATTGTCCTAGTAAGTTCTGATGGTAAATAACCATGACTCACACACAAACTAAAAAACATTGCTAGCACTCTCGGCAAGTGCCCACCCGCGTACTTCAGATGCTCAACGCTTAAACCATCATGCCCCGGGGATTTACCCCTTGACATCGTTTGTATTATAGTTGCAATGGCTTTAGCTGAAAAGGTGGTAGGATTACTGCTGGCTTCCGCGCTGCACACCCGTGCCACGTTAACCGCAGGTGGTGTAATCCGAAAGTGCCTGCTAAATGCATTTGCTATATCAGTTGGCTCATGCACACCCGCCACACTCACTGGGAGGCCCGCCCTATGGTTCAACTTATTAGTAGATTTCCAAAACTTACTAAACTGCTTGTTAGAATGAAATTGAGCCAACATATCCATTTTAATTTGCTGTTGATTATTCTGAACAAATTTTAATTTATTTTTAAATATTTTCCTAGAAGTACACATTTTTTCGTACAGGTAACCTACTTTGGGTTTTCCATACAGTAACCAATTTTTAAAGTGCAATCGAGCTACACAATGCGCCTGGCGGACGTGCCTGTTCCAACCTAGTAAGCCTTTTTTGTGTTTATGGCAATTCGACTTAGACACATATGAAAGTTCAGCACCCTCCTTAAGAATACATATTAATTCGTTATACATTTTGTCCAAAAGTACTAAATGACCAGCATTATCACATAAATTGTTAGCACATTTACAACATTCCATGGGGAAATCAATCTGGCGTAATTTACTGTTACAATAGTCGAGGTACTGTTTTATTTGATCTTTATCCCGTTCGCCCCAAGTCACTCTACTACAACTGACAGACGCTGTGACAATCTTGGGTCTAATTAATTTAATATCACACTCAATTAATACAGGGATATGATCAGACATGTAAACACCGTATAATACAGAGGCATTAACCACTAAGGGCCTAGCGGCACTAGTCACAATACAGTGGTCCAGCCATCGAAGCGAACCATTAGCTGAACTCATGAATGTATATGTATCAGGTGGCAAAAGCTCGACGTCAACGCAAGACCACAATTGTTCGGCACAAATAGTAAACAACTCACTTGAGAATCTGGTACCTGGATGGGCATTGTAGTCTCCCAGCATTATTACACTTTCCACGTCACTGCTCTCAATTATCGATATAATTTCACCTTGACACTCCGTAAATTCTACGAGATTTTCAGCACTATCAGTTGGCATATAAAGGGAAAAAACTAATAATGGCCGATTGTTTAGTTCAATTTTGATACACACTAACCTATCACTCCGGCAAGGTATGACACTAACTGACGGAAACAATAATTTATTCCACAACAAGGCTACTCCTCCGTAGGTTCTCCCTTTTAAAATACCAGTAGATGTATCCACCGCTGATTTGCCCACGTAAGAAAAGTCCTCGTCAATACTTCCCAGGTAGGACACGTCGTGCGGCAAGAGCCAAGTCTCCTGAAGTGCTATGACATCAGCCAGTGCACATAACTTTCTTACGCAGCCAGTCGAGCTTATAACATTTTTACAATTAAATGTTAAAAGTTTTATAGTTTTCTCACTTTCCATTATAATATATTGGGTTGTTTATTTCCTTCCATCACAGAATTATCTCTGTTTTTATTATTTTTAAAATAGATAAAACGCCTGAACCTTATCCCTTCAGGCCATAGTTTGTCGTCTAAAAACATATTCGTTTTATGTTTGGAAACAAATAGTTTAAATGCATTATAGGGCCGCTCGGTCTTCATGTTAATTTTTTCCAACTGAACTGTTTCATTCGTCTTTTCCCGGATATATTCACTGATGTCATTCTCCGTGGTCTCCTTACACACATTCGAGATAAAAAGAGGAATTTTGGTATCAGCTGCTTTAAAATTACCGGTCCCCGCAGTGATTGCAGTCCCGGTTTTCCCATCAACACGATTTCTGTATCTTTTACGTTGAACCGTTTCCCACTCATTATCTTGTTTATTCTTTTGCCACTCGCCCTGTTTAAGCACAGTCGCTATCGATGGTTTTACATGTTGTGTATCTGTCCCACAATTGGTTGGACTAGCGTTTTTCATCACAGATGTTGTGTTGACCGCCTGGACAGGCGAGATGTTTTCCTCTCGCCCAGCGGTAGTACTGAGAGTGTGTGCGCAAGCGAGAGAAGGATATTTCTGTGCAGTGTCAACAACACTATCTAACACTGTGTCGCTCTGTGCTGCTTCAGGCGTGCACTGTGCCTCGGGCGCTAACGGTTGCAAACCAAACGGCCCGCTGTCCATATGATACCCTCCTCCTCTAATTTTATTTACATTTGGGTTAAATACCGGAATACAAAAATCATTTGATACCTTTTTCATGGATGTTTTCAGGAATTCTTCCGTCACATATTCGTTTTTTATGTCCATAATTTCGGCCCGCAACACCAAAATATCTTTTAACAATTTTGTAACGTCGATATGATCGAAGCTTACGGGGGGTAACTTATGTAACTTATATGCAACAAAAACCGGCAAATGATCCGGATCTATTACTTTAAACACGGTTAACATATCTTCCACATCCTTTTGTTTTTTATCTTTACGCCTGGATACCATCTTCTGACCAGTCTTCGTCGTTGTGAACAATAACTTTTTTGCTTCATCAATCTCTTCTTCGGAGAATGCCGATACACATAATCTAATTAAACTTTCACTATCCATGACATCGTGTCTACTTCGCATAAATGCAAGGATTTCCGAGATCACAACATTGCAACTCGCACACTTAATCGTATTTACGGACATTTTCGCACGGTGACCGCTCGCTATGCGTGCGCGCACGAGACTGAATAGAAAAATATTATACATTTATTTAAAAATCCGTAAATGAAAATGCATTTTTTAAACGTTTTATCACGTGACACAAAACGCTCCTGATTCGTCGAGTTTAAAATGACGTCACCTGCTTGTAAACCTCGTTTGCCTACGTATGTGGATGATATGCAGAATACAGGCAAGTGACGTCACCGAACCCATTGCAGCGCCATATTGTCAAAGTAGCGTTTTGGCGCGCTATTTAAATATTGAATTTTTAATTTGATATTTTTCAGCAAATATGTACCAGAATTAAAAAAAAAACATCTTTTACTGGTAAATTTTAAATAGAAAAATATTGGAAAAAAATTAACTCGGCCACAAGTGAATTCTCAGACGGGAATCGACGGGAATTCACTTGTGGCCGAGTTAATTTTTTCCAATATTTTTCTATTTAAAATTTACCTTAAGTATAAAAATAGCATTGAAAAATGCAAAAATTACAAAATCATTAATCTTTTACTGGGTTCCTTAAACTCCACTACATAATATAAAATGGATTTTCAAAACCTGTCAAATAGCCTATTGCTCAATTTGTTTTTTTTTATATGAATAGGTTCGCTCTTGATCCTTGTCTAGCCCGGAGACTAAAGACAGGATCTACGCTGGAGTGAGCTAACGCAGATGGTGCCAGCCTATTCACCTTTGCTTTGAAAACGGACGGGTTATAAGTACTCGGAAATACAGACGCAGGGAGGGAGTTCCACTCCTTTGCGGCGCGTAATATAAAAGCTGTTGAGTGCGACATTTAGGAATATGAAACAAGAGAGCTATTCACCTTTGCTTTGAAAACGGACGGGTTATAAGTACTCGGAAATACAGACGCAGGGAGGGAGTTCCACTCCTTTGCTGTGCCCAATATAAAAGCTGTTGAGTGCGACATTTAGGAATTTCAAACAAGAGAGCTATTCACCTTTGCTTTGAAAACGGACGGGTTATAAGTACTCGGAAATACAGACGCAGGGAGGGAGTTCCACTCCTTTGCTGTGCGCAATATAAAAGCTGTTGAGTGCGACATTTAGTAATATCAAACAAGAAAGGGTGGTAGCCCGCAGTGCGTGACTACTCTTGATGTTTCGGTTTCGATTCGGTTGTATAATTTTTTGTTATCGATGTTAACTTCGACGTTTATTGACATATTGCGAGATAGTGCCACAGATCTTTTTGTAGCTATTAAAATGTGATCAGGCTCATAATTAAAATGTTCTTTGACATTTTAAATCTGATATCTCTTATTGGCTGAAATAATTTTATTTTACTAGATGTATGATATAGTTAAACTCAGAATCGTAACTATTGCAAGTAATTTCTCGTACTTATTACCCCCTTTTTTCAAAATCAACAGTGAAAAATATTAAATTGTTTGCGATTACTTTAAATTTTTCATAAGTGATTGAAGTTTTTCCGCCAGCGTGATTAAATTGATCCTTAATGCTTTATCCATAAGGTTCCCGATGATGTGCCCGAAGCAACTGGCCAAGCTGCTGCTGTGCCCGCTCACGCAGGAGCACAAGGACTTCTTCATGGAACGGATGGCCATCGCCATGAGTTATCAGTCAGGTATTCATATCTATAAATAGAAGGGATTTTTTACCAGTAGGGGTACAGATCAAAATTCCCTACGGAACTTATTTTCTTAGCGAATATGTGGAAATACTTTTTCGCGATATCTGACTTTTCTAGTACTTGAATTGCATTCACAGATTTTGAATACAGTCAGCAGTTTTTTTTATTACTTTTTTATGCTAACCGATCCTTTTCCTTATGTGGATCAAAACGGTTTGAGACACCAACTGAGGTTTATCAGTAGAGACGAAACGAAATTGAAAATGACTATTTGTAATAGTTCCCTCTATGAAATAACTGTAGAATAAAGGCAATAAAATATTTAACAAAATTATAAAATTCATAAGGGAATCAAAAATTATAGAATTTAAAACGAAAATATTTAACTGGCTCTAAGAGATTTGTTTTTACAATTTTAATGTTTTTTTTTATCATAAAGGTACCTATTGACATAATGATGAATTAATAAATTACTTTAGTGATGAAAACAATTTTAAATGACATAATTAATTTTAAGATTTATTTATACGTTATAGATATTGAACGATTGTTTTTATTAAAAAAAAGACGAATTTAATTTAATAAGAAATATTTGTATGCTTTTAATTGGTGGAACGCGCTGAACTTTTTTCTTTCTTACAAAATGTACTCCCGCTGCGAATCGAACCCGGGACCCCTGGGTCTGATACCGGTGGTTGTTACCACTAGACCACAGAGGCGGTTGAAATACTTTCACCTTATGCGAGACTCGGTTGTCCACTGAAGTTCAGAGATACAAAGCAGGCCTACTCACACCTATTATGCATATTGGTCTTTCCTTCACAGATTACTTCCTTTATTTTCTAGTGTTTATTTATATCTAGGCCAATACGAGCGCGTAGCGGAAGTCCAACAGACAGAAGCCGGTCGCATGCTATTCACACCGCGTCTTTACACCGAAGATACTTGGGGCTCAGTCCTAGCAGTGGACAACTTCCACTCCCTGCCTTGCTACCACACGCGAACGTTCATATTCTCCACGCGAAGAGCTATGGCAGACCACGCCCAGGACATCGCTGAGTGGACAGTGGACTTGTACCCTAAGGGTGTGTGGTTCAGGAAGAGTTTGCTCATCGTCTGGGCTGGAACTTATGACGTGAGTACTAACAGAGATACACAAAAGTAAAACTTTTTTTTTTTTTTTTATATTCTCCAACCGTTGCGCTCTGCTCAGATCGAAGAGTCTATTCGTCAAGACTACAGACCTATATCGAGATAGAAGAAAAGAGCGCTTCAAACTGTATGAGAACCTAGCGTGTCGAATTTTTCGTACCTACGATGACGTCACGGCGAGATTTAGTAATGTGTAGGTGTTATTGTTGAGCTCTTGCAAGAAAGCACTGTACAATTAACCATTTTCGTTTCTGAGTGACGCGTGTTTTCATGGCAATAGTCTCAAGCGGAATGACTTAGGTCGTAAAACTTTGACCAAGGATCAAACTTTCGCACGCAAGGTACGTACACTTTTACCGACTATCTCGATACAGGTCTGTGGTTAAGACCTTCGGGTTAGTTAAAAAAAATCACATTAAACGTTTTTAGAAACAAAATACACCCATCAAAAATTTTATTACGTTACCAATACTTAACAAAAACTAAAAGAACTGTTTTTTTGTGTTATTTATTAACCAGACAGTGAGTATTAATTTCAATGTGTTAGGTCCTGGCACCTAACGGCGAGACAAAAAATACGCAGCTAGAAACACTAATCATGCGTATCTTTCCTCAGTGGTTGAGGATTCCGGAAGAGCCACGCTTCCACTTTAGCCTTGGGTTGTAGGACGCAGCAATAAAAGTCCAAAATACAGGGTTAAAAAATCCAGCTTTTTTAATAAAATCAATGACAAGACAGTTGACACATTGACCACACGGAAGCGTCAGGTGTGTGCCAAAAAGAATATAATAAACAATTAAAGGTTTTAATAAATGCATATCTAACATGCCCCACCCCAGTGCGTCTGACAGCACTCCTCACTCAACCGAATTAAAATGATGGATAAGCATCTCCCTGTTTTGTTCAAAAACAAAAAATATATAATATTTTTCCTCGCCGCGCATTTTTTTTATAATGTATAGGTTCGCGCTTAACCGCTTTCTCTCCTGATGGTAAGCGATGATGCGATCTAGGATCAAACGCAAGCGCGTTTCATCTTAGAAGATACCTCTTTATAAAATTATCAAAAAGTATCAGGAAACACATCCTCAGGCAAAGAATTCCACTCTCTGTCAGTACGGATGATAAAATTTGACGCAAAACGTTTAGTGCATTTTTTTGGATATTAACCATAAAGCGGTCGCGCATATTTGAACGACTGGTTGTCCGATGGAAAAAGGGAGATAGTGGAATTAGGCTGTGCAATTCAGCTGCACACTCGCCGAAATCTATCCGATCGATGCATACGTCAAGTTACGCGACGTATACAAATGAACGTTTGCCACCAGGTGCCGGAAGTGGTACTGCGCACGGTGCGCATCTCCATCACTTGCCAGAACTGCCCCGCGCCAGAGGACGACGAATTTGACGAGCCTGACGTTAGAGTTAAGGTAACACACACAATGTCCAAAGAAACATAACAGTAATATAAAGGTTGTTTGGCGACTACTTTGCGATTCAGATAAGAATAGGGACGTTGGCTAACTTCAGACGCAAAAGTACCGTTTGCAAAGAGGTATTAATTACTTATTCGATGTATGTTATAGTTTAAGTTTTCATTTGAGCTTAATGTTCATTGTTTGGCTGTGCCTCTATCTACTTTCTGGCTCCGCCTGAAAACCAGCGTCACATTAACATGTGACAGAAGCTGACGTCGGAGACCACTTCGGCTACTATGATATTATTTGTTACTATTTTTTCAATGTGTAAAACTGTTTGTAAGAAGAATAAAAGCTTTTTCTTTTTTTCTGTCGTATGTAACACTATTTTTTATTACAGATAGGACTTCGCTAAAGTCGAATTTACATTACGAAACTATTGTCATGTTACAAATTTCACGAAACTTTTCAGTGTCGTAAAATGAATGCATACATTGTGACACTGATGTTTGCCACTTCTTTAGTAATGAAAATTCGGCTTATATAAATACATACTTTAACGAATTAAATTTTTTATTTAATTTTTCCTTTATTTCTTTTTTGCATACCATACTAAAGTGAAGTTAGTTTGACAGAATGTCACAAAATGGCGCATGTTTCATCCTATTTTTATTTGAATGGCATAGTAAGTTATGGTTTTTATATTAAATGATTTACTTTGTCAAACGCTGTAGCGTTTGCATCTCTTTTTTATATTTTTTTACTTTACAAGCTACGTTGTCAGTGCACTCTAATAACAAATTCTAGATCGGGATCCTAGTTTGGGGAATGCAGAAAGGAGTGGAGCATGTAGCTTCTGTGGTGGAGAGGGTGCATCGGTTCTCATCGTCGAATCGGTAAGTTTCTCGACTGTCATAATAAATAAATACCTAAATATTTCTTTCACTCACCCCCAATTAACCTAGCCCTAAAGTAAGCACTGTAAGGCTTGTGTTACGGGATATTAGGTTAATGGATATGAATATTTATAACTTTATATAGATAACTATATTTATGTAGAAATATATATAAACGCCCATGACTCAGATACTCATATGCCTCTGGTGGGATTCGAGCCTAGGCCAGCAGAGTAGCGACCAATGGCGGCCTGGAGGGTAAGTACTAGGAGTTTTAGTTGATAGTACCCGTCCGCCTCCCGTCCCCCCATCGAGCCTTAGGACTCGATGGGGGGTCGGGATGCGGGTGTCCCCGGCCCCCACCACTTTCTCATCATTAGGATGGGAAGGTGGGGATACAAACGGATAGTTACCCCTTCCGAACCTCCACCGAGCTTACACGCTGGGTGGGGGCACGGGAGGGGCGTGGGATGGGGGATGGGGTGCGTGGCCTATACAAATGTATAGGTCGTGTACTCCAGGTGAGTCCAACATTTCGAATCGCCTCTGTACCTGGGGTTGAGGGATGCGTAAAAGCATTTCTCCTAGTATAAAAAAAAAGGCCAGCAGAGTAGGCGACACCTTTATTTATTTATCCAGTCTTTACAGATTCCTGCCTTGAGGATATGCTGGGGTCACCTAGCATACCCGTCCTGGTAAAGACCTAGGAACAAGCACACTATCTCTCGCCACCCCCGGTTACGGGGTAGGACTCACCCACTCCCGATCCTCCACCGGGCCAAAGGCCGGATGGGAAATCGGGACTGGGGAGGGACGCCCGCCTCGCGACCCCCCAGTCCGTCTCGGAAGACAGACCGGAGGACCGGGAGGGGGGGGGGCACTACCAGCTAAACCCCTCACTGCTTGCCTTCTCACTGCCACAGGCCACGGGGGACCAGGATAGTACGCACCCCTTAGAGTAGGCGACACCTTGATCGGAGTACGTACCACTCTACCACGGAGGTAGTCATAGACACCCACGATTTCAGATCATAACAGTCAATAATCAGTAATCATAAGATTATTTTTTGTCTTTTTTTATACTATAAAAAATACATCGAAAGTTACTAAATTTTTTGTTAGCAAAAATGACCTGTCTACTTTATATTTTAATTTATAAGATACTCATTAATTTTTAAATAAAAACATTGCATTAGATTGCTTAGACTTCATACAATGCATGTACATAAAATAATTGTGGCATTAGTATTTGCAACAGAAATTATAACAAAAATTGTTAGTATGGAAAACGAACTTTCTTTGAAATTCTTCATACAAATCGGCAATTTCATAGGTGAATACCTAATAATAAGATAAGATGGCGTAACTCGCTAGATGTCGGGCAACTGATTTCATACAAAAATAGACGCGTTCACGATCGACCGTGAGTAGAAAAAACTCGCACTAAGAACACATAACTTATTTATCATTGGTGAGTTTATTTGGCATATAATTTGGGGTCCGTAACTTAGTTTCGAAAGTCATATGTTCGATTAACGGAAAGTCGAACGGTTGTTCGATTGGAATATATTGCGAAACAACCCGTTGCCAAACGCTGCTTCGACTGAACGATTCATCGAATATTTATTAAACAATGGACTGCTCTTTCGAAGGAGTTTTACTTAGATGGGTAGTCACTCATCTTTCAATAAAAATGTGCAGGTAGTTTTTAAATGGCCAAAATAAAGATGGGTGACCGTAATAACATCAATACCGGACCCGATAATTTGACAGTTGTAATATATAACTTTTTAATATTGCATTTTACAATGCTCTTTTCATGTGATATATCTTAAACAAGAAAATATACTAGAAAAAGTCGGCCAAGTGCGAGTCGAACTCGCACATGAAGGGTTCCGTCTCTCACCCAAGGTTGCCTGGAAGAGATTGCTATGTAGCAATAAGACCTCCTATTGTATGTTCCTCTTTTTGTAATTTTCTCTGTATGTGTTTGTTTTTGCCACTATAATTTTTCGTCTGCAAAAATAACTTTGTTTTTTATAGTGTTTGTATGAATTTGCGGTTTTGGACAATGTGCTATAGCTCTGAAACTGCTAAATATATTTCGTTCAAACCAATTTTCATTGAAAGTTTTTATAAAGATCTATCGCATATATTTTATAGATTTTTCACTTTCTTATTTTAATACTTAGAGGGGGAGGGACACACATTTTACCAATTTGGAAGTGTACATCTTTCAAACGGTTGACTTGACTTAGAGAAAAAAACGTTTTAGAAACCTCAATGTAATTTTTTAAGACCTATCTATAAATACCCTATACGTATAGGTTTGATGAAAAAAAAAAACAGTGGGAGCATCCCATTAGTATATATATATATATATATTTTGTGTAAAAACCGTAAAGCGGTTTACAGAATACATCTACCTACTAAGTTTCAACTGTGTATCCTCATAGTTTTAGAATAAAGTGGCTGTGACATACGGACGGACAGACAAACAGACATGACGAATCTATAAGGGTTCCGTTTTTTGCCATTAGGCTATAGAACCCAAAAATGCGACTTGTCTCATTGTCTCCCGTCAGAGCGACATGAGACAAGCTTTTTTCTAGTATATTTACTTGTTTAAGATTTATCCCAGTTGTAATATAGAAAATATGTCGAATTATCTGCCAGATAAGCTTTCCCGTACTTATCTGTCGGTGTTCACCGACCCTTATTCTCACTGTGGTGGTGCAGGGTGCTGAATATCGACGGCGCGCTGGATTTCGACGAACTGAACACACCACTGTACACGCCCGCCGCAGCCGCGCGCCCCGACTGCGACCCGCCCGCGCGCCTGCACAGGTCAGTACCGTACTGTCGTCGTCGTCGTCATCGTCGTCTCAGCCACATAACACCTACTGCTGGGTATAGGCCTCCCCCAAAATGGGGTACCCATAATCGCCATGCTTGGCAAGCGGGTTGGCGATCGCAGTATGGTCAATTTTGTAGGAGACGCTACTGCCCGTCTCCTGAAGGCTGAGTCCCTTAGTCTCCTTTTACGACACCCACGGGATGAGAGGGGGTAGTGCTATTCTAAGCCGACACTACACAGCGTACAGTGCTGGACACATTATAAGGAAGTTTCCATTATCTTTTGATTTTGAGCAAATTTGTTTTCCATACTTTGCGTTTGTCAAATATTCGACTCTCACATCGACATACATTTTTTTACATTACTGTTGATACTTTTAAAGTAATGAGACTGTAAACTGAGTATATTTGTATGAAAACAACACCACTGCGTTCTAGATTAATTTGTTAGTTTTTCTTTCGTTCGTATTTGAAAATGACATTTTTGAATTGCAACTACTGCGGCGTAGGCATTCCTTATTATGATTCAAATTGATAATAATTAATGTTCACATACGGATTCCAGTAGGTGTCCAAAATGCACGGAGACTGCGGATAATCCGGAACCACGACATTTGTTGGGACCCAACAAGGACCAGCTCAGGGTAAGTTCAAGTAATTAAGTTTTTAGTAATATTCAAGTCAAGACATGTGAAATGAAAAAAATAACAAATGTATAATTTTCCTTTTTTTACTAATTGAAATATTTTAGAACTTTGAATGAACTTGTGCCAAAGGAATTTGGAACAAGCGGTGATAATTAGTCACGATAAGCTTATAAACTTTTGTTATAAACAAATAGTAGAGACATTTACACAGCTTATAAGTTTCATATGTACCTACTAACAAAAATGGAACCAGTTTTCTGAAATTAATGTTTTATTATATTATTATATTTGACCAACGCAAGATCAATAACATTTAAAATGTCACAAATAAAATCGTCTTTTATTTGTCAATAGAGTAACAGCCCTAGTGAGTCAAGTTATTCAAATAACGCCGGAGCTTGTTTTTGTTAACTTTTTATTTTGTGGTAAAGCTACGTAATTTAATCAGCTTCAATTTTGCGATAACGAAGAACTTAAATTCGGAATTAATTTATTTTTTACTAAGTAAAAATAATGTAGTATTACTAAACTAACAAGTTTCCCTTTACGCAGATACAAGTGATAATAGTGCCTCTGACAGACTACTGCCACGTGGGCGCGCCCGATTGCAGCGGATGACGTGGCTCTATGCTATTAGCCTTAACTATGGTCTCCAGTGTTCAATTCTAGTTACCTTATAATGTACAGATTTTACTTTATAAATCAAATGGTAACCTTAGGCGATGTCTGTACGAAGTGTGGGTGTGGCATGATTGGGCTCCGCCTTTTTAACGCCATTATTTTGTTATAAACTTGACATTTTTATAGAACGCTAAACTATTAGTTTGCAAACCGTTCGCAAATTAAAATGGCTATGGAGAAGTGCTCAATTATCTTAGAGCTGACGTATAAATTAGTTATTTTGCGTATTACACCCAAAGCTGTATTGCAGTTATTTACAAGGCGTTTATAATGCAAAGCCATTGAGTATTTTGCCTTTTTTATTGTTTGAACAACCTAAGACAATATGGAAAGTACACTTCATGTATATTAATATTTATTAACAGGACCAGTCAGTGCATATAAGATCTTCCAATGATTTTAAGCCTTAATTTCTTGTCGGTAAATCTAAAATCGTCTGAAGAAACATAAAATCTTGCTGTTAACCGAAACATGAAAGCCGACTGTATTTAAGATTTGGAAGATATATCTGGTGAAGCTTTAAACAGAGATACTACAGAGAGACATTACTGACCGTCCAGCTTGGACTACTTATTTTACTTGCAAATACGTAGTGTGAAAAAATGTGTATTCTAGGTTTAGAGTTAAGACTACCCTATACTATTTTACTATAATATAGGTATCATATTAGTACTTTGTTGTATGTTATTTTATGAAAGTTTTCTTTAAAATTTAATGCGGAGTTTAACCGTAAGTTCTGACGTAGTATTGTTGTAAATAGAAGTATCTTTGCTTTACTATATTATACTGTAGTCTGAAATCCAGTCTCACTGACTATTTCCGTTTTTTTCCATAAATTATATTCCAAACAATAACATTACATATTGCTGTATTTTTATGTGTTAATTCATTCACATGCAGCTCAAACTAGAATTTCATTGCCTTTCTTTCATTTATTTTAACGCTTTGCGGAAAATTCGACTAGAACAATCTGTCTAAAACAATTCGTCTAAAAACAACTAACCTAACCTAACCTAAATTGTTTTTAGTCGAATAGTTTTTTAGACAAATTGTTTTAGTCGAATTGTTTTAGACGGATTGTTTTAGTCGAATTTTCTGTAGACGATATTAGCATATTAACTCCCTCACTGGTTGAAGGGTTCCGGGAGAGGCTCGCTTCTATCTTCAGCCTTATGAATACTTAACATCTGGGCTCGTATTCACTACGAGTACTTACCGATTCCTTGCTCAAACCACGCTAATGTCGTATTTGGTTTCGACATTTTCTAAATTAGTTTTCTCTACGACACTTTAAAATTATAAAGTTATTTTACTTGTTTAATAATTATTCAACTTGTGACTTTCATGTACTTGTACAATAACTCTGTAATTTGGGAGTATCATGGAGAAAACGACTTTTGAAAATGTCAAAACTAAGTACGACATCGGCGTGGACTGAGCAAGGAATCGCTATGTTCTCATAGTGAATAAGGGCCCTGGTATGAACGAGTCTCCCCGTCGTTCATAAAAAAAACTTTTTTTGGATAAGTATGAGTACTTAATTCATAAATGTAGTTAAATATTGATAAATAAATTGTTTGATGGTCGCGTCGCTAGAATAGTGGTTCTGTTAACGACTATAGATTTTATTGAATGATACTATTATATTTCTAAGCCTGCCTTCTGCGCCAGAGGTCTCGGGTTCGATCCCCGGACAAAACAAATATTTGTGTGCATGAACATGTCTATTTGTCTTGGTCTGGGTGTTTAATATGTATATTATGTATGTAGTTACAAACAAAGTATATAAGTATGTTTATCCGTTATCTAGTAACCATAACACAAGTTCTTTATGAAACTTAACGTGGGCTAGATAATTAGTGTGTTTGTATGTACCTCATTATTTATTTATTATTTTGGGAATATCCAAACGGTTTAATTTTAGGAAAGTCTCTAAAAAATATATGTGAATATATTTTAGTGTGTAAAGTGAGGTTCCGATGTTCTATAATAATGCTTTTTTCACATAAAAGCGCGAGGCAGGAGGTGACGCGTTTATGAAGTCGGAACTGAAATGAAACGTTTCAATGATGTGTTCACCAGTACCCTTAGTACGAGTTTGGCAAAATATAATCGTTTTCGAAAACTATAGCTTTGTTTCTTTCATATCCATAGACTGTTCCGATATTTGTCGAAAACGTTGGCAGTGAATGTCAACTCGTACAAGGGTTCTGTTCACCTGGTTCTATAGGGCCCAATTTACTTTGCGGCGGAACCACACTATTGAAAGATTGTATTGTTTGAGCTTGACGCAAAGCCTTGCATGTGTCATTCCAGTAAGTTTGGGGTAAATATAAATGTAATTTGCTGGAATGCCGCATACGTGAAAGTTGGCATTAGACATAATTACACTCCGGCCATCTTACTGAAAGAATGTATATAAACAAAAGTTTTAACACTTTTCGAAATTATTCCACAAATACGTTATATTTCAGACATCGACTGCATATATCAAACTTGAACAATATAAGTTAGCTAATTTCTAAAACATGTACCTAATAAAAAGTACTTTCGAGGTTAATAGAGATGGGCGGTGGGTTTTTGTCTTTTCTGCCCAATGGGTTTTAATCGGGCACAAAGGATTTAAATCGGGCAGAAATGGATTTTTGCCCATTTTGGCGGGCATAAATGAAAATTACTACAAATTACCTATATTTTGTTTGCAAAACTTCATTTCGAAAATATTAAATGACGATTACCAGGATAAAATCATAAACAAACATAGGTCGGGGTCAACTTCGATTCTCGCTTTTAATACTTTAAACTTTCTTTGCTTAGTTATGAACTGCAAAAAGGAAAAAAAGAAAATCCTGAGATTGTTTTATTCAGTGAGTGTCATCAACTTACCTACAGTGTGTAGGCAATGTCAATGTCAGTGTATGGATACATAAATTGATTACTTAATAGGTCAGTTACATTCGCGGCTTGCCTCGTGGCTCGCGCGGTCGACTCCAAAGCAGGGATTTTTTGGCATGAGTATGCGAGGCGAGCCACGCGCGCGCGCCTGTTCACACCCTCGCCTCGCTACTCACCGGAATATCTCTTTCTGACAGGAGTTACCAAACAGAGCAATACAATAATCGAACTTTTTTTTTTTTATCCTCCATGGGGAAATGCCCGCGCATACCTTTCTGTCCGGGGAGACAGGTAGGTTATGTGGGACTCGAACCCACTAAAACCCCCTGGTTGTTCCCTCCACGCGTTGGCGGAGATTGTCGGGGTTGGGGTGACAGTCGCCGAGCCTCCGCCCGCGTGTATCCTTTGGACACTCCCAGCGGAACGTCAGTTCCTCTATTCACTGGAGGTCCTCATTGGACGATATTTATTGTGTTCCCTGATTCTTACAACCTTGGCCTCTTCAAGGCGAGATAGTGAATAGCCATTTCCTGGGCAATCATGCAAGCAACACCTTAGACCACATCCTGTTTGTTAAGCACGATGGTGATTGGTGGTCAAACGCTTGCCCAATTATTATAAAAAAAAAAGACCTATTCGTCTTTAGATAGGTCTTTAAAAATTACATTGAGGTTCCCTAAACTATTTTTTCTCAAGGTCAACTCTAACTTTTAACGAAAATCGGTTCGAACGAAATATAGTTGGCAATTTTAAAAATATAGCACATTTTCCAAATGGAACTGAAATTAAAGAAAAAATTGCATCGGTCTTTAAAAATTACATTGAGGTTCCTAAAACATTTTTTTCTCAAAGCCAAACATTCGAAAGATGTACACTTCAAAGGTAAAAAAAAATGCTGTAGATATTAATAAAAACTTTCAACGAAATTTTTGTAAGCAATTTTAAACATATAGCACATTTTCCGCGAATATAACTTTCTCATTTTATACAAACACTATGAAAACCAAAGTTATTTTTGCAGACGAAAATTAATGTTAGTAATATTTTGACTTGCGCGTGACCCGACCCGCACTTGGCCGCTTTTTTATCGTTTGATAATCCCTACATTATTTTCAATGTACAAACATTTAAGTTAAGTTCGTATTTCACCTTGCTGTAGCTTCTTTTGTCACCGATTAAACACTGAGTATAGGAAACAAATTAATTTAATTTCTGCCCGGCATTTATTAAAAACGCCCGGCATTTATTGGGCAGAAATGGGTTTTAATCCAGCGGTGGATTTTAATCCGGGCGTTTACCCATCCCTAGGTTAAGTACGGGCGGTGTGTTTACAAACATTCTTTCCCTAACATGGCTGAAGACAATACTATTATAAGTTTGTTTTATTTAGTGGTTATATAATGGTTGTACGACATAAGTGTTTCAAAGTTTGCAAAATATAAATCAAAATGTTGAATGTAAAAGAGGAGCCATCAGACTTATTCATTCAATTTAATAAAATTGGTATTACAATGATCGTTTACCAAACCACAGTAAATAAACTAATTAATTCTCGTGGTCAGAGGGCGCTTCTAGCGTGATGTTGACATCGCCAATTATATGTAAGGTGAAGAAGGCTTAATGTGCCATGTAATTCACTGCCGGGTATTAAAACTTAATGGTGTTGTGAGATCTAGATAAAGAAATATGACAAACCTATGTTTGAAAAATAAATAAGTACTATGATTTTTTCAGAAACATGCTTGGAAATTTGAGAATTATTTTGACAAACTTCTTCGAGATAAATTGTAATTGCTGTACTGGCCAAATACATGCGAGCAGCGGCCGGCATAAGTTGTATAAAAATGCATATCTGTCGTGGCGTGGTTTAGCGGCCAAAAAAGTTACACAGTAAACTCATATCTATCGTGTAATGAAACATAGCAGCCAAGGAGGTAACTTATCAAAGGTTTTATCTAAATTTCGAACTGGCCTGCAAATAGAAAGCTGTTAATTGAAAAAAAAAACTGATGAATACTTTAACGCGGGAAAAATTATTATTGTTAGTTATTCGTCATTTTATTTAAATTTCCGCGGATTATTGGAGAAAAGCCTTGGCCACAACTAGGCATTGATGGACTCACGTATGTGTGCCTCGGTCTCGGCTCGGCCCACATTCACACGGTCGTCCATCAATGCCTCTTTTGCTGGCCGCTGCAGTAATGTACTATAAGCTGCTGTTAATGTAAATCAAGTGTTGTTATGAGGTGACGAAAGCTATA
Organism: Chrysoteuchia culmella; assembly: GCA_910589605.1. Lineage (NCBI taxonomy): Eukaryota > Metazoa > Arthropoda > Insecta > Lepidoptera > Crambidae > Chrysoteuchia > Chrysoteuchia culmella. The sequence continues at coordinate 20,243,540 of OU342654.1, read as the reverse complement.
AATATAAATAAATAATTAACGAAGTTTGGAAAACCTTTTAAAACCCATATAGCCCAGCATTACTAATTATTGACAGGTAGGGCTTTGTCCGTTTTTACGGGTATTTCTTAACATTTAAGTTTTAGTTAGTTATCCTTAATATGCACAGTCGAAAGCACACATAAGTTTCACTACTTAAATGACATAATGCCATAATGTTTTTATAGCTTACGTAAAGTTGAACTGTGCTCTCAACCGTACAATAATTTGTACGATCAATGGTAACTACGGCTCATACATACGTCTAGTTCCTTCCGGCAATTAGGCTTACTAAGGAGTAAGCTTAAAGTTGGATTGGAGAAATTTGACAGTTTTGTTACCGGAAAGCCTGACCTGTGGCCCTAACGCGTATGTGCCGTCGGCATCTCTGTCGACTTTATTTTGACATTATTACTGAAAAACAATTCAAGATTTGGCTTTCTGCCTACAAAATATTCACAATATACTTATGATTTGGCTTTGCCTTGTTAAAATTGTAGAAAGTCTTAATAGAGCCTTAAAATATGTACTTTACTTTATAGTTCTTTAAAATTATGGCCGCGCAGTTGAAACGGTGACAACCGCGCGAACACAGGGATACCCTATGAATATCTGCGTGACCGAGCGGTTCTCCACGTTTCGACTGCGCGGCCACGGTTAAGCCCTTACAACTTTCTGAATATCGGTTCTACAAATTTGCGGTTTTCTTTATTAGTTTTCTACAAAATCCTTCGTAATGTTGACGTAGTCGTTTTTTTCTGAGACACTGTGGCCGAGCAGTCGAAACGGACACAATACTCGACTCTTGTGTGTGACCAAGACAGCGCTATAGCATCAGCGATCGCGTGTGAAGAGTTGCGGCCATATTAGACAAGTCGACGCCACTTACGCGGTAGGGCTGCTGCTGCTGCGGACCGTACCAAACTGTGGCTGTACCGCGCAAGTAGCGTCGGCATCGAAATCGGCTTCATTTGACAGATGGATGTGACGACACATTGCTGCTTCTTTTTGACACAAATAAAAACTTACCAAAGACAAAGAGCAATATGTCACATCCATCATGAAGTCGATGTCGATGCTGACGACACTTGCGCGGTACGGCCTCTGGGTTGAACGAAATAACTAACATATAATTATTATCACGAATGTTATAAACTAAACATTATTGTGTGTAATATTTGTTGATTTACTGTTTGCAGTATTCATTGAGACATTAGTCGGTCTTCAATAAACAATTTTGCCAAAAGTCAATTTAATGTTTTATTTTTAGAAATTAGTTAAAATAGCTTATGAGTACGTGTCGTGTACGTGTGTGTCGTTCATTGTATACTAATGTACACTTGAATTTTGACTTGATTATCTAACTCTGTTGCTAACAGATTTTGATTGAAATTTATTGAAAGTGCAGTTACATTGAAAGAAAGAAAGAAAGAAAAGTAAGTTTATTTGGGACAAACAAAAGACAGTACAATCGAATATAAACAAAAACACATAAAATACGAAAAACCGTTTGTCCCAAAACGGTCCCGACTCAGCATAATGCATGGCTTTTGGTTAGCGCTGATCTTCCGTCGGTACCGTTTTGGTAGGACTGCGAGCCAAATTAACAGCAAGATAGTTGCCACATTGATTTTTACTAAAACAGCAATGTGGCTGCACTTTCAATCAAGCGTTGATAGAAACAAGTTACATAAACAGGGGGCTGTTCTCTTGGGAATATCGGGATCAAATGTATTCTGTAAAAAAAAGTCAGTGTGTAAATAAACATTCTTTATTACGTAATACATATTGCCATTGAAAATACACCGGGCGTACAAAATATATTTCAGTTTCAATAAGCTCATAACAGGCCGCGATGGTCAACGTAAATACGAGTGTTCATAACACTTCATTAAAATATATGCAAATAAATTGTGACATCACTACGCGCTGCTAGCACTACAAGACAGATAACGCCCCATAGATCATGCATGTTAAATTGTAGTCACGAACCGGGATTGTTGAGCCACTAGCTTTCATCCTAAATTGGTTGTGTTACACGAATGCCGACATATTTCGTTATTGAAACGTCACCATTAAAAACAAATATACAGTGGTGGTCACATAATTAACGACACTAGCCGATTTTCATACAATCGAGGTAACTTTGGAGCCTTGGTTCTCTGCCAAGGATTGACCAAGCTGTAATCTTATGATGGCCATCCAAGGAATGAATAGAGGAGATCCAGATTGCTATACATACCCAACTGATCTGATCAACATTCGTAAAGATGTAAGGATCAGAGTTTTCAGTTTCAGAAATCCCATACATTTTTATGCTATATTTACGTTTTTTTAAACATATCCATACATATCTCAAAATGTTGTTTATATCAGTTGGGTGTGTATAGCAATTTGGGTCTCTTCCATTCACTCCCTGCATGGCCATTATGAGATCACACCTCGGTCATCCTTGGAAGAGAACCAAGTTACCTTGATTATATGAAAATCGGCTAGTGTCGTTAATTATATGACCACCACTGTATATAGAATAGTCGTCGTCGTCTCAGCCACATGACACCTACTGCTGGGTATAGGCCTCCCCCAAGGATCTCCACGACGATCGGTACTGCGCTGCCCGCATCCAGCGGCTTCCCGCGACCTTCACCAGATCGTCGATCCACCTTGTCGGGGGCCCCACGGAGCGTCGTCCGGTAGGCGGTCGCCATTCCAGAACCTTTCCGCCCCAACGGCCATCGGTTCTTCTCGCTATGTGTCCCGCCCACTGCCACTACAGCTGAGCAATCCTTCGAGCGATGTCAGTAACTTTAGTTCTCCTGTTCTATACTTTTTATAGAATAGTAAGTAACCCGATTTGCATTACACGGCCAAAATGGCAAGTGGCTCAACAATCTCGGTTTCTACAATGGACGAGCACATAAGTTTCATGAAAATTATGACCGCGCTCTTATTTTGTGCGTAATTAAGAGCGATTTTCGAAGAGCAACAACCTAGATGCGCCGCAAAGGTGGTCTACCGTGAACTTTAGCGACTGTACAGTCCCTACGCGCACTGGGGCGGGTACGAATCTTGCCTAGAAAAGAATAGAAGGCATAGTTGCCTATCGGTTTTTAACCTCTCGTCTGTCGGGATTCCAGACACAATACAAAATCAATAGGCTATTTGACAATGCGAAAAATAAAGTGTCAATTCCTGTTATCAGTATAAATTATGAGTTTAAAAATGGTTTTTTCTTTACTCCTCCTCCTCAGTCGTTCACTCTTGGCAGAGTGGTCGTGGTTGACGACGACAAGCACAGGAACCATATGCTCTGAATTGGTTTACTAACAGATTTTTACGGACATTGAGTCTGTAGTACCGCGATGTAGAAAGCAACGGGATACTACTACATTATTAATTCCCACGAGAGTTTTTCTTTACGTAAGTTGAAAATAATTATAAATTTATTTAAAAATCCGTAAATAAAAATGCATTTTTAAACGTTTTGTCACGTGACACAAAACGCTTCTGATTCGTCGAGTTTATAATGACGTCACCTGCTTGTAAACCTCGTTTGACTACGTATGTGGATGATATGCAGAGTACAGGCAAGTTGAAAAAAATATTGAATTTTAATTTTGATATTTTTCAGCAAATATGTACCAGAATTAAAAAAAAAACTTCTTTTACTGGGTTCCTTAAACTCCACTACATAATATAAAATGGATTTTCAAAACCTGTCAAATAGCCTCTTGTATCTTGCGTGGATCTACGTTCCGACATTCAAAGGGTTAGACTAATAAGACTAAACTCACTTAAGTACGTGCATCGTTAAATAAAATGTGAGTAAGAGTTTACCAGGAGTTTACTGTATGCGGTTTATTTAGGGGTATTATCTGCATTACATATATAGAAGGGACTACAATTTTAACACATTCCCAAGACTTAGGAACTACTCAAAGTCGAGTCGATTGTCAACATATATAACATCAAGTATTTATTACATTTATTTATTAATGTAAAACACGTATTATGAATAATGGTAAGTATATTGGTAAACAAAATGTTTCAATATTTGAAATCACTTGTGTTAGTACCAAAGATGAATAAATCGTGTAGAAACAAACTTTTTGACTTATTTGAAATAAAAAGATGCAAAGATCCTAGAAATAATAAAATACGTAGACTCAAATGATATGTTTAATCTAACCTATCACAAAAGTCTGTTTTGAAGTTTACAAGGGTAACCATTATGTTTACTCATAAAATTTAAAAAAAGGGTCTACTGCAGAATACATTGAAACCACACTGCAAACCAAATAAGTAATAAAAAAAAAGTAGTGCTTGCTGTCAGTCCGTTTCAACACGATTTAAGCATTATAATCGAATAAGTATTTCGATAATAACTTCACATAAGTACACTTAACCATTAAGTTATTGACAATAATTCTTAAAAGTAAGCAACGTTATTTTTTGTAGTTAAAAACCAGAAAGAAGTTTGTTCACGAACAATAGAAAGAATTAAGGATTGAGGTTTTTTCTTGTCTTACACTGAAATCTAATAAAAGGAAAGTAAAAGCTTTGGCTACAAACGATAACGTCATTTATTACGTACATTTAATTGGCCAAGTCAAAAATAATATCTTTAAAATGATTCCTTTATCATCTAAGTTACACAGTTGTAGAAATGAAAATGACGGTTCTAAATATCAGTACACCATATTCCTTATAACTCTTTTGAAAAGAAATGATTACTAAAAAATCAATGTTATTTATACAGTTTCACAAAAAATAAGTCGAGATGTATTTAAAAATTACTTTAACTTAAATACTGATTTATTGAAGAAGTAGCACAATTTCTAAGGCCCCAAACTCGCCAGTGCTGGCCGTCATATTTTACACAATTTTGATTTACTTAAAAGCATTGGCACAAGCAACGAGTATTTAAATTTATTTCTAATTAAAAGACTTAAGTATTTAGAAAATCATTAAATGTAATACTTTTGTATTTATTAAGTGTTTTAGCTCATAAGTGTATAAAATAGCCAATAAAACAATGCAAAAGATCGCCAACTGGGTTTGTGGTATGCATATAACTGGTATAACTAGATACTGAAACAGGTTGGCTTATATACAGGGTGGAAAAAATCTATGGGCCCCTGGAGTGAAACTACCTTAAACCCTTTAGTTAACTCATTTTACTGAAAGGAAACATTCCTTTATTTTTTAAAAGAAACACAACTGCATTGGCTGCATGGCCCATAGATTTTTCCACCTTATATATAATTTTGGAAGCACAGGATTAATTAACACAATTTAGTATATGACATAATAATATCAATTTATGTTTAAAAACGCCTACTACCCGGGCTATCTTTATGTATAAGAGATGAGTTCCCCATGAGATGACCACAGATAATATAATACGAAATTATTCAGTATATCAAGGTTAATCTATTAGAGAAAATCTAGTTTTAAAAAATGACTTTTATATCTAGCACTTTATTTAATAGCTAGCATACAACTTACCTAAATTTCAACTAAATATATAAGAAATAAAGAAAAAATTAAGTACTAAATTAAGTGTTAAAAATAAAAAATGATTACATTAAATTCAATATTAAATATCTCATTCGGGAATTATTAAGCAAATTTTTTGAAAGTGTAGAATCATTTTTAGTTAGAAAGTTTAGTGAAAAGCAAAACATAAATTGCTTTTTGGTATTCACAGTCTTAGTTCCCTTAACAATAGTCAAGACGGTTAGAGCCCAAGATTTCTTTTTCGTAAAAAAATATTGTCACAAATCGTATAAAAATATCCGACCAAAATTTTAGGGACGCAATATTTAGTATCTAAATGTTTTTATCACAGCGTTATTTAATAGGAATATAAAAATATATGGAAAACTGAGCTTTTCTTTATAGGAATTTTAAATAAAACGGTTTCATCTAGGACCGTTATACCGGAACATATTTCCTTAACATTTGGAACGCAACGGTCGACAGTAACGTCTAACGTCTAGAGGTGTCTTATAACATTATGTATCGTTTAATGCAGTCATAGCAGAAGCTCCTTGGGGAAGAGATTCATTGCAGCGTAGTCTTCGAGGACCTGTAAGTTTTAATTTAGTAATTTAGGTTTGTAATGTTATAATATGATTACAAATAAGGGGAAACTTAGTAAAGTAAAATATCAACAAACGATAACATATAGGAAAAAGTGTAAATATCTTTAAAAATAAATATTAAATAAACTTGTTTTTGCCACAGACAAACCCTAAAAGGTTTTACAATAGGTCGAATTTTATACGCATCTAAAATCTATTAAAAAAAGTGACATTTAAAACACCTATAACTGTAGCTATTCCCAAACTTAGAACGCATTCTAATACTACTAAATTGTAGAGTGATAAATCAAGCAAATAATTTACGTTGAAATATGAAATTTTGTAATCAATCGGGTTATAGAGGCCATATTTACTCTCGATCAACTCGTTCGAGAGGTCCATTAAATACTTCATTCGTTGAAATGCAAGTTCTCAATCAAATCGTTAAGGGGAATAACATTCCTGAAAATATTTTATTTTGTCCTATCATCACTATTATCCCCGGTATTATTATTCAGAAACGATTCGTTTTGTATTTTTTTCTTAAGTTATGGCTTCTTCCGTTTTTTCACAGAAATTCCGCCGACGTCTCGTAGTGAAAGAGACACGGTTTTATAGAAAATTTGCCCGGTGAAAATAGCACGTTTCATGTTTCCACCTAGATTTTCTTTGTGGTACCCACGGTCAAACACAAAACGACACTCGCATCACAATACATATTCCGTACAATATTACCACAAAGTGGATTACACAAATGTTTACATTATATTCAAGTACATATCTACAGTTTATTTTAATAGTTTATTTAATATTATATTTTTTAATAAATTTACAGAGGAGAATTAAGCCATGCCTATTTGACAGCGACAGGAGGTAATTACAGTTGACAGGACGAGGAAAAGAAGATGGCAGAAATGTCGTACAACGACGGATATTTAGCGCAATCAAACAAGATATGGGAGGAAATTCTCGCGCTTTCGACATCTCGAGTTCGACATTTTTTGGACCCATAAATCTTATTTTGAAAATAAAGGATTGTCAAAGATCATTCAAACTTTAGTATTTTGACCGTAGTAAAGATTTAACTCACATTTTCAATAAATAAATTACGGTTTGAAAAAGGCGAATGCGACATATCTCAGCGCCAGAATTGCCCCCATGGTTAGCCGAACCTTCGTCGAGACCACATTTACACAGCGAACTATCTTGGATACGGATTTAGTTGAGAAATACGGGAGTGGTAACATTTCCAAGACGTAACCGAGATATGGTTGACACGGTATGCCTTGGTAAGTCGCGGAATTTCCAAAACGACTGATTCTTGGAAATGATAATCTGAAGGGATCATCTGTAATGACGTCTAACAACTCTGGAATTATGTGTCCACTCGCTGACTGACCTGCAGCAGCAGGTCGCAGTGGCGGGCCGCAAGATGTCCCGCAGCTTGGCCCCGCTGAGGAGCCGCTTGTTGAGCAGAAGCTGGGCGCCGGCGCTGTTAGTGTCGTTAGTCTCACCTGCAGCAGCAGCTCGCGGGTGGGGCGCGCGGTGGCGGGCCGCAAGCTTTCCCGCAGCTTGGCCCCGCTGAGGCACAGCCGCTTGTTGAGCAGCAGCTGGGCGCCGGCGCTGTTAGTGTCGTTAGTCTCACCTGCAGCAGCAGCTCGCGGGTGGGGCGCGCGGTGGCGGGCCGCAAGCTTTCCCGCAGCTTGGCCCCGCTGAGGCACAGCCGCTTGTTGAGCAGCAGCTCGGCGCCGGCGCTGGGCTCCAGCGGCGTGTGTTGCAGCCCGTAGCGGCGGCAGATCTCCGCCCACGCTGTTAGGTGCTTGTCGTTCGCTTCCTCCGCCACTGACGCTATGTCGTTCTGATAAAAAAAAACAACTATATAGAACGATGAACTCGTTTCCTGAATACCGACGTTACTTTTCTCCGAGTGCGAAATACATTGCTTTGACGAATAACATAAAGAAGGTGACGGAAACCACAATATCTTATGACGAATGTAAAAAAAGTTAATTGGCAACATTAACCTCTCGTCTGTAGGGATTTCAGACACAATAGAAAATGAATTGTGTCTCGCGTAGATCTACGTTCCGACAGTCAAAGGGTTAATCTCAATGTTAGTTGGACGAGTGATTTAAAAGTTGTGTGAATGTTTGTGTGATACGATTGCATATAAACAGTGACATAGAAGAGAGCAATTAAACTTAAAAATAAGAGCAGACTCACCTTAGCCAACGTCGAAATGGCCGTTCCATAATAATCATGGTTGATCTTGAATATATCCGACACCAGTTCAGCCAGGTCCCCCTGCGTGGTGTCCGCCTCATCCACCACGTTGTAGATCTGTCCCCGGGCTGCAGGGCTTCGCCCCAGGGTCCAGGCGGCACGGCACACGTCCAGGACATGGACAGTGTTCATCTTGAGATCAGCCGTCCATAGAAGCTTCATGGTTTCACCGAGATGCTTGTAAATGCCGCCGTAGAGGAGTCGGGGAGCTAAAAAAGGAGATTTTAGGTTATTTAGAAAGAAGTGAGGGGTTACGTACGAGTCTAATACCTCGCGGACATTCCCATAATATATCTATACTAATTTTATAAAGAATAGTAAACGCTCCTTGGTTCACGAAGAATGATGAAATCCATGAATACCTTGAAATGCCCACTGTAGCAACTGAGATCGAGCTATATCGAAAACGACACAAAGATCGCCTTCATAATCATCACTGGTGGTGAAAAGACTAAAAAGGGGCCACATAATTAATTACGAGGAGCGGTGATGACCGCTTCACTATAATCGTCTACATCTCTCATCAAATTCGCCTATAGTCTGGCGACCGATTGCAAATAGTTAAAAAATAATAAGAGAAAAAAAAAATTATAAAGAGGAAAGATTTGATTGTTTGTTTGCTTTAAATAGGCTCCGAAACTACTTAATGGGTTTGGATGAAATTTGGTACACAGATAATAGATAGCCTGGTAATGAACATAGGACAGTTTTTTTAACAATATTCCCATGGGAACGGGAATTACGCGGGTGAAACGCGAGCGGCCGCTAGTGCTTAATAAAAATAAAATACGCAGTTTTTTATTTTCAGTTCAAACCTAAACTAACCAACTATACCTCTTAAATTTTTGCTGGATTAGGGTTTAACCTAATAGACAGCTTCAGTCTCAGCTCCACCTTGTTCTTCATGCGCGCCTCCACCGTCTACGGTTCTATAGGATCCTTACTTATGGGGCTTATCGCGGCATCCACCGTCCCACGTCTGACGTATGGTTTGACTGACTGGCAATCGCATGACAGGCCTAGGCCAGACAGGACTGACAGATGACGATTAACTGGCGACCAAGACTCAGTGATTACCTTTTGACCAAGACAACTCTATCTATCTTTTATGAACAACGTGGAGATTCTTAGGCTTCATCATACCTGATGTTAAGTATTGATGAGGCTGAAGGTGGAAGCGAGCCTCTCCCGGAACACAATAATGTGTTATGGCGTCAGACTTAGATAAGATGGTGGTTTAGAAGCACCAACCCAAAGACTAGGGCAAGGATAGTCTTACGACGACTCCGACGACCAGACAGGGCTGTTGGATTGTGGTATAAACTTACTGAGGCTCCTCCTATCGCCGATGCCGTAGGTTATAGCGGGTCGCAGTATTGTGTAGTTGAGTTCAGGTTCTAGCTGCTTCAGCTCCTGCTCCACCTTGCTCTTCATTCGCGCTTCGACGGTCCAGGGCTCTATAGGATCGTCTTCCTTATGGGGCTGTTATACAAAACTTTGTTGTTAAAGAGGTTGCTAATTAATTATAGTACCTACGAAAAAGTCACATCAAGATTTACATCATTTACTGTCGATCTTGAGCACGTCCTAATTGCGTAAGTAATTAGAATGCAAATTATTTCTATAAAAAGCATCACTAACCTTGTCGCTGCTATACATATGGCCACTAGAGATCTCGACAAGTCGCGGGACCTTCAAGGCAGCGCAGCGCTTCGCCACGTTGGTGCTGAGCGTGATGATGCCCTCCGCGTACACCGCCTCCGTCTGGCCGACGCGCGTCTCGCCCGCGCAGTTCACCACCAGACCCCATAGCTCCCCGTCGCCAGGGTCCAGGGCTGATGCGCATGATGCTATAAAATTGGATATAAGCTATATATTTGAAGAAACAACTTGCCTCAAACTGAATTAAAAGTGACTGGAACCCGCGACCTATAGCTGTCCTATTTTCGCTTCTGATTTTTAGACCAGAAATTCCATCAGAAATGTGCAACTATGTTCCTATGGATGTGTTTGATATCTGCTAATCATATTCATTTGTTAATATAAATTAGCACAGGTGAGAACGGGTTCAGCTAAGCTATGTTTTTATATGTAAAGATGCGTGCTTCCCTAGTCCCTACTGTCGATAAGTCGCACAGCTCTACCTCGCGGTGGAACATCTAGGAAGATCCTCTATCCACAATGTAAACATTTTGATAAAAACGTTTATAGAAACAAAGGTGACATTATGCTGCCTATACCAATTCAAATGCTTAGAAGACTATGTTCCGGCAAGTTTAGACCTGGCAGACCTTTTGATCTATTATCAGGGGCATCTTGGCTATAATTTCGCGTTTTGGTCCCATCAGGGTACTCAATGAAGAAGGTACAGCTTGTCGGAAGGGCATATTTTTGGGCTCTGCCAAGTACTTCCGGCAGGCTGCGCAATGGGAGACCTACTTTTTTTTACATAATTAGTCAATGGTTAACGCTTTCTTTTGGGAACTAATGAGGTAGGTTTTACTCAACAAAAAAAAAAAGAAAAAATCCATGACCCGGCAGGATAGGCCCTGGCAGACCTGTTTTTTTTTACGTGTTTAAGTGACGAGTGTGAGTATTGGGGTACCAGATGAGGTAGGCATTTTTGGGCCCTGCTCTTGTACTATAAAGGAAGAGGATTTAAAGCAGTTAACGATAAGTCAACTAAACAGGTACTGTAAGCAAGCGCACAGGAAAGTCAAGGGTCCGTCACCGGTGTGGTGAAAGATAACCCGCCTCCTCTGCTTTCAGAGTATTTGGGGAACTGGGTCAAATGGTTACAGCTAGGGAGACTGATCACTCGTCTGGCTTCGCTGGCGTCCCCCCTCCAAATAATAATAATCATTCTCGCCTCGCTACATAGCTTAACATCAGTGGAAAAGGTCACATAGTTTCGTAGCTTAGCTTCACATCCTCGTAGCATAGCTGCATAGTACATATCTGGTGGAAAGGCAGCCTTAAAATGTTGTGTTCCAATTCTAATGTATCAGCAAAAGGGGCAAATTCATAAATGTAATAATTGTTAAGTTCAATCAAACTTAAAACTCCTATATAATTTATGATTATCAATTCATCAAATCCGAACCGGATACCGGTGTCCAAAAAACAATGGAATATCTATTGTGTCTCATAATACGAGGCCTGAAAAGTTAAGAATAATATGATTTAAAAGCTTGACAACTTTTATAATTTTTGAATTTGAATTACAATAACTTGTTTTTCAGCTCCTATGGTCAGCATTGGACTTGATTTGTATGCATATCACTTGCATGTGCACTTGGCATACAATGGTTTACTGTATTTGTTGATACAATTCGATATTTAACAATGCACTGCCTATGAACCATTCATATCACACAGAATTAATCTGAAGTGAATAGAATTTATAATGGGCTTCTACTTTATCTAAACTACCTTTGAAATCGTAAACACTACTTGCAAGATTTCTCCAATATACTGAGTGTATGATGATTAATGTAAAAAACATCAATGGTGATAGGCTAGTATTGAGGTGATGAGATGACACAATAATCACTGATCATGCGACGCATTACACATTACACGCGAGCAAATAATAATTATGAAATTCAGAAAATTTTGTAGAAGTGCTTTGTTATGGTCAACCATTTTATTACTAAAACTACAATTAACCTCACGCAAATTACTGCTCTACTATGAAAAATCATGTTATGATGTTTTTTTAAGATTATAATTGCAAATTAAGGGTTATAAAGATGTTTAGTTTATTGTCAGTTATGTAAACTACAGGCAGTGAATTGCAGTTTAAATAATTTTTATACAAAGTAAGCTTTATAGGTTTCATTTTACATAGTTACTGTTTATTACGGTAGTTAAATATTTTCAGATATTCAACTATTGTATCAGCTACTAAATTCTGTTCACATGAATAATTAAATAATAACTTGACACTATTGTTTGTGTGGTATAGAGTTTCAAACAACTACCTAATATGGCTACTGAATTATGAAATGCTACTAAGACAAATAGAGTTGTATAATGTACCTAAATCTATAATATTAAATCTTTTAGTGTGAAATATATTCTTGGCTGCTTATTCAATAATACACTTATTCAAGATTAATACCTACTTGTAACACTATAAATGTATAAACAAATATTTTTAATTATTAATTAGTTCCAGCATAGGTAACAATATAATGGAAATGAGTCACACAGGGTGATAAGCTATCAGCGCAGCTACCGAGGAGTCAATGACAGGATACTCTACCATTTATTGCTGCAACTTGTTTCCTTTTACTGAACTCTAGGTAATCTTATTTTTAAAGTTTATTAATATCCCTTCTTTACTTATTTTAATAGCTTTAGTAGAAATTAAGGGTTACAAAACCTTTTATTGAAATAGTTGGTAAAGTTTGTTCTACAATAATTTTGGTTTATAAATTAATATATTTATTAATGGCAAAGAATACCACAACAGCTTTAATTCTTCAAACCTGAACCGGACACCGGTGTCAAGAGAACAATAGAATATCAATTGTGTTTCATAATCAGGGCCCTGGAAGGTTAAAATACTTTTTAATGTTTTTATTTCTAGCATTTCCAAGACTTTAATCGAACTTTATATTAAAAACTAGACAGTTGAAAAAATAAGTATGACAATGTTAATAATTACAAGCTTGTTGGACTACTAGGACAAGAAAAGACTAGATGACTAGATAGTCTTGTTGTAAAACAGTTTCATAATATTTTCTTAATTGTGTTGGATAAAACAATGGAATACTTTATTAACAATCAAGAGAATGTAATATTTGCAAGGTAACACTAAACTATAAAGTTTGAAGTAAAAGTATAGGGCCTTAAGGTACGACTTGCATAATTCATTTATTGGCTTACCTTAATACTGAACACATTTGTGCTTGTATGGTTTCAGATAGGTACTTGAACAATCGCTTTGTATAGACTTACCTGGATTTATGAGATTTGCACTCTTGTATTCTACGCGGGGGTCTTCGAAAATTTTCGTATGATCCGCATTCAGGAAGGCTAGCTGCGGTGGAGTTTTGTCAACCACGCGAACACTGCTTACCAGGTCATTCCCGACCAGGAAATTCACCAAGTTCCGCCCGATAAAACCACACCCTGAAAGAAGTTCGGTAAGCTCAAAACTTCCAGAAACATGGCACGGTCACTTGATGACTAACACTACCGAAGACCGTTACGAAAAGTGGCGAAAAAACACTAACTTGATAATGGAGAAGCATGTTCAACTGATATGTATGCAACAGGTAATTAATGGAGTAGATTATAACTGTAATTACCTCCGAGCACAAGGACTCTCGGTTTTGAATTATCACCGGCAGATTCAGACATCTCGCTAGCTGTTCCACAACAGAAAAGTGAAATGAAAATTAATGACAGAACAGACAGCTGAGACAGATGACAGTTTGATTTGACACTTTGTCGAATGACAGTAGTCCTGTCTGGGTTGCTATAGTAAAAAAATAACCTGAGATATATTTTTTCTTTAACGACTCTTTTTACTATAATAGCAAAATAAGCACAGCCTTTGTCGAGTTTTTAACTGAATCTTAAAGTTAAGATTCAGTCAGTTCAGATTTCAATAGTTCTATTGAAATCTGAATATTTTCGATTAAATCGCTAAGGCTGGTTCAAGCATCTGCGTCAGTTGTCGTTGCTTGAAGAAATGACAGTCGGGGCCTGTTTCATAAAAGTTACTGATATTTTTAGCTAATTTTATTAGACTATTAATAGTTTGCATTTTTCTGTTTCATAAGCTTTTCGATAACGCTAATGAATAATATGAATTTCTTGTTTTTATTTTCTTAACATTTTTTTTTTAACCGTCCTTATTTAGGAGCATGATGTGGCAGCCTTTAATAGAATTTTACATTTTGCATGAACTTACCAATTGTCATTGTTAATCCTATGTATGATTCAATGTAATTTTCACTGGCAGTCCTAATAAATAAATAAATAAATAAATATGGGTTCTTTGACGTTACTAATATTATTAGACTACCATAGACAATTATATTTTTTTAGGTGAAAATTCAGTTAAAAATTAATAGTATCAGCACTGAGCAAGTAATCACTACGTTTTTAGTATCGGTACATAAGTCGAACATGGTTCAAGCATGGAAATTTTTCCTTAAATTTACCATTCTTCATTCTGTAGAAACGAATAGAACTCAGTGGCACAGTGGTTCTCGCGCTCGGCCTGCGATTGTAGCGGCTAAGCAACTTACGCAGTGGTTTAGCACGGGATGGATGACCTAAAATTTATTATTGCTTTATTTGCAGTCGTTAAAACCTACCAATCCGCATTGGGAGCGTGTGGTGGGGCCCCTTGCTTATTACCCATCCATTAAGGAAGGCCTGTTAGTAACAGGTTCTTACCCCAGCAGTGGAGAAGTGGGTACCTACATTAAAAATGCTTCACAAATTCAGTGGGTAAATAAATATATATTATTTTAATAAAACACATATATCGTCATCCGCCATCCATTCGATTCGAGTAAGTATAATAAGGACCTAATAGTTTCTTGAATTTCTATGTAAACTCCATAACATTCTCTTCTTCATTTGACCCTGAATCACTAATTTAAAAGTATTTTCAAAACACTAATAAATTTATATAATAAACTAGAATTTACTTTTTAAAAAATAGTTTCCGCCCGCGGTTTCACCCGCGTGGTGCCCGTTCTCGTGGGGATATTGGAGTTAAAAGTCTATCTTACTCCCCGTCTTTTTCTCCAACTCTATGCCAAAAATCAAGTCGATTGGTTGCTTAGCTAGGGCGTGAAGGAACGACAAACAAACACACTTTCGCATTTATATATTTACTAGCGGCCGTGCGCGGTTTCACCCGCGTGGTTCCCGTTCCCGTGGGAATTTTGGGATCATTTATAGCCTATGTTACTACTTGGGGTCTAAGGGTTCTCTATACCAAATTTCGTCAAAATCGGTCCAGTAGTTTTTGAGTTTATTCGTTACATACAAAAATACAAATCTTTTCTCTATATAATATTAGTATAGATTAATTATGATCGTTGCATTGATTTTACCTACTATAACGCTGGTGGGTAGGCCCCCCACAAGGTGGACCGACGATCTGGTGAAGGTCGCGGGAAGCCGCTGGATGTGGGCAGCGCAGGACCGATCGTCGTGGAGATCCTTGGGGGAGGCCTATGCCCAGCAGTGGGCGTCATGTGGCTGAGACGACGACGACTATAACAACTGTAAGAGCCAATGTATGTTTACACACACCTTTTACTATTCTCGGTTGTCTACTGAAGCTTCAGAGTTTTATTTTGATACTGTTTATATTAGGGTACTGAAGCCATAACTTTAAGTATATTTAAAAGCATAGGTTAGGTATAGTCCATTAGCTTAGCAAGTATTGATGGATGGTGTTTCATGGAGGTAAAGAATTAGGATATGAGAAATAACATGTAAAAAAGTAAATGAAACTCTTTTTCATGAAGTAATATTAATGTGCAACAAAGTTACAAAAGTTTCTTCAGTCACGTTCGTAACGCATCCTCGGTGTTTTTTTCTTTGTTACCGCCAGAGGGCAGAAAGTAGGACACTATTAATCCAGCTAAAACAAAATAATATAATATAAACTGCGAACATCAAAATGAATTCTCATACAAGTAAGGTAAGTATTCATATAAAGTTTCACCGCCTCTGTGGTAAAGTAATTATAACTAGTGGTAACAAACTATCAACCACCGGTAGGTATATTATGTACCAGTAGTACAATATTTTTAATAGTATTTGGTTTGGTTTGGTGGTGTAGTAGGATTTGTTATAAGTCCGCCCTTTAATGTTATATGCTGTGGCCTGGCATAGCTATCTTTTTTTATCAAGTTTGACGCCATATCAACAGTGTTTTCAGCATTGTTGTAGTCCGGCAGTAAGAGATAAGTTAGCCAGTTTTTCAGTGGTCGAGGATTCCGGGAGAAGCGCGCTACCTTCCTTCAGCCGTTATGAATACTTAACACATCAGTGGGCCTTGCTTTCCGTTTATTGTACAGTAAACGGGAGACATTTTGTATAAGAATCTATAGTTCTGCTACTGCCCACTAGAGGCGCTGTACAGATTCGCATAGTAAACGGAAAGAAAAGCTCATGGTAGGTCAAAGTCAAAGTCAAAGATTTTTATTCAAATAGACTTATAGATAAGTACTTTCGAATAGTCCAACATTTTTTTTCCCTACCAGCCATTCAGGACATCTTTTAACTGATAAGAAGAACGGCCGCAAGAAACTTATCAGCCTTAGCAGAAACAACAACATTTACAATGGAACATGTTGTTGCCAAACACAAATCTACAATCTTGAAATATATTTAATAAAAGAAGAAAATTTTCTCATACTCATATTAGAATATTTTCCTCTTACACTATTTACAATAGTATGTTTAATGTTGGTATCACATCCATGCATTTTGGTCTTTTAAAGGCCCACTGGTTACGAAGTAACTATTTGTAGAGTTGGAAGCTTGGGAGTGGGTGGGAACCTGAGCACTGAGTAATATCTACATTACGAAGGAAACCACGTTTGTACGTAAAAGCACCAAGGTGTCCATCTTGGAAGAGAGAGAGCGATTCAATAAACCATAGTCAAGTAAAGTTGTACAGACTAGATTACAAAACAAATACATAATCTACATCAACACTACACTATTTATTTATCTGTGGTTCTGGTACTACCCACTAGAGGCGCTGTATCCAAAGAGTATGTAATCACTTATCAGTAAACGGGAGGGAAGAAAAACTCATGGTAGTCACCCAAGTAGGTATAATGGAGGCTAAGCATCTCCCAGTTGTTCATAAAATAAGCATTTTAATTTTTTCTCTTACACGTGACCAGTGCAACATATCCAATGATCATAGGCGTGCAGTGTTCTCCCAAAAGCGTGGCGATGAGTTGCACGCTAAAGAATCCGAGACCTCGAGCAACCACTACTGAGAGACTAGTGGCCATTCCTCTGGAATAAGAGCATTATTAATTTAAATTACAACCATCGACACGTTAATCATAATCATAAATTTTTTAGGTGGGCACACAACACAGCTGATATTATATTAGCGACAAAGTTCTGACATTCTCAGGAAAATGCAGAACTGTTTTTTATGAGGCGTTTTAGGGCACGAGTTCAGCTAAAGACTTAACATACTAAACACAGTAAGAAAACTAAATAGACTACTTAAGCCTGCAAGTACAAAAAATATATACTTTCATAAAAGAAGCTACCTACTTGGTACAAAGAAATCATGATAATATTCACCTTAGATGAGTGGGATTCAACTCCACCAAGTAAGTGTTGACGTTGCCAAGTATCAGAGCTACGTAAAGAAACACGTAGAACAAAGCGATGCTGAACAGCGGAATTCTCACGAAGAGTAAAAGAAAGCCGCATAAAGCCGTAATCACGAACACCAGGAGAGTGGTGGCACGTTTGCCCAGTGGCCCCACTATCATCGACAGGAGGATGGTCAGGACGCCTGATGCGCCGGAGTAGCACATCACCGCGTAAAGGGTAACTGGCTGAATGACGTCCTTGCAGTCACTCGAAGTCTGAAAATGTTTTGAATTTTGTAAGTAGTAGTTTGAAACATCTAGGTAGGGTAGGACAGGTGGTTTCAACTAGGGGTTTTTATATTTTTAGGGTTATTGTACAGTCAAAAGCACGTACGGCTTTACATTTGCACTACGATAACTGCCGCTTTTACAAGCGACTCGCGACGTAAGGACGCTCTCAAGGTCAAAGTGTAAAGCCGTGCGTGCTGTTGACTTTACATTATGTTGTAGTAAAAGTATTGAAAAATGTCTGCGAAGTCTGTAAAGACTTAATTAAGACTATATAGCTAGGTAACAGTGATCATTAAATTAACTAGGTAGTACGTTTACTTCAGTTGTACCATTGCAGTAGAATTTAATTTTGCAGCTTTGCTTGCCACTTCGCAGAAAGTTTGTCCCATGGTGTCCTCTCCATCAAAATATGCATTAGTTATAGTCGGAACCCACATCGTGTAGCCGGTAGAACTGTAAATAAGTTCTGTACTATTTATCTATACTAATATTATAAAGCTGAAGAGTTTGTTTGTTTGAACGCGCTAATCTCAGTAACTACTGGACTGATTTAGAAAATTCTTAAACCATTAGAAAGCTACATTTCTCCCGAGTGACATAGGCTATATTTTATCCCGATATTCCCACGGGAACGGGCACCACGCGGGTAAAACCACGAGAAACCGCTAGTAAGAAACTAAATATTCACTACCTTAGTACTATCGTTCATAGTTATCAATAACTAGCGGCCGCCCGCGATTTCACCCGCGTGATTCCCGTTCCCGTAGGAATATTGAGATAAAAAATAGCCTATGTTTTAATCCGGGCTTTCCTTTATCTGTGTGCCTTATCCGAATCAGTTCCGTAGTTTTTACGTGAAAGAGAACAAACATCCATTCACTCATACATTCTCAGAAACTTTCGCAAAAGGTTATCGTCGTCTCAGCCACTAATACCCACTGCTGGGTATAGGCCTCCCCCAAAAAGGGGGGGTTTGTCATAATCGCCACGTTTGGCAGGCGGGTTGACGATCGCAGTATGGCCAAGTTTGTAGGAGACGCTGCTGCCCGTCTCCTGAAGGCAGAGTTAGTCGCCTTTTACGACACCCACGAGATGAGAGGGAGAAGTGCTATTCTAAGCCGACACCACACATATACAAAAGGATATATTATATAATAATAGGATAGGAAGGATTTTCAGCCCAAACAGGCCAGTGGAAACATCCGGACTTGCAAATGAGGGGGAGATTTGGACATAATTACCTATCACAATAAACAAAGAACGAAAGAAAGTCAGGCATTTACTTCTTACGTCATATAAGCACAAAGCAATATGTAATAGAGCTTCAGGGAATTGCTGAGTAATGGAGGTTTAAAGAGAGGAGCAGTTTGGTTCCAGATTCTTCGCAATATCAAGTGGTTGCTCTGATCTTGATGCTCACATTCATCCATGACCACCGAGGCCACCTGAAAAATAAGTATACTTCATTTGTACATTTGTTTGTTGCAATGGCAAATGTAAACATTGTAATACTTATTGTGGAGAAAAAAAAGTAATATTGTCATTATCACTGGTTTATTTCTTTGTAACTAAAATATTCTGATTCCTGCGGTAATGTAAAGCACGTCATAGGTATTACTTAAAACTATCACATTTCGCCAACTGAATATAGTTTACTTCAAAGTAGATCTTGGATATTTACCTTAAAATCTCTGCTCTTGCCATTGTTACAGCTGTGCATTCTGCCTAAAACTCTAATAGCATCATCTTCTCGACCTTCGCTGAGCAAGAATTTAGGGCTCTCGTGGCAGAACAGCAGACCTATTGATCCGAGGACTCCTGGCAGACTAATGGTCTGCAGGAGGAGCCTCCATGGGCGGTATTCTAGGGAAAGCCAGGCCACCGGTACGTGGAACGTCAGTTTAAATATTGGGAGGGCAATAACTGAGGAAGAACCAAAAAAAATATTAATTTACAACTCGACTTAGCTGTAGGCATTTATGTATGAAGAAAATAGTACAGATACAAAAAATATATACATTTAAAAAACTAAAAACCCGCCTGCATCAGAAGACAAGTCAACTGAAAAGATAGAAACAAGATCAAATATAAAAGGCAAATATAAATAAATAAATATTTCTTACACTCACACCAATTAATAGCCCCAAAGTAAGCACTGTAAGGATTGTGTTATGCGATACTAGGGTTACGGATATAAATACATATAATTCTTAAATAAGTATTTATGTGTCGAAATATATATAAACGTCCATGACTCAGGTACAAATGCTCCTATTATGTTGAACAAAATAATATTATATTTGCTTTTGGCTAGTTCTCCAACCGTAAAAAAATAGCGTCTGCCGTATATGGAGAAAACGCGTCGCCTAACTTGGACACATACATAATGGTGTCTACTTAATTTTATTATAAGTACATTTTTATGGAGTGTTACCTATTGCTTTATACGTGAAATTATGCGGATTATAGTGGTTAAGTAACTTCACTAAAGTCGGTCGCGGGGTGGGTGACCGAAAATAACAATCTTGAATAACTCTGTTAATTTCGAAGGCGTGTCACAAAGCCACATTGAAACATGACTGATGGAACTAAATCATACGCATCGGCTTCAAAAAGACTTTGCATTTTAATAGGTACTTTTACTTTTAGTTCTATTATAAAATATAGGTAAGTATGTAGGTACAAGCGAATTGAGAAACTTCGGTATTGAAGGCGATAAGATAATAAGAATGTAATTAAACGGTATCATGTGTTAAGTATTCTCTTCAAAAAGTTAGAGACTCAATAGCCTCTTCCTTTTTTGAATTTTGTTAAAAGACCGCCTTACCAAATTTTTTTCTGGGAAGGATTGCAAACGATGTTCCGGTTCTCACGCGAACGAAGTCGCGGGCACAGCTAGTTGATAAATAAAAAACACCAGAGCGATCAACTGAATAACGTTATTTTGGAGAAGTAGCCCTTTTATATTTGATCTTGTTTCCATCTTTTCAGTTGACTTGTCTTTTGATGCAGGCGGGTTTTAGTTTTTAATTTTTTTATATTTTTTCTTTATATCGTTTTAGCTATTTACCGGTCCTGAATATACCTTTTTGAAATCCTAACGATATCCTAATTAAGTAAATAATTCCGTCCAGCCGTTTGAAAGATAAGAGGTAATAAAGAATATACAAATAAACAAACATACATACTTCCTTCCTTTGCAGTGTCGGGTAAAAACTAGACATTAATCATTGCTCATCAAAAGTGGCGTGATACCTAATCCTATCCATAATTATAAATACTGCGTTGATTTTGCTGATTTGGTCTTACCCGTGTCGGATCACGGGTAAAGCTTGTTAATTAATACTTATATTTTTTTACGTAACACGGACCACAGATGATCAGCTGTGCGAACATGGTTGTGCTCGCCATGAGGAACATGAAAGGGCTTCGATATCGCTGCGGCGCGCTCTCGCCCAGTAGCACGTATGCTGCGGCATTTGCTGATGAGGTACTGCAATTTTAAAACTTGAGGTCATGTAACATTAGCTTTAAAGTCATAAGCTGCTTCTAAACGGGCCAAATTTTCCTGCAATTTCTGGCTGGCAACCATTGCTGACTCACGTTTACTTTATACGCTAGAGCAAGATGTGATGAGCAAATAGTTGCCGGCCACACATTTTACCAAAAAAAATATCGCGTTTAGGAGCACTATAAGCAAATACCTACGTCTGCAATAAGAGCTGGGCAGCATACGCTTTGCCTGACTGCCCAGAATGTGGCGTGAACCGTATTAGAAGAAGAAATAAGTAGAAAATCGTCATGTTAAAGTGACTCACAAACTTGCGGATAGGAACTTGAGAACGGCCAGCGAGGTGTATGTGGGGGCCAGGCCAGCTGCTAGGTTCAAGAAGGCGCCGACCGGCATCGCTGCAAGGAGGGTCTGGCGCCGACCAACCGTATCCGCGCATAGGCCCCAGCAATATGATGATATCATTACACCTGGCCAAACAAGTTAAATATTTGCTACGAGGTGTCATGGTAAAAGTGCTCGGTCTTTTTAGGGGACGATTAGTAAAATTTAGTTATAACCAATTATCTCAAGTAGGCACCGCTTTGGTGTTACTTGGCTTTTTTGGTAGTCGTTAACAAAAAAATATGTCAAATCTGTACCACGTTGCTAGTTGATGCTGCTCTTACAGCAAAAAAAAGGAGTGTGTTCTGTATCTTTTAAAGTTGTTAGTGGAGTTTGTTGCATCTTCGTAATGGTGTAGCTATGGAAGACAAGCTGTTCTTTTGTACCTTGCAACTCCGCATGACTGAGCCACAAGGGATATTATATATGGCGTGAGAGAACCTATATATGTAGGAGCCTAGCTGTTGCGTATTTACCAATGAGTGGCACAGCTGAGAGTAGACCCTGCTGCGCGGTGCTGAGTCCCAAGTCACAGGCCACTGCTGGCAGTGCCACGGAGAAGCCGAAAATGTCCAGATACATGGCTAGGATCAGCAGGCAGCATGTTACGAGCAAGCCAATGTTGTACTTGCCGAAACCTAAATAAAAACATGTGAGGATTGGAATTTTTTATCATATTTTAAGTAACAAGAACAGTCTGATGTTAAACAGAATACAAAGGTATACCTAGGTAATTAGGTCGTCGTCTCAGCCAAATGACACCCACCGCTGGTTATAGGCCTCCCTCAAGGATTCATTCCATTTGGGGGGGTTTGCCATAATCGCCACGCTTAGCAGGCGGGTTGGCGATCGCAGTATTGCCAAGATTTTAAAAGACGCTGCTATGCCCGTCTTCTGAAGGCTGTATTCCCTTAGTCGCCTTTTACGACACCCACGGGATGAGAGGGGGTAGTGCTATTCTAGGCCGACACTACACGGTAATTAGGTAGTCTTTACTATATTTACCTATATGCTTCCACAGTGTCATAACATATATTTTTAATTGCCATTGACAATTACAAAGTTAGCAGCTCGCATATTGTATGTTTTTCTTTTCTGTTTTTTTGAGGAGTATAGTGGCAATACTAGGTGTGCCTATGATGACGACGTTTTACAATAATAAAATTCTTACCTGTGAGTTCTAGTGCTTCGTCGAAAAGTATCTTTTTATTAGGCATTTTATTGTTATTACCTATCAAACTTTATGTTTTACAAAACCAATTAAATTGCTTTTGTAACCACAAAATTATTTGTCTCTGTAAATTTTCACTTTAAAATAATTTACTGTAAGGCCATTTTGCGACTTAGTGACTACCTGGCTAGGTACTTATATTGACTGAAGTGCATTGCTTAACGTATCAATGGATAGAAAATACTTGAACGTGCTGCATATCGTTAATGCACTATTATCATCTGAAGTCTACTTCAGCATTGTGCATAAATTACGAAGGTAATAATAACTATTTACAATTTATGACATTATCACTGACCATTCTCGCTATTTTGCTGTTTTGTGAAAACCGTAACACAACAATTACTTGGTAATGGTTCCTACCAAGTAATTGTCCGTAACAGTAACTGTACCAGTCCTTCCTTAATGTCTCATTTTCATTTTATTAATTTTAATATTTTCTTGTTAAGCGTTTCCCTAAAAATACGTAGGCTGTCATACTTACTGACTGTATGAGGATGCTGTTTAAATTAGGCTCTACTATGACTGCATTTAATCTTCCTAAGTATACGCCAACTGGAACAGACGAGTTACTGAGTCTGCAGTTCCAGTTTAGTTATGGGCGGTAAAAAAATAATTTGTAGTATGTACTGTACAGTCGGGGAACTTCTCGATTGACCAGTAGAATTTGTTTAGGGAGCTCTATTTAAAAAAATAATAGATATATAGAAAACGTTTATATCACAAATAATAGAAATTACCAGGTTTTTCATTTGATTAATCAATTGTTTCTTTAAACTTAGTCTTTTCCATGAAAACGTTCCCCAAAAAAGCGCTATTGATCAACCGGGAAGTTCCCCGATTGTACCATCGACACGACATGAAAGAAGGATTACCTTACTGCTAATTAACTATAACTGGATGAAATTTTTGTGCAGACAGCATTTAACTTCATCAACTGGTGACATTGGAAATATCCTAATAATTACTCAGTTTATAACTATTTCGAATCAATAAATAACCAAAACTATCGTCAATCCCCATCCCCACCATTAATTATTCATTATTAACATCACCAATTATTCATGATTTACATCACCATTTCTTATTTTATGTTGTGACGTAAACGATCTCGAGAAAGATAACTTTACTATGACTACCACTTGTTGCTTTTCTTAGGGAAATACGATTGCAGGTTGCCGGTAAACTCGCACCAAAACTCGCACCCTTTCTTAAGTGTTCGTCTCACTCGCACGTCTAGTAATCGATCATCTCCGCAAAAGCTATGCAATCCTGGTGATTCTGCTTAAAATGGCGGATCCGTCACCGTTTGACGGCGCCGGAACTTGCCGGAACGGACGTTGAGTGGTTTTCCCGCCGGGTTTTTCTATTATTTTAAGTGGTGACGTCATTGGTTACGTGATCCCATTTTTTCTATAATGCTGGTCAAATCTGGTGAAGCCACAGGTGGAGACTATCACATTCTCAATAAGTTTCTTTAGCTTTTCTCTCGCCTTCTATTTGTTTATAAAAGATTTTTCCACTTGAGAGAACAGTTGAGGTCTTTGCAGACAAGTTTTCCCGACATCTGAAGTACTAGGCGGACATGAAACATAAGAGACTAAACTATGTAAGGAATGCGACGAGGAGGTCATAAGATGTGCGAATATGGATGTGCGTTATATTTATTGATATCTCAGTCTTTATTTTCTATGAGCTGAGAATTCTGAGATGTCCTTATTAAACTAACTCTAAATGTTATATTTTCTGTATAATTACCTCGCATATTATTAATTACTACTAGCGTTGTTTAAATTAAAACCCCTTTCCATTCGGAAATTTAAAAGAACTCTTTTCAAAGTCAAATCTTTAAAATCCAATCTTAAAGGAAATTAGAAAAACATTTATCTATAAATGTGATTCTTTTCTGTAGCATTAGGGTAACTCTTATTTTATAGCTTCTTGGGTGCTGAGCTGACCGCTATTCGTAGGGTTAGAAAAATCAATATTATATTAGCGCATGCGCGAAACCGACCCTGTCTTAGCAACGGTGACTTACTCAGCGCTCCTGCCAGCCTGGTACCGCCGCCCACAAAACTGAAATTTTCCTGACCTCCTCCAGGTTTTCCGGATGTGGAAACCTTCAACTTCCGCTTTCTAGGGCGGTAAGAAGGCAGGAAGTGGTTACCGGTTTCAGCCTGAAGTGTCATTGTAAGTTAGGCGGAGAGCGCTGATTTTAGGTTATGGTTTTACGCGCAACTCTCCTGCGCAGAGCAACAAGTTGCACTTTGGTTTGGAAGACTTCTAACTAAAATGAAATATTAATAGGATAAACTACGATTTGTTAGAAAAGTTTATTGTAATTTTATTGATTAAGGTGGTACGACTTCCATACAAACAGACATTGCACAATTGTTGGTTCATCATACCTTAATAATTCATAAATACATGCACAACTAACTCGTTTCAGTTATTTGTTTGCGCGAAATAATAAAAAAAATGTACTTTCATACATAAATCACGAATAAACTAATATCTTATTATTTCAATAATTCTACGTATGAGTGTGTGACTTATCGCATTTATATACCTCATGTATAAAAGTACATTTTTTTTTAAATAATTTCGCGCAAACAAATAACTAAAACGAGTTAGTTGCACATGTTTTTATGAATTATTAATGTATGGTGAACCAATTAATGTGCAATGTTTGTTTGTTTAGAAGTCGTACCACCTTAAGTATGTACAATCGGGGAACTTCCCGATTGATCAGTAAAGTTTTTTTGCGAAACGTTTTCTCGGAAAGTATTAAGGTTAAAGAAAAAATGTATTATTCAAATGAAATACCTTTTAATATTCTATTATATCTATACTAATCTATGCTATTATAAAGAGGAAAGATTTGTATTTTTGTATGTAACGAATAAACTCAAAATCTACTGGACCGATTTTTACGAAATTTGGTATAGAGAATCCTTAGACCCCAAGTAGTAACATAAGCTATAAATGATCCCAAAATTCCCACGGGAACGGGAACCACGCGGGTGAAACCGCGCCCGGCCTCTAGTGTGATATAAACGTGTTCGATATATCTATTACTTTTTTAAATAAAGCATACTACTCGTAATAAAACTCTACTAGTCAACCGGAAAGTTTCTCGACTGTACCTACGTACATATTACAGTGAGACAAAAAAGGTGACAAAAGATCATTAGTGCTATAGCGCGCGATAAATCGTTCGGCTTATCATCAGGGGAAGGTTATAAGGACCACGGATATTGATTCTAGGCTGCAACAGCAAACGTACATCTTATGTTTTGGCGCGCACTGTTCATTGAAATAAAACAACTTTTACGGATATCAAACGCGCTATATTTCCACGAACTAAGTTGTAATTGTCCGTATTTTTAGGTTTTTTAGGGGTTTTTTGATTTTCCCGACGTTTCGGCACCTTTACAGCTGCCATGGTCACGGGATGCAACAGCAAAGTTTAGTTTTACTTTGTAGGTAAAAGGAACCTAATTAATTCAACAGTTTGTAAAAGGGAAGCTTTTTATTGTATCATTAGTAACTTATTTGTACATACATGATTGTCTAGTTGAATTAATCTAATCCGCTTGAGCAGTGCTAGTGGAAACTCTAGATTAAAAAGTCAACTAATAATATAAACTTTAAACTTTATTTCTTTCAATCAACTAAGTACTGTATCGTATCACCTACGATCTACACATTAGATTTTAATATTACACTTACGTACCATTAGCAAGCAATCTATTCTACGTCTAACTTACTTCATAATCAGTCATAGTTAGAGACCTCTCACCGCTTCGTATTAACAACACGTTTTGTACCTACATATATTTATAACATTAAGTACAATAAAATTATTACAACGTTACGATCACAGATGTAAATCAAGTGACTTAAGTCTCGCCGTTTACATTATCAATTATTTGTTCTGTCATATCTTCAATCATCTTCTACTAAAGTGTTGTGGTTATCGGGTGGAGGAATAGTGAGGTTCATACTGGTTCGTGGGTCTCGTTCTGGGCTGGTTCTACTGGTACCTCTTTGGTGGGTTTGTTAGTCTTCCTTCCCGGCAGGGTCAGGCAGAATAAGGAGTTCACTGAAAAGATAATTTATTTGTCATGTATGTACTCTGTGCACTCTGTTTGTTTTAGTAGTTAGTCTATGACCGACCGGAAATAAATATATTCTATTTTCATATTATTTATTACTATTTATATTTATTTCTTTCATTTTGCAATGGCAACGAGCAAAGCTAATAGTACGAGAGCTGGGCCCAAAAATGCCTACCTCATCAGGTACCCCAATAGGCTATCATTAGATCGTTAACCGACACTTAAATACGTAAAATATAAAAGGTATGCCAGGGCCGATCGTGCCGGGTCATGGAAAAATCTATATTTTTTTATGTATTTTTTTAGCCAAACCTAACTAACCATCACCAGGATCACTCTGAATAGCATATGGCAGACCTTTTGATCCATTATCAGGGGCATCATGGTTATAATTTGGCGTTGGACCCATCGGGGTACACGATGAGGTAGGTTCAGCTTATGGGTCTGCCAAGTACTTCCGGCAGGCTGCGACATGGAAGACCTACTTTTTTACATAATTAATCAATGGTGAACTGCTGCTAGCACTTTCATTTGGGTACTAATGAGGTGGGTAACTAAAAAAAACACGTCAAAAATATAGTTTTTTTCCATGACCCGGCAGGATTGATCCTGGCAGACCTGTTTCTTTTTACGTATTTAAGTGTCGCCTATCTAATGATAGCCTATTGTGGTAGGTACCTGATGAGGTAGGCATTTTTGGGCCCAGCTCTCGTACTATAAGAATTATATGTAGCCACGTATGATTTACGCTACTATGGCAGACTTGATGACGTCGAAACAAATCTGAATGGAAAGTAATATAACTGTAAATTCTTTTTTTTCAGTAAAATTATAACGAAAAACGGCAGTTCACTTCAGAGTTAAATAGAGAGCGTGGTTTCACAAAGTATAGATTTTGTATCACACATAATAAAACATTAATTAATAGGTAGTTCATTTATATAAACCAGAACAAGTTTTCCGAACAAAGCTCTACTAGTCTAGTCTACCGGTAACATAGTTAAGTTCACCCCCCATCTATTTCAATGAAATATCTAAAACGCCATTTGTCCAATTTTGAAAGTTTCAATAATTTTAATAATATATGAGTAAGTAATCTCATTATTACCAATGATGATCCCGCCGAAGAGATAGAAGCTGAGGCCGCAGTTGGTCTGCAGGAACACGCCGATGAGGTTGGAGCCGGCCATGGACCCCACGCGGCCCATCATCATGGCCAGGCATATCGCCATCGCCCTGGATAACAGGAACTTGGTGTAAGACCGTAGTTAAGTTACATTAACTAAGTAAGTAGTGGAATCATTTCAGACTTGGCCGTATTGTGTAGTAAAATGTTTTACTGGCTGAATTGTGATTTTTTACAGCAATACCACAGTAGTTTTAGTTACGCTGTGGTAACACTAACTGTGTGTTACCGGGTTGATCTAATATGGATATATTATAATGTTCCATTACTATGAGAATCTTCTTTGTATGTAATGGCGGTGCCCTTTTGGTTTCGCCTATGTCAAGTATACGTCTCGTTGTTTTGTTTCTACAGACGTAAATAGTCATCACTTCGCATTACTTAAGTCGACGACGGAATAGTGATGGGTGACATGACCTCTTTTGTTTCAAACTCTTTCGAAGGGACCACGTGCTTAACCGCCTCTGTGGTCTAGTGGTACAACCACCGCTATCAGACCCGGGCCCCTGGTTTGATTCCTAGCGGGAGTACATATTGTATTCGGTTTGATTGGTGGTAGGACTTGTTGTAAGTCCACCTGGCTAGCTATCACCATTTTATCTAAGTCTGATGCCATAACAACAATGTTGTCAGCATTGTTGTGTTCCGGCTTTTAAAGATAAGATAGCCAGTTCCTTAGTGATTGGGGATTCCGGGAGAGGCTCGCTTTCATCTTCAGCCTTATCTTAATACTTAACATCAGGTATGATGAATGCTAAGAGTATACCTGTACTTCATAAAAAAAACTCAAATTCTTATACTAGTAGGCCGACCGTGGTTTCATCCGCGTGGTTCCCGTCCCCGTGAGAATATTGGGATAAAATGTTACATTTCTATCATAGATCTTTGATTGGTCTCCGCTTCGCAGCAACGCAGAGACCAATCATAAATCTATGTTTTGCATATTACATCCACTAACCTGAACTTAGTGGGGAAAATATCCACAGCGACCGAATTCATGAGCCCTATACAAGCGCCAGACATCTGGAAGACAGCGAACATGATGACCCCGATCTGGGAGTTGGTGACGAGGTGGGCGATTATGCCGCTGCAGCCGGTGGCCGCCAGCACAATCACCAGGATCAGCTTCTTGCCCATCAGGTCCACGAGGAAGCCCACGATTATGTACATGGATGAGAACACTAGGCCTATGTAGATGGAACGCTCAAATGTCTCTGTGTGAATGCTGTCGTCGCATTCCATCTGAAATAGTTGAAATATAAATTAGTTTTCTTTCATATATTAAATGGGCTTTCTCTTGACCTCAATCTAAATCTAAATAAAATGCTACAAAACTTTCATGCATCTGCACTGCTGCGGCACAGACCTGACAGATAAGAGAATAAATTGTTGGGAGTGGTGATCTTCAAATGCAACCGGTACCAATGGCTTAAAACGTGATGTATCTTCCGAAGCACGGAAAAACGCGTTAAATTTCTTGTCACCCATGCGCTTGAATCACTGCACCATCCTCAGTGTAGCTTAGCGCGAAAGCCTCCATATTTGAAATTTATAAAATTTTGTTTACCGCAGTGCCATTGTTCATTGTTCTGGCAGCATCGAGGATATCGCAGATACTGGATTCGCCGCCTTCGTGGTTGGCCAAAGAGTTCAGAACAGTTGGGAACCAAACGTAAAAGCCATTTGTTCTGAAAATAATATTGCGCGTTTGAGTTATAGTTTTTTCAAATCTTTATTTAATTTAACTTGAGTACGTAAGTCCCATTGTTACCTAAGCTTTTTACTGCTATTACAAATCTAAATCGTGATTTCACTACATCACAGACAAACCTAGGAGTTTTAAAGTTAGGATAATAGGAGTTAATCCTACTAATCTGGGATAATTCAGGGTTAGGGCTTATCTTTCAATTCTCGGAAAAAGTTTTCAATCAATTTAATCAATTGGTAAAATAAATTACAATCAAAACTAATAGTATTTTTTTTATAAGCAGAGGATATTTTTTTTATCAAAGCATTGAAAAATCGGCCCTCAAACATATTTTAATTTTATTAGCTGGAAACAAAAGTTAAGCTAGTATTTAGAAATACTAACGTTGCAAATATGCCAAACTGCACAAAGCACGTGAGACAGGTCCAAGGCAACAGCGGCTTCTTGAACAACGGTACCGTCTGCGCGCACATCGACCGCAGTAGCGCTCCGAACCCGTGTTCCTTCTCCTCTTTGCTGTTCTGGTGGTCTACTATCAGGGATTTTACCTGGAAGTTATGAGAGTACCTGTTCGAATAAATAATAAAAAACAGAGTTTGTAATCGTATTTAACTGTTTCTGTCTTGTATTTTTGGGTTTTTCTTTACTTTCAAATTCTGATTCGGCGATTGGAACTTTAAAACCTATAGGACCCTCCACATTCTTGTGTTTTGCCGAAACCCAAATGTTTGTCGATGTTTGGGCTTTGGCGGGATCACACGAGAGCGTCTCTCTACATTCTCGGTTCGGTTAGCTTAGTTGAAAATAAGACGGTACGAAATGGACGTCTTAAAACTTCTGCCGCTGCTGTAGAAATATTAGCATATTTGCAGATCCATGAAAAAATGTACAATGGGACTGACATAACCTATGGCAAAAGTCCCTAAATACTTTAAGAATAAAAAAATCTATGAAAAAAACCTTTTTCCGTTTCTTAAGGGTCCCATATTATATGATGACTTCTAAAAACGACAATTCAAGTTCGTAGGTTCAATTTACGGAGATTTTCAGTTACAAAAAACGTGCGCTCACTGTGGTGACTGTCGGCAGACTGGCGCGAGAGAGCGGGAATGTGGAGAGATAGTTTCGCCTAAACACAAAACTAGAATCCGCGCCACGAAAGAAGTCCCTTGACAGGTAGCGCTGCAATCTATTCGAAATTCGAAAATAAGCTCTATTACTATGGAGATATTTTAGTTCCTAAATATTCCGCAGGACTTCTTTCGAGTTTCGTGGCGCGTACTACCCTAGAACCCTTTTTGATGTACCGACACTGAACGGATAGAAGGCGGCGAATATAGACGATAGACATCTCTCCACACTATTCGGCATGTTTCGTCTAGTTTTGCCGAGAATGTGGAGCGCCCTTATGTTTGCTCGTTGGATTAGGCAGAAGGTATGTATAAATGTTTCGAAACAATATGAACATTTGTTTAACGGTTTAGTTTGTCATTTATATCACTGTTTTCGGTTTATCTAATTTAGGACTAATCTTCTTTTGTCATCCCCGAATGTTGGATATTTTACCTCGAAGCTATCCTTAGGCATTCTTTGGTTGACAGAGTATATTTCTTTGACGACCTCCAAGCATTCATCGAGCCTTCCTGCAGCGTTGAGGAACTTAGGGCTTTCAGGCGCGAATAGCAGCAGCACGGCTCCGAGTGCATACGGCAACGCACAGGCCACCACCAGGAGACGCCAAGGGCGGAACGCGATGCCCAGGACTGGTAGGGGGTAGTAGAAGTCCAGGGGTAGGATGAGCCAGCTGACAGCTGTTGATGACATTTTTTTTTGTATAATATGTTTTCTATATCTTTGACCTGAGCAGCCCCTGCTCGATCAGCACTTGATAAATAACACCCTATATAATGTGAATCAATAACCGTTATGGAAGAGCGGGATCTTCTAACACAGGTGCTTGTAATAATTTTGTATATGTAGTCACACTCAGTACTGGAACTGGCAATGAATACTCTAGGTTTGAAAATGATTTAGATATGGTGACTAAGTTTCTTTTCTAAAGAAAGAGACAATGAGGGTTATAATTGGGATAACATAGCAGCAGTACCTGGCAGCACTACAGTCCCGATGCCGATGAACGAGGACCCGAAGGCCACCATCTTGTCTCGGTGCCGGAGGTTGTTGAATTCCCCCAGGTAGGTGTATGCTACCGCTGAAGGTCCGGATATGCTGGAAGAATTCAAATAATATGATCGATTATCAACATTTGTTTTACAACTTTAATGCCATCAAGTAATGAAACACGAGGCTTAAATAGGTTTGCATCACCCAATTTAAGCCTTGTTTTGACGATCATAGTTATCTCGTTAGAATGGACTCTGACAGAGTAGTCTCAATTAGAGAGTGTGCTAAGTATGATAGGGTTAACCCGTTCATAGTTACCTAGAAAAATTATGCGTACTTACATATATATTTTTTGTACTTATGATTTTTTTGTATAAGTATGTTTTTTTATCATACATTATTTGATTATTTTACATGTAAAATTTCGTAATTTATTTTAAAAGTTATATATAGTGTTTAATGGGTAGTAATTAACCGAACGATAAAAAAAATAGAGCGACAAAAACACTAGGCGAGCGATTTAGTCGCCAATCTAATCTAACCTAAACCTATTTTTTTCCGCATCCCAACCCATATTTTTTGTCGCTAAATTTAGTAATTTTTAGTCCATCGATTTATCAAAGGTATTCCGTAATTATCATGCAATTAAAAATAACATGTAATTATTGCATTAAGAAGGTTGTGGCGGCACCTATCTAACGCCGCACAAACTACTACACACGGAACTTACCTACCGTGACAACAGATGGCGCTGACATCAATTCAGTATGGGATACGTAGAACATGTATGGAAACCTACATCACGCAAGCAAAGTTTCACCGAGCCACTCACATAAATACAACATCCGACGAACATTTGTCGGACCGCGGTCCCCGGACTACCAATACCCAGTCCGGAGGAAGAGCTCACCATTAAACCTTCCTACAAAGAGGCTTACCATCTACCACCCTTTTCCATATCTCAACCAATCAACCCTACAAGGTATTAAGTTTACTTAATTATTATTTCAATTTAATTTTTTTATCACAAAACAATGAAATAATCATAAATAACACGAATTTCTGACGTAAAATTAAATGAAAAAAATATTGTCAGAGTGCCCTCGGATACAACGTCACAGTCCACGCTTACGAGTCAGCTATGATGGTAAAACGCTGCTAATCAGTTTTCCTGTAGTAAAAGTAATTCACAAAATACCAATAGAATTCAGTTTTTTTGTACAGTCGACAGTAGATCAGGCTTCGCACTTGAACTAAGTAAACGCTTGATATCCGTAAAAGTTGTTTATTTCTAAGTAAACGCTAATACGACGTCAAAATATAAAGTCTGGCATCTGGCATGCAGTCATGTGTAAATTTTTCAACAAGCGAAAAGCGTGTGAGTCTCAGGACGGCAGGTGTCCGAATGGCCTAAATTGCTTGCAGAACTACGTGACGCAAACGAGATAACAGCTAGGTACATCTCCATAATATAAGTGTACCTTATATTATTTGCTAGTGGCTATTACAGGTCACAAACTGTGTATTGCTTAAAAGGTGTGGCTAGTTTCCAATTAATAGCGAGTGCCACACGCATAAGCACATAATCAAGTGAACTTGTTAGTGCTAGCTCTGAAAACTTACAAAACAGAAGAAATGAACTGCAATACGGCGAATGTAGCCAAGTTGGGTGAGAAGCTGGTGAACACCGAGAAGATTGATGACAGTATCATGGAGACCAGCATCACGGGCCGCCGGCCGCGCGTGTCGGCCAGGTAGCCCCAGAACACAGACGTCAGGATCATAGCTGAGAATTGATAACAGATGATAACAGATTAGTAAGTCCATCGATAGCAGAGAGCTCAAGGTTTCTGGGTCTTGTTGGTATAGTTAAAATTTCGGCCACGAGGAATATACTTGTACTTACACTGCCTGTTACACTAGAAACAAGCAAAGCATATCATGACGGAGATTCCCATAGCAGTTAGAGACGGCGCTTTTTCTACTTAACTACAATCCTAATTTTTATACTCAACGGATACTTTTTGTATAAAAATCCTAACTAATATTATAAATGAGAAATTGTGTTTGTATGCCCTTCCTTCATGTCCTAACTAACTAACCAACCAATCGATACGATTTTTGACATAATGTTAGTTGAAAGAACGGATAGTAACACAGGCTTAATTTTATCCCGATATTCCCACGGGAACTGAAAACATGCGGGTCAAACCGCGGGCGGAAGCTAGTAAGAAATATTTTTTGTTCCTCTCGGTCGTAACTGTATCGCTTTCTCCACAAATGATTCAGCAAATAGCCGTTTAAGAAAGCCTTACCCAAGAACGGTACCTATAGCTGCCAGCTACCCGCCCTGCTGCAGCGTCAGGGCCAGGTCGCACTGCGCCGTCAGCATCACTTAGCCGAGCGCCAGGCTCTGCATTATCACGCCCATCAGCATGATGTCGCTCATTAGCATGTGCATCATTTATTAAAGCTGAAGCCCCACCTAAGAACGGTATAGACACTAGGCAGCCGCGCTGCTGCAGCGTGAGGGCCAGGTCACACTGCGCCGCAGGCATCACATAGCCGAGCGCTAGGCTCTGCATTATCACGCCCATCAGTATGATGCTGCACATCAGCATGTGATGTTGTTATAAACACCGAAGCCTCACCTAAAAACGGTATAGCTGCCAGCCAGCCGCGCTGCTGCAGCGTGAGTGCCAGGTCGCACTGCGGCGCCGGCATCACGTAGCCGAGCGCCAGCAAGGCTCTGCATTATCACGCGCATCAGTATGATGCCGCACATCAGCGTCATCATGTTATAAACGCCGAAGCCTCACCCAAGAACGGTATAGCCGCCAGCCAGCCGCGCTGCTGCAGCGTGAGAGCCAGGTCGCACTGCGGCGCCGGCATCACGTAGCCGAGCGCCAGGCTCTGCATTATCACGCGCATCAGTATGATGCCGCACATCAGCGTCATCATGTTATAAACCCCGAAGCCTCACCCAAGAACGGTATAGCCGCCAGCCAGCCGCGCTGCTGCAGCGTGAGGGCCAGGTCGCACTGCGCCGCCGGCATCACATAGCCAAGCGCCAAGCTCTGCATTATCACGCCCATCAGTATGATGCCGCACATCAGCATGTGCACCATGTTGTAAACACCGAAGCCTGCAACAAACCATTCAAAATCAAAGATAAACATCTCTTATTCTTTAGAATTTTTTAATCGTCTAATTTCAAATACTACCACACTGAACATCTTTTGACTGACAAGAAGAAACACACAATAAAGAAACTACATTCTTTGTGTTTTGGTAAAAAAATAGACAAAAATTAGATTTACCGCCAATTACTAAAATTTTTGATGACTTCTTATTGCAAATTAGTTAGGATCATCTATTTTTACGCTATCCAAATACGACTTTTTATGTGATAATATACTCCGATGAGTAGGTATATCACATAAATACTTATTTTTGTATAAATAGGAAATATCAATATTAAACTATGTATACCTACTTAAGTACCCGATCAAAAAACACTTTTTAAATTGGGAGTAGTAAGCTTGGGAGTTAGCAGCAGTTTCAATGAAAATTCTATCCCTATATATATATATATATATATATGACGTGTTAATTAATCAAGTGCCGACCGAGCAGGGGCTGCTCAGGTCAAAGATACAAAACACAATTTTGGCAAACAAAAAAAAATTATATACATACGTACGAGTATATCAAATCAACAGTCATATTCAACTCGAAACAAATTCCTGAAAATTTACCTCAACAGCAAGTCGACAGTCTCAATAAATCATTGATTGTATTTCAGACATTACGATTACCATTGTTTGATAATTTTAAGTGTAGGTACATTATTTAAATCGAGTGGTTAATGCCACTTTATGCCAATTGTGTTGATGGGTAACCAGAATTATATTTTAAAGTGACCATAAATGGCTTAAGTATCCAATTCAACAATATTATTTTAACATGAAAATATAAGTCGAAATCAATTAATCAAGACGAAATTTGGGATTTGCCATTCTACGAATATATCACGAATGCAAGTAAATTGTCACTATTGTCAAGGGTTCATAATCAATGAGGTGTACCAAGGCGGAGGCAAGGAAAAGTGCCCGTGGTACACTAGTGAACCACCCAGTGTACCACGCCCCATGACTGCTAATTAAGACAATTCAAAAGGTCGAAGAGAAGGTAGAGCATCTAAAAATCAAGCAATTATTTGCTTCTAAATTAATTTATTATTTTGAAGAATTATTTATAGGTGCTTTGATTGACCACGAATACGAAGATTTATAAGATAGCAAGAAAATTATTAACCAGTAAAATTAGAAAATGATGCATTATTTGTTACATTACTATACAATCGCAGCCACATTATTGTACACAAGGATTGTTTTGATTTATAACAAGAAATGATTTAATGCCTGAATGGGGTTTTTCCAAAACTATTTAAACTATTGTCTACTTTATGTTTGGTTTCGGCTTAGTCTTATTATCATGGGGATTTCAGAAAAATACTTAATTGATATGTTGCGCACACGCTAGTTCGCATGGGAGTAGCAAAAACGAGACTTTATAAATACTAGCAGCCGCCCGTGGCTTTACCCGCTTGGTTAAAAATAGCCCTGTGTTAGTTCACTACTTGAAATCCCTTCATACCAAATGTCATCCAAATACGTTCAGTAGATTTTGCGTGAAAGAGGAATAAACAAACAAACAAACTGACATACTTTCGCATTTTATAATATTAAGTATTACCTTATCTGTAAAACTAACTTATACTTACATATAAATAAATAAGTACCTAGTTTTTAAAGTATGTACTCTGTAGGTACTCAATTTTAGCCAATGGAAAAAAGTATAGATGGAGTTTTACGCGTTTAGTTTTCCCGACATTCCGGCCCTTTTGTCTATTGGAAAATTATTGACCAAAAAATAATATTGTCTAGATAGCAAGAGTATCATTGATTCTTACCAGAAGGTGACGAGTTCATTATTGTTTTGTTTGTGTACTCTAGTTACGCTGATTATTTTAGGGAATATTCTTTTTTTTTACTGAGAAATCTTGGATAAATCTTAGAGATTCTCTTTTATAGTTGTATTTTTAATTCAGTAGAGTAACTTATGATACATTTTAAACTGAAATACCACAAGTGAGTTCTCAGATGGGACTCGAACCCACGACTTTTGGAAATCCGGTCCAATGCACTAACCACTGACTTGCGGACTACCGTCGAAATTCTCCAATACTTTTATATTTTTAATACGCTGTAGGCCAGCGTTGTCACATCAATGCTAGGAATATCCTTGCATTCGAAAAAAACATCTTTTCAGATGTTTAACGATCGATTAAAATGCAACAGTCAATAATTTATGATTTTTGCATTTTTCAATTCTATTTTTATAAATATGATAAATTTTGAATAGAAATAGAGTAATTTAAAAGGTGCCAATGTCATTTTGTAAAAATAATGCTTCCTTTCATTGTAGCTATAATTTTAAACTAATTTATACTCCTTTCTCTTCCTACCAACTTTCCCACCTCACCTACAAGACTGCTTCTCCTTTCGAACTTTCCCCTCTCACTGTACTTTACGATCTTCCTTAACCTTGCCCTTGAAACTCCGTCACTTCTCTGACTTTCTCTCCTATTCCTTCTCTGTGCATGCTGTACGGCTTTGGAATGCACTTCTGGAAGATATCAGAAAGGCTCAGACTCTTAATTTCTTTGGCGATCAAGTTAGAAGATATTTCCTTTCAATTCCTCCAAATTGCTATAATTAACCCTATTCCCTATATATATAATTATTTATATACCCACTCCCCCCTCCCCTATTACCCTATTATCTATTTATTTCCTTTCAACCAAGATTGCCTGGAAGAGATTGCTATGTAGCAATAAGGCCGCCTTTTGTATGTTTCTTCTGTTTGCTCATATGTTTGTATTTTGCTTTCTTTTGTTTGCTTTTGTGTGCAATAAAGTCTTTATTATTATTATTATTAATATTGAATTTTTGTTCGTGAATGGAATCAATACATACTGAACTGGAACAGGATCTGAGCAAATCATGCAATCATTCATACGATAAACAGTTTAAAGCAGGATTATTTATAACCCCCGACTCAAAATATATATTTATAAATATAGGTATTATCTGTTTGTCGGTCTGTGTGTATGTCTGGGGCATCGTAGCTCCTAAACGACGGGACCGTTTTTTTTTTTTAATAATGGCGTGCTCGCTATACATTTCCCGAATTTTGCCAATGTCAAGTAAATATATTTTGTATTTTATGGAAATTGTTAGGTAGATTAAGTTAAAAATGGAGTCTCAAAACACGTGTTATTACGAAAAGAACTCGGGTGAAACTCCTGGACCGATATTGATGCGGTTTTTTAACAAAATGACATTAGCACCCTGTCAAATTACTCAACGTTTACGGCATTAAAAATCCGACGAGTACATTCTTCTTTTTTTTGTTCTTTTACTACGAAGCAGTGTTCGAAAGCTAGGGATAGGGAGTCTTGTTATCATCATGACTGGTGTTCTGTAGATCTAGTGTTTGTAAACAATTACGAGTGTTTACTGCGATAACGAGTGATGATTGAATTGTTATGATTGCATGTGGGGTTACGCCTGTGTGTGACTAATGCAAGACCACGCAGTGAACCTGGGACCTCGGCCTAATGCACCGTGAATTTCAATTTACTCAGAAACTGTCGATAAAATTAACCTAGTTATAAATTAAAAAGCCATATGACTGTACTGGGGCCTGTTTCACGAAATTATTAGTTTACTAGTTAGTATGTTAGTTATGCTAGGCTTAGAATAGCACTACCCCCTCTCATCCCGTGGGTGTCGTAAAAGGCGACTAAGGGACTCAGCCTTCAGGAGACGGGCAGCAGCGTCTCCTACAAACTTGGCCATACTGCGATCGCCAACCCGCCTGCCAAACGTGGCGATTATGGCAAACCCTATTGGGGGAGGCCTATACCCAGCAGTGGGTGTTATGTGGCTGAAACGTATACGACGATGTTAGTTAAAGTGGCTGCCCGCGGTTTCACGTTCCCGGTATATCGGATAATATCGGAATAAAAAGTATCCTATGTTCAACCATACTATCGTATACCAAATTTCATCTTAATCCGTTCAGTAGTTTCGGAGCCTATTCAATGCAAACAAACAAACAAACGAATCTATCTTCTTTATAATATTAGTATAGATAACATAGACTAGTTACTAGTTTATCAGTTATTAGTTCTCATAATGCAAGGACATTACAACTGAATGTAGATAAATTACTAAACATACCTTAAAAGTTAAATTACTATATACCTATAAAATAAAAAATGTGAGGCTTTTTGGTACCTCACAGAGATCACATACTGTACTTCTCTTAGCTCATACCGCCTCCCCCTGCTTCCATCGGGCATCCAGACGCACTTCGGGCTACCACCCTTTCTTGATTGGTATTCCTAAATGTCGCACGAAGCGCTACGCAACATCTTTGTACTGGATGAGGCAGGAGTAACTATTTTAACCTTTATATTGCATTTTACATGAAATATTTATCATACTACAAAAATAAAAATATGTCTCTTACAATTTCGTCTTCTAAACTTTATTAGATTTTTTCTAGTAACTTTTTTTTGTATAAAATTATCAATTTTAACTTCCTTTTTGTCCTCATCATTACTATTCAAAGTTGCCCAGAATAGATTGCTACTTAAGTAGAAAAAAGAAGCCGAATTTTTTTACGTCGTTCTTGCCTTACGGATAAGTGCAATAAAGTATTTAATTATTATTAAGTTTATGTTAATCCTAGTATCTAAGTGATTTTGACCTAAAAGAAAGACAGGTTTTTATTCGCATTCGTATCACTTATACCTTTTATGGTAAAAAAATCTTGAATCACATTAACTAATGTAGGTTAAGGTGCGCCTAAACGGGCAGTGTTTTCTTTCTGCAATATGTGGTTGAGCTATTGACTGATGTCAATTACCCCCTTAGCCCTTACTCTTGACTTGACGCGATCGCATTGAGATTATTGTTAAAAGTTTTTTTTTATCTACGACACGGGGAGACTCTTACCCCCATATTCTAAGTCGTTCCTCCAAAACTTTTTACACTCCACTCAACCTCGTCGTGGGTAAAAATGGTGTGTGCGTTAGGCCTAACACGGAGTGGCTACGCGTACTCTTTGGCTCCTCCAGGTCCTTACGAAGTTATGACTTAGAATACCGATTTCGAGGAGTATTTTGAAGAGGTTTTCAATGAGGTTTCGTTAAGTCGAGGACGAGTAGGTTTTGGAGGAACGACTTAGAATATGAGTGTTAGCCTGCATCATACCTGATGTTAAGTATTGATAAGGCTAAAAATGGAATCGAACCTCTCCCGGAATCCTCAACCACTGAGGAACTGGCTATCTTATCTCTTACTGCCGGAACACAACAATGCTGAAAACATTGTTGTTATGGCGTCAGACTTAGATAAGATGGTGGTAGCTAGCCAAGCGGACTCACAACAAGTCTTAACAGCAACCAAACCGGATACAATATGTACCCCCCGCTGGGAATCGAACATGAGACCCCTAGGTCTGATACCGGTGGTTGTTACCACTAGACCAGAGAGGCGGTTATCAGTAATTATGACTAAAAATAAGTGTGTAATTAAACTAAAAATTAATACTTGAAATTAGTAAATTAATTATTTTTGTAATGTAATCGATTATAGCGGCAATTAAAATCGAAAATCAGTAATAAATTATAAATAATTGAACGGGATCGATTTGAGATCGAAATTCCATCAAGAGTAACCCCCCAGATCTATTGCCCAGCCATCACAAATTCACAAAAAAGTTTTGTTGTACAGTCATCAACACGCACGGTTTTACAGTTTGAGAGCGCCCTTACGTCGCTCGTAATAGCGGCGGTTTTCGTAGTGCAAATGTAACGCCGAACGTCAATCACTGGACCATTTGTTGCAATTTCATATCTGCAACAGCGTGGCCCATTTAAAAGAAATACCAAAACAAAAGAAAAAGTCACAAATGTGAATTCAATAGGTGTATCTATGCGAGAAAGTTTAGATTCCTTAAGCCATGAATTACTTCTTCATAATTATTTTACCAACAATAATTTATTATTTATTCATTTTATTTTTATGGCAATATAAAAAATACAGCAAATGGCGGACTTAATGTCATGGGGCATTTTCTACCAGTCAACCGGTATGGATGGTGGAAGTTACCTAGTGTGTCGGCAAAATTCCTATATGTTTCCAAGGAAGTTTAGCATCGATGTATGTATAAATCTTTGACCTAAAAGCGAAATGAAGCGACAATTGACGAGAGCTATCGTATATTAATTGCTTGGCATTTAATTTTATTTAGATAAACATTTCGGGTTTCGCGGTAACAAGTCTGTGAGTTTAAAAAAATGGGCTAACACAAAAAATATCGGAATAGTATGGAGAAAGTCAAAAAACTGTTGAAGATACGTTTTCGATACTTTCTCTTCAATATTCAATTATTTATTTCATTCCATAATGTACACAAAAGATGGTGAACATAAATAAAAGATCATTATGGACCCGACAGGTACGCAATAGGGTTTAGAAGAGAGGAGGCGCTATAATGATAGGAAGGTTTTACATCCAAAAAATAAAACTAATAATAATAATTAAAATAAAAAAAATAACAAAAAACATCTCATTTCATCATCTCTTTATCGTGCTAAGCCTACGAAAATGAAAGATATGCTTAGATATAAAACAATGGTCGCGTAGCATGTGCATCTTCGTCCTAGATAACAAATTGGCCGGGTCACCAGTTGCATGTGCTAGTATCGGCTGCGATTCTAAATTATTATTACGGTTAATGGGTCATCGTAATATTATCATAATTTACGTAATGACGGAATTCTGTCCGAGTTTTGCTTGTAGCTGTCTTATTGCAAGAATCGATTGTTTGTAAATAAACAGGCCGTACGAATGATTGTAAATGGACAATTGGATTTGCTATAAAACGGATGGCTTTGGATTATTTATAAATAAACTGTACATACCTCTTATCATTTATCTTATTCTTTATCCAAATCCAATTGTCCTTTTAGATTAATTCGACGATTTCTAACACCTTCGATTATTTACAAACAATCGGTTCTTGAAAAAAGACGGTGATATAGCCATCCATATTTAAGTGGGGAACACCATAGGTCAGTGATTTTAATTATTAATGGTAGGTATAGACATAGTCCTGAGGAGCCTGTGGCGCAGTGATTGCCTGCGATTGTTGAGGTTAAGCAACATTCCCAATGGTCGGTCACGGGTTGGGTGACCAAAAATTTACTATTCGTGCACCTCGTTCGGAAGGCACGTTTAGCCATTGGTCCCGGCTGTATATAAATGTATGTAGTCGTTAAAACCCACCAATCCGCAATGGGCCCACGTGGTAAGTTGTTGCCCGTTTTCCTTATCCATCTACAAGGAAGGCCAGTCACAGCAGAGGGAACATTAAAAATGGCTGATGACGAAGACATGGTCCTAAGACTAGTTTTCCCTTATTCTTCTTCTTCTTTTCGGGTCGATAGCAAACCTAAACTGTATCGGACCAAAAACCTGCTACTAAGACTGCAGCATCAGTCTCCTCCATAAGTTCCTACTGCGTGTAGCTGTACGGACACGCAGGACACGACATCAAGTGCGCCATCGCTTGGGGACAGCACCGCAACTACACCCCAAGTTGGAGCTGGCTAAACGGCACGTTTAGCCATTGGTCCCGGCTGTATATGCAGTCGTTAAAACCCACCAATCCGCAATGGGCCCGGGTGGTGAGTTGTTGCCCGTTCTCCTTATCCATCTATAAGGAAGGCCAGTCACAGCAGAGGGGACATTAAAAATGGCTGATGACGAAGACATGGTCCTAAGACTAGTTTCTTCTTCTTCTTTTCGGGTCGATAGCAAACCTAAACTGTCTTCTTCTTAAATTTAAGAGCTGCGCTCTTGTCGGTGGAGTATTTTCCATTCCTGTCTTTTTCCTGCCAATGACTTCACCTCCTGGTACGACACAACATTAACTTTCTCCTTTATTTGTGAAATATAGCTCATTCTAGGTCTACCTCTCCCTCTCCTTCCCTCCATTTTCCCTTTCAGTATGTTTATAATGAAACTGTCATGTCGTAACAGGTGGCCCAGCATCTTTCCCCTTCTATTCCCAATCTCCCCAAGTAAATTTCTTCCCTCCCCAAAAACTGTACCTGTACCTATTATATATTTTCTTGTTTAAAATTTATCACATAAAAATAGAATTGTAAAATGCAAAATTAAAAAGTTATATCGACCATATTTATTTTGGGTTCTTAAAAAGAAATTGATTAACTATTTTATGTCCCTTTCGACAGCGTTATTACAAACAGTATAAAATTCCGTTGACAATGAAAAAAGTTTACGTTACAGACGTAGACGTAAACTTAACAACGTAATTTTATACTGTTTGTAATAACGCTGTCGAAAGGGAGTCGAACCCGCAATCTGCTGGTCGGACCAATTTACCTGACAGAAGCATGGCGTCGTCTAGTGTGACTGCAACACACTTTTCATTCCCATTTCTTTTAATAACGTTTTTCACCGCCATCTTCGGTTTTTTCTGAAAAACAAAACATCGTTATAAGTATAAGTATGATGATATAAATATAAATGAGAAGTTTTAATTCCATTTATGTTATTGAACGGGAGTTACTAGGTATTACTTTACTTTATTCTGTCTTGTTTAACGAGGATATTGTTGAATAAAACAACTTTTACGGCTTAAAACTCGGATGCAAAGAAATCGCACAGTGGCGTTATTTTCATACAAACATGCTCACTTTACGGCGCAATAAATAACAAACATGTATTTTTGTAAAGATTTTGATGTTGAGGTTGTTCAACTAATCATTTAACATTTAAAACAACTGAAAACATTTCTTGATTTTCTTAAATTTCAGTGATACAAATGTTTAATTTTCATTCCATATAAAATTGTAGGAAACCGGATTGAGTGATTTTTTATCTCATTTGCAAATAACCGAAAGTTTCCTTGAATTTTTGGGACTTTTATTCACAAGTCGAGTATTCGACTCATACATCGACGTACAAATGTTTACGTACCTGTTTATACTTTTAGAATAATGCGACTGTAAAGTGAGCATGTTTGTATGAAAATAACGGTACTGTGCGATTTCTTTGCACCCGAGTGTAGTTTTATATTACATGTAATTTTTTTATTTTTGGATTCCGATGT
This sequence comes from Chrysoteuchia culmella, assembly GCA_910589605.1. Lineage (NCBI taxonomy): Eukaryota > Metazoa > Arthropoda > Insecta > Lepidoptera > Crambidae > Chrysoteuchia > Chrysoteuchia culmella. The sequence goes on along the minus strand of OU342654.1, from coordinate 20,198,989 downwards.
GTCGACCTTTCCAGGGGCTTAGTCACGGGACTTATTTATTAAACTACTTATATGTAAATAGAAGAAGACTAAACCATGCAGAATTTATCACTTGTGGCCTTGAAGAACTTTAAGAACTTGTTGTCCGCGACACGACCATTAATTTATTGATAACTAGATTAGCCACATCAATTGTATCAATTGTAGCCATTGTATCAGTTTTCAGTCACGTCTTTAGATGAGAAAAAATGTTAGCCACTTGGTCACGTCCTATAATACAATTCTAGTTACGTCGCAAAATAGTACTTAGTTGATGATGATAGATTATATTATTTCGCAATAAAGTAAGAGAATCTAATGATAAATCCGAGTATTGAATTGTTAACTTATATGTTAGGTAAAATTAGGTCAGAAATTATGAGCTAATTAATCAATGAATGCATATAATAATCATTATCTACAGTGGTAAACTATCTACATTGTATTACTTACATACAATTTCATTAGGTAATCAGGGGCGTGCATTGGTTTTCCAGCGTAGTAGGCACTGTAGATCTAACTAGTAACTTTGCACTTATCCTATCCTTCTACCGAATATTATAAGTTTGAAAGTTTGTGAGGATATTTGGATGGAGGAATGTTTGTTACTATTTCACTCAAAAAGTACTGAACTGATTAAGATGAAACTTTACAGCAATGTAGCTTATATATCAGAAAACCACATTGTATGCAAATATTTATAATTATCCTGATATTCCCACGGTAACGGCAACCACGCGGCGAGTGAAACCGAGAGCGGCTGCTAGTCATAAATGATAAGGTTCGTAATATTTAGTAGGAATATTAAAATGCTGACGAGTTTGATTGTTTGAGCACGCTAATCTCCGGAACTACTAGTTCGAATTGAAAAAATATTTTTGTGCTGGATAGTCCATTTATCTCGGAAGGTAATAAGATATTTAATATCACGTTACGATTAATAAGAGCAGAGCATTATTGTAAAACGTTACAGAAACGGGAAAAAAATATTAGTTTTGGGAGCTTCCGTTGCGGACGGTGTGTAAACGGTTAAAGTTATGTAAAAATCATGTATGACGAAATTATTCCCCATCAAAAGTTCTAAAAAAAAGTCCGCGACAGCATATGTCTATGTTTTATGGTTAACTCACTATAACCCTTTTTCAGATAATAAAATTTGTTCTAAACTAATGTATTATTTGAGAAGCTGTTTTCATTACCATGATATTAATCCTTATCTAAATAAATACGTTAATCATCACAAGTATTTAATTTTGAACAAAATTGTCCTTTACATCATTAAATTCTAATGAATATCTTAAGAAATATGATAGTTTTAAAATAACTCCTCAACAAAATAATTCGCGACCAAATTCATTCGTCAGGTAGGCATGCTTACTTTATACTGATATATTCCGGAAGTTTAAGCTAGAACGTTACACGTACAAACAGCGCCCTTCTTGCCATGGGCGGTTAATACTTGAGTAATACTTTTTCTAAATATGTTGTATTCTTGTATGAAACGCTGCTTGTTTCGAGTAGGCAATTTCGAGACTGCCTATCGGTAGGTATTCAGTATTTAGCGTAAGGAATATCTTAGTGGGTGAGTGTTGAATAGAAGTTTGAACTAAAATAAAATAACTTTAACACTTATTGTATATTTATTTAGGTTTTGAATGAGCTGTTTTTTCTGTTCTGTGGAGGTAGGCACTGCCTAATTGCCTATATGGAATGCACGCCCCTGTAGGTAATGGTGACCATTTATTAATCTCCTTTAATTTTTTTAAATAAAACACAACACTGTTCTTTTATATGGACAATTGGACACTATTCTATTATTATGGTCTAAAACTCGTTTCGTTAATACAGGGTGTTAAAAGACCCATAACGAAAACGGAAGCCACGTATTCTCCTCATATCGTTACTATCATATTCTTGTATGGAGCCAAACCTGGAAAACTGATAGTTAAAGAGTTATTGAGGATTAAAATCATATTTTTTTTCTAAAGATTATCGTTATAAGTCTGGATGGATGATACGGGCCCTACCTACTCGTACTCTACATGCAAATGTTTTGTTGCACGCGTTCCATTGCGTGTAAGAAATAACACCCATTTTTAGGGTTCCGTACCGCAAAAGGAACAAACGGAACCCTTAGGTATAGGATCACTTCGTTGTCCGTCCGTCCGTCTGTCAAGACCGTTTTTCTCAGGAACGCGTGGAGGTATCAAACTGAAATTTATATCTATTTATATATATCTATTTAGGTCTACTGTCCCTTGGAGCTGTGAAAAAATCAAACTTCTAAGCCAAAGCAATCAAAAGATACAGCCGTTTATGCCGCAAATTTCCGCAAATTTTCGAAACTCGCACGGGTATCAAAACCTACAGGGTACTTCCCGTGAACTTAGAATCTTGAAACTTGGTACGAAGTAACGTCTTATAGTACAGATAAAGGAAAAATTGCGAAAACCGTAAATCAATGGAATTATTTTCATCATATTATAATAAAAAATATTTTTGAAAATTTTAAACGGAACCCTCGGTGCGCGAGTCCGACTCGCACTTGCCCGGTTTTTTTTACTAAAAATAAACATAGTTTCCCAGCAATTATTTTTACATAATCTTATTTAGTTTAATGTACACTACGCATTTATCACGGCTTCGGTATGAGTTTTTAACCACCCAGTATATTATAATTTTTTATTAAAATTGTTTGTTTCTCTACATTTTAAATTGTTATTCACATTTTGATTTTGGTTTCAGGGAGGAGTGTAATGGCGGCGATTGGATACCTGTCATTTAGCCTTCAAACCCGACGACGATGGTATAAAATGATAAGACTAAAGTTGGAAAGAAGTGTGTTCCTCCCAGAACCCTCCACCGTTGAGAAAGATTTTAAGTGATTAATGAACTTAAAATCTTTTTCAACGGTGTGATGAACTGATTAATAAAGAAAACCTTCTTACTGTCGTCGAGTCAGTAGATTTCCCTTTCTCTTTAATTTATAGGTATTTTGCATTTTAACACGGGAATGAATTGTGGTTAATGGGGCGAAGGCAATTACAGGAAGTCCTTCCTTTTAATCTTATCCTCCTTGTATACTTAAGTGTTTCGTAATGTCTAAGTATTCTTTATCATAAGCATTGATTATTTTCAATTGACCTTATTTGATAATGAATAGGGCTATGCTCAGCGTTTCCCTACGTGATCGAATCAGAAATGATGAGTTCCATAGGAGAACTCAGGTGCCAAAGTGGCAGTGGGCGGGACACATAGCAAGAAGAACCGTTGGCCGTTGGGGCTGAAGGGGCTCAAAGGTTCTGGAATGGCGACCGCGCACAGGACGACACTCCGTGGTGACGCCACAAGGTGGACCGACGATCTGGTGCGCGGTTGCGGGAATCGCAGGGCCGACCGTCGTGGAGATCCTTGGGGGAGGCCTATTTTTTTTTTTTTTTTTTTTTTATGCTCGACGGGGAGACTCTTAGCCTTCATCATACCTGATGTTAAGTATTGATAAGGCTGAAGATGGAAGCGAGCCTCTCCCGGAATCCTCAATCGCTGAGGAACTGGCTATTTTATCTTTAACTGCCGGAACACAACAATGCTGAAAACATTGTTGTTATGGCGTCAGACTTAGATAAGATGGTGGTAGCTAGCCAGGCGGACTTACAACAAGTCCTACCACCAACCAAACCGAATACAATATGTACCCCCGCTGGGAATCGAACCCGGGACCCCTGGGTCTTATACCGGTGGTTGTACCACTAGACCACGGAGGCGGTTAATATACCCAGCAGTGGGTGTCATGTGGCTAAGACGACGATTTAATAATATCCTGCTATTAAAAAGGAACTCGCCAGCTTTAACTACTACTTACTAAGTCGGAAAGACGGTTGATTTTATCTGGTAATAAAAAAAAAATAAGTACGGTCCATAGCACGTCAGACTTTACAAATTGTCAAAGGACAATATCGGTAATGGTGTTCCCACTTCTCAATAGAAATATGATACCCATAAATGACAATTCAATCTATTCATTCATTCTCTAAAAAATAAACACCTATGTATTTTTTAGAGGATAAGACTTAGTAGGTATTACGCCTAAGGCTAAAAGTCAGTACTTTTGGAGTTATACTCGTACCTATGAAACTGTCATAAACATAATTAAGCTATTAATGATCGTATAAGTAGTTTACTTCATTATAAAATAAATATTACAAAGAGCCAAACCGTATCGCGGAAAGTCATTACTGATCTCCTTACCGACGTACGACGACGTAGAGTCAAACATTGAACGAATAGAGGTAAATCTACAAGGAACGACATCATAAAAGGTTTTAAACTTTTTCGTTCCATCGTACGGCTGTAGCAACACAGCCAATACGTCAAGCTGTAAGTACATATGTACCTACTACATAATAAATGTCGCGTTGAGTCCCGTAACTCTTGATTTAGAACGACATCATGTTTCAAGCTTTGAGTTTTTACCACATGAAGTGCTTTACTGTACAGTAAACAGTAAAAAAAGTCATGGTAAATGAGTCATGACGAATAATAATGCTTTTTTTGTCTGAAAGTGAAATTTTTGTATTAAGTATCCTACCTTATAAAATGTCAGACTTTTACCCCCATATTCTAAGTCGTTCCTCCAAAACTTTTTACACTCCACTCAACCTCGTCGTGGGTAAAAATGGTAGTGTGCGCTAGGCCTAACACGGAGTGGCTACGTACTCTTTGGCTCCTCCAGGTCCTTACGGAGTCTAAGTCATAACGACTTAGAATACCGATTTCGAGAAGTATTTTGAAGACGTTTTCAATGAGGTTTCGTTAAGTCGAGGACGAGTAAGTTTTGGAGGAACGACTTAGAATATGGGTGTTAGACGTCCGATCTCCGAAAGTAATAAACATTTGACCATAGAATTATAAGTAACTAATGTTCCTCTTAAAAAAACCCTGTCCAACGATATGTCACATGTTTTTATTGAAGGTGAGCCCAGAACCCGTACATTTGTTTCCCATTCTCTTTTTAACCGACTTCAAAAAAGGAGGAGGTTCTCAATTCGACGGAATCTTTTTTTTATGTTATGTTATTGTTACTCTATTACTCGAAGACGGCTGGCCCGATTTTAGTAATTCTTTTTTGATCGACAGGGTATACTTCCCATGTGGTCCCATTGTCATCATATCAGGATCTGATGATGGGATCCTGGAGAAATCCAGGGAACTCTTCAAATATTATAGGCATTCCTATAGCGATTTCGGTGTTTTCGGAAAGCAACATTTGGTGAAGTGGATCTGATGATGAAGACCACAAATGGTCATCGGAACTATTAAATACTTAGCATTTCACGGAAGCGATAAGATTACCTACTTTAATGTGGTTCATAAGCAAGTTATGCTCGATTCAATGCATGTGATGAAATGGAGCTGGTGATGAAGTATCGGGAGAACTCCTCAATAAGTAACGTTCCTGCACTGAGAAAAGGAGCACTTTGTAAAAGGTGATGAGGAGTTGTTAAAGGTTATTAGCGTACGCATGGGACTTATTCTACCTTAAAAAATTGTGAAATAAAAACTTTTTATAAAAAAATGAAAACCGTCTTCAAAAAACTAAAAAGCAAGAAATAAACATTGTCTTACTCAAGTATTTTGTTACATTTTAGACATAAGTAACCTATTGTGTGATGATGAAATAAATGAATATTTTTATAAACCTTTTGGAGTCGGTTCCAGCCAAGGCAAGAAAAAATAAATAGTAGGACCGCAAAGTATCATAAGTATATGCCTTGGCTGGCACCGACTGCAAAAGGTTTATTTTTTGCTTTTTAGTTTTTGAAGTCGGTTTTCCTTTATTTAATAAAAAAAAGTTTTTTTCTCCAATTGACTTCGAACTTAGCCGTTGAGTACGGACAAAGACTAACTAATGACTAGTTCGGAATCGACTTTGACATAAAAGCCGTAGTTTCCGTTGATGTACATAAAATGATTAAAACTGGAATACGAAAAACTGGAAATCAAAGCTCGTAGTACTTTCTTGAAAGTGGGATGAAAGAACCGACATTGGAAGTACTTGGCAGAACTAGACTTGACAATAACCACTCACAACAATTACTTTTATAATGCAAACTGCGATAGAATAGCTACTAGCACAGAAAAAGTGATAATTCTTTTCAATATCAAATTTAGAGATAACCCTCGAGTTTAATAAATTTAGGCGAAATAATAGTTCTTATAATATGAAAATTGCTAAAATTTTAATGGTTTTTTGTTACCTAGTTTTAGTTTATCTGTACAAAACTGTAACTTGTATTTAAAAATAATAGGAAATTCCTAAGTTGTAATTAAAAATACTATTATTTATTTTTATTATTTGATCCAACTTTTTCCACTCGTCTAAAATTATCATTCGTCAGGCAAAATTTTGCTTGGTCACCTCATCCCTTGATCATGTTCCAAGAAAAGGTGTCAAAACGTCGGAAAATCAAAAAACAAACGATTTAAACTAAATGCGTTAATAAAAAGTGCTCCATTTGCAGCTCCAAAATTAAGCTCCATAAAAGTTGTTTTATTTTATTTTTCTCACCCATTGAGTTAGCTGGCCTAAATTAAAGTATATTTTTCCAACGAAAATTGGCACAATAGTTAATAAAAAAAATAACTCGTACGTTAATGTGAACACCACTAACCTCTTAATTTCGATTAGACACCGTAAATATCGCAAATATTTCAGTTTGTCTCACGGGCTCACAGACAACTGTGTACTGATTTGTTTTACATACAGTCGGCCGATTATATTACGAAATATCCCCTGGCTTTCATTAAGATAAGCAAAGACAGACTGCTTTTGATTTGCTTGGTTCTATTTATAATCGTTGTCATCCACTTTAATGTCCCCACTGCTGGGGCACTGGCCTTCTTTATGGATGGATAAGGAGAATGAATCATGATGACCACATTGGATTACGGATTCGACTGCTTGGTGTTAACTACACATTACACCTAGTTTCTCAAGCCAAATTTTATAATTTTAAAAGGTCCAGTGCAAAAAGTGCAGAGCAACTAACATGCCTTTTTTTAACTACCAATGACATTGAAGGTGTTAATGATATTTTTCTCCAATATTTTGCTATTAAAAATTAATTATAAGTACAAAAATTGGATAGAAAATGCAAAAACTAATTATCATTAAATAAGAAAATTAAATAAACTAAGTAATCGCATTGCAGTAACACCACTGATTAATAGTAGTTACTTCGGTAACAGCAAAATGTATTTATACACAGGAAATTCTAATAACTGTCTGTCAAACGATAAGTAACTAATTACTGTGAGATATAATTTTAATTTCTGTAAAAGTTACGTTATTTACGTAAGTAATTTTCTTTTATAACATCTAAATATTAAAGTCACCGGTAGTTTTTTGTATAAATCGCATTTTAATTTTTGCTGAAGGAAATTGAATTGTCCATAAAGAAGTTAAGTGCCCTATTTGAATGCAATTTACTTAACCCTGAAGCCGAACGCCACCGCCGACTGCTCTGCGCGCCGACTTCGTCCGTCATCATTAATTATGGGCTTTGTTTTTCATAAAATTTCGCCAAAAAATCATTCTTGCGTTAGTATATATAAAATTAACAACTATATATATAATATATAGTAGGTACGGTAATATTGTTATTAGGTATAGGCTTCAGGAATCCGTTTTCGATTTCGTTGTTATGTTTATTTTATTAATTCAATTCTAACAAAACAAGACTGTTAGACGTGCCAATATAGACCATCTTCAGCGTCTAAAGATAGATATATAATAAATAATGCTTACTTCCACAAGGAAGTCACTTGGGTACCCTTTTGTTTCTGAAGTACAAAAATGTCTGACATAACCTGTTTTGTTGATCATGTCGTGATGAGCGTGAATGGTTATTATTTCATTACACAAGAATATTTTAAATTACCTACGACTACGATGCTTGAGGAAGTACAGGCAAGGAATTATCAATTTGGTTAGGTAGGTGCCATAACGTAGCAAATCTAAGTTATGTCTAGTTGAATGAGAAGTCGGTCATTAGAAATAAAAGACAACGAATAAAACAACAGCCAATTATTTATTTAAGCTTAAAGTAATTTTACGCTAGTTTAGTCTATATTAAAAAGTACATACATACAATGAGTATTATCTATTATCGTTGCATAGCTGCTGCTAGAGAGATTGAACCTCCACCACCTCTTGAAAAGATTTCTATGAGGTAGCTCTTAATTTGGAAAGAGATTGATAGTATGGAATGATCCACTGATGATGAAATTTATAGCAGTAGAGATGGGAAAGAAGAACTAGATAGGTGTCGTTATGACGGGACTGACGGGAAAAATAACATAACAAAGTAGGAGTTATTATATTTACTTGCAATAATAAAATAAATAAAATCTTAATTTTAATTAATATAAAATCAGAACTTCTCAAAACATCTAAAATAACTTCTGGTTATATGCGACCCTGCAACATTAAACTAAAAATATTTCAATTTAATAAACATTCTTAACCCCCCCCCCCCCACACTAATTAGCAATTAACACAATTACATGAGTATTAAATTTTTTATTGATATCATAATATTACGATTTCTTCATACTCTTCCATATGGGTGCGCTTCGAGGAATAATTTAGGTGCGCTTCGAGGAATACATCGCCTTCGCTGGTACTCTCTTGCTTGCCACCGGGATGTGTGATTCACTATTTTATTATCTGTGCCCGTTCTGTAAGTCACTGGAGCGCGTGCTGCATCGAGGCCTGGGTAGCAGAAGGCTGAGCACTGCACACACTGAAAGAAATTAAGGTGATTTTGATTATCTTTGGGGAGACTTTGAACAGGAGGAACAGGAGGAACTAGGCTTTAGTTAAACCTTATTTAAATGGTTAAATCTATCTTTTATAGCATTACAGTATCTAATTATTACCTACCTATATTTTCAGAGTTATGCATAGTTTATTAAATCATACGCATTGAAAACTCAGTCCTGACATAAAAAAGATATAAACAATGTTTGACATAAAAAAAAATTCACCTCACACGCTCTGAAAAGGAGGTTTTGTTAATCAGTTTAGGCATAGAAGCGCTTTTTGCGGCCTAGCGAGGCAAAGTACTTTTTTTATTAAAAATATGTCATAATGTGTTCCAAATCGCACTATTGACTTTTTTGTTACAGTTTATTCTTATTATAAATAGCTTTAAATTAATTATAATACTCCGTTTTGGTTTTATTATATTATTTTAGTTCATTGAATCATATAAACAATAACAATAAGATTTAACTATTTGTCATAAAAAAAAAATTAGGCTGGGTGAGATTTCACAACCTATAATTGGATTTCGGAACGTGACATAAATCTTTATTTTTAAATTGTCTTTGTCTTGTACCTCATGTCAGTGTCAACATTTACGGAATCGTTTTTATTGTTATTTACAATATATTCCTACTTTAAAAGACTTTGAATTAACTATAATACTTTATTTTTTATTTTTTATATCATTAAAACAACGAGAATAAGGTATATTTAGATGGAACTTTATGTTTAAAGAATTTTTTACCGGAAGTTGACCGCGGAAACAACCACAAAATGTTCCTCGCTGTTGTGAGGTGAAAAATTGTGTGTTGCGCTCGGCAGAAAAGTTTTTAGTGTCTTGTGCCTTTGAAATCCTCGCTTCGCTCAGCGTAGCGAGTGGTTCAAAGATTAAATCCTTTTCATCCTCCTAGAATCCTTCACTTGCTCAGCTTTCAATAGAGGTAACTAAATAACCAACTTTCCAGCCTTGCATAACAAATAACTATTCTCATAATTTTGCTAAATTATTAATCAACCATAGGTACATATCGACGTAATATGCTACCACCTACTAAGTAATACTTAGTAGCGCTATTTTAAATACTCCACTACGCTACTCCAGATTCAGCTACGAGTAGTTTCTTGAACAAGTGCTACAAATAAAAAAGATTTACAGAAGAGAAGCGCGGCGAAACCGTAGGTGTCGGTGCAGGTGCTCGGCGAGCAGGTACCCGGGCCGCATTGGACCCGCCACCGACTCCGGCCGCCCGCACATCAGCAGCGCCCACCTCTGTGCCTCAGTGCATGCGATCGTCATCATGTGGTACGACTTACAGAAGAGCAGCGCGGCGAAACCGTAGAAGGTGGCGGTGCAGGCCTCGGCGAGCAGGTAGCCGGCCGCGTTGGCGCCCGCCACCGAGCCCAACCGCCCGCACATCAGCACCGCGCCTACCGCTGTGCCTCTGCAGTGCAATCATCGTAATCATCATCTGAGCAATTTAAAAAAAAAATGTATTCTCGGTATTTGCCTTGTCGCTCAGATTTCTTCACTTATTTTTTTGGGATGAATGACTTCTAGCAGAATAAATACATTTAACTGAAATAAGCATATTATTAAATAAATATGTAACTTGTCTTTTTATTGATAATTCACTAAATATTACATTTACGAAGATTTTAAAACGTTGAAGCCCATCAAATCTGTATGTCCCCAGCCCAACAGGCGTCAGAAAATATTTTATTTCCAAAAGTTTCCGTGTATGCGAGCGGTTTAGGTAAGGGTATTTACCCTTTAATTTTTTAATGTTTAATTTATCATTTAAAAGTTTTATTAATATATTTTTTTCATAATTTCTATAAAAAATAAATAGTTAAAATAAAATCCAAAATTTAAACTAACCGGAACATTCAGTTTTGTGACCGCTTTTTTAGCAAAAATATCTTCTCATTGTGTAAGAATTCGGCTCTGAATGGCAACATCCATTCGTCCTTCATTGTGAGACTCCATTTTGATTACATTGTTAAACTGATTTTAGTGACAGCGTGGACTTACTGTTGAAGTGCTGTGTGTTTCAATTTCTTCGCTCAGGTATGTGACCAAGTTTTGCGATTAAAATCCCTTACCTTTAATGTGTTGTTATTGTGGACACATCACAAAATTCATATTGTATTTAATATCAAAGAGTTAATAGTGCTAAGTGCGATCGGTAATTTTTAAACAATTTAAAACTACAAGAAAGTATCATTATGTGACTTCCGTTTTGTGACTTATTCTACGGGTGGGCACATACTTCGTAACGGCAAGTAACAACAGGGTGGAAAGTGTAAAGCTTATTTCACATTGCAAATCCTTACTGACCAAATTAATGAATAACGTAAATTACAAAAAAAACGTTTTTTTTTATTTCCTTTCCAAATTTACAGATAAAAGGTTGCTGACGACAAGGTTACTGGATCTGAGCAAATCATAACGAAAAACAGTTTAAAGCAGCTTTCAGCAGTTTTCAATTTACTCTACTGAATTAAAAATCCGACTATAAAATTTGAATTTTAATTAGGCAATAAGAAAAACAGTGAGACTGGTTAACCCATTCATTTTGCAAGGTTTTTTTTTCAAATCAAATCAGTTTATTGCACTCCATAGGTATACAAGGTCTTAAAAATAGATGAGAACATTATGGGTTTTATTATTAGTTTGTGATTATTTTGGAAAGAATATTATTGTTTTTATTAAAGGTGAGCCCAGAACCGGTACATTTGGTTCCCATTCTCTTTTTAACCGACTTCAAAAAAGGAGGAGGTTCTCAATTCGACGGAATCTTTTTTTATGTTATGTTATTGTTACTCTATTACTCGAAGACGGCTGGCCCGATTTTAGTAATTCTTTTTTGATCGACAGGGTATACTTCCCATGTGGTCCCATTGTCATCATATCAGGATCTGATGATGGGATCCTGGAGAAATCCAGGGAACTCTTCAAATATTATAGGCACTCCTATAGCGATTTCGGTGTTTTCTATAGTAACTTATGCGTCTTCAAAAAACTAAAAAGCAAGAAATAAACATTGTCTTACGTAAGTTTTTTGTATAAATCGCATTTTAATTTTTGCTGAAGGAAATTGAAATGTCCATAAAGAAGTTAAGTGCCCTATTTGAATGCAATTTACTTAACCCTGAAGCCGACCGCCACCGCCGACTGCTCTGCGCGCCGACTTCGTCCGTCATCATTCATTATGGGCTTTGATGAAAAAAACATTCTTGCGTTAGCATATAAAATTAACAACTATATATATAATATATAGTTGGTACGGTAATATTGCTATTAGGTATAGGCCTCAGGAATCCGTTTTCGATTTCGTTGTTATGTTTATTTTATTAATTCAATTCTAACAAAACAAGGTTGTTAGACGTGCCAATATAGACCATCTTCAGCGTCTAAAGATAGATATATAATAAATAATGCTTACAAAGGTTGTTCCACAAGGAAGTCACTTGGGTACCCTTTTGTTTCTGAAGTACAAAAATGTCTGACATAACCTGTTTTGTTGATCATGTCGTGATGAGCGTGAATGGTTATTATTTCATTACACAAGAATATTTTAAATTACCTACGACTACGATGCTTGAGGAAGTACAGGCAAGGAATTATCAATTTGGTTAGGTAGGTGCCATAACGTAGCAAAACTAAGTTATGTCTAGTTGAATGAGAAGTCGGTCATTAGAAATAAAAGACAACGAATAAAACAACAGCCAATTATTTATTTAAGCTTAAAGTAATTTTACGCTAGTTTAGTCTATATTAAAAAGTACATACATACAATGAGTATTATCGTTGCATAGCTGCTGCTAGAGAGATTGAACCTCCACCACCTCTTGAAAAGATTTCTATGAGGTAGCTCTTAATTTGGAAAGAGATTGATAGTATGGAATGATCCACTGATGATGAAATTTATAGCAGCAGAGATGGGAAAGAAGAACTAGATAGGCGTCGTTATGACGGGACTGACGGGAAAAATTACATAACAAAGTAGGAGTTATTATATTTACTTGCAATAATAAAATTAATAAAATCTTAATTTTAATTAATATAAAATCAGAACTTCTCAAAACATCTAAAATAACTTCTGGTTATATGCGACCCTGCAACATTAAACTAAAAATATTTCAATTTAATAAACATTTTTAACCCCCCCCCCCCCCACACTAATTAGCAATTAACACAATTATATGAGTATTATTTTTTTTATCGATATCATAATATTACGATTCCTTCATACTCTTCCATATGGGTGCGCTTCGAGGAATAATTTAGGTGCGCTTCGAGGAATACATCGCCTTCGCTGGTACTCTCTTGCTTGCCACCGGGATGTGTGATTCACTATTTTATTATCTGTGCCCGTTCTGTAAGTCACTGGAGCGCGTGCTGCATCGAGGCCTGGGTAGCAGAAGGCTGAGCACTGCACACACTGAAAGAAATTAAGGTGAATTTGATTATCTTTGGGGAGACTTTGAACAGGAGGAACAGGAGGAACTAGGCTTTAGTTAAACCTAATTTAAATGGTTAAATCTATCTTTTATAGCATTACAGTATCTAATTATTACCTACCTATATTTTCAGAGTTATGCATAGTTTATTAAATCATACCTACGAACCTACGCATTGAAAACTCAGTCCTGACATAAAAAAGACATAAACAATTTTTGACATAAAAAATTTTTCACCTCACACGCTCTGAAAAGGAGGTTTTGTTAATCAGTTTAGGCATAGAAGCGCTTTTTGCGGCCTAGTGAGGCAAAGTACTTTTTTTATTAAAAATATGTCATAATGTGTTCCGAATCGCACTATTGACTTTTTTGTTACAGTTTATTCTTATTATAAATAGCTTTAAATTAATTATAATACTCCGTTTTGGTTTTATTATATTATTTTAGTTCATTGAATCATATAAACAATAACAATAAGATTTAACTATTTGTCATAAAAAAAAATATTAGGCTGGGTGAGATTTCACAACCTATAATTGGATTTCGGAACGTGACATAAATCTTTATTATTAAATTGTCTTTGTCTTGTACCTCATGTCAGTGTCAACATTTACGGAATCGTTTTTATTGTTATTTACAATATATTCCTACTTAAAAGACTTTGAATTAACTATAATACTTCCTTTTTTATTTTTTATATCATTAAAACAACGAGAATAAGGTATATTTAGATGGAACTTTATGTTTAAAGAATTTTTTACCGGAAGTTGACCGCGGAAACAACCACAAAATGTTCCTCGCTGTTGTGAGGTGAAAAATTGTGTGTTGCGCTCGGCAGAAAAGTTTTTAGTGTCTTGTGCCTTTGAAATCCTCGCTTCGCTCAGCGTAGCGAGTGGTTCAAAGATTAAATCCTTTTCATCCTCCTAGAATCCTTCACTTGCTCAGCTTTCAATAGAGGTAACTAAATAACCAACTTTCCAGCCTTGCATAACAAATAACTATTCTCATAATTTTGCTAAATTATTAATCAACCATAGGTACATATCGACGTAATATGCCACCACCTACTAAGTAATACTTAGTAGCGCTATTTTAAATACTCCACTACGCTACTCCAGATTCAGCTACGAGTAGTTTCTTGAACAAGTGCTACAAATAAAAAAGATTTACAGAAGAGAAGCGCGGCGAAACCGTAGGTGTCGGTGCAGGTGCTCGGCGAGCAGGTACCCGGGCCGCATTGGACCCGCCACCGACTCCGGCCGCCCGCACATCAGCAGCGCCCACCTCTGTGCCTCAGTGCATGCGATCGTCATCATGTGGTACGACTTACAGAAGAGCAGCGCGGCGAAACCGTAGAAGGTGGCGGTGCAGGCCTCGGCGAGCAGGTAGCCGGCCGCGTTGGCGCCCGCCACCGAGCCCAACCGCCCGCACATCAGCACCGCGCCTACCGCTGTGCCTCTGCAGTGCAATCATCGTAATCATCATCTGAGCAATTTAAAAAAAAAATGTATTCTCGGTATTTGCCTTGTCGCTCAGATTTCTTCACTTATTTTTTTGGGATGAATGACTTCTAGCAGAATAAATACATTTAACTGAAATAAGCATATTATTAAATAAATATGTAACTTGTCTTTTTATTGATAATTCACTAAATATTACATTTACGAAGATTTTAAAACGTTGAAGCCCATCAAATCTGTATGTCCCCAGCCCAACAGGCGTCAGAAAATATTTTATTTCCAAAAGTTTCCGTGTATGCGAGCGGTTTAGGTAAGGGTATTTACCCTTTAATTTTTTAATGTTTAATTTATCATTTAAAAGTTTTATTAATATATTTTTTTCATAATTTCTATAAAAAATAAATAGTTAAAATAAAATCCAAAATTTAAACTAACCGGAACATTCAGTTTTGTGACCGCTTTTTTAGCAAAAATATCTTCTCATTGTGTAAGAATTCGGCTCTGAATGGCAACATCCATTCGTCCTTCATTGTGAGACTCCATTTTGATTACATTGTTAAACTGATTTTAGTGACAGCGTGGACTTACTGTTGAAGTGCTGTGTGTTTCAATTTCTTCGCTCAGGTATGTGACCAAGTTTTGCGATTAAAATCCCTTACCTTTAATGTGTTGTTATTGTGGACACATCACAAAATTCATATTGTATTTAATATCAAAGAGTTAATAGTGCTAAGTGCGATCGGTAATTTTTAAACAATTTAAAACTACAAGAAAGTATCATTATGTGACTTCCGTTTTGTGACTTATTCTACGGGTGGGCACATACTTCGTAACGGCAAGTAACAACAGGGTGGAAAGTGTGAAGCTTATTTCACATTGCAAATCCTTACTGACCAAATTAATGAATAACGTAAATTACAAAAAAAACGTTTTTTTTTATTTCCTTTCCAAATTTACAGATAAAAGGTTGCTGACGACAAGGTTACTGGATCTGAGCAAATCATAACGAAAAACAGTTTAAAGCAGCTTTCAGCAGTTTTCAATTTACTCTACTGAATTAAAAATCCGACTATAAAATTTGAATTTTAATTAGGCAATATGAAAAACAGTGAGACTGGTTAACCCATTCATTTTGTAAGGATTTTTTTTCAAATCAAATCAGTTTATTGCACTCCATAGGTATACAAGGTCTTAAAAATAGATGAGAACATTATGGGTTTTATTATTAGTTTGTGATTATTTTGGAAAGAATATTATTGTTTTGTTTTCTAATTTTTTATTTAGACTTGTTACGACTTTAGATTTAGAAAACTACATTAACTATTGTATAAAGATAATTTTATTTAGCGGCGGAGATGCTAGGTCTACTCAAGTTTGACCTCAATTTTGTAATATCTTGCCTTGAGATCTCAAATTATGTGATTATAACCTAAGAGAGTTCCTATTAATTAAAGAATAATAAAAGTATAAGAAAAGGATATTTAAAAATTATTGTTTTATTTCTTATATGTACTATTCTTCTTCTATAACTACTTGTTTCGATAATTTCACTAATTATTTATTTTAACTGAATAAATAGGTACTTAATAAACTCAAATTGTTCCATATTGAGTAGTACGGCTAACATTCAGTGATCTAAATATCTTTACTTTAAAAATCATATCTTGTATTGAGGCCATCTTAAACCATTTATTTTATATTTTATTTTATATATATTTATTACATGTGAACGCAGCCTTGTTAATTTTAAGACTTCCATTTTGAATGAATGAATGAATGAATTATTTATTTCAGTTTAAATATCGTACATTACAAGTAGGGTCCCACAAAACCACTTATGAAGTTTGACTGTGGGTACAGTCTCACAGGTTCTTTATCGTACTATTATATATATATATATATATATATATATATATATATTATTTAAATTTAAAGGTGAAGACAATCAAATACTTATGTAAAAACTATTTGTATGAATCCAATAAATAACTCTTAAGTAAGGAACTAAATTTCTTTAAGTTATTCTCAAGTCTAATAAACTCATTTGCAAAAAAAACGGGCACCTAAGCAATGAACCATTTCAAATGTTAATATTGCTTTGTTTGATTATTATAGGTAGTTTTATCCTCACAATTTGGTAAATTAATAAGAAAATAATAGTTTTCATCAGTATTTCATAAAATTTAGATACAATTTATGGGAAATAATGCTAAACCTCGCTAGTAGTGTATGTTCGCTAGTAGTGTATGTTCGCTAGTAGTGCATATACTCATGAAGTAAAAATAAAAAAGTTTTTTTGTTTGTTTTTCTTTAATAAAGTAAAAGCAGATAAATGTTTAGTATCGAGTGTGACCCCCTCTAGCTAAAATCACAGCTTGAATTCGTCTGGGCATGCTAGCGAGTATATCCCGCAGTCATCACATTCTTCAGCTCTCTGATGGTCTGCGGAGCCGGGTGTACTGATCTCACACGCCGTTTCAGAACGTCCCAGACATGCTCTATGGGATTGAGGTCGTGACTTCGAGCTGGCCAATCCAAACGACGAATGCCGACCTCTTGCTCATACGCATTAACATCGCGGGATCGGTGGGCGCGAGCATTGTCGTCCATAAAAATCGAGTCTTCACCTAGAGCGGCCAATGCGGGTTGTGCATGAGGAATTAGAACTTCCGTTATGTATCGATGCCCAGTCAGTGAGTCGTTTTCAATGAAGACTAACTCTGTACGATCCATTGAATTTATTCCTGCCCAAAACATAACAGAGCCCCCACCATAAGGTGTGATTTCTTCGAAACATGTCTCTGCAAAGCGTTCTCCTTGTCTTCTTAGCACTCGCCGACGTCGATCTTCACCGAACAGAGATATCCTGACTTCATCAGAGAACAAACCCTATTCCAATCTTCTTGAGTCCATGATTCACAATTTCTAGCGAAACTAAGCCTGTGAACTCTGTGCTCACGGAGTAATTTGGGGCCGCGGGCCGGGCGGTGACTGCGTATATTGGCAGCGAGAAGCCTCTTCCTGACCGTCCATAGACTAATATGCACATTTCTTACTTCTTGGAGGTTGTTATTAAGATCCACATACGAAGATTTGCGATTTCTCAATGCGCGACTCACAAGAAAACGATCATCCCGTGGTTGGGTACATGGTTTTCTTCCAGAACCAGGCCTTCTCTCGACGGAACCAGTCTCCTGATATCGCTGCCAGGTCCTTTGGACTGTCGAGCGACTAACATTTAGCCTCCTAGCCACGAAACATTGGCTGCAACCCTCTTCAAACAGCGCGATAATTTTGGTAGCTTTTACCACTTTATCTACCATTTTAAATACAGCCAAACAGCAATAAATAAAGCTTTGACAGTCAAGGATATGAAATTAATCGATAAAAATTGAATAAAAGTTATGAAAGTCGATGTTAACTTCTGGAACTTCGCGCCAAAAATGTAGGATAAAAAGGGGTTTTCTGTAAAAATGAGCATCAAATGAAAATTTGAATTTAGAACGTACTTTTTTAAATACCACAGCATTTTTAAAACCGGCCAGTAACGTGTACAAACGATTGAAACCTTTTTGGTATTGTATCTTTTTAAAGATGAATGAAAATCAAAACCGCCCGTTTTTTTTGCAAATGAGTGTATTTTGAGGCAAACTATTTAATATAAAAGGTATTCTCTTATTGAGGGTTCTATCACCAAAGTAGTTTGAAACTTTGGGCACAAAATACTTGCCCGCTGATATGGACCTTGTGTTATGTCTATGCACAACCAGCGTGTGCATATTATCACTGTCCCTTCAAATTATTGATGGAGTTATCTCCAGGATTTTTACCTTTTAAATTAGTGCGGCCACAAAATATGACTACAATAAATGTAATTACTTTTCGAAAAAGCTACACATATTACATACTATATTATGGTTTTAAAGTAAAGTTAAAAAATAACTCGGTATAAAGTGACATAGTCACATAACCGAACAAAAAAACGATAATTTTGTGTTTAATCGTTGAAACTAAAGCTATTTTATTTGATTTATCAATAGGTCACATGTATAATTAGTATAATAAATTTTAAAAAGTTTATTATTTCATTAGTTTCACAGTTTCCTTTTATTATGCTTTTAAATTTAGACACACAACTGAACCAGTTCCGCCACAAATAAAATAAATAAATAAATAAATATTTCCATACAATCACACCAATTATCTAGCCCACATTAAGTATCGTGAAGAACTTGTGTTATGGATACTAGATAACGGAAAACATACTTGTATACTTTTTTTTTTTTGTAAATACATACATAATATACATATTAAACACCCAGACCAAGACAAATAGACATGTTCATGCACACAAATATTTGTCTTGTCCGGGGATCGAACCCGGGACCCCTGGCGCAGAAGGCGGCGTTAGTACCTCTGCGCCAAACAGGTCGTCAGTCAGTTTTGTTTCGATATTATCGCGAAAATACCACGAATTCCGCGTTCCGTTTTAGTTTTCATCATAATTATTTATATTGCCTATTATATTATGGTTAAATTTGTAAAAAAAACAACTTATAAAATAAAATAAATTTTTAATAGTACATTATTGCAAAGGCCGTGAAATAGGCAATTGCAGGTCGAGTATGAGTTTGATAATACGAGACAGGCAATTGCCATTTCCGCCGAGGCATATATAGTGCTTTTCTCAAAAGAATGCAGGGAAAGAAAACATACTTTTTATATTATACATTTAATAATTACTAATAGAAAATCAAATTCATTGCAGGAGCGTCTTTTTGAATTTGGAACATTACAGCGCTCCAGCAATGTTGTATGAAACGGCGTGCTGGAGTTGTTAAATACTCTTTGTAATGTTCCAAATTCAAAAAACGCTCCTACAATGGATTTGATTTTCTTTGTCCGTAAATTCGATACTTCGCGTGTTCTTTTTTCGAAAAAAATGACAACATTTCCATGCATGTTTGAGAAAAGTGAATTACACTTTATTTTAAAATTGCTCATCTGCCATTTGTGAATTTTCTATGCTATCTTATACCCTGATAAATTTTAATAGAAGAAAATCTCCGCTCACAAGTTATTCTCAGGCGGGACTTGAACCTTTGGTAATTCGGTCCCGTAACCGACCATTGCAAATCGCTGGCCGAGTGCGCGAACTATTATGCCACCAAGTGGAATGCGAGGAATAGAAAAAATTGCTTGACTATTCACTTTGAACACGTGGAAAAAAACAGAAGATACAAAACAGAATATATTCTGTTTTATAATATATTATATTTTATGATTTTGTAATTTTTGCATTTTTCAATGCTATTTTTATACTTATGGTAAATTTTAAATAGAAAAATATTGTCACTTCAAGCCTTAAATGGAACGCCTCAGAGAGAGGTAACGCCGCATGACGTCATGTTTTTTCGTGCGTGCAGCCAGCTTCATCGAATTAGAAGACGTTGTCACGTCAAAAATATATACGCGACTAATTGATAGCCGACTTCATTTTTAAGTCGGTTAAAATAGTTGTTAATGAATTAACTATTATGAACTGTGGATGGGGGTATACGCAGTCAGTTTACATCACGATATCGTATTAGAGACAGGCATGCTTTCAGACCAAGGTCCGAGCATGAAGCCGGGACATAATAAAGTGTAGAACAAAAATTTACAGTGTCGTAGCAAATGTTTTCGTAAAGTTCTCACGATTATCAATTGTTTAATCTTTTTAATGCCAGCATTGTGCCAATACAAATGTTATGCGAGATAAACTGACACTGTTATTCAGTATTACTGTATAAACATGTAACTATTTAAACTAGGTTGTTTTTCTGATACTTAGGCCTACATCATAATATTTACCCACTCATATTTCCATAACAAAGGAAATTGTAAAACCGTTATGAGTATTTTATAATAGTAGAACTAAACGGGGAATGCCACTTCAGTTTTAGTCAGAGTGGGATCTTTTGGATAGATAAGATCCTCAACCCATCAAATAGACTATATGGGATTGGAGGATACTTACAACTACTTTTGAAAGTAATTTACCACATGTAATAGTCAATAGCAAGTCAGGATTTACATCTGCACTACGAAGATTATTACGATGTCGATACGATAGGGTGAATCTACGGGTGTTTTGAGCGCCGTCATTGTCCTCAACATATTTTCATATTTTTAGAGTAATAAAATTTTATCCTCGTGTCCAGTTACGAATATAGGTCCCAGACGAGTAGCGTTTAGCAGCATAACCTTTATTATTTGCGCACTTATGCATGACACTTTATATGTTGAGGACAATGACGGCGTTCAAACCGCCCGTAGATTTACCCTATATTATATATTATAGAATCAGAATCAGAATCATTTATTCCATAGAAAATCGTATATATGAGATGGCACAAATTTTAAAGTGCAAACATTTTCTGCCATTAAAAGCGTAGGAATTATTAACTAATTATTTACGACTATAATCACATAATTAACGACACTAGTCGATTTTCATACAATCGAGGAAAGGATTACTGCCAAGGAATAACCGAGCTGTGATCTGTTGACGGCCATCCAGAGAGTGAATGGAGGAGATCCATATTGCTATACACACCCAACTGATCTGATCAACATTCTAAGAGATGTATGGATAAGTTTAAAAAAACGCGTATGTCTATGACAGATAATAGCCTACGTCCATGATGGTCAGGTGATCTTCTAACTAGCCAATGAGAGAGGCGAAAACCCGAATCATCGTGTTTACTGTCTATGGCTGCAGCTATGTATTTTTTCTGGCTTCCTTGAATCCACTACTATACTACGACTCGACTTTTTGTTTTATGAAGTACGGGGAGACTCTTAGCGTTCATCATACCTGATGTTAAGTATTGATAAGGCTGAAGATGGAAGCGAGCCTATCCCGGAATCCCCAATCACTGAGGAACTGGCTATGTTATCTTTAACTGCCGGAACACATCAACGCTGAAAACATTGTTGTTATGGCGCCAGACTTAGGTAGGATGGTGGTAGCTAGCCAGGCGGACTTACAACAAGTCCTACCACCAACTAAACCGAATACAATATGTACCCCCGCTGGGAATCGAACCCGGGACCCCTGGGTCTGATATTGGTGGTTGTACCACTAGACCACAGAGGCGGTTAGACTCCCTATTAATTTAAATAGTATCTTTTTAAATCAAGTAAATCTCTGTATAAATTGGACAGAATCCTCTTATTTCTTGCTCCCATCGTGAACAGCAAAAATACCATAAAAAAATATGGAATTTGTGAAACAAAAAACTTCGGTCCTTATATATTTTATAGCAATCTGGATCTCTTCCATTCACTTCCTGGATGACCATCATTAGATCGCAGCGCGGTCAATTCTTGGCAGAGAACCAACCTCCAAAGTTACCTCGATTGTATGAAAATCTGCTAGTGTCGTTTATATGTGACCACCACTGTCGATCCACTCAATCTCAAACTTGAAAGTATGACGTGCTGTTGTGTGTTATATAAATTTGCATCAATTTAAATTATGGAACGATGTATAAACGTCGGTGAATCTCATTCATACATTCGTCCAAGCATTCATACCTACCAATTCATTATAGGCACAGACGTAGATCGTAGTCTTTGATGTATCTGTAGCAGCGTTTAAAACCACAAATATTTATTTATAGAAATAGTAAAATTACAAAATTTACCAAAACAATCAAAATTTTATTGCATTTAATTATTTGGAAAAACAGGATTTATTACGAAATATCGGGGACTAAGGCAAGCAAATACTTACAAACAAGATAAAAATCTTTATTTTCGTTTCGTTAAAAGTTTTTTCGTCGTCATCGTCATCAGCCATTTTTAATGTCCCAACTGCTGGGGCACTGGCCTTCCTTATGGACAAGGAGAACGGGCCATGACCCACCACGCGGGCCCAATGCGGATTGGTGGGTTTTGACGACTGCAAATGCAGCTGGGACCAACGGCTTAACGTGCCTTCCGAAGCACGGAGGAGCTCGAAATAGTTAATTTTTGGTCACGTCACGTCATCCCGTGACTGAGCGTTGCAAAATTTGCTTAACCTCTACAATCGCAGGCTGAGCGCGCGTATTTTTGTATGTTACCTCAAACTAGTAGGAAACAAGTGCACAGCGTACGCGGTGAGCGGGCCCACGCCCAGCGCAGTCAGCTGCAACGCCGACATCGCCGCGCCGGCCACCATCCTGCGAAATTATTTATAAATGTCATTAAAAAGTAAAGAAAATGTGTTAAAATTAAGTAACAAAAAAACTAAATTGTCAGAATATCATTATTTTTCTGTTAGGCTGTTTACTTTTCTTTGAACTCCGTAAGCAAATTTATGATTTTGTATTTTTTTGCATTTTTCAATGCTATTTTTATACTTATCGTAAATTTTAAATAGAAAAATATTGGAAAAAATTAACTCGGCCACAAGTGAATTCCCGTCTGAGAATTCACTTGTGGCCGAGTTAATTTTTTCCAATATTTTTCCGTGAGCAAAGTAAAGGATTGTACTTTATATTTGTTAATATTTTTTTATATTACAAAATCTTTAATCTAAGCCAACTACTTACTACTACTATAATATAACACGATCATTTGGCTGTCTGTTTATATGTATAGAATAAAAAAGAGGGAGACTGGGAGAGCTACGACGTAGCTAACAAAAAGTGTACTACGTCGTAGCTCGTAGCCGTAGCTTCTTCTACTTTTTTCGTGTTGACAGCAAACTTAAATGGCATCGGCCCAAAAATCAGTTACTATAAATCTACTAGCATTAATCAGATCTTCCCTCGGCTGTACGGACAATCAGGGCACGACAGCCTGTGTAAAAAATTTACGAAACTTGAGAAACCAAATGATTTTAGTAGTTTTGCAAATTCAATTTCATTATTAACTAAAAAGTATAATGCTTAAGGCGGTACCCCCATCGAAAGTGGCGCCGCGTTGAATTTTATTTAATATCGTAATTCTAATTCACAATTTTAATAAAACTAAACGTGGATTTTTTAGAGCCCATTGTCTTGTATTTTTAGAAGGTATCGCTACATCTCGTCATAGTCATTCGTAGAAGTAGATAGCAAATGTGTCAAAAACGGCCACTTTTAGCAGTTTTGCTATCTACTTCTAGCAGTGACTACGAGGGCGAGGGAATGTAATGATACCGTCTAAAAATACTAGACTATGGGCTCTAAAAATTCCACGTTTAGTTTTATTAAAATTGTGTATTAGAATTACGATATTAAATAAAAATCAACGCGGCGCCACTTTCGGTGGGGGTACCGTCTTAAGAAACTTCAGTAGGTTTATCATGAAAGGTAATGGACAGAATTTTGTGTTAATAATATTTATGTTGATTGTTGTTTGGGCAAATAACTGGAGCTGAATTCTTGATTAAAAGCTTATTATATCGTTAACATAGGGATACATTAAGCACGTATATCGTTGCAGGCACTCGAATTTTGAGAAGGAATAATATTAAAATACCTATAGTATCTTCGACAATTGCCGCTGTATTTTGATAAGGCGTTTTGGTCAACGGACATAACTATCCCGTGATTTCTAGAGCAACTTTAGGAGGCAATAGTATGATCTTAAAGTCATCAATTTTTACATACACACATCAAAAGTGCCTAGGGATCAAGTTAGTTTTAGAGTATCGCCGCTATAGATGATTATTATTTTAACTTTTTGCACTACTTCAAGAAGGAAAGAATTAAAGTAAGAAGCCAGTCTGTAAAATATTCATTGGATATTCTTTATAGTAAAAAAAGTACTTGATGCCCAGACCATTTTGATGTCTTGATATTCGGGAAAAACTCAGAAATGAGAGAGAGCTGCTCCCACAGCTGCGAAAGCTGAAGAGCATAACCATGACAGTAAACTGGGACACCGATTGGTACCTGTTCTCGTGAAGGCCTGAGACAAGACAGGCGGCCCCCACGGCTGCGAACATGCCCACCAGCAGCGTCTTCTTGTCCAGCGGGCAGTGGTACAGCACCATGACGAACCCGCTGTACGCCACCGTCGTCACCACCATGATGAGGAACGTTGCATCCGACATCGTGTCAGTGCACGCCACACTTGTCTGAGAATAGCCTTTTTTATTTTAACTTCGAAAGTTATAGTGAGGTAAGTATAAATAGCAGACGTAGGTGGTCTTGCTTATTAAGCCAGTCGTGGGCTCGATCCCCACTTGGGACAAAAAAAATGTGATGTTTGTCTCGTGTCGATTACATTGCGGCTATCAAAGTAGCTAAAGAACTTGTGTAAAACTGATAATATAAGTTGTTTTTGTTATCGGTTAAAGTTGTATTATTTTAATAATAGAGATACCCCTATCTATCGACGTATCCCAATACGTACTTGGTTGACAGGTATATCCGTCAGGACGCAAATAGTCCCTTCCTCCGGCGAGGCACTGTTCATGACCTTGTTTATCGTGTCTGGTGCCAGTAAGAACAGCCCGTTCAATCTGTAAGTTAATGATTTTCAGAAAACTATAACAGGATATCAGCGTTTCACCAGCGTTTTTTCAGAGGTTCCAGACTATGTTCTGGCTTTTCGTTATCTTACTTTTCAGGATAGTTTGTTTGTAGTTGACTTAAAAAAATCTTTGACTTTGACTTTGACTAATCAGTAAACTTAACGACAAACGTATTCTCTCTAAAGGTGATAAATGTTCACAGATCACAGACGATCTGATGAAGTTAGTGGGAAGCCGCTGGGCGGTCGTCGACGATCTTCTAAGATTCTTGGAGAAGGCCTGTAGTCTATACCCAGCAGTGGATTTCATGCGGCTGAGATGATGGTGATGAAATGCTCACAGTGAGAATATGCCGAACATGAGGAAGCCCGTGAGCGCGAGCCACTTGAAGTGCGGCGGCCGCAGCAGCGCCAGCCCGGAGCTCCGCCACTTGGCCGCCGCCCGGCCGGCACCATCATCTAGCGGCGGCGACAGCATACTCTCGCTTTTGTCTGACCGAATTGACGTAACCTGAAAAATTTCATTTTTATCTTAGGGCTCTCGGAAGTGTACGACATGAAGAGCGCCGTGACGAGCAGTGGTAGTGCTTACGATGCGAACAAGAAGCGCCACGGCTTGATCGGCTCTGTGCCGATGTTCCTCCACTAATTAATCTTAACCTTCATAACTCACATGGAACTGGTCTGGAGTTAGCCCTCTGTTGATAGAGTAGATTCGCTTGACCACCTCCAGAGCACTGCGGTTCTTGCCTTTAGCCACCAGGAACTTAGGGCTCTCGGACGCGTGCGACATGAAGAGCGCCGTGACGAGCAGCGGCAGTGCGTATGATGCGGACAGGAAACGCCACGGCTTGATCGGCTCCGAGCCGTTGTAGCTCCAGTTGTGGGACAGCACCACCCATGCGATCACTGCAACGATAGTGGGAGGTCAAATGAAAATTATGGTGAAAATAATAGAGGGATTAAAATAAGTAACAAAAGCATTTACGGATGACATATTAAAAGTTTCTTGTGTCCATTCTTCTTGTCAGCTAAAAGACGTTCGGTTGGCACACTAAGGGCCGGTTTCACCACCGATAGATAAGTTCTGGATAGCTTATCTGGCATATTTTTCATATTATAACAACTGTCAAATTAACTGCTAGATAAGCTATCACAATGGTATTGTAAAAAACATACCAGGACTGAGAACTGAAGACATCATGAGGAACCCGTTGCAGGTGAGCACGACGGAGTCGCGGCGGCTCTTGGGCAGCATTTCGCTGATGTATGCCCAGCCCAGGGACGACGGACTGGACAGGCTGGGGCATTAATATAAAATAGGTCAAAGAGTATGTTTCCGTTACCACTAAGGTCTACTATCATTAATTAATAATTGGTAAAGGTTACCTTACCAATTATTAATTAATTTTAATGATAGACTTCAAAAGAAAAAATACTATAAGCTCCGGAGTTGCAGTCGGAAATTACCTTTAAGGCTTTAAGACATATAATTTTTATTTTTATATTGATTTTTAAGTAAGTGTTTGTATTTACAAAAATCTTTCTCGGGACTCGCATTATTTTGTGAAAAGAATATGCAATTTGAGCGATACGACAAGTAGTTTGTCTTGATTTTAGTTACAATGATAAATGACTTTTTTTACCTTTATTTGTCAAGGACTAGAAGCTATTGTTTACTCACAATAGTGAAGCAATAAACTTGCAAGCGGTGAAGCTGGAGAGCGACGAAGTGAAGGACGCCGCCAAGCTGACAGAGCCGGCCACTAAGCTGGAGAATAGCAGCACTGGTTTGCGACCCAGGGAGTCTGCCGCCCGCCCCCACAGGGGCGCCGTCAGGATCACGCCTAAGAAGTAAAAGATAAAAAAATACCTAAAGGAAAAAAACTTGCATTCTCTTAGGAGCTTGATTCGGTCATTTTCAGCGGATCTGATTTTTGAGCGGCGTGAAGTCTTTAATTTTTCGGGGCTGATTTTTATTTTGGGATTATTCTAGCTAATTTAACTTAAATACTATTAATTTTAATATTTTTTTTCAAAGTTGTTCTCCTAATATCCATTCGCTGCCCAGATCCCAGAATTATACGTTTTACCTTTATGTGCATATAGTTGCAAAACAGCAATGATTTTTACATTACTGTCTATATATTATGAACAAAAATTAATACATTTTGTTATTTAACAAATATCATCAGTTTAACAAGTGTATATATTAAGATAGAACGTAAAATATCATTGTCCGTTCATTTTTGTCATGGGCGAATACCTCACTAGCCGAGTAAATTATATCCATCTTCGGATCGGAATACATTTGTCACAGAGTCTTATGTAGTGCCGCGGCAGTCAACCGATGCCGTCAATGTCACTTACCTACACCTACGTGTTACGCTGTCACAGTAAATAACGTAAGTGCCTATTACAGCTACTTATACAGTTTTATTCTGTTAAGACTGAAATTTTTGTCACTTAAATGATTATTATGCAGAAATGCATCGTTGAATTCTTCCTTATCCATATTATTAAATTCATATTCTTCATATTCTTATTCAATATATTTTAATTGTTTTTCTAAAATAAAAGAGTACCCTCGTGTCCCTAATTTCCATCACCCTATTCCGTCACGCTAAAACGTGAATAATATCAATTATAAAATGCCTATTAACTTACGTTTTTTACTATATTATTTTGCTGCAAAATACATATTGAATGAATATGTCATCTCAGATTACACTACTGAATTAAAAATCCGACTTTAGAATGTATTTCTTTTTCTTATTTCACACAACCAGGGGGTCAATTCTGCTAAATTTTTGTCGCAATCGTCTCTCAGTGGACTTTCAATAGTAGTGTTTATTTACACTGTTGTAACAAGAACTGTGTAAAACAGCACTACCATTGAAACACCACTGGAATACCATTGTGACTAAGCATTAGCAGAATTGGGCCCCAGGATTTTTCATTTGGCCACTTACATCTAAAAATGACTTGTACGCTGATTATTTGTATGTGTATGTATACTGTTTAATTCTTGCCACCGCGAATCAAATTTTTGTCACGCGCTAAAATTTATCGCTTTATAAATCCAAAACTTAATGGTCTTTTAAAGTGCCAAATGTAACAATTTATATAATATAGTTTAACGTGTTTTATAAGTTTCAAAGAATATAATGAAAAATAAAAATCGTAACGGAAATTATACGAAGAACACCTTGTCGTGAAAGTGACCGGATTAAATCAAAGCATATGATCACAGAATATGTATTAGTATCTTACGGTACAGAAATTTTACTCCCGAGTTTAGGTATGATAAACGCAACTGTCGCACGGCAGACAGTTATTGTACTATGAACGCCATACGCAATGCAAAAGTTTAAAATTAGTTTGTTTTCCAGAATAGTAGGTAAATATCTCGGGGATTGTGCGCCGCTTGTATGGAAGTGAGACATGCCTGATGTGATAAGAAACAAAACTTTTAGTAATTTGTAATGGCAAAAAGTTTGTTTTATGCACAACTATAAATTACGATCTAATGTACCGGCTATACGCACTGTCTTACCTTTTTTTTGAGAGCATGCCTGCACAAACCGCGTAGCTATTACCTATCTTTGCAACAGCAAAGTGGCAGCAGAAATTATAATTGCTTTACGTCACGTATCAACAGTGCGGCCTCTAGTGAACAAACGTCGAACTACAATGTGCATTCATTTAGTTTCTGTTATTGCTACCAAATTGTTTTTGGCAGCAATAACAGGAACTAAATGAATATATATTATGCGAGCGATATTTGCGCGATAATTCATAATTTCTAGGTAATAGCCTCGCCGGTTTACGCAGGTAAGACGTAGTGAATTCTCTATATTGACTGTGCAAACCGGTTTGTGCAGGCATGCTTTCAGGTAAGACGGAGTGTGTAGCCGGGACATAAGATTCATTTTCACCTGAACTGTTTAACCGACCGCTAAACATTTAAGTTGTTGTAAGTATTACAGTTGTTGTAACTCCATTTCTAATTAGGGACTGATTATCCCCTTATTCCCTATCAAATGGTCAGACACGTCCAGGTCGCAGGCTGCAGCTGGTATTGGAAGGCGGTCGGAACTATCTCCAGCAGCATTGACGACAGGCTCGCGATCATCAGGAAACAGTGTAGGAACTTATCGTATTGAAACTTACCTAAATTAGAAACTGACTTAATAATTCCTTTCAAATGGTCGTCCAGCCAGGTCCAGGAAACAGTGCAGGAACTTAGAATTTGGTAAGTTTTCATTTGTGTCAAAAAGAAGCAGCAATGTGTCACATCCATCTGTCAAATGAAGCCGATTACGATGCCGACGCCACTTGCGCGGTTCGGCCCCCTGATACCTATACTCTATTCAACTTCCTCGGAGACAAAAGGTAAACAAACAATCAATGATTCTCAAACTTTTTTTATTATTATTGGTACCTATGTAAATAAAATTGTCTATTAGTCACCTATGAATGAGACAAATTAATATTGCAAGGTAGGTATGTTATTCAATAGGCTAGTTATTTTTTAAATAAAACAAGCATATGTTTGATTTTTTTTTTTTTTTTTTTATTTATTTATTTGTAATCAGGCTACAATGGCCCATTTAATGATTAATGATTAAATATCTTACATATGTACTGCGTTTGTATTTATTTGTTAAGAAGAATATACAAAGTTTTCACTTAAAGGTAACTTATAAGTACTAGGTATAATATTATTTTATGATTTTGTAATTTTTGCATTTTTCAATGCTATTTTTATACTTATGGTAAATTTTAAATAGGAAAATATTGGAAAAAATTAACTCGGCCACAAGTGAATTCTCAGACGGGACTCGTTTCCCGTAGATTAATATTAGATTAAGGGGTATGTCTAAAATGGATAAGTTACAGTTTTGGTGAACAAGGGTGATTTTTAGATTGTTCGAAGCTGACCCTAATAGGTTATTAGAAATAACCTGTGCTTAGGGATTCAGCCCCGTTTGAGTATTTTTTTTATTCTGAATCTTCCTTGGATTCGGAACTTGTCGCACCAACTTCTATTACGAAACGGTCAACCACATCATCAATTTTTATCATTTTCTACTCTTCTTTTATGACATGGTCAATGCACTATTGCTAATCCCCTACTGTTATTCTTTTTAGAGCATCGGCTGATAATTTTTCTCTCTGCTGTTTTATTGACCATAAGTATCACTTTTGTAAGGATAGGAATCCTTTGGCCAGGTCTCCTCAGCGTGTTTAAACACATTAATAACGGCAACTTTCTCAGTAGAACGCAAAGGAGTGTTCTTGGAACGCTTTTCGGTGAAGAAAAAGTACAGGCATTGCTAGGTCCAGTCCAGACTCACTCATAATTAGATATAGCTTTTATAAGCACAAAAACGTCAATACAACAACAAACAAACAACTAAAAACTTAACAATAATAGGAAACAACAAACTTAACAAATTGAATAAACGAATAACAAGAATATAACGAAATTATTTGAAAACACGGCACGTACGACTCAACGAGTTGAACGAGAGTAAAGATGGCCGGTGTAACCAGACTAATTACAATTTTTCTCATTTTTACCGACTTCAACAAAAAAGGAGGGAGGTACTCAATTCAACGCGTATTTTTTTTTTTTTTTTTTTTTTTTTTTTGTCTGATGTATGTATACCGATTACTCCGGTGTTGGTGATCCGATTTTAATAGTTGTTTTTTTGTTCGATCGGGTACACTGTCAATTTGGTCCCATATAATTTTTACGAAGATCTGGCTAGTAGTTTTTTCATAATCTTGAAAAATATAAATCACCTTTTGGCAAGTAGTCGTTTACCTAGATGACATTGTTGTGATTTTTAGTGTAAGTAACGGCACATGATGTAACTAAAAAATCTGAAATAAAAACATTTTATAAAAAAAATCAAACCGACTTCAAAAAGTAAAAAATAAAACTTTTGGAGTCGGTGCTAGCTAGCTAAGGCCAAAAAAATATATAGTTAATAGAAGTTCAATATAGAATGCCCTGGCTGGCACCGACGCCAAAAGTTTTATTTTTTACTTTTTGAAGTCGGTTTGATTTTTTTTTATAAAATGTTTTTTTACATAAATTGTTTGCTTTATCACTACTCCTCAATTTAGTAGTGTTATAATATATGGGAACAACTACAGTTTTAGGTGCTTTTAATGCCACTTTTTTTTTTAATAGATTCTAGATGCATATAAAATTTGACCTATTAAAGAATCTTTTTCTGATTTGTTTATCTTTTGTCTCAGTGGAAGTTGAATAGACTATAGTTAGATTTTGTGATAAAGCTCACCTAAGTTAGGGACAGACGTAATGATTCCCTTCAAATGGTCCGGCACGTCCAAGTCGCAGGCTGCAGCTGGTATCGTGAAGGCGGTGCCGACTATCTCCAGCAGCGCTGACGATAGGCTCGCGATCATCAGAAAGCAGTGAAGGAACTGGTACTTGCCCACGCCTGTGGAAAGATTCGCTCAAGTTTCCCGTTATCGCAACTTAATTCAAATGTTATAGTAGGAGTAAATGTAATAGCGATGAGTAGTTAGTTAGAGCTCTTTTAATAGTTAGTGATCAAGTTCAACGTTATTCTTTTCAACAAAATAATTTACAAAAACTTAAAGTTTTGTAACAGCACGACATTTTGTTAACTAAAAGGCAAAAGAAGGATAAACTTTAAATAAATAAATATACATCAAAATGTAAACCTGCTAGATCAAGTGCTTCTTCCAAATCAGCTTCATGGTGCTCCCTGTGTCGTTTGAAATCCGTCGTGTAATATTTCTTTATATTGTTCATCAAACAGTTTCCCTCCGGCTCCAGCATTGATTATTCAAATAAGTTCCGCGGATGGCCACTATGACCCGGTCACTGCGAAATGATAAGTTATCAGCTGAGATGCACATTGTAGAATAAGTCAAAGGTCACACTTGCATACTTCATTAATACCGAAAGTACGCTTAACATGGCATTTTGCTTAGTATCTCGACGACTTACTCGGTAGAGACAAAGAATACTAACTATTACTAACTTGGTAGAGTGGTATGTACACCGGTTTTCAAGGTGTCGCCTACTCTGAGATCCCGCGTTCGATTCCCGGTAGAAGCAAATGTTTGTATCCCATAAGCATAACACATGATGCTTAATTTTAGTGCTTACTCGTATTTTTTAATCACTAGAATACATTTGCAAGATTCGCATGCAAACGCGGTGTTAACACCAAAGGAATTCGCATGCGAATCTTGCGATTCCGTATGTGAATGAAATTCGAGTGATTCAAAAATACGAGTCCTGGACCTCTATTTTTGAATCACCCGTCGCGTGAGTGGCGAGGCGATCAGGCGATTAGCGACCTTGCGAGCGTAGATATAGCACGCTTTTCGCTTTGCACCTCGCGCCCTCGTGTTGGGAGGCGGTACAACAGGCGAAAAGCGAAGCTATGTATATACGTGCAAGGTCGCTTATACGGAATACGGAAACTCAAACGTCGCACGAAAATCAGTAGAATCCTCGAGACGAGTGAATCAAAAATAGAGCTCCAGGATCGTGATTGATATCTATGACAAACAAAGGAACTTATAACCGTGTTTAAACTAGAGTTAGGTCATACAAAAATATCGGTGGACAATGTACATAAATTCAAAAGTTATCTTAACTAATATCTGACGCAAACTTATACATTTACCAACATTTTAATTGGGGTTTATAACTTTACATTATATCTCGCCAAATTCTAATCAAATCACCAATACCTTACATTATGTGAATGAATAAATAAGAGTTTATTTGGATACATTACACACATGAGACAATTACAAATTTATTTTCACCCACATTTTACACACCGAGGGGACTATATCTATAACTACTACTACTACTACTTAACTATTATAGTACTATTTTTTTTGTGAAAAAAGCTTGTAAACTATGATATTAATAAGTAAATTACCCTTCGTAAGCTATGTACTATTGCAGCTTATAAATTATTGTATATAATCTTCTCTGAGGCAAGAGGCGCTGGATGCTGAAATGCAGGTCTTTACCTAGTTCGGCAACAGATGCTACATTTCTACTTAAATGTATTGTCACATTAATATACAGGCTTAAGAGATTAAATGTAAAAAACTTTTTGGTTCCATAAAATAAATTATTATTATTATTATTATTTTAGACATTCAAAAAGTAACTAAAGACAATAGATGCACAATTTCACTGTCTGAAGTGGATGTCTCACGGCTGCAGCCAATAAGGAAGTCAATTCAGCATTTTGCGGGGCCCAAAGAGGCTGGCGCTGATTTTCAATTGACCCCTGGACGTTCTTTTTGACAAAAGGATGCCAATATGCCGATGCCCACCATCATTAGTTAATTTAGCAATGCTCATATGACAAGTCCCGCATATTAGACAAAAATGATTATTATTAAAGAACTATGTTTCAAGAGGATATTAAAATTAAATACTTACCATAAATATGCATTTATTTTTGATTGCTAGATTCTTATTTTTAGTGTTGCTCTATTTTCCGGACAATTTGCCGTCATTGAATTTTGGATTTATATATTTTTTATTATTGCTGCACCTTGGATGTTATGCCAAGCCTGTAAGGGATACACTTTAAGGCGTGAAAATATGTGTATGTAATATAGCGGTGGTGAGGGGTCGAAATATGGCGAAGGTGAGCCGGACCAATATTTTGTCCAAAATTATCTTAAATGTAAGACTTCCCGTTCGAGTCCCATCTGGGAGTTCACTTGTGGCCGAGTAAATTTTTTTTTCCGATGTTTTTATATTTAAAATTTATCATAAGTATAAAAATAGCATTGAAAAATGCAAAAATTTTAAAAATCATAAAATAATAATGATATTTATTAATAATCCAAATTTGAATAAAAAAAAATGTTTATAATTATATTAATATTCTTAGATTGTTCTTTATGATATTGACATTCCCATTTCACATGCCTTATGTTAGGTAAAATGGTAGAGCATTGTATTTATACCACCACCTTATTTACGCTATTTTATGTGAATAAATGATTTCTTTCTTTCTTCTTCTTTCCCTACCTCATCGACCCACGGTGAGCAAGGATTCCTAAAAGAAAAGCCGATGGGAATAATTTGTAAGGACCTTTCGCCACTGGTATAAAGGTACCAGTGGCAAGGGGTCGAAATCAAGCGAAGGTAAGCTTGACCACAAAATTTTCTTAAGTGTATGGTAGATCGGTGAGGTAGGATTTCTTAATGGGAAGCCGGACCTTTCATATATGGACCATTCGCCACTGATAAGAACTAATCGTATGTATGTTGTTCCATTGATTAATGCCTTTTTAATTTTACGCAATATTTCACAATAATAAACTGTCACAATTTTATAAAACCATCATAAACAACACCTAAGTGCGAACCTATCATAAACGAAGACATATAGCGGAAATTCCGGAAAATTACCGACTAATAATATCTATTTAAGCCTGTATTGTTTATTTACTGTGTTATCATATAATCAAACGATCTATTTATATAAGTCAGTGGTTACAATGTTGCTAATTGGCAAATCTGTAGTCTTTACCGCAGTCTATTCAATTTCAATAACGTAGTTTATATTCTATTAATGAATTTTGTAATTTAAATCTCATAATTGGAGATAGTATTTAGGAATTTAACCGCCCACTTGTCGCGCCTATTGATAAAGAAACTTACTGGCTTCCGCCCGCGACTTCGTCCGCAAGAAAATTGGTCTGGGATGAAAACTTCCATGTATACTTTAAACTAGGCTATAAACTGCGTGCCTCAGTTCATGCATTGCGTGATGTAGTAACAGACTTCCAAAGATCTGAACATCCAAGCTTTCACATTATTTTGATTTTAAACTTAAATACTACTTAAAAGTTATCTTGTTAATGAGTAAGTTTCGAAGTAAGTTAGGGCAAGGCGGATTTCTGCCCAGAGCAGGCAAATTGATGAATGCTGTGTTGGCAATCAAAGGAGTAAGACGCATTATCGTAGCTAAGACAAAAGCAGATTTTTAGATCTTTTTTAAATTGTCTATGTTTAACACCCGCAAATAATAAGATTCTCTATATCTTAGTTTAGTCAGCAATTTTGCCAATATAATTAAAATTTTCACCGAAAGTAGTCGTTAACTAGGTCGACTAAATGCGAATGCTACCACTAACCAATCTCTAAGTACCTATAGCTAGCGATACGATTTTGTCCTACCAACATTTTGATATTTAGAAAATATGTTGAGTTCAAAATCACGCAGAATCAACAAACTCATCTATCGTCTATCTATACCTACTTATAAAAATTTTCGATTGACTTAAGTGACAAATTAATCTTACAACTTACAAATATAACAACTTGAATACTGTTAAAATATAACTAGAGCTTGAATCACTAGCACTGCACCATATAAATTATATTTAGTGTGACTGCACCACTCGCACATTAACGCATAAGTTGCTACTAGCAAAGATGTATACACTTATGCTCCTAGGGTCACCGCTAAGATGAGACTGAACTCTCATTAATGTCCGTTACTGGATAACTTTTCCAATGGTCAAGTAGGGTTGTCAACGCATAATAAAGTATAATTTTAATTAGTGCTTGTTTCATATAAAGTGGGAATATATCTGAAAATAATAAGTTTAAACTAACGGTTTTTTCCTGGTAAAAAATTAAATAATAAAATTTTTGGGTTTTATCGTAAGGCCAGTTCGATTGATATTGGTAAAAAAGATGAAGAAGAGATGATAAGTTAAAAGTTAATGTCGCGATTTTTCGCACTTTTCATTTATGTAACTCGAATGAACAGTTTCTCATATTATGTGGTATTGCAGTATAAAATGCGTTCACTGATTATGTATATAAAATACTTGAGTTGCATACCGTATTTACAGTGATCTCAGTTGTGGGTGTTTGTGTAGTCCTTGTTTTTGATTTTACGACAGAACATAAAACTTTTGGATCCGAGCTAAGGTATGACAAATAAAAACATACTATTAAAAATATATTAATAATATTGTTGTTTATTAGTAATGTTTATATATTAGTAAATTAATAGTTCAAATTATTTTAGGTAGAAAGTGCAGTTAGCAACCCTATATTCTTAGCCAACAATAAAAGTAACGTAAGAAAGATACAAACGCTCCGCAAATATAGAGTTAATGAGTTCATATTGATTGGAAATAACATTCAATATCCAAATAATAGTCTAAATGTGGTGTCAGATTTACATTTCCCATCCTAATAGTTTAATAACGATTTGTTAAGTATCAATCTGAATGGGAATATTGGGACGTTTGTTTTGATAATTTGGACAAAGGGATGATGAATGGAGGATACCTACTAAACTCATCACAACATAGGTACACATTAGATAAACACCGCGGTTTTTATGAATGGCGCTTTACGCGCAATTAAACTTAAGACAGTGGTGGCTACGCAATTAACGACACTATAGTCGATTTTCATACAAACGAGGTAACTTTGGAGAATTAGTTCTTTGCCAAGGATTGACCGAGCTGTGATATGATAATGTCCACCCAGGGAGTGAATCGAGGAGATCCAGATTGCTATACACAACCAACTGATCTGATCTACATTCTAAATACGATACGATTTACTTATCGTTAGCAGAATTGACCCCCTGTGGTCGTGTCAGTAGAGACACTCCTCAGAACAAGGAACACATGTCTGAGCTGCTGAGGTGCGACGGGCATCTCGGGTTCGCATCAGGTTGCAGTCACGCGCGTGAGCAGCTAGTACACTTCACACTATCTACGCTTAGTTAATAGACGGCAAAATCAGGAGTTAAAAATAGAAATAGTACTACAAATGTTAATTAATGAGTAGTAGAGAAAAGTTTTTAGCGTCTTGTACCTTTGAAATCCTCGCTTCGCTCAGGATTAAATCTAAGAATCAATCCTAGAATCCTTTACTTGCGCAGATTTCAATAGAGGTAACTCGCCGCTAATAACCAACTTTCCAGTTTTGCATAACAAATAACTTTTACACGCTCGGAAAAAGAGGTTTTGTCTTTGAAATGCGCATTTTGCGGCTTAGCGTGGTAAAGTATATTCAATTTTAAACCAAAAAATATTTATGATAAATTTAATATTGGAAAAAAACCTGAGAATTCATTTGTGGCCGAGTTGGTTTTTTCCAATATTTTGTCATTTAAAATTTATCATAAGTATAAAAATGCAAAAATTGAAAAATCATTACCTAAAAATATGTCCTAATGCGTTCCGAATCGCACTATTGACTTTTCATGTTACATTTTATTCTGACGACCTGTTTGGCGCAGGGGTACTAACCCCGCCTTCTGCGCCAGAGGTCCCGGGTTCGATCCCCGGACAAGACAAATATTTGTGTGCATGAACATGTCTATTTGTCTTGGTCTGACTAGATAATTGATGTGATTGTATATATATTTATTTATTTATTCTTAGCTTAAATAACTTTGAATAATTATAAAACTCCGGTTTAGTTTTATTCTTATTTTATGTAACAATTTATTCCTATTTTAAATAACTTTGAATTAATTAATACTCTCTTTTTATAATTTTACTTTTTATATAAGTATCATTAAAACAACAAGAATAAGGTACGAGAACATTTAGATTAATCTTTTTGTTAAACGATTTTTTTACCGAAAGTTGACCGTGGTAACAAGCAAAAAAAACCTTACTGTTGTGATGTGAAAAATTGTGTGTTGCGCTCGGCAGAAAAGTTTTTAGCGTCTCGTACCTTTGAAACCATCGCTACGCTCAGGATTCAATCTTTGAACGACGAGCGTAGCGAGCTACGCGTCGCTCCCCCCCACTCTAAAATTAAAACGGTAGCTTATGGATACGTGAAAAATATCAGAAAAGTAATATCAGTAAATGAAAACTATCACTGCTAGAGAGACCTTAGAGGTTAACAAGTAATAGTCGATTTCTCAAAAAAATACTTTTTGGAAAAGTTGTCATATATAGGTACAAATTCCATTGAATAGCCAGATACATATTAGTCGCTCGTAGTGTCAAAAAGAGAGTAAAACTATTGTAAAGGCTAACTACGGAACCAATTTACATTTTATCTTGTATGATTTGTTTTCTCCTACTTTTAATAATTTCGCATATTTCTCAATCAACATGTAAACTAGACATCATGTAACATGTAACTAGACAACATGTAACTAGAATTGAATAACCTAATCTGATACATATGAAGTGTTGTTATTTGCTTTAAAAAAATCATATCTTTGTGTGGACGATTATTATGTCATAATAAAAAATTACTAATTAAACAAAATCTACAATATGGCATAAATTTCATGTCTGGGGAATCATTTTATTTTCGAGCCCAATTGTTTGCATCAATCCTTTGGCCAGATTTTCGTCCGAAATCAGAAGTTCAGCAGGAAAAAAATTGAAGTAGAATATGTGTATCCGATTTATCTTCAATCTTCGCAAATATGACCACGTTTCGCACTTTCGTCCTAAACTTAACTGGCTCCCAATTCGCCGGCGCAGGGACTTACATACTCTTACGCTTCTCTATTCCATCCTCTTTCATTCTTTTTCTCCTCACTAATAATCATAATCTTGTAACATTATTTACCTTTCTATTTGTAAAATTTGCGTGCGTGATTGCTAACTAATACCTGTATTATTTAAGTATCAGGAAAAACTGTTTATAAAAAAATGAAAACCGACTTCAAACAACTAGCCAAGGCATTCTACTTTGCGGTGCTACTATTTTATTTTTCTTGCCTTGGCTGGCACCGACTCTAAAAGGTTTATTTTTTGCTTTTTAGTTTTTTGAAGTCGGTTTTCATTTTTTCATAAAAGTTTTTATTTCACAATTTTTAAAGTAGAAGAGGTCCCGTGCCTACGCTGATAACCTTATGGCCACTCCTCATCACCTTTTACAAAATGCTGCATTTCCCGGTGCAGGGACGTTACTTATTGAGGAGTTCTCCCGATACTTCATCATCAGCTGCACTTAGTCGAGCATTAATTGCTTATAAACTACATTAAAGTAATCGTATAGCTGCCGTGAAATGCTAAGTATTTAATAGTTCCGATGACCATTTGTGGTCTTCATCATCAGTTCCACTACACCAAATGGTGCACCGAAATCGCTATAGGAGTGCTTATAATATTTGAAGAGTTCCCTGGATTTCTCCAGGATCACATCATCAGATCCTGGCATGATGACAATGGGACCACATGTGAAGTATACCCTTTCGAAGAAAAAAAGAATTACTCAAATCGGTCCAGCCGTCTTCGCGTAATCGAGTAACATACAAAAAAAAAGATTCGAGAGAGAGAACCTCCTTCTTTTTTGAAGTCGGTTAAAAATGACCATTATGTTTTCTAGTCGCATATAGGTGTTATTCAAACATTTAATTCGCCATAGATCAAAATAGTTAGTATACTTTCTAAAATCAGCTCCCTACTTACTCTGGATGGAATCGAGTTCATTTAAAGATCGAATCAACATCAAAAATCTGTTATTTTGGTACTTTGAAAACGGTTTCTATGGTTTTCATATTACCGTTTTGACATTAATTCGATCCTGATGTGAACTTGATTCCGCCAAGAGTAACCTCCCTGATGTTAAACTCTCTAAACCCAGCTCTTAACCATAATACGAGTACCAATGAGCAATTTCAGTAGTTAGCCAAGAACACATAACAAAAGACAACTACAAAGCCAAAACAAACAATATCAAAAATATTCCACGACAAAGATACTTCGTACAGTTCTAAATTTAACCATAAGCGAATGCGAGATGAGAGTATTTGCAGAACCACCGCGTAGCACGATGCAGCTTATCAGACCCCCTGGGATCAGATAACCGGGACCCCTGTCAACAATCTGTGCAAACTACGCGTTGCTATCTCACAACTGACAGCGGAATATTTTTGCCTAGAAAATTCGTACCATACTATTTACTTTTTAGATTTAGTCAGCCCCACGTAGTTCAGATAATAACCTGCAAACAGAAGTTATTTTATTTATTAAACAAAATGTTACTTTCGTCTCGCCGTTACATGCGTAGTCTTGTTTACATACATTTGATAATATCCCCCGTTTCTTGATTATCGAACGGAACCCAAAGAGTAATTATAATTACTCCGTCTTAACGGAACCAATATTAAAAGAATGTATTTACACAAATGCGACGTATTGAGAACAATAGATAAATAAAACAATAGCTTTATTGATTTTTCGACGCTATCATTAGCTGAACGGGAAATTAACCAACTGTATAGATCCAGTGTTGGACAGGCTACATGATTCATGCGACTTGCCACGTGATTTTGGGCGATCGAATTATTTCATTTATCAATTCAGAATGAATCAATTGATGCACAAGAAGGTTTAGTAAATAATATATGGCCCGCTAGATCTTACTGCAAAATGTATTTCGTGGTATAGATTTTTACATTCACGATATCAAAAAGTTAAAAAAATTTGCTTCCATTCCATTCCGCCGTTATGGAAATTGATTCTTAGATGGTCCGTCCGTCTGTGAATGTTAGTTAAGTTTTTTTTATGCACGACGGGGAGACTCTTAGCCTTCATCATACCTAATGTTGACTATTGATAAAGCTGAAGATGAAGGCGAGCCTCTCCGGGAATCCTCAACCTCTGAGGAACTGGTTATCTTATCTCTAATTGCCGGACCACAACAATGCTGAAAACATTGTTGTACTGGTGTCAAACTTAGATAAAGATGGTGGTAGCTAGCCAGGCGGACTCACAACAAGACCTACTAAGAACCAAACCGAATACAATATGTATAAGATGTCCTGAATGGCTGGTAGGGGAAAAAAATTGGACGATTCGAAAGCACTTATCTATAAGTTTATTTGAATAAAAATATTTTGACTTTGACTTTGATTTACCCCCTCACTGGGTATCGAACCCGGGACCCCTGGGTCTGATACCGGTGGTTGTTACCACCGCCACAGCGACCACAGACTTATCTCTAGACTTACTCAACAGAACAGACGGGCAATTTGTAACTAGTTCTGCAGTTGTCGGTTCCGTTTTTTAGTTGTCCACAGCTACTGTAAGTTGCTCTCTGCAGGTCTCAACAGCTCTAAACAATTAAACTATTGAAAGCTCTTACCCTTTTTAACCGACTTCGAAAAAAGGAGGAGGTTCTCAATTCGACGGTTTTTTTTTTTTTTTTTTTTTATGTATGTTACTCGATTACTCGAAGACGGCTGGACCGATTTGAGTAATTCTTTTTTTGTTCAAAAGGGTATACTTCCTATGTGGTCCCATTGTCATCATGTCAGGATCTGATGATGGGATCCTGGAGTAATCCAGGGAACTCTTCAAATATTATAGGGACTCCTATAGCGATTTCGGTGTTTTCTACAGTAACTTATGCATATGCTTCCGGAAAGCACCATTTGGTGAAGTGGAACTGATGATGAAGACCACAAATGGTCATCGGAACTATTACTTTAATGTGGTTCATAAGCAATTTATGCTCGACTCAATGCATGTGATGA
Source organism: Chrysoteuchia culmella (assembly GCA_910589605.1). NCBI lineage: Eukaryota > Metazoa > Arthropoda > Insecta > Lepidoptera > Crambidae > Chrysoteuchia > Chrysoteuchia culmella. The sequence continues at coordinate 20,157,182 of OU342654.1, read as the reverse complement.
AGTGGAGCTGGTGATGAAGTATTGGGAGAACTCCTCAATAAGTAACGTCCTTGCACCGGGAAAAGCAGCATTTTGTAATAGGTGATGAGGAGTTGACATAAGGTTATTAGCGTAGGCACGGGACCTCTTCTACCTTTAAAAATTGTGAAATAAAAAGCTTTTTATAAAAAAAATACCGACTTCAAAAAACTAAAAAGCAAAAAATAAACCTTTTGGAGTCGGAGCCAGCCAAGCCAAGAAAAATAAAATAGTAGGACCGCAAAGTAGAATGCCATGGCTGGGACCGACTCCAAAAGGTTTATTTTTTGCTTTTTAGTTTTTTGAAGTCGGTTTTTTTTTATAAAAAGCTTTTTATTTTCTTAATATTCTACATAGAATAGGTAAAGTCGATTAGAAAATTCAAGCACCTGAAATTTTATTGGACTTTATTCCGCAAGTTACTTTTTGAGCGAGTAGGATAATGATGGGCACCCACTACGTAGACCCAATGGGGATTGTCGAGTTTAACGACTGCAAATGTCAAAATTGAGCCTTTCAATTTTGACATTTGCAAAGCACGGAGGAGGTAATGTAAAAGGCAATGCCTAGTTTTGGCGCCATTATAGAAAATGCCTGCACACCACACCATTCATACATCTTATTAAATGGATAGAGTATTTAAGTACGAACAATAGTTACTGAGACTGCATATTTCTAAACCGTCTCCATTCCGAGATAAATGCACCACTATTATTTTTGAAATTTTATCTGGCTTGAAATAAAGAAATATCTTTCTTTTTCCTAACGTAATTCCATACCTAATTCATCTTTTGAAAAAATCGACTTACGCAACCTATTGCGATGTAGTGTATATTCCCGTAGAAAATTGGGAATTTTTACGCGACAATAAGTAGGCTATGTTCCTCTCAAGGCCATAAAGTATATGTGTCCTAAATTTCATTCAACTCCGTTTGCAAAGCTGTTTTTGCGTGATAGATTAACATCTAAACATCAAACTTTCATATTTATTAATATTACTAGGATAGGATAGGAGGATTTCAAAAAATATGTGGCGCCATCTGTTTTAAGCCTGCATAGATTTTGGTATTTTTCCGTAGGAATGAGGGGTTCCTCTCCAGGCTACAAATTCTTTCTTAGAGCACCCCTAAACCTCATAAGGAATCTATGTGTCAAATTTGGAGTCTCTAGATCCAGCGGTTTGGGCTGTGCATTGATATGTCAGTCAGTCAGTTTCTTCTTTTATTTATATTTATTAAAAAAATAAAGATAATGTATAAAAATAAAATAATAATGATAATTATTATATTTTACTTTTCGGCGGACGGCGGCATTTCGCTACCGTCCTAGAACCTAATGAGGTGATTATTAAATATATTGTTAATATTATTTAAAATAGTTTAAATAAGTAATACATTGTAAAAATAATAATCTTTCATTAGTATAAGTTGATAAAATCTCAAAAATGTTGTTATTTACAGCTTTATTATATGCAATAAGTTATGAACAGGTGCATTTTTCTCACAGTAGATACGGTCTAAAAATGTGTTGTCTCATTGACTATTGTTCGTACATATACTCTATCTATCAATTGAAAAGGTTTGAATGGTGTGCACGGATTTTCGAAAAGGCGCCATCCCTCCATTTATATGTAGCATTAGCCACTTTGGTCACCTATCCCATGACCGACCGTTGCGACAGTTGTAACAATCGCAGGCCTGGCGCACCAAGGCCAACCGAGCTACTCATATTTATATGGTAACAGTATAATAAGTGATAAAGAAAATTTGGATTTGGGAAATAATCTTAATAATCCAATTTTTTATCGTCTGCTTTATCGCAGAAAAGTGCAGCATGTAAATAATTTATCGAAGAAATCATTTGCAATGCTACAAATTGAATAGCTAGTAGGTATGCCAATCAATACTAATAAATTAAGTGCGAGTAAAGATACATTATTAGATTATATAAATTAATTGATAAGCCCCAGGATTAAAAGTGCTGTGACTTTGATTTCTACATTGATTAGCTTCCTTGATAGTTAAATTTTATGGAATCCTGTTCGCTTATGTATTTTTATATATACAATCCATGCTGAGATTTGGTGTGATAATTTGTAGGTACCCATGTTTGAGGAATTAAATAATTATGACGTATTTTTGATATCACATAGATATTGGTAATAGAATAGATTTTAGATTTGATTTGAATGACAAATTAGGTAAAGAAACTATAAATAAGATTATTAAAATGTATTGAATTGAAATTGATGTATTTACTAAAGTAATTATGTCAGTTTTTATTCGTGGTTACTTGTCGTCATGTCTTGTCTATTTTTTTGTAATATAAGTCATAAATTACATTTCAGTTATATGATTAAAGTACCTACATTTGGTCGGAAGTTCGAGAGGCCCTCGATTTCCGGCCAACATTTTAAGTTTAAAGGTGTTCCGGCCAGATATAGCTTGGAACTTATCATTTTAAAACTTTTATAACTAATAGTTTTTGTCAAGATGTCACATTACGTTGGAAAAGGTATACAAGTCTACAAGTAATACCGTCCGTCCGGAACCGTCTTCCAAGACCTTCCGTCCGGCCAAATCAGAACTGAAAGATTTAAATGCTAGAAAAAATCGACTCGATTCATAAGTGATTCTCAGGCGGGACTCGAACCCGCGATCTTTGTGTTTGGATTTTGGGTGGGTGGTTTTTTCTAGTATTTTTAATTTCGAAAGTTGTCTTAACTTGACTGTATTTTTTATTTATTTTTAGGGTTCCGTACCTCAAAATAAAAAAACGGAACCCTTATAGGATCACTTTGTTGTCCGTCTGTCTGTCTTCGTTTATATAGGGAACGCGTTGAGGTATCGAGTACAAATTAAAGCCATATGTTCAGATCAACAGTCTGGTGATGGTGGAAACAAGGTCAAACTTGTAAATTAACGCAAAAAGAGATAGACCGTTTATGTCGCAAAAACGTAAACTTCAACCTCTCAAAATTCTGTTTTAAAATCAAAACATTACAGCCTACATTACTTGATATAATCCAGAGACAGCCTAAACAAACCTTTCAACAGGGTGAGCTGTTTATTTTCTATTCTATTTGCACCATCAAAAATAGGAGCTTAACTTATAGAACTATTATACTATTTTTCAATCACACGTTTACAAGTACCTATCTTACGATAAATACGCATTAAAGGTTTTGCGTTGTTCTCTGCAGCTGTAAATATTTTTGTGAAGTTATGTAGTTTACTACCACTATTTGTAGGTCGTACGTTGCTATCTATTGCGTAGTTCTTTGTTTCCAAACTTTTGTTTTGTTAAATTTGGGTACTGTTGTTGAATAAGACACATATATCGAAAGGTTACACGGTGTAAATGTTTGAGGGCGCTCCTTAAACTGCGAGCTAGACTATTAATGATGATGTGATTACAAGATATTATTATGATACATTTGAATAATAAGTCAACGACGCTACACAATTTCTTTTGTTTTAGTAAAATGAGTGGCCTCATGGACTGAGGCAGGGGAGGTGCGACGACGACTCGCATCATTTCTGATCCTCCCCGGTCCAAGGTGTAATGTACAATCGAGAAAATTTCCGGTAGACCAGTAGAGAGCTTCTTTTTTGTAAAAAAATACCGAAATTCACAACTATAAAGTTGTATAAACCTTCATAGGTACTTAAAACTACCTACTTATACTAAACAACTTTTTCGACGCACATGTTTCCAATTATTCCACGCAGCTACGTACACATTCTTGTTTAGAAGGCTAAATAATTTATTTTATTCTAATAACATATATCATTATAAGGTTAATAAATGATTCTATTCTATTCATTAGATCGGATGCGACTGAGCTAATATTATTTCACTCCGTTCTATTTCCTATTATTTAGATATACTCGTAAGTAGGTATCTGATTCTAAGTTACAATAATTTCCATTAGGTATTATGTTTATTTCAGTAAGTGTTTATAAATATTTGGTTTCACGCTAAAAATAATGTGGGTTTCTATCTACATTAATGTCGTGGTGCAGCTATTAAATCTGATTATAAACTTTTTTTTATTATTTTTGAAGTGAAAACTTCTTTAGCGGCGTTGAGCACTTTTTCTGTAATGGGTATAAAATCTTAAACTCGCGTCAGGACACGTGACCTGATCGAAAAAGCGTAGGATGGATGGAGAATGTTGAGGTGACAGGTTGACTATGGTCTCGGTTGCTTAGCGACAGACTGTTGATAATGACTTTTACTTGTCTCTTGTTTTATTGTCAATATATATTTTTCGATTCTCTATAATAACTAATGTTTTCTTATATCTTATTACCTAACTTAACGTTCACTTTAATATGGTTTGTCATGTTTGTGTACGATAGCGCAATAAATGAATATTGTATTCTACCACATAAATGATAGTACTTTTATACTGATAAAGCAATTGGTGCAAAATTATTCCCTAACCATTCCAAAATATCAAACATGCTCAACGTTAATAATCAAGTTTTCACTTCTGCCGGCACTCCCGGAGTGCAACCCGTCTTTTTTTTCTCAAATTATTGGGTAGTCTGATAAAGATAGCTGTCAAACACAAACTAACTGACGCAGAAAGTTCAAATTTGGATAGGAGTCAACTGAAAGATGCCTGTTGACAGGAGTAGTGTTGCTTTTTCAGTAAAGAGGTCAGAAATTCAAAAAGTCACGGACTTATTGACCCGCCCTCGTATTTTGATACTTATGATATTTTTTTTTAAGAAAAATATTGGAAACAATTAACTTGGTCACAAGTTATTCCCAGACAGGACGTTTTTATTTTAAGTTTGATTTTGGACAAACGATGTAGGTAGTCATTTGTAATACATCTAATATGGCATTAAGGCCAAGATCTGAATGGTGGATCCACACAGCCCGGACGGGGCATGAGCCGAGCGGGGCGGCGCTGCTTCTGGCGTTTTGTTTTTGGTTTCCAAAGCATAAGGACTGTGTGGATCCACCATAAGGTAGTATGTAGTGAGTTAGATATTAATGTGAACTGTATGTCCTCGTATGATATGGACTTTACTATTTTATATATTTTCGCCTAGAGTAGCCAGTGGGAAACTAAGCTCTAAATCCAAAAGAAAAAACGTCTCAGTCCGTTTTTCAAAGGTAGCAATTCAGTACTGTGCCGGCAACGCTATTTATATCTCTGTCACATGTTTCCTGATGTCGAGTACACAAATCGTATTCCTATCTAAAACGCGACCTGTGGTTGCTTAATTATAAACATTCTGACGACACGATACGTTCATCTTTCGTTTGATAGCTTAGGAGACAGGGTTTTTTTTAGGAAAACTTCTACTATCAAGTACATATATAACGCCAGCCGGTCTCCAAACCACATCCACGGAGACTGGACGAAGAGTGTGACAAGGACGGCTTCAAGAAGGTGGAAAGGAAGAGAAAGCCCACTCGCCGTAACCTGTGCGGCACCGCCCCGACCGGAGTACATCAGAGTGAAGACCAAGTACAATCTGAGGGTCGAGCGGTTGGAGTCTCGCCACAATGTGAACAATTTCAATTTCAGTTCAATTCATTCGTGGTGAGGGCACAGACCGAACATCTGTCGACCTTCATGAAAGAAGACTTTTGGCCGAAGGGTGTCTGGATATTTCTTCGGGTAAGGCATTCTTTGGTGATTTTCGTGGCAATTTTCAAATTCATGTTTTTTTTATATATTGATATCAGAATTTTAAAATATACGTAAAAGTAATATGTTTTAGAGAAGAGGCACCTCAGAGAGCGATATACTTACAGAGATGATCGAGGTTAAAAAAAAAGGAGGCCACGCTAATCACAAAACACCCCCACGAAAATGTTTTTTTTTATTTAACTTTCTCAAATGAGTTACTTAATGTTATCCATCATTATTTATTATTTGTTAAGGAAATTACGAATATATAACATTAATTTAAAGATTAAAAATACACTTTCTCTTAAATCAGTCATTTGTTAGGAACATAATCAATAGTTTTAATTATCACTATCATTTACTTGTTTATATAAATTCTTAAAAAATGCATTTTTGGCCTTGTACTCTTCAAATATTTAAAGCCTCTCTCTTCTTTTTAGTTTTTCTTCACTTGTTAATGGCATTTCTGGTCTAAAAAGTTAATAATCAGTTAAAATTTTATTAAACAATAATATAAGTTATAAAATAAAGCTTTATTTATTTATGCACAATTAATGTACAAATGCGAACTTAACGGCATACGGCATTCTCTGCCAATCATCTATTTCTATGTTGTATTTTTATCATTATTAGGTACTTATAAAGTGAGAAACCCATCCTATGTGACATTTTAACTTTGATTTAATCGAATTTACAATTATAAATCATGCATCTAGTACAATACTAAAAGATATTTTTTTTGGTAAGCATGTAGCGTTTAGTTTAAAAAATATAATTTACAAGTGACCAGATCGGGACTTGGGACACTCCACGAAAATCAAAGAAAGGGGGTATTTAATTTTTTTAATGATATTAATTATAAAGATAATTGAATAATAATCAGTAACCCAGTTGACAGAGGTTTTAAGCTTTTCGTGAAAAAAAAACGCCTTGCTGACTTTTCGTTTTCTATTATTTTTAAGTAAAGCCGCTTATAAAACGTGTTCAAAAGAATGACCCGTCTTGTTCCGACGGTTTCGCGGTCGGTTACCGGACGCTGCATTGCGCAACACGTCACCGCATTCAATACCTTCTGCGCCAGAGGTCCCGGGTTCGATCCCCGGACAAGATAAATATTTGTGTGCATGAACATGTCTATTTGTCTTGGTCTGGATGTTTAATATGTATATTATGTATGTATTTACAAAAAAAAAAAAGTATATATGTATGTTTATCCGTTATCTAGTATCCATAACACAAGTTCTTCATGATACTTAACGTGGGCTAGATAATTGGTGTGATTGTATGGAATTTTTTTTTTATTTTTTTTTTATACCTAAAACTAGTTAAATAGTTTTAGAAATGTAATTTTAAATTTGTATGTTAGTCTGTAAGGTATATATTGTATGGGCCTAGATGCCTGAAACAAAAAAAATAGTAAAAAAAATTAGATACAACCTGTGCAACTATACCGACTATTCCACGAAGTATTGCGCTCTCAGCGATTGACTTGGTGCTTGGTATTCGGTCTCTCAACCACAACCCCTGAGGATGTTGCTTGTGCATCTCTGCTAAAGTCAATAAATAATCAGGCTCTACTCCCACGAAGGTCCATTTTTGGGTTTGTGCAGTCCATTATTATTATTATTTGTGAGATTTAAGGCCTATATGTAGCTCCTGTGGGAACTGTAGTCATTGAGACCTAAATGTCAATTCTAACTCACTTCTAGGTAATGTTTTTAGCCTGGAGGCTTGAGGCTGTTCACTAATAGGCTGTTAAACTGATGTTCATAAATATGGACCATTATTATAGAAACCAAGACTTAAGATAAAAACGCATCTTATGCCGACTCTAAAAAGATGGAGTAGATATTCGGACATTAAAGAAGAAGCAGAAACCTCTATGTCCATTGGAGGAAGAAGTCTAATGGCGAATTTTCTAAATATAAGTAGGTATGCAGTTACACAAAGTGTAGGCCTAGCACGAATCACTTTGACGAGTATGTATCGAGGAAGTAAAGTAAAAAAAATTATGAGATATTGAACAGCGTTCCTACCGGACGTAAACGGAACTACATTTTCCTATACTAACTCCGCCTTACCAGGGTGTATCCTTACCCATAAACGAAAATCTGCAACTTCTTGGCCTAAACCTGTCTTCCAACCTGAACTTTGGCGAGTACATCGACTCCATTGCTAAGTGTGCTGCAAAGAAACTGGGCGTCCTCTCTAAGGCTAGGCGGTACTTCTCTCCGAGTCAACTGCTTCTTTTATACAAAGCGCAGATTCGGCCGTGCATGGAGTACCTACTGCTGTCACCTGTGGGATGGTTCTGCTAAGTATCAGCTAGAACTTCTGGAATCCATTGAAAACCGTGCCAAGAAACTCAGCATTGTCCACGGCAGAACTTCAGAGCCCTAAAGTTGCATGTTTATCGGTCTTTAATAGAATACACTTTGGAGTGTGCGAGAGAACTGCACTACCTTGTTCCTCCAGCCCCATTCAACGATCGGGGTACCAGACGCAGGTTACCTTATCACCCGTACGTCGTCATTGACATTCCAGCGATCCGTACCAAGCGCTTTGCTGACACATTTCTAATGCGAACAGCTAAAGAATGGAATGCGCTGCCTGCTCATGTATTCCCCGATTCCTACAACCTTGGTCTCTTCAAGGCGATAGTGAATAGGTATTTCCTGGGCAAGCATGTTACACCTTACACTACATCCAGTTTACTAAGCACGATGGTGGTCAAATGCCTGTCAAGTTACTTGTAAAAATAAATAAATTAAAAAAAAAAATTGTTATATAAATAAATTAAAAAATAAAAAAAAAATTGTGCTAAACCTACTGGAGGTGAAGTAGTCTGTAAATAAGGTAGATTTTGTTTTAATGATTCTTATTAAAGGAATTTATCTCAACGGTACGCCAGCTCTCCGCCTAAAAGAATCGTCGAGTTCAGCCTCAGTAAACAGTCGCAGTGTCATTGTTGATCGCCGATTTTGCCTGCCTCCCATGACGCGACGGCTCGCTATCAGTACAGAGATCTCACAGCACCTATATAAAGAAAACTCTGCGCTCAGCAACCATTATTTGTTAATAAGGAGTATCTGCCAGGTACCGGAGTAAAGCGAAACATATTCGCTATCGGACACGTCGGGCAGATCTTTGTAAAAGCTCCGTCTAGTCATTGCAAATATTCTGTACCTGCTGGAATTATAATATTTTTTAATTGTTATTTTTATTTTAATAATAAACAAGATGAATCAAAAGTTGAGCAAGGAATATGAGGGAGTTGAGAAGAAGAAACTGTGGAATGCGGCGACAGTTGAGGAAGCTCTCACTCTCACAGGTAAAGTTGGGATTGCTTCTTGATTGTTCATAATTTTAAGGGAAGACATTTTAATATTGAGAAAAAATATAAAAACATGAAATTTTAGGAAAGTATTCTTTTCATAATAAAAATAACTTTAAAATTACATATTTACTTACCTTTACCTGTGAAAACTTGTAATTAGCCGTCAGTAAATAATATAAAACAAAAAATAGAAAAAAAATAAAAAATATTACATATCCTAAAAAACAAAAAAGCAAAATTGTATCATGCCGATATCGAACTTTCAACTTCCAGAGGAACAACTTTCGATTAAGCTTAACTTTTTATTTTAAAACTAGCTTCCGCCCGCACTTTCACGCGCGTGATGTTCCCTTGGGAATATCGGGAAAAAAGCTTATGTTACTCTCAGTCCTTTCAACTAACTCTATGCAAAAAATCAAGTCGATTGGTTACTCAGATGCGTGAAGGTAGGAAAAACAAATACACTCACGCATTTATAATAATCTATATACTTAATTCAGGTTCGCAAAATTTGTGACGACTCGATAGGGACTTTGGCGCGTAGTACGCGGCCGAGTAAGGTATCAAATTAAAGGTACTCGAGTCTATTTGTTCTGAAAACTATAAAATATACAAAATGTTAAACGTGATGATCACAAACTGCAATTAAAAAGTGTCATTATTTTCGCATAATTTGGAATTTTTCGTCGATCGACAAACCCGAGTATCGGGTTGTAACCGCCCAAGTGTTAGTTAAGATCTGGATTTACTGGTACGCAATTTCTATTATATTTTAACGGCGACCAAAAATAAAAAAAATATACTTAGTTATGATAGAATATGAAATGGTAAAAAAAAACAAAAACATGTTGGACGTCAACTTCGCAACGATACTTCTCCTAAGGCTTCAGAATGTCTTGATCAAGGATAATGCACTTTATCTGTGCAGTCCTAAGTAAAGCTCAAAGCTTCAATTGATAAAAAATTGCAGAGGAAGAGATAGAGAATAGTCATCTATATCTAAACAAAGCTATCTTCAATAATAATGAAACCTTCTTATTTCCCCAGGGTTCGGTAAATACAACTTCGCTTTGCTACTGATATGCAGCTGGACATTGCAAGCGATGGGCATGGATTTATTCGGCAGCAGCTTCGTGGTGTCTGCTGCCGTTTGCGACCTGGCACTCAGCATGCAGCAGAGAGCGCTGCTGACAGCAATGCCTCTAGTTGGTGAGTACCTAGTCAATGAGAATTAAGACGAGCGACGCTGTGTACATAGCATGCCTCTCTACCATGCGCTTTTTTGTCACACAAATTGTTTTCTGTTTACTGTACAGTAAGCAAACGGACAAAATACTCATGGTGGAGGGGCTGATCGGCAATTGTTTTGTGGTGACCACAAATAATCTTTTTGTTGCCTGTAAACTGGCGTTCGGCATGCGGCATCCTGTAAATGGCATTGGTGAAAGCGTGTCCTTTAATGTCTATTTCAGTCGGGTGTCAAAGACGTTGGATGCGCGAACAATATAATTTAGTGTCCACTACTGCAGCGCCACATGTGAAATACTAAGGTAGCCGTTGATGGCCAGTTAAGTTTCCCGATAAAACTTAAATTATAATTGGATAGTGTCTATTGTGAGAGATTCATGTTGACGCCAGTGGGTAAATTGCAAAAGAGAGAGCTAAAGTTAATAAATGGAAAAAGTAAAAAAAACTTAAGATGTAATATTATCAAACCGGGCCGTTGCCCGCGTCTCCTTGACATTGGCGCGAGTTTCTATGTAATCATATTTGCTCGAGCTTTGTGTTATCGCTCTCTGATTTTCGACTGTAAACTGCAGTAATGCTACTAACTGCACTCGTAAATATAGTAATGTTATATTTGACCTAGGTTAACAGTTGCTGACAGTACATGTTTTAGTGTTTAACGCCTATAGTCGTTTACTGTCATTGAACGTATTAACTTTTAAGACCGTAAGGAAAATTATACCTACTTGATTGAGGTGATAAATAAAAATAAACTGGATCTTTTTTATGAACAAACGGGAGGACGCTTAGCCTCCACAAGTATTGATAAGGCTTAAGATGCAAGCTCGCCTCTCCCGGAATCCTCAATCACTGAGTAACTATGGCTATCTTGATCTGTGGTTTAAAGTGAATTGACCTTATTAAAATGTCTTTCTCAGGCGTGGTAGCTGGAGCCCACCTGTGGGGCTACGTGTCGGACACGAAGGGTCGGAAGCTGACCCTGGTGCTCTCCATGTCCATCGGCTTCGTGTTCGCCAGTCTCAGCAGCTTCTCACCGGACTGGGGGACCATGGCCGGCCTCAAACTGATCAGCTCTATTTTGTAAGTTAATTAAATTAATTAAATTAAAAATCGTTTATTTGCCTTAAAACATATACATTTTGAAACATTACATTATTGAAAATTTTAAGTGCCTACTTAAATTTTAAGACAAAAGGGTATATGACTCAGTGACCGCGGGAACCCACGGTCCCTGTCACAACCTCACTACTTAAAATATTTATGTTGTGTCCTCATAGAAAGTGACACTACATACATAGCATTATATTTTGGAACATCGATAGCCAACAATTATAATTTTATTTTTATATGATATACATTATAGAAGAAAAAAAATCGATATAAACAAGTTTCTTGACCAATCCTCAGCTTAAACCTAAGTTATTCATAACATCAGTAATTTTAATAGATAAGAAGATCAAATGGTTCGAGGTCCTCAACCCACCACGTGGATTGGTGGGTCTCAGCGACTGCAAACAGCATGGCCCAACGTGCCTTTCAAAATATGTGTCATGATCGTACTAAGTGAAACTTACCCACTGGTACATCGAGCTCGTTTAGCTTTTGTTACTAAACAAATCGGAATAGTAAACTAAAATATATTTCCTAGGTTGCCTATAATGCAAATTCTGACATCAATCAGACTTCAATGTCATAAGTACCTAATATGAATATGATTATCTGACCTAGATAACTCAATAACTTATATCAGATCAAAGAGATTTCCTTGATGGAAAGATACCAAGAAAAGCAATGAATGAAAATTAATAAACACCTTCTAAAATTAGCCAAAGATATGCTTGACTTAGGAGGGAATTAACAAATTATAAATAACGCATGTACAAATAGAGAGTGCAAATGTATAAAATCTACCTGTTAATATTTGTTGTAGTCTTAATACGAGTAACGTGATGTCACGTCACCGAGGTGTGACGTCATGGAAGATGTGTTGTTATCACGCCGTGGTATTTAGGCAATGACCCCAACGAACTGATAAGCTTAAAACAAATATTTAATGAAAAGCAGAGGAAGCAAATATTACAGCAACTAAATATGCTTCATTCCAAAGAAATTTCAGCTAAGGAAAAATTTAAAAAAATACAATTTTTAAAATTTTCATTTTCACGTGAAACCACTTTTTCCTTATGATAAATTTATTACACGGCCTCAAGTGAATTCTCAGATGGGACTCGAACCCACGACCTTTGGAAATCCGGTCCAATGCTCCAACCACTGAGCTACCGAAACTTGGACTCTTTTTCCATTATTGGAAAGTTTTTTCGAAGTTTCGTTATGTTATGTTAAACCTTATACACTTTGGATTTCGAGGCCTTTTTCAAAGGTTGTAAAGCAGTTTTTTGTACAAAATTCTACATTATGTCAAGGTTGTACTTATGTAGCCAAATATTTTGTTTGTAAATGGAGCAATCTATAATTGTTTTCGAATACGTATTGTTATAATTTAATTATTGTAAATACCTATACATAATCACAGGACATAATCAACAAGGAAATTCCTTGCTTACAATGACGCTGTACGAACAATACTATTATCATCTGTTGATTTATAACTACCTATGTCAAATATCAGACCATATTTAGTAATTAATCTGTCTAATGACTTGATATAACACAAGTCGGCATCAAAGCCCTCGTGATAACATCGATAATTTTATTTATATGCTAATGTTATCGCATACAGGTGGGTCTCAGTACCTGAACCAGTCTCAATGTTAAAGTTGATATTTTTTTTTAAAAGGCTCGACCAATTTTAGAACTGGAATTTACAAATAAGTAAAAATGTATAGCAGCAAAAACTAGGCTCTATGTTTTCACAGCACATGAAATAGAGTTTGTGGTGCACTGTGTATGTGCAGTCGCGAGCAATGACATGTATACACTTTACAACTTTATCGCATTGACGCACACGGACACATAACTCTCTGTCCACAAATGTTATTCATTATTGTAATTTGACAAGGTTGCTTAGTGTTTATATGTCATTGCACGTGACTGCAATAAATATCATCTATGTTTGTCCACAGCACGTCGGCAAGCAACTCCGGCGCATACACGCTTCTCGGAGAGAGCTGCCCCGCGCGCTCCCGCGGCCGCTCGCTGCTGCTCTGCACGTGCCTGATGATGTGCTCGCAGGCTGTTGTTGCCAGTAAGTCTCTTTTAACTTTTTCTTTAAATAGTTCTGAAGAAAATGTAGTTAAATTTAGCCCAGCTTTGGTGATCATTTTTTACTTTTTAGTTTTTCTTTTTTACTTTTTTACGTTAGTCATCCATTGTTTCATTGTTTTTTTCCAGTGCTTGCATACCCTATCCTTCCTCTGGAGTTTTCGTACTGGATCGACTTCCTGGGCATCTACTACCGGCCGTGGCGACTACTCGCTTTCGTTATGGCCCTACCGTGTGCGGCCACAGCTTGTCTACTTTACTTCTTCCATGAGAGCCCCAAGTTCCTAGCATCTCAAGGACGATATGAAGATGCTTTGAACGTTTTGAGGTCTATTTATGCCTGCAACAGTGGTGACCGTGCTGATAATTACCCAGTAAGTTGTTATACTCTATTGAAAACCTTGGAAAGAATAAAAGTCTCATGTTTAGACTTGTTATAATTTTTGTTTTTATAAACAGGTTCAGAAATTGATTGAAGACGAAGAAAATCAGTCGCAAGGAAATGAGGGTTCGATTCTGAAGTCTCTCTACCAGCAGACAGTGCCGCTGTTCAAGGCACCACTATTGAAAAACACCATGAAGCTTTTCTACTTGGTCGTTGTCATCTACATGACGTAAGTTAAATATATAGATATATTGACAATACAAATTTACAGATAATTGTTTGGTCAACAAATTATTAGATCAACAAAGAACAAGAAAATGACATTTTATCCTTAAACCATTTTTTTGTGATTCACCCTTTAGCCCGTCGTTTGTCTAATAATTGCTTTATATGACCAACAGTGGCAGTGGCTTCATCCTGTGGCTGCCATACATCATGAACAACCTATTCTCGGTTCTGGAGGCTGGCGGTGGTCAGGGCATGAATCTGTGCACCGTCATCCGGTACTCCACACAAGAGACATTCGCCGTCGCTGAAAATGGAACGGTAAGATCGGGTTTAAACATATCAAACACTCTATATAGTAGTCTAATCAGTTATTCGATATTTGCTTCTTGATGATCCTTTTGCTGTAGACTTTTGTGTACTTATCTAAAAATCGTTATTTCAATTTCAACTTATACTTTATAAATTCCCCACAGGCCGCAGTAGAAATCTGCAATGATACGATTCAAGACACCACTCTGCTCTCCGCGATGTCCTACGGTGCCCTAGCCAGTACTGCCAACTTGGTGCTCTCGCTGACCTGCGGCGCTCGCAAGAGGATCGGCATGATGTGCATACTGACCGGGTCGGCGATTGCGGCGGTGCTTCTCAACCTCATCGCGGTGCCCATCGCTGGGGGCATATTCTTCTTCTTCTTCCTTCTTTGCGCGCTCACTATGGGCATTCTGAGTGTGTACTTCGTGGAGCTGTACCCTACTTCTCTCAGGTGACTTTCTGTTTCAATATTTATATAAATGTCAAAGGCTATTTGTTTTTATAAACATTTCTTTTTGCAGTATAATTTATGTATGTAAATTCTTCGCTAATTTTAGTAATTTATTGATGCTTAGGGGCATGGCGTCATGTCTATCAATAATGCTGGGGAGATCCAGTGCATTCCTGGGTGTGAATGCAATCGGAGCACTCATCTCGTACGACTGTGAATCGACGTTCTACGCGTGGGCAGTTTTATTAATGAGTAAGTGTTTTTTTTTTTCATAAATACCTTATATATTCCATTCCATCCTTCTCAATATTTGGAAGATTATAAGTTTCTTTTTCCTAAAACAGCCATAAGTTTTGATTAATTTGTTTGTCGATTCGGGGATACTTATCATAATGGTATGAACTGTGAAGGTCATGTAAATAAAGCTGTACGAAATAAACATTCTGAGGGCCTACTCTGAAATCCGAACGATAATCGCACAATGTTCATTCCACCATCAGTTGAAAATTATGAAGTGAATGTAACTCATGTCGTCATTTTTTGTTACAGCTGCCGTTGTAGTGGCGTGGTTCTTACCCCCAGAAAAGAAACCCGAGGATGTCAAATAAAGAGCTACCTAACTATTTAAGTAAATAGTGATAATTGACTTGCAGTCGGCGTGAAGGAACGCGGATCTCAAATGTACTCCCCTGCTGATCATGTAACTTTTTTATGAATATCAATGAGATACGAGTGAATGTTGTATAATTAAATATATAGCATATTACATGTAGATTGATAAGTCTGTGAGTCTCGGTACTGGTATGCCGAAGAATATTTTAGCTGGCCTAAAATGTTGAAATTTTGAATTCAGAAATTACTTAAATTATGTTTGTTAATTAGCTCATAAGATAAAAGTGTTTTCACCTTCAAACTGATGTTTCCGAATACAACTAAACGTGTTCTGTAAGCAGCAATAAGCCGTTTTTAGCCAATTTTTATATGTAAAAAGGTCTGATATTTATAATTTTTTGGACTGAAACTATCATTGCATAATTGTGTCGCGATTAACGGTAACTCATGTAAATATTTTATGTTAATGTAAGATTAATTTAAATGTTATGTAGTTTAAATTTAGCCGTATTAATTAGTTGCTTATTTATAGGTACAAATATTAAGGAATTATTGTGTACGTACCTGACTGAGTTTATGCCTAATTTTAAGGTTATTAAACAATAAAGAAATTTTTAAAGCTTATCAAATATCTATTGTATTACTAGATATCATTATCTCCTCTATCCATTATTCAACATTGAAATCTAAATAGATACCGACACATTTCCAAGTAGTACATAATACATAAGTCGTCACAAACGTCAATACTAATAATCAAAGTATATAAGTACTTGCGCGAAGCCGTGTTAACACATTTAACCCGGAGTCAACGCTACTTTTTTATGGACTAACTCAGAGTTAAATGCTAATTCGGCTTGGCGCAAGGGCCTAAACCAACTTTTAAATAACCTAGGTAGTCTACGTAGGTATGGTCAACCTTTTACGCTTCGTCTGCTCTTGACCAACAAATTATAAATTCTACTCAACTACTTTTTCAACTGCTATATTGGCAGTTCAATGTAAAATTACACGTGCTAATCGAGTATTTTACATAATTTACTTTGCAATTACAAGACATGCTATTGTCTAAAGTAAAATAGTGATGTTTTAGTTATAATATAATAAAAATAATAAATAAATTTATTTGCAAGAATATGAATACAGTGGTTGTTACATAAATTTAGTCATTAATAAAGTTAGTCTATTAGTCGTGTACAATTTGTTGAAGTTTTCTATAAAACATGTGCATCATCTTCTTCGTACACAGCTATATCTTAAATAAAATATATAAAAAAAAATATGAGCGGTTAGATATTAAAGTTAAGAAGACTTAAGTAGGTAGTTACTTGAAAACCGAAAACATAATACAAAAAGTCACTATTAGTTAGCTATCAAACTCGTCTATTGTTCGGTTTTTTTGTAGTAGATATACTTCTCAGTCTTCGATCTTCATTGATTGAATGTCACATTGTACCACCTTTTTTTACCCAAACTCAAATATTTATGATAATCTACGGACAAAACAAAATATTATCTATTTAAAGGCAAGGTACCTAATCCAATAAGGTTTAGGACCACTGGTTTATCTGATGTGCTTTATGTACAAATAAGACTATGTGAGTTTGCATTGAAACGGCACCATGCCTAGATGCGTCTTAGCTCTAAGATAAGATTCAAGTAATCATGACTGTATTGTTATCAAGTAATTTGCAAAACTTATCCTTCGTATCGTCATTAATTATCGATGTAGATAAATCATTGTTTTGGTGATCGCCATTCGCAGACCTTGTGTGTAAAAATGACTCAATGAGTGAAAAATTACTAATAAAAAAATAATTTCTCGTGGATAGGTTTCGGTGATTGAAATTAGTTAATAAGAAAAGTTTATCTAAAAATGAATGGCAATGGAGTGGATCGTGATGATGGAAAGATACCATTCGAGGAGGCCCTGGAAAAGGCAGGTAAGTTTTACAATATTTACTTAAACAGAGAGCTTACCAAACTTACAGTTTGCAAATGTTCAAACATTACCATCGCGTGAGAGTAAAATATTGTCAGATAGCCTTAATGCAATGGGAGTAAGGTTGAGAATTAAACTCAATTCGCAAACTGCGGCGTAACCGAGTAAGGTGAGAAAATCTTCTTCTTCTTTCTTAATTAATGGCGTGCTTTTGCCAATGTCAAGTAAATATATTTTGTATTTTATAGAAACTGTACGGAAGATTGAGTTAAAAAATCGGCCAAGTGCGAGTCGAACTCGCACATGAAGGGTTTCGCCTCTCACCCAAGGTTGCCTAGAAGAGACTGCTACGTAGCTATAAGGCCGCCTATTGTGTGTTCCTCTTTTTTGTCGCTTTCTCTGTATGTGTTTGTTTTTGTATCGTGTGCAATAAAGTTTCTATTATTATTATTGCCAAAATGCCATTATAATTTTTTCGTCTGCAAAAATAAGTTTGTTTTTCATAGTGTTTGTATGAATGACAAAGTTATATTTTTTAGGTTTAGTATTATTAGGTTTTGGAATATGTGCTATAGCTCTGAAACTACTAAATAAATTTCGTTCAAACCAATTTTCGTTAAAAGTTTTTATAAAGATCTACATCATATATATTTTTTGATATTTCACTTTCTTATTTTAAAAGTTAGAGGGGGGGGGGGGGGGGGGAAGAACACACATTTTTCCACTTTGGAAGTGTATAACTTTCAAACGGTTGACTTTGAGAAAAAACTATTTTATAAGCCTCAATGTAATTTTTAAAGATCTATCTAATGATATCCCACACGTATAGGTTTGATGAAAAAAAAAATTCAGTAACAGTTCCATGTATGGGGAGCCCCCCTTTAATTCATTTATTTTTATTTTTGTGTAAAACCCGTAAAGCGGTTTACAGAATACATCTACCGACCAAGTTGCAACTGTGTGATCCTTATAGTTTTGGAATAAAGTGGTTGTGACATCTTACCACTTTGGAAGTGTATATCTTTCAAACGGTTGATTTTGAGAAAAAACTGTTAAAGAAACTTTAATGTAATTTTTAAAGATCTATCTATAGATACGCCTCAAGTATAGGTTTGATGAAAAAAAAAAATTTTTTAATCCCTTTCGGGAAAAATGCTATATTTATAAAACTGATAACCATATTTCGTTCAAACCAATGTTCGTTGAAAATTTTTATTAAGATCTACAGCATATATTTTTTTTATTTTTCACTCTCTTATTTCAAAAGTTAGAGGGTGGGGGACGGACCAAAACGGAGTATTATAATTAATTTAAAGCTATTTAAAATAAGAATAAAATGTAACAAAAAAGTCAATAGTGCGATTCGGAACGCATTATGACATATTTTTAGGTATTAAATTAAAAAACTACTTTGCCGCGCTTGGCCGCAAAAAGCGATTTTCTACGCCTAAAGTGATTGTCAAAACCTCCTTTTCAGAGCGTGTGAGGTGAAAACAATAATGTTAGGTATTTTTATGACTTTTGTCAATCTGATAAATACCTATGATTGTTAAATTAATAATAGGCATATTGCGGCAATTACGTACGTAAAACATTTTTTTTTATCACATGATTACCTACCTATTCATTGGTGGTAGCTACCCACTTACAATCGTTATCTCTGCTAATTCGGGGTAATGCTCAGCAAAATGATCTTAATAAGTTATATGTTACTAAGTTAATAATAATAAATTTAAATGCAGAATTTTTCGTACACGAAATACGACCATATTTTATTTATTTATTTAACTATAACTTTTTACACACACACAGACAGAAAATATATAAGTACTGAGAACATTAACAAAATTTGATGTACAAATAGGCGGTCTTACCGCATAACAGCGTACTCTTCCTGACGTTTTTATGTCGTTAACATTATCTACCAAGTACGTCTGTACCTACAAAGAGTGCAACAGGGCCAGGGTTAATGCAGTTCGTAAACGTATTCACGTCTCAATACAACGTGATTATTTACCATGAATATTACATAGGTACCTAACCCACCTACCTAGATACAGAATAAGTTTGACTCAAATTATCGGAATGAGATAGAAAAAAGTATGATATAAATTCATGGAATGCTTCATAAACGACTCTGACGAAAAGGCATTCTTATGATATGACTCATGCCCGCGGTTTCACCCGTGTAGTTTTTGTTCTTGTGGGAATATGGTAGAGCAGGCATATTTTAACACTTTTGCGGCGAACGTGACACAATAGGATTTATATTGTTATCAAATCCGTTCAGTTGCTTTTGCGTGAACTGGATAACATAATTGAATAAGTAAGAAACTTCCAAACATCCAACTAAACATCCAAATTGTCATATTTATATTATGGGTCATTGGTGATAGCGATGCGAGCATGGGTCATGTATACCTATGGGTCCTAGAATTCAATCGTCGTCATCGTCGTCTCAGCCATAAAACACCCACTGCTGGGTATAGGCCTCCCTCAAAAGGGGGGAGGGGTTTGCCATAATCGCCACGCTTGGCAGGCGAGTTAGCGATCGCAGTGTGGCCAAGTTTGTAGGAGACGCTGCTGCCCGTCTTCTGAAGGCTGAGTCCCTTAGTCGCCTTTTACTACACCCACGGGATGAGAGGGGGTAGTGATATTCTAAGCCGACACCACACAGCTAGAAGTCTTAAAATTTAACACAGGGTTGGAAACACAACAAACTCTTGCCACCCAAAGTGGGTAACAAGTTTAAGTACATTTTTAACGGAAAACCATACTGGTAAATGTAAAAAATGTATGGAAGCGATGTTGTTTTTTAATCAAATGCCTATGAATTGCCTTTATGAACCGACTTAATTTAACCTCATTCATAATTCTCGACATTTGTTATATAATACGTAAATATAACAAATAGTATCTTATTGTTATTGTAATTCAATGGACTATAATAATATAATAAAGCCAAAACGGAGTATTATAATTAATTCAAAGCTCTTCAAAATAAGTATAAAATGTAACAAAAAAGGCAATAGTGCGATTCGGAACGCATTATGGCATATTTTTTAGGTATTAAATTAAAAAAGTACTTTACCGCGCTCCCTTTTTTATTATGTCAGTTTTTTATATGATTAAAACAACGAGAAAAAGGTAACGCTCGTGGTTCAATCCTAGAATCCTTCACTTGCTCAGATTTCAACAGAGGTAACTCGCCGTTAAATAACCAACTTTCCAGCCTTGCATAACAAATAACTATTTATTACTTATCTCTGTTTTTATCCTTTGTTACGTTGATGTGTACTGAGCTTAGTAATAGGTATTAATTGGATAAGTTTAATCTGACAAAAGTGAGAATTAATACTAGTTCTTAGGTATTGTTTGCTTATTTATTATCAATGTCATGCCTTACTCTCGCCGGGGCTGGGAGTTACCCTCGCACTTCTTTTCTCTTACATAATCATGCATACTATTTTTAAATTGTTTTTTTTGGGTTTTTTTAAACTGTTTAAAAACATAACTATAACTATACGTAAGTACCTACTATCAACAAGAAAACTTGTTTTCTTGGTGATTGGTGTTGCCAATTCTCTTGCCAATTGTACAACCATAGTACGTGTAACGTACTTACAACTAAGGTGCCCGTTCTCGAATACGATATGATACAGAGGCACTAATAAATATTTTGTCAATCAAACAGTTTTGTGATTTCGATGCCTACCTAAAACAATTTTGAGACAGAGAGATAACATTTATCGGCAAAATCCAATAAAATTCCAATAGAAGACAAAGAAATAGTGGTCAAAAAGAAGGCAGTGGACAGAAACGATAAAGAAATTGTTTTTTTTGTAGGTTTCGGACTGTTCAACTTCATCTTCTCATCGCTGATCGGGTGCATCATCATAGCGTTCGTGTTCATAGCGTACGGCAGCACCATCATCGTGCCCACCAGCGCCTGCGAGCTGGCCACCACCACCAGTCAACAGGGCATGCTGGCCGCCGCACCCGTCATCGGTTAGTCAAAGTCAATATTGACTTAGGTCTTACTAAAGGATACTCTTTAAAAAAGATGTTCTGTGGGATCCTCGTACCTACCTACTATGGCACTAGAACTACTGACTTCTTAACATCATCATCTGAACCTAATCCTGTTAGTTCTCCTCCAGTCCACTCCGTCACCCGTCATCTCCTCACAGACTCCCTTTCTTTATCCTTAGTACTGCCTTCTTATTTATGTGTTCGTAAAATTTCAACCGGATCCATCCAATGTTTTGAGCTATCCGTTGATAAATCTTTGAATTCACCTTTGAATGTGATGATGTGTAAAGAAATGAAACTATCGTGCTGGAATCACTTTTGGAAATCATAGAGCTACGCTTCTGTGAAAACCTTACGTAATTATAGGTATTTGACTCAACCACATATTCTTTGCCCGACGGGCTTCTCCATAGTTTCGGAGACAAAAAATATTTATATTACATAGGATTTTGTTTTCTCTTTGCAATTGCTCCAAAACAGTTTTAGATATAATGCATATTGTGTTCTGTCTTCGGTTTTAGTTTCAGCTGCCTTTCTGAATAGCTATTGCATCTTTTATACTTCACATTTTTCACTTGTTTTGTTTCCCAAATAATTAAAGTTGACCGGAAAACACCTACAGTTTGATTTGGTTTTAACCCATCTGTCTTATATTGGTCTTAAATCATACTTTTTCCATAGAAACTGACCCCCTAAATTCGATAGTTTCGCGAGAAATTGCGATTCTAACTTTGTAAATATTGTAATTTTTTAGCTTAATTTATGATAGTTTAGAAATTATCATATCGTAACTCTCTGTAAAATAGTATTTTACCATCTTTAAGGTACTTTTACCATCTTTAACCATCCTCGCTCTGTTAGACTCGCAGCGCCTGAACAGGCGCCCTTTCATGTCGCTCGCGACAAATCTTTATTTTCCTCCTTTCTTTCCTTTCTATTTGAAATCCGCCCTCTCCCCTTCTTCCCCTCTCCCTCATTGTTCCTCCCGTACGGAATCGCAGTATCGGAGCGCAGCGTGGGCCTTATAAAACTTGGGACTTTGTTCCCAACTCGCAGCCCGCTATTAATTATTATTGTAGTTCTTTGCTCAGACTAAGGACCTCAAAACAGAAGAATAGAAAACACTATCTTTTTCTGTTATTTTCATCAGGTTTACTACTGGGAGCAGTTCTATGGGGCTACCTAGGCGACACGCGGGGGCGGCGGCGAATGCTGCTGGTGTCTCTGGTGTGTGCGGGCACCATTAACAGCCTGGCCAGTCTCTCGGTCAACTGGATTATGCTGCTCGTGCTGCAGTTCATAGCTTCCATCATGTAAGTTTTTGCAACCAAGAAATTATGCTTCCATGTCTAAATATTGGTATGAAAACTCTCTGTTAAAGCAAGTTGTAAACTCACACTCAAATACCATATCATTTATTTAGTCTGGCTAGAGTCTAGACTGTTAAAAACACTTGTGAATATTAAAGGGTTACGCCATCGGTTCGCAAAACCCTACGGTAGGAGACCTTGTACCTAACAAAAAAAAATGACAGAAACGACAAAGGTTATTTTTCATGTCAAGCAGTAGAAGATAAGATAACTACATAGGAAATTATAAATACACCGACGCCTTTAAGATACTGACTGATGATAATACCACATTATGTGGCAACCACAAGTGCAGCTTGGAAGTTCAATACTTTATTTTTTATTCCAGGACATCCGGTCTGTACTCCTTGTCCATGACCCTGCTGAGTGAAAGTGTCCCGCAGTCTAAGAGAAACCTCGTTCTGCTGTTAGTCACCAGCATCTTCTTGTTATCACAGGGAGCTATGGCAGGTAAAGCCTTTAACACTGTATTAATGCCTATAACCCATAGGACATTAGCACAAGAATATAGCTATCTGAAAATCTTTGAATCGTGTGTAGAGTAGTCGGTAAAGTGCAAGGTGTGATGTGTTGCACACAGACCTATATCGAGATAGACGAAAATAGCGCTTCAAACTGTATGAGAACCTAGCGTGTCGAATTTTTCTTATGTACCATGACGTCACGAGCGAGATTTAGTTTTGTGGAAATCTTCTGGACGAGCTCTTGCAAGAAAGCACTGCGCAATTAACCATTTTTGTTTCTGAGTGACGCGTGTTTTCATGGCAATCTTCTCAAACGGACTGGCTTAGGGCGGAAAACTATGACCGTGGATCAAACTTTTTATGCGCAAGGCAGGTACAATTTTACCGTCTATCTCGATATAAGGTCTGTGGTTTTACATTTGCATTTATTTGCGGGCGAGCGGTGCATCTTGCATGTATTTTTCTCGAATAACATAAGCTTGTAATGTTTTTAAGGTTTGATTGTTGTAAGGTTTGATTTAAATCCAACTTTTGACGTTGTTACAGTGCTGGCCATACCTATAATTCCACTTCGGTTTTCGATCTATCTTTCTGCCCTGGGCATCTACTGGAACTCTTGGCGGACGCTGATGGTGGTATACTCAATGCCCAGTCTCATTACTGCGGTATGGCTCTTTTTCTTGCCGGAGAGTCCGAAGTTCGAGCTATCACAGGGCAACGAAGAAAGGGCCTTAGAAATTTTAAGACAAATGCATAGACTAAACAATCGTGGTGCTAGAGAAGAATTCCAGGTAAGTGATATTCACGAGGTGTTTTCTTAAATCACTATTGACGGCTGCTCTACATCAATGACAAACTCTTCGGCGGTGATGCGTGAGGCGGGTTGTTACGTTCCCTAAAACATAGTTGAGCGAAGCTATGGCTCGTTCATGCGTCATGCTCGTGAATGGTTGCCGCCAGCGGAAATACTTCAGACTGCTTATCTAAATGTTGTGCTTAAAGCTTAAATATGTTTATCTAAAATAAATTGATACTGACCTGTATGTCTCTCACAACTTGCAGTACAGTAATCTTGTAACGCGAGATATGTTGTAATGTATGATAGATAAGTTTTTTTTTGCCAGTTGAAAATTGTTAACGGCTACAATAATCATAAAAATGTAATATTATATTTAGTATTTTCGTTTGTGATGGAAATTGACCTTACTGATAAGTATGTTAAGTTCACTTTTCAATTTGACGACTCTGTATGAAACAAAACAGGGAGAAACAGCCCTTGGCTGATAATGAATACCTGTACTAACTATGCTTTTTACCTGTTTAGAAATCAGATTCTATTAAACATATTGTATTGAGAGCACATTAAAATAACGATAACTTTCGTGTAGAGTGTTGGAATGCCGATCATATCGTTAAACTCAACATTCAAACTCAATCTATATACTTAATTCAGGTTCGCAAAATTTGTGACGACTCGATAGGGACTTTGGCGCGTAGTACGCGGCCGAGTAAGGTATCAAATTAAAGGTACTCGAGTCTATTTGTTCCGAAAACTATAAAATATACAAAATGTTAAACGTGATGATCACAAACTGCAATTAAAGATTTTCGCATAATTTGGAATTTTTCGTCGATCGACGAACCCGAGTATCGGGTTGTAACCGCCCTAGTATATCATATAATCCAGGGGTCACCAAATGGCGGACCGCGGTCCGCATCCGGACCGCCGACCTATTTTGTCCGGACCCAGAAGAATCTGAGAATATCACAATTTTCTTCTTTTTTTTTTACTTAATGGCGGTGCTCTTTTGAATTTCGCCAGTATCCAGTTTTTATAAATTAAAATTATTGAAATTGTGTGGTAGATTGAGTTAAAATGGTGTCCCCACAACACGTGTTGTTGCGAAAAGAACTCGGGTGAAACCTCCTATTAGTATCAAAATGTGATAATTCAATTTAGTCCGTCGCGCTTTGTCTTGTCTCTGCAAACAAACGAACAAACTACATACTTTCCCATTTAGAATATTAGTATGAATTTTAAGTATTGGTTGCTAGTTATTAGCATAAACCAAACGGACCCCGATAGAGTTATATTGTTACAAACGGACCCGCAATGAAACTAATTGGTGACCCCTGATATAATCAGTCTAAGCTCTTACAAGCAGATATAAACTTTAACCACTATTTGTCTAGCTTTGTTTAGTTTGGGTTTAAATAGCTGGTATATGTGTTAATATGACCTAAATGTTTTTTTTATCAAACTTAACATTTTACAGGTAAAAGGTCTCCTCAGAGAAACCGAGAAGAAAGAGAAGACGTCGATAAAGGAGCAAATCGTCCCACTCTTCAGAGCGCCGCTTCTGAAGTACACCATCCTAATGACTACTCTCATGCTCTTCCAGCAGTGAGTTCATTTTTTAAACAACATGTTTCACCAGCAGCCGCCCGTGGATTCATCCGCGTGGTTCCCGTTCCCATGCAAATATCGGGATAAAATGTATCCTATGTGTTAGTGTTCCTCCATTACTTGAAGTGCCAACATACCAAATTTCATTAAAATCCATTCAATCGTTTTTTTGCGTGAAAGTGTAACGAACAAACTGAGATACTTTCACATTTATAATATTAGTATTATCAAAGTTGTTACTTGTGGACCGACCAATCCTAATCTCTAGTCCTAGTCCAAACGAAAGCTAGCGCTATCTGGACTTAGATTTCAGCTATTTTCTGAACTTAACTATGTTCTACTGGGCGCACAGTGTAATTTTGTAGCTTTCTCATATCGCCTTTAACAGAATCATTACATCTAGCTATTTTTGGTGTGCTTTCTTCACTTTGAAAATATTATTATCTAGAGACTTTTTTCAAATTCATTTTATTATCTGCAATAGGGAAACGCTTACAGCCTTCATCGCTGATGTACCTATGTAGTGATAAGACTGAAGGTGAAATCACCTTACTCTCGGATTCCTTAACCACTGAGGAACAGACTGTCTATTATTTCACTGCTGAAACATAACTCTGAAAACATTCCTTGGTACATTGCAGAGTGGGAGCGCTGGTGATCTGGCTGCCGACCGTGGCGAACAAGTTCATGCAGCTGTTCGACTCCAGCAACTGGGAAGAAGGCGGTGCGCCCACCGACCTCACTCTCTGCCAGTTCCTTGGCCTGGAGATAGAAGTTACACCGGATGTAAGTCACTATTTGACTACATTCAATATATTACTGTAGTATCTATCTGTGTTATTACTAAAGTACAGTCGGAAGCACGCAAGCAAGTAAGATTTACATATTATTGCCCTTGTTGACCTCGAGAGCGTCACCGTCGACTCTTACAACTGCCTACCTAGTCTGTATAGTCTTTATACATATATATATATATATATATATATATATATATATATATAAGAGAATTTTTCAACAGCTCTACAGAAAAATGAGTTCTTAGTACATTATCTTAGTTACACGCATGAAAGAACTAATTTTTCTGTATAGCTGTTGAAAAATTCTCTTTGGAAAATCCCGCGTTTGACATTTTTTAACATGAAGCCTGCTGAAGTGCGTCACTTGATTACCACCTCATTTTTTGGTTTTTAATTTGTGTTTGTAGTTTGTATTGTAGTTGTTAGCTGATCACACTTTGCTCCTAATCTATTAGAAATCTGTTGTTTACTACTCAATATACTCCACAATGTCTAAGTGGTTACCTTTAAGTGAAAACCTGTGTATGGCTCATTTCATTAGTCACCTATTAATATTTAACTACATTTTATTTATTTTAAACCGACATCAAAAAAAGGAGGAGGTCGGAATCTTTTTTTTTTTATGTATGTTACTCGATTACTCGAAGACGGCTGGACCGATTTGAGTAATTCTTTTTTGTTCGAACGGGTTTACTTCACATGTGGTCCCATTGTTATCATGTCAGGATCTGATGATGGGATCTGGAGAAATCCAGGGAACTCTTCAAATATTATAGGCACTCCTATAGCGATGTCGGTGTTTTCTATAGTAACTTATGCATATGCTTCCGGAATGCACCATTTGGTGAAGTGGAACTGATGATGAAGACCACAAATGGTCATCGGAACTATTAAATACTTAGCATTTTACGGCAGCTGTACGATTACTTTAAAGTAGTTCATAAGCAATTTATGCTTGACTCAATGCATGTGATGAAGTGCAGCTGATGATGAAGTATCGGGAGAACTCCTCAATAAGTAACGTCCCTGCACCGGGAAAAGCAGCATTTTGTAAAAGGTGATGAGGAGTTGTCATAAGGTTATCAGCGTAGGCACGGGACCTCTTCTACCTGTAAAAATTGTGAAATAAAAACTTTTTATAAAAAAATGAAAACCGACTTCAAAAACTAAAAAGCAAAAAATAAACCCTGGAGTCGGTGCCAGCCAAGGCAAGAAAAATAAAATAGTAGCACCGCAAAGTAGAATGCCTTGGCTGGCACCGACTCCAAAAGGTTTATTTTTTTAGAGCTGTAAGTTTTCCTATCGAAATAAATAAATAAATAAAATAACATATTACTTACTTAATACGTCCTTACAGCCAGATGAGGTACCCTGCAGCCTAAACGTCACGGCAATGTTGATCGTTCTGGGTGTGGCTGCCCTGCAATCAACTGTCAACCTTATAGTCAGTATGGTAAGTGTTGATATAAATTATCTTTTTTTATTACCTAGTTTGAAACTCGGTATCGCACTATTCAAATCATAACTTGCTATATATCTATAACTTGCAAAGACAACTCGTTCTTATCGTTCAAGTCGGTGCTGTAGCTTTGCTCACCTCGTATGAACGCATCCTTATTGGTCCTACATAATTACACCTATTATAAATCTTTGAAGTTTGTTAAGAGGCAAACGAAAAGTCTTCAACTTATAACATAAAGAAACTACTTTCACTATGACAATGTAAAGTGTAAAACACTCACCAATTTTGTGATTCCCAAGGTGGTGAACAAAGTGGGTCGTCGCAACTTGGTGATGATTATAACGTTGCTGTGTGGGTTGAGCGGCATCCTGATCAACCTGGTGCCACACACCATCGCCAGCGCGGTGCTCTATATCATCTTGCTGGTCGGCATCATCGTCGTCGGCCTCTACACCGCCATCGGAGTGGCGCTCTTCCCTACACACCTCAGGTACATTGACATGTTACAACAAGGTCATGATCATCACATCGCTGTGTAGGTTGAGCGGCATTCTGTTCAACTAGTACCTCACACGATCGCCAGCGCGGTTCTCTATAATACGCATTATCCTGCTGGTCGGCATCATCATCGTCGGCCTCTACACCGCCATCGGCGTGGCGCTCTCCCTACATACACATTTCAGACATTTTATTGTCGACATTACACATTGTCATTTTATAAGTCGGGAGTAAACCGATGGATCAATTTCGTGAAACTGGAAATTAAGATTTTTCCACTTTTTCGTAAAACTTAAAAAATGTAATAAGCATGTGAATCTGTGAATAGAGACGACAAGCAAGCATAAAAAGAAAGTGAAGATCTAACCGGTATTAGAGAAATCCTTCTCTCTTCTTAATATTGGGTCTCAAAAACGCCTGTAATACTCCATCTACTCTCCCTATAACTGACACAGTCCAAAACTTCTGTGTTATTGAAGTGGAGAGAGTTGAATTGAAGGATGCCTACACCAACCACTTTTTGCAGTCTCATAACTACCTATTTACTTAATTTGCGGTCACATACTCGTATACGCTGGTGTACTACGAAATAAAGTACGAGTTTACTTGCGTTGGCGCATACCGCCCATACTTTTATTGCAATATAGTATTTCCTGCAACTACTGAATAGGATTCCTAACCGATTCCTAATAAAAATAAATAATTAAATAAAAATCATTTATTTCAGACCATGGGAGTCCATCATTTGTTAGCTACACAATTTAACTTATACCTATGTTAGTAACATTACATTTACAGTTTTGTGATAATTAAATTAATTTTAGTATAGTCCACTGATAGATTCAGTGATGCTGACGTTTAATTACGTGCAGATCAGTAAACCTACCGAGCACAGCAGAGTCTGACCTGTGATATCATCTTTAAGACACTGTTGACGCTACCACGCAGTCGCAGCATCACCAAGGCAGTCTTTTTTGCGCATAATGGTGTAAAAATCATCTACACTAGCATCTGCAAACATGCCCGATGCGCTGCAGCAGTAATAATGAACCCCTTTCCTTTGTCTCAGAGCGCTGGCCGTGTCGCTGACGATGACAGGCGGCCGTATCGGCACCTTCGCGTCTATCCAGATCCTCAACCTGCTGCTGGTCACAAACTGCGACGCGGGCTTTTATATTTTCTCAACGCTTTTCGCATGTAAGTAAGAAAATCGAGAGCTGAATGAACTTGTTAACCTTTGATGAGCTCTTTACCATCAGGTATTATAGCGATTTTGGAGTAAAGATTTTGTCTGGTATAGATTTCTAGTTAGCAATAAGGCCGCCTTTTGTGTATTTTAAATTCCCATACGGTAGCTGGCTCCGAAAGGGTCCGAAGGGGGTAGTTCATAGTCTGGATTAAAACATAAGGTACTTTATGTCTTGATATTCTTACGGGAACGGGAACACGAGATTCCGCTAGTTATTTTAATAAAATACCTACACAGCATAAGAAGTTAACTAGTAAAAGTAGTGCCAATTTGTATGCATCTTTTTTCTCGGCCTTGAGCTTTAGGTACGTACTATATGCTGTTAGAGTAATGTCAAAGTAATAATAAGATTTCAATATTTGCATTGCAATAGGTACCCCGACTAGACAATACGGAAACTATTACTTTTTTAAAAGTCAAAGTCAAAGTCAAAGATTTTTATTCAAATAGCTTATAGATAAGTACTTTCGAATAGTCCAAATTTTTTGTTCCCTACCAGCCATTCAGGACATCTTTTAACTGATAAGAAGAACGGCCGCAAGAAACTTATCAGCTTTAACAGAAACAACAACATTTACAATGGAACATGTTGTTGCCAAGCACAAATTTACAATTTTGAAATATATTTAATATAAGAGGAAAATTTTCCAATATTCAATTATTAGAATATTTTCCTTTTATCTAATTTATAATAGTTATGTTTTATGTTAGTATCACATCCATGCATTTTGGTCTTTTAAATAATCATCTACCTTGTAATAACCTTTGCTTAAGAGTGACTTTTTAACATATATTTTAAATTTATGCAAAGGCAGCTCTATCAATTGTTGTGGAACTTTATTAAAAAAAGCTATACCTTTCCCTAAAAACGAGCGTCTACATTTTTCAAGTCGAAATTTTGGAACGGCAAGCTTATTCTTATTTCTAGTATTAAAATTATGGACATCGCTATGCTTAATAAATAAATCAAGATGTTTCCTTACATATACTATATTATCATAGATGTATTGTCCCGCCAAAGTTAGTATATTAATCTCTTTAAACAAATCCTTAAGAGAATCTGTCCGTCGAAGGTTGTAAATGGCGCGCACAGCTCTTTTTTGAAGTATAAAAACATTTTCTATATTAGCTGCTGAGCCCCACAACAACAGGCCATAGGACATTACACTATGAAAATAGCTAAAGTAAACTAGTCTTGCGGTTTCAATATCAGTTAAGAGCCTTATTTTCTTTATTGCGAAAGCCGCAGAACTAAGTCTACTCGACAAGGCTTCAATATGTGGATCCCATTGCAGCTTTGAATCCAATGTAATGCCAAGAAATTTTGTACTCTTAACTAACTCTACTACATTCCCATTCAAATTGATATGCATATCGAACTGCACTACTTTAGGTAATGAGAATCTAACAAACTTGGTTTTAGAAGGGTTAAGAGACATATTATTACTGTTGAACCAGTGTGCGACTTGAGAGAGAGCACTATTTACTTCGTCAGAACAATTGTTTCCTCTATCAATTTTAAAAATTAAAGATGTATCATCTGCAAATAGTACTGTCTCACATAAATTACTCGTGTAATGAGGGAGATCGTTAATATAAATTAAAAACAGCAAAGGGCCCAATATTGAACCTTGTGGCACGCCCATAATAATGGGGGCTCCAGTAGAAGCAGTATTATTGACAATTACTTTTTGATTTCTATTGTGCAAGTATGACTGCAAAAGGCTAACAGATTTCTTAGAGACACCATAATGTTCTAGCTTCTTTAAAAGTGTAACGTGATCAACACAATCGAAGGCTTTAGACAGGTCACAGAATATACCAATCACGTCTTGCTTGCCCTCCCAAGCCTCAAAAATATGTTTGAGGAGTGCAATGCCAGCATCAGTAGTATTTTTACCTTTAGAAAAGCCGAACTGATTGTTATGAAGGATTCGATTTATTGTTAAATAGTCTAATAATTGAGAGTATATAACTTTTTCAAAAATTTTACTAAGTGCCGGTAGTACTGAAATCGGCCTAAAATTTGTAGGGTCACTTTTGTCACCCGATTTAAAAAGAGGAATAAGCTTACTACATTTCATTAAATCGGGAAAAGTACCTTCATCTATGCATTGATTAAAAATGAAAGCTAAATATGGAGCTATTGTATCAATAATTGATTTAATAATGTTGGTTGACATGCCCCATAAATCTTCAGTCTTTTTAATATTTATAGACTTGAAAGCTTTTAAAATGTCTTCACTATTAATATGTTTAAAATTGAATACTTTATTACACTTATCAACACAAGACTCTAAGAGGGCAGCAGCAACGTTTGGACAGGAATTCAACTTACTGGTAGTTTCTAAGGGTACCCGAGAGAAGAAATCTTCAAAAACACGGGCAACCTCAACGTCAGATTCAATTAATTTATCACCAACTTTAAGACAGAAGGATTTTACATTATTTTTAGTTTTCTTAGTTGATTGGTTAATAATATTCCAAGTAGCCTTTATTTTATTATCCGCTAATTTGATTTTATTTGAAAAGAACATCGCCTTAGCAGCTACACATACATTTTTAAACATTTGAGAATACTTCCTGACATATTCAATAAAATTTGGGTCACAGGACCTATTAACCTCTTGGGCCCCGAGTTATGAGACACAATTGATATTAAGTACATTGATATCTGTACGCCGGTGTACTGCTAGCAAATGACGAATTAAAGTTGTACACAGCAAGGTTTTGTTATCTAAAAATTAGTTCCTAAAGATTAGCTAGGAACCTCTACTGCAGAGTGCTTAGTGCGAGTTTTTCTACACACGGTCGATCGTGAACGCGTAGACTTTTGTATTAAATTAGCGGCCCGCCATCTAGCGGATTACGCCACGGACTACACCAACGCCATACAAAAACCTAACACGCTCACTATCTACCGTGAGTAGAAAAAAATCTCGCACTAAGCACACGATATTCACTTAATTTTTAAAGTTCTTATATAATAAATACTTACTGAATTATGTTGTCAATCTTCCATTAGGCTTTTTTGTTGGCCAAACAAAATGTCTTCAGAAATATTAAATATCATCATTTTGTTTTTTTTTTCAGCGTCAGCGATAGTAGCATTCTTCCTCCCCGATGATAGACGCCTACTGAAACCACAGCAGCAAATTCATGACAATAATCATGAAGAGAAAACAGAATTATAATCGGAAGGATCCAAGAAGTACGATTGGGATCACACACGTACACGAAAAATGCTTAATTTGATTGTTTGACCTCAAGTGTAGATACTCATTGAATTATAAGTTAGAAAAAGAGAAATGTAAATAAAATGTACAATTAAAGTATTTTATTGATAAAAAAAAACATTTATAGTTGATACCTACCTACCTTTATAGGACCATAATATTATAAAAACTAATTCTGAGGTTGATCCTTTCACGAGGTCCGGGTTCCAATAGTTATTTATTATACAGAAGGTAAAAAAATAATAAACATTATGGTAGGCTTCCAAGGGTAGGATAACGATAACGACCGTTTACAAAACTTTTTGTTTTAATTTTTTATTTTTAAGCATGAAATAATAACTTTGACATGAAAATATTTCGTATCGATATTCCGCCGATGTATAAAATGTATAATCAATGAAAAATGATAAATAAGAAAATATTTAAACTTCTAAATTTTTATCAACAAACTTTTTGCAGATAAAAACATATTGCTCAAAGAAAATTGTGCAGTGTAGGTACCTACTGTTTGAGTATTTTGCTGTAATGTGAAATTGAAGGATGGGTAACAAGAAAAAAATATCTAAATAAAACCCATATATTTTATTAACTAAGTAACTAAAATTAAAGTGAGACACAGTTTTTCGACAGAGACGCGGCTTCCTTCCTAATCGGATCGGAAGAGTCGGAAAACTCGGAAACGGAAGTCGCGTTGCTCTATGTCTGCCCCCAAGGGTGTGCATTTACAAAGACAGTTTTTACAAAGAAGGTTCACTACATCTCTGTGACATTAGATAAATCAGACACATCTGTGACTAGCTTTAAAAACGCTTTGTAGCTGTCAAACAGTATTTCAGTGATAACGATTAGAGGCGATTTCGCTCAGTTTAATTTGTTA
This sequence comes from Chrysoteuchia culmella, assembly GCA_910589605.1. Classification (NCBI taxonomy): domain Eukaryota; kingdom Metazoa; phylum Arthropoda; class Insecta; order Lepidoptera; family Crambidae; genus Chrysoteuchia; species Chrysoteuchia culmella. Next base: position 20,123,379 of record OU342654.1, on the reverse strand, counting down.
ATTATTAATAACCACTTGAGTTCATGGTTCTAACCTCCAGAGAACAACGTCCAAGGCTAATATTCTGTACTCACTAAGGTAACATCTGTATGTTTTACTGTGTAATCCTTGTAAACGTCAATGCTCAAAGGTGTCCGTCCTCTCATTGATTTTTCGATAAACCAGGCTAGTAAATATTGGTTCGGGGTCATCAAGACGAACCTACCCGTAGGACGAACACTATGTGCCAGTCTTGGATGTGTGGACGTTATAAAGCTTTAGTTGTGATTTTCTAGTGATTCCAATGTATTGTGCATAGTTTGTGGTTAGAAACCAACAAGTGGCCCTTTAAATTGCTTACTGTGTACCAGAATTCTGTGGTTAAAACTCTTAAAAACAGTGATATTAACTTAATACATTAACCAAATTCGCAAGTGCCTTCTACTCTACGTGACCAAGACAATTAGGTGCATGACAGCTGAGAAAAACTTAAAAATCTAGCTAAACCCAACATTTCAAGAAGCGGTAATCAATCAGTTAATCTCTGTAGTGCTAATTAATCACATAATAGGAGAAGTTCGTTAATAGAAGTGGGCTACAGGTGCCAAAAGTGTAAAACCGCAATCCTGTCATGCGCCTAATTGTCTTGGTTGTGTAGTTTTTACTGTCTATCAGAATTCTGTGATTTAAACACTAAGACCAGTGATATTAACTTATACATTAACTTAATTCACAAGTGCCTTCTACTCTACATACTATTTATGTATGACCTAGAGGTTAATAAGAGTGCCTTTACCAGTATACAAAATTATTTTGTGAATAATTCACTATCAATAACATATTTGGAAATATGATAAGAAAACTTAAGTTTTAAGACAAAAAGTTAATTAAAACCCAATTATTTAGGTGTATTGTTTTCATCTACCACACTTAACAAATTCAATCATCATTAATTTATCATTCTTTCTCATACATGTGGAGGGAAATTTAAAAGCGAGGTTTTATTTACTGCAACAAACTCTTTTCTTAACAGTTGTTTAAATAAAAAAATTATACATAACTTTATTTGTAACTACACTTAGAAGAAAATGTAAAGTGTGAAGTATATAGAGCTCACTAAATTGCCCTTTGTAGCTATAAACCTTACATTAGAAGTCTTACAAGTTTTGGGGATGCCTCAAGTATAAAATCTGTTTGTGTGTGTTCGGTGTATGCAGCAGTAGTTCTAATAATCCTCTTAGTGATGTTCATGTGTTGCCTAATTAACGGGAATGTCTATCTTAATTAACATACTAATCTAACGGAAAAAATGTAAACAAACAGCTGTCATTTCTTTTTTCTTAAATTATTGAAATTATACCATATACAAACACATAGCCCCAAAACCAAATTCATTAAGATTTGCTTTAAAAAATAAGACATGAATGTTTAACACTCTTCATTAATTTTCGAGGAAACAAAATAAATGAAGCAATTTTTACATAACTCTTTTAGATTTTAAAAAGCTTTAATAGATGACTTACATATTTATTTTCAATAACTCGACATTACATTTTTTTCAGTACTGCTCACACTGTGGCAAATTATCGTGGGTCACAAACCTTTTTATTTAAGAAATAATATTATTGATATTTTTAGGTAGATAATTCTACCATTTACTACATAAAATCGTATCCGATCCTACTAATAATATAAATGCGAAAGATTGAGAGGATGTTTGTTTGTTATTCTTTCACGGAATAACTACTGAACGGATTTAGATGAAACTTTATAATATATAGGTTATACATCAGAAATCAGGCTTATAAATTATAAACCACGCGGGCGGCCACTAGTATTATAAATGCGAAAGTTTGAATGCATGTTCGTTACTCTTTCATGCAAAAACTAATACATGAAAATAACACAGTGGCTAAAATTTATCCCGATATTTCTACGGGAACGGGCACCACGTGGATGAAACCGCAAGCGGCCACTTGTTTTATTTTATTCCGATTTTTCTATTCATTTCAACTAAATTTATTGTGATTTTCACTAACTTGGCCTACTAAGTATTACCAGAACTTGAAAAGTTGAAAAGTACCAGAACAAGAAAACTCATGGTTCTTTTGGTCGTTTAAAAAACGTATATTTAAAAAAAAGTTGCGAAACCCTGTACTCAACTTGTGACATTCGTCAGTTCTTTGTCTACATTTTTTCCGTCTAATTATCTCCCCGAGATAGGTTGTTCCGAAAATTTATAGCCACAGAATAAATACAACCTCTTCTTTCATGAAACTATTTAAAATCCTCCTTTGTGAAAATGACTGGCCACCTGTAGTTTTTTTTATTTATGTTTAAAGATTATCTGTCACTCTTCTTTTGTTTGCAACAATGGATGTCACACGGGCAGCTTTTCGTGCTATGATTTTCTATGATTATAAACAAGGGTTAACCTTCAAGGAATCTCAAGAAAATTTACAAGCTGGTTTTGGGAAGTCCGCTCCTGTGTAGCAACAATTACTTATTGGTTTGTGAATTAAAATTTGGGCGAGAGATCTTAAACGATGACCCCAGACCCAGCTGACCACCAACTGCAGTAACTCATACAGTGGGGGGGAGGGGAACAACCCCTCTCCCCCTGCAACCCCCATCTGCCGGAGATGCGTACTTTTTGAGAAATATTTTTTTTTGTAAACATAACCTCAAAAAAAAATAATGGAAATTTAGCAGGAGAGAGGCTAAAAAGAGGTGGGGAAAGGGGAAAAAGTATGAAAAAAAACGTTGCACGTACAAAAATGTCGTTTCTGGCGCTTCGCCGGCCGCTACCGCGGCACGCTCGCTCGGCTCGCGCGTTTTTGGTCACCATACTAACCTAACCTAATGAACTCTTTAGACTTTATTCATTGCGGGGGACTTCGCCCCTCGAGCCCCCCCGCCCCGCTTCGGTTCTGTCACTAATAATATGAAAAATAAAAAGCATGAAATTCCACACATTAATTTATTTTATATACATATTTTATGGCTTGAAAAAATGCGTCTTTTTTTGACGTTTCTCTAATCACATTACACGTCATTTTTGTCAGAAAACGTTTCATTTCACGTTATTCTTTACTTTTCCGCGTTGTTTGTCGTTTCGTTTCACTCAAAAATGAAGTAAATGAAAAAAAAAAAAAAAATATGTAGGTACCTCTTTGGCAGCCAAAATCGATATCAGGGGTTTCAGTAAGACCCCCTGAGCCCCCCTACTGTGTCAGTTTCCCCAGAACGAGGGAGCTTATTTCTAAATCCAACCCGTATGTTGTTTTGTTTTTGTTGTCCGGAACGTCATCAAACCGGTCACGACGGAAGACCAGCGCGGGTCGTAACGTAAGACCATGCATTATGCTGAGTCGTGACCGTTTTAGGACAAATTTTAATCCTCAATGAGTCATCCCGTGACCACGGCAGCTGTAAAGGTGCCGAAACGTCGGGAAAAAAATAATAAAAAATACGGACAATTACATCTTAGTTCGTGGAAATATAGCGCGTTTGATATCCGTAAAAGTTGTTTTATTTCAACAAATTTTAATGTTGTTTGTGTGTACTGCCTTTCGTTACCGTGTAATTTGTCTCAAATAAATTTATTTTCTTTCTTTCTTTCTTTCTTTCTTTCTTTCTTTCTTTCTTTCTTCCTTTCTTCCTTTCTTCCTTTCTTCCTTTCTTCCTTTCTTCCTTTCTTCCTTTCTTCCTTTCTTCCTTTCTTCCTTTCTTCCTTTCTTCCTTTCTTCCTTTCTTCCTTTCTTCCTTTCTTCCTTTCTTCCTTTCTTCCTTTCTTCCTTTCTTCCTTTCTTCCTTTCTTCCTTTCTTCCTTTCTTCCTTTCTTCCTTTCTTCCTTTCTTCCTTTCTTCCTTTCTTCCTTTCTTCCTTTCTTCCGTACAGGACAACCGCCTCTGTGGTGTAGTGGTACAACCACCGGTATCAGACCAAGGGGTCCCGGGTTCGATTCCCAGCGGGGGTACATATTGTATTCGGTTTGGTTGGTGGTAGGACTTGTTGTAAGTCCGCCTGGCTAGCTACCACCATCTTATCTAAGCCTGACGCCATAAAAACAATGTTTTTAGCATTGTTGTGTTCCGGCAGTATAAGATAAGATAGCCAGTTCCTCAGTGGCTGAGGATTCCGGGAGAGGCTCGCATCCATCTTCAGCCTTATCAAAACATTTCGTTCATAAAAAAAAAAAGACAGACATTAGCTCCATGCGATTTTTTTTTATTTCCCACGGTAAAAAAAATGCTTCGTGGGCGAAAATTTAGCACGGCAGAAGAGGCCGACGAAAAATTTCGACGGTTATTTGTCGACGTTTTTTAAATGGAAAGCTGGTCATCTGAATGCATAAGTGCATTGGGATTGGAGGGAGATATTTTGAAAAGCTGTAAATAAATGTTTTAGTAAAGTTAGTACCTAACAATAATTTTGAACTTATGATAAATTTTAAATATAAAAAGATTGGAATAAAACAACTCGGCCACAAGTGAATTCTCAGATGGGACTCGAACCTTTGAACTTTTGAAATCCGGTCCAATGCTCTAACCACTGAGCTACCGAGACTTTCGCTTGTGACCGAGTTGTTTTTTCTTTCCAATATTTAACTATTTAAAATTTATCATAAGTATAAAAATAGCATTGTAAAATGCAAAAATTTCAAAATCATAAAATTATTTTGAATTTCCGTAATTTTTTCTTTTCGAAAAGAACACTAAAAAATATCGTAAAGTCGTATTTCTGAAACTTTATAAATCTGGATAAAGGTGTAAAGACTTAAATAACCTTATTACCAGATTTGTAACATCTCTAACCGCCCTATACTTTTATAACAAAAGTACGTATTTTTCCGTATAGCGTCGTAAACAATTATAATGTTTTATTGTGGTAGAAAGTGAAGTTCAATGATGGCAAGTAGCTCCTGGGAGGAGTTCTTTGCAGTCCACCTGCCTCCCACGGACTTTGAGGATAACCGGTCTTTGCTGAAGGAGTTCTGTGAGCGCCATGACCAGTATGGAAATAAGATTGTGCTTGTCACGGTAAGTTTAAAAATGTTTTATTTGCCGATCTCCGTGGTAGAGTGGTACTTCAAGTTGTCGCCTACTCTGAGGTCCTGGGTTCGAATCCCGGTAGGGGCAAATGTTTGTATGATGATTACGATGCATTTGTTGAGTTGTATAATTATGTAGTATTTATATCCGTTACCCTAGTATCCCATAACACAAGCCTTACAGTGCTTACTTTGGGGCTAGGTTAATTGGTGTGAGTGTAAGAAATATTTATTATTATTTGTTTGGTATTAATATCCGGAATCCATCTTGAGTCAAGCACCTGTCTTTTTACCGTTTAAGTCCGCATTTCCGGTCACTCTCCTATTGTGGCGCCCTCTATATCGTGAAACGGTGGCTTCTTGCGCGCACCGGGTGTTGTCCGTCATTATAGGGTCGTTATTCGCGCCGTACATAAGTCAGTAAATTTTTTGTAATAACTACGCATTTTTTTTTCCTTTTTTTATATATTCGGTTTCCTCTCCTTTATGATGGAGAACCAAGATAGGGAAAGTGAAAAAGTTTCGGAAAGTGTTAACGAAAATTCGAATTGCCGTAAACGAGTGAGTTCTTCATCAAGTTCCGGCAACGAAGATAGCGGGTAGTCGGCGAGCGAGTGCTCGGACCCTTCGAAAAATAAGGCAAGGAAAGATTCCCAAACTGTGAGTTACGCACATTTTGAATTTTTATCTCAACAAGTTTCACTTTTGACCAATCTTATAACGGCGAATCTGGAAATCAAGAACTCTGATCCAAATCCAAATGTTGAAAATTCTATTGTTATTGTTAATTCAAATGAGTTAAGTTTACAATGTCCCGAGCCTTTTTGTCGGATGCGAGTACTACTATGAAAGATCCTATTTATGGCAAATCAAATGAAGAGTTTTTAAAGAAATTAGTTGAATTACAACGATTTAATTGTGATGATTGGTATGCTATTCGTTATGCTGATAATCAGAAAAAATATTTAACTACCCCCGGTTTTGTAGAACTAAATGTTAATGACGAACTAAAACGTTTTGGGTGCAATGTTAAGGGGATGATCCACGCTCATATTTATTGGAGCGTTCATTTGCTGGTTTAATGCCTTGCTTACTCAGAAACAAGAATTGCAAAAGTCATTACAATCTATAGTAGATTGGTCATACGGTTCCAAAGAGGCATTGACGCCTAGTTCATTGTTTGAAAAAATACAAACTACGTTTTCGAAAGAATTTGCATAAAGTAAGGTAACTGATGATTTATTGCAAATAGTTTGTGGAAGGCGTGCTGGCCTCGTTACTACTCGTAGAGACTCTTTATTACGACAAATTTCTGAGGAATATCATCGTGATGTTTTTTATAAAATGCCTCCTAGTGCGAGGTCACTTTTCGACGAAGAATTGCTTCTTAATTATCTTTAAAATATTGGTGGAGCCGAAAAGTTATCATTTCCTAAACCAATAGTTAAAGGCCGAACAAAAGATTCGGTTTATCAAAATCCAAAACCCTCGACCAGCAAACAGTTGAATGATGATTCGCTTTTTCGTCGTACCAACCCTTCAAAAGAATGCTTGCTTCTTCAAAATCAAATGTAAAATTTCGTAGTCTTTCTTTTATTTAACATGTTATGTTACTAAGAAGAAATAAATGCTTATAATTGGGCCTTTCGATCGGTGTAGTAAAATCAGAATTTTTTTTTTTTACATTTAGTGCGTTCGATTTCCAGTTCAGATAGGCGATTATTGAAAATTCTGTGAATGCAGTTAATTTTGTTTTTAAAATAAAAATGAAGTCTTCTTTCAGTAAAATGTTCTATCTATAGTATTTAAAGTACTTTCCCTGCAAGTGGCATAGTTTTGGGACGCCCTGTATAACTATTTTAGTTCATAAATCTGTAATTTTAACCTTTACACATTTAACATCTAGCATAGGATTAGCTTCAAATTTCTTTGTAAAACATATGATGAAAGCTATATCAGTTGCCCGAGAAAAGCCTGCTAAACCGCCCATTTAGAATCCTAAATTGTTGCTAGATTATTTATGTTCTTACAATCTAGATGAAATTAATATTTGTCAAGTCTCAAGGCACACAGCCACATTGATATTATTAGCCTCTGGGCGTAGGGTTCACGACCTTACATTGCTACGCATAGATAGTAATAATCTAATAGCTGATGACAATAGTATTCTATTATGGCCAGCCTTTGGCTCTAAAACAGATACTTCCAACCACAGGCAGTCTGGTCTGGATGGAGGCTTCTAGAACATGCCATTAGTAAGCTTAACACTGTTTTTTGAATTAAACAATTATTGAAACTTTCTCAAAACCGTCGTCAGAATTTTGATAATTTATTTATGATTTCTAGAGATTGGAGGTTGGATTAAATTGCTTTTGAAAGAAAGTGGTATTGAAGCTACTCCAGGATCTGTAAGATAGGCAGTGGTGTCTCTCAATTTTGTTGAAAATTTCCCAATAGTAAGTTGCAAGTATATGATATACTTGCAACTGGATATTGGAAAATGATTCATACTTTTAAAAATTATTATCATAAGGAACTGCTTAATCGTAATTCTCTTGATCCTTACGAATCTGTATCTTTATCTAATTATTTTGATCCTGTAAATTAATCTGCGATAATATCGTGATAAGTAGATAATTGTCTTGCTATATGATAGAAACCCAACTAAATCAATATTGATTAAAGTTATATTTTGGTTCATTTATAATTATTATTATTTATTAACCTGAAGTGCAATTGCGTAAGATAATCGTATTCATTTGACAGTTCATATCGTATTCAATCGGCTGCAATTTGTATGGAATGACATACGTTATGATACAATATGAACTGTCAAAGGAATACGATCACTCTTACGCAATCGCCTAGCTGTATCTACAACTAGTGATGTGCCGTTCCCGGGAATATTGGAAACATTGGGAATATTCCCAGAAGCGTTTCCGGCAATATTCCCAAAAGCGGAAATTTAGGGGAAAATTGCTTGTGTTGTACTTAAGTATTTTTTTGTTGTATGCTAACCATTCTATTGGCAATATTACAAGGCTTAATGAATATGCCAAAGGTTAATTATCACTTATGGCGAAAATTTCCAATTTTCCTGGGAATATTCCCAGTAAATTTCCAATGTTTCCGGGAATATTTCCAATACGCATATAGTTAATGATAATAAAACTGTAAGCGATCCAATTCTGTACATTGAAAAGAATTAATAAAAAAAAAATACCTCTAGGGGTCTTCTTAAACGAAACAGATACCAAAAATATACATTTTGAATTTTTTGTCTGTCTGTCTGCCTGTCTGTTGTCAGCGTTTCACGCAAAAAATACCGAATGGATTTTAATGAAACTTTTTTGCTATACAGCTATTGGTCCTCGCCAACTATAGGCTATAATTTATTTTGAAGATCGCAATATCTGATGTGGAACCATAGCAGTCCAGTCAAACTATGAGAGATATATAAATACGGTCTTAAGGAAAATTGTTAAGCGTGATGAGCATTTTCTATTGACATACAAAGTTTGAAGATCTGGTACACATGATGTGGAACCCTAGCAGCCAAGTTAAACTATATGAGATAAAAAACATAGCGTCTTAAGAAAAGTTGTTTAACGTAATGAACATTTTCTATTGACGGAAAAATATCGAAGGTCTGGTACACCTGATGTGGAACCCTAGCAGCCCAGCTAAATTATACTTACTTACTTCGCTGGCTCAGCGACCCGAAGTGGATCTTGGCCTCCGACATCAAAATGCGCCATGCGTTCCTGTTTTGTACCAAGCCTGACCAGTCGAGTACTTCCAGTTCCTTTAGGTCTTTGGCAACTTCGTCTTTCCAGCGGTATCTTGGGCGACTAACCGGACTTCGTCCGGCTGGTAGTCCAAGATACGTTCTTTTGGCAGCTCGATCCTCTCCCATTCTCTCCACGTGCCCTTGCCAGCAAAGTCGGGCAGATTTTATTTCCCCGATGATATTCGGCTCTGACACCAGTTGTGTTGTTTCTTGATTGGAACTTTGCCTCCACAACCCGTCCTCTCCTCTTGTTGGTCCCAGTATCTTTCGCAGGATTTTTCGTTCGGCTACTAAGAGTTTCCTTTCCTCCTTCAGGGTTATCGTCCAAGTTTCACACCCACACATTGAAATCGGCCTTATTATCGTTTTGTAGACGCGATTTTTTGTAGCTCTGCTTATCAACCAGGACACCAGGACTTTGTGCAAGGCTGCGGTACATCATAGCGCGTTGACTATACGGTTAACGATTTCTTCCTCCCTTTGGTTAGTGTCAGTAAACGTGCACCCGAGATACTTAAATTTGCTGATACCTCTGAAAGTTGTTCCTTTTACCATAAGATCTTTTCTCTTGGCCCTATGATCCTTGTATCTCTTCATATGGAGGTACTCCGTGTTCTCATGACTGATTCTGAGACCAAGCTGTTTCACTTCTTCTTCTAATACCTTTGCCATCTCTATCACTTCTCTCTCACACTGCCCCAGTATGGCAAGTTCGTCGGCGTACCCAATAACTTTGTGCCTTCCATTTAGCTCTGCCCCACCATCTATCAATAAGACTTTATGGATGATGTATTCGAGAGCAAGGTTAAACAGTAAAGGCGATAGGGGCGTCTCGTTGCTTTAGACCGGTCACTACTTCGAACTCCTCGGACAGTTCTCCTCCGACTCTAACTCGCATTTTGCTGGTGCTCGTGGCGACTTTAATCATTCTGACGAGTTTTGCTGGTATTTGGAAAGATGTATGATCCGATAGAGCGTTTCTCGATCGATACTGTCTTATGCTTCGGTAAAATCCACAAAGAGGCAGTGTATGCTTTGGGCATACTCCCACCGTTTCCCCATAATTTGTTTTAGGAGAAACATTTGGTCCACTGTACTCCTGTTCCTGCGAAATCCGCACTGATAGTCGCCGAGTGTTTGCTCTGCGTAGGGTTCTAAGCGAGCCAGAAGAACGTTCGAGAGCACCTTGTACGCAGTCGGAAGCAGCGCAATCCCTCTGTAGTTGCCACACTTCTTCTTGCACCCCTTCTTATGTATAGGACAGATAATGCCCGTATTCCACTGCGTGGGCTGTTGTTCTTCCGTCCATACTTTACGGATGATTTCATACAGTCGAGATTGTACTGCTTCTCCCCCTTATTTCCACATTTCTCCTGGTATGTTGTCAATTCCTGGAGACTTGTGGTTCTTAAGCCGCATGATGGCCTTGCGCACTTCATCAAGGGTTGGTGGTTCCTGGTGGTCAACATCTAGTCTGGTGTTCAGGTTCGCATCTATTTCGGTTGGCAGTCGATTAGTTCTTGAAAGTACTGCTGCCACATCGATTTTTGTTTTTCAGGGTCTGAGACAAGGTTTCCGTCTTCATCTTCTAGAAGTTGAGTTACGGGCTGGTAGGCTTTCTTAGCTGATCTGACTTCTTGATAAAACTTTCGTGATTCGTTTGCTCTTATTAGTGTTTCCATGTCTCTCAAGATTCTTGTCATATGATCCCTCTTTGCTCTTCTTACCAGTCTCCTGAATTCTATTCGTGCTTCTTTGTGGATGTCAACCCATTTCCTGTTCTGCTCAGCCATCATTCTAAGTTCTCTCTTTCTGTTCATCGTCTCTTCACATTTCTCAGTCCACCATTTTCTTTTCTTCTGTCGTTTATTTTTGCCCAGTAATCGGATTCCTACGTCTTTGACTATCTGTTCTGTTCTTTCCCAAGCTTTATCTATGTCTTCAGAGTCATTCAATTCTGCGAATCTGTTACATAACTCTAGGTTGAATGGTTTCTTTGTCTTTTAGAGCATCGGTATTCATGGAAGGTTCTCTATAACAGCTAAACTATAAGAGATACAAATATAGCATCTTAAGAGAAATTGTTCAGCGGAATATGTATTTTCTTTTCACATACAATCTATACTAATATTATAAATTTGAAAGTGTGTTTGTTTGTATGTCGGTCTTTCACGTGAAAACGGAGCAACGGATTGACGTGTTTTGTAGTATGTGGGTAGTTTTGGAGCTAGAGAGTGACCTAGGCGAAACCGCGGGCGGTAGGCTATGTGATATAATTTTTTAATGTGTTAAATATGCATTCATAGCGCTGTACTAATATATAAATAGAAAATAAAAAACAAAAAAGCTTATTAGCCTTAAAAATTAAAAATGCTGCCGAAAATCACTATTCCACGCGGACGAAGTCGCGGGCAAAAACACAAAAATATAAGAAATAATCATTTATCTAAATAATATTATTACATTTCTTTAAATGAAGAGCAAATTTTGTTGCATTTTTATATTTGTATACAATTTTACAAAATGAACATATATAATTTGTTTGTTCGTTAACAGTTTGTAATAGAAAGTAATAAAAAAATTTACTTTTTGGTTTATTATGACTAACACAGCTAGCACAGCACACTCGACAATCAAAGCGACACTGGGGTAAACATGTTTCTGTTGTTTTAAAGTAGAGGAAAGGGGAGGGGGCGGCGCGGTGGGACCCTCCCCTCGCGGCTCAAGCAAGCGCATGCACATACTTGTTGTTGCGTAACCGTGGGAGTAAGAAGAAAATATAAATAGCACATAATTTTTACCATACTTGAAAATATATTATTTTGGAAACTTTGGGAAAGTTTCCGGGAATAATGGGAATATTCCCGTAAGTTTACAACGAGTAAATTACTTGGAAATGGGAATATTCCCAGCGGCACATCGCTATCTACAACACATTATAGCGTCTATAGCTTCTGGCACCAGGTGATAACAAACAAATCACTCAAGATGGATTCCGGATATTGATACCAAACAAATAATAGAGAGTTTTACCAACAAATAAAACTTACCTATTATTTTTTCATCAATATCCGGAATCCAGGTAAGTGCTACCTGGCGCATCATGAGATCTATAATGGCGGGCAACACGCGGTGCGCGCGCAAGAAGCTTCCGTTTCACGATATAGAGGGCGCCACAATCGGAGAGTGACCGGAAATGCTGACTGAAACGGTAAAAAGACAGGTGCTTGACTCAAGATGGATTCCGGATATTGATGAAAAAATTAAAGATAAGTTTTATTTGTTGGTAAAACTCTCCATTTATTATAAATACTATCTTTACATAAGCTTTAGCTTATGTACAGTTGTAACAGCTGCATAACCAAATTTGAACCCAATATGCAAGTTAAGGTGCAAAATCATTTAATATATCTGAAAAACGGATTGTGCTGTTGATTCTACTTATATTGAACTCCAATTGAGAATGACTATCAGTTGTTGGAAACTTTAAAGATATTTTAACAATAAATATTATTTAATTCATCAACAAATTGAGACTTATGAAAATCAATAAAATGAAATAGGTTTCCTAGATATCAATAAACTAAATTATTTTACTTTGGTATCATTCCATTTCTTTCAATCTTTGGGCGTTTTTCCACTTACCGGCGCGGCGCGACCACCTGCACCCCGACCGCCTAACGGTACAGCTTGTGATATCGCTATAGCTATCGATTTTTCAAACCCCCTACAAGGGCTCTCGCTGACGCTATCATTTTCATATTCAAAATTCAATAGTGAATCCAATAGATGAATAGAAATATGGAGGAATTAGACAAAAATCCTATTGTTGAAGAGTTTTATGAGACTTTGAAGTTTGATACAGTTAGGCGGTCGGGGTGCAGGGAAGCAAAAATGTATGATAATATAGGACACGTCTTTCCACGTGCCGGTGCCATGCCGGTTAGTGGAAAACGCTCAATGACTTTTATAACTTGTCTTTACCAGTCGGGAGGCACAACAGTCCCCCTGGAGCACAACACAGTTCGTTTTGTGGACAACTTCAGCGCAGGCACTCGCGGCTCCGCATCCGCCGAGTATTTCTTAGAACATGGCTACGCCGTCATCTTCATGCATCGACAGAAGTCTCTGGAACCGTTCACTAGGCACTTCAGCGGTCAGAAGCTACTCGATATGCTGGACATACAGGAGAGGGGACCGAATACTACTATTACAGGTTGGTTGGAGTACTTATTAAGGTGGCGGCATGCCATATTTACCATGCATAATCTTTATACAAGTCTGAGGCTAATAGAATTTGTTGTTCCAATATGTTGCCACCAATGAGAACTTTATAACAAGAGTCCAACATGCGCACAATCGCGGAAGTTACCACTTGCCCGCGCAGTGGGTGACGTCTTCGCACATACGACTTAGCGGACTGGGACTTTCGTTACTGTATATGTAGTTTATCGTTCTCGTAACGAAGCTATGAATAAGGTGGAGATCACTCTTTTTACACTGGTGACAATCATTTAAATTTTCCTTCATAAAATTTACGACTAAACTCCAGCCATCTTGCGGAAAGAATACATGTAGGTACACCATTTGAGCATTTTGCGTTATTATTTCACAAATACGTTTTATTTCAGTTAACTTATTCAATATATCAAACTTGGACAACTAAGTAAGCTATTTATGAAGGCCACAAATTTCTAAAACCACTTTTGAGGTTAAGTATGGGCGGTTTGTTTACAATTTTTTTTTCCTTAAATGGCTGAAGTAAAGATCTTGTCGCCGTTCATCTCCATTAACTTCTGATTGTAGATTTGACAGCACAGTTTCACGAAAGCCGACTTAAGACATTCGCAATAAAGGCGCGCTCAAAGTCTGATTTAGCAATAATAGTTATGACGCTATTCGAGAAAATTTATTTTCCCCGCCCTGCCTGATTGTACTCTGTGCTGTCGCTGCAGTGAAGCCGGACAGCGTAGACGTGCTGGCTCCAGTGCTAGCGCGCTACAAAGCTGCGCACGCGGCGGGCGCCATCCTAGCCGTGTCCTTCACCACCGTGTCCGAGTACTTCTGGCTGTTGCGCGCCGCGTGCGAGTGCCTGGCGCGCCTGGGCCCGCGCGCGCTGCTCTACCTCGCCGCCGCCGTCTCGGACTTCTACATCCCCAAGGACCGGGTGGTAAGGAGTGGTTTTAGAATTTTAGGCACCCTCCGGGATATGATGGATCCTCATAAATACACGACATCTCGCTGTGAGTTATGCCAGACTCTTACTGACTAAACATCCACTGTTGTTACTCAGAAAAGTATTTCAGCATAGATTTAGACATACCCTTGAAGGCCAAGCCTCTTTTCAAAAATATTAGTGAGAAAGTCGAGAGAAGTTTGGACGCTGTCTTGTCTTTTTCGGTAGATGGCGCAAACACCCCTACACTCATCTAGATCGCATACCTATTGAAAACAATATTCAAAGAAAACTCAGTAAGTATATCAACCCCTTCCAGCCAACCCACAAAATGCAGTCCGGCAGCGGATCGCACGTGATCCAGCAATCGTCAATCTGTGGGTCCCGGAGGCCTACGTGGTTTCCTTCAAGCCGGAGACTGAGCATTATTAACTTGCGAGTCCACTTCTTGCGAGACTCATACTTTAAATAATACAATTCCACAGAAATCTCAAAATTTTCACCTCCTTTCTTTCTTTCTTTTAGCCGGCCCACAAAATGCAGTCCGATAGCGTGATACAGCTGCACCTGGTGTCCAAGATTCTGGTCAACCTGTGCTTGTAGATACAGCTTTTGAAGAAGTTCTTAACTTCCGCGATCTTCTTGGAGCCTTGTACTTGTAAAAAGAACCAATACACTACTTCTTTTTCTTGGCGTTTCTACTCTGGCTTATATTTATGAGGAACAAAATTGAGCCACCGAAATCGCCTACACTGGTGTAAGGACACGCAGGGCAGGATAAAGGATGTGGCTTCTCTGGGGGAAATACCACATAGACAAGCGCTCTCCGAACTGTATCCCCACCTGCGCGTATTCTCCTTACTGCGGCCAGCTTGGGCCGTAGCTTATTTAAAGACTTCCAGGTTGGCCGGAGTAGATTACGTCTAGGGAGGACTCGCTCAGAATAAACTAGATTTTAGAGTTTGTATCCCCTTCCAGCCGACCCACAAAATGCAGTCCGGCAGCGGAGCGCCCGTGATCCAGCTGCACCTGGTACCCAAGATGCTGGCGCCGCTCGTTAACCTGTGGGTGCCGGAGGCATACGTGGTTTCCTTCAAGCTGGAGACCGATGAGAACCTCCTCATACCCAAAGCGAGGGCAGCCTTAGACAAATATAAACATAAGGTAAGAAGTTATTTATTATTTATCTGAGAAAAAAGAAATCAATAATACTATATATCATATCAATAAACATTAACAATATTATTTCTAGGGCATCTAGGGCTTTTGGATTTGTGATGCGTAATTTTAGAGACTTCAAATACGCTAAAACATTAAAGATTTTATATTGTACATTTGTTTGAAGCCATCTGGAGTACGCGTCGCAGGTCTGGAGCCCTCGGCACCTTACTTACATAACACGCGTCGACAATTTTCCAAGAAAATTCATTAAATATCTTTGCTTCCGTACCAATAAACACATATGAGTCCACCCATTGCCTTTCTTGTTGAAAGAAACACCATTTGTTGCCACTGGAAAGACGTCGCGAAATTTCGGATGTGGCAATCTTATTAAAAATTACTTTTGGGGCCGTCGATTGTCCTGGGCTTCTCTCTAAGATCTCCCTTAGTGCTCCAAGGAAACCCCTTAGATTTAACCCCCTTATATGCGTACTCTCTGCATCTTGAAACTATCGCGAAAATTCATACCTTTTGCGTGCGAGCAATTACTTTCTTAACCCAATTTCCAAACAGTTAGACATTGATCTATTTAACACTAGCGTTGCATTGGTAAGGCGATTAATGAGTAATGAGTTTTTTGCCGGATAGGCTTTCTCATTTGATTTGTAAATCTTACTTATAGTTCATTTTCTATTGGGAATGCTTGTATGGAGAGGTCAGCACTTTTGAGTAACGCAATGCCATTTGGTATGCGTATTATACACGTTAACCTAAGCCCAAAAGGCACTTCCAACTCCGTGTCTGGTGGGGGGATGGGGGTCAAAGTACAGAATTTCCGGTGCTCAGGAAAAAAAATCTGGCGGATTTCTTTGGACCAATGAGTCAAGTCTAGTGTCGTTGAATCAGGATAATCGATGAGCGGAAGTATAAGAGGTAACAAGAGTGATCTTGGTTTTAATAGGAAGAAAGTTTCTAAAACGATTTAATGTAAAAGTATTGGGGTTCATATTATAATTTAAGGACAAGTGTCAAGCACTTGTTCGCATCCTCTTCTGCAGACTCGTGCCAACAACCTTATATTAAAGCGAGTTTAATCACAATCCTAAACTAACAACTCAGACAAAAAGTGTCTTCTCTGACGTACATTTTGCAGCTGCCTCGCGTTTCCACTGGTAAAACATTTACATGAAAACATGTTGTGAAATATAATGCGACCGCTGTTAGGATGTCCAATAGCTCTTTATAGGAGCTGTAAAATAATGCATTCTCTCAGTGGCCGCATTATAGTTTACAACATGTTTTCTTGTAAATGTTTCGCCAGAGGAAACGAAAATTTACTGAAAAGAGTTTTCCAAATACATATCATCTTTATTTATTCGTTTTTATCCTTGCAGATGGTGGTAGCGAACTTACTGCAGACGCGGCACCACAGGGTGATCTTAGTGACACCGGAGGCTAGCCAGGAGATAGTCCTCACCAGAGAAGACGTTCATGCGGGTAAGTTTCTTTAAAAAAATAGTCACACTAATTGATTTTTGTCATTGTGCTAGTCTTTCGTCTATCTTATTAGCAATCGTATCATCTGTACACTTTACACAGTAAAATTCGCATACGAATTCCTTTGCTCAACACCAATTCAAGATTCGCATGCGAAGGTTCAAGCATCATTCGCATCGAGGCTCCTAGCCCTAGAGGGGTACATTAAAATGGCTGATGAAAATGATAGCGTTACTCCACGTAACCGACCTCCACAGGGGTATGTGCTACAACGTTTCAGACAATTTTACTTTTTTGAAAGTATATGACTTTCGCGAATCACGTGCTAACGTATCGAAATATTTGTCGCTTATTCGTTTAACACTTTTGATTCGTTGACGGTCCTAGGGCGGTACTATGGTTCGATGTGTATTTGTGTATTTACTAGATTTACTATTCGACTCTGCGTTTTTATTCGTTCTTAAAAGAATAAATCACAGACAACATACCCCAATAGACACCGCATTGATAGGGCGATCCGTTCGCCAGGGTTAAACGCTGGCAGCACATATATGCCCTCATTCCATTGGATAAAATTATTGATATTTTAGTCGTGTCAAAATTTGATTGGCTTATTTTACAACCGAGCCAATTAAAACAAGCCGACCTTTCCCCTTACCCCACTGTATTAAAGTTCATTGAAGTGGTGTCAATCGGGCTCGGTTGTCTGTGTATTGTATTATATAGCTCTAGATATATTAAGAAGCGATTGTTTGGTCGTAGGCGTAGACATCGAGAGCGCGATAGTAGGCGAGATAGTCCGGCTGCACGCGATGCACGCGGAGCTATGTCCCGCGCCGGTGCCGCGCTGACGCCCGCGCGCGCGCCGCCGGCTTTATCTCACGCCGGAGTAGGCCTCGTCACGCCCTCGTCGCGCACTTGTCACGCACTCGTCATGCCATCGCCGCGCCAGAGCCACGCCCTCGTCACGAACACGCCGCGCCCGAGTCACGCCCCACCCGGAATTAAAAGTACTTTTATTACAGTGCACCATGGAATAAAGAAAGTGTCTCAAAAGTATCCCTTCAAACTCTCAAAACAGTTTTCTTGCTTCAAAACGTGCTGGTTTTATTTAGACAAAAACATACCAAAATTCATTAAATTATTCCTAATCATTTGGAGTTAAATCATGAACACTACGAGAAACGCTCTTTTTGACCCCCATTGAAGATACATTTTTCTTTAATTCGGTCAAAAACACTTATTTAAAACGATAGTAAGTTTCATAAAACTATTTTGAGCTTAAAGTGTGACTTGTTAGGGTTTAAATTGGATTGTGAATTTAAATTATTATAAATAAATAAAAATATCTTCGTATTGATATCCTTCGGCGATATGTGTGACTACAAACGAACCGTGAGCGTGTGCGTATTAATAAATAAATATTTACGTGCGTTGGGACAAAATCTGCAAATGTGGATTCACTCACATTTTTAAGTGAACTGTACTCAGAAAACTTATAATCTCAATGGCTGTAAGGAGTGGTAGCAAAGTTCCCGGTAGTTTCTTTACCGAATAGATGTGTTAAATATATTGTAGTGCAGTTTCTTCGACTGTACGTTTGAGTATATTATGCTTAGGTGTGTATCTTACGGTCGGTTTCAATAATCTATCCTCAGTAAGAGATAGGCTTACTAGAGCTTAGTTGCCTGATGTTTTTCTTGATCAGTCCAAAATAACAGCGGTTGCTAAGTAATGTAACCAGAATAGGCCTATCTCTCACCATGAAGTTATACAGGGTGTTAAAAGACCCCTATCGAAGCCGTTATTTATGCGTAGTGTATAAATAAGAATATGTGAAAATAATTGCTGGGAAACGACACTTTAATTTTTAGTTGTCAAAATATGGGTGTTATTTTTATACGGAAAAAACGCGTGCAACAACGTGTGCGTGTGTCTAGCTAGAGGGTACGAGTAGACGGCCGGGATTCAGTTTCTTTGATTGGTTTTGATATCCATTGCGATTTTGTAACTTTAAACGATGATTAAAAATAAATATTGACTTTAGTCTTCAATAACTCCTAAACTATTACGATCCCAGATTTGGCCCCATACTAGAAAATGATAGTAACGATAGAGAGAATACGTGGTTTTCGTTTTTGTTATGGGTCTTTTAACACCCTGTATGTATGAGAGTGTTAGCTCCACCTATACGTATACCTTCATGTCTCTCACTAGGGACAGATTATTAAAACTGCCCGCTAGTAGTAAGTGATAAGTAATTGAGAAGTAGAATTTTATAATTCTCCATGTGCCCCAATAAAGGATCATCCTATATGTAGATTTTTTATGTCTATTTAATGGGTAATGGTGTACGTAGATCGGAAGTACGAAAGTTGTCAGTGGCTTATCATTTTACATTCTACTGTATTCATTCTTCATATATTTGATTAATGTTATCTAAGATTAAAAAGGCAGGTTTGTGTGTTTTTGTCTTGTATACTCGATTTACACGGGTCCAGTTCAGTGAAGACCGCCTGAAACAAAAGACGAAGCCCGATTTTACGAGGCAGCTTGGAAGCCAAGTTTACTTGCCACTGACCGATAGTTTACACCATTCTACTTACCCACTGTACTTACCAACTTCGCTAAAGACTTGACACGTGTAAATCGGGCAATAGTGGTTTACAATATTTTACATCTTCTGGTAACATGTCATGCGTAACCATTACCTCTTTTAAACCTAGGTGCTAACGGGGTATTTTTATCCTCAGTGTATGTATAACAGAAAAGGAGGTTGTTGCTAGAAGGATTAACATCGAACAGTATATTGTCATTTATAACTTTTTAATTTTGCATTTTGCAATGCTATTTTAATGTGAAAAATATGAAACAGTAAAAAAATACTAGAAAAAAGCAACTAGTCTCATGTGTCGCCCTGACGGGATTCGAACCCGCATCCTCGGGAATCCGGCCCAATGTACTAACCAATTATGCTACAGAGACCTATGAGGACACGTCGAATTGTTCTACTATATTGTCATTTTAAAACAGTGTTTCTCATTATCTGTCTCAATAAACAATTTAGTAAATACATATCAGGGAAGGTCATGTCATGCCCAGATGAGAATATGGACAACAAACGGCTTTCAGTTAGTTCAGAGCATTGTACAGTCACGAACAATAACATGAACACTATAGAACTTTATCACATTAAAACACACGGATACAATGCTCTCTTTGTCCACAAATGTCATTCAATATTGCAATGTGGCAAGGTTGATAATTTTTCTGTATTATTGTAAGGGACTGTACCTCGCGTTTGATTTTTAAATGACGTTGATGAAATCGTTATTTGTTCCGGTAGATGGCGTAGATGACGGGCGGACCTCAAAAAAATAAGTTAACGTTATCGCAATCTAGTAACGCCCAAAATTAATATCCTATTTGTAGATATGGATAGCGCTCTCTGAGATAGTAGTATATTTTCGTTTATATGATCAAAATGACGACGGTTGCCAGGCAACGAAACCCCCAAGTAACAAATTGACGTTGTATAATAGTTGAGTAATCGTTTTTCATTTTACTGTTAGTTGGGTTGGGTCGTATAAACGTAGTTGTAGACGTCAATACAACGCGAAAAAGGCCCAGATTAAACGACATTATAGTTATTTAGAAGTTAAATAAAAGACAGTCAAGAACT
The DNA here is from genome assembly GCA_910589605.1 of Chrysoteuchia culmella. Classification (NCBI taxonomy): domain Eukaryota; kingdom Metazoa; phylum Arthropoda; class Insecta; order Lepidoptera; family Crambidae; genus Chrysoteuchia; species Chrysoteuchia culmella. The sequence continues at coordinate 20,103,041 of OU342654.1, read as the reverse complement.
ATTTCAACGTTTTATTTGATAGAATCAGGCGTTACTTGGCGGAAATCCATATCTTAGTAGAAAACGAAAAATATGTCGCGTAATTCCGCAAGAAAAAATGCAGATGCAGCCCAGTGACACACCTTGCACCTTCACCGACTACTCTACACGTGTTTCGCCCACACACGGAGCATCCTCAGGAGTTGTTAGACCGTGCCAATCTCAGCAGCAAGATTGGCACGGTCTAACAACTCCTGGCTGGGCTGACTTTTATGGAACCACTCAAGTCCCATAACAGTTTTATAGACATTGGAAGATGACTGAAATGTTACACGACTGTTAAAAAATCAGTCCATTCCGTTCCTGTGATATTTTGCTGGAAAAGTGCATCGTTATATCAAAAATATATTTTCATTTTACATTTACTTTACAAAGTTTATACCTAAGCGAACAGAGTGTAAGGGAAATATTGCGTGCAGTGCACCTAGTTCTAAAGGAACCTTTAGTTTTATGATAAAATATAGGTGTGTTGTTGTGATTTTATTTACGCCCTCCTCAAATTCCATGAAATTCAATTAATGTAGATGATGATTTCTAGTTTGTTTTTATAATCAAATACCAGCCATCTTGTCTAAGTTAAGAAGTGACTTGTATACATCAATTATATATTGAAAAGGTCGCTTAATGCGGTTTCTTGCGGTCATGAGAAATTATTATAGAGTTCAGTGAAATAATAAAGATTATGAACAGAGAACCAGCAAACACGGAATCTTATTGTAATTTACGTATTGATATTTAATTTTGATATTTGAATCCATATTGTTAAAAATATTTAAACAACGTTGTTAAGATGACAAAATGGAAGTTAGTTTTAAAAAAAGTGTCTGTTGCACCTTTATATAGTTTTTAGGTCCGCTTAAAGCGCTGTAACATTTAAGCCACGGTTGCATTACACAAAGTCGTGTTAAGGATACGTAGACCACCAAGGACGGCTTAACGAACCCTTTTATCTAATTGTTGTATAACGTCGTATTAATCAGTTGAGTAAACATTTACCCAACCTACATACTGACACCATTAAACGACGTTGTATAAAGCTGTCGTAAAAACGTTTACGTAACCTATAAACTGGCAGCATTATAGGAGGCTATATAAAGAAGTCATTAAAAAATGTACCTAACCAATGCACTAACCACTATACCACGTTGGATAATCCAATCGTAATAACGTTTACCTAACCTATACACTGGCGCCACTATATGACTCTGCATAATACATTCCTAAAAACGTTTACCTAACCTATATTTTCGTACCATTATACGACGTTGTATAAAGTAGTCGTAAAAACGTTTACTTAACTAATTTAATAGAACCTTCTAGCCACAGGACTAAATTGTCGTAGGAATAATAATAATAATAATAAATAAATTCCATACCATCACACCTATTATCTAGCCCACGCTAAATTCCAGGAACTTGTGTTATGGATACTAGATAACGGATAAACATACTTATATACCTTTTTTTGTATAATATACATATTAAACACCCAGACCAAGACAAATAGACATGTTCGTGCACACAAATATTTGTCCCGTCCGGGGATCGAACACGGGACCTCTGGCGTAGAAGGCGGTTTAGTACCCCTGCGCCAAACAGGTCGTCAAACTGTTACACAACGTTGTAGTTGTCTAATAACATTATTTATTTATTCAACAGTTATATAACCGAAAGTCGCATAAGACAATACATGTTTTATACGACCAATTTGTTTGTTTAAGAATTCTAGGCAACTATCTCAGATAGCCCTATCCATATCTACAGATAGGTTATTATTTTCAGGCGTAAGTAAAAAGCTCACATTGTGTCAGACCTTTAATAGATCCTTAATAAGTCAAAAAAATCTTACAATGTTACAAAACATGTAAGATCACTGAAACTATTAGCAGACGTAATGTTTTCAATTTCAGTACTTTTGTACTTGTTTGTCAAAACGCTTGTTCATATTTTCTTGGTATACATATATTACAAGTAAGCAGTGTTATCTCTTCCTGCAACGCCTCCTTTTCATCTCATCAGTGCTTCACACTTGTTCGACTGTTTAATTTCAAAGTCCTATGTTTTTTCGACATATTTACAAATATCAGTATTAGTGTCCTAGTATAAAGATTGTCGAATAAGTGTCGAGCACGATGAAATATAGAAGTATTTATAAATGTTTATATCGAATATGTATTACTACTAATGTGAGCCTTGTGTACATATTAAAATATCGGGAAATGTTCAAATATTCACAATTTAAACTTCCAGTAAATATGATCGTTGTAAAATTGTATTTCTATATTATTAGTAAATTCTAATAGTATTTCTATATAAGTGGGTGCAGTTTTATTAAAACTGGTACCTGTCTGCAGTTTGGTGATATATGTGTTAACTTGCATTATTTTTTAAACATAAACGAAAAAGGATTCACCCCGCGTTATAGGCAAATGAAGTGGCACTGATTGATACAATAATAAAGTGAAGCTTGTAATTCTTCGTTTGTCTATTATGAGGCCATGTGTCCTTTATTTATCTATAGTTAAATACATAAGACTACTGATACAAAATAAATGTTATATTTTCTAATGTAATTTTTGTCAAAACGGTTTAAAATGTACTTAAGTAAATGTTTCTGATAGATAGATGTGTTCTGAGCTCTTTTTTTGATTCACTCGTCTCGAGGATTCTACTGATTTTCGTGCTGCGTTTGAGTTTCCGTATTCCGTAAAAGCGAAGAGCGTGCTATGTCTACGCATGCAAGGTCGCTAATCGACTGATCGCCTCCTCGTTCGCCTCGCCACTCGCGCGACGAGTGATTCATAAATAGAGGTCTAGGGCCTCTATTTATGAATCACTCGCGTTGGGAGGCGGTACTACAGGCGAAAAGCGAAGCTATGTATATTCGGGAAAGGTCGCTTTTACGAAATACGGAAAGACGAGTGAATCAAAAATAGAGCTCTAGATTTGATTAGGAATGGATATTACGTGTAAAGTATGTAGCTAGAGTGGGAGCCGACTGTTGTAATGAATTAAATTTATTTTATATACTTTTGAAGGTGGCTAACTCTCGAATTATCTTCTTTAGGACCACACTAGAAATTATTGGCGATATCTCACATGTGATGCGATACGAATTTAGTACCTACGTCATTGAGTGGAACTTATTTATTCCAACTTATTCATTTGTACAGCGTCGTGGAGAAAGATTGTCTCTTTTGTTTACATAGAGGTTTACGGTGACCGATATTTTTTTGAAATATTTAGTCACAGAAACAACAAAGCAATGATGTGTTGTTCGAAATAAGTAGACACTTGAAAACGCTAAGCAGTAGACATGTAATATAATAAAAATAAGCTTTTTGTTCTGAACTTTACAGTTATTTGTGATGGTTTTGGTATTCTTTGTAGTATGTCTCGAAGTTCAGAGTGCCTCTTGGCATAGGGCTCCTTTAACATTTTCCACTGGTTTCTGTCTCCCGACAGAAACATACATGTTATTAATACCCATCAACATATTTTCGTAATTCATCATCTGGATTCCTGTCGTATCACCCACAGTGAAGGAAAAATTATTGATATTGAAGAGTGTATTTGACTAGTATTCATGGTTAAAATCGAATTATTCTTAAGTTTAATATGTGTTGTATTTATTGGAAATTTTATTCGTCTACTGATAGATGTTTGTTGTCTATGATATAATAATTATATGAAATTGGGCTTTACATATCATCTGGAATACGGGGCTAATGCACTCATATGTAACTTAAAAAAAAAGAACGGAGGCACTTGCCACACTAGATTTTAAAAGGGTCTTAAAGACAACACTGAGCTGAGCAGCGTTATTGCCAAAACCAGAACAGATGAAACTGATAACATACTAAACTAACATGGTCACTATCACTAACATTATTAGGAAAAACGGGGTTTTTAACATGTTTGTATTTTTTCGAGTCCCCGAAATTTCGGCGCAGTTGCATGCGCCATGATCACGGAGTAACGGAGATGAAACTGATGTTCGTACAGCGCCTCTTGCGGTGAATAGCTGAAACTACTAATAGCCGCTTGCGCGCGCTAGAAAAGCTAGAGTCGGCTGCAGTGTTTACCAATCTATTATCTTAATATATATAAATCTCCTGTCACGATGTTTGTCCGCGATGGACTCCTAAACTACTTAACCGATTTTAAATTAAATTGGCACACCGTGAGCAGTCTGGTCCAACTTAAGAGATAGGATAGCTTTGATCCCAAAATTCCCACGGGAACGGGAACCACGCGGGTGAAACCGCGCCCGGCCTCTAGTAATATTATATAGAGGAAAGATTTGATTGCTTGTTTGCAACGAATAAACAAAAACTACTGAACGGATTTGGATGAAATTTGATACACGGATAGTAGATAGCCTGGTTATGAACATAGAATACTTTTTATCCCGATATTCCCACGGGAACGGGAACTACGCAGGTGAAAAGTGATGGAACCATTGTACGACAGACCCCCTAAAAGCGATTGCGACAAAGTGGCAACACCGAGCTTTCACTGGACAAACAAAGTATAATGATTGTTCATTTTCCTGCTGTTACGTTTGTGCTGTTCAAGATGTTCACGAGGTAAATAATAATATTAGGTCTTTACCTTTCAAATTGCCGATTTGTATGAAGAATTTCATAGGAAGTTCAATTTCCATACAAAAAATTTTGGTATGGTTACTACCACAAATGTAAATGTTACAATTTTTTTAAGTACAAGCATAGTACGAACTCTAAGCAATCTAATACTATATTTAAATGTAAATAATTATGTCTTAAATATTATTTAAAGTGGCCATTACTGCTAACATAGAAATGGGTACTATTCGAGGTATTTTTTATCGTTTAAGAAACGAAAAAAATTAGCTTATTATTATTGATTCTGGACCGTTATGATCTTAACTCATTATAAAATCTAGCAATTGTTGTACATTTTAATCATAGAAGTAGTGGGGTTCTCTAGAAGTGTTAGAAAAAAAAATCGGAAATTTCATAGGTAAAGACTTAATATTTCGAATCTTACCTATTGACCGGTGGCATGAAACCGAATCAATTCTGGTTTCTTTAAATGTTGGGTACTGCTATCAAAAATAACAATATCGCTTATTAGTAATGTTAATAAAATGTTATCAACGTCATCAATTTTTAGATCATGTGGTAAAAGCTTAAGTGCTCTCGATAAAAATTATTATTAATTGTTATGCTGTAATCTCTTGTGAGGCTTTGATAACGCTCTATCAAAACGAATATCTATTAATGTGCTAAATCTGGCTTCATTAAGGAATAATAATTTTGAACTGTATGACCTTTCAAGGTCATCTTGTATTTTAATGTACAGTCAACAGCAGCTAAGGCTTTACACTTTGACCTTGAGAGCGCTCTTACGTCGCTCGTAATAGCGGCGGTTTTCGTAGTGCAAATGTAAAACCGTAGTTGCTGTTGACTGTCCATCCATCATCAGCCTGTGGACGTCCACTGCTGGACATAGGCCTCTCCTAGCTTGCGCCTATTGTGGCGTTCATACGAGGCTATTAGCCTACTGATACCACGCTGGCCAGACGGGTTGGTAGAGGGTTTTTTTCAAGTTTTCCTTCTCTCGCACAGGTGTTCAATGCGTCGAGCCTCTTAGTCGACTCTTATGACATCCCAGGCATGTACGGGAGTGGTGACACGTGTATTCTCAGGTCGTCACCACACGGCACGTGTTGTTGACTGTACATTATCAAAAAAGGGGACAGACTGAAAATTATGTAGACAACAAAGTTATAAAAACAGAACAATACTTCAAATATGGAATTTAAAATATTCTTCGTTTATTAAAAGGCTGAAAGCTTTTTTAATTGTATGTTTTGTGTAAACAGCATGACAAATGTAGCACTGCCATTTTACCTATCTTTCTAGAGATTATTTAGAGAGATACATTTAATGTGCTGCTGTGTGTTAGTCAACTATTAGGGACCTTCGCACTAGAAGAAACGTTGTAACAGTTTACTTTTGAATATGAATAACTGCTACTGCAGTCTGCAGCGATTCTTCTAGGGTCTTATGTGAAGGTACCTTTACATTGGATTCTAAAGGGTATTTATTGTGTAAATGTTGTATGAAAGTATTAAATTATGTGGGAGTATATGGACAACTATATAATGTAGTTGTATTATTTAAGTGTTTTGAAATATATTACTATTTGTATGCAATTGTGCTGTCTTTTATTATAGTAGGGGAGCCCAAGCGGGGATTTCGGGATTTACTGAAGCGCGGTAGATTAATATACAGGGGGATACCTTGTACCCGGTTAAGTACCTCCACCAAATATGATCCCCATATATAAGGCCGCCCGTCGAGGATAAAGGATCAGATTAGTAAAAAAAAATTATCATCGGACATTCTCGAGCGCGTCAGATTAGGATTAAGGTAGGGTGAGTTAATTACATGCAAGTGTATATTCCACTAATCTGACAATTTTAGAGTGACGTAAAGAAAGGGGAGGGCTACAAAGTTGTAAAAAAAAACGTCATCTCGACATTCTCGAGCGTTGCTATTTTTTTTTTATTTTGAAGGAAATAAATCAAGGATAACGAAAAATATCTAAACTGACGATTTCCACAAGCCGAAGTAACAAAATTCATCAATAAAGTTGTCGACGAAAAGTTCAAAATGACCTGGTTTGCAGGTGATCAATTGCAAAAAGCGTATGAAGATGTAGTCATAAAACCTGATATTCTTGAGGATACTCCAGGTATATCTTTTCTCAAATAATTAAAAAACACGTTATTCATAAAAAAAAAAAAAAAAAATGTTTTATTTTTTATTATATTCTTTTAAATACAAGTATTCTACTTAAAAAACATACACTCTTTTATTTGCATGCTTCCTGAGCTTTTCAATTAATTAAGTTCAATGATTTAAAAATATTTATTGTTTTTTGTCAGATTAGGCAAATCCCTCTAGATAATCGTCAGATTATGAGACAGCACGTCTAGGACATAAAGATGAACCATATATATCTTAATCTGACGCGCTTGAGTATTTCAAAAGGGCGATTTTTTTTGCACATTACAATAATGGCCGCGAGTTTGCGTCACATCGAAATCGTCAGATTATTGAATGAGAGCTTTTTTAGGTTCACTTAACACCCCCTTAGAAATCTGACGCGCTCGAATATTTTTTTTTTCATTTTCAACCCTTACGTACGACCACCCGCATCATGCAAACGATCAGATTAACATACGTAGGACATTGATGCTATCAATATCTGACGCGCTCGAGTATGTCCATGCGACAGTTTTGTTTTAAATATTTGAAATATTTTTTTTTTCTTCTAATCGTCTAAGCTTTGCAACCCAATAGGTATCTATGACGCTAGAGTAAATCCCCATTTAGCATCGTGGGCTCCCCTACTATTAGCTATCTGTAAACTTTCTCAAGCTCACCTACTTTATGAACATAATAATATTTGAATACAATTAATAAATGTAAACATATGTCTAGGATAAAATCGTAAGATCGGGTTTTTGTAAAAGTATCATAGAAATATTGTCGAGTATTAAAATAAAACTATATTACCTCCATTGACTATCTCTTGGCAACAAGATTTAAAAGTAAAACTTGTGACAAGTTCCCCATTTCAAAGGTGTCATGGCCTGTCAGAATTGCACTGAAATATTTTTAAATACGTAGGAGTACGGAGGTTCGGTGGCTGCACTGTTATTGGATGGTGTGATTTGTATTATTTTTGTTCAAAATTGTGCCGCCATGGTGAGTACATTATTATATATTACCTAGTACATACATACATACATAGTAAGTACCTTAGTCTATATTATTCCTTTGTACATAATTTATTAGATTACTTAGGTGTCCGCCGTAATAACCAATCGTTAAATAATCTATAATGTATGTATGAATTTTCTTCAGGATAATGAGATCGAAGACTTGGTAGGCGACGTGAAATATACAGACTCCCAAAAAAGTGTTGCCACATCGAACATGTACTCAATGGACTTCACCGACAGCAGTTCAGATAAACATAACTCGTCGGGCAAAGAAACTTACGTCATAGAGTGGGACGAGAGCGACGACAGCGAGAAGTACTATAAACTTAAAAAAAACCAGAGTATCATTAATTTAAGCGACAGTGCTGCGACGCCGATACTTGTGAACTGCAACGTCAAATCTAATTGTGAAACCATCGCTAAAAAGACGAAGTCGACTTCAGCCTGTTTCCACAAATGCGCCATAGCACAGGAAATCTTCACACAAACGAGCAAAACAATAATAGAACTAGCTGAAAGAGAGGGTATGCGAAAATCAGCTGGACACAAAACATTAGAAACCCAAACTTCTTATGTATCTATAACGGAAAATAAAACAGTGGAATACAAAATACAACTTTCTGCTGCTCAAACTACATTAGTTGAATACGATGATGTGAGAACTGGCAGTAACGATGTTGTCGTCGTCACATGCAATGAAGCATGTAATTACATGGATCTATCATTAGACAATGCATCTTCAAAGTTTCCGAGTTCAACAATAGAAAATGATAAAACAGAAGATTATAACAGTGATACTATTAGCGAAAATAAATTCATCAGCGACAATACCAATGAATCGATAGAAGAAAATAAAGAAGATTGTTACGAAAGCAATAGTCAGTTTGACCAATCATCGAAGTCGGAAACTGACATGGAAGAAGATTCATTAATTTGTAATGATTATAGTGACAGTAAAAATTACAATCCTGACAACACAAGTGATACAAGTGAAGTTCCTAATTCTGTGGATAGTGATATAGAAGAATTGTATAAAAAGCTTTCTGAAAAAATACACTTTAACCATAACGTAGACAGATCGTCCGATCCAGGGTTACCACGTTTCAACACATTGACGCCACTAGCAGAAGAACCCGCAACGAAAAGTGAAAATTTTTTGGACCTTACTCCTGTTGGTAGCAATTTAGTTGAAAGACAAGAGGAAGATAAATATGTACTGTTCGTAATTGATTCCGGTATCAAAGTCAAAGTCCTACCTGATGATGACACTGTTAAAAAAGACATCGAAAAAGATATGTTCAAGCTGCCTCCGTTGAAAACACACCAGTCGTGCCCAGCCAGTCCTCATTCAAATTTTATGTTTTCCGGAAACTTTCAACGAGATAACAAAAACATACATCTTGAAGGAACCCAGAGAGACTGGTTAATGGGAGACAGATGGGAAATCGGGACTAAAAATCTAGCTGCAGGCGAAAGCCTGCACATAAGTAACAGAAATGGTTATATTTTGGTTATATTACAAAGTTATGTACAATGCACGAACTACTTTTGAAATACATGTTATAATATATTGCAGGTCTACTTTCAAGTCCGGTCAAAAAAACAATCCAGTTACCCCCTATCCATGCCGACGGTAACACAAAACCTATTATTGAAAAAAATACTCAAGATGGTCTAAAGAATTCCAACATAACTGTGAAGAGAGACATAAATAGCAAAACTCCTGAATGTATCAACATTAAGGATAAAATCACGGAGTTAAAAATGAACAACAATTTGAAATACTGGTCGCACGTGAAATATGGTAACAATTCGTAAGTCAAAACTAATAAGTTTGTTAGAAGGCAAAATAACAGGGCACTTGAAGCTAACAGTCAATAAAATTATTTGTATGATGTTGATATTGACAGGAATATAATACGACATTGAGTGAGGAATCCTAAGTAAAGTTAACCCATTATGCCAGGACATCAGAGAGTCGCACGAGCAGAAGTCCTTCTCCCGAGACTCCGTCTGTGGAAGACAGCCACCTAGGCGAGGTGGCGGAGCGCGGCTGCGAGGTGCTCTGCCTCGAGCTGCTGAGGCGGCTCAAATCCAACTCCTGGTGACGACATTACTGTTCTTCTAAGCGTGTCGATGACAGGCACTAGTGTTGTGATCTTAGCCTTTTTGACAGCTTTGTCGGATGCTGTCATTAGATCTTCCTGCGTGCAGGTATCAGGACACGCAGGGTACGATGAAAGATAAGCCATCGTTTGGTTGGACCCCCATTTGACAATGTTTTCTTGCTTCAGTCGGTTCGAGCCTACTTAAAGACTTCCAAATCTGCAATGGTAGATCATTAATGTAGATGTAACAATATCAAAAACTGATGAAGACTATGTGTTATATCAAACATTTGTTTAAATAATAAATATAGCATACAAGGTAGATAATTATTCTGACTATTTCTTTAACAGGTTCGAAGTGTCCGACACGTTGGAAGAGCTACCAAAAGTTATGGAGAAATTTTGGGGTGTCATAACAGAAAACAGGATAGCAGATTTAATAAGACAAGTATTTAAATAATTTAATTAAAGTTTTTTTTGTGATTCAAGCTGGACTATAACGACACAAACTTTTCTAAAATAACCGAATGTGATGATAGCGAATTCTGGAAAGTCATTATTAATCTGAATCTCTCTTGAAAGGTAAGCTGCCACGTGGACTCGCCGAGGTCGCAAGTAGCACGACACGCCTGCAGCACTCTTGCGGCAATATTGAAGAATACAAACTATACCAAGAAGCCGGTAAAATGTCCTGGTGCTAAACTGAATGTAGCTACAAATTTATTACTTTTTTATGCAAAGTTTGTATTTGTTAGGACTTCTACGAGGCAGTAACTAGTCTGCTGGTGAAGACTGGAAGCTTTAGTCGGCCAGTGCGGCGCGCGGCTAACGTAGCTCTGGACGCTGTGGTATGTGGAGTGGAGCTGCCTCATGCTGTCACTGCGCTCTGCATACATGGCACGGGGTAAGCCAGTAGCAACTAATTAGATTTAGCCGGCCAGTGGGTCGCGCGGTTCAATGTGGCGTGGAGTCTCAGTCGTATGATAGGGTGTTGCTTGCACACATGAACCGGAGTAAGTCAGCACGATTAGCCTCTAGAGATTAGATTATAACAGCCTCAGTTGGCCGGTGCCATGAAGCCAACATGCTGTTGAACTCTGACTTTTTACGTCTTTTTGCTCGAACCGATTGTTTGTAATAAATAATCGAGGGTATTTATATATCATCGTATTATTGTAAACGTACAATCGGATTTGCACTGTAACGGATGATTTTCGGATTATAACTTTTTAATTTTGCATTTTACAATGCTATTTTTAGCATAGCAACTAGTCTCATGTCGTCCATCCCGTCAGGGCGACATGAGACTAGTTGCTTTTTTCTAGATTTTTGGATTATTTATAATAATCAGTATCTGTTCGTTATGTTGTACGTATGCGTGTGACGAAAAGCATGCTTAACGCCGATTGGTTGAAATACGTAACAACGTAAATAACATGTGCTCAAGAGTTTTTTAGTGCTAAATACCAGTTTTTATCGATTTGTTTAACATACAAAGTGAAAATTCATTGAAAATTTGTGAAGCGAAGCCTGCGGTAGAAGATATAAATGACCAACCAGAGCTATGTTGTTGATGAACAACTATTTAACACCCGTGCTACTAATCCATGAGCCAATCAGATGACAGCATACAATAACCCGTATACTTACGATAACTACGGGTAATTGTACACCGTGCCGCGATTGGTGCACTGACACGGGTTCGCTCACAATTAAACTCTGCTAATCTTGTTTGTTTTTAAACTGACCGCTGCACAATGATTATTTATAAATAAAGGAACATATATATATTGCAAATCGTACGGCCTGTTTACAATAATTCGGCAGTTTATAAATACCCTCGATTATTTACAAACAATCGGTTATTGAGAAAAGACGGTGACGTATACATATATAGACCAGCGCGGCTAAGCCAAGCTGTCTGCTTACATCGCACGTGGTAAATCATTGCCATAACGATTAGACATAGAAGCAAGTGCTATAACTAAGTATGTTGCCTCAAGCAGGTGTACTACTAACATGGTATTAGCTGTACTGTCTCCATACATGCCACAGGGTAAGTCAGCAGCTGTACATACGATGAATAGTAGCTTCAGTCTGGTGCGGCGCACAGCAACATTTCACTATCGAAGTAGAAATACCAAAATAATTTACAACAATGTATTAACTTTTAATTTACATAAAACAATGTGTACTATCTAAAGTGCATATACGTAATTATCAAGGGTCAATCGATCACAAAGCATGATAATGTTTCTATATTAACGACAATGAATGTTAATATGGTATTATCGTTTGTTTTTTATTCAGGGTTTTTTTTATTTATATAAAATGGGAGATATTACTGACCACTTAAAAAACAGCATGGCAAAACTAGTCTTGTTGTTATTTCTTCAAACCATTCTTCAGTCATAGACGTACTTTATAATCACAGAACAGCAAAATAAACTTTTAATAGACTAATTTATCTTATTTCAAAATTGACGTTATTAGACGACGCGACGGTACTGCACTGTTGACGCACCGCGCGCTTTGAATGGAAACAACATTCAAATACAATACTACAAACGCACAGCTTCGGCACCGCAGCGTTCCGACACGAAACGTCTAAATTGAAAGCGCCCTAACAATAACTGTCATATGGTCCTAGAAAATGAGCCAGTCTCCAAATGTCAGTTGGTATTAACTGCGCACGTTCATGATGAGTCCCCATCAGCCACAAGAACGCTATTGTCCGGTACACATAATAATCCCGCATGTTTGATTGATTTCATTTCATTGATTTGATCATCTATCTACCTAGGAGCCAAATAGCTATAGTAATGCGTTATGTTGGTGTTGTCCTTCAGGCACAAGAACCCCCTCGTCCGATGCGCAGCGGCGCGATTGCTAGTGGTGTGCTGTGCTCTGGCGGGCGGCGGCCGCGAGCTTCTGCGGACGCGCCCGCCCAGCGCCGTCTGTGCCAGGCGACACGCGCTGCGCTCACTGGCTGCGCTGTTGGAAGATAAGAACACGGACACCAGGTACTTGTGCTGTTGGGGAGCTCCTCGCACTCGCCCACCCAGCGCCGTCTGCGCTAGGCAGCACGCGCTGCTGGACACCAGCTACTACAATACATGACCTCTAATGGTACGCGGGTGTTAATGGTCTGTAGCGCAGGCGGCACACACTACGCTCGCTGGCGGCGTTGCTGGTGGACAAGAACACGGATACGAGGTACTACCACTTATGCAACTTAATGTCTAATGGTGCATAGCGCGGCAGCAGATTATGTGCTATTGCGAACTGCTGTGCGTGTGCACAGAGTGCACAGAGCTCGCTCCCGCTCGCTGCAGGTATGAACTTATTCGATGTTTGAAGGTCTTCGCAAGTTCGCAAATTACAACACAATATCGTCTCTAGGCATACTCCATTCAAATTCAACTCACAGTATAGAATTAAAAATATAAAATATGTGTTTTGTGTCGTGTTACTTTGTGTGGTGAATTGCGGGCCTCCTGTTAGTGACGAACAGCAACCACAAATCTCACGCATATCTCAACATTCGCATTTTATCCATAAAATATAGTAAACAAAAGTATGATAATAACTTCAAATGCTAGATGTTTACTTATTTGCCATTGAAGAAACGAACTCTTGTAGTAACTATTATCTAAAAAGAGTGACATATTCACCTATATCAGAGTCTTGAATTACACTTTAAGTCAACTCTGGTGATAAACCGGCCCATTTAAGAATACGCACTTAATATCAGCCTCACCTATGTATATCGAAGCGTGAGTTTAATTTACACAGACAGAAGTAAGAGTATACTGATAATTAATTATTATAATGGCTCAAAAAAATGAAAACCGACTTCTAAAAAGTAAAAAGCAAAAATTCAACCTTTTGGTCCCAGCCAAGGCATTCTTTGCGGTCCTACTTTTATATTTTTCTTGCCTTGGCTGGCACTGACTCCGAAAGACATTTCTGACTTTTTTGGTTTTAAGTTTTTTTTAATCGGTATTTTTATCTCACAATTTTTAAAGGAAGAAGAGGTCCCGAGCCTACGCTAATAACCTTATGTCAACTGTTCATTACCTTTTACAATATGCTACTTTTCCCGGTGCAGGGACGCTACTTATTGAGATCTTCCGGTACTTCATCATCAGCTCCACTTTATCACATGCATCACATTAAAGTAATCAAATCGCTTCCGTGAAATGCTAAGAATTTAATAGTTCCGATGACAATTTGTGGTCTTCATCATCAGTTCAATGGCACCACATGGAAAGTATACCCTTTCGAACAAAAAAATAATCACTCAAATCGGTCCAGCCGTCTTCGAGTAATCGCGTAACATAAGTAGGTACATAAAAAAATAACGACGAACTGAGAACCTCCTCCTTTTTTTAGGTTAAAATTTTATTACTTAAATATTTATATCTGTGGTCTACTGTGGCGTCCAAATACATCTTAACCGATTCAATGCGGACGACGCCATGGAACGTCATTGATATTTTTTGCGTATGGCGTGAACGCCAAATAGCGTCATAAATAATTCCTCTGAAATTCTGTACAATGACTATTTAGAGAGTCTAATTAGCAGAACTTCCATTATTTGCCACGTAAGTTATGCCTATATTAATCGTTTTAGGAAATAGTGCCAGTTTAAAGACTTCATAAAGAAAAATCCTCTAAAAGTAGAATGAATTTTTAGAGAGTTCTTTATTATAAATTGAGAAAACAATATCGGCCTCCCAGAGAGTCCACGCCACATAACTTGGCATTTGTCATAGGGCGCTGATCGTCGTGGTCGGTCGGAAAAATAAGCCTTATTCCCATGTCATAATTTTAGTATCAGATATTGACACGCGCCAAGTTAAATGGCGTGTAGGTACCTACTTTATAACCACAAGCGGATTTTTAGAGTTATTCTTTGCAAGCCCTTTCGTTTGATACCCATATTGTAGGAGTAATCAAAAATAACTAGTCAGCCATCTTGGTTGTTCTGCCATATTGGATTTGGAATGACTTCACTTTATTTTTCGTGTTATTCTCAGCAAGCCGTTTCATTTGATACCCATATTGTAGGAGTAATCAAAAATGACTAGTCAGCCATCTTGGTTGTTCCGCCATATTGGATTTGGAATGACTGCACTTTATTTTTCGTCTTATTCTCAGCAAGCCCTTTCGTTTGATACCCATATTGTAGGAGTAATCAAAAATAACTAGTCGGCGATCTTGGTTATTCCGCCATATTGGATTTGGAATGACGTCACTTTATTTTTCGGTTTTTTCTCAGCAAGCCGTTTCATTTGATAACCATATTGTAATAGTGCATCAAAAAAAAAACTACAAAGTTACAGACATAGGTACATACAAAGCAAAGCTTTTTAAAAAGTGGAGGGGAGCGTCTTCATTGGTGGTGGGACCTATACCCTGCCTACTCATTTTTGCGTAAAACGGGTAACTGTCGGGGTAGAAAAATTCAAACCTTTCGTTTGACTAAAACCGCAGACGAGGACGTCCAACTATTACTAATTATCGTGGACTTAGGCACGACTCCACGACGTGATAAAGATCGCAGGAATACCCTGGATGCAAGTTACGTATGTCATGATGGTTTCTTAGATTTAATAACCTAAATAAAGGTACTCTTTTCACACACTTTTGTAAACCCCTACTAAAATTACACAAAAGGTTTAAAACACCTGATCCAAATAAATCACTTACCAGTCATTCCAGCTAAATGTCGTAGCTATGTCACTTTAGAACACACTAAACTAATTAGCAAACCCTTTACGTTGGACATCCAATGCCGACTGAATGTAATCACGTGTACAAACCAAAATATATTATTCACTCATGGCGGAAGACGCGCAAGGGCGTCACTTTAATGGGTGGCGGCTGACGCACGGAGGCGTCGCAGAATATTTGTTAGCCGCCATGGACAAAAGTCCTTAAAAGTGGGATACGCAATGAATCGGTTAAACAACCAAATACACCACGAACTTTAAAGAATTTCATTATGCATTGCCTTAAGGTGGTATATGGCTAGAGTTGTTTTTTTTTAAATCGGCAAATCAAATATTAACGAGTTAACAAAATTTTATTGACAAATTAGGACATTATGTAGTGTTACTGCAGAATCTTGGCGAACTCATGTCTCTGCTAACTCGTTGTGATTCCACCAAATCCATTTGACTAGGTACCAGTTGTTCTATTCTCCTAACATCAAGTGCGATAAAAACCTCAGAATCAGAAATAATTACCTATATGTGGTCTCTCATTTGTCTACAGAAAGTACGCTGAGCGCCTGTACTCCATGCTGCGGCCTCTCAGCAACTTTGAGGCTTTCTACTTAACAGACTTGGAAGTGGAAGTCGCCACCAGACAGATGAAGAAGTACGACCAGGCGCTGCTCTGCGGGCCGCCCAAAGAGCACAGGTGACGAGACCACAGCATAGCTGCCATATAAAACTGACTTTGCACAGACAATAACTGAAAATCGCTTCGTTCCACTGCCATGAAGGTCGCTTTTTACTTTGTTTTTTCTTGACTCAACTCGAAAATGGCGGGAATACCTACCAAGTATTGGACTTAACGACAACTTTTAGTTATATTATATTATAAATGGTACATAAATAATATTGTTTTGTAATATTTATTGAAATGTTCCGTATTATGAATCTTTTAGTGCTCTTCTGACTTGTAAAAATCACGCAAATTTCATAAAATGCTTTTAAAATAATATAAATCTAAATATCCTTGTTTAAGAGTAGAACTTATGTTATCTTCAAAATTCTTTTCCCGCGTGTAGTTGCGGGCCGTACTACACCAAGTATTGTAAATATAATGAGATATATTATATATATATATATATATATATAAACAACAGCTTTAGGTACCTAATGTGTAGTTTTTGTAAAACCGTGTGCCGTTCAACCATTATTGTCAGTAATGTAAATAAATTTTTGTGACGGAGTACCTATTCAATAAAATGGTTTCGATTAATGATATAAGTTGTGTTTTGTTACTGTCTTAAGAATTTCTCACACATATGGCTCCAATGTAAGACGTTTTCTTGAGGAATGAAATACAACTGAAGAATCACCCATCTTATCCTTCCATAAGAAAGGCCAGTGCGCCAGCAGTGGGCACGTTTAAATTGCTAATAAATATACTTAAGCAAAAATTTTAGTGGTTTCGAATCATGAAAAACCCCACTTATTTTAGTTTGTCGTCTTTTCCATTTATGTTTTAGGTCATTTATATTTTAAGTACTTAGTTAATTTTTAGGGTTCTGTAGCCTAATGGTAAAAAACGGACATGTCTGTCTGTCTGTCCGTCCGTATGTCACAGCCACTTAATTCCAAAACAATGAGGATTACACAGTTGAAACTTGGTAGGTAGATGTATTCTGTAAACCGCTTTACGCTTTTACACAAAAATTATATATATATATATATATATATATATATATATATATATATATATATATATATTAAGGGGGGGCTCCCCATTCATGCAACTGAAACTGATTTTTTTTCATCATCCTATACGTGTGGGGGTGTCTATTACATAGGTCGTTAAAAATAACATTGAGGTTTCTAAAACGATTTTTTCTCAAAGTCAACCGTTTGAAAGAGGAACACTTCCAAAGTGGTAAAATGTGTCGTCCCCCCTCTCTAACTTTTGAAAAAAGAGAGTGAAAAATTAAAAAATATGCTGTAGATCTTAATAAAAACTTTCAACGAAAATTGATTTGAACGAAATATATTTAGCAGTTTCAGAGCTATAGCACATTTTCCAAAACCGCAAATATAACTTTGTCATTCATATAAACACTATAAAAAACAAAGTTATTTATGGCAGACGAAATATTATAGTGGCATTTTGGGTAGGTATAGGTATTTATGGCAGACGAAATATTATAGTGGCATTTTGGGTAGGTGTAGGTAATCGGTAGGTATTCAAGTGAATACCTAATTTAATATAATAATAATAATAGAAACTTCATTGCACACTATACAAAAACAAACACATACAGAGAAAATGACTAAAAAGAGGAACACACAATAGGTAGCCTTATTGCTACATAGCAACCTCATCCAGGCAACCTTGGGTGAGAGACGGAACCCTTCACGTGCGAGTTCGACTCGCACTTGGCCGATTTTTTCTTTTCAATGTGGAGATCAGTGGAATTCCCTTCTAGGAGCCCTATGCCCCTGATAAGAGATAAGAGGACAACATCATCAATGCTTGTCTGACATCTTCATATGACGTAAACCCATTGATAAAGCTTATGAATAAACAAAATACGACTTAAATATTCCAAGTTGTATTGTTTACTGTAGGTTTCAATTGTTTTCCACAGGCGCCTACGTAGCCGGTGAAAGTTCCATAAATTAGATAGAAGTACGCACACATGTATTACCTTACTATAAAGTATTATTATTGGCGTAGGGGCATAAGGTCGCGGGTTGCGTGCAAGTTACAAATAAACATTGCGGTGGAGCACGCGTATGTGGCAGCTGGTGTGAGATCGGCCGTGGGTGCGCGTGCACTTATCTAGGTGCAACTGCACTGCTGACGAAGGTCACCAAGCTGACAGTGTGACAAGGCTTATATTGAACATGGCCAAAAAAGGAACCTCCGCCCACGTTAAAGCGGCCAAAAGAGGTATTGATGGACGAAAGTGCAAATGTAGGCTGAGGCGAAGCCGAGGCACACATACGTAAGTCCATCAATGCCTAGTTGTGGCCAAGGCTTGTATAGTACTTTTCTCAAATAATGCGCGGAAATTTCTTTTCGAAATCAGACGAACAACGAACAACAATATTTTTCCCGCGTTAAAGTGTTAATTTGTTGTTTTTTTTCTTCCTAAAACAGCTTTCTATTTGCAAGCCAGTTCGAAATTTAAATAAAGCATTTCATAAGTAACGTCTTTGGTTTCATCCACCAGGAAATGACAGGCACTCACATGAATATCTTAATCTCCTAGCCAGTCACTCTATGCTCCCCGGTTACACAATACCCACCCGCCTAAACGCATGCCTAGATCATTTTATACTAAAAACCAAGCTTAAAGCAAAATGTTTTGTATTAGACTCTTCCATCACTGATCATGATTGTACAGCTCTCAGCCTCATCCTTGAATCTAAACTAAAGTTGAACTCGGTAGTTACACATCGTGTAGACTTTGAACAATTAGATAAAATCATAAACAGTATTGATTTCAAGCCGGTTCTCTATCTCCAAGACGCAAACTTAGCCACTGATCTCTTCGTTTCCTGCCTTTCTAATCAAATCAAATACTGCACTAAGATAATCAAGGCACCTAAAAGGAAAGTCATTATCAAGCCCTGGATAACCCCTGGTCTACTCCGTTGCATGCGAAACAGGGACAACCTGCTTAAAAAAACTAAGAAGGATCCTAAAAATGAGGTTATCTTAATAACATATAAGCGTTATCGTAATTTTGGTAATGGAGCTCTCAAAAAAGCCAAAAGGTTGTATGACAGACAGGAGATTGACAGGACTGAAAAAGACAAACGACAGCTTTGGCAGGTCATAAGGAAAATTAGTGGGTCCAACAATGCTACCGACCATTCTCCATCACTCGTCTCACTACGGAGTCCTCAACAGAGCCTCAACGACATCAATAATTACTTCGCTAATGTCGGTAGAAGCTTAGCAGAAAAGATCACCCCGTGTAGTGACAACTCGTATCACTTTAATTTCCGAGCCTCTGCTTCACCTCCGGGTTCCCTTGTCCTTCTGCCTACTGACGAGAGCGAGATATATCAAATTATTATGAGCCTCAAAGACCACTGTGCAGTAGGAACAGATCTCATATCGACCAAAATCATAAAACGTTATGCTCATGTACTAGTCCCATATATAACTCACCTTTGCAATCTGGCCATTTCAAATGGAGTCTTTCCCTCTGCGTTCAAAACTGGTCTAATCAAGCCTATCCATAAGAGTGGAGAAAAAGACAGAGTTGAAAACTTCAGGCCTATCACTATTCTTCCGACTCTCTCCAAGATCTTAGAGCGCATTCTGAACGCCAGGCTTGTGAAGTTCTTAGAATCCAACCGCATCCTCTCCCCATCACAGTACGGTTTCCGCAAGGGCAGATCCACAAGTGATGCTGTAAACGATCTTATGCAATCTGTGGTCTCCGCCTTAGATGAGAGAAAGAAATGTGTTGTTGTCTTCCTTGATCTGGCCAGGGCGTTCGATACGGTCTCCATACCCCTGCTGCTCTCTAAGTTAGAAGCCTACGGCATAAGGGGTCTGCCTCTCAAGTTGCTCTCTGACTACCTTTCAAACAGAAAACACAGGGTCAAGATTGAACAGTGGACCAGTGAAGACTCACTCATCACCTATGGTGTTCCTCAGGGCAGCATTCTTGGTCCAACTCTGTTCCTAACCTACATCAACGAACTGTGTCAGCTTCAGTTAGATGGAGGGAAAATCTATACATTTGCTGACGATACGGCACTCTTTTTCCAAGGAGACTCTTGGGCTGATGCATTTGACCTGGCTCAGAAAGGTTTGGACACTGTTGCCAGATGGCTGAATTCCAATGTCCTAACATTGAATATCTCCAAAACTAAATATGTCACATTTGCAATGAGGTCTAACCAACTCCCATCAGAAGAGTACCAAATAATTGCACATAAGTGTCATACTCAGCCGCCCTCATCTGCTTGCTTCTGTCCCTCACTAGAGCGCTCTGACTGCATCAAATATCTTGGTGTCCTACTTGACCAAACGCTGACCTTCAAAGCCCACCTCGACCTTTTATCATGTAGACTCCGTAAGATGATATACATCTTTAGCAATCTAAAGCATATTGCCAAGCGCAAGATCATTAAGACCGTGTATTCTGCCCTGTGTCATTCACTTTTGGAATACTGCATCACTACCTGGGGTGGTGCCGCCAAGTGTCACCTACTGGCGGCAGAAAGAGCCCAGCGTGTATTACTGAAAGTTGCCGCTGGCCTCCCCTATCTTTTTCCTACGGCTGAACTCCATAAAGTCTGGAACATCCTCTCAGTGAGACAAACTTACATCCTAAGAACCATTCTCCTAAAGCACTCCCAGTTAATTTACGACCCAATACTGGAAGAAAAGAGACGGAACAATAAAGTCTGCATTGTTCCCCT
Source organism: Chrysoteuchia culmella (assembly GCA_910589605.1). Taxonomy (NCBI): domain Eukaryota; kingdom Metazoa; phylum Arthropoda; class Insecta; order Lepidoptera; family Crambidae; genus Chrysoteuchia; species Chrysoteuchia culmella. Next base: position 20,081,955 of record OU342654.1, on the reverse strand, counting down.
ACTACGCACCTCCTTTTCACAACACTTCTTTCAGTTCCTGGGCCCTTTCCTTTACAACCGAATTAACCATCTGCTCCATATATATGCGCTAGTCAAATCAACCTGTAAGCTTACGGTCTCAAAGTACCTAATTTCACTAGACTATGATGACACCGAAAATTTACTCTGCCCTACGAGATAATTAATGCTCTTCTACTGTTATTTAAATTTAACTACATATTAGTAACTAACTAAAATCTTTGGCTCTCTGACGTCCCTTCCACAGAATATTGCTAATTCATACACACAGCCACACACACATACACACACACAAACACACACAAAACATCTCACCAACGCATACACACATTTACCTACACTCACTCTCACTCTCACGCTCACACTCATCCACACACCGATTTAATCTTAAATACACAACCCCTCTCACAGCCCTTTAGACGCGTGCAGCTCACACATTGTTTATTTAGCTAGTTTAGTCATGTTTATTTTATTGTTTTACTTTTTTTGTTATTGTTTTAATTGTCCCTATCACTCGTCCGATGTAAGCTCTGAATATAGTACGTACCTACTTTTTGTCCTTGGGTGGGCCTGGCGACCTGTAGCTCAGGTTTCTACTGCTGAAACCTATTTCAGGCACCAGTCCATCACAGGTATAGGAGATAGTTATAAATACCTACATAACACTAACTGATTGTAAGAACCCTGTTTGTGATGGAAAAATAAAGTTATTTTTATTTTTATTTATTTTATTTATTTAACGTCTTTGGTTGCCATATTTCGGAGAAAAGATCGTTCCATTTTCAAATTACACGACAGATATGAGTTAACTATGCAATTTATTTGGCCGCTAAACACGACAGATATGGATTTTCATACAACTTTTGCCGGCCGCTGCTCGCATGTATGTGGCCAGTACAGCAATATCTCGATGAAGGTTGTCAAAATAATGCTCATATTTTCAAGCATGTTTGAGACAAGGTCTTTAACGAACGTGGCAAAATTAGGAACGGACACCGCCATCTTGTGTTTACGTCAATTTTGACAGTTACAGCGCCCCCATACACGTTATTATAAGCCTTGTCAGACTGTTTGTAAAAAATATAAGCTTATTGTTTTATTTGCTATACTTCTGACAATGACTTAAGGAATCGTTGAAACGCGCACCTCTTTACTCAAGTTTCACCTCGATTAGATCCGAAACCTGTCCTGCGACTGCGACTCGACGGTACAGCTTGTGCTATCGCTATAGCTATCAAACTTCAAACTCATAAAACCCTTCAACTATAGGGTAGGGACTAATTCCTACATATTTCTATTCATCTATTGGATTCACTATTGCATTTTTAGTATAAAAGTGATAGCGTCAGCGAGAGCCCTTGTAGGGGGTTTGAAATATCGATATCGATATTGCGATAGCACAAGCTCTACAAAGGGTGCCGGGCAGTGTCATTTTTTAATTTAGGTAGGTAAGCTGAAATTGAACGACGAAGAGATTCATTGACTATATTTTGTCTTGAAAACAAATCTCAAATGGGATGAAGAAAGTGGTTTAATGTTTCTATAGGAACAAACCTCGAGTAACGAATTCGCGAGCAGCCGATAGCTAAGAATCAAGACAAGTCACAGTTTATTGACCTCGCAGTACTGAAACTTTATCGATTCAAGAAATGAGGATCTCATATCTGTACTTTTCCTCGTATAATTAAGTACAAATGTACTTGATTGAATGACTAAGGCCCCACCCACACTAGCTATCTCCAGTTGAAAAGAGCCGCAGGTCGTTAGATCAAGGCATGTCAACTTCTCATCTACTTTATACTACTTTTCTTATCAGGTTCACGTGACTCTTATTACCGTCGACTAGAGGTGATTATAGCTTATAATGATATTTTCAAGCAATATCGTACGATGTTGTAAATTGTATAACATTACTTATTAATACATATAACATACGTCAATAGTTGTCCAGTGGCAGAGCGACATTGTCATGCTTTATCTATTGAAAAGTGCACTGTACACAAAGAAATGTATAAGTATATTTATTAAAAAGGCTATTAATATTTACATTTTTTTTTATAAAGGAGATATTCACGAAAAAGGGAACTGAGGAAAACTGAGTGAGTGGCTATGGTTAATTTTATTCATCCGTAGCAAATAATATTCCGTGGCCACATCAAAGTACACCCTTGACGATAAAAAATACTATTGTTGTAAGTACGAAAATTATTTAAACGCGACTGCAGCCGGCTGCTGGACCGAATAGCCCAGTCATATCGTACAAAAACAAACGGTGAAGTTGCAATTATCGCGGTAAACTTGTTTTTTTGGTATGTTGTTTGGGTTCATCTAGATCAGGGATTCCCAACCAGTGGGGCGCGCCCCACTTGGGGGGCGTAGAATGATTCAAGTGGGGGCGCGGTGACTTCAGCTGTATATTACTTTTTCATAAAATAGGTATCTGTAATTTTAATTAAAATTGTTTAGTTCTTCATTCTGACCCTAGGGGGGCGCTAATATTTTTGCAAGCTTGGGTGAGGCGCATTGGGAAAAAGGTTGGGAACCCCTGATCTAGATAATATTTATCGAAATTGCAGCATTCTAAAATGTAAGCGCGATAAGTTATTGCAGAAAAAAAAACGACATATGAAGGCTCTGACGAGAAAGGTATATAATACTTTTTTGAAGTAAACAAAATTCCTGATAGTTTGAACACTAATCCGATTTTCTAGGTCTAATTTTGGTCTAAAATTTGCCAGTTCCCATTTTTCGGGAAATATAGAGAACATTGTGAACCCTCTATCTTGGAAGCTATTAAACCTATTAGGGCTCCAAATATCAGGAATTTTAAATACTTTAAAAAAAGCAATAGTGACATTTCTTGTCAGAGCCTTCCTATGTAATTGTTTTTTGCACAAAACGTTGTTTTTTCAAAATCTTAAAATATCATTGTTGAGTAGGGGGCGATTTTTAGTGTAAGTATGGGTATTACCTATATTTGCAACAGCAACGCGACAGCAGTAATTGCGCGATAATTGGTTTACGTCACGTATCACGGCCTCTACCTAACAAACGATGAACTTCAACGTGCATTAAATTAGTTCCTGTTATTGCTACCAAATTGTTTTTGGCGCTAGCGTCATAGCAACACGCGGTGTCTTACTCTCGCACCTAGGTGAGAGGGTGAGACGCCGCCATACGAACCATCAGCGAGCGATTAGCCAGTATAATCACATTCGTAATAGTATTTTGACGTTCCGCAGCGATCGCGCGATAATTGCTAATTTTCAGGTAATAGACCCGAGGGACATAATGTAACTAAAAATTTGTCGAATAAAAACTTTTCATAAAAAACCGACCATACTAATTTTATAAAGAGGGTTTTTTTTTGTATCTTTGTAACAAATAAATTCAAAAACCACTATAAGGGTTTGGATGAAATTTAGATCACAGATAGTGTGTAACCTGGATTAACGCATAGGATACTTTTTATCCCGATATTCTCACGGGAGCGGCAATCACGCGGATGAATGGCTTAAGTTTCGAATATTCAATGGCTCACCGGATTTGGATAAAATTTGTTAGGTAGATAGATTACTTTTCATCCCGAAATAAAGCGAACGAAGATGTAGGCAAAAGATAATGTTTAATAAAATAAGTTTTGTTCGAACACTTTTCCAGAACGTGTAATTTGAAAATGGGAACGAGTTTGAAATAAGTAAAAGTTGTAGAAAGGGAGATGTTCTTTTTTGGGTCCCTTTTCCAACACTATTAAAAATATTTAAAAACTTGAAATATTGTTTTTTTCATAAAGCTTTTCTTAACATTTTATGATTTCTAATTTTCTAATGAATGATCTAGTTATTTATTTTATTCTTCTGAGTTTATTAATACATTCTACAAGTCATTTTGAGGTCTTAATGCTGTTTATTCAGTTCAGAAAATTAAACAAACCTGTATTGGCTAGTGCCTTTGCATTATAGTAAAATAAATAAAACCTTATGTCATTGACAGCGCCTTGACCAATGAGGAATTTTCCAAGGTACGTTCTTTAAAAATCTCATAGATGGCGCTGTCCATCTCCTTTGACCTTTGCTAAGACAAAAACAATAAAAAGGATCAGGAAACAATAAATATACAAAAGGATCAACCAACACACCGAAAAAAAATATTAACGAATTCAGCGAAATGACCATGCCATAGAGAAATGACATAGAACATGACACTACTAGTCTACATAAAATTTATATTTTTTTTTTTTTTTTTTTATTAATTTATTCATGACCTGGATACAAAGTCCTTCAGTCGCATACATATTATTATAGTAGGTACAAGAGGTAATCAATTTCAACTTAAATCTTGACAACAATAAAAATAACAAAGAGAAAAATTGATTGAAAAATCCTGACAAAACACTTTTGACATGTAAAACAAAAAAAAAACGACAACTACATACATAAAATACTAACTTAACAATTAAAGTATTGTTTCATAAACTTAAATTTTCTCTACACTATTTACAATATATTTATACAAAGGAATAAAAAAGTCAGTATTGCTAAGAATGTCTTGAACGCGGCGGGGTACACTGATTCGGTTTTGATTAGGGGTTTGAACTGAAACGAAACTGTCAATGTCACTGAGCATTATTGACCGTTGGTTGGTAAACTTTGAACAATTGAAAACAATGTGTTGTAAATCAGCATCATCTTCAGTACAGCAGTGTGGACATTGTGCATTATTGTAAACCTTGATTCTGTATAGATGCGTTGGAACCAAACAGTGGCCGAGTCTCATTCTTGTGAGAACTGTAATAAATCTTCGGTTTCTTTTAGGATCACCTTTAACATACCAAGGATTCACTGGTAAGTCTTTCTGTATTTCAGCATACCACCTGCCTTTAGTTTCTAACGTAGTGTTCCAATAGTCATTCCACAACTTCCTAATATTTTCCTTGAAGTAAACATAGTAATCAGTAAACGGAAGTTGAAGAGTATGAGTGTGGTCTTGATCATGTTCCATGTGTGTCAAACTGTCGGCAATCTCATTTCCTTCTATGCCACTGTGGGAGGGAACCCAAACAAATTCTACATTTATACCTAGGTTAATAAAATTTTCTATCATACTAAGAATTTTACACAGAATAAAGCTAGATTTGTAAGATGAGGGTCCATCAAATAAAGAAGTTAGTACACTTTTAGAATCAGTTATTACTAAAATATTTACACTATTTACATTATTCTTTATATACATTAAAGTTTGCAGAATAGCATAACTTTCAGCTGTGAATATGCTAGAATTGTTATTTAATTTGATACACTCACAGTAATTAGCTTGAGGGTCATAAAATGCTGATCTAACATTATGTTTGTCTTTAGAACCATCTGTGTATATAAAGTAACTATCATCCCTATTATTTTTAAATTCTATAAAATCAAATTGATTAGATATTATATCTAAGTGGATCTTATTTCTATCATAATTAACAAGACTATTGAAGAGCATTCATAAATAGGCCATTTATTACATTTGTATGTATTTTGTGATTTAGTTTTAACATTGCTATAAATTTGTATGATTTCAGTACCAGAAAGAAGTGACTGTGGAGTTAGACTAGAACCTGCCATGGAGTGTAACAGTTCTGTCATTTTACTGAGTTTCAAATTTAAACAATTGTCAGAGGATAAAGTTTTTAACAAGAATCTCTCAGCTAACTGGAGACGCCTAATAAATAAAGGAGGTATGCAAGTTTCTACTTCTAATGAGTTAATAGGGGTGGAGCGCATTGCTCCGCAAATTAGTCTAAGACCTATATTTTGTATAACATCTAATTTCCTGAGATGGGTGGTACTAGCATTCAAGTAGGCTAAACTACTATAATCAAAATGGCTTCTGACTATACTTTTATACAGCATGGTCATAGTCTTAGGGTCTGAACCCCAATAAGTACCTGCCAAATGCCGTAAGAGATTAATAGCTTTCATGGCCTTTTTACTGATATAGTCAATGTGTTTATCAAATTTTAATTGTGTGTCGATAATAACTCCCAAAAATTTATATTGAGTGACAGTAGGTATTTCAGTGTTATTGTATTTAATTTTTATATCGGAATAATTTTTACTAAAAGTTAAAACTGAACTTTTCTCTGGACTTACATCTAATTTAAGTTTATCATGGTAATATGTATACAGTTGTTTTAGAGCATTATTAATATTGCTTTTTGCTATATCTATATTTTGGTTAGAGCTGTATAAAAGCAAGTCATCTGCAAACTGCAAAATATTAACATTATCTGTATTTACATGTTTTAATATTTCTGATGTGTATAAGTTGTATAATAAAGGAGAAAGTGTAGCACCTTGCATAGTTCCTTTATTAGCTACACTAGGACCATGCAGCTTGTTATTGTACTTTACATAAATGGTTCTGTCCCTTAGAAATTTAAACAGCCATTGTAGTACAGGTCCTGTTACTCCTATATCATGTAGTACTTGGATAAGCTCTTCTATATTGACATTGTCAAAAGCACCCTTAATGTCTAAGAAGACACAAACCATGTTAGAATTACTTAATTTAACTTCTTTAATATCATGTATTAATGATACAAAGCTTTCAGAGCAACTTTTACCCTTTCTAAACCCATGTTGCACCTCAGGAATTAGATTATTACTTTCTGAAAAGTAGTCTAAACATAACTTTATCATGTTTTCAAATAATTTTCCCAAACAAGATGATAATGATATTGGTCTGTATGAAGATGAAATATTTTCTGGCTTATTCGGCTTTAATATGGGAACAACACATTGAGTTTTCCAAGCTTCAGGTATGATGAGATCTTGCCATAATTTATTAAAAATGCAGAGTAATATGTTTTGCGCATTTGGATGTAACTTTTTTATTAATATATATGGAATATTATCCAAACCTGGTGTTGTGTTCTTTCTAGTTTGTAATGACTTAGTTAGCTCATTAAAAGTAAATGGTTCGTTCAGAAATGAATTTATTGTATTTTCATCAGCACTATTGAATAATGAAAAAAGTCTATCTTCATTGAAATTGTTACTGCTGGATAAATTGTCTAAAAAGCCAGGAACCCATTCATCATCAAAGTTTTTATTATGGTTGTTACTCCCAATTTTTTTGAATTTTTTAATGTAATTCCATATTCTTGAAACAGGTGTCATTCTATTAAAACTACTACATAAATTTTTCCAAGATTCTGAGCTCTCATTTTTTATAATTAATTTCTTTTGAGCATCTAATTTTTTATATTGTATATAATTGTCAATGGAGGGATTAAGTTTGTATTCATGTAATGCCTCTTTTGAAGACTTAATAGCATCTTCACATTTTGGATTCCACCAAGGAGAAGGCTTTCTATGGATGTTTTGATTTATATTTTGTCTTTTAGGGATGGTTAGGTCCCTTAAATCATTTAAAATATTTACAAAACTATTATACACTTCTAGACTATCTTCATTTTCAATGTCTAATTCAGAAAACAGAGTTTCAGATAGGGTATAAAATTCTGGCCAGTTAGCTTTATTATAGATATATTTTTCTTCCACAGGACCCACTTCATATTGGGATGGTTGGATATTCAAATGAAGAGATACTGGGTAATGGTAGCTGCCTAAGGGATCATCCTGAACATACCAGTCACACAAATGAGCAATGGAGGGACTAACAAGAGTAATATCTATTGCTGAAGCTTGTCTATTAGGATGTGGACAAGTTGTTGGTGTGCCATCATTTACAATGCATAGATCTAATTCATCTATTAAATTATACAAATTGTTTCCCCTATTATTATTACTGTTGCAACCAAAACTAATATGATGTGCATTAAAGTCACCCATAATTATGCAAGGTTTGGGAATATTATTTAAAATGTTTCTTAACTTATTAGTGTCAAATCTGCCACTATGAGGTGGACAATAAACACAAAGAACTGTAATATCTCCGGACTGTGTCTTAATACTTACTGCTATATTTTGAATGGTTTCATGGAAGTTTGTATTCAACAAATTATATTTCAAACCATGTTTAATGAGAATACCTACACCATTGTGTTTACTAATTGAGTTTTTGTAAATAAAATTGTAGTTAGGAAAATTTGGAATTACTGATTTATCGGTGAACCAAGTTTCATTTAGCAAGCAAATGTCAACTTGTTTATCTATAAGTAACTTCTGTAAAAGTGTTTTTTTGCTCTTTAAACTTTGTATATTAAACTGGACTAAATGCAAATAATTATCCATTAAATTAAGTTTGATATTAATATCTCTTTAATTTTCTTAGTAGTTAAGGGAACTTTGCTATCATTTTTATTACCTAGAGCTATTAAAGATTTTACAATGGCATTCAAAATAATTTCGTTATTAGCTATTTTATTAACATCTAATTGTACATCATTATTTATATTACTTACTCTGTTTAAAGGAGGGTAGGATTTCGTGTCACTATGGGCTGGGGGAGAACTCACCACAGCGGCATAGTTTTGTGTAGAGTACTTCCTCTTATTTTCTTCAAATTTCTGCTTTTTGATGGGACAGTCTCTAGATATAGCCAAGTGGTTGCCTCCACAGTTGATGCATACAATTTCCTCCACGTCACACTCCTTATACGAATGCTGTCCAGCACATGATGAGCACATCTGTGAACCTCTACAAACTTTGGCTGAATGATTGAATTTAAGGCATTTAAAACATTGCAGGACAGGTGGTATGTATTGGTGAATCGGATAACGGAATAATTGGATATAAGCATACTGGGGTAAGGTTGTTGATGCAAAGGTGACAGCGACAGTGGTTAAGGGTATCAGAGTATTATCTGTTTTCTTCATAAATCTTTTGATGGAAATTACTTCAGCATCACAAACAATATTTTTATAAATCTCTTCATTTGACATATCTTTGGGTACGTACCTCAGTATACCAATCTTTTCCGTTAGATAAGATGGGACGAATGCCCTCATTTTATTCTTTGACAAGAAATCATCCATTTTTAAAAAGTAGTTTGCAGACGTGGCTTTCCTGAATGTTACTCCGATCTTATGTGCATTAATTCTATGCACACCAGTGATATCTTTAACATTTTCGCTGAAGAGTCTGGTTAAAATAATTGGGTTTTTATTCCCTAATCTCTCTTGATCGGTAGATTCTACATAAACCGTGAAGTCTCCCGAGCTGTTTTCTATGAATAGTCTCTTATAGTTCGGTTTAGTATAAATTTTATACTTATCGGTTTGTTGCGATGCCGATGGAGCGCTGGAAACATGCTCGCGTTTCCTCTTTCTTTTTTCCGCAGGGTCCTCCCCATCGCTAGGTGGACCCATTTTAAGTTTGTTTTACGTCTTCTGATGTGGATTTGTGTAATTACGCCGTGAAAATTAACTTTTATTGACAAAGAAAATTTAAAGCTGCCGCTCTGTTTGACTTCCCGCCAAAAAGTCATAAAATTTATATATGGTGCCAGGGTTGCCAGATAGCCAGATCGGTATGTCGCAGAAAAACGACCCTCAGGTAGCCCAAAATCGCGCAAATCCATTTCTGATTAAAGTAGCCCAAAATCGCGCAGAAACAATGATCACAAACTTCCCTTATTTTAGGTGCTGAACAAATATCTTTTTAAAGTTGATGTTTATTGATAATAATAATTTAATTGAATAGTTTTATGACCGGTGAACACTAGTCTTTATTGAATTAAAATTTAGCAGTCAGAAAATTATATAACTTATAATCAATATTTTGAGTGCGAGCTTATAGTAGGGGAGCCCACGATACTAAATGGGGATTTACTTTACTCGAGCGTCATAGTGACCTATTGGGTTGCAAAGCCTAGATGATACGAAGAAACAAAATCTATTTAATGTATACCATATTCATCGGTGGGGGAAGCGGCTTTAGATTTTCAAATATGTACAAAAATACTGTTGCATGGACATACTCGAGCGCGTCAGATATTGATAGCATTAATGTCCTACGTATTTTTAATAATGTACGTATGTTAATCTGATCATTTGCATGATGCGTGTGGACGTACGTAAGAGCTAAAAATGAAAAAAAAAATCGAGCGCGTCAGTATTTCTAAGGGTATGATAAGTGAACCTAAAAAGCTCTCATTCAATAATCTGACGATTTCGATGTGACGCAAACTCGCGGCCATTTTATAATGTGCAAAAAAAATCGCCATTTTGAAATACTCAAGCGCGTCAGATTAAGATATATATGGTTCATCTTTATGTCTAAGGCGTGCTGTGCTGTCTCATAATCTGACGATTATCTAGAGGGATTCGCCTAATCTGACTTTTTTTTTTAAATCATTGAATTTAATTAATTGTAAAGCTCAGGAAATAGCATGCAAATAAAAGAGTGTATGTACGTCGATTTTTTCTAGTATAGTCACCTTTCTACGGTGTTGGCCACCATATTTTTCATTATCCTTGAATTATTTCCTTCAAAATAAAAAATAAATTAGCCACGCTCGAGAATGTCGAATGACGTTTTTCTTACGAGCCCACCCATTTCTTGACACTGACACTCTCAAATAGTCAAATTAGTGGAATATACACTTTTTAGCATGTAATTAACTCACTCTACCTTAATCTGACGCGCTCGAGAATTTTTGATGATCATTTTTTTCTTACTAATCTAATCCTTTATCCTCGACGGGCGGCCTCATATATGGGGCTCATATTTGGTGGAGGTACTTAACCGGGTACAAGGTTTCCCCCTGTATATTAATCTGCCGCGCTTTAGTATATCCCGAAATCCCCGCTTGGGCTCCCTATATTACTAATACAGAAACGCAAGAACTTTCAATAAACTGTCTTTTATAATTTTGTTGTTACCAGTGAAGTCAAGTAGCCCAAAAATCGCGAAAAAAATTGTCCAACTAGCCCAAATTGCGACCATGGCAAAAAACGTAAAACTGGTCGCAATTTCGGTCGCTAGGTAGCCCAAAATACGACATATCGCCCAATCTGGCAACCCTGATCACAACAAACAAGAAGCAATGTTGTAGCTTTTCTCTTTTTTTCTGTCAGAACAGAACAAAGGGCTATGCACATGCAGCCCGTAAGTAAATAATTTAGTTAAAGTTACAGGAGATGGACAGCGCCATCTATGAGATTTTAAAAGAACGTACCTAGGAAAATTCCTCATTGAAATACATAGTGGGATTGAGCGATTAGACAGTAATTCACACAGAACAGGTAATTCACGTCCACTCAATGTGTCGAATGAGAATCGAAGTTGCCAAGGTAGAATTTAACCATGTTCAGATACTAAACTAAAAAAACTATAACATCAACAGTATATTTGTTTTATGTGGTTAGAAATAGCAAAAAAACACATAAATAAAAAAAACAACCCCAAAAAAGTCACGATTTTCAAAAATGTCAAATGTCACTTCAAACCAAAGAGTAGATTATAATTTTGATCACAGATTGGAGTATATTTATCGGGCTTGATTCTGAAATCAAGATGTTCATACAAGACTAAACTCTAACTATTAGAAAATTATGGTTTTCGGCTGAAATTCGGAGAGGACACCGGTGTCCGGTCAGGGTCTGACTAGACTTCCTACACTCAACTTGATTATACTTGAATATGCAATAACATTTTTTAAGCTTTCATAAGATTTAATTGAAGCTTATTTTTAAAAGGCTGTTTATAATTTATAATCTCTATCTCTCTAATATACAAACATTTTTAAATCTACACTAGTAAATTTTTATGTAAGGGCTTTATCTATACTAATTATAAAGAGGAAAGATTTGATTGTTTGTTTATTTGTAACGAATAAATTCAAAAATTACTGAACGGATTTGGATGAAGTTTGGTTTACAGATAGTAGATGTCTTGGTTATGAACATAGGATACTTTCTATCCCGATATTCCCACGGAAACGGGAACCACGCGGGTAAAACCGCGAGCGGCCGCTAGTAACCAATAAACTGATATCTAAAAAGTCACCCCAGCAATGACAAAGGATTTGCAAAAAAGACGTATAAAGGTGAAAAAAAACACCTAAACAATAAATAATCAAAGTGATTTTACATTACAATGTGACTTAAATGACTATAATCGATAATAAAAAAATTCACCATGACGACTTCAATAGTTTTTGTTAAGTATTTAAAAAAATTGTGTTTTTGGAGCAGCATTAATTGTAGTCCATTTTTTTTGCAAAATGTATTGTCTTAATTTATTTTATTTGAAAATATAAAAAAACCCTTAATAATAATTGAAGCATTTTCTCTACAAAAAAATCTTTAAAACAATCTTATTCCCGAAACCTCCCAAAATAAATAAGTGATTTTTGGGTGTAAGGTATAGGATGTTCAAACAAATGAAATCAGCAGGAGTCTCGTGATCGAGAGTTTCGTGTCCGTTTGCTTAAAACGCTCAATAGGAGGAGTGGAATAAGGGGAAACTGCAAGGTGGGTTTCCAATAACCGCAAATAATGTTCAGAGATGAAGAAATTATCACTGTAGGATTTACTGTGAATTTTAATTTATTTTGACTGGACTATAAATACATGAAAAGGATCCTTTCAAAAAAAGGAGGAGGTTCTCAAGTCGACGGTTTTTTTATGTATGTTTTACCATAACTTCGCCAGTTGTTAACAGATTTTAATAATTCTTTTTTTATCTGAAAGAAAATGGTTTATGTGTGGTCCCATATAATTTTTACGACGATCTGGCTTGTAGTTTTTTTATAATCCGGAAAAATATCAATGACGTTTTGGCAAGTAGTCGTTTACATACAGCCGTTCCCAATAACCTATCATTAGTAACAGATAGGGTTACTATAGTTTGGTTGCTTAGTTATTTCTGTTAAATTACAGGAAATAACAAAGATTGCCTAGCAACTGAACCACAGTTGGCATATCTCTTACTGAGGGTAGATTATTGGGAATGGCCGCTAGATGACATCATTGTTATGTATGGGCTGATTTTTAGTGCAAGTAACGGCACATGATGTAACTAAAAAATCTGAAATAAAAACATTTTATAATAAAAAATCAAACTGACTTCAAAAAGTAAAAAATAAAACTTTTGGAGTCGGTGCGTCGGTTTGATTTTTTTTATAAAATGTTTTTTTGTGTTTTTTGCATAATAGTACATCCAATTTGCCGAATCCAGTGCGAATATAGTTCGAGGTCATAAGTCATAAGTCATTTATTCCATAAAACAATATTACATTGTGTCGGAAATTAAGTAACACATAAACAGATTATAAATTTAAACAAATTAATAAACATCAAATTAAAGCAAGTCAAATTATTAAACATCTAAATAAATCAAATTCAAGATTTAATAACATTCATTCATATGAAATTAAAATAATAAAAAAAGACATATATGGGTAACAAAAACATTAAATTATTCATTCAAACATACTTACTTACATACTATTATAAAAATCTACTATAAGAGGGTGTAATAGCTACTTACAACCGAGGTAAGCATTCTACTTTACATCATTCATGCTAGGTAAATAAAACATTTATATTGCAAAATGATTTCTTTACTAGAGAGAAAATATCTATTTTTTGTATGACATCTTCGGCTTCAAGATGACAGAAATCAGGCGTGCCGACCAGTTCTTCATCTGATGAAGTACTTGACATGATGAACTAACACTTTTAACTAGCAAAAACTTGTAATTATGTACTTATTTTTAATTATAATACAGTCGTCGCAAGTGAACAAACATTTATAGTTCAAATGAAATGCCGCCATTTTCATTGTTATTTTACAGTAAAAAGATTTCTTATCATTTTATGAAAAAAATTGTTCGACCAAGGAGTTTTACATAGCTTGAACTGAAATGAAATGCCATTTTCATTGTTTTTTTTTTTCAGTAATAAGTTTCGTCATTTTATAAGAAAAGAGATTGGTTCACCAAGGAGTTTTACATAGCTTGAATGGTTAAGTGTACTTTACAATTAAAGCATTCACCCTATGCTTGAATTGTAAAGTGATTTGAAAATGAAACGTTCTATCTACACAATGCACTGTGTTGCACATGCCAACTTACACATCCTCTTACCATACTAGTAAATCCTAGTTACCGAGCAGTATGATGTAAAATATATTTCATCACTGTAGGAATTAGGAGCCCAGCTTCCATACAAAAATGGAACATCTCCTTTTATGATCCTATGCGCACCGTTTCTATATATAATATATTAGAAAAAACCTGAAAAATGGGCCTGCCCCCCCACCCCCCTTCCCTCCACTCCGGCGCAGCTAGAAGCGAAGATTTTAAGTATGTTTACTCCTTAGGGACCCTGATCAACTTTCTAAAGATATCCTTAGGTTCCAGCTCACGCACTCTACACCCCATTTTGGGCTACCCTATTTGTTGAGTGACCTGAGTGGGTTATCTCACCGTACACGCTTACGTCGATGTTTGCGAATAGAGTTTAATTTTCAACCTTATTATTATTGTATTAAGACATCTGTAAAAAATTTACTCTAACGCGATGGTAACGTTTGGATATTTGCAAACTCAACTAGGCCCTCAGCTCGTAATAGCCCTACTCCCTAGGTGAGCGTATTCGTACATTGTCTTCGCTTTCGGATCGATTGAGATCATATTCTATATTAATTACTGACTGGTTACGGCTTTAAATAGTTGCCATTTTAATATTTTTTTCTCCTATTTCTCTTCCAGTGATCTTCTTATGTCTTTTTATACTAGTATCTTGTACACAAAGATGACATGGAAAACGCCATATTTATGTGACCAAAGCATTTATCAGTTATTGTTTTTAATAGGTTCTTTTACTCTCAATGCGACTTTTCGCATTTTTACAATACAATACAATAACTCTTTATTATAACACCATGTACATTACATTTACAATAAAGCGGTCTTATCGCTTTTACTATTTGTTTGAAACATATTTTTTCTATACCTAGGTATGCCTTGCAGTTGCAGATACACTGCAGTTTTTTACCTTCTACCATAGAAATAAATGTAGACTTTAAACAGACGAAATAGGGATTAAAATTGGTAATGTATAATAAAATATAATATTGACTTTATCAAAATCATAAATTTTATGGAGTATTAGATTCTAATGTTACTGTAAAATAAACGAACACTACTTCCAAACAGAAGGCATAGAGACTACGTTGATGATTTTTTTACTAGCGAATTCATAAAAAAAAAATTGTTATTTGCATTCGAGGAATTGTTTTATTATGTCTGCATTTATTCTTTCTGTCGGACTAAGGAATCGCCTAATTATCTGTGATTTTTACCAAACTTAATTTATATTCAGGTATCGCTATACTTATAGTTTTTTTTATTATTATTATTTATCAGGCAAGTGTAGTTCAGAATAGTATAGGGATTTAAAATAATAAGAAATAATTATAATTATATCATCAGTTTTTATTGAAAATTAAACCATATACTTTATGAAATACCTACTTATAAAATAATTAACTAGTCGACAATAAATAATTATTCTAGAAAATACTACAATGACAATTTATAAGTCAACTCTCTTCAGAGTCAGATAACTAATTATACTACATCCAGCTCGGACTAGGCGTAATCTAAATAATGAATACTACATTTTCAATTAAGTACAGATATTTCTTCTGTTAGGCGGCGACCTAATATAGGTCATAGGGGCGAATAAATACTCGAATAAGTAGCGTTCTTAATTTTCAGGGAAATTAATAAACCTTCGGCTCTGGTCTTCCACTTTTTGTGCCGTCTTTCGATGACTTCGTCTTCGGGACGAGACCGCTGGTGCACTGGAAGGTCATCTACAGCCTCTACCTCTCGTTGACGCGGTGCACTATGTGAGGGTAGGACAGACTGCACAGCTTTAGCAGACACAGCGACGCCCTCCTGTGTTTGTGAGTCCTGATGTACCGGGGCTCTGGCCGCGCCTCCACCGACGACAGCAGCACCAACGCACTCAGCAGCAGCACCAGGTAATACAGCATACGCATTTTGATTTACTATTATTCTCCAGTCTTTATAAACAAAACTAAACTTTCACTGCGAAACTCCGACTTGTTTGTAAATAAAATAGGAAAGCACACTTTCAAGTTTCTTTTAGAGCTTCGCTTGTTAATCGTTTGGCGTTGGAGAGTGTACTGATTATTTTATTAAGATTCTCGATTTATATAGAGGCTGGGGTTATCTGGCGCGTGCATGATAACCCGCCGAATTGTGATACTGTGAGGTTCGTTGACTGCGCCTCAATGTCACACGGCCGCCGCCGGTCTTCGTAGTAAAATTATCGTGGCGAGGTGGGTGAAGGCAACACGTGGTGCCTACTATTGGGGACTCCGGTCCAATAAGCGAATCGTCGCGTCACTTGCTCACCATGTATTTCGTGACAGTCTAATGATTGCCGCCTTATCGCGAAATTCGTAACGCGATCGCGTCAGGTGAAGCTTTCGAGCGTAAAAGATGATGTAAAAACGAGCGTTATTTACTAGACGTGTTAGAAAAATGCGGTTGACCTATCCTCGTTTTTTTTTTAAGGTAATAAATCTGAAATACAGATACCGATTATTCTGTAAACATGTAAGTGAATGCAATCGAGAATAACATATTGTCGTGACGGTAAAGATTCTGCATCAAGTCACCCGCAACAACCGCTAACGGCTTATCGCGGCGATACAACGAAATGGCTAATAAATCATATAATGCCGATCGTTATTGCGACTCATTAAACATTTACACTTTATATTATAATAATTTTCTATAGATAATGACGAGCAATCTGCACGAGAAGCCGGCAGGATACAAATCCAAATCTTTAAAGAATCAAAGCCTATCCAATGGAGAAACCTTACGCCAGAACTAATAGTTTATGGTGAATATGGGCAGTATGCCGTGTGTGCCGTGTGGTGACGGCCTGAGAATACAAGTGTCACCACTCCCTTACATGCCTGGGATGTCGTAAGAGTCGACTAAGAGGCTCGACGCATTGAACACCTGTGCGAGAGAATGAAAACTTGAATCAAACCCTCTACCAACCCGTCTGGCCAGCGTGATAGCAGTAGGCTAATAACCTCCTTTGAACGCCACAATAGGCGTGAGCTAGGAGAGGCCTATGTCCAACAGTGGACGTCCACAGGCTGATGTGTGTGTGTGTGTGTGTGTATGGGCAGTATTGATAAAACTCACTCGGCAAAAGTTTTGTCTCTTATACGGTATAGTGCACCATTTATTTAAATACTCGTACTTACATTGTGATTATAAGCTAGTCAGTTATTTTGTCTTTCAATTTAACTAGCTCTATAAATATCTCTACATACAATTCTACATATAAGATTCTGTTGTGATACATGTGAAATGACAAAGAGTGGGTCTTAGGATGAACATTGATAAGACGAAAATCGTGTCAAATTCTAATATTATTAGTCATACGCTAATATTATTAGTTGGAATTATTAGAGTCTGTTTCATAAAGGTACAAACTAATAAAGTTAGTTATTAGTGTAAACGCTAATATTATTAGATAATATTATTTGTTTTAATAGTAAACTGTTTCATAAATAATGTATACTAATATTATCAGCTAATAATAAGAGTAAGTTTTCATAAGTCTATCTAGCTTAATAATTAAATTTATTATGTGTTTCTAAAACAATTTTAAATTAGTGATTCAGGGTCAAATGAAGAAGAGAATGTTATTATGAGATGCCCGAAGATATTTAGCAGGAGAACTATAATATACTGGCATGGAGTTTACATACAAATTCAAGAAACTTTTAGATCCTTATTATACTTACTCGAATGGATTGCGGATGGCGATGTGTTTTGTTAGAAGAATATATTTACCCAATGAAATTGTGTATTTTCCACCGATTATAAGAAATCATGATTTAGCAACATCAGCATTTTAATGTCCGCAATTCCCCACCAGCCTGTTACTAACAGGGGGCTTACCATCAACTGTAATGCGATTCATTTTAGGTTACTTTTAGGTAGTAAGTGCGGGACGCCGCTAGACGCGCCATATGGCAGCATCCCACTCTCACAACCTACAATGAATTGCATTACAGTTGATGGTAAGGCCCCAGGCCTTCCTTATGGATGGGAAATAAGAAAAGGGCCCCACCACACGCTCCCAATGCGGATTGGTAGGTTGTAGCGTCTGGAAATACAGCAATAATACATTTTAGGTCATCCATCCCGTGCTAAACCACTACGAAAGTTGCTTAGCTGCTACAATCGCAGGCCGAGCGTGCGAGCCACTATGCCACCGAGTTCTATTCGGTTCTACAGAATGAAGCATGGTATATTAAAGGAAAAATGTCCAAGCTTGAACCATGTTCGACTACTGATATACTATTCATTTATATCTGGAATTGTCACCTATTAAAAATTATAAATGTCTATGGAAGTTTAACAATATTACTAACGTCAAAGAACCCATATTATTAGTGACATCGAAAAGTTTATGAAACAGAAAAATTATAACTAATGAAATTATTTTAATAGTCTAATAAAATTAGCTAATAATATTAGTAACTTTTATGAAACAGGCCCCAGGGGCCGTACCGCGCAAGTGGCGTAGACATCGAAATTGGCTTCATTTGACAGATGGATGTGACACATTGCGGTTTCATTTTGACACAAATGAAAACTTACTAAAGACTAACAGCAATATGTCACATCGATATGTCAAATGAAGTCGATGTCGATGCCGACGGCACTTCCGCGGTAGGGGCCCAGTTCACGTTGGGAACACTACACACGAAGTTGTTGACCACTTTTACCTCGAACAGACAATCCAGATCTCCCGTCGTATCCAACTCGGATGGGCAGCATTTGGGAAGCTCCGTAAAATCTTCGTGTCAAACTTACCGCAGTGTGTCAAGACGAAAGTCTATGACCACTGTGTGTTGCTAGTGATGACTTATGGTAGTGAAACGTGAGCGCTGACTATGGGTCTGATTAGAAAGCTCAAGGTCACCCAGCGTGCAATGTAGAGGGCTATGCTCAGCGTTTCCCTACGTGATCGAATCAAAAAAGAGGAGATCCGTAGGAGAACTAAAGTAACTGACACGCTCAATGGATTGCTCAGCTGAAGTGGCAGTAGGCGGGATACATAGCGAGAAGAACCGATGGCCGTTGGGGCGGAAAGGTTCTTGAATAGCTTCGCGCACAGGACGACGCTCCGTGGGTACCTGACAAGGTGGACCGACGATGTGATGAAGGTCACGGGAAGCCGCTGGATGCGGGCAGCGCGGGACCGAAAGTTGTGGAGATCCTTGGGGAAGGCCCAGTAGTGGCTGAAACGACGACGACGACATGTGAGATGTAATAAATCTCAAAATACCTAGTTATTTATTTTTCATATCAAGATTTTACAAAAGCTTAATGGTAAGAGCTTACAAAGGTTCATTTTCGAGGAACCATTATTGAACATATTGCTTTCTTAAATTAAGCAAACCAAACAATTTGTTATTGTGTAATCCAGTGACTACTGATACCTTGATTATATTTGGGGCACCGGCCATCTTACCTCGGGTGAAGGTAGACATTATCACCGTCAGGTCATCGGCAACATAACCTGCAATTAGAGCTCCTAATTACGCTTATCTTCATTCTATTTACATAATATTGTCTAGCCGGTGGGGCGACCTCCATATCATAAATATCATAAGCTATCTGGTACACCTCACAAATCCATCTAATTAGGTCAATGGAATTTGAAAACCTTGGATCGTTTTACTATAAATAACACGTTAAGACCCCAGGTTTATCTATGTAGGTTAAACGTTACAATCTCCAGTGTCGGACGATTTCTGTCGGTTGTAGGGTCAGGTCGGACCACCCTGCCGCCGGTTCCGGTTGGCGACGGAGAATGTCCTCAATAGATGAGTTGGTTGATGAAAGTCATGGTCGCGATGGCATCAACTGTCTAAAATCTAAACTGAATGGAACTTGAACTTGACTGATGTGGGCATACGAACTTAAAATGTTACATGCTTATTTTAGTGCCCGCGAGCACTAAGAAAGGTAATTCAAATCTTATTGAACTGAAAATGGGAAAACTGCCTGAAAGTTTAAGACCTTATAGCACACGAAAAAAAGGTCTTAATTGTTCTGTGATAATAACAAACGACGCAAACTATGCCTCAATACCATAGTAGGTATTTGTCGCTCACGTAAAAGTGCGTTACTTATTATAGTCAGAACAATATTGAAGTGGTTCCTGAAACAGGAACAGGTATTCATTATTTATATAAAAAGTCATTGGTAGAGTTTACTAAGTAAGATTTTTTTTTCATTTATTACCGTATAAAAATAATTTTACAATAGTTGAACATTAAAAGCGTAAGAAATCCACAGAGGTTTATAGCAACGCTGCTAGAAGCTCGCGTTGGCGCTAAATACCATAATATTTACAAAAAATCACTTACAAATAGGATTAGAAGTATACAATGTGCTTTAAGTATCAGATTGAGAGAAACTAATAACACAAAAGACAACGTAAAAAAAGGTTCAGATCTATTTGTTGATCATACCATATATATGTCGCGTTTCACTTGCCAGGTGTTTCCTATCTTATCTGTTTTGATAATTATATTCCCTTGAATAAGTTCATTTAAATTAGAATTAGATATAAATTATATATTATCTTGCCACTCCTTTGCTCTTTCATAGAGTACTTACTGACAAAGAGCTTACTAAAGTAACAATGTCAAATGACTATTTGAATTCCTGCAACTCCCTCTCTTGAAACTTTATGAAATTTCTTTGTAGCTCTACTGGAAAATTCCCAAAAAAAAATCAGAGCTTTTTTGTGTCACAGTCAAGGCAAGTAAATCAAACTTATCTCAAAAGCGAAGGTTTATTCACAACCTCATCGCTCACCAGGCGAATTTGGTAATCACGATGAAAACGTCGCAGTTAACGTCGCTATAAATAAATGTCCCGTCCGTCTGCGCACGCGCACGCCGTCGCCAGTGATAAGCTTTGGAGATTTTTTCGATGATGCAACATCACCAGCTTGTTGGCTGTGGCCCCCCGTGTCTTCGGAAGGAAACTTGGATGACGCAAAAAACATCCGATCTCATCATCTAGCTAGTCAACTTCCTCAAAAACTTCGTGAGGAAAATACCCAGGTTTTTTGAATATACGAACGTACGTACGTCTTGTTTTTGTGAAACAGGACTACTGCGTATGTATGGTTCTGTCAATACAATAGTGACTAATTATACGAAAATTTTGTCGATTCCCGAAGCAAATTTGTAAATATGCAAACGTTTTACTATTTGCGCTTGAGTAATTAGTTTTGACAAAATTGGATACGAAATAAGTACATCTAAAATGTTAAACTTTGGTACAGTTTGTTTTCTACATTGGTACAGACAGTTGTTACATTACAGTAGGTCCTTTCCGCAAATTTAGCTTTCTAAATAATCAAATTTACTAGCGTCACCTTTTGCGAGCCACCAAATCTTGGGGGAGACCAAACGGCTTATGATAAAGGCTTATGATACGGCATAATTATGATGATGATGAATACTAACCGACACTTCCATTTTATTCGTTTAGGAATTATCATTTAATTATTTTATGTTTATATCACCGGATGATCACCTTTGTTATTTATCTATTAATCTTATCTAAAATCCGTAACATCACAGATCATTAACACTTTGGTTATCTCTTCAATAATACCTAATTGATTTCTGCCGTGAACTGCGCACAAATTTGTTATAAGTTATTTAAACCGATATGATATCGACGTGACACCATAGTTGTAATTACAAAGATTACAGTCATGTGAGTGAACTGAGGCCAACTCGGCCACTCCTTACCTAACGAAATTTAAGAGATACCTATTGTGATCAGAAGTCTCTTAGTCAATGTCAATTGCTGAAAATATAGGTAAGCCGACCAAACAGGAGTACATCTCGCGGCGTACAAATGTTTTGTTAGATCCTTTTAAGAGAAAGAAAAAAAGAAGAAAGAAAGAAACATTGATTTGACATTACACGACAGTAAATTTACAATATGTATGAATAGTACAAAAGGAAAAAAATACATAAAAAACATACACTGTACAAAACACATAAAGTACCCACAGAAATTGTCGTGTAGTGTAAAAACTGTGCTCAGCTCAGTACCTATATGCGACGAGCATAGCCTGCTGCACTGATATTCTGCGAGGATTGTTTAGCTGTAAATTTTCATACAATAAGGGGAGAGAACCGATAACGTTCCCCCCTTAAAAATAATCAAATTTTGATATTTTTTACATGTTGGTGATATATTGGATAAGTAGGGCCGTACGTTTTTATTTAAAGACATATTTTATGATTTATGATTATGTAATTTTTGCATTTTTTTTTAATGCTATTTTTATACTTATGGTAAATTTTAAATAGAAAAATATTGGAAAAAATTAACTCGGTCACAAGTGAATTCTCAGACGGGAATCGAACCCGCGACCTTTGGAAATCCGGTCCAATGCTCTAACCGCTGAGCTACCGAGACTTATTTTTCCAATATACTTTTTTACTATACTTTTTACTATATTTTATAATACTTTTTTTCCAATATTTTTCTATTTAAAATTTACCATATTTTATGATTTTGTGATTTTTGCATTTTTCAATGCTATTTTTATACTTATGGTAAATTGGATTGTAAAGAAGACATATTCCGATTAAGTATGGAATAAAAAATCCGGCAAATGACCCCCACGGCTCTGATGACAGGCCATTACTCTTTTCATGAAATTTTCCATGACTTGCCTCATTTCGTAAATGTTTAGGGGAGGTGGAAACGTTATCACCCGAAACAATATTTCAGAAGGAAAAAGTAGGCAATCGCCTTTAGGACTCGCGACGCGTGTGCACTACACAATCCTCTTAAGTATCTTAAAAGGACCCAAAATGTATGGAAAATGCTGATCGATTTGGATGACATTTTGGGAAAATATGGTCTTCATATCGGTGAACACTACTTTTTATCCCGATATGCCCACGCGGTTCCCGTTCCCGTGGGAATATCGGGAAAGTAGCTTATGTTACTGCCCGTCCTTTCAACTAACTGCATGCCAAAAATCAAGTCAATTGGTTGCATAGTTCGGGCGTGAAGGAAGGACAAACAAACATACTTTTGAATTTATATATATTTAGGATTAGGATGTCCAATTTCACTCAAAGGAAATATTCTGTTATTTTATAAAAGAAACAAAACTGCATTTAAAGATTTAAAAAAAATACGCTTCCCGCACCCCGGAGTCGAACCAGCTAAAATCTGTTTTATGCCATCAATCGATAGGGTCAACAGTAAATTAAATAAAAGGAAACACTGGAAAACTCAACTTATAAACTCAATGGGACTAATAAAGCAATTTCATTCAAGGCTCTTTTGATGAAAAAAAATTCGTTGAATCTAGTTTTGTTTCTTTTCAAAAATAACTTTTCCTTCAGGTCGCATGAAGAAATTCTACCCTGTTTATTTAAAAAACTGTCCATTATGTATTTAACTTTGCAATTTTGTTCAGGAGTTCACTGATATAACCAAAATAAACTGATATACTTCCCAAATTTTTATCCAAATCCACTGAACGGCTTTTTCCATACATTTTGTGCGGCGTCCTTTTGCACGCTTTCGTTTCGTGGACAACATCTACCTATTTATTTTAAGTAGTAATTGTAAGATATCGAAAGTATTATGATTCATTGTACAAGATGCTATTTTCGTCACATTAACATAATCGGCGACGTGTCTAGATAAAAATAATTAGAACTGAAAATAATGAGTGCGAGATAAAATTAAATTGATTCATTAAACGTTGACGATATTCGTTTTACATATCTTGTTAGTGTGTGTGACCAATAAAGGTAAGTACCTGGAGGTGCATAGCGCAATCTCTAATGCCACGGCTTATGGGACACATGGATATACCATGAACGTTTCCTGCTCGGTGATGAAAGTGAAATTTATTTAATTGTTTTTCGATGCCACTAAAGATTTTGAACGTTACGTTAGGTTAGTTTTCTGATATATAATCAATATAAGTACTTATATATAATCAATATAAGTACGATACCCTGCACTCTGTCTTTTGTTTATAATATTTTAAACTATAAAAAACGTTGATAAAACCAAAATTTTAAAACGATAAGCACTCATTTAATATAAATAAACACTTTCATCACACCGTAGTAGTACGCTATCAGGCATGATATTATGTGTTTCGACCGGCACGCCTACGGCTCGCTAAATCGCTAATCTTTCGTTACCCAAACGGCTGTTTATTATTGGACAATAACGAGATAAGGAAAAGACCTGAAAGCTACGGGAACCAGAATAAACTTGTTTGCTTTAGTTTTTTTATTAACGATTGACGTAGTAAAATGTACCTACGCTGCGATAATTTACCGTTTTTTTTAACTAAATGTTACTTTATAAATGTTACCATCAATTGGGTTAAGTTTTGTCAGATTGCACTTTTACAAACTTACTAGAGGCACCTTTGTATGGACATCCTAAATCTTTGGACCCTTTAGGACGACTTCGTCCACTTTCCTATCTCGTCCACTTCCTAACTGGTCCACTTCCTAACTCGTCCACCTACAATTCCTATCTTATCCACTTCCTAACTCGTCCACACGTGCTTGTTACATTAAGTCAAAGTTTTTGCTGTTTGTAAAATGAAGAATACGCAAAATCAACAGTTTTTGTTCGGATTTTCCTCATTACGAAATGAATTTTGCGAAGCCTCATAAATAATGTTGACTGATGTGATGACTCCCCATTCCCAAATCATTCATACCTATCGACCATAAGATAAAGGTCTAATATTGATCATATTTTAGTTCCAATTCCAAGGTTTTGTTCTATGTTTTCTAACTACTTAGGTAAGAAACATAAGAGAGGTAATGTCAGCCAAGTTTTCTTTACTTAGCTGTATTGCAACTGACGGTATTAAAAGCTCAATATATGTATATAGGTACATATAAATTACGTTGTATGTATAATACTTTTATGAATCGGCCTAGATTTTAAAAAGCCTCCTACGGAATTTCGAATTCCTTATCGGTATAGTTTTTCATCATCATCATTGTATTGTTTAAACATAACATAATGAGTTCCTCGTTGTGGCAGAGGCAGGCTAGGCATATCCCTCAGCTGTGTAGGGCTTAGAATAACACTACCCGCTAAGCCCGTGGGTGTCGTAAAAGGCGACTAAAGGACTCAGCCTTCAGGAGACGATTATGGCAAACCCCCCCCCCCCCTTTGGGGGAGGACTATACCCAGCAGTGGGTGTTATGTGGCTGCAATGCCTGAGATAAACAACTGATTTGCACAATCGTTTGTTTTTTGCAAACTAGTTACTATAAATTATATTATTTAAGTACTGCTAGCTCGTTTGGCCATTATTTACATGTCCATTCCGTCTCACAGCGCAAGTAAAAGAGACTAGCTTACTAGATTTCTTATTAGCCAAGAAAAGAAGCTAGTTCTGTGTACACGAAGCCAGAATTACTAGCACTAGCTTCGTGAAAAAATAGTCTCGCGTATCTCAGGCATGTAGGTATCTGTTATCCCATTGGTTTCAATTGGCCTTTCTATTTTTTCTTTTTTTTTTAAGAATAAGCAAGCTCCAAACTTTATGTTAACTTTGTAGTGTTAAGCATACTATCATCGTCCACGCCCATATCAGATGTCTAGTGTGGTAGACGGTTTGGTATGCCATTCCACATGTATAGGTAACACAGGTAGGTACTTCTAGAAACTTGTCTAGAGTTTAAATGTCGGGCTTTGACCCCGAAGCTGATGAAACATTCGTCGCAGTTAAGTCAGTCAATTAGACACCTGCTGCCTATAACTTTTAAGTTATCACCTGCTTAAAATGTCAATTAAAGTGTAAAAAACTGATTTGTTGATAACAAAATATAATACTTAATAATTTCTTTAATGGTTTATTTGTACCATTTGGGCGGTGGAAAGTAATAGTAATCGCTACCACCAATTAAAAATATTAATAGAAAAATTGTTACTAGACTCACAAGCAATTCTCAGGCGAGACTTACAGTGGTTCGATTCCCGGTTCATGCAAGCGATGTTTCAAAAATCTCTGAATGCAGTGTTACTTACTTTAGAAAAAAAAAATCCTTAAGTATTTGCTATCATCAATATTTAGGGTACTTTCCCTTCAACTACCGTTTTTTCCACCCTGAATACCTACTATTGCATGAATATAATATTAGGTTGGGAAGTCTTTTCGCATATAGTATGTATGAACTTGTAATAATATCTCTTTGGCTATACTATTTGTATCTGGCGGGTTTCGGTATCATTAAAACTTGAAATTTTAAAGAAGATCATTCCAAACTCAATTTTGGAAAATGTGTGATTTCATTTGTTTTTCTTACTGTCAAGATGAGTGAATCTAATGAAGAAATTCGATACATTTTAAAATTTTACTACAATAGAGGTAAAAATGCAACGCAAGCCGCAAAAAAAATTCGCCATGTTTATGGACCCAGTGCAGTGTCTGTGAGAGTAGCACAAATTTGGTTTAAGCGTTTTCAATCCGGAAATTTTGATATCAAAGATGCACGTCGATCTGGTCGCCCTATTACGGATAAAATGGATGCCATTTTTGAAAAAGTGGAGCAAGATCGGCATTTCAGTAGTTACGACGTAGCTGAAGAACTGGAAATTGACCACAAAACAGTTTTGGCGCATTAGAAAAAAAACTGGGTACACAAAAAAGCTCGATATTTGGGTACCTCATGAGCTCACTAAAGAAACCTAATGAGCCGTGTACTCATTTGTGATTATTTATTACGACGTAATTAAACCGAACCATTTTTGAAGAAGCTGATAACTGGTAATGAAGCGTGGATCACGTTCGACTAGAATGTGCGAAAAAGGTCGTGGTCAAAGGCCGGTCACGCTTCACAGGCTGTGGCGAAAGCCGGGTTAACTCGCAACAAGGTGATGCTGTGTGTGTGGTGGGATTGGAAGGGTATTATTCATTATGTGCTATTACCACCAGGCAGGACCATCGATTCTGAACTCTACTGCGAACAACTGATGAGGTTAAAGCAAGAGGT
Source organism: Chrysoteuchia culmella (assembly GCA_910589605.1). Taxonomy (NCBI): domain Eukaryota; kingdom Metazoa; phylum Arthropoda; class Insecta; order Lepidoptera; family Crambidae; genus Chrysoteuchia; species Chrysoteuchia culmella. The sequence continues at coordinate 20,054,869 of OU342654.1, read as the reverse complement.
TGAAAGAAAGCGGCCGAATTAATCAACAGAAGGGGTGTGGTTTTTCATCATGATAACACTAGTCCTCAAACATCTTTAGCCACTCAGCAAAAATTAAGAGTGTTTGGCTGTGACGTGTTAGTGCATCCGCCGTATAGTCCTGATCTTACACCTTCAGATTTCCACCTGTTTCGGTCTCTCCAGAATTCTTTAGGCAGTGTCAGGTTAACATCACTGCCAAAACCACTTGTCGCATTTTGATCAGAAGCCCCAAAATTTCTATAGCAATGGGATCATGTCTCTACGTACAAGATGGCAAAAAGTTGTCAAACAAAATGGCACTTAAGTACATACTTTAGTTAAATGTAAATAAACTATATTAAAAAATGTTTTGAATTTTCTTAAAACATACGAAGAAACTTTTTCCTCAATCTATTATTTACTGGAGTAAAGAATACTCATTATTATTTTTTTTGTTTTCGTTTAAAACTTAACATTATTTTATTATACCTAAATTGAACAGTCTTTACTTTGATTACTTTGATTTGATAAGATGTAGTCATACCTACTTACAAAAAAAACGATTCGTACAATTATCACAAAATAGTAATTTAAATAATCGATGATTTTTGCTGGTAGTTTTTTATGTAAGATACGCGTGGACAAGAAGCCGGATGTAGCGAGCATCGAACCTGTGACCTCCTGCCTCAAAACCTCAGTTATCACGAAGACATTCATACACTTCAACGAATAAAGAATATATCATTGAAATTCTGACAATTAGGAAATTTATTTCGTTACGAACATAGCTAAAAATTACGTTTTTCTTCAAATATTTTTTAAGGAAGTGCTCACAGTTTAAAATACTTAATAGCTACGGATAATTTTTGCGATATATTTTCCTATAATAATCGCATTACTCCACAACCTATATTTAGGTACACTATTTGTGAATTTTAGCCGCTATCTGTCAGCAACTTCTTTAGGTTACAAAAAATATACACACTTTTAGAAAACCATAATACCTTTCGAGTTGGTTAATTAATTCTATAGAAAAATTAAAACTAAGTATGAGAAATGTTACGATAGTTGCTACGACTGCTACGTGCTACGAGAAAAACTTGCGAAATTAAACAATTTAACTAATTCAACATATACATAAAAAAAATTCATGTATTAATGTTACAATCTTACTAATAGCTTTAGAAGACCTAGATATGGAAGGGAACAAGCTTTCTTGAGGCCGAGATAAGCTGAAAAGGGCGAGTTTCTGGTCATAGTTGGCTTGGGTGGTACAAAATTCGAATTCGAATTCGCAAAATACATGTGACTTGCAATAAATATATTAGAATTATGATTATGCAGAGTCACTCAGTGGGCAGTGGTTATCGCGTTTGGCCTGCGATTATGATAGTCACGCAACTTTCGCATTGGTCGGTTATAGGATGGGTGACGAAAAATAATTATCTGGAGTTCTTTCGTGCTTCTCTCTCCTCTTTCTCTGTGCATTTGCAGTCTTTGTAAGTCGCATGAACCTACGTTGTGGGTCATTGCCCATTCAGCTTATCTTTTCAGCTAAAAAGTATCTGTAAAAGACATTGATTAAGTATGATATTTTGATTAAAATAAGCACAAAAAAACAAGGTACCTATAATATGAACTTAGTTATAAGTAGGTTTTGACCATTAGGACAAAATACTTAACATACATATACTTATGAAAATCCTTGCATTCGAAAGAAACATCTTTTCAGGTGTTTAACGATCGATTAAGATGCAACTGCCAATAATTTATGATTTTGTAATTTTTGCATTTTTCAATGCTATTTTTATACTTATGGTAAATTTTAAATAGAAAAATATTGGAAAAAATTAACTCGGCCACAAGTGAATTCTCAGACGGGAATCGAACCCGCGACCTTTGGAAATCCGGTCCAATGCTCTAACCGCTGAGCTACCGAGACTTGCGAACCACCGTCGAAATTCTCCAATACTTTTATATTTTTAATACGCTGTAGGCCACAAGTTGTGGCCGAGTTAATTTTTTCCAATATTTTTCTATTTAAAATTTACCATAAGTATAAAAATAGCATTGAAAAATGGAAAAATTACAAAATCATAAATTATTGGCAGTTGCATCTCAATCGATCGTTAAACACCTGAAAAGATGTTTCTTTCGAATGCAAGGATATTCCTAGCATTGATGTAACAACGCTGGCCTACAGCATATTAAAAATATAAAAGTATTGGAGAATTTCGACGGTGGTTCGCAAGTCTCGGTAGCTCAGCGGTTAGAGCATGGGACCGGATTTCCAAAGGTCGCGGGTTCGATTCCCGTCTGAGAATTCACTTGTGGCCGAGTTAATTTTCTTTCCAATATTTTTCTATTTAAAATTTACCATAAGTATAAAAATAGCATTGAAAAATACAAAAATTACAAAATCATAAAAAATACATATACTTAACATACATACGTAACTATAAAAAATAATAATTGATCTACGGGTCAATATAAAGACGCGACATTTGGGCGCGGGGCGAAGAAAAAACCCGCCAAGTGCGTGTCAGATTTCGCATATTTAGGCTTCTGTACCAAATGGTAGAAGTTAGTTTGTGATTGGAAAAATGAGGAAATTTAAAAGAAACAGTCAGATTTATCAATATAAACATTTTCACCAAATGTCGAGTTCATAGTTCAATTGGAAGTTAAAAATACTACGGAACATTATTTTGAAAAAACGACTTTTTTCCTAAACGCAGCTTCCAAGTTTTCTAATGAAACAAAGGCATGTTCATTCGTGAGACGTGAGGCATTTGTTTCTTTCTTGAGACGGATTCATATCAAGAACTGAAAAAAATCTAGTGTAATGGAGATGTTTTAATATTTTTTTTTTAATCTAATATATAAAATTCTCGTGTCACAGTTTTCGTTCCCATACTCCTCCGAAACGGCTTGACCGATTCTCATGAAATTTTGTGAGCGTATTGAGTAGGTCTGAGAATCGGCTACTATCTATTTTTTATCCCGAAATTCCACGGGAGCGAAGCCCCGGGGCACAGCTAGTTATACTATAAAAAGCAGTTGTTACCCTTTATAGCTGGAGTCTTCTAAAGTAAGTAATAGGTACTGACTAAAAATAAGCGCACGACTAAATTTTTTTATTGATCGGGGAACTTCCGTTTTTGGAAAACATTTTCTCAGACAGTGCTAAGGTGAAAGAAGTAATTTTGTATTCAAATGAAAAACTTATTAATGTTCTATTAGTTGTGATAAATAACGTTTTCTATATATCTATTACTTATTTAAATAAAGCTCCTTAAGAAATCTCTACTGGTCAACCGGGAAGTTCCCGGACTGCACAAAAGCTAATCCGTATCATGAAAAACCTAAATTTTCACGTAGAACATTCGTCCAGCCACATCACGTACCACGAGGGTGTTCGCTGTAAGATAATTGTCAAGTACTTACTTACTTAAAAAAATACAACGCAATAAATGAACATTATCGTAATTATCATTTTTAGAATTTTAATTGGTAGTCGTAACGAATTACGGTTTAAAACATTGTACAAGTAAAAATTATGTGATTGATTAGTTGATTACACAATAAGTCACACTTCTGAGTAAAGAAGTGTGACTTGTTGTGTAATCAACTAATCAATCACAAAATTTTAACTTAAACTTCCGATTTTAAAAGGAAGTATGTATATAGGTATCTGTAAGTCAATAGTGCAATGATATAATTCACTACTACTTAAAGAGTATTATTAGGTAACACGAATGCATAATGTTTTTTCAAAGATAATGTCTTTATCTATTTAAAATTAACCATAAGTATTATGTCTTTAAGTTTTTGTAAATGTGTTTAAAAAAATAACAAAAGGTTCTTGGGTCCTTCCTTAGTTAGCTATCAGATAGCCAATTATTATAACGGAAAATAGAACTTATGAAGAAATCTTGGAAGATAATTTGATAAAGACTGTTTAATAACAAATTTTTGGTTTTATTTTAGTGAATAAGGGCTTAGATTGAGAGAATTTTCATATTTTTTTTCAAAGTATGTAACACAGCTTGGCTTTTATTATTCTCAACACCAATTCTTAGTTTTCTTACCATGATCACTAAGTAGGAGTATATGTCGCAGCCAGGAAACATTTAGATGAATATGTTAAAAATAGCAAAAGCATCAGTTTAATACAAGAAATGCGTTCCAAAATTTAGACTTGAAAAAAAGTAGAGGCTCGTTTTTGGGGAAAGGCATTATTTAATAAAGTTCCAAAAGATCTGATTGAACTAGGTACCTTTGCATAAATTCAAAAAACATGTTAAAAGACGCTCATGAACTCATGATGAATGATGTACAAGGTACAAGATTATCTAAATGACTATAATGCATGGAACTGATAATTAACATAATGTCTACTATGTTACTCATCAGTCAAATCAAATAATACTTTGATTGATTTGTATTTAGTAATGGTATATTGTTTGTAAATACCATTACTTACATTCGATAAAGCTGGTTTCTTTGCGTCCGTTTTACTTGTCAGCTAAAATAAAAATTTAAACGGGTGGTAGTCAATTGAATAAAGAACATTTTCATTTTCATATTGTATATCACCGTATCCCTGTACAAAATGGCGCGCCGGATGGAAAAGCGTCCCTGTTATGTAATGTGCCTAGCTGGATTATAATTCGGCTGAAATAAAGTACCCTACACGCGCTTCGCGTTCGTCAAAGCGGCTAGTAAGTGAACCCCTTATACAAAACAGTGCATTGTCGATACGCCTGCCGGCCGCTTTGAAAATTTTACTTTGAAATGGGTAAAGTGGCCAAAGACTTAGTCCAGTCAATACTCAATACTCAATTATTTATTGCATTCCATAATGTACACGAAAGATGTACATGTGTACATGTACATGTACATGCATTCCATAATGTACACGTCAGTGGAACATCTGGGAAAAAATACCAGTAGTCCCATCATGGCACTAATCCACAGGGTCTCCACTGGGAATACACGGGCATTTGCAAATTGAACAAAATGTTTTGAATGAATGAATGTTTATTTATGTCGGATTTTTGATATTTTTTTGTCCGGCTTACTTTCGCCCTATTTCGACCAGTCACTGGTCGTGGTACACCTGGGTGGTTCACCTAGGTGTACTATGGGCACTTTTTCTTGCCCGTGGTACACCTCATTGTTTATGACTGTTTTATTTCAAACATCTATGGGCCGTAGTACACCTATATAAATCACCTATATATTCGACCGATTAAATTATAATATTATTAGCTGTAAGTACCAGGATATTTTTATATTTTTCGAGTTTTTATAGGCAGCAGCTTCTGAACTAAGTATAATAATCATAGAATATGCATAATAACTCCTAGTTGGTTATGCTGCCCTAATCAATAATAAAAATATCAATGTTTTCGACATTTTTAGTGAATAGAGAAGTTCTCCCAGGCGAACTAAGGTGTACCACGGGCAATAAAAAGTGCCCGTAGCACACCTAGGTGAACTAAGGTGTACCACGGGCAATAAAAAGTTCCCGTAGCACACCTAGGTGAACTAAAGTGTACGACGGGCAAGAAAAAGTGCACGTAGCACACTTAGGTGTACTAAGGTGTACCACGGGCAATAAAAAGTGCCCGTAGCACACCTAGGTGGACTAAGGTGTACGACGGGAAAGAAAAAGTGCACGTAGCACACTTAGGTGAACTAAGGTGTACCACAGGCAAGAAAAAGTGCCCGTAGCACACCTAGGTGAACTAAGGTGTACCACGGGCAATAAAAAGTGCACGTAGCACACTTAGGTGAACTAAGGTGTACCACGGGCAAGAAAAAGTGCCCGTAGCACACCTAGGTGAACTAAGGTGTACCACTGGCAAGAAAAAGTGCACGTAGCACACTTAGGTGAACTAAAATGTACCACGGGCAAGAAAAAGTGCACGTAGCACACTTAGGTGAACTAAGGTGTACCACGGGCAAGAAAAAGTGTCCGTAGCACACCTAGGTGAACTAAGGTGTACCAAGGGGCAAGAAAAAGTGCACGTAGCACACTTAGGTGTACGACGGGCAAGAAAAAGTGCACGTAGCACACTTAGGTGAACTAAGGTGTACGACGGGCAAGAAAAAGTGCACGTAGCACACCTAGCTGAACTGAAGTGTACGACGGGCAAGAAAAAGTGCACGTAGCACACTTAGGTGAACTAAGGTGTTCCACGGGCAAGAAAAAGTGCCCGTGGAACCCCTAAGTAAACTAAACAGGTATACAGGTGTACCCATGACTGATTTCGACCCATCGCCACTGGTACATAGGTATTTTAAAATGTCCAATTATGAAAGAGGGCTTACGCCGATCCATTTTAACCACACGTCGGACGGACTAAGTAGGCACTTTCCGTCGTACTTACTACATAAAAAAAAAAATTGAACTGGTTTAAACCTGGACTAAGTAAGTACCTAAAATGTTTTCCGACAGAAGTGATTTGTTTAATTAAGTAGGTACGCGAAAACTACTAATTAATAGGTAACTATACTCCTTACATCAGAAAAACTTCAATTATCTATCATAGGCAATGGATGTTAAAATTTAAATTAATTCTTACATTATGTATTACGAAACATAAAGTTGTAATAATACTTATAAATACTTCTACTTGTTGAAATTAAGAAAAACCAAGAGCAACATTAAAATTCTTAACGGTTTTTAGTTCTGACGCAATTTTGTGTACGTGCAAGTAAGCCTAGGCTACATTTTGACTTAATATGTAGATAAGAATCACATTGGTAACACATGTGCTAAGCATGATATTGTGTCCATCGTGCAGTCAACGGCACGCCAAGCTTCACCTGCACTACGAAAGTCGCCGCTATAATGAGTGATATAAGGGCGCTTTTAAGGTCAATGTAAAGCCTGACGTGTTGTTGACTGTACATGGTGTGGGCGTAAGGATGGCTCCAGCGAAAATTTCAGTGAAATGAAAATTAAATTTATACGAAATTTATGAAATCTTTCAAAACAGGTTGAAATATTACAGTTTTGAGTGAAAACTATTTTCTATCTAGAAATGATTTACTTATTTTATTATTAACTTTACAATTTTAACGTATTAAATGATAATAACACTTAATTTTGATTTTACCGATAAGAAAATTAATAAAACAAACTATTCAAGTACTAGGTACTAAAAACCAACTATATTTCTTGTAATATCATAAAAATAGCATTATAAAATGCAAAATTAAAAAAGTTATATTCAAATACCAGTTCTTATGATTTTTTCACTTAGCTAGGTATTCATAACATCATAAGAATGATGATAAGATAGAGATAAACATAGACTAAACCAAATACAAAATATGAATTTGACGTCACATGTACTTGACTATTGTTGTTTCGACTATGAATCAGGACATTTGCGCGAAAATCTAAATAAAGCGAAAGACTCTTACACGAAAAGCCGTTTGCTCGAAAGACACTTGCACGAATTAACATTAGCGCGAACAGTGCACAAATGTAATTAAATTCGTCTCAATTATTGGTCAGTTAGCCTTCAAACACATTTTCACCGTACAGCGCATGAATGAAGGTGAGCGCTATCTCAGCACTCTTTTTTCTAGATTCTACTTAAATACAAGTGGTTAGCACTTTTTATGTTATACCTCTCAGGAATCGGAAAACGGCACACAATAGATATTTAATTGTTTTCACCTCACACGCTCTGAAAAGGAGGTTTTGTCAATCAGTTTAGGCGTAGAAAATAGTTTTTTGCGGCCTAGCGCGGCAAAGTACTTTTTTAAATTAATACCTAAAAATATGTCATAATGCGTTCCGAATCGCCCTATTGACTTTTTTGTTATATTTGATTCTTATTTTAAATAGTTTTAAATTAATTATAATACTCCATTTTGGTTTTATTATATTATTTTAGTTCATTGATATAAGAATTTTATATTAGGCTAGGTGAGATTTCACAACCTATAATTGGATATCGGACTGTGACATAAATCTTTATTTTTAAATTGTCTTTGTCTTGTACCTCATGTCAGTGTCAACATTTACGGAATCGTTTTTATTCTTATTAATAAGTAACAATATATTCATACTTTAAATAAACTATAATACTCCCTTTTTTATTATTTTACTAGTAAAAACAACGAGAATAAGGTATATTTAGATTAAACTTTATGATTAAAGAATTTTTTACCGGAAGTTGACCGCGGAAACAACCATAATGTTCCTCGCTGTTGTGAGGTGAAAAATTGTATGTTGCGCTCGGCAGAAAAGTTTTTAGCGTCTTGTACCTTTGAAATCCTCGCTTCGCTCAGGATTCAATCTTTGAACCACTCGCTACGCTCGTGGTTCTATCCTAGATTCCTTCACTTGCTCAGATTTCAATAGAGGCAACTCGCCGCGAAATAACCAACTTTCCAGCCTTGCATAACAAATAACTATTGCGATCCCGGTGGTCGCTGCGCTGCTTTACGAAATAAGTAGGTATTTGTTGAATAATACAATTTCATTATGAGCTAATAGTCATTTTTTTTGGGGAATTTTTGCTTACTTACCTGTTTTATGTATTAATATTTTATAGAATCAGTATCTTTATAAAATAAAACGCGGAATTCGTTAAGTAGTAGGTACAACTATATACTTAGAATTTGATGTTTTATTCTGTTTGTGACCACAGCTATATATAACAGCCGAATCGTCAAGCTGTAAGTAGGTACTGCTTACATGACAAATGTCGCGTTTTAGTCCCTTTGTTTTAATTTATAATTATAATGGAACGCGATAGTTTAAAGTCATAAATCACATCTTTACCAAAATCAATGATTTAAAAAATATAAGTACGATTCTATATCTCGAACGTGAAAAAGAAACCGTTACAGAATCTGTTGTCCGTCTGTATTTCTGTGCGTTTAAAGACTCAATACTCAGAAATACGCGTAGTATTATTGATATTAATAAAGATTAACGTTTATGGTTCCCTCGAACTGTAAAAGTCAAGCTTCTAAGTTTTTGCACCACCATAATAAATTATCGCTGTAAATTAAAGCTTTAAAGGTGGAATTTAACAAGATTTACAAGATGTAAAATTTCACCACATAAGTAAACAAAAAAGTACTAAAGTATAAAAATGGCGTCTCGAACTCGATTCCAAAACTGTTACAATATAAAATGGAGATTGTAACTAACAAACAAATAGACAAAATTATGATCATTCGCGCAAATGTAATTCACGTTAATGTCTTTCTCGCAAAGTCCATTTGCGCAAGTGGATGCACGCAAGTGTCTTTCGCGTAAGTGTACCAGACCCGAAATGATTCCCGTGGAAACATCGATACAAAATGTATGCTATGTTTTAATCCAAGCTACTCACTACCTGTAAGAGTATTTTATCAAGAACCGGCAGCCTTTTTCTGTGATTGGGTAACACACATTCACATTTATAATACTTTTTAGTAGGATAGGGATAGGTTAGACATTGGAGTAGTACTCTTCGCAATTTTGCTACAAAAACAAGCCTTGACAGGGTTGAAAGCTAAATGAAACTTCAAAAATAAATTTCACTTCAAACTAAAATATATATTTCAATACAAAATTAATTTTATTCTAAATATTTCACCGACTGAAATTTTTCGTGTAATTTACCCAACCCTATGTGGGCGTGATCGGTTCGTCTCAATGTCTAAAGTAAACGACGACGATGCGAAGGTGGCGCGACGACCGTCGATAGGGTGCGCCAGACAGTAAGTTAAACTTCAAGATAAGGAAAAAGTGATGAAATAGACTTAAGTGATTGTGAATGTTATGTCTCTTTAAGTGAAAGTGTCTGCATAGATAGGTGATGACCAAGCTCTGTCACCGACGGGCACGGGGGTCGCGCCTGAGGAGGCCTCGTAAAGTTCAAACTCGCAAATTCTAATTTGCGGGTTCATGCTCACAGTTACAGTCGGTACAACTTCCTTCTGAGAGAAGCTTCTCAAAGTTAAAATTGATTGACCTACTTGAGAAGGACGACGAACCAAGAGACACTTTCTGCACCTACGAGTATCTGCGTTATCAGTACTATCAATTAAAAAAAATAGCGGCTAGGCTTAGCTAAAACAAAATCCTGAAAAAAAAGGCAATTTTTGTCATCTTCTTTTATTAGCAATATTAACTTGTTTACTTTAATTAATTTAGCGTTTTCTTTTTGACTGGGAAATAAAAGCCCTCGCAAACCTGAGTAGCAGACGTCCACGTGTTGTCTCTATCGCCTCTGAAACGTAGGATGGAAACTAAGTAAAATGCTACTAAAAGCCATATGTGACCATCACCAACAATGGAAAAACAAAGAGACATGGAAAAAATCAACTCGGCCACAAGTGAATTCGTGAATCGTGGGTTCGAATCCCACCTGAGAATTCACTTGTGGCCGAGTTGACTTTTTCCAATATTTTTCTTTTTAAAATTTATCAGTATAAAAATAGCATTGAAATATGCAAAAATTCAAAAATCATAATTTATTGACTGTTGCATCTTAATCGATCGTTAAACATCTGAAAAGAAGTTTCTTTCGAATGCAAGGATATTCCTAGCATTGATGTGACAACGCTGGCCTACAGCGGATTAAAAGTAAAAAGTATTGGAGAATTTCGACGGTGGTCTGCAAGTCTCGGTAGCTCAGTGGTTGGAGCATTGGACCGGATTTCCAAAGGTCGTGGGTTCGAGTCCCACCTGAGAATTCACTTGTGGCCGAGTTGATTTTTTCCAATATTTTTCTATAAAAAAATTATCAGTATAAAAATAGCATTGAAAAACGCAATAATTTAAAAATCACTAATCAACCTCTTTTCAAAAAGTCTCTAGACCGGTAACATGGTTTATAGTAAAGTAAGTAAGTATTGATTGTAAGTATGTAGAGCTGGCATCCTCACGAGTTTCCCTGGATTTAACCTGCCCTTGAAATGAGTATCGCAGCCACTTTTCAACACAAAGATAATCTGTATACTTAATTTGTATGTTGTATGTAACTTATTTTTCAACAAATACTACAAAAATAATGAAAAAGATGATTCATATCTTTTTTGTTCGTAAAATTGTCTGGGTAAATATCTTGAGCTCACCCAAAAGTCTTGGGGTTGCAAGTTTTGGACCCCTAGGTCAGCATTTCGGCAATTAGTCCTTGGGCTTGAATGGGATCAAGAGCAAACCATCCATCCGTCTGAATCAGTATATTTTTATTTATATATTTTTATTCATGATATACTTTTTTGAAATGTAGGATCAGCCCCTTAATTTGATACCCAAATTAAATTACCTATTTTTTTTCACTTTAAATGCATTTCACAGCCGCTATGTTGTATTGTTTAACATCACTTACGAAAATCCGTTCAGCCGTTTGAGAGATAAGAGGTAATCTATATCTTCTATGCTTATAATAAGAATCAAAGTTCATCGTGTCTGTACATTGCTTGGATTTGTAAAAAAATAGATAAGCAGGAGAACCAATTACTATCATTTTTGAATTAACGTTTGTCCGTCTGTCTGTATGTCTGTGTGTTTGAATGAGCATCACACCAATGTTTAAAGTCCGTATCTCAACTTATATAAAATTAATTAAGTACATTTTAAAAAGAGGACGGACGAAAAAAAATTGTTTTCACCTCACACGCTCTGAAAAGGAGGTTTTGTCAATCAGTTTAGGCGTAGAAAATCGCTTTTTGCGGCCTATGTCATAATGCGTTCCGAATCGCACTATTGACTTTTTGTTACATTTTATTCTTATTTTAAATAGCTTTAAATTAATTATAATACTCCGTTTTGGTTTTATTATATTATTTTAGTTCATTGAATCATAAAAACAATAACAATAAGATTAAACTATTTGTTATAAAATAATATATTAGGCTGGGTGAGATTTCACAACCTATGATTGGATTTCGGAAAGTGACATAAATCTTTATTTTTAAATTGTCAGTGTCAACATTTACGGAATCGTTTTTATTGTTATTTATAAGTAACAATATATTCCTACTTTAAATAACTTTGAATTAAATATAATACTCCCTTTTTTATTGTTTTAGTTTTTTATATAATTAAAACAACGAGAATAAGGTATATTCAGATTAAACTTTATGTTTAAAGAATTGTTTACCGGAAGTTGACCGCGGAAACAACCAAAAACTGTTCCTCGCTGTTGTGAGGTGAAAAATTTTATGGTGCGCAGAAAAGTTTTTATCGTCTTGTACCTTTGAAATCAATCATTCAATCTTTGAACCATCCTTCACTTGCTCAGCTTTCACTAAAGGTAACTCGCCGCTAAATAACCAACTTTCCAGCCTTGCACAACAAATAACTATTGTAACGCGGGTATACAGACGGCAGAGTTGGAGTTTACGCGTCCGTCGTTCAATTTTCAATAATTAAAATCAACAGTTGTTGATTTTAATTCTTGAAAAACATGTTTTGACGTAATTAACTATATCCTTTTTGCTGCTTTTTATTACTTTAGCAGTATGGCGTGCATGAAAGATGGCGTTGTATGTATATTTTGTCTTTATTTCTAAATAATTTAGTTCTTTTATAAATGTTTAAGAGACTTCAAAAAAGGAGGAGTTTTTCAATGTGTCGCGAATACAAAGTGGTATTTTTATGTAGTCGACAGCTGGTCAGGCTTTATACTTTATGCTTGAGATTGCGAATTACCTATATCGTTCATTTAGATGCGGTTTTCGTAATACAAGTTCTAACATTATAACACAAGTTTTATGTTTCAGTTCCTATGAACAGATTAAACAGTCATCAGTAACCATTTCTTATGTTCCCACTGCCGGGCCACTGGCATTCCTTATGGAAGGATAAGTCATAAGATAAGGAGAAAGGACCATGATCCGCCACGCGGGCCCAACGCGGATTGTTGGGTTTTCATGACCGCAAATACAGTCGCGACCAACGGTTTAACGTGCCTTCCGAGGCACGGAAGAGATAGTAAATGATTGGTCACCTATCCCATGACCGACGATTGCGAAACTAAATCGTAGACCGAGCGCGCGAACCACTGCGCTACATTAGTTTTCAGAAAATCTTGAAAACGCTGTCGATTTCGCTGCATTTTAAATTATATGAACTTAATAATTATTGACCTTAACTTTAACTACTTAGGTACGTTAGTAGCAGACTGGCACCAACTCTGGCGTATTTTTTGTAAATGGATTTTTGACATGGCCTCATGGCCTTTTGTTCTTACTTAAAGTCAAAGTCAAAGATTTTTATTCAAATAGACTTACAGATAAGTGCTTTCGAATCATCAATTTTTTTTCCTACTAGCCATTCAGGACATCATTACACTTTATTTTTACCTTAGGCAGGCCTCAGCACTTTAAATGGCTAAAAACGAATCAAAATGTGAGTATTACATTAAGGGTCGGTTTCACCAACAACCGATAAGTTATGGTTAAGCTAACCATAACTTATCAGTTGTTGGTGGCATGTGGCATATAATTTGTCGTCTTTTCATATAACAAACTGTCGAGATCTGTCAATTAAACTATCCAGAACTTATTAGTAGGTGGTAAAATCAGCCCATAAAGTTGTTTTTAACCGACTTAAAAAAGAGGAGGAGGTTCTCAATTCGACAGAAACTTTTTTTTATAACTTCCCATGTGGTTCCTTTGTCATTATGTCAGGATCGGATGATGGGATCCTGGACAGATCCAGGGAACTCTTCAAATATTATAGGCACTCCTATAGCCATTTCGGTGTTTTCTAAAGTAACTCAGCAGCTTCCGGAAAGCACCATTTGGTGAAGTGGTACTGATGATGAAGAACACAAATGGTTATCGGAACTATTAAATACTTAGCATTTCACGGAAGCGATACAATTGCTTTAATATGGCTCATAAGCAATTTATGCTTGACTTAATTCATGTGATAAGGTGGAGCCGATGATGAAGTACCCGGAGAACTCCTTAATAAGTAACGTCCCTGCACCGGGAAAGCAGCATTTTGTTAAAGGTGATGAGGAGTTGACATAAGGTTATTAGTGTAGGCACGGGACCTTTTCTACCTTTAAAATTGTGTAATAAAAAGCTTTTTTATAAAGTCATCATCGGTTTTAATTTTTTTGTTCTGTGAATAGAGCAAATGGTACAGGGGGTAAGAATGGGTTCATGTTGTTAAATCATGATTGTTATGATCACGTTATGATGGTATGGTTCTTATGGAGTGTTACCTATTTCTCTATACGTGTATACTATTTTCAACCGACTTCAAAAAAAGGAGGAGATTATCTATTCGACGCGTATTTTTTTTATGAATGTACCTACATCGTTTACTCGGAGACGGCTTTACCGATTGTAATGATTCAAACGCTATTATATCTGTGTACCCAAGTGGGTCCCATTTTTTCAGGACATCTCAAAATTACTGTTGCAAAAACCGCAAGATGGCAATAAATGGCGCTAGAGTTCATTAGATTTATGGTAGCCGCACGTAAGCGGAAAGACCTTGTAACTATGACATTCGGTATGGGTGGTAATAGCAGGGTCTATATAAATGATCACTTAATGGTTTACTACAAAAACTTATTACACAAGGCAAAGGAGTTGAAGAAAACTAAAGATTTTCAGTATGTATAGGTAAAAAAGTGCAAAATCCACGCTCAAAAACAACAACATCATATTTCTTTTACATAAACGTATGTATTTGTATATAAGTATGTTTAATTCTTATATTTTATTTTATTATTACTTTATGTTCAACACCTCTCTACTTCTATTGCCGTCGTGACTAATCCTCCACACCCTTTCCGGTTGACTGGTAGAGAATGCCTAAGGGCATTAAGTCCGCCTTTTGCTGTTAAGTGTTAATAAATAAATAAAACTGCGAAAGCGATCTTCTGAAAATCAAGTGAAATTATTTGTGATATCCATGTATTATTCATCTTCACTAATAAAATACAAACGGCCCGCTTTTTGCCGCGCGTTGGTCGCCCCTGGGGGCCTTCCATCAACTGTAATGCGATTCATTTTAGGCTACTTTCAGGGGGTCAATAATTCTGCTAAATTTATGTCATAATCGTCTCTCAATGATGTTTCAATAGTACTTAGTGTTTATTTACACTGTTGTAACAAGAACTGTGTAAAACAGCACTACCATTGAAACACCACTGGAATACGATTGTGACTAAGCATTAGCAGAATTGGGCCCCAGGTAGTAAGTGCGGGACGCCGCTAGACGCGCCATATGACAGCACCCCACTCTCACAACCTACAATGAATTGCATTAGGGCCTGCGCAGACGACGGACATTGGAGGACTTTTTGTCCGCGACACGACCTTATAACTAGGAACATAAAGTTGAATATATAACGAAGACATAGCGTTCTTTTCAGGGATATACGCGATCTAAGTTCAATCTTATTTGGTTAACAATAAAGACGTGTCGCGGACAAAAAGTCCTCCGTTATCCGTCGTCACGTTTTATTGTGCGCTCAATATGTTGCTCGCGCTCGGTGTCAGTGCACACAGTGAATGTTACCCATAATGCCATCGAAATAATGTTTAGCATACGGAATCGTAAGTACTCATGCTATAAGTGTTTGTCTAACAGTGTCTCGTATACCATAATTCATTTATTTTAACCTAAAAATATAATAATATAATAATAATAATATATATATAATAATATTGCATTTAATTAACTTAAAGAAGTGTCCAAATCTGCAGTCGTGTTTCAAGAACTATAACTGCATCTGAACTACAAACCCCTTCTGCAAGTTGTCTACAGTGCGTTCTACCGATATGCAATAATGAAGTATGTTTGACGTTCCTGACTGAAGATAAACCAAAAAACGAAATTGTAATCGTTGAGTCCTATTTTTTTGGCTCGAATAACCATCTTAGTGGCCCATAACATAATTGGTTTATTAGTTACTTTCAAAGGCTTGATAGCACTCTTTATTTTTAACTAAACTTACAACTTTTTTTTACAAAAAATATACTACTAAATCACATAAACCTAGCTCTAAATAACCTGATTTTCTACAGCAGGTAAATGAGACATTGCTAAGGTAAATGAGCTTTCATACGTATTTAGATATTACGAATATATTCTAGTGCTTTAAATTGCTATGTTGGAGTGTGAAACACTTAAACATCTATTTGGTTTGGTTAGGAAATGTTAAAAAGCGACAATTAACTCCCAATATCCTAAACTACAAGGTGGACCGATCGTCGTGGAGATCCTTGGGGAGGCATAGGTATAGACCCAGCAGTGGGTTTCATGTGGCTGAGACGACGATCCTAAACTACTTTTGAATTTACTCCTAGAAGCTGTTTAAGTAGTGTGTAGCCTTTTCCTTCTATGTTTTACAATTCACTCAATTGTAGGTGTAGGCAAAGGTAACTGCTTTTCACAACTCTCCATTCCTTATCACGTTGATCATAAACGCTCTCCCATTTCATGAAATTTTGACTTTACTTTTTTTTGTAACACGTCTCCAAATGTTTGCTTACACCCTCACCGGCCTGTAGCTCCTCTCACTGCTGATCTTTTTTGCCGAACCCATTTCATTCATCTTTTCTACATGGTCAAGACATCTGCCTGTGCATCCCTTTTTTAATTCTTGTCACTATCTTGGCTCTCAAATCAATCAAATGCAGCACTTCTACTGCTGCATTTTCTTACTCCTTTCTTCATACCCAACTATATCACTATCATAGGAAAATCTTAAAAAAACAGTGTAGAAGAATAAAGAAGAGAATAGCTGAGATGAGAATCATTATATAAATTTATAAAAGTGTTATATGCAAAACAGCAAGAAAAGGACAGAAACAGGCTGATTGTGAATTTTTAAGGAGTTAAATTTTGAATTAATATTTTTTGTTACTTACGTGTTTTTTATTATTGCCAATTGTTTCAATAATAAATAAACCTATTTTTCTATTAACTGCGTCATTTATTTGTGCCTTAAAACCCCAAAATCTATAATTTCCTCATTAACTTGTTACCCCCTTAATTAGCCTGATACACTTTTCTCATTAACCTGGAGCAGCAAACAAATTTTCCTTAGAAATGGTGCTTTCCATTTGCTGTTTCCCTAATCTCAAAGGGGACCTCTACTCAGAAAAATAATTCGATTTAAGAAAAAACATTTTATAAAAAAAATCAAACCGACTTCAAAAAGTAAAAAATAAAACTTTTGGAGTCGGTGCCAGCCAGGGCATTCTACATTGCACTTCTATTAACTATATTTTTTTTTGGCCTTAGCTAGCTAGCACCGACTCCAAAAGTTTTATTTTTTACTTTTTGAAGTCGGTTTGATTTTTTTTATAAAATGTTTTTATTTCAGATTTTTTAGTTACATCATGTGCCGTTACTTACACTAAAAATCAACACAACAATGTCATCTAGGTAAACGACTACTTGCCAAAAGGTGATTGATATTTTTCAAGATTATGAAAAAACTGCTAGCCAGATCTTCGTAAAAATTATATGGGACCAAATTGACAGTGTACCCGATCGAACAAAAAAACAATTATTAAAATCGGATCACCAACACCGGAGTAATCGGTATACATACATCAGACAAAAAAAAAAAAAAAAAAAAAAAAAAAAACGCGTTGAATTGAGTACCTCCCTCCTTTTTGTTGAAGTCGGTAAAAATCGAAAATTTGTGGTTTTATGTAATAAATATTAAACAAGAAAATATACTAGAAAAAAGCAACTAGTCTCATGTCGCCCTGACGGGATGACATGAAACTAGTTGCTCTTTTCTAGTATATTTCTTGTTTAATATTTATCACATAAAAATAGCGTTGTAAAATGCAAAATTAAAAAGTTATAATTGTGGTTTTATATCAAATTTACACTTTTTTTGCGAAAGAACCTTCTGTAGTCTGTGCTAAAGATCTGGGAACTTATTTACTTTTGATAGATCAGCGTCCAATAAAAACTGTAGTGAATCACGGGCTAAGAAAAGAACACGCTGCTCTTGTGAGATAAGAGCTTACATCAGCTATAATATAATTCTATGATAATGGAATAAATGCGTTCGCTAAACCGGGCGGCTTATCGAGTCGTACGATTGTCCACCGTCAGAGATTGCCCACTACCAGTGTCAACATACGTAGGTATATGCTGCAGACCTCCCAAGTCGGCTTATCTACAATTGCGAGCAAATAAATAAATAGAATAGATTGAATAGGCAGCAAAAAAGTATTATTTTATGTATAAAATAAATTCCGCGTACCTACAGTAGGTATGGCGCTATTTTCTGTGGTGTTAGTAACAAACTGTTAAATGTAAAAGTGCATTAAAAAAAAATAGTTTGCTTGATATAATTTTGAATTTTGGGGTCAAAATCAGTTTCTGTAAGAGGCCACCACCAACCACTGGTCTATTTTAAATATCCATCCATCATCAGCCTGTGGACGTCCACTGCTGGACATGGGCCTCTCCTAGCTCACGCCTATTGTGACGTTCATAGGAGGCTATTAGCCTACTGCTACCACGCTGGCCAGACGGGTTGGTAGAGGGTTTGTTTCAAGTTTGCCTTCTCTCGCACAGGTGTTCAATGCGTCGAGCCTCTTAGTCGACTCTTACGACATCCCAGGCATGTAAGGGAGTGGTGACACGTGTATTCTTAGGCCGTCACCACACGGCATTTTAAATAGCAATAGCAATCAAATCAAAATATTAGCTCGATATTTGTTGCCATAGTAAAAAATATTCACTTTGAATTAGTAATTATCTAACCGTTTTCGAACGCAATAATAAATCAACTTTGTGATGGTAGACTTATAAGTAGCTAGTCAACCCGTGACCACGGCAACTGAAAAGGTGCCGAAACGTCGGGAAACTAAAAAACCTCAAATAAACCGAAAAATAATAGTGCCATATATATTTTTCGGGTAAATAAAACGCACTAAATATTCCGCAAAAGTTGTTTTATTTCAATTATGAGTGCGCGAAGAAACTTAAGATGTGCTTATATTATAATCTTGTGCTATAATAAGTGATCGGATAATCGGATGCATATTTACCTGAAGTTGAGGTGTTGGCTGGCTGTGGAATGCACTTTTCTATCGAAAAAATCCCGGATTTTAATCGCTTTTGCATGGGCCAGCGACTTTCCGAGTGAAATTACTATGGAAACGCGACTTGGAAAAAATTTGAGCACTTTTTTGGATTTTGGTTTTTTTTATTTTATTATGTCAATCAAAAAAAAAATTATTTACTTTCAAATATAATTTACAACAACAGCAAGTGGCCAGAGTCTTCTTTTAAGCATAAAAATACTTGTATCAGAAGACTCTGCTCTTCATATAGCATAAAGTTTGGTTTATGTCTAAAATAAAAATAAAAATCAATGGGTTCTGAGAGGGTTTATGGGTAACGTAGGGGGCCGAAAAATATTTTTTTGTGCTACGATGCACCATTTCCGAGATATATCGAAAGTTTCTAGAATCCCGGGATTTAAATTAAAAAATATGTATTTTAAGAAGCCGCTTTCATAATTTCCTAGCTAAAAACTAAGTTTAGGTAAATATGCATTATTATAGTACACACACATCCTCACTCCATAAATCCCTTGCGGGGTAGCAGTGCAACATGCATCCTTATTATGCTAGCTAGATAATGAAATGTATGTGTCGTAGAATAATTAGACAAAGGTGTTGTCCTTTCTCAATCCTTCTGAAAAATGAGAGGGGCTTTGCGAAAAAAACGCGTTGCCTTAGTAAGATTGCGAAAAGAATCGCTGGCTGTTATGAAATCAGAAGACTGATTGGCTGGTCGGACCGTCTAAAATAACATTTTTTCTGATTGGTTGATGACTTGACGTTTCAAATGTCATCCATTCTCTCACGTGTAGTAAGCTTTCTGTGAACCAATCAGAATAAGAGTTAGCAAGCAAGCAAAAATTATTCCAATCAGAGTTAAGAATATCCAATGTTACTAAAGTAACACGTTTTTTTTTTGCAAAAACCCTATCTTTAAGATTGAGAAAATTTTGAAAAACTTTCGCAATATCCCTAGGATTTTTGCGAAAATTCTACGTATCAAATCATCCTACGACATAATGTAGTGTACCACTCTCATACCCAGTGCGAAAAGGCTTATAATTAACGCAATATTGCTAAGAGAATCCCTAACAATACATATGATTGTTTATTTCCTATGGAGTTTAGAACTGTGT
Organism: Chrysoteuchia culmella; assembly: GCA_910589605.1. NCBI lineage: Eukaryota > Metazoa > Arthropoda > Insecta > Lepidoptera > Crambidae > Chrysoteuchia > Chrysoteuchia culmella. The sequence continues at coordinate 20,034,695 of OU342654.1, read as the reverse complement.
CAGTGCCAGTAAAGATTTTGCTTTTATTTTTTTGAAGGCTAGAAAACATACTAAACGCAAATTCCAGGGGAAATTAACAAATAAATGAATTATCCAGGGCGCTCAATTAGGAATATTTCTCTAACGCCCTTTTTAGACCCTTTGATGTTAGTCTTAATTATGTATTGCCTATCTATGCGAATGAGAGTGATTCTCTTCTTTGGTCTAGATCAGCGGTCGTCACACTTGTTTGGCCAAGGGTCACTTAAAGCAATTTGGGTACGCCTACCGGGCCGCATACATATACTGTACTAGTAACCCCCCATGGTTTTACCCGCGTGGTTGGTATTTTTTTCCGTAGGGATATCGGGATAAAAAGTAACCTGTATACAGGCCATCTTCTATCTGTGTGCTAAATAACATCCAAAACGGTTCAACGGTTCGGTAGTTTGCATGAAAAAGTAACAAACAAACAAACAAAATGACATACTTTCGCATTTGTAATATTAGTAGGAGGATTTGGATACAAATTGGAAAATGTACCTACTAATTCAATAGTTTTTTTTATTAGAATACATATAACTGACAGACTAACTGATTTTTAAAATAATGTCTTTTTCGCAATTTAAGAATTATGGTGTTGAATTTTCTCAATTATTACAACCATACTGCATATCTTTTGAACTGCATGCAATCCTAATTGTGTCTTCTAAATGTGTCGAAAGACAATTGCGCTAATTGTTTTTTAAGAAGCTCATTTTTTAAAATGAAGCTTCGCAGAGATATGTGGATGGTAATATTAGTTAAAATAAATTGTGCGTAGTCTCTTAAACATTTATGATATCTAGGAACATTTTATTTTATCCATTCTGTTTTAGTAATTATTTGATCATTTAATTGTTAGCTATATCGCGGGCCGCACAAATACAGGCCGCGGGCCGCATACGGCCCGGGGGCCGCAGTTTGACGACCACTGTTCTAGATTTATAGATCTCTAGAGTGTATCAGCCAGCACGTGTATGTGTATCGCGTCATGCAGGTCACGGTTGGTCCAGTAGCGAGGGCTAGGTCACCCGCGACCGGCTCTGGAAACTACTGCAGCGCAGCGAAATCAGATCATCTTGTGGTCATTCGATAATCTTGTGGTTTCGCTGGGAAATTTTTGAAATGGTTCCATATTAAACTTGTAACTTATTTTACACTAGCTGGTGCCTGCGACTTCGTACGCGTAGACTTTAATGTAGTACTTACATTTTTTAATTTGACGTTAAAGATCGACCATTAAATCGTGGTACCTACTTACAACAAAAAAATATTATTAAATGCCGTATGCCAAAGGAAATATATTTTACTTACATTAGTAAAATATGCAAAGATCTTTATGCTAATGTTTAGATTAGGCATTCGATTGTCCAATGAGCACTTTAAAGAGTTTTAAAAATGTCTTCCCGTTTCCATGGCTTCGTTTAAGCAAAGCATCATTTTATGACCATATCACATTATATGGAATGTGATGAAGCATTCATTAAAATAAATTTAAATTCACTATTATAGTGCATTACATTACTGTAGGTACTTAAATCCGTAAAAGTTGTGTTATTTCAATGTTTCGTTCATCCATCAATTTCCATGCAGTGATAATGTCATTGCCATTTTGTATTTGCCATAAGGAAATGCTTTGCTTAAACGATGAACAGTTTTTTTTTAAAAAGATTATTGAACTGTAATTTAATATAATAATAAAACGAAAAAATATTTAAAAGGAAAATTTAAAAAAATATTCCGATACCGGGAATCGAACCCGAGCCTCCTGGGTGAGAGCCAGGTATCCTAGCCACTAGACCATATCGGATCGTAACGTTATGACGAAATTACATAACAGCTTTTAAAGAAATGGATTTAATTGAACAACACACTAATAGTAGATTGTTTATCAAGGGCTGTATGACACCCATAACAGTCGAGTGTTTTGGCGCCCGAACGAAGTGAGGGCGCCGATAGTTCGAGACTGTTATGGGTCCATACACCAGAAGTAAACACTCTACTTTTCATTTTGAATATGAGGAAAGTAAAAACAAACAGAATATTCTAAAAAAATATTTAATAAGAAAAATGTTACAAAAATAAAAACACCTAAAAATTTACTTAAAATTAATGGTTTGAATCGTACAATTACTAAATGATAATGAAATGATTAAACTGTTTCTAAAAACGAATTAATAACAATGTTTTATATATATTAATAATTTCTCTTTTTGTAAGGTTTCTACGATTTTAATTATTTTATAATGTAGCAAAATAAGCTGTATAAGCTTATGCGCCTTTGCCTACATACCTTTGGTAAATAAAAGTCCAAAGAGATTACAGATATCGATTTGACATGACACCCCCTATTCTTTTTTCAAATTTATTACAGCCCCAGGGCCGCCACATATCACTTTCAACCCGCATTTTAGGCAAGTTATGAGTTACTTTCAAAATATGAGACATGAAAAATTATTGCCAGCAGTCTATTTTTTTTTAATTACTTGTTTACTCGAGTTAATTAATGGCAGGCCGCACATTGGCGCGAAAAAAACAGAATTCGTTTTACGTAAGAAATCCCTAAAAAATAACCCTTTTTGATAAATATTAAACAAGAAAATATACAAGAAAAAAGCAACTAGTCCCTTGTCGCCTTTACGGGATTCGAACTCGCATCCTTAGGAGCCGGCCCAATGCACTAACCAATTATGCTACAGAGACCTATGAGGACACGTTGATTTTTTCTAGTATATTCACCGTTCTACGGTGTTGGCCACCGTCGCTTCATCAATGAGAGAAATATCCTCGCATTCGCGCTTATGCCGCAAATATGACGTCATAATTTCTCTCCTATAATTTTTTTTTATGGTGCTACGGGTCAAATCGTTTAAAATGCCCTAAAGATCAATCGTGCCGATTTTCATTCTTTTAACACCATTTACAGGATTTCATTAAATTTCGGGGTGTACTTGGACTAATGAGAGTGTAGGTATGACCAAAGGTAAGAATATGACTTAAGCCGAACATCATCAAGTATGGAAAATGGCTTAAAGCCGAACATGATCAATCCATCCATCCATCTAATAACCCATGTTTTTTCACTAAAATATGCCTACTGAGGGCCCTTTTTTCCCATACTTATGTACTGACAAACATTATGTACGGAAACGTGGACCATTCTAGACAGAGAAGGACAGATAATAGACTGATGCATACGCACGTGATGTGGTGTTGGAGGCGAATGCTTGGATTACCAAAAGGGGACGGCCAAACGCACATATGTACTATTTTCACAACTAAATTATTAAGGGCCCGCTTTAGGCCAACGCAAATCAGATTGCTTTACATGATCGTCTGTAATATCAATATTAATGTTAAACTGAATTTCAAATTAAGATGCAGCAAACTACAGGACTAACACTATTGACTATGTTACTCAAAAACACGATTGCATAAAATTTCATAAAAAAAATATGAACTTTTCTTTCCGTGCCGTGTTGCGTTGGCAATCTTGACTTATTATTTAATGTTTTGTTTTCGTTCTGTGACCTATGCGATCTGCGCTTTGAAAGCCAACCCGTTAGAGGAATGGGAAAATTTAAAACCTGTATTCCCCGATTTATATAAGCAAGCGCGAATGGCGCGAATTTATTTAAACATTGTCGGTAGGTACCTCAGTACCGTGCGAAAGACTATTTTCTAAAGCTGGTGCAACAATCACTTCATCTAGAAATCGTTTGACAGGGAAACATTTGGAAAACTTATATTTTTGGGGAGCACCACAAAAGCAGATTTTTTTTCATTAATTTCTTTGAAAAAAGTCTCTCCCGAAAATTACGGGGCCTTCGTTCCTGACCACTTAATTAATAGAACTTTTAATTACTTGTAATGAAGATTAAAAAATATTGATTGATTACTATTTTATTTTACTAAAATCGATCGATATGAGTAAGTATCGATACTTTTCAACCGATTCCAAGTAAGTATCGATACTTCACGACCGATACTGTATCGAGTAAAAGTATCGATACTTTGGAGGTATCGTTTTATCCTTAAATATATTTTTTTGTAAATAACCTTTAAATATCCTTTAAAAAAAGAATTTACTTCATTTCTTCATTCCGGACCGGCCGAATGGGGCCGGAGAATTATATAGTTTATGCTGCCTTATTTCTCATAGAAATAAGGCAGCATTTACTTTGCAGAGCGCCGTTGCAGTTATTACTTTTGCTTTTGGACTAGAGCGCGCCCTTAAGTCTTGGTCATCCACTATTGCTTACATCGCGTACGAAGAGGAGATAGTCTCGAAAAACTGGTTGAGGTTGGTGGTATACTCTCTCTGCCTAGAGAGCCCCGAGGGTCTTTCGCCAAACCAGATGGTCTGACTGACCAATTAAGCGGCCAGTGATCACAATCCTCAGTTATGAGGGACCGATTAAGATTAGAGGGACTTCTTACATTACACAGGCTCTTACACGCTCTTACGGGCGTAGTGAGTTTGCAAATCTCCAAACGTTACTAATATTACCATCGCGTAAAAATAAATTTTGACATAAGTATAGATCTTAACACTAAAAATAATATTGAGAAATAAACTCGAAACCCGAGCCCGGAGAAGCCCGTGGCGCAGTGGTTCGCGCGCTCGGCCCGCGATTGTTGAGGTTAAGCAATTTTTGCAATGGTCGATCACGGGATGGGTGACCAACAATTTACTCCTCCGTGCTTCGGAAGGCACGTTAAGCCGTTGGTTCCGGCTGCGTGTGCAGTCGTTAAAACTTACCAATCCGCATTGGGCCCGCGTGGTAGGTCATAGCCGTTCTCCTTATCCATCCATAAGGAAGGCCAGTGCCCCAGCAGTGGGGACATTAAAAATGGCTGAAGACGATGACGACGACACTCTAAACACAAACGCGATAGTAGCATTTGGACATTTACAAACTCACACAGAGCTCTATTTTTGAATCGCTCGTATTACATAGCGTTGACGCATGTGCGACTTAAATCACACGTCGCTAGCTTTATTTCGCACGACTGCAACGAGAGTGGAGCACTCGTTGCGGTCAAGCGATTCAAAAATGTGGATATTCGTATGTCGAACAAAAATCAGTAGAAACTCGCTCAGTAGAAAGCGCTCGACGCGCGAAGAGTGATTCAAAAATAGAGCTCTAGGCCATCAGCTGGCGGTCAGCGTGTGTTTGGGCCACTTCCACAGACTTAAACATTACCGCGGAATAGAATGGTAGCGGTTCTAATTGAAAGTTAACCCAATGGACACAAAACTCATTTTATTATGTACAATTTCGTTTCAAAAGCTTATCTTCCTTGCCATTCCGCGGCAATTCAAACTGAGCATTGGTAGTAGGGTACTAGGAAGTAATAAAACCATCATGAAGTCCTTACTATAATTTATTGCAGACACAAACGATCAGTCCAGTGACCCCGCGCACTGGGCCGCGTGCGACCCTCAGCAACACCAGACATATTTACACCTCAACTAAGGCTTACAGTAAAATAAATAACCAAATTCCTCCTAATAACCGTAGCAGAACAGCTATACTAATAGTTTAGTCTATCATAAAATTATAACATAACTTTTAACGCTTTGTCGTTTTAATAATACGAGATCATTTTCTGTGTAAGAAAAAATACAATAATACGTTGTATGAACACAGCTGGTGCGATTCAAAAGTGCTCAACAATTTTACTGGTAAACAAAAGAAATTGAGATTCGACCAACATAAATATGTTTCAATTGTTATAACCGCCAATCAGTAATTGGTCAATCTCTGAACATGTATCAAACAATGTTCTTTCAAACAAACAACAATGTAACGATAGATTGCACAAGCAGTTGGTATTGTGTTGATTGACAATTTGACGTCAAACAGTTCTCTGTTATTTCTTTGCGATAACACTAACCTTATTCACATGTGGCTTGATAAAATATGTTTTCTAATCTCTTGATAAGAATACAAGTTCATTAACAGTTGTAAAATCAATGAACTTTTTATTACTACTCCCTACGCAATACATACATTGGATATCAAAATGATGTTATGTAATGTAAGCAACAAGAGCTCAATTTCATTCTGTCTAAGATTCACGTGAAATAACAATGGAAGAGTTCTCAAGCCACATATTAACAAAAGTTAAAAACAAAATAAGGTTAGTCTGTCTTAAAAATAACCTTAAAAACTTACTCAAACAATTTAAGTGAAGTGCAACAATAAGGATATAAATAAATTAGTCTAACGTATTAATGTAATATTTACATTAAAATACCTAAATATTTATAAAAATAAAGTAATTGGGATATTGGTCAAAACAGATAGTAGAGGAAGCTGCATTTTTTTAACACGTTTTCAATCATCTCACTTTTTGTAACTCTTTTTATCATATCCATATTGCCAGAGTTAAAACGCTTTATTTTTTTTAACATTACACCATCGCCCGGCCTATTCCTGTCATATTTATAGTCAATATACTTACCGTCTTTATATTCGTACTTATCACGTGTTTAAAATAAATTACGATACCCGTGGGTACGTCACTCTATTGAGAATTTGTGACTGATGGCTGATAACAATACATTTAAGACATTAACAAATATTATGTAAAGATTCTATAAATTCAAAATAATCTTAACAAATAATAATCATAATATAAGTATGTAATGTCAGCTTTAATTTAGGCATGAATTCAAATACTCGTAAATATACAAAAATATAGATAAACATGTGTTGGAAAGTAATATTTACCTTTCAAGACAATATGTGTATCTATATTTCCACTTTACCTTAACCGTTGTTGCTACATGAAAACGTTCGTAGGAAACCATCCTTATTATTTTGGAAAATATTAAACTGTATTCACGGATTTTGAAAAAAATTTACAGGTTAGCAGGAAAATAGTCAGTTTTCAAAAATATTTTTTTATGCCAATCGATCCTGTTTCTCATGAGGATCAAAACACTCTAAGACACCAACTGAGGTATGAGTACAAGAAAATCAGAAATCGCGAAAAACGCAAAAAACACACATACCGCGCTCGCGCCACACGCCGCGGTATCCGCTTCACCGACGAGTACCTTCGTTGATGGAATTTATTTTCTTAGCCAATATGTGGAAATACTTTTTCGCAATTTCTCACTTTTTTAGTACTCATAACTCGGTTGATGTCTTAGACCGTTTTGATACTCATAAGAAACAGGATCGAATAGCATCAAAATGTAAAAAAAAACTGCTGACTGTATTTTTTTGTTCAAAATCCGTGAATGCTGTTCAATATTTCTCAAAAAATTAAGTAAAAGTTTCCTAAGAACTTTATCATGTAGCTACAACGGCTAAGGTGCCTGCCCTACGTGGCCCGTTTTAAATTTCCACCCTGTATATTCACTATTTTATTATACTTTTAAATTTTGGTATTGCATCAAAACCGCAAACCCTTAAGCAATATTTTGACCAATTCCCACATAAACTCGGAGGTACAAAAATGAAAATTTGAGAAAAGACACATAAAGAGTTATCAATAAAGTATAAAAATGGTTTACACGTAATAATAAGATTTAAAGCATCCATACTCGGTAGCGGGGTACTTATACCGAAATGCCCTTTAATTTGACTAACACTATTGCCGCGCAGTCGCGTCACAGAAGTCTGCGTCCAAATTGTTTTCAAAATAATCCTTTCAATTTCAAATATCAATATTTATTTAACCTCAATCTTTCGCAGATAATATAACAAAAGGTTAAAATTAACTTTCTGAATGAGTAGATAGCACAATTGAATAGTCTACACGCGTTATCGCCATTAAAGAAAGATAAATAAATCGTAATTCTCATAATGTATCAGCCCCAGAATCTACCCTCTTCACACTTATTTTATGAGCTACAAGTGTGAAAGTGATAGATATGAGGCAGCTTCAGCGACGCAACTGCGTCACAACCGCACCAAAATGCTTCACCTATAGTCCTTTTTACACTCTTGGTCCTGTATTTACACAATAGAATATAAATTCAAATTTATCTAGATATTTACATGGCGCACGGGCGTTTCTTCCGTCCGGTACATTTAATTTTCTAAACTCGATACATTCTACCTACGTATCTACCTAAACTCATACCGAGTTATTCATAAATATTTTTCACTTAAAAACCGTTTTTTATTACGTAAGTTAGTTTCTAACTGTTGCAACACCGTGGACTTCTCGTATGAAGGTTTATAAGTAGTTTATGAATAAGGGAGTTAGGCTATAGTGCAAACTACGTAATATTATACAATAGTCTGGTAGGTTTCGGGTTGTGTCGCGACAATTCCAGTTGTGCGTCATACGTGGCCCCTACCGCCCCAGCCCCGGGTCATCTCAACTAATCACAGATTGCTCCAAAGTGCCGATATGCTTAATCGCGACGGATTTGCGCAGCTGGCGTCAAAACTATGAACAATTCACATAAGAACCTAACTAATGTCAATAAAGTCTATATTTGTACAATTTTATGATTGCTTTGAGATGCTCATCACATTTTGACGCCACCGTACAAGATGTAACGTGCTCTTAAAAAATAACCATTAGAATCCATTCTTATTAAAGTTACAAATTGTAAAAATTAAGTGATAACGCGGTTCCAGTATTTTTTTTTGCGTGAATACTCTCGATTAGTGAAGCACGCACCAAGTACAGCGACAACCAAAGAAACTCTACAATTTTGAACTTTATTGCTTTACATTAAAGAGCAACTTCGATTGCCAACCACGCGCACCCTGGACTCTTTTACAGTGTATAGGTAACTGGTGTTATAAATGAAGTTCTAAATGTTGACATTGACAACGAAAGTCAAAGACACAAACATTTTATAAATGAGGTGATCAAACGAAGTCAAGGGATTTACATCTATATTTACAAGATCTATTGCTTTTCGAGTGATTCACAACCGAGATCGGAAGATTACACAAACCACATAGAAACTGTTAAGGGGTTAAGTCTATCTTACTCACAACCGACATCTATAGTTACTTTAGAGACCTGCCTATGCCATGCAAAAGAGTCGATAATCTCACAGTAAACAGGTACAGTCCGGGAACTTCCCAGTAAACCAGTAGTTTTTTAGGAAGCTTTATTTAAATAAGTAATAGGTATATAGAAAACGTTTATATCACAAATAATCTAACATTAATAGGTATAACCATCTGAGAATTCACTTGTGGCCGAATTGATTTTTTCCAATATTTTTCTATTAAAAATATATTATAAGTATATTAATAGGTATTTCATTTGAATAATAAATTATTTGATAAATATAAACAAGAAAATATACTAGAAAAAAACAACTTGTCTCATGTCGCCCTGATGGGATGGACGTGAGACAAGTTGTTTTTATCTAGTATATTTTCTTGTTTAATATTAATCATATAAAAATAGCATTGTAAAATGCAAAATTAAAAAGTTATAATATATTATAGTACTTTCCATGGAAACGTTTCCTAAAAACCCTACTGGTCAACCAGGAACGTCCCGATTGTACAACGCATGAATAAAACAACGCAAAAATGTCCGTAAATTGAACCGAATTATTATTTATGTCATAAGGTTCAAAATCAACAGCGATGTTAAATAAATGCTTAATTTCGAGATCTCTCTCGATATAATAATAAAATAGAGTTGTTTTACCCAAACTATGCGTAAATCGTAGTAACGATTATTAAATATTGCTAAAATAGTTAGAAGTCGTATTTTAAACACCATAAATGCTACTATCCTGTAAGATTTTCTGTTATTGTTTAAAAAATCTTATATTGATATTGAATTAGTAAAAAACTATAAGGGCAACAAAACATCGTTGCCAGCACTTTATCTCAAAGTTTGACATTGGCCACACCTCTAAATAAACTGTTTGTTTTGCATCACTTTATTCATGCGTAAATATTAGGAAGAATCAGTATAAAATTGTATTGATTCTGCTACTTCATATTCGCCATTATTTAGAATAACCACGTTAAACATTACGTCACTGTTGAAAAATATTTTAATATTATTTATTTCTAGCTGTGAAACCGGTAAAAAATACGATGCTTTTTTCGTTGGGTTCTATAGCGTAACATTTTGCTTTGAATACAATCTAACAAACATCGCAAATTACGTTTTAAAAAAGGTATTAAACTATAATAGCGTCATATTATAAAATAAAGGCACTATCTAATTAAATTTAGTGTGAATAGTTACATCGAAGTTTCAGAATTATCAATCATACATATCGATTTTTAATAAATGTAAATATACACCCATAACACAGATTTGAACGACATTTATAAGAACACAGGATTTCATTCAATTCCATCTATTTCGAAACTATATCAATCAGTGAAACCTCTTCAAACATCTTGGGCATATAGTACACTATGTAAGGCGTGGTATAAAATAGTACGCTTCTGTAACGACCAGCACCCCGATCGCCTAACGGTATCGCCTCTGCTATTGCTATAGCTATCAAACTTTAAACTGCGTAAAACCGTTCAACGATAGGGTTTTTGTCTAATTCCTTCATATTTGTATTTGTCTTATGGACTCACTTTTGCATGTTTAGTATGAAAGTGATAGCGTCAGGGAGAGCCCTTGTAGGGGGTTTGAAGTATCGATAGCTATAGCGATAGCACACGCTATACCGATAGGCGGTCGGGGTGCAGTTTTATAGCATGATGTAAATCAGTGAAACTTCTACGACACAAACTTTAAAGTAGTTACGACATTGAAATAAAACAACTTTAACGGATATCAAACGCGCTATATTTCACGATCTACGTTGTAATTGTCCGTATTTTTAAGATTTTTTCCCATCCCGTGACCGCAGCAGCTGAAAAGGTGCCGAAACGTCGGGAAAATCAAAAACCCCTAAAAAACCAAAAAAATACGGACAATTACAACTTAGTTCGTAAAATATAGCGCGTTTGATATCCGTAATAGTTGTTTTATTTCAATAAACAGTGCGCGCCAAAACTTAAGATGTATGTACAGTTACGACATTATAACCCAAAACCCGGAAATCATGATATAAACCAATCAAATAGCCATAGACAACCCAAAAGACATACATCCATTCCGTATTCAAATTAGTTTAATCGAGCCCAATAAAACTATTCGATTTTTATCGCAGCCCACCATATTTACACGATTTGTCATTTTGAATGAATGGTCTATAGCTATTTATTTGATGCTCTGAAAACTCTGCAAGAGATATAAGGCGTAAGGGCAAAAGACAAAATCTAAACGATATATTTTCCCTATATTCGAGCAAAATACTGCTTTTCAGCCTTTGCCCGTAAAATGTGTATTGCGTGTATGTATGAAGTCTATGGTTGATAAACAATATACATGTCACGGTAAATGTTAATAGTGTGAAAATTATTAATAATAACCGGTAATTATTAATACTGACCACGCGATTTGGTCAATGTGATTAAAACTATGAAATTTATCACTTTACGAAAGGTACCTCTAGGTTAGGTTAGAGAAGCGCCAGAGACGACTTTCTTTAAATGCTACCATAATTGTGATACCAAGCTCCTCCTGCTTCTATTGGCGTTCTGTTATGTTAAAATGGTGTAAATATCGATTTTTGACCGACTTCATTGATCAATAATTACATTCATCAATACTTTTGAAGAAGGTGCAATTTATTAATAATGTGCGGTATAAAAAAATAATTAATCACTTTTACCTTTAATCGTGGTAATTATTAATAATTGTTGGTAATTATAAAAAATTATTAACATTTACTTTAACATAAATATACAAGCCTACGCTTCCGTAGCGACCGGTTCTCTGGCGTGGTGTATCTTCAAGTGCTTGTTGTGGTTGGACTTGTTGCTGGAGGTCTTGCCGCAGATGTTGCACGAGAACGGCCGCGCGCCGCTGTGCACCTTCATGTGCTCAGAGAGGTAGTAACTACGATGGAACGATTTACCGCATTCTGGCACCTAATAGTGAATTATAAGGGTCAGTATTGCTTGGATAGGTATAGCTTTGTGGTGGAATTCCGAATATTGTGGGCCTTTTGAAGACATTAGAACAATGTGAAGCGCTTTTTAGACTACGCTATAATATGATAGCATATAGCAAATACAAATACAAATACAAATACAAACATATTTATTGTTTCATGAGCTCATAGCACAACAACAGCTCATAGCTTATAGTAAGCCAAAATATATATTATAGCTAAGTGTGAACGTGTTCTAAGTAAATGTATGGTGAGCGATATCGTTGTGCTATAAGTTATATGCTATAATATTATAGCGTAGTCTAAAAAGCGCTTGACGTATTAGGTCGTAGCGCGAGGTATATTTCATGTGCTCTGAGAGGTAGTAGCTGCAATGAAACGATTAACCGCATTCTGGGACCTAGGAGTTGAGGATAAGGTTTAATTTTGCTTGGATAGGTATAGCTTGGTGGTGGAATTTCAAATATTTAAAAGGCTTTTGAAAACATAAGAACAATGTAACGTGTCAGGTCGTATAATATTAGCGCAAGGTACGCCGCTGTGCACCATCAAATGCTCCGAAAGGTAGTAGCTGCGGTGGAACGACTTGCTACATTCTGGCATCTAAGCGGTCGATAAGGTTTAGTTGCTTAGATAGAGTTTGGTGGTGGAGTTTCGAATAATTATAAAACTACTATCTATTTAGATAGTACTTCTTGTCGTTCTCGTGCTCGCGCACGTGGCGCTGGCAGTTGTACTTGCGGATGAACTAGCAGCTGCAGTAGTTGCCCGCGTGGGGCGCTATACTCCGGGCGAAGTGTACTCACCTTGCAGACGTACTTCTTGTCGTTCTCGTGCTCGCGCACGTGGCGCTGGCAGTTGTACTTGCGGATGAGCTAGCAGCTGCAGTAGTTGCCCGCGTGGGGCGCTATACTCCGGGCGAAGTGTACTCACCTTGCAGACGTACTTCTTGTCGTTCTCGTGCTCGCGCACGTGGCGCTGGCAGTTGTACTTGCGGATGAACTAGCAGCTGCAGTAGTTGCCCGCGTGGGGCGCTATACTCCGGGCGAAGTGTACTCACCTTGCAGACGTACTTCTTGTCGTTCTCGTGCTCGCGCACGTGGCGCTGGCAGTTGTACTTGCGGATGAACTGGCAGCCGCAGTAGTTGCCCGCGTGGGGCGCTATATTCCGGGCGAAGTGTACTCACCTTGCAGACGTACTTCTTGTCGTTCTCGTGCTCGCGCACGTGGCGCTGGCAGTTGTACTTGCGGATGAACTGGCAGCCGCAGTAGTTGCCCGCGTGGGGCGCTATATTCCGGGCGAAGTGTACTCACCTTGCAGACGTACTTCTTGTCGTTCTCGTGCTCGCGCACGTGGCGCTGGCAGTTGTACTTGCGGATGAACTGGCAGCCGCAGTAGTTGCCCGCGTGGGGCGCTATATTCCGGGCGAAGTGTACTCACCTTGCAGACGTACTTCTTGTCGTTCTCGTGCTCGCGCACGTGGCGCTGGCAGTTGTACTTGCGGATGAACTGGCAGCCGCAGTAGTTGCACGTATAGGGCCGAACTGCGCGGTGAGCGTTCATGTGCGCTACGTACTCCGTGTGACGGATGAATGCGCCCTGTGGAAGATAAGAATTTAACTTTATTGGTCAAAGTGAGAATTAAACAAATTCTTATTTTTAGCCTACCACATTCAGAACATTTTCTAAATGGCAAGAACAGGTGCACGGGAATAGATAGGCACGGTAATGGTTATGTGTTCTTAAATCGCTTTAGAAAGTATTTTACTACTTCCTTCTTTTTTACTCAAATATATTTCTATCTGTATGTACTGTGTACAAATGCCTACAGTTCATTCAACTCATTTGTAGGTTAAGAAGCCGCGCTTTTATAATGCATTCAATTTATTATATTTTCTCAGTGCTCAACTAACATATATTCAACAATCACGCGTCCCTATCATTATGATAGTACTTTTATAAATATTTTGATCCCTTTGTGAATAATCAATATTTATTTTTCTTATTTATTATTTTAACTATCATTCGTTAAGGTGTATACTTATGTACAAATTACATCTTCGCTGGTCCTTCGAACCGGATACGAACCAGCGATATATGGTTGTATACAGCAGAACATTTGCGAGCACTATTCACCTTGCACTGCGCACAGCGGTAGGGTATCGCAGATTGCGCGAGATGCGTCCATCTATGCAGTTTGAGATTCCACTTGGTGGTGAACGCCTTATTGAACACGACGCGCACGACGTACACGAGTGGAGATCCTTGGGGGAGGCCTATACCCAGCAGTGGATGCTATGCGGCTGATATGATGATGGTATCAGATAGTTACGTTGCAGAGCGCACAGCGGAAGGGATTCGCAGATAGCGCGAGATGCGTCCATCTATGCAGTTTGAGATTCCACTTAGTGGTGAACGCCTTATTGCACACGACGCACACGACGTACACGAGTGGAGATCCTTGGGGGAGGCCTATACCCAGCAGTGGATGCTATGCGGCTGATATGATGATGGTATCAGATAGTTACCTTGCAGAGCGCACAGCGGAAGGGTTTCGCAGATCGCGCGAGATGCGTCCATCTATGCAGTTTGAGATTCCACTTGGTGGTGAACGCCTTATTGCACACGACGCACACGTGCGCCCGCGCGCCTGTGTGCGTCGCTAGGTGAGCGCGGAGGTTCGTGCGGAGGTATATCTGGGTACAACAAACAACAATAAAAACTTTGAAGCTCGAATATATAACATATGATATACGATACAACGGTAGTACGGTAGTGCCGTGTGGTGACGGCCTAAGAATACACTTGTCACCACTCCCTTACATGCCTGGGATGTCGTAAGAGTCGACTAAGAGGCTCGACGTATTGATTAACTGTGCGAGAGAAGGAAAACTTGAAACAAACTCTCTACCAACCCGTCTGGCCAGCGTGGTAGCAGTAGGCTAATAACCTCCTATGCGCGCCACAATAGGCGTGAGCTAGGAGAGGTCTATGTCCAGCAGTGGACGTCCACAGGCTGATGGTGTATACGGTACAAAATGATGAAAAACAGGGCTCTGTCACTCCGCGCGTGGGTGTGAGATAGGGTAAACTGTATCACGATTGGCACCTTAAGAAAAATCTGACCTACATTTCTTAATTATTTCTTAAATATTATATTATAACATACTTAGGCAAGATTAACTATTTTAAAATAATTCCTTGATGTATATTTCTCAAATTCATAAAACATTTGGTACGCAAAAATCTTTTTACAAAAAAAATAAATAATGTCTAAAATCTGCTAAAAGTACAGTCATTGGCACTCTTAATAATATAATAATAAAAATAATAAAAATAACAATAATTTTTGTATACCTCTTTCTTATCAGATCTGTTAAAATTTTCATGAAAAACGACAAAAAATTCCGCGTGCTCTTTTTTTCAGTACTTTGTTGCCATATTAATCTGGTAGAAAAAGCTAATATGAAATTTTTTGTGTTGCAATGAAAGATTTTAATTATATCAGAAGACGCATTGTATTTCCATGAAAATTCCTTAATAATTAATAGTAGATTGTTTACCAGGGGCTGTATGACACCCATAACAGTCGAGTGTATTGGCGCCCGAACGAAGTGAGGGCGCCGATAGTTCGAGACTGTTATGGGTCCATACACCCGAAGTAAACACTCTACTTTTCATTTTGAATATGACGAAAGTAAAAACAAACAGAATATTCTAAAAAAAATTTTGTAAAGGTTTCTACGATTTTAATTATTTTATAATGTAGCAAAATAAGCTGTATAGGCTTCTGTGCCTTTGCCTTCATACCTTTGGTAAATAAAAGTCCAAAGAGATTACAGATATCGATTTGACATGACACCCCCTATTCTTTTTTCAAATTTATTACAGCCCTAGGGCCGCCACATATCACTTTCAACCCGCATTTTAGGCAAGTTATGAGTTACTTTCAGAATATGAGACATGAAAATTATTTTTTGTTGTTGTTACATACTACCAGGGGCGTGCATAGCATATAGGCAATTAGGCAGTGCCTACCTCATAAAAACCACCTAAATAATATGCCACTAATTTAATAATATAAAGTTAATTTAGTTTAATATAAAAAAAAAAAAACAAAAAAAAATCAAAAATTATTTATTTCTTGATAAAAACTTACATAATTTTTTTATTCAACGGAGCCTCCTTTTAGGCTTGTTATCGCCTGTGCCAGGAGACAACGCTCTGCATAACTTAACTAGTAATATGGTTCAGATATTATATAACAAATTGTCTATTCAACACCTCACCCAATAAGTTTTTCTTAACGCTAAATACTAAATACTTACCTAAAGTAGGCACGCTCCGGATTGCCTATTCGAAGCAAGCAACGTTTCATACAATATAATTATAAAAAATATTGGTCAAGGTAATACGTCCGCGTAAAATATTTATCGAAAATGTGTATCGTCCTAAGACATTCATATATTCGCAATTTAACTGTGTGTGGTAAGCTTGCTTACTCGGCGGTCACATGGCCGAACGAACTTGTCGCGAAATAAACCGATGACCCCCGACCCGTCTGTCTCACTCGCTCCAGCCTGTTTCGCTTGCTGCAGTGTCTGTACGTTCGAGTTTCAACCTTATTGCGCTGATTTAAGAGTGTTTGTTAACGCCCGCACCTGTGATTGAGAGATAGAATTATTAATATTTACGGAAGTTATTTGCAACAACGAAAGTTCCTGCCATTTTGTTTTTAGTTCCTGTTTTTGTCTTCTTGACATCACGCGCGCGCGAGTGACCGTGACCTAATTAGATAATTACAGTATTTATTCTCTTGTGTTGTCAATTTCGTTCCGTGTTTAGTGTTTGTACTGTGATAAAAAGAAATTGCTGTGTGTGTTTGTGCTTAATAAAGGTAATCAATAATTAAAATATAATGGAGATATTAGAGTGTGCCGATTGTGGTGCGGATTCGATTTGCTTAAGAAATTACGTATGTATCCTTTCGCACTGTTTTCGTTCATAGATAAAACAAAAATTGTTTCATTCAATAGACCTATGCCAAATATTAGTCTATCTCAACAGAAAGGTAAAAATTTCAGACATTTTAATACCAAATATTACGACAGTTTCACTTGGTTAGCTGGTTGCCGCCATTCGAATTTATTGTTTTGCTTTTTGTTTTCTACCACGAATATCAACGAGTTTGAAACGATCAGGAACTTTCCATAAAGACTTGTTAGATATTTATTTACAAAAAGACAGACGAGTTGATCTTCTATATAAATAATTTTTAGAAATACAATTATAATACAATCCGAAAAGGTACGTACGACCGAAACAAACTGCAGCAATATCTTTTTTACTCGCATTATTTCTACATTTTATTTAATCTAGTTAAATTTAAATACCTCTCAATGTGTGCGTGTCATTACTCGTTTATTAATTAATTATACCCGGTATTCGTGATCGTGAGTGATGTGAAGTGACATAAAACAAATACAACGGCTTTTCTAAAAGCCACTGCGGCTATCGCTCAAATGACATGTGTGACTCTTTACGAGTCATATTATATTCATGCATTTTTGAGATATCTGTGGTGGTGAAAAATTCGTTCCACCGCACACTACCGCCAGGTGCCAATGGATAAGAGCAAGTTCACTAGGAAGTAAGTTCACATAACATTATTTAGTTACAGTCTGAAGAAAACGGGAAAAAATGTGGTAAGCGCATTTATATCCATAATAGCCTTCCGCCCGCGACTTTGTCCGCGTCACGTCGCCGTCGCTCGGCCTAAATATTACGAATTTTAAAATGATAAGTGTAACTACCACTCGTTAGATCTACAGTGCCTACTGCGCTGGAAAACTGATGCACGCCCCTGCATACTACCTATATATTTTGCACAATCAATCAATCACACAGGTAATAAGAAGTTTTAAATAAATGAAAGTAAGTAAATTAAAAAAAAATACCTAGTATTGTTTTGTTTTTGCCAAATCATTTAGTCTAAGCAGTCTTATTTGTGATTGTTCTATTAAGACTGCGATTATTTTCGGTTTTCTTCCACTTAAAACCCAAATCCTTAATAATCATCCGTAAAGAAGTTAAGTTCCACACCCACAAACTCACCTGCTTTGCTTACAAACCAGACACGGCACATTCTCCGCCTTCTCTTTATGCTTCTCCGACAGTACTGTAATAAGACTACAGTCTATCACAGTACTGTAGCCCACAGTATCAAGTCCACATACTGTACACTGTGTGTGGGCTTGTACTTTCAAATTGTCACAGATTATGGAGCATTATGTTGGTTACATACAGCCAAAAAAGGATATGTATGGTAGATTAGCTCCATGGGCTTTAGCAATTCAAGAGTGGAATTTTGATATAGTCCATTGTTCAGGAAATAGTAATGTCGTAGCGGACTTTTTAAGTAGGAATCCTTTGGTAGAGTTCACTGATCAACAGTTGGAAGACAGTTTAGCATCTTCTGATGGTTTAGAGGTTTTTAGTGTAGATGTAGGTTCAATTTCAATTTATTTGAGTTCCAAAATGTTACAAAGATGGTATATAAGTAAAGAACACAATTTTGGACCCTGTTGGGCATAGCAAATTTTAGAAGAGAGGATGACGCATTTATATTAACAAAATTATCATTATATTTTATATTTCCTATATCTTTTATATTTTATATATCTTTTATATTTCTTTATTTATCTGTAGAAGTTTGTAATTAGCTTTTAAGTGCTTGCTTATTTACCTAATTTGTAAATACTGCTGTAAACTTCCCAAAGAAAATAAAATAATAAATTCTTTAACTCTTTGTCATTTAAATATTATTTTACTGTGTTGTAAGTCTTATTTAACAATAGGTTTTTTAAAAGTGTTTAAAATTTTACGAAATTGTTTTCATTTTGAATTTGCGTTGGTAAGTTATTTTAATTTTTATTGACATTATATGAGTACTACATGAGCGTTGGTTTAAACAAGAAACGGGCAACATTAATTTATTTTTATTTCGCGTGGAGTATTTTATTGGAGCATCCTGGCGTTTGGTGTACAGTTCTGTATGTTGGCGGACTAGCTTGCATATCTCCATTATGTAGATGGAGGGTAGAGTTAGGATATTGTATTTTTTTTAAATGGGGTTACAACACTCAGTATTTTTTAGATTGTCCAGAATTCTTAAAAGCTTTTTTTGTAAAATAAAAATTGAAGGTGAGTCTGTGCTATTTCCCCAGAGTGTCACTCCGTACTTTCGTAGGTTCATTACAGGAAGATCAGGCGAATGAATGACACATTACGCTTACGCGTCACATGGCGCGTGAGCGAGGTAGCTTGCACGAAATTGTCATTTCAACAAATTCATGAAATACAAATTCAAAACAAGTTTTATTTTGAAGGCAGTGACGTACCTGATTACAAACCGGACACGGCACATTCTCCGCCTTCCCTTTATGCTTCTCCGACAGGTAGTACACATTGTGGGTCCGCCTCACATGACGCGTAAGCGAGGCAGCATGCACGAATTTATCGCTACAGTAGATGCACGGTTTGGGGCCCGGATCGTACGTCAAATACAATACAACTAAGCGTTTCATTCACCAGACACTCACCTGTTTACAAACCGGACACGGCACATTCTCCGCCTTCCCTTTATGCTTCTCCGACAGGTAGTACACATTGTGGGTCCGCCTCACATGACGCGTAAGCGAGGCAGCATGCACGAATTTATCGCTGCAGTAGAGGCAAGCCTTGGGGCGCGGGTCGTGGGTCTCGCGGTGCCACTGTAACTTCGCCTTGGACTGGAACACCGCGCCGCATTGGCAGACGAAGTCGCGGACTTTGGGCTTCTTCTGAAAGTGATGGCGGTCCCTGGATAGAAAGGATTGTAGGTTAAAGTTTGCAGTAATGACTAAGGTAACATTTTGCGGTAATATTGCGACCAAATCAACCAAATCATTTATTTGCAAGCCATCGCGGTACAAACGTTGTTACAAAGGGGTTTGAAGATTTTAGTATAGAGAGTGACCCTAAAGTCAGCCGCCATTTTTTTTTCGAAATCGCGGCCTACGATGAAAGTTATATATTCGGATAGAGCACACTTATACAAATAAAAACTGTCATATTTCCTAAAGCGTCAGGTTTAGGAGATATTTCCAATTAAACTCACTTATTTCTTAAACAGATTTTCTCAATAACCTTAGATACCATAACGTTTATACTAACTTTCCATAGCATTTTGCGACTTAATTGAATTCCAAAACCCCCTAATACAGGATCCTTATTTTAGAATGTCATATTTTATTTTGGTAAGTACTTATCATTGCCATTTTTCGCAATTTGCAAGAAAACGTGTGAGGCATACTCAACACCAAATAAAATAAAAAAATTTAGAAATCCGTAGCTGCTTGATTAACTTAAAAAAACCAATTTCATGAGAGCAATTGTTGATTTCATCTTTTAATATCTCTAAAACCTGACGCTTTAAGGTATTATGTCATATGATATTTTGGCTAGTATGAGTGTCCTCTATTCAAATATATAACTTTCATCGTGTGCCGCGACTTTTAAAATAAATTGACATGGCGGCCGAATTTAAGGCCAAAATCTTCAAACCCCTTTATACATGAACACGTGTTGATTAAAGGGCGGCCACCTGCTGAGGGTATGTTTCTGACAGGTTCCTTTTAAGTCTATTAAATAAATTCTAACAAGTAGGATATCCGAAAATAAGCTTTATTTACTTGCAATAGAGAACTGACATGACTTGTCAGGGACGCATTCTCTCACCAGGCGAGATGGAAATTAGAAATTATTTTGGGTGTTTAGCAAAAAAACTTTATAAAAAGGATCCATCCATTTCGGAATGAATCCAACTCGGATGGCCAACATTCAGACAGCTTCCTAAAATCTTCGTGTTCAACTTACCTCAGTGGCTCAAGACGATCAGTGACGAAGTCTATGACAAATGTGTGTTGCTAGTGATGACTTACGACAGTGAAAAGAGGTTGCTACCTATAGGTCTCAAAAGACTCAAGGTCACCCAGCGCGTAATGAAGAGAGCTATAATAATCGGCGTTTCACTGCGTGATCGAATCAGAAAACTCGGGACAATCTGGTGCGCGGTCGCGGGAAGCCGCTGGATGCGGGAAGCGCAGGACCGATCGTCGTGGAGATCCTTGGGGGAGGCCTATACCCAGTGTCATGTGGCTGAGATGATAATTATGAGTATAAGTAGCCATCTGTGCTGCAGCATGTTGGAGTAGCGGCGGAAGGTGTCGTGTTGTGTTGCTCCTTCAGTTTCTGCTTCGTGATGAGCCGCTTCTGGCCCATGTGGCACCTGTCACAATGTCGGTCGCTCACCGGTGCTGCAGCATGTTGGAGTAGCGGCGGAAGGTGTCATGTTGTGTTGCTCCATCAGCTTCTGCTTCGTGATGAGCCGCTTCTGGCCCACGTGGCACCTGTCACAATATCGGTCGCTCACCGGTGCTGCAGCATGTTGGAGTAGCGGCGGAAGGTGTCATGTTGTGTTGCTCCATCAGCTTCTGCTTCGTGATGAGCCGCTTCTGGCCCACGTGGCACCTGTCACAATGTCGGTCGCTCACCGGTGCTGCAGCATGTTGGAGTAGCGGCGGAAGGTGTCATGTTGTGTTGCTCCATCAGCTTCTGCTTCGTGATGAGCCGCTTCTGGCCCACGTGGCACCTGTCACAATGTCGGTCGCTCACCGGTGCTGCAGCATGTTGGAGTAGCGGCGGAAGGTGTCATGTTGTGTTGCTCCATCAGCTTCTGCTTCGTGATGAGCCGCTTCTGGCCCACGTGGCACCTGTCACAATGTCGGTCGCTCACCGGTGCTGCAGCATGTTGGAGTAGCGGCGGAAGGTGTCATGTTGTGTTGCTCCATCAGCTTCTGCTTCGTGATGAGCCGCTTCTGGCCCACGTGGCACCTGTCACAATGTCGGTCGCTCACCGGTGCTGCAGCATGTTGGAGTAGCGGTGGAAGGTGTCATGTTGTGTTGCTCCATCAGCTTCTGCTTCGTGATGAGCCGCTTCTGGCCCACGTGACACCTGTCACAATGTCGGTCGCTCACCGGTGCTGCAGCATGTTGGAGTAGCGGCGGAAGGTGTCATGTTGTGTTGCTCCATCAGCTTCTGCTTCGTGATGAGCCGCTTCTGGCCCACGTGGCACCTGTCACAATGTCGGTCGCTCACCGGTGCTGCAGCATGTTGGAGTAGCGGCGGAAGGTGTCATGTTGTGTTGCTCCATCAGCTTCTGCTTCGTGATGAGCCGCTTCTGGCCCACGTGGCACCTGTCACAATGTCGGTCGCTCACCGGTGCTGCAGCATGTTGGAGTAGCGGCGGAAGGTGTCGTCGCAGATGGTGCACTTGACTGGCGCGCGTCCGGTGTGCGTGTTGTGGTGCTCCATCAGCTTCTGCTTCGTGATGAACCGCTTCTCGCACACGTCGCATCTGTTAGAAAACACCACGGTTTAGGTGTCGGCGACGATGAAGATTGACGACGACAACACATGACTTTCTCCATAGATGTTGTATGGCAAAGCAAACTGTTTTATTTGACTTTAAAGTCTATCGGGATATTTGAACTTTATTGACATTTGAATAACGCTGCTGTTAGCTGTTAATTAGCGTATACTTTTTCCTGCCTCTAATAAGTGGAGGTCACTTCCAGTTACTAAATAAACTCAATTTACTTCGACACAACTAACAAAAAACTTTTGATTCCATTTCTTCCCATTTACACTAATTTATTCACTAATTCAATTTCCTTAATTTAATAAAAAAAACTACACTTTTTCCGGCATAAAGGACAATTCTTTTAAAAAATTGATCTTGAATCAACAATGCTGTCACCTAACAGTGTATAAGTTTTTATTAACACATATTATTATTATTAAGACACGAGATACGATACGATTCTATTGACTGACTTGAAATTCTTGATTCCGAGATGCGTCTTGATGTGGAGCTGCAGGTTAGCGCGCCGGAAGAAGCACTTGCCGCAAGTGAGGCACTCCAGGGGGTGGATCTTCAGGTGGGCGTGGAACGCTACCTCGGTCAGCTGGTCCTCCTGGGGAAACAGATGCTTGTATATGTGTAGCTAAATAATTAAATAGATTTTGTTTTAAAATCCTAGGGATATTGCGAAAACACTGATAATTAGACAATCGTGTTGTCATTTCTCAATCCTATTGAAAAAAGAAAAGGTTTTTGCGAAAAAACGGATTGCCTTAGTAAGATTGCGAAAAGAATCGCTGGCTATTATGAAATAAGAACACTGATTGTCTGGTCGGAACGTCCAAAACAACATCTTCTCTGATTGGTTGACCACTTGACGTTTCAAATGTCAATCCATTCTCTCATGTGTGGTAAACTTTCTGTGAACCAATCAGAATAAGAGTTAGCAAGCAATCAAAAAGTAAGCCAATGAGAGAATATCCAAAGTAACTAAAGCAACCCGTATTTTTGCAAAAACCCTTTCTTTTTTCAGTAAGATCGAGAAATTTCAACACCATTGTCTAATTATCTGTGATTTCGCAATATCCCTAAGTTTTTGACAAAAAAAAACCATTTATCAAATCATCCTACGACATATTATTATATAAATTGTTAAACAATTTTATCTTCTACTATACTTAAGCGCGTGCTACGCATGTGTGCAATCCGTCGAAAAAGTTTTTCTGACCTTTGACCTTAATAAGGTCAATTTAAAAAAAATATTATATTTTTCCGGCCGTCTACATTTTATTTTTTTATTTTTGAAGCTATTAGTGAAGGCTGTAGGTGTTATACTCATGGCGCTGGAGGGAACATTAGAATGGATGACATTTTTTCATTTGTAATTTCAAATAGCTATTTCATTCATTTCCGTGCTTTTTGATGTCTTTTGTTTTATGTACTTATCAGAAAAACATGGCAAATCATCAAATTGTGAATGTGTCTGGTCACAGATATAATAATGAAAATTATCATTGCATTGCCTACGGAACTAAATATCTAAAGAAAAACTCGGTAATTTCGATTGTTCCGATTGTTCCGATATTTTTCCATGCATTATTAAATTGTTGTCATTTATTAGTTTTATAATTTATAATTTCTTTTTTATTTAACGTCACAGTAGGCACAGTAGGAGTATAAATTAGAGTATGTCCCTCGGGGATAAAGTGTCTTAGCCTTCGGCATTCTTACCATAATTCCCTCGCTTCGCTTGGGAATTACAAAATTCTTCATTTCTCTCAGGATTCAATATGCTGCCCGTGACATAAGACACTGCATTATTCCCATAGTGCATAATCTACTGATATTAAAATATTTACACTTTACAACTAGTCTCCATATCTGAGCGATTTATATTTCTACTAAACAAATTGTTACAGTTTTAAGTAAATAAAATATTACTTATATTATGAAAAAGAAAAATTTGTACGTTTGTAACAAATAAACTCGAAACTACTGCACGGATTTGGACGAAAATTAGCAATAGCTGGATTGAACCGTAAGATACTATTTATGCCGATATTCTTACGGGAACGAGAAACACGGTGGTGAAACCGCGAGCCGCCGCTAGTTTGACATATTATATCAGGCAGATAAATTATCTAGAACTATTATTTTTCTATTTAAAATGTATCACAAGTATAAAAATAGCATTGAAAAATGCAAAAATCCAAAAATGATGGTGGCGAACCGGCCCTAAATATCATATTATAACATACAAGCTCGGGTAACTAAAGCTGGCACGTTCAACACATTTACACATTGTGTCTGTGAATAAGGGCGGCGTGACGTTGCACTGCGTCGTCAAGAATACTCTGTCTGACTCTCGCGCGCGGTCAGACTTATGAGTATGAAGGAGACAGTTATTGATTTGCTTCTGCTACTATAGAGTCAACTGTATCTTTCTATTCGTTTTTAGAAATTGCATTCGTATGAGTACTGATAACGCGCCAGCCTTCTTTAATCGATCTATAAATACCTTGCAAGTAGGACACACGTAGTCGCGTCGCCGTCTCGGCTTGTGCTCCTGCTTGATGATCCGCTCTAACTTGGGCTTGGCCTCGATCGCGTCGAACACCTGCAGGACCGTCGTGGCGATCGCCTCCTTCGAGTCTATGGGCAATAGGCTCGCGGCCGCTGGTCAAAAAGTTATTATGTCAAATATTAGTCTGGTATTGTGAAACTCAAAATGTTCAAGATAACTAGATATCTACAATAATTTAATATTTTTTAATTAGTCATAATTAGATTTTAGTTTAGTTAATTACTGTGTATACTATTCTATTTAATGCATGCCGTGGCAGCCTCTCAGTAGGGCAACACTATGTCTTGATTAAGGTGAACTGTGTGTGTTTTTAAGCCAAGTTTTTTGTGTATGCCTTGTTGGTTGTCCATAAATAAATGAAAAAAAATATATATAGAATTGAAAACCTAGCAAGATAAAATAAATAAAAAACTATAAGATAGGTAGATGATAGATCTATTTTATACTGGCCTGCACCCCGACCGCCTAACGGTATAGCAAGTGCTATCGCTATAGCTATTGATTTTTCAAACCACCTACAAGGGCTCTCGCTGACGTTATCACTTTCATACTAAAAATGCAATCTATATACTAAATTCAGGTTCGCAAAATTTGTGACGACTCGATAGGGACTTTGGCGCGTAGTACGCGGCCGAGTAAGGTATCAAATTAAAGGTACTCGAGTCTATTTGTTCCGAAAACTATAAAATATACAAAATGTTAAACGTGATGATCACAAACTGCAATTAAAGATTTTCGCATAATTTGGAATTTTTCGTCGATCGACGAACCCGTGTATCGGGTTGTAACCGCCCTAGTAGTGAATGTAATAGATGAATAGAAATATGTAGGAATTAGACCAAAACCCTATCATTGAAGGGTTTTATGAGTTTGATGTTTGATAGCTATAGCGATAGCACACGCTATACCGTTAGGCGGTCGGGCCGCAGATCGATGTCGCAGTTTTACTAATCCTATCTACTGAACCAGGCAGTTTCCCAAGTGGGTTGAACATTCTTAAATGATAAAACTTGTGTCCGATTTTGAACCTTTATTATTTTGATCCATAACACAAGTGTTAAACATACCTTTGTCGGAATCTGATTAATTTTAATATTGGTCCTCCGAGCCGGATATAAGTGAATCAAATTTGTTAAGGTAAGGTAATTATCTACTGAACCAGGCAGTTTCCCAAGTGGGTTGAACATTCTTAAATGATAAAACTTGTGTCCGATTTTGAACCTTTATTATTTTGATCCAAAACACAAGTGTTTAACAAACCTTTGTCGGAATCTGATTAATTTTAATATTGGTCCTCCGAGCCGGATATAGGTGAATCGAATTTGTTAAGTTAAGGTCATTTACCTTGTAGTACAGTTTCGTCTGGTTTCTCCTCCTTCTTGATGGCACGTGCTGTGAGCATGCGGCTATAGCTCTTGTCCGTAGAGTCATTTAACCCATGCACAGAAGTCCTGTGCGCTCGGAGATCTTTAGCCGAAGAAAACTTAGCACCACATTGCGCACACACGCTACCGCGCATTTTCGGA
Source organism: Chrysoteuchia culmella (assembly GCA_910589605.1). Taxonomy (NCBI): domain Eukaryota; kingdom Metazoa; phylum Arthropoda; class Insecta; order Lepidoptera; family Crambidae; genus Chrysoteuchia; species Chrysoteuchia culmella. The sequence continues at coordinate 20,008,126 of OU342654.1, read as the reverse complement.
AATAATTCTTCTTCCCTAAACAAATATAAAGTGTTTGCCTGTACTTTAAATGGATTTTAATTGTTAACCATATATAGTGATACTGAAATATAAACTTACAAATTATCTCTCTTTTCATTGGAATCCATTTCAGAGCCATCAGACACCCAACTCTCGCGCGCTATCAAATCATAAGGTTCAGCTGCCGGTACGTCGGGATATATCTGAAAAGGTATTTGATGAATATAACTCCCACATTCTCTTAAGAGTAAAACTCATCTTTTCCTCAATAGCAGACAATATAGCGATTTAAAAACGAAATCGTCTATAACGTAACCGTGCACCGCGCCATGCTTTACAATAGACACATTTGTTCCTTACCCCGCTCCAAGGCGACTCCATGTCACCGTTGCTCTCCTGGCCGCTGAGCTCCCCGCGCGGCGGCATGCGCTCATCCGCACAGATGTTCAGAGGTGGCTCGCCTTCACTGCGCCCCTCGCTCAGCACATCCACCTTGCTGTCCCGATCCCCTCCTAACTGCCCCGACCTACTCCCGAGCTCTGCATAATCAATCCCACTACTCTCAGCTATCTTATAACTCTCATGTATAAAATTAGGCAGAACAAATTCACTCTCCTTATGTGATGACTCACCCCAAATGTACATACCATCTTTTGGACCTTCCTTTGCGAATCCTGGCACTCTCTCTGAATCTAAAGTTACCCTTTCTGGAGTGAAATAGTCAGCATAGATATTATCCCCAAAGTAATTCTCATTCATCATACTAACAAACTGCTTGTTTTTGGATGCAGCTTCTAACTCCAATAGTTCTCTGTGATTTGATTCATCATCAAAATCTCCCGGCGCCATGTTACCATAAGTTATAACATTAATAGGGCGCAAACTTTCGATTGGCGTCACACTGCCGCGGTTAGATAGACTGTTTTCATTACTGAATCCTTCTTCAGTGCTAGTATTTGCCTCTTCTTTCACCTGCACAATGTCAACACTCGTTGTAAAGTAATCTTGTGCATTTGAACTAGATGAAGCCACAGGTTCAATGTCCATAGACTGCTCTTCAGTATCAGCATCAAAATCATGGTGAACTTCATTTTCTATTGTGATTTGTTCAACTGTTATGGTTTTCAAAGTGCTCAATTTTTCATGAATATCACTTTTTTCTATATTGTGTTTACTTATCGAGTAGTTTTCTGGAGATCTACATGATGATGATGAAGCCCTTGGCTCAGGGTCATTCTGACTGGAGCTAGTGGTAGCAAGAAATGGTTTGGCATTTTTGATCTGTAAGATTTTTTTATGCTTTTTTACGAAAATGTTATTTAACCTTAGTGTATTGGGTCTGTAGGGTTTCTGATGAACAGACTTGGTATCATAATTGGAACCTACACTTGTTTGTTGACTAACATTAAGTTTAGGGGTAATAGAAGTGTGGTCAATTGAATTTTCTCCATTTTCTGATAGTTCGCTACATGGTGATATCGATGGTTTCTCATTACATATTAAATCGGGGACTGGACAACTATCGGAAAATTCATTATCTATCTTATTATCTGCAATACTTGGTTTTGATTCCTTGTATGATGGTGGGTTCCCCACATTTTTGATCACAGAGAATGTATGAGACACTATACTATCATTACTGGCTATTGATGGTTGTGTACAGTCATCAGACATTAACTGATTGGTATCTATGTTATCATTATTATCATCCAAGTCAGGAAGGATCTTTTCTGGAGTGATAGGCCTTTCTACATATTCAGATTCATTTGGACCAGTCAGATCCATGACAATATTAACCATATTTTTGTTATGCTGTACTGGAACTTCCACTTTAATATTACTAAGAATCTTCAGCCCCTTGCTGGGTCCGGGTGTTTCACTTTTTTCCAGTTTATCTCTCTTATCCAATTTGCTGGCTTTCATAAGACTGACATCTGCTTGTGTGGTAATAGAACTAGAGCTTGCTGCAGCAGTTTCTGAAGAAGATGGAACAATGGGACCAACTTCAATAATCAATGTTTTGTTAGAATCATAGGCATTTGGTATTGACTTATCAACATGCACAGTTGTGCTGCTTGGCAAATGTGACAAGCTATTACTATACACTGAGGTGCATTGCTTGGGTAAAATTGGCTGTGGAGTAGTATACATACAAGATGCATTCCCCAGTTGATCAAGAACCATAACATTTTGATACATGGAAGTCCCTTGAGAAACATTAGTTACATTTTCATGGCTAAGTACTGAAGGCACACATGAAATAAACCTCTTACCATCAATATTATGAACCATTTCTCTATATATAATCTGAGAATTTTGTACTACTGTAGTACCAGGAGTAAAAGTACTACTCGCCATTTGGTTAAACTGATTTGTGGATAGTGGAGCTGCAACAACCTTATTATCTACCATTTGCGCACCCGGAATGGTGCTCGTCACTATCATGTTGTTCTGTACATTCTTTTGTACAAATGTCGGAGCTGCAGGGACCATCACATGCATCGGTTTCACACCCGGGGTGATGTACTGAACCCCACCAACATTAGTCTTCACAAGTATATTATTTGGTTTTGGTAACACTTTCACAATACTTTCGCTCCCTCTTCTGGGTACAGCAGGCAACAATGTAGGCTGTAGTTTAACACTGGAGCTCCCTGTTGGTAAGGTGTGGTGAGTAAAAACACTGCTAGTACTATCTATAGGGGCATATTCAGCACTTCGGGAGTATTTAATTTCCCTGTCTTCTTGTGCATCTTGGTAGTAAACATACTGTTGTTGATCAAATTCTGATAATGTCGGAGTGGTATATGTTTGCTGATTTTTATCAGTTTTTATTGAATAAGGTGTCCCAGAATAAGCAACAGAAGTAGATAAGTTGTTCTCAAAGTTGACATCTCCTATTCTAGTCTCAGGTGTAGCAGTACGTGAGTTAGAAAGAATCTGGCTTGATTTAGACATTCTACTTGGTGTTCTTCTCCAGTACCTGTCATTTTCATTACTGCGGTGTGAACCAGTCCACCGGTCATCTGTGGCTGGTGTACGAGACCTGCTTCTATATGAACGCTCTGAGTGCAGTGGCGTTGAAGTTCTACTTCCATAACTACTACCACTTTTGTTAGTAAGACTGCATAAAGCTTTGATAACCTGGTCTTTGGGATGTGTGTCTAAATGGGATTCCAAACTCATGCCATTGTGTAAATAAAGTGTGCATACAGGACACTGCACCAGCTGCTCCATATTTACAGCTTTTACTTTACAATTCTCGAGGAAATAATTGCTACGTCGCGATCAACGCAAGCGTCGCTGCTACTTCTATCTTTTCGATATAAATGCGCACTTAGTATGAGCCACGGATTTGCACTCCGCTCGTGACATGCATATCTTCTACTCATACGAAATACTTGCATCTACAACCGACAACAATACATAAATTCGTTGTAGGTCGTCTTCTTATCGATCTGTAAGATAAAATAAATATATTTAGCTATAGCACGTAATATCGACATTATTAGAACGCTACAAACACGTTTGTACGTCGAAACAGAGGACAAAAGAAACAAAACTATGAGATAAAGGCCATTGAGACAAAAAAGTACATAACGATTGTACAATGAAGAAATCATTGGCTTAAGTTTAAAAAAACACACATGTTATTACCATTATGAAATAAATGTCAGGGGTAGTCCATGTTATCATCTATATTATGAAAATCAACATAATCATGTTTATGATAAATCTAAAAATATTTCCAAATAGTCAGACATATTGCAGACGTCGTCTCGTTCACCACTACACAAAACGTCGATTCCGTTACACGGAATAAAACATCGATATACGTTTCGTGGCAAATCTCTATACGATTTTTACTAAAACATTTCAATCAATTTGAGCGTATTATGCGTAAAACGAATAATTCGTTCATAGACAAAATGTCAGAATCTATTTGTTTTTAATTGATATTAAACAAAGGCATCGGCATCTCATATAATACAATATTAAAATGTATTATATATCTATAGCTTAAAAAACATTTATAATTTTAGATCGCTGTTTTTAAATTCTCCAATAGTCGGGCGGGGACGCGGACGGTGAATGACTGACACATGCATGCAGTACCTAATGCATACATACTATTACTAAGCCAGGGCCAGCCAATGCCAAACATGGAGTAGAGTAGAGTTGAGTCGTTCCTGAATGAATCCTTGAACTAGTCCACTAGCAAGTATATCTCCTTGATTAGTTCATTCGGGTCCCAATTACTTCAGTACTTCATTTAGTTCACACTTCACTGAAGGAGAGTAAAGCGGACGGATAGATTACGAACACCGCATGCGGAAGCGAGATAGTTGCACAGCCCGCACTCAATTTGATGTCTCATGATTTAAAAGTGTTCATGAAAAAAACAACTTATTGCGCAACCATAAGGCTTGTTTTACTTGAATATTAATTTGACGAAATGACGCGATTGAACTTAATGACAAGGTAACGCAAATGGATTACTGAAGTACTGAGGCAAGTGAACTAGATGAACTAAATGAACTAGATGAGTGATATACTTCATCTAGTCCAATTGGACTATACCTTTTTTTGCACTTCAGTGAAGTATTTTGCGCATCTCTAGAGTAGAGCCAGTAGCTCTCTTAATCTTACCGTACCCGTATTTATTACAGAACATGATTCAAACAGTGATCTATACTTCGCAGACTTGAATACGTTAGCAAGGGACGCGCTTATACATCGCATGTAGTGACGTCCCTTTCTAACTGCTCTCAAGTACAGAACACTGCTCGAGAGTAATGTTCTGTCTGTAATACGGGCCTTATTGTCTAAGTTTTCTAAAGAATTATTGACGTAAACTCAAGAACAGGCAAGGAAGTGTGACTCTAAGGTTTTCGCTTATCCTATTTAAAAAAAATAGCTAGTCGGAATTGCGCACCGAGGGTTCCGTACCATCTTATATATATTTATATATATTTATAATATATATATATATATATATATATATATATATATATATATTTATATATATTCAATTTTTCATGATTTCTGAAAAAATATGCACATCGTGTTATTTTTCCTATAATCTTTACATAACCTTCTATTACATAAAATAATTCCAGATCTTTCTTCGGAAGTTACTATAAAACTATGCAGCCAAATAAAATATACTTAATGAAAATGTTCAAACAGCGCTTTTTTTATGATATCCCACATGCCGCCCCACATAGTTATTTCTCTCTTAGTTGCAAAACAGTAAGGCAAACGTCATCTAAAATTATTCCAAATTTCAAGTTATATATTCCAAATTTCATGTTATAGCATAGCAGTTCTTGAGATATCCAGCTGTGACAGACAGACAGACTGAGTCGCAGTATATGGGTTAATTTTACCAATTTGGACAGAACCCTAAAAACGTCCATGACAGCTTGTCACTTGTGTTTGTTTTGTCATCCATCCCATCTGTCAGTCAGTTCTAGGGATGGTGTTCCTTTTGGAAAAAGAACGATTTTTAAATCGGTTCGAATCGTGACCTAATTAATCGATCCACAAAAATATCGAGGCCAATAAGTAAACAATCAATTTTTTTTTAAGTTTTTGTTTGTAATGTAATATAAATCTATTTTATCTATTATAACAAGATACATATTATAATTTAACGATCTCTTATCAGTAAAATCAGGTAATTCCATGATGAATAATATTTTTATTACCATATCAAAACATCAGATCTGCCCCCCTAGCATGAACACCGCTATATCACGTGATATGATATAGCGCATCATGCTGTCTTGCTTACTCCGCTAAGATGTGAGCGGGACAGCAGCACGTTATCTAGTTATCTAGTCGATAAAAGCCGCTCATGCTAGGCCTACAGGTGTAAAACTAGACATTTATTTTTTAAATGTATTCTACAAAGTTAAGAGTAAAAAGGGTGAAATATCGATTCACTGAATCGATTCAGTACTACATTATAGATCTAAAAAATCTATATTTTTGGCTCAAAAATCGATTCTTCGATTAATCAATTTCAGATCTCCATCCCTAGTCAGTTGCTCAGCTTAGCTGTCACTGTCTGTCATCCATTATTGACCATTTCTCGACTCGTTTTCGAATAATTCGTCGACTCTAATAAAATAGTAGGCACTCTAACTGATAATTTGATAATTCTATCAATAAATAAAGATTTGCATCTATACGTAGTAAGAGTCAAATAAAAAGTGGGTTTGTTTATCAAAATGGCACTTATTGAGAAAATTAATTCAAAGGAATTCAGTCAAAAGGGTGGGTACAAAAATACATATATTTTGTCTAAAACGGGTGGTAAATACGTTGGTTTTGAAAACATCATATTCAAACAATATAATGATCCAAATATTTGGCAGATACCTAATGCTGATTGAGACCTTTGGTTTTTTTTAGAGATAATAGACCTTCTTCGTCAGTGGAGAGAAAACAATGAAAGAAGAAGCAATGAAATTATGAGTATTAATGCTTATTACGATCTCTACAATGTAAAAAATAGCAATGAAAGTAAGTATGTATTGTGTTTCATGGTGCTGTATATAGATTCAAATATATAGGTATTATGGGTTAACCCTTTATGGCATGACATAATAAAGCCTCTTTTATTTACATTATGTCCTGTATAAAGCTTTTTTTTTAACCCATCAGTTCAGGTCAGTAATTGATAGATATTTCATTATAATATTTTGTTGTCAGGACTTATGATAGATGAACAAATGATATTTGCCCATCTGGACGTGCATTTGTATGCTAGTGCTGAAATGGACATCATAGGCTTATCACAGATGTTCCCTGGTAGTATGCGTGTTATGAGGCTCAAGGCCATGGAGCTGGAAGCCCAGGAGAAGTAAGTCATGTAATAGTTACAAATATTTCTGAACATCACATTGTCCTGTCTGAGCTTTAAGAGATATTATATAGCTTTCTCATATTGAGAAAAAAGGGAGGTTCTGGTATCCTATGTTTTAATCCAGGCTGTCTACTATCTCTGTGCTGAATTTCATCCAACTCGATAAGTATTTTTAGTGTGAAAGATAATCAAACAAACAAACTGACATGCCTACTTTCGCATTTATAATATTGGTAGGATATTATTTTTTGCCATAGTCTGTTGTTTAAAATCACATTGATACAACTTAATATTGACCACAATCATCCAAATCCAGTTGCAGTATGGTAGGATAGTTACAGTATACTATGATAGGTTTTTGCACGGCACACATTTGCAGTATGCACAAGAGTGGGAGCTACTAGTTGAAAGTATGAAAAAAGCAAAATTAAAAGGGTTGAATAACCTAAGATGGTTAAACACGAATTACGTTTTTAACCATCTTGGGTTATTCAACAAAAGAAGACAAAAGTTAAAAAAACCCCTAACTTAATTATCCTTCGGGGGCTGCTATTAAAAATGAACTAGTTTTATAGTTATGTGAATAATTGGAGACATTTCATAATTTTCATCGCTATATTTATTTGTTTGTTGAGAATAGTGATGGCAGCCCCTGATGGATAATTAAGTCAAGGGTTTTTAAATTATTGTTTCCTTTTTCAATTACTTATATTTATTGACTGTCATGGGTTTTTTCAAATTTGCTTTTTATTTCAAACTTTTGACCTTGACTCATTCATTTTCGGCTGGTGAGAACGCCAGCTCGGTGTGGTGCCGTTCAGTGCATGCAAGGCTGGTCGATGAAGCCCTAAACGACACATGCCATACCATAACTGGCTGTCTCTAACCTATTCCAGTAGTAGAGCTGTACCCGTTAGCTAGCATTACCCTACCTGATGTCCGCAGAGCTGTGGTGACCTTGATTGAGTACTTTAAGAAACATGACCTGAGGCACCCCAATGCACAACAACCTTCCAGGTCCCCAGAGACTCAAAAGCCGGCGTAGTTTTATAAAAGAAGCGATGCCGATAGGTTGCAATGCTTCCCATGCTCGCACTAGGCTCTTGGAGGAAAAATACCAGGCATCACTCTTAAGTTTCCCCAAACTCGCAGAAATCTTACCACCGAGCCATAACCTCCCTTGGCTGATTTGGTGTTTGTCATTAAATAGACTCCGAATCCAAGCCAACCACCGAAAATGCGGTCCGTGTCGCGCAATGCTGGTCTCGCGGTGACCAACACGATAATAAATAAATAAAACCCATTACTGCGAACCGCATCAAAACCGGACTAGTAGTTTTGGTTTTGCGCAAACAAATGTTTAAGTACTGCAGCACCCCCTGGTGAGTTCTCACCGTAACACCTATCTAAGAACATGAACCAATCAAACCCGATTACATCACTGAAAACCACATCAAAATCGGACTAGTAGTTTTGGAGATAAATGGCAACGTTGGTTTGCTCAAGCAAACAACCTCTCACCCCAAACGTATATCCGTCTCCATGCCATCGCGGGTTAAAATCTGCTGTAGTCGCTGCAACCTAAAATATCTAATGTCACTCACCTCCTAATTACAGTATCTCGTTTAGCCTAGAGGCTCCCGGAATTCTAAATTCTTCCTGGTTTTAAGAGATTTTAAACTTACCTACTCAATATACACAGAACCAAGATAAGGTGTACATTAGCAAATATAATATTTACATTACACATAAGTCAATCGATTAAGTATGTACATATATTTGATAACTTGCTATAATAATTAAGTTATATTACAGGTATGATGACGCTCTCGAAATATTGGACCGAATCATAAAAGCAGATGAAACTAATGCTCCCGCACGGAAACGGCGCATCGCTGTGTTGAAAGCGCAAGGGCTGATACCAGAAGCGATAAAAGAGCTTGTGGATTATTTGAAAAAGTGAGTTTTCGAAGGTGACATTCTAACTTAGAATGAATTTCTCGTAAGTGTGAGATTCGTAGCTGAGAAAAGTTGTTTGATTTTTCTCTAAAATTTACTATTCCTTTATTCTGGGCCCAATTAACTTGGGGTGTAATGAAGCGAATTTTTAAGCGAAATTGTATAAAGTAAAATGTGTGTTAACTTTCAAATTAGACAAGGACTCAAGTCGCGCGCATTGACCAATGAGCTGCGAGTATTGTGTATTGTTCCTTAGAAGCTCACTACACTACTAACAAGCCGTCATTCATTTTGGTCTGTAGATTCATGGCAGACGTAGAGGGCTGGCAACAGTTGTGCGAGTTCTATCTGCAAGTGGGGGAGTTGTCGCGAGCCGCCTTCTGCTCCGAGGAGCTGCTGCTGCACCAGCCCCACAACAATCTTCACCACCAGCGCGCTGCTGATATTCGCTACACCATGGTAAATGTCTCTTTTTTTTAGCCTTCTGAACTGGAACTCCCATGCTGGATTAAAAGTGAAAGAAAAACATAGAATCGCTTCTATACTGTTCGGATAGATTTAAGTGCTTCACGAAGTTAAAATATACCGCCTCTGTGGTCTCGTGGTCCCAGAGGGGGTAAAAAAAGAAAGAAAGAAAAAGAAAGAAAAATTAATTTATTTAAGACAAATCAAATAACACGCCACAAAAACATACTTAAAAATAAAAACAAAGAAATTTGTCTCAAATCGGTCACGACTCAGCATAATGCGTGGTCTACGACCAGCGCTGATCTTCCGTCGTGACCGGTTTGACAATCCGATACGGAGACAAAAAATAAAAAAACACCAAGGTAAAAAACAAATAAAAACAAAATACTTAATTAGCTTAAAAGATTTTACACTATAAAAATACATAACTATGCTATAATTACAAGGACAGTTCACAACGAGAACAAAAACGACACAAACGTTTGGGACAGAAAACTAGGTAAGTAAACAATGACACTGTTTGGTTACAGAACACTTATGTCCTGTCTTAAAGTTTCCTGCATTCTTTGAGAATTAATGAGGAATAACTTGAGTTTGCCCCTAAAACTGTAAACACTTTGCAGGTCCCTAATTGGTGGAGGGATGTTATTCCAGCACTTGGATGCTGCGTAGCGGAAACTTCCTCGAAAGGCGGCAGATGAATGTCGATGGGTAGCTAGCTGGTGAGTACATTTTCGCATCCCATAAGGTTTGCGGCTTGAGAACCAAGACAGCTTACTGTATAAATAAATCGGCGTGCCATGCTTTACAATGCCAAACATCAGGCATGCCAAATGTAACTTCCGGCGGTGTTGCATCTTAAGCATAGCATGTTTATTTAGGTATGGTGTGACGTGAGCCCTTGGCGGAATATTGAAGCAAAAGCGAGCACAAGCATTCTGTACTCGTTGAATTAATTTTTTGGTTTTCCCAAGAAGACGTGGACCATAGACCGCGTCCATGTAATTCAGTTTTGACAAGACAAGAGATTCAGCTAGTTGGATACGAATTTTCTCACTTAGGTGGCGTCTAACTTTATATAACACTCTAAGTTTGTAAAAGCAGTTTCGGATACAATCCCCTATGTGATTCTCAAAACGTAAATGACAGTCCATCTTAAGTCCCAAATTACGTGCTTCAAATACTCTCTCAATCGGTTTATCATTTAATTGGACTGGCAAGGATGGATTTATTTTATCTAATTGGCATTTAGTCCCAAATATCATATATTTAGTTTTAGAGGGATTTAACAAAAGACAGTTTTTATTAGACCAATCGGCAATACTAGAGAGATCCTCGTTAATTTTAGCTATTGCTTGGTCAGCATCTTCAGGCTTAAAAGAAATAAAGATTTGTGTATCATCAGCATACAGATGGTATTTACAATGAGAGATGTGTGTTGATATATCAGCCGAGTACAAAATGAAGAGAATAGGCCCCAAAATGGAGCCCTGTGGTACCCCTCTATCTATAGCTACTTTTTCTGATTTCATTTCAGAACCATTACCGTGGCTGAGTCTGACGTACTGAAAACGATTGCTGAGGTAGCTATGAAACCACTGCACGGCACGACAGTCAAATCCGTAGTAACTTAGCTTCGACAAAAGGAGATTTGTATTTAAGGATTCAAAAGCCCTGGAAAAATCTAATAAAACCAAGATAGTGCACATACCCTGGTCCTGAGCAAGAAGTATGGCATCAGTTACATCGAGAAGGGCTGTAGTGGTACCGCGGCCTTTCCTAAATCCTGATTGTAGCTCTGGTAAAATGTTATTTCCCTCCAGATAGTCATGTAGTTGTGCCGCAACAGCTTTTTCTAGGATCTTAGAGAGACACGGTAGAATACTGATTGGCCTTAAGTCCTTTAGATCAACTGGGTTTGGAATCTTAGCCAGTGGAAGTACAATGGCCAGTTTCCATACATCGGGAAATGTCTGGGAGGTAATTGACAGGTTAATAATGTCCATGATAACATCTAGTGTGTATGGAAAAGTCTTAACGAGCATGTCCAGGCTAATCAAGTCGCATCCCACTGCCTTGGATTTCAAACTACGAATTATTTTGATCATTTGGTCCATACTAATAGGTTTTAAATAAAAGATTGAGTCTGAAAAACGATTGAATTCAAAAAATGTCAAAAGGGAAATAGTCACATCTGAGTTGCCAGGTATATTCATAAAATAATTATTAATAACATTGGGATCATTAAAACATAAAGGTAGGTCATTTTTATTCTGATGCAAGATTGTACTTTTAAGATTTTTCCAAAGTATTTTTGGGTTATGAATATTGGAATTAATGAAATATTGGAAATAAGCTGCCTTTTCATGAAATAGTGCTTGATTTACTGTCGACTTTAACATTTTGTAATACGTGTTAGTACTGTCGGGCCTATGAACGTGGTAGTCGGCCAAGGCCTTGTCGCGCAGTTTCATCATGAGTTTGACTGTATCAGTGATCCAAGGTGGGACATGGTCCTTGACTCTGACACTTTTCTCAGGAGCATGAGTATCAAACATGGCCACAATGCATTGATTAAAAATGTTCAACGAATCATTAACACAGTAGGCTTCTGAAATCAGGTCCCATCTTATACTTTGTAAATCCCTGATGAAACTATCTTCACATATGTTTTTGATGGGCCTGAATTTAACTATTTGGGGGACAGGTTTTTCATGCCTGATATTAAACTCGCAATTGATAAGACGGTGACCATGGATGCAACCAACGTGGTCTTGGGATATACTTTTTACGTTTAGATCAGAACACACAACGTCAATGAGAGTTTGGCTATTTGAAGTGAAGTGTGTGGGTTCAGAGACTAATTGATCAAGGTTGAAACAAGATGTAAAGGTATGAAATTTAATTGCACTTTGTTCATGGTCTTGTAACAAGTTGATGTTAAAATCACCAAGTAATATCAGGTGGTCGTAATGGGGGATTGAACTGATTGTATCCGAAAGAGCGTCAAAGAATAGGTCTATACTCATCCAGTGCGGACGGTAAGCAGTGCCAATAATAAGCTTCCTTCCGTTAAGGGTCAACGCCAACCACATCTGCTCCACTAATTTGTGCAATGGGTCTACCGGGTGAGGCCAGGTACGAACCCTCACGTCACGCCTTATATAAAAGCCGACGCCACCCCCTCTTTCGCGCCTATCGCGCGGCCGCGGGATGTGTCGTAACCGATACCCTGGCAGTGTGGGTGCACGGCCTTCCTCCCCTTCCCTTAACCAAGTTTCGTTGATGGCTAGTACATCCAAGTCGAGCCGAATGACTGTAGCTATAAAGTTGTCATGGTTAGTACCTAGAGAACCTGCATTGTACAAACCGATTTTTAGAAGCCTATTAACTATTGTCGTTTAATAAAATAACAAAACTTTGTAATAAATTAGCGGTCGTGTTAAATAGAGGTTTGTTTGTTTTGAAGTGCCTGTAACCACACATAAAGTCCATACAGAATTTAAAATAATTATAAAATAATAATATTGTGCTGATGTAATTTTTAAGAACTATCCCATTTGTCTTAATTAAAGGAAAAGATTTTACTGAGTTTAATGTATTAATTCTTTGTGTCATCATAATGTTGGAACTACTCATACTAGATTTAAATAGCAAAACTATACTATTTTCAGGCCGAATTACCACGCGCAACTGGGACAGTGCAAAAAACACGGTCGATATCAGCGTCCGACCGAAAGTAATGCAATTGTTTGCCATCTTCCTGCAGGGCACAGATCCGCCCGTTCTTCGTCCACGCGTGTCGCCAGCCGTGCTTGAGACGCTCCTCGCGGACGCGGTGGAATAAGCGGCGGTTGGTCGCCGTCAGCCGCTCATTGATGTAGATGCGCCGTGATGGGCCCGAAAGGCCGACGTCGGCCGTGGTGATACCGCGGCGCACGCGGGCGGCGCGCAGCACCTCGTCACGCAGCTCGCGGCGCGCCAGCCGCACTACCACGCGACGAGGGCGCGCCTCCGCACCGCCAGGTGGCGCTGTCGGGGCCCCGACGCGCTCGGCGAAGACGACGTCTCTCGGCTCCAGGGTCACCCCCAGTTTGGCGGCCAGTACGGTGACAGTGTGGACCGGACTAACACCCTTCTCTTCTGGCAGGTGTCCGATGTCCAAGTCGGATAGGAGCATCTCTTGGTCCCTGTTATTTATTTCCGACTTGAGACTCTCTACTGTTCGGCGCAGTTCTACAACTTCATCCGCCGCAGGTGGAGCTTCCGCCTGTCTTTGCTCTATCACCTCCAGTCGATGCCCGAAGTCATTCATACGCTCTTCCAAATTCAGCACTGTCGTGCGGAATTCCATCAGCATCTCCCGGAACTCCGACATGCTGGCGGAAAGCTCGCGCCGCATCATACTGATCTCTGACTCCCCGCTGGTCGGAGCAGGGGCGGTGAGAGTGTTGCTCGGAATTGGCGAGGGTGCGCTGCCACAAACGCTTTTGACGGGGGTGCAACTGTTATCGCCTTTCCTGACCTTCTTCTTACAGTCTGGGCATATCCAGTCCTTAGGAACAACAGTGGCATCCGACATTGCTACGCAAGCCTTGTGGTAAACGCTAGTGCAAGTGGTGCAGCTAGCAGCACCAGCCGGGGAGATGAACTTGCCACAAGCGGAACACTTTGCCATAGTGAGTGATTGCGGAAGAAATAAGAAGATTTAAAGAAAAATTAAATAAAAAAAGAAAGCTATGATAGCGACTAAGCAACTCGGTATATCGCAAATAGGATGACAATCACAGCGAGGCGAGGCGATAGGCGAACATTCGCAAAAGCCCAGTGTGGGTCAGGCTTTACATGCACTATTGTCACGCATCGGTTTCCGAACGTAATCTAAACTGTCACTTGACACTTTGAATGACAGACGGATGTCAAAGTCAGTCAGCTGATTACGGAAATGCGTAGGAGCTTCAAGTTTTGTGTCGCGTAATTGGGTGATTTAAAGACAAAAAATACCGTTAATTTGTGAGGTCACTACAATGCTACGGCAATCCAAAAGTGTCTTCAGGTTTTCTGGCCACAAAATGAAGTGCGATGCTCGACACGGAGTGTTAACTTGATGCGGCGGCTTGAGGTGCGAGGTTATGTACCGGATTTACTGCTTGTTGTGCACTTATATCGTTAAAAAACTATAATCTTTCTCGGAGACAACTTCTACAGTGTTTGTTTATTTGTGTCCAAACCGGAAGTACATATTGTATTCAGTTTGGTTAGTGGTAGGACTTGTTGTGAGTCCCCCTGGCTAGCTATCACCACCTTATCTAAGTCTGACGCCATAACAACGATGTGTTCAGCATTGTTGTGTTCTGGCAGTAAAAGATAAGCTAGGCGATTGCGTAAAGTCAATCGTATTCATTTGACAGTTCATAATTCAAATTCAATATCATTTATTCAGTCTAGGCTGTTACAAGAACCTTATGCACATAAGAAGCATCGTCGCCATCAGCCTGTGGACGTCCAGTGCTGGACATAGTCCTCTCCTAGCTCACGCCTATTGTGGCGTTCATAGGACGCTATTAGCCTACTGCTACCACGCTGGCCAGACAGGTTGGTAGAGGGTTTGTTTCAAGTTTTCCTTCTCTCGCACAGGTGTTTAATGCGTCGAGCCTTGACTCTTACGACATCCCAGGCATGTAAGGGAGTGGTGACACTTGTATTCTTAGGCCGTCACCACACGGCACGGCATAAGAAGCATATTGTATCATAATAAATGTCATTCCATACAATTTGCAGCCAATTGAATACGATATGAACTGCCAAATGAGTACGATTACCTTACGCAATAGCAGCCAAGAAACCCAGTTCCACAGGGATTGAGGAATCTGGAAGAGGCTCGCTTTCATCTTCAGCCTTATCAATACTTAACATCAGGTATGATGAAGGCTAAGAGCCTCGCGGTCGTTCATAAAAAAACACACTAACTTGCTCATATGAATAAACTAAATCAGTGCAGCAGCTTTTTGGCTATTACTTACTGTTGGTTTTCAATTCTAGGGTGGATTCGAAAATATGGAGTTGGCAAAATCATATTACTGTCAAGCATTGAAGTTAAACCCTAACAATTTGAGGGCTACTTTGGGCCTATTCCTGGTAAGTCTCATTAAAAAACATCAATAAAATATCTTTACTCAATATAATTTATTCATTACAATCTCTTATTACTTTTTATTTTTTCAACCAATTATCTAGACTAGTTTAATCAAGAATTTGTGTTATGGATACTAGATAACGGATAAACTTGTATACATTTTTTTGTAAATACATTCATATATTTTTTTTTATGATTTTGTAATTTTTGCATTTTTCAATGCTATTTTTATACTTATGGTAAATTTTAAATAGAAAATTTCCAAAGGTCCAAACTTTTCCAAGATTTCCAAACTTTTTTAGTGATTTCCAAAGGTCGCGGGTTCGATTCCCGCCTGAGAATTCACTTGTGGCCCAGTTAATTTTTTCCAATATTTTTCTATTAAAAATTTACCATAAGTACATTCATATTCTACATATTAAACACCCAGACCGAGACAAATAAACATGTTCATGCACTTAATTATTTGTTCTCTGGCGCAGAAGGCGGGTTTTGGGCCTGCGCCAAACAGGTTGACGAATTTCACAATATTCTACCATCCAATTAACTTTTTTAGTGATACTGATACTGATAAAACCAAATTACTCGAGAAAGCGCGAGTATTATTATGAGGATTATTTATGAGGTTACCAAATGTATGTGAAACGTCAAAAAAGTGTGCGTATTAGCGGCCGCTCGCGGTTTCACCCGCGTGGTTCCCGTTCCCGTGGGAATATCCGGATAGAAAGTATCCTATGTTCATAACCAGGCTATCTACTATCTGCGTACCAAACTTCATCCAAATCCGTTCAGTAGTTCGGAGCCAATTCAATGCAGACAAACAAACAATCAAATCTTTTCTCTTTATAATATTAGTTATCTAATCCATCCATCCATCATCAGCCTGTGGACGTCCACTGCTGGATATAAGCCTTTCTTAACTCACGCCTATTGTGGCGTTCATAGGAGGCTATTAGCCTACTACTACCACGCTGGCCAGACGGGTTGGTTCAAGTTTTCCTTCCTTCGCACAGGTGTTCAATGCGTCGAGCCTCTTAGTCGACTCTTGCGACATCCCAGGCATGTAAGGGAGTGGTGACACGTGTATTTTTAGGCCGTCACCACACGGTATTAGTAACTAGCAAGAATATAGTTTACTAAAGGCCGGGCGCGGTTTCACCCGCGTGGTTTCCGTTCCCGTGGGAATTTTGGGATCATTTATAGCCTATGTTACTACTTGGGGTCTAAGGATTCTCTATACCAAATTTCGTCAAAATCGGTCCAGTAGTTTTGAGTTTATTCGTTACATACAAAAATACAAATCTTTCCTCTTTATAATCTATATACTTAATTCAGGTTCGCAAAATTTGTGACGACTCGATAGGGACTTTGGCGCGTAGTACGCGGCCGAGTAAGGTATCAAATTAAAGGTACTCGAGTCTATTTGTTCCGAAAACTATAAAATATACAAAATGTTAAATGTGATGATCACAAACTGCAATTAAAGATGATTAATATTAAACAAGAAAATATACTAGAAAAAAGCAACTTGTCTCATGTCGCCCTGACGGGATTCGAACCCGCATCCTTGGGATTCCGGCCCAATGCACTAACCTGCATAACCTTCTCTCATTGATGAAACGACGGTGGCCAACACCGTAGAAAGGAATATACTAGAAAGATTCGACGTGTCCTCATAGGTCTCTGTAGCATAATTGGTTAGTGCATTGGGCCGGAATCCCAAGGATGCGGGTTCGAATCCCGTCAGGGCGACATGAGACAAGTTGCTTTTTTCTAGTATATTTTCTTGTTTAATATTAATCACATAAAAATAGCATTGTAAAATGCAAAATTAAAAAGTTATAATGCAATTAAAGATTTTCGCATAATTTGGAATTTTTCGTCGATCGACGAACCCGAGTATCGGGTTGTAACCGCCCTAGTATTAGTATAGATTTGGAATAACTCATTACCGTGTTAACAGACGACGACCAACCTCCTGGCCCACTACAAGTCGTCGAACGGCGCCAAACGCAAAGAAGTGTGGAAGCTCAACCAGTGGGCTGCGGCGCGCGCCGCCGGGCCCGCCAGCCTCGCCAGTGTCATGCTCAACCTCGCCATCACTGAGTAAACTACTCAGTTTATAGCTAGCGGCCGCTCGGGGTTTCACCCACGTGGTTCCCGTTCCCGTGGAAATATCGGGATAGAATGTATCCTATGTTCATAACCAGGATATCTACTATCTGTGTACCAAATTATATCCAAAATGTAAAGAGGAATCAAAACTGCGATCGTATGGGAAATGTTTGCGATGCGATGCCGAAGGGGTATAGGTAAAGTTGGCGTCATTTTCAACTTTCTACTAAAATTTTAAATTTTAATAAAACATATTAAAACAGTAATTAAAAAAATTGTGGCCGCTGAAAAAAAAAGATGCCACAAAATTCATTATATTACTATACTAGTGGCCGCTCGGGGTTTCACCCGCGTGGTTCCCGTTCCCGTGGAAATATCGGGATAGAATGTATCCTATGTTCATAACCTGGCTATCTACTAACTGTGTACCAAATTTCATACAAATCCGTTCAGTAGTTTCGGAGCCTATTCAATGCAAACAAACAATCAAATATTTCCGCTTTATAATATTAGTATAGATTCCAATAACACAACTTATGTACGGTCAACAGCACGTACGGCTTTACATTTGAATAAAAAAAAGTGTATAGCCGTAGCTGATGTCGACTGTACAATCGCGGAAATCCCCGGTATTACCTACACTTGACGAATTATTCTCACTAGTCCGATCCATCAGTTTCATCTGATTTTTTTTAGCATTTATTTCTTGATAATTTGACGGTTGAACTAGTGAGAATTAACATGTCTCACTAGTCTACTGCATTTAATTTGGAATGAAACAAAACTAAATTACATAAGATACAAAATGTTTATTTATTGATAATCATTTATATTACAAAAAACAATCTTTTTGAGGGTAGATGTTTCGCGAAGTAGATGATATTTGATTGATTTGTTCAAATGATTTTCAATGAATATCCATTTTTTTATTTGTTATTTTGTTGTATGTTTGTTTCCAAATTAAATGCAGTTGAACTAGTGAGACATTTTTAATTCTCACATTTTATTCTCACTAGTTCGACGGTCGAACTGATGATGAATCAAACCAGTGATAATAATCCCACTTGACGCGCAAAATCCCTGCAAAATTTCTCCTGAAATTGGTGGCCGACCAGAAACTGCCGCGACTGAACCTATGACCCTACAGAGGTCATTTCATACATATTTTAAGTCGTTGAGTGTAGGGAAAGACTCGATTTACATTGTCGCAGACTGGAATGGAAATGAGTTTTTAAACGGAATTGTTTATTCATACTATAGTGAGTTTTATGTAATTCCACACGAACAATTTCGTTTTTGGTTTCAATAATTCGCTTCCATTCCATTCCGCGGCAATGTAAATTTAGCATAATACTTTGGTATCCATTTTTTTTTATTTAATTAAAAGAAACATACAGTTCTTATAACACAGATAGAATTATTATAACTATAAGTAATTCATTAGCCAAAATAGTTTCCAATGATGATAATTACATAGCGAAGTATGTAATAATTTTTTTTTAAAAGATAACAGTAAAAGAAAAGTAAAAAAAAAACCTAAATAATGGATGCCATTTCAACAACTAAAGTTAAGGAATTATGTAAGTAAAGCGGTATAATAGTATAAAAAATTTGGCTGAAGCAGATAACACTTTGTGATTTTTACAATTTCTAAATAAATAATTGTATTTCTCTTGATTCAAATGAGATGTAGTAAACTCTTAATATTTAAGGAATCCTGTAAGTATTGGTTATTGGTGTCAAAAAGTTCTATATTATATTTATGTAGTTAAATGAATTTCGGTTATAGACTATTCATTTTATATTTCTTATATTATTGCGTTACTTACGTATTTAAAATCATATTGTTAAGTTGTATGATGCATTTTATATCCAAATGTACAGCTCGTATAGATCAGTAAATATATTAACTATAAAAGATGTTATAAAATGTAAAGAGGAATCAAAACTGCGATGCGTTTTGCTGCGATCATGTGGGAAGTGTTTGCGATGCGATGCCAAAGGGATATGGGTAAAGTTGGCGTCATTTTCAAGTTTCTACTAAAATTTTAAATTTTAAAAGAACATATTAAAACAGTAATAAAAAAAAAAGTGGCCGCTGAAAAAAAATTATGCCACTATAATTCATTACATTACTATACTAGCGGCCGCTCGAGGTATCACCCGCGTGGTTCCCGTTCCTGTGGGAATATCGGGATAAAAGTATCCTATGTTCATAACCAGGTTATTTACTATCTGTGTACCAAATTTCATGCAAATCCGTTCAGTAGTTTCGGAGCCTATTCAATGCAAGCAATTAAGTTCTTTCCTCTTTATAATCTTAGTATAATTCATTATAGTGAATACAAAGTTATCCAAATCCCTTTGTGTGTGGGAGCCCTATAGCATGATTAGTCATGTCCGAAAACAGAGTTAGAAACAAAATAAATTAGAATAATTTTTTTTTTTTTCCTAGTGCTAGTATTAATGCGTTTCAGTTCTTCATCAACTGGCGAGTGTCAATCCGCGAGTGCGCGCGAGTGAACACCTTCCGGCTTATTTGTGTGCAGAGCTACGGTTTTATTTGACTGTACTAGAGTGCGCGAGTTGACGACAAAATAATTGTTAAAAACGAAGGCAAACTCGCGCACTCGTGAGTTTCACACTCACCAGTTAACGAATAACTCCAAAATGTTGGCATCCTCTTTTTGTTTTATCTTAGTCTTAATTTATTTAAATGTAATAAACACAATTTTATGTTTTAACTTAATGTTTTATTTTACTGTTTTAAAGCATGATTGACCTTCGTCAAGACGGCGGGATCCAATCTGGTTTTTTATAAATATATCGTAACTAGGATATAGTTCCATTTTGGACCTATTAAATGCCGATGTTAAAAAAATCTGCCGTCAATAGTTTTAAAGATATTCAGCATAGCAGGTGGTCCCACCATCTTGACGGCAAGATGGCGGGACCACCTGGCCTGCTCGTACGAAGTGAGTCAAACAAGTAAAAAGAAAAAAAAAGTGAGTAAAGACAAACAAAATACAATGATTTGACAGGGGCTTTTGTTTTGTTTTCTATTGCCAAAAATACCGAACAAGTAAAAAAACAAAGAATTTATTTAAAATACCTATTGATTGAAATTTATAGGTTATCATTTTTAATAAGACGTGCGCTGTTGACGGCGCTGTGTGTGACGCGTGCCCTTGATGAACAAAAAGGGCACAGTGTGAACGTAACTACTACAAATACTAATTTGGACGGGCAGGGATGATTTTACCACGGGCCCCGGATGCTATAGTTACGCATAGGGAGGTAGTATTATTGGCTGACTTGATTATAAAGACAAAAGCAATTTTTATAAAATATATATATTTACAATAAATCACTGACTACTGTCAAGTAACGCCATTCTTTGCTTTATAAAACGCGGCTCTCGCTATCTCCTCGGCTCGTCTTTCTTTCTTTTCTCGACGTGTCATCTCGCCTAGCGCGAAATATTTTTCTCTGCAACAAATAAAAGATAATGTCGCATTTCATAAAACCGTAACCTACTACAAATCACTACTCCCTATTCCCAGTTTCCCCCGAAAATAGCATATATCTTTGAGTAAAAACACAGATCAATCTCAACAGAAAAATGGCAAGTGAGACGAGAAAGCGGCTGCTTGGAGGCAGCTCTCACTAAGGGCCGATTTCAATGTCACCTTATCTTATGACTTAATTCAAGATAAGTCGATATTGAAATTCCGGCCCTAAGACTCGCAGCTCACGCTAAGATTAATCAGTGAGTGAGGGAGGGAATTTCATGTGTGACTCACCTAAAGTGAAGTGTCCCCAAATTAGCATCCGTGGGTCTATCTTCAGAGTCCGGGCACTTCTCGTACGTGAGCAGGCGTCTCGGCACGACAGGCGGGAAAGCGGCTGTTCTTACATAGACACATCCCTAAATCACAGTATCTCACCTGAAGCTATGCTTCTACGGGCCTATTTCTTTCCTTCCAGAGTCAGATCCAGCTCTGAACCAGTCTGTTCTGGAGTTATGTGCGCCCAAGTTAGCGTCTATGGGTCTATCTTCAGTCTCCAGGCACTTCTCGCGGACGACAAGTGTGCCATGACAGCGAATTCCAGAGCGACAGTCACAGTCAGATGCACTCCTCACCGGGTCTGTTTAACCTAAAGTTGTCGCCAAGTTAGCGTATACGGACCTATCTTCGGCACTTCTCGTACGTCAGCAGGCGTTGGCACGAGAAGCGGGATAGTGGCTGCTCGCATTCAGACTAATCCCTCTATCAATATCTCACCTGAAGTTATGCGTCCCCGAGTTAGCGTCTACGGGTCTATCTTCCGAGTCCGGGCACTTCTCGTACGTCAGCAGGCGTTGGCACGAGAAGCGGGATAGTGGCTGCTCGCACTCAGACTAATACCTCTATCAGTATCTCACCTGAAGTTATGCGTCCCCGAGTTAGCGTCTACGGGTCTATCTTCCGAGTCCGGGCACTTCTCGTACGTCAGCAGGCGTTGGCACGAGAAGCGGGATAGTGGCTGCTCGCACTCAGACTAATACCTCTATCAGTATCTCACCTGAAGTTATGCGTCCCCGAGTTAGCGTCTACGGGTCTATCTTCCGAGTCCGGGCACTTCTCGTACGTCAGCAGGCGTTGGCACGAGAAGCGGGATAGTGGCTGCTCGCACTCAGACTAATACCTCTATCAGTATCTCACCTGAAGTTATGCGTTCCCGAGTTAGCGTCTACGGGTCTATCTTCCGAGTCCGGGCACTTCTCGTACGTGAGCAGGCGTCGGCACGTGAGGCGGGATAACGGCTGCTCGGACGCCGCTATCAGCCGCAGCCGCGGGTGAGATGGTAGCTGCTCGAGGTCGAACTCATCCCTGAAGAAAAGTAACAGGTTATTATTGTTGTTGGCAGAAGGGAAGACTGGCTGGTACTGGATACCAATACCAAGTGATATGCGTGTAAGAACGCTTAAACAACTTTTAGTTGAACATGAAGAAGTGAACAAAAACTACTTACAATCAGTCTGTCATAAATTTTACTTAAATATGAAGAAAATTAAGTAGTCTTTCAAAAATTAAAACCCATTCAAGATCATTAAAACTACCGCCACCATTACATCAACAAGTCAATTACCTAACCATAGGATACCAACAGACCAGCCGCTTCCCATTCTTGAGATGGGTGGCCGCGAACTCCAGCAGGTCCCCATAGAGTTGGGGCAGCCCGTACTCCACCTTGGCCGGAATGTGGTTCACCAGGTGCTCGTCTGCCAACGTGTAGTTGTCCCGCTCTATGCCTATTTTCTCTGTTGGCTCGCGGACCCCGTACGGTGCTGTGGACATAACAAAAATACCATTAGAGAGCCTACGTAGAAAAGGTACTTTTTTTAAATTTTTGATTTTTTGCATTATTCAATGCAATAATTTTTATACTTATGACAATTTTTAAATGTTTTTTTTTGGAAAAAATCAACTTGGTCAACGGCATATTCTCCGATGGAAATCGAACCCACATCTTTGGGAATCCGGCTAACCGGCTAATAATGGGAATATGCTCTAACCGCTGAGTTACCGAGACTTGCGACGGACCATCGTCGAAATTCTCCGATACTTTATATTTTAATAAGCTGTAGGCCAGCATTGTCACATCAATGCTAGGAATGTATTTGCATTCGAAAGATTTTTTTTTTCAGATGTTTAACGATCGGTTAAGGTGCAACAGCCTATAATTTATGATAAATGAATTTTTGCCTTTTTCAATGCTATTTTTATACCTATGATAAATTTTAAACAGAAAAAGATTGGAAAATATCAACACGGCCAAACAATCAATAACAAACATCTGAAAAGATGTTTCTTATGCAAGGATATTCCTAGAATTGATGTGACAATGCTGTAGCGTATTAAAAGTATTGGAGAATTTTGATGGTGGTGCGCAAGTCTCGGTAGCTCAGCGGTTAGAGCAGTGGGCCGGATTTCCAAAGGTCGTGGGTTCGATTCCTATCTGAGAATACACTTGTGGTCGAGTTGTTTTTTTTTCAATATATTTCTATTTAAAATGTATCATAAGTATAAATTAAAAAGGCACACATATGGTCAGTCAGTGATGGATGATAACTACATTAATAAAGCATACATACGGTCAGTGAGGATAGCGTCGAACTGCAGCCCCGCTCTCCACAGGGGCCGCGAGAAGGCGCTCACCACCGCGTCCAGGTAGCGCGACTCTGTCTAACTTTACAATAACAAGGCACATATACGGTCAGTGATGGATGATAGCTCCATCAACAAGGCATACATACGGTCAGTGAGGATCGCGTCGAACTGCAGCCCCGCCCTTCACAGGGGCCGCGAGAAGTCGCTCACCACCGCGTCCAGGTAGGTAACAAGGCACACATACGGTCAGTGATGGATGATAGCTATATCAACGAGGCATACATACGGTCAGTGAGGATAGCGTCGAACTGCAGCCCCGCCCTCCACAGGGGCCGCGAGAAGTCGCTCACCACCGCGTCCAGGTAGCGCGACTCCGTACTGTACTGTCGCATGTTGCCGCGTATGCTCTCTTCTTTGGCACGCACCTGGGAAATGCGGGTTGAAGTCAGGGCTTGTTTAACCGGTTAATATTCAAACCTAAGCAGCAGCGAGTAGTACTTTTTTAAGGTTCGTCTTTACCCGATAAAAAAAACCGGTTTCTCGAAATAACAAGTAGAAAAGGGTTTTTAGAGGTTTTTTCTTATCTTTATAAATACCTGAACACAACGGGACAGCGCGAGCGTGCGAGTGGCAAAGCGAATAGCGACCTTCCAAGCGTAGACATAAGCTCGCTATTCGCCTGAAATTCTGCTCTCCCAAAGTGAGCGCGCGAGTGGTAAAGCGACTAGCGAACTTATGTCTACACAAAGGGAGGTCGCTATTCGCCTGATCGCCTCGCCAGTAGCAGGTATATTTCGCGGTTTTTAAAGCGCTCTCAACCCGAACAGTTAGAAGCGGTTTTTGTAAAAACCTTAATCAATAACCTCTATTAACCGGGATTTTTAAACCGGTTCCAAGCCCTTGTTGAAGTATGTAACTCACGTCTTAACGTGGTGTGCGTTAAATCAATTTGTCTATTACTCACACATGTAATACCTATATAGAAAATTCGAAATACATTATAATAATCTGATTGTTAGCGTAGATAGTTAGGCTATTGAATGAAAAAATGCTGGCCAACAGGGTAGAAAGGTAAATATACTAGAATTCGTTGTGTTCTCATAAGTCTCGGTAGCTCAATGTTTAAAGCAGTGGGTCAGATACCCAAAGGTTTCGGATTTGAATCTCATTTGAGTGATATACGACAAGTTGATTTTTCTAGTACTTATATTTTGTTGTCAATTAATCACATAAAAAAATTTTGAATATCTTAGCCACCAAAGTAGATATTTGCATAACTAGTAAGCACATAAACAAAAAGTAAACACAATAAAGAGGCTGTATTGACATACATTGCGGTTACCTTTTGTCCCACACGCGTGGGCCGCGTTCGAGCATGTAGCATCATGAAATCAATGTCGGATCCCCAGACGTAACCTAGAAAACAGGTAAAACTCATATAAAATAAGAAATTTTAAAGCTTTCTTTCTAAATTATTCTGCCATGCGATTTTGTAACAAAATCCGCGATCACATCGACACCTAACTCACTCCTAGCTTGCAAACGAATTCGCCGCTACTGCACAATGTTAAAGTCGATTGTTATTTGCACGTCTTGAGTGAGTTCGGTGTCGACGTGATCGCGGATTTGTTACAGAATCGCACGGCAGATCAGAGCCCTTAGTCAGTCCTAGGACGAGTTGTCCTAAGGGCTCTGTCTCCTTCAACGCACTAAGCAGCTGATACAGCGAGAGCAAGATACTGCTTCCCTATTCCACGGCGTTGTCACGTGACTCCATATCTTAATAAAAGTGATCTACTGAACATGGAGAGGAGACGAGAAATACACTTTGCATGCCTATTGTTTGGAGTAATTAAAAACAAGAGCCCTTGCTACCTGTATGACAGATTAAACTTTTCTGAACGCCCTGAACGGTTGGCTAGGCGTTTGAAGTGTCCATCACATAGCACAAGAGCGTTTCGAGGAAGCTTTCGATACTTAGCGACAAAGTGTTGGAACAATATTTCTCCGCCTATTAGGAATTCCAAAACGTTTTACACTTTTAAAGTCTCGTACAAGAAACATTTACTGTATACACAAAAGAGCAGCTAAGTGTGAACGTCAGCTCGCAATGCCGTAGGTATATGTAGTTACATTAAAAATGTTAACATTATTTAAGTTTTAACTACTCTCTTATGTTTATTCGTTATTTATTCTATTTTAATTTGTGTTGCTATTTTATGTTTTAAAGATTTTATATTCAATGACGAAAAATTCATCTGCATCCTTGGTGACGGTAACGTTATCATGGCTTATACTGAGCAGAGGCCTATTCGGTACATAGGTTAATATTCTTTTTTTATAAAAATTGTTTTTGTGTATGTTTTACCTGTACCAAATAAACGCTTTCTATTCTATTCTATTTTAGTTGGCATTTACTGTCAACGTTTTCGATAACTATCGAATCCTGTACTTATGTCGGTATAGCAGTCTATGGATATGAAAGAGACAATGCGATAGTTTTCGAAAACGATTTTAGTTTGCTAAACTCGTACTAAAGGTACACCACCAAGGCAGGTAAAATAACGGACATTTTACTGAACCACATCAGTTTTAAGTTTACATACATAACTAAGTACTTCATACATACCACCAAAATGCGCCGCTGCGACCAACAGTGACCCGGACCCTACAAAGGGGTCGAGCACAATGTCCCCGGGGCATACGCGAGCCTGGTTTGCCATGATGAGGGCGAGCTGCGCGTCCATGCTCGTGTTACCGATGAACTGGCGCTTCTTTAAAGAATGGTACTGTATGACGTCGCGCTGCCCGTCTGCTACCTGGGAAGTACAGGCAAAGTTAAAACAATTGTTACATATTTCAACTTAAAAAAAGCAGATATGATAAAGCAGTGAAAATAATGCACGAAAAATAGGTGCAACAAGTCGCCGAGTTGAAAGCTTGCTTCGCGATGGATACCTCATTCTCTCACCGATGAGCAAAAATGCCGTCGCGTTGATTGGTGCAAAATGTTAGAAAAGTTCGAAGGAGGAACTTCTCACAACGTATTCTACATTCTTACAACTGACGAATCATGGATATATAGCTACGATCCTCTCACAAAGCAGCAATCCACGCAATGGGTGTTTGAAGAGGACGAATTGTTAAGGCGGTACCCCCACCGAAAGTGGCGCCGCGTTGAATTTTATTTAATATCGTAATTCTAATTCACAATTTTAATAAAACTAAACGTGGAATTTTTAGAGCCCATTGTCTTGTATTTTTAGAAGGTATCGCTACATCTCGTCATAGTCATTCGTAGAAGTAGATAGCAAATATGTCAAAAACGGCCACTTTTAGCAGTTTTGCTATCTACTTCTAGCAGTGTCTACGAGGGAATGTAATGATACCGTCTAAAAATACTAGACTATGGGCTCTAAAAATTCCACGTTTAGTTTTATTAAAATTGTGTATTAGAATTACGATATTAAATAAAATTCAACGCGGCGCCACTTTCGGTGGGGGTACCGCCTTAATAAAAAAATGATAGCGGTTTTTTTTCGACGCAGTGGACCAGTAGCAGTAATTCTGCTATAAGAACGTAGAAAAGTTACTAGTGAATGGTATAGCGATGTTTGTCTGCCTCAAGCTTTCAGGGAGTTGGATATCGAGCGCCCAAGGAGTGGCGTCCGTGGCATTCTTTTTCACCAAGATAACGCGCCCACTCACACAGCTGCTAGAACCATGAACTATTTGACAACTTTGGGGGTACAAGTATTACCCCATACTCCGTACAGCCACAGAATACTTAATAGTACAGCCCAGATTTAGCTCCATACGTTTTTTTTTTTATTTTCCACGGTAAAATATGCTTTGTGTGCGAAAATTTAGAACTGCAGATGAGGCCGTCGAAGAATTTCGGCGGTTATTTTACTACCTCCCGCAAGACACGTTTTTTAAATGTTTTGAAAGCTGGTGGGGGATATTTTGAAAAGCTGTACATAAACTTTTTTTATATTCTATTTTTCATTTCACTAACTATTTTTGGAACAGCCTACATAATAAAAGTTTTTAATAGTTTTTAACTCACCCATCTACCAAAGAAGACTTCATGGGGCTCCTCAGGTACGTTGTTTGGGTCTACACCATAAAACTCTAGGTATGCCAGAGTTACTTCT
Source organism: Chrysoteuchia culmella (assembly GCA_910589605.1). NCBI lineage: Eukaryota > Metazoa > Arthropoda > Insecta > Lepidoptera > Crambidae > Chrysoteuchia > Chrysoteuchia culmella. Next base: position 19,980,262 of record OU342654.1, on the reverse strand, counting down.
GGATCTTTCAGCTTCACGGGCCCGAGCATAGGCAAATAACTGAATGTCTATAAATAAAACATTATTATCATCAGAACTGAATTATTGGGAGGGGATTTCTATTAATAGCCCAAGGGTTTTTTTGTTTAATGGATCTACTTTCCTGTAATGTGATAGGTTAGATTTTTTCTGAGGCTATTTTTTTCAGACCATAGAAATCTCTTTGCAATTACCCTTTAATGCTTTTGTGCGGTAATGGGTGAGTCGCTCTCTCTCTAACTCATCTTATAATGCATAACAACCCCTAAAAGTGCATAAAATGTTACTCTTTTTGAGCAAAATTGAAAAAATCCATTTAAAAAAAAAGTATTGATCTCCTGAATTCTAAACTTTGGAGGGAGGGAGAGGGGTACCCCTCCTTATCAGGTAAAAGAGGTCCTGAATGGCTGGTAGGGGAAAAAATTGGACTATTCAAAAGCACTTATCTATAAGTCTATTTCAATAAAAATCTTTGACTTTGACTTATCATCACTGTCATCACTGGCAACACACACTGGTCATAGACCTTTGTCTTGTTTAAGATGATTTTACGCAGCTTCCCGGTTGCTACCCATCCGAGTTGGATTTGACGAGAGACTCTTTCTCGAAGTTGGACTTACCTAACTGGTCTGTCTGTCCAAGGTAAACGTAGTGGGCAACAACTTCGAGTGTAATGTTCCCAACGTGAACTGCAGTGGGTTCAACATGGGAATTTGACATGATATTGCGTCTTATCAATGATCATCCTTGATTATTAAGATTATGATTGTAAGATTGTACAGGTTCATACAACAAAGATAATTCAATTGGAAAAAAATTATATTGCAGTTGTTTATTGAAAAAGTAATTGGTCAGAGATTATTGGAAGCTTTATTGTTGCCTTTTAGATAATCTGTGAAGCTGTCATGTTATTGGGAGCTAATTAATGGCTATGGTTACTTAAGTCTTGATTATTATTATTATTGTGTCGACCATTTTTTGGCTTAAGATTTTGTGAGACCAGTATTGCGCGACACTGACCGTATCAGTAGTGGTCTTGATTTATACACATTAAAACAGTTTTTCATGAAAACTGGAAGATTTTTGTTTTCAAATGTCACTTAATATGCATTTTGTTAAACCTTATACTGTCATTACTCAAAATACTAGATTTTATTTTTCATAATTTCTAGATACTGAGTATACAATTTTATAGCACTTTTAAATATCCTACAAGGGTTCTTAACAATTCAGATTGCTTTTTAAGTTATGGACTGAATAGTGAAAAAATGTGGTTATGTTAGTTAACACACTATTTGGGCAGAGGTGCGATATGCAATAATGTTTGTTACCTCAATCTTCTCCACTTTTTCCTTCATTGTAAAATGCTTACAAAATGTCTCAACTTCAATTTTGAAGGATTTGTTTGCTGGGCAACACTCTTGTAACAATGTGTTAGGGCAGATATCTTCAGGTGGTCCATTCTCAAGTGTTGTTTTAACTATCCATTCTCCACTTTCATTTTGTAATGAATTCTTTAAGTTCACATGAAGTTGAGGAACTGTTTTTGCTGCAGACCATAATTCTATACAACTTTTTATAAGAACAGACCTTGAAGCAATTTTTTTGACATGTTCTTCTGATGGCAGCTCCACTAACCAGAAAGGTTTGCTTACACTGGGTGTTTCTATGTATTTTATTGGAATGTCATACAAAGACAGAATACTTTGTATTTCCTAAAATATAAATTCACATATCAGTCAGTACTACATTCAAAATATTATTAAATTAAAAGTTATAAAAAAACTTACTGCATGTCGAAAATCTATATGTTCATGTGCAAACCAAAGTAAATAACGACGCCACATTTTACAATTGTTTTGTAGTTATTATCTGGTTACATTCTACTTATGTATAGGGAAACAATCACGACATTACTGAAATTATACCGACATCAACATAAAAATAACCTCAAATTCTCAGCAGTCAGCACCACAGTTCACTGAGTTCACTTATGTAGCTGGTCAGCACGAGTAGGTATGCTGTCACTGTCAGTTAAGTTTGACATTTCACTGATGGTAATATTTGACGAAGGACAATAAAACAAACAGCCAGAAAAGAAAGACTTCTGTTTTCTCGTGACTAGCACTACCCTATAACCTATTTTACATTGATGAGTCGACTAAACGCCTTACAAGATAGCAGCATATAGCAATAATAATAATATTGGTCTTATTATAATAAGTTATAGAAAATTAGGCAAATAACTATATTTGCCTAATTTTCAATATATTCATATTCATTTATTCCAGTTACAATACTATAATTCTAATTGACCAAATCTAACTCATAAAATGAAATCCTGAAATTGTGGATAAAATCGTTATTTGGCTATTCACATCAAATATGACAAATTGACATATAGGATAAAATAAACACAATTTTAATACATCAGCACAGCTTATAATTATCTTAATCTTTGCAAAGAAAGTCACTATTTACAACAGTTTCATTACAGTTGGATCTAAATGTCACTTTTATTCTTTTCATTGCTTTCATCCAATAAATCTTGATATTTATCATGCAGAAAGTCAAGGTAGGCATCCTTGATAGACCCTGAGCATGCCACGTAATGACCACCAGAATGCTCTGCCACAATAGGCTTTATGAATAAACTAATAAGAGCTTCACTCATTTCTGAAAAAATAATAAGTAATGAAATCAGATTAATCATGATTATTAAATAAGCAAGGGTCTAAATAATATACAAACCTTTAGGAATAATGGAGTCACTCTCTCCGTAGACATGTAAAGAAGGTAACTCAATCTCCTCATCATAAAATCCTTTGTGAACAAGACTGCCTGATCGAAAACCAGATGCAAATATTGCAAATTTAAATGTGTAAGGTAAGTCTGTAACAAAACAATCAAGATGGAATAAGTAAGAAAACAGAACTTGACTTTTAAAGGAGCAAGTGTTGTTTATTTTATCAAGTAACAGTTACTTACATCCTTTTTGCTGCATAGCAGCAAGAAGTCCCACTAAGCATGCACCCTGTGAGAATCCCATGAATCCATCAAAAGGCCCATGCTCCTCTACTATTCCTTCTACCAGTTGCAATGTGTCCTCAAAACCAATTGCAGGCCCACCCAGACACTTCCCACTGAATGTATTATCTTCTGCATTGAACCACCATGACCGAGTATCTGTCGAGTTTAATTAGATTATTGTTGCTGCATCTATGCGTTTTCATAGATTACAGATTTTACAGATATTACACATTTGACAAATTAGATTAGGCCTTCATTTCTACAGTCCTGTTTTATTGCTAACCAAAGTCAATCATTATCTTTTAACATGTAACATACCTTCATCACCACCACCTTCTTCATTAAACACTTTGTGAGGGGCCGATATGAATGTTAGCTGGGCATACTTGGATACGGCTTTTCTAAAAGAACCTATTTTCCCACGAAACAATGCACCATTCTGTCTATATCCGTGAAAAGCTAGAATTTTAAGCTTCGGCCGGTCACCATCCTTCTTTTCTATGCCCGATTGGTTAGAATTTTGCTCAACCTCAGACACAGACATATTACTAATAATGTTATAATTTACGTATTTGCAACTTTTAGAAATTATACAATTCACATAATTCAGCCCTAAATAATTACCGACGATAACTCGGAGAATTTTTAAATTTAGAGAAAAAGGAAGGAAAAAACAAGTCTTCTGCGGCGATGTTTACTTTACTTTTTTTTCTTCTTTTTTTTCACTCCTTACAGGAACAGCACAGGCTAAGATCAAAGACCATACCGCCTAGTCATTAGTTTAAGTTCACTTTTAAATTAATTTGTTGTCAATCCAAGTAAAAGTCAGTGGTTTTAGTTTTATTCCTAAGTAAAGATAATAAATTCATCATCAGTGTAGTCAATCCAAGTTAAAGTCATTAATTAGTTTTAGTTTTATTCCTAAGTAAATTCATCAGGTGTAGATGTTTACTTTACTGTCCCTCACAGATTAATTTAAATACAAGTTCAGTCAGTCATCCATCACACCGTCCATTCCAAGGGAAGAGACCCATTTCGCGCTGAAATATGTCGAATTCGACATTTTTATATCCTTCTTATTAAAAATATAAGTAAAATCTCTACTACATTCCACAAAATCCTTTAATTTCAATTATCTTTGACATTCATAAAATGTCGAAGATTGCTTTCAGTGAGCTTTTAGTACAGATTTTAGTTCGAGATGTCGAACTCGCGAGAATCGGGCCCCTTGCTTGGCAGTTTAATTATAGGCTCCTTTAATAAAAGTCCTTAGAAAAAAATATTTTATTTCCACAGACCATAGAGACCATTGCCTTCACTTTTTCGCGCCAAATCAAAGTGTCAAAACGGTGGTGTTGTTTGTCTGTTTATTATTGCAAATATTTAAGTTTTTCAATTAATACATCACTAAAATGGAGGATGGTGACTTTGATCAACGCCTTCGAGACTTACAAAGAGAATATTTGGAGTTCCTAGATGATGAAGTAAGTTTTTTTTGAAAATAATAACCTACATTCAATTTTTCTTTGTGGTACTCTTCATTTTCTAAAATTCTATATTTTGTAGGAAGACCAAGGCATTTATATGGAAAAAGTGAAACAAATGATAGCTGATATCTCCAGACGACTTGTAGTAAATGTCAATGATCTTAGAAGAAAAAATCCTCAACGCGCTAAGAATTTACTTGAGAATGCATTTGAAGAGCAAATAGCTTTTCAAAAAGCCTTGAAAGAATATGTTTCATCTATTGATCCCACATATGCTAAAGTGCAGGAAGAGTTTTATGTTGCGTTCTCAGGAAGTTTTGGTAACAAACATGTTACACCAAGGAGTTTAACCTCAAGGTATGGTTGTCAGTTATTCCATCTCTCTTTCAAGTATTCAAATCAGGGTAATATTATTTCCTATAGTAGTAGCTGGATTAACCAACAATTATAGTATCATTTAGAATGTCTTTAGTTACATTTTTATGAAAAAAAAACATGTTTTTTATAGATATTTAGGCAACCTGATATGTGTAGAGGGCATAGTCACAAGAGTGTCATTGGTTCGGCCCAAAGTGGTGCGCAGTGTCCATTACTGCCCAGCTACCAAGAAAGTGATGGAACGAAAGTATACTGACCTAACATCATTTGAAGCTTTTCCTACCACAGCAATTTATCCTACCAAGGTGAAATTCTTTTATTATTAACTAAATAGCAGGTTCTAACTACATAATATGAGATTCTTCTTAACACATTCACTGCGGTAAAGGGCCTATATACCACCTACATGCACTTCCGCGCGGTGCGGGAACAAATACAGTGATCTCGCTCTGGTGTGAAGGAGACAACTCGTAGATTTCTATACGTATGAAGAAGATAAATATATGATTGAGTTGTGTTTTCAATTTGGAAGTCAAATTAGGCAAAAAATATGTAAGAGGTCTTAAGACCCCTTACCGCACTACAAGAAAGAAATCGTCATCTAGTGCGGTTAATGGGCCTATAGGCCTCTTAAAACGTGGGAGGTTTTTTCACCCCCTACGAACTGGTTCCTATATATGATTTGAAAATTATAAACTAGTGTTGCACATACATCGCACATGAATAGACATTGCAGTGGTAATTAGTGGAGTCGGTTGCGAAAAAAAGTCTCGTGAAAATAAACGCTGTCGGAGAATGCTAGATCTAGCAATATCTCACGATTCAAGTGAAAACACTTCTATTCCGAAAAATCGCCGTGTGTATCAAAAAATAAATGCTGAGAAACAGGAATCTAATAAAATAAAAAATTTGGAAAACGTACAAGTCTGTCCTACAAATATTGTTACAGCCACAACAAGAGAATGTTTTTTGACCCCCAAGCTGAAGAAAAATCATGTGTATCAGAAAAGTGGTGACAAAAGAAGAAAATGTGTGGGTTGTTACGAAATTCTACGTACTACAATGAATAGTCGGGAAGCTATCTTTATCTTGAAAAAATAAGAAGCAAACAAAAAAGTCAAAAAAAATAAATATTTTTGTGTTGATTGCAAGCAACCAATGTGCTTAAAATGTTTTTATGATAGACATGTTTAATATCATTCATAAATTGTTTAAAAATTATCAATATGTTTTTGTCTCTAAGTGCACACATCACTAGTTACAACATGATTTTAATATATAATTCTGTGCGGGTGGGGGTCGATGTGCCTCCGAAACATTTTCTTAATTTCACAGATTTTCCAACCTCGGACCTTGAGGCGAAAATAAGAGAAGACAGAATATAGGTTGAGCTATCAGAATATCTCATCTTTTGGGACTTTTAATGATTTTTCTTGGAAAAATAGGCATTTAAGATATTTATTTCGGTAAGAGGTCGATGGGCCTAAATCGCATCGGTAAAATGTTACATTTAAGGCCTATGTGCCTCTTATAGCACTGCGGGAAAGTTCATTGAATTGAGCCCTGCAGTGAACGTGTTAACATGTTGATTCTGGCTATATTTGTGAGAACCAAAATTTAGCCACCTAAACAACACTGTCAGCAGCCTTGTAAAGGTTCTTGCGTGTACAGGTGTTAGGACATGCAGGGCAGGACATAAGATGTGCCATGGTCTGGGGAGAAAGACCACATAGACACACACTCTCCGAGTTGTAACCCCACCTATGCATATTTTCTCTACTTCAGCCAACTGGGTCCGCAACGTATTTAAAGAGACCAGAGGGGAGTCGCTCTGCCTGCTCAGTAAATGAGTTTATGGAATATTTCTCCTTCCAGAGCTGTACTCGTACATCTTTAGGTCCCTGTCCAGGGGAGGAACTTTCCAGAGAAAGTTGTGGCAACTCTTTAGCCTCCAATAATATGAGATGACTTCTGATGATACTTAAGTTACTTATCTTGAAATTAAATCAATGTATGTGATGTAATCTGATATTAGTTTTATTTTAATTATTTAAATGTGATTGTTCACAATATCACAAGTTAGAGTATGTTTTTTGTTACATCATAAAATTAAATAAATTAAGCTCTAAATGCCTGATTTCTTATAAAATGTATAGATCTATCAAAATTACTAGCATATGTAATCTGCTCAAATCTCAAAATAAAGCTAAGGCAGAATAAGATACAATAAGCGCAAATAACTTGGCGGCGAACTTGCGGCAGAACTGTGAGAGGGGTGAAGCAGTCGGAACTATGCGCCAAGTTATTTTGCGCATACTGTATTTAATTTTTTAACATAAGTAACTTAATGAAATGGAAATTAGACATAGAATTAGAAAGTTGATTGTTACGATTCACAGGATGATGAAGGAAATCCATTAGAAACTGAATTTGGATTATCCCGTTACAAAGATCACCAGACCCTCACAGTACAAGAGATGCCGGAGCGAGCTCCCGCCGGCCAGTTGCCACGGAGTGTTGATGTAGTCTGCGATGATGATTTAGTAGACCAATGTAAGCCAGGAGACAGGGTGCAAATTGTAGGCAACTATAGGTGTTTACCCTCAAAACAAGGCAGTTTCACAGCTGGTACTTTCCGGTATGTTATATTTTAATTATAAACTAAGTTTGATATTTATCTTGATTTTATTGAAAAAGTCTATTGTATGTAAAATTCATTTGAAATATGAATATGTTTTCTATTATTTCTCAGGACCATTCTCATAGCCAACAATGTTACTCAAATAAACAAAGAATATAATATGAATGTAACTTTGGAAGATGTCAAGTTATGTAAACGCTTGGCCAAGCGCAAAACCGTAGATATGTTTGAACTACTCAGTAAGTCATTGGCTCCGTCTATACACGGACATGACTACATAAAGAAGGCAATTTTGTGTTTGCTGTTGGGAGGCATGGAGAAGGTTCTACCTAATGGCACAAGACTAAGAGGGTAATAATTTTCTTCTAATGCATTTCCCACAAAAAAAAAATTAATTACCTTATAAAATCATCTTTTTCTCCCTCTCTAGCTCTCTATTATTTATCTCTTTATCCTTTGCCTCAAAGTTTGTCTGGAAGAGATCGCTATTAGCGATAAGGCCGCCTTTGCCCACTTTTGTATCACCTCTTGTATTTCTGTCTATATCTGTGTGTGCAATAAAGTGTTTAATCTATGTATGTGAAAGAGTTTTATGATGTTAAATATACACAAGAAAAGATTTTATATATATATATATATATATATATATATATATATCGTCGTCTCAGCCACATGACACCCACTGCTGGGTATAGGCCTCCCCCAAGGATCTCCACGACGATCGGTCCTGTGCTGCCCGCATCCAGCGGCTTCCCGCGACCGCGCACCAGATCGTCGTCGGTCCACCTTGTGGGGGGCCTACACACGGCGCGTCGTCCGGTACGCGGTCGCCATTCCAGAACCCCAACGGCCATCGGTTCTTTTCGCTACGTATCCCGCCCACTGCCACTTCAGCTGAGCATCTCCTCATTTCTGATACGATCACGCAGGTGAACGCCGAGCATAGCTTTTTCCATTGCACGCTGAGTTACCTTGAGCCTCCTTATCAGACCCATAGTTAGCGACCACGTTTCGCTGCCGTAAGTCATCACTGGCAACACACACTGGTCGTAGACTTTCGTCTTGAGACACTGAGGTAAGTTGGACGCTAAGATTTTTCGGAGTTTCTCGAATGCTGCCCATCCGAGTTGGATTCGACGAGAGATCTCTTTCTCAAAGTTGGACTTGCCTAACTGCATTGTCTGTCCAAGGTAAACGTGATGGTCAACAACTTCGAGTGTAGTGTTCCCAACGTGAACTGTAGTGGGTATGACATGGGAATTCGACATGATTTTCGTCTTATCCATGTTCATCCTAAGACCCACTCTTTGGGAAGCACTACGGAGATCTTCGAGCATTGTGTTCAGGTCCTCCAGGGTCTCAGCCATAAGGACTATATCATCGGCAAAACGAAGGTGTGTCAGATACTGGCCATTTATGTTGATGCCGCGTCCTTTCCAGTCCAAAAGCTTAAAGATGTCCTCTAACGCAGCTGTGAACAGTTTCGGAGAAATGACGTCTCCCTGTCTCACACCTCGCTGCAGTTGGATGGAATTTGTGCTCTGGTTCTATAATCGGACCGACACATGGTGGCATGTTCTTATAAGTACCTTAACACGTCGATATACCTATAGTCCACTTGGCACCTCTGGAGAGACTGCAGCACCGCCCAGGTCTCAATCGAATCAAAGCCTTTCTCAAAGTCCACGAACGCCAAGCAAAGTGGCAGATTATACTCTTCGGTCTTCTGTATAACCTGCCGCAGCGTATGGATGTGGTCTATGGTACTGAAGCCTTTTCGGAACCCAGCTTGTTCGGGAGGTTGGAAGTCGTCGAGCCTGCGAGCAAGACGATTCGTGATGACTCTCGAAAACAACTTATAAACATGGCTTAAAAGTGAGATGGGTCTGAAGTTCTTTAACCGGGTCTTGTCACCCTTTTTAAAGAATAATAAACATTTTATAAAAAATATCAAACCAACTTCAAAAAGTAAAAAATAAAACTTTTGGAGTCGGTGCCAGCCAAAGCATTCTACATTGCACTTCTATTAACTATATTTTTTTTGGCCTTAGCTAAGTAGCACCGACTCCAAAAGTTTTATTTTTTACTTTTTGAAGTCGGTTTGATATTTTTTTATAAAATGTTTTTATTTCAGTTTTTTTTTTGTTACATTATGTGCCGTTACTTACACTAAAAATCAGCCCATACACAACAATGATGTCATCTAGGTATACGACTACTTGCCAAAAGGTGATTGATATTTTTCAGGATTATGAAAAAACTACTAGCCAGATCTTCGTAAAAATTATATGGGACCACACATAAACCATTTTCTTCCAGATAAAAAAAGAATTTTAAAAATCTGTTAACAACTGGCGAAGTTATGGTGGAATACATAAAAAAAAAAAAAAAAAAAATACAGTCGACTTGAGAACCTCCTCCTTTTTTTGAAGTCGGTTAAAAATTACCTCACTTATATTCCATGCTGTTGGCGTTTTGCCCTCGACGATAACGGAATTGAATATATATATATATATATATACCTATAAATATTTTGTTATTATCGTTGCTTGTCATAAATTTAAACACTAAAGATGTACCTCTTATTTCAATAGCGCACTCGTGTTACAGTGACATCAACATCCTCCTGATAGGCGATCCATCAGTGGCGAAGTCCCAGCTGCTTCGCTACGTGTTATTCACCGCGCCTCGAGCCATCACCACCACGGGTCGTGGGTCTTCCGGGGTGGGTCTCACCGCCGCCGTCACTACCGACCCGGAGACGGGTGACCGCAGGTAAGGAACCTTGTGATAGACCTTTTTTTTTATAAACACCGGTGCTTCTCTTAGCTTTTATCATGTCATGCCTGATGTTAAATAATAAGGCTGAAGCGAGCCTCTCCCGGGATCCTCAGTCACTGAGGAACTGGCTATCTTATCTCTAACTGCCGGAACACAACAATGCTGAAAACACTGTTCTTATGACGTCAAACTTAGATAAAATGGTGGTAACTAGCCAGGTGGTCTATCAAAAACCGAGTACAATATGTATACTCACCCTCACTGGGAATCGAGCCCGGGACATGCATGGATGTGATACTAACATAAAACAACTATTGTAATTGTATATATAGTCTCATCATCATCATTTGGTTGGTGGTAGGACTTGTTGTGAGTCCGCCTGGCTAGCAACCACCATCTTATCTAAGTCTGACGCCATAACAGCAATGTTTTCAGCATTGTTGTGTTCCGGCAGATAGAGATAAGAGAGCCAGTTCCTCTGTGGTTGAGGACTCCGGGAGAGGCTCGCTACCATCTTCAGCCTTATCAATACTTAACATTAGGTATGATGAAGGCTAAGAGTCTCCCCATCGTGAATTTAAAAAAAAAACAAGTTTTTAGAGTCCAACAATCTTCTTCCATCTTCCCAATGTGGCTTCCGACGAGGTAAATCCACCAATGACGCGGTTCTCGATCTTGTAAACTCAGTCGTTACCACGCTCGATGATAAGAGAAGATGCGTTACTGTTTTCCTCGATCTTGCGAAAGCATTCGACACCGTCTCCATCCCACACCTTCTTAGCAAATTAGAAAATCTGGGAGTTAGAGGTATTCATTATTGTTCAAGGACTATCTCTCAAACAGGACTCAGAGAGTCAAGATAGGTGAGTGGTTCAGCGATGAAGCTGCAGTATCATTCGGAGTCCCCAGGGTAGTATTGTTGGCCCAACATAAACGACCTATGTGATCTACAGCTTTGTGGGGGAGAGGTTTATACTTTTGCCGACGACACTGCTCTCTTCTTTTGTGGATCAACCTTCTTCTTGTGTGATCGCAAACTCAACAAGACAGTATATTATGCGCTATGACAGTCTTTATTGGAATACTGTATTGCGGTGTGGGGTGGTGTTGCAAAAACCGATCTCCTGGAAGTTGAAACAGCACAACGTGCTATTCTTAAGGTAACCGCTGGTCTTCCCTTCCGACACCCTACAGTGGACCTCTACAGAGAGTGGCAGGTACTTACAGTAAGACAAACCTACATACTTAACACCATACTTAAAAAACACTCTCAGCTAATAAATGATCCTGATTTACAAAAAGACAGGTGTATAAAGAGCACAATCTGTCAAATACTGCCTCTTAAGACGGCTACCTCTCATAATTTTTATATTTTTATGGGTACTAACTTTATAACAAAATAAATAGGATTCTTGATATCTTTCCGCTCCCCAGGGCCAGTTGTAAGGTTAAGGTTACTAATACCTAAATTAACAAGACTAACAATCGAATGAGAAATTCCTAATTCCTCTAAATTAAAATTATAAATAAATATATATATAAAAAAAAGAAAAACTTGTAAAATTATATACAAATATATATGACACTAGCTTTTCCTCTCGGGTTATCTTGGCTTTATAATTAAATTGGCACATACACAATCACACACAACACACACACACACACACACCTACACTCATAAGTGCACATTACACAGGCACGTACTTAACTGCAAAATTCTGCATTATAATAATGTTTTAGCTGTTAAGTTTTTATCTCTTTTTTTTAAATTTAATACCGTTCTTGCTAGCTCTTCACATAGGCTTACAAACACATAAAATTAGGAGCACAATGTATCCTTTTGTGGGGGTGGCCTGGTGACCTGTGTAACCGGTTTTCTAAACCTATTATAGGCACCAACTTCTTACACTTCAGGTCATTATCTTACTCAAGTATTTTGTTACATTTTAGACATAAGTAACTTATTGTGTGATGATGAAATAAATGGATTTTATTACTATTATTATTATATTATATAAGGAAATATTCTAATAACTGAGTATGAGAAGATTTTCCTCTTCTATTAAATATATTTCAAGATTGTAGATTGTAGATCGTGTTTGGCAACAACATGTTCCATTGTAAATGTTGGTGTTTCTGTTAAAGCTGATAAGTTTCTTGCCAGTTAAAAGATGTCCTGAATGGCTGGTAGGGAAAATAATTCGACTATTCGAAAGCACTTATCTATAAGTCTATTTGAATAAAAATCTTTGACTTTGATGGTATCAGACCTAGGGGTTGCCCCTGGGTCTGATACCGGTGGTTACCCATTAAACCACAGGCGGTAAAAACTGACTAAACCTAGGTATTTCAGCGCAACTTTTAGACGCTGTGCTGTAACACCTAAGTACCCTGACATATAAAAAATTGCTTTTTTGTTTCATTGAAATCACACATGTATGTTCTTAAGGACTTTTTCCTGTCTGAGGTATTCGCGACACGCAAAGAAAAAGCTCCCCAAGTGGAAAGGCATGCTGAATCAACTTGTCATTAGTTAACCTCCTTCCTTTTGAAGTAGGTTAAAAATAAGAGAGCAATGGTTTTACATGAAGATTAGCTGTATCCAGTGGTGTTACCAGAGTGGTTCCATTTCCTAAAGAATACCCGGATTAAAAATACTATCATCGATCTCATCATCATCAGTATTTTTTTATGTTCTCACTGTTGTGGAACTGGCTTCCCTTAAGGATGAATATGGAGAACCATTCATAGGACCATGACCCACACCACACTAGGGTTGCCAGATTAGCAGGATTCGAATCTGGGGAAAAAATATTTAAAAGTATATGTACTGTATTTAATTATTTTTGCGCTTCTATAGTTTTTTGGCCATTGGGTCTCCCAAGCATAAAGTTCTGTGCAAGAGTAATAAATAATAGCTATAGGTCTTGTCTGGATATCCGCCTTAACCATATCCAAGTTACCTACTGGACGACATAAACGAAACTAGTCTGCCGGTTTGGACAATACTCTTTTCTCAAAAACTCCAGTCCAAAGGTCGTTCGTCCTATTTTTGAAATAATCCGGGACATTTTAGTCAATTCCGGGTTCCGGAACATATGCTCTCATCTTCCGGGACAATCTCACCCCGGCCACCTGGCCCACAACCCACAACGCTGGCCTTATGCAGATAGGTGGGTTTTAACGACTGCAAGAAGAACCGAGACTAATGGCTTAACATGCCTACCCAAGCCCAGAGGAACTGGAGTTGGGAGCGGAGTAGGCATTGTGTCGGTGTAATGTGCGACGACCTTAAAATAGGTTTAACGGAATAACCCGCTCTTAACTCCTGTTGTTCTTATTTTCCACGGCCATAGAAAAGGTGTCCAAACTACGAGAATAATAAAAAAAAAGTGTTTAAAAAAATATTGCAAAATTTATTTTATATACGTTGGTGTTTTATAAAATGCGCCTTTTAATCCATAAAGTCTCATTCTAAGACACTTTCTTATTTAGGTTAGAAGCGGGCGCGATGGTACTAGCCGACCGCGGCGTAGTGTGCATAGACGAGTTCGACAAAATGTCCGACATCGACCGCACAGCCATCCACGAGGTGATGGAGCAGGGGCGGGTGACCATCGCCAAGGCCGGCGTGCACGCCACGCTCAACGCGCGCTGCAGCGTGCTGGCCGCCGCCAACCCCGTCTACGGCCGGGTGAGTTACTGTGGTGTTATAGTGGGACCAGATGACATCGACACAGCCATCCACGAGGTGATGGAGCAGGGGCGGGTGACCATCGCCAAGGCCGGCGTGCACGCCACGCTCAACGCGCGCTGCAGCGTGCTGGCCGCCGCCAACCCCGTCTACGGCCGGGTGAGTTACTGTGGTGTTATAGTGGGACCAGATGACATCGACACAGCCATCCACGAGGTGATGGAGCAGGGGCGGGTGACCATCGCCAAGGCCGGCGTGCACGCCACGCTCAACGCGCGCTGCAGCGTGCTGGCCGCCGCCAACCCCGTCTACGGCCGGGTGAGTTACTGTGGTGTTATAGTGGGACCAGATGACATCGACACAGCCATCCACGAGGTGATGGAGCAGGGGCGGGTGACCATCGCCAAGGCCGGCGTGCACGCCACGCTCAACGCGCGCTGCAGCGTGCTGGCCGCCGCCAACCCCGTCTACGGCCGGGTGAGTTACTGTGGTGTTATAGTGGGACCAGATGACATCGACACAGCCATCCACGAGGTGATGGAGCAGGGGTGGGTGACTATTTATTTATTTAAGTCCTCATAAGTCTCGGTCTTATAGCTGTGTAGTGTCGGCTTAGAATAGTACTACCCCCTCTCATCCCGTGGGTGTCGTAAAAGGCGACTAAGGGACTCAGCCTTCAGGAGACGGGCAGCAGCGTCTCCTACAAACTTGGCCACACTGCGATCGCCAACCCGCCTGCCAAGCGTGGCTATACCCAGCAGTGGGTGTTATATGGCTGAGACGACGAAGTCTCGGTAGCGTAATTGCCGTAGTCCGGAATCCCAGTGGCGCGGGTTCGAGTCCCGTCTGAAAGACAAGTGGTGCTTTTTTACTAGTACATATTTTTGTTTATTTATCGCAATAAAATAACATTGTAAAATGCTAAAATAATCTTCTCTTCCGTTATTGTGTTAAGTTTCCATATTTCCCTCCCACAGTACGACCAATACAAGACCCCCATGGAGAACATAGGGCTGCAAGACTCCCTGCTTTCTCGTTTTGACCTGCTGTTTGTGATGCTGGACATCGCCGATGCAGACCACGATAACATGATCTCAGAGCACGTGCTGCGAATGCACAGATACAGGTTGGTTACAAAGCTGGGGAGTTACTATTGACGGGATCGCGTTGAGATTGAGATTACATAAATAAATATATATTTCTTACATTCACACCAATTAACCTAGCTCCAAAGTAAGCACGGTTTCTGTTATGGGATTCTAGGTTAACGGATATACATACAATATATATTCATACATATATAAGTATTTATGTGTAGAAATATAATATAAACGTCAATGACGCTGGTACAAATGCTCGTATTCATCATACAAACATTTGGTCCTACCGGGATTCGAACCCGGGACCTCTTAGTAGGCGACACCTTGAAACCGGTGTACGAAACACTCGACCACGGAGGTCGTCACAATTAATTGTCAATGATTAATGACTTGCTTCCGCAAGCCGCTGTTTCACCCGCGTGGTTCCCGTTCCAGTGGGAATATCGGGTTAAAAACTAGCCTATGTTACTGTACGAGCCCTTACTTGAAGCTCTACACTAATGTCAATATGAGATGACTGACGTCACAGGATGAGGTCGACACGCGGAAATAATAAAAGACGTCAATGCGAGTTGAATGCCTTTAATGCACTGTTGTAAAAATATACGAATATGTCGTATAATGCAAAGTAGGTTAATTGTGCAACATTGACGCGGTAATGTAAAATTAATAAAATGAGTAAATATTTAAATGGCTTGTACAGTTACTCTCCGTCCTTTCAACTAACTCTATGCCAAAAATAGAATCGAGTGGTTGCTTAGTTTGAGCGTGAAGGAATGACAAACAAACACACTTTCTCATTTATAGAATTCGTTAGGATTTTCGTCGTTGATTGAATTTTGATAGGCGCTAAAATCGATTTCTAGACAAAATTACTTTATTTACTAATTTCAAGTATAAATTTTTAGTTAATTTACTTATTATAAGAGGACGTCTTCCGCGAGGATTTAGGTTATCGCGTGGTTTTAGGATGTCGAGTGGTGGTGCCATTTAGTCGTCTAAACCACATAACACCCACTGCTGGGTAAAGGCCTCCCCAAGGCTCACCACGACGATCGGTCCTGCACCCCGACCGCCTAATGGTATAGCTTGTACTATCGCTATGGCTATCAAACTTCAAACTCTCATAAAACTCTTCAACGATAGGGTTTTTGTCTAATTCCTACATCTTTCTATTTATCTTTTGGATTCACTATTGCATTTTTAGTATGAAAGTGATATCATCAGCAGGACTCCTTGTAGGGGGCTTGAAATATCGATAGCAATAGCGATAGGCCAAGCTATACCGTTAGGCGGTCGGGGTGCTGCGCTGCCCGCATCCAGCGGCTTTCCGCGACCTTCACCAGAGCGTCGGTCCACCTTGTCGGGGTACTACTCACGGCGCGGTCGCCATTCCAGAACTTTTCCGCCCCAACGACTATTGATACTTCTCGGTATAAGTCCCGCCCACTGCCACTTCAGCTGAGCAATCTTTGGTGCGATGTCGGTTACTTTAGTTCTACGGATCTCCTCATTTCTTTCTTCGAGCATAGCCATCTCCATAGCACGCTGGGTGACCTTGAGCTTTCTTATCAGACGTAGTTAGCGACCACGTTTTACTACCGTAAGTGTGCCATTTATCAGCATTTAACAGAGTAAAAAGTATTTTATGTCCATCTCCACGGTTCAAGTTTTTTCCATATAAAATTTCACTATTATCGATTTTTACGCGTGAAAAGGAACAGCCAGACAGAGTGCAGTCTTTCTTTCCCCCTTCCCCCCTTTTCACCCCTTTGGGGGTAGAATTTTCGAAAAAGTCGAGATAGGTCAATGTTCATGTTTAAACGACGACCTAAATTCAAAACTTGAAGTTCGTATCTTCAAAACTGACAGACTTACATACAAACTTTTATCCCCTTTTCCACCCCCTTAGAGGTTTAATGTCGAAAAATCCTTTCTTAGAGCACCCCTGCACCTCATAAGGAGCCTATGTGCCAAATTTGGAGTTTCTAGACCCAACGGTTTGAGCTGTGCGTTGCTTATCAGTCAATAAGACATTGAATTTTATAAATATAGATAATTACTGACATTTGACATTAATTCAATCTCAATCTCAATGCGATCTCGTCAAGAGTAAGTGGGCAGCACCCCTACCGCTTGACGGTATTGCTACCGCTATAGCTATCGATTTTTCGAACCCTCAACAAGGGCTCTCGCCAACGCTATCACTTTAAATGCAATAGTGAATCCAATAGATGAATAGAAACACATTTATATAAAAACAACAAATTAGATAAAAACCCTATCATTAAAGGGTTTTATGAGTTATAAGTTTGATAACTATAGCGATAGCACAAGCTTTAGCGTTAGGCGGTTGTTGGCAGGATTTACAGAACCGATGAGTTTCTTTTATGAACTTTAAACTTTAAAACGTTTGAAGTTACATTTTGTTTACGCCGTCGTCGTTTTGTTTACCTGTATGCCGATACACGGATTCAAACTAGAAAAACCTGGCGTTGTTGTACAGAACTAGTTTCATTTGTAGTTTATAAAGCTATTTCTGTTTTCTCGAAGCTAGATTTTACTAGCTTTCTTACACACACACATTGTTAAGTGCTACATATTTCAAAAGTACTCCCACGCCGGGAGCATATATTTGCCTGTAATGTCACAATTTAACGTGGAGTCTTGACCATAAAAAAGAAAATGCCTTCAGGAGTATTTACTTGTAATGTAATTGTAATTTAAATCTGAGCCCCCAAAGTTTCGAGTTCTGATTATTTCAAATGATAATAACTATCCCAACACAGGAATCCGAAAGAACAAGATGGCGAAGTACTACCGATGGGTTCGTCAGTCGAAATGCTTTCTACCGAAAACCCCGACAATGAGGAAGCTGAGGTACGTACAAACATTAGAAACACTATATTTTTCAAATAAATCTTGCTTTTTTGCTAATATCAAGTTATGATTCAATCAAATAAGTTTATCCTTACAACCTTATAGCTTAGTTACTGTTTTTATCAGGCATTTTCATCATTTTAAGGAGTTGTGCAACCCTAACCTACCTACAATTTAACCTACACCTAATGTTTTATTTACCCAATCAAGAACCAATCCATAGATAGGTCAGCGTTTACCGTTATCCCGTCTGATGGCAAGGGAAGCTATCTAGGATGGAACGCTTTTACCTTTCTTTTTTACTTTGAATGGGTTTACTCTTCATCCCAATCAAGCCCAGGGCCTAAGACAGGATCCACGATGTAGCGAGTTAACCCAGGTGCCTATTCACCCTTGCCTTGAAGGTAGTCGGGTTATAAATACTCGGAAATACAGACGCAGACCTAAAAGACATCCAGTTACTTGACCATCTTTTTCAGGAGACAAACGAGTCCATATACGAGAAGTACGACCCTCTCCTCCACGGGAACACCCGCAGCAGGAAAGACCAGATCCTGAGCACCAAGTTCATGCGCAAGTACATCCACATCGCGCGCCTCATGAAGCCCAAACTCACGCAGGAAGCTTCTGATGCCATCGCTGATGAATACGCCAAACTGAGGAACCAGGATACTATGGAGAGCGACGTGGCCAGGGTAAGATCATTATCATAACATCTTTAGAAATTTAGATCCTGAGTTTCTTGAGCACCAATTTTAAGAAAATACCCGTCATAAGAGGCAGTATACTATGGAGAGCAATGTGGCCAGGGTAAGATCCAGATCAAGCGTTCGTTGGACTAATATTAAACTACGAATTTGATGAATATGACTGTCTCCGATACCAGGATACTATGAAGAGCGATGTGGCTAGGGTAAGACCAGTAACATACTATCATAGATGAGATCCTGACAACCAAGTTCATGCGCAAGTACATCCACATCGCGCGCCTCGTGAAGCCTAAACTTACGCAGCAAGCTTGAGATGCTATCGCTGATGAATACGCTCGACTGAGGAACCAGGATACTATGGAGAGCGACTGGCCAGAGTAAGATCGATCCCATACTATTGTAGATATTCACATATACATCCTGAGATTCCCAAGCCTCCCAGTTTATGAATGAATTTAACCGCCTCTGTAGTCCCGGGGGGTGTAAACAGGGGTCATACATACATATTGTATACGGTTCGATTGGTGGTAGGACTTGTTGTAAGTCCGCCTGGCTAGCTACCACCATCGTATCTAAGTCTGATGCCATAACAACAATGTTTTCAGCATTGTTGTGTTCCGGCAGTTAAGTATTGATAAGGCTGAAGATGGAAGCGAGCCTCTCCCGGAATCCTCCCGGAAGCCACTGAGGAACTGGCTATCTTATCACGAGATCATATGATCATTTGATGATGACACGAGATCCATCTTCAGCCTTATCAATACTTAACATCAGGTATAATGACGGCTAAAGAGTCTCTCCGTTCGTTCATAAAAAAATGATACCCCGTCTTCGCAATAAGGATACTAAAGAGAGCGACGTTGTTAGGGTGAGATCATAATCATACCATCACACATTTATAGATAGATTTCGAGCACAAAGTTTGATGAATACCCCGTCTTCGGAACTAGGATACTATGGCTAGCGTGTCATAGACATTTACAAGGAGACCCTAATCCCCAAATTCTTCTAAATCGCTGGCCTGGGCCATGAAACCCAAGTTTGGTGACTAGGCCCGATTTATCAAGTACAAATTCACGGAGGAAGTCTCGTTATTTGAACACCCGCTGACAGCATCCCTAAAGGCTGTCAAAGTGCTTAGTTGGATGATGGTAGCGTATAACCGATATACGCTAAGATGAAGGGATCAGATCCTGAGCACCAAGTTCATGCACAAGTACATCCACATCGCCTTAACTCATGCAGGACGTTTCTGATGCCATAGCTGATGAATACTCTCGTTTGAGGAACCAGGATATGTAGATGCGATCATATGTAGATAGGTCCTGAGCACCAAGTTTGATAAATTTAGGCTATTTTCATGAACCCAGGGTATACAATACTATACTTTCATAAGTGAGACTAATACCGAATTAGTAAATACAGTTCATTCAGTTTGATGAATTCGCCCATCTCAGAAACCAGGATATAAATAGGGAGCGACAAGGGTGAGACCAATACTATTTCATAGACAATTACAGAAAGATCTTGAGATTCCTGAGCGCTAAGTTTGAAGAATATGCCTGTCCCCGGAAAGAGGATACTATAGAGAGCGACGTGGTGGTGAATGAAGCCAAAACCAATACCATTAAAGGTATTTACATGTATCTTTTTTGTAATCTTTGAGAGGATTTTGCAAGATACTCTTAAAATATGGGCGCCGCCTCGCGTTTGGCACTTTTTCTGAGTTGATTGCGATTAATCATCATTTTAGTGTGACGCAAGAGCAAGTCAGTAATTAAAAGGAATGGAAGCTTAAGAATTATTAAGAACACTTTTTTACTCATCGTAATGTCGTAGAAAATTGCTGTATAATTAAGAACATTGAAGCGCTCATTGCCGCGCTTGACAGACTGGTCTTATTCGATCACGTTCGTGAAGCAAAGTTCGGCCCGGTCAGGTGTCGGATGGGTGACCGTACAGTGGCATTACAACTAAGCGCTTCCGTGCTTCGGAGGGCACGTTAAACCGTCGGTCCCGGCTGTTGTCATTCGATTACAGTCGTTAAGCCAAGTCAGAAGCCTTAAAGGCGGCTTGAGAAATTCTGACACCAGAGGTGGCCACTAATCCTCACTCGATAAGAAGAAAATTAAGTACACTAACTAATATCTTACAACTGTGTTCTACAGACGCAGCCAGTAACAGCGCGAACGCTAGAGACGTTGATCCGCCTCGCCACCGCGCACGCCAAGTGCCGCCTCAGCTTCCAGGTCACCGCCAGCGATGCACAAGCCGCCATCGAGCTGGTGCACTACGCGTACTTCAAGAAGGTATCATAATACTCATTTTACTACACCATATTATACTAGAGACTATGATCCATTGGGCCAAGTACAAGCCTAACCACTGAGCTTCCGAGTCTCGCGACCGACGCGACCGTCGAAATTTTCCAATACTTTTTACATTTTTTAATACGCTGTAGGCCAGAGCGTGGTTACATCAATGCTGGGAATATCCTTGCATTCGAAAGAATCATTTTTACAAATTTTTAGCGATCGATTAAGATGTAATTGCCTTAAAATTTATGATTTTTAAGTTTTTGTATTTTCGATGCAATTTTTCTGCTTATGATAAATTTTTAATAGAAAATTTTCTTCGATATATTTCATATATATTGGCAATGCCATATAACTTTTTAATTTTGCATTTTACAATGTTATTTTTACGAGATAAATCTTAAACAAGAAAATATACTGGAAAAAGCTACTTGGTCTCATGTCGTATCATCTCGTCAGAGCGACATGAGACAAGTTGCTTTTTTCTGGTATATTTTCTTATTTAAGATTTAACTTGTTACTGTTAATTCCCAGGTGCTGACGAAAGAGAAGCGTCGCAAGCGGCGCGCGTCTTCAGACGAAGAAGTCGGTTCTGACGGCGAGCAGCCCGCACCGCCCAGACCCAAGCGGACGCGCACCACGGTATGATCAATCTAATCCTATCCACTACTTATTAGGGTTTCGTATCGTAATGGCAAAAACGAAACCCTTATAGATTCGTCATGTCCGATGTATGTCACAGCCACTTTATTCCAAAACTATGAGGATTACACAGTTGAAACTTGGTATGTAGATGTATTCTCTAAATCACTTTACGGTTTTTAGACAAAAATAAAAAAATGAATATATTAAGGGGGGCTCCCCATATGTACATGAAACTTAATCTGTAAATATTTTATTTCATCAAACCTATACGTGTGGGGTATTTATAGATAGGTCTTTAAAAATTTCCACCAGGTATATAAATAGATATAGATGTTTATTATTATTAATCAGGGCGCCGGCGGTGAAGGCGACCCCTACCAGTTCTCATCGGACGAGGAGGCCGCGCCCGTGCTGCGCGCCGCCCGCGACCCTCGCCCCGAACCCTCGCAGCGACCCGCCACCACCGCTGATAAACCTATTGATAATGACAGGTAAGGAACTGGTAATAAAGTAACTGGTGATAGATTATAAACAGAAAAATATTGAAAACAATCAACTCGACCACAAGTGAACTCTAAGACGGGATTAAAAAACTGCAAAAATTAAACGAGGCCGAGTTGATTTTTTCTATAATTTTTCTATTAAAAATTTATTATAAGTATAAAAATAGCATTGAAAAATTGTTCGAGTCCCATCTGAGAATTCACTTGTGACCGAGTTGATTTTTTCCAATATTTTTCTATTTAAAATTTATCATAAGTATAAAAATAGCATTGAAAAATGCAAAATATAAAAAAATCATGAAGAAAAGGCACTGGTATTGAGGTCGAAAGTATCTGACCCCTACCAGTTTTCGTTTAACGAGGAAGCCAAGACAGTATTGCGTGCCGCCTGGGATCCTCACCCGTTTCTAACCGCCTCTGTGGTCTAGTGGTACAACCACCGGTATCAGACCTAGGGGACCCGGGTTCGATTCCCAGCAGGGGTACATACTGTATTTGGTTTGGTTGGTGGTAGGACTTGTTGTAAGTCCGTTTCGCTAGCTACCACCATTTTATCTAAGTCTGACGCCATAACAATGTTTACAGCATTGTTGTATTCCGGCAGTTAGAGGTAAGATAGCCAGTTCCTCAGTAATTGAGGATTCCGGGAGAGGCTCGATTCCATCTTCAGCCTTATTAATACTTAACATCAGGTATTATGAAGGCTAAAAATCTTCCCGTAGTTCATAAAAAAAATAACTTTACCCGGGACCTTCGCAGAGAACTAGTGTCAGGACAAGGAAGCTCCTATTAATTGCGGAAGGTAAAGAAACTCGTAACTAAGTCACTTGTCTTGAGCTTGATAGTCAAAGATTACCACTAATGAAAGGTAACTGGCACGCTACTCGCATTGGTGTTTTAATTTTGCATTTTACAATGTTATTTTCATATAATAAATATTAAACAAGAAAATATACTAGACTACTCATGTCGCTTTGACGGGATTCGAACCCATATCCTTGGGAATCCGGCATTTTAGAAATCTAGATTCTCATCTGGAAATCTAGTGCTTTGGGCCAGGAGCTCTATTTTTGATTCACTCGTCTCGAGATTCTACTGATTTTCGTGCGACGTTTGAGTTTCCGTATTCCGTAAAAGCGACCTTGCCCGTATATACATAGCTTCGTTTTTCGCCTGTGGTACCGCCTCCCAACGCGAGCGCGCGAGGGGCAAAGCGAAAAGCGTGCTATGTTCACGCATGCAAAGACGCTAATCGCCTGATCGCCTCGCCACTCGCACGACGAATGATTCAAAAATAGAGGTCCTGATTCCCAAGGATGCGGGTTCGAATCCCGTCAGAGCGACATGAGACAAGTTGCTCTTTCTAGTATTTTTAATTTAATAATTTATTTATTGACACATTTTTCTTACAAAAATATAAATCAATTTTCTTGTCTTAAGTACATCGTAGATCTAGAAGTTGACATCTGCACCTGCATGCGTAGCATGAGCACCTCGACAAAGCTATCTCGACACTTTTCTCGTGCTAGCGTATTGTCTGTCCCGCTCACACCGTACTGATATGAGCGGGACAGACATCGCGAGATAAGCGTCGACAGCGAGTCGCGGTGCGCATGCTACGCTGGCTGAACTAGTTACTGTATCTCAGGTGCAGCGCTCTTTTTTGGATACAAAAATATAGAGGTAAACAAAGCATTTCAACCTTAAAAAAATAAAAAGTAAAATAATAATATATGTTTAATAATAATAATAAAACTTTAATCTTAATAAAAGTTTAAATCTGCCAAAAAGGTATGTGTGGAGTATGTCCTCTCATGGTGTGTGAACTGAGTGTGTGTGGAGAGGGTGTGTATTATTACATAAAATATATGTTCTTGTTTAATATTTTTTTATTTTTTATTTAATGTTTGGAAGACCAACACCGAGTAGACAGAGTTGATTTTTGACATAAAAACAGTAAGGCAATAATATGTCTTCACGTATATAAAACATAATTTAAATGGTTAAGTGTGGACAATAAGATGCTCTTGGAAAACTTAATCTAAAATATGGATTAAATAAACTATGCCACTATCAGGATACAGGCGGTATCAGTTGCATCAACTGCTTGCCTGTTAAATAATAATAATAATAATAAAACTATTACAAACTAAGACAGTGCCTATAATGTGATAAGTTAAAGTTACTTAAATTGACATTTACCTAAAGAATTCCTCGCATAATAAACGCCTCGCAATTGCTAAACTAGAGTGATATATATGTATATATTTATCAAACCTTTACCATTCCAGATTGGCGTTATTCAAGTCGGCGTTACAGCAACTGTTCCGCGACGAGCGCGCGAACTCTCTGCCGCTCGAGCGCGTGCGCTCGCACGTCAACGAGAAGTATTCGCACGCGGCGTTCGACGACGGCGAGCTTCGCGCCGCGCTCGCGCGCATGACCAGGGACAACCAGCTCATGATGGCGGACGATATCGTATTCCTCATTTAGATTCATCATTCAGCCTGTTGCAGTCCACTGGCGTCTCATACTGCGGACTTGGACGAGACCAGCTATGGAATTGCGTAAAGTCAATCGTATTCATTTGACAGTTCATATTGTATCATAATAAACGTCATTTCATACAAATTGCAGCCGATTGAATACGATATGAACTGTCAAATTAATACGATTACCTTACGCAATTGCACCGGACCTCTATTTTTGATTCACTCGTCTCAAGGATTCTACTGATTTTCGTGCGACGTTTGAGTTTCCGTATTCCGTAAAAGCGACCTTGCCCGTATATACATAGCTTCGCTTTTCGCCTGTAGTATCGCCTCCCGACACGAACGCGCGGGGGCAAAGCGAAAAACGTGCTATGTCCACGCTTGCAAGGTCGCTAATCGCCTGATCGCCTCCTCGTTCGCCTCGCCCCACTCGCGCGACGAGTGATTCAAAAATAGAGGTCCAGCCTCTGGAGATTGGCAAAGGACCCGATTTTGACCCGACTGCTGGGTTTACACCCAGTTAACGCCTATAGACCATTTTGTTGAAATAAATAAAATCTTTAAAAATAAGAGATGATTCGGCCTTTGAATATTTTTGTGTATTGATTTAACAAGAAATTATTTCTATAGCAACGTCACATTTGACTTATCAATAGAAATGAAAAAAACAGTAAAAAGTTTCTATAACACACAACACACAATGTGGGTTTTTATTGGGTTTAAATGCAGTGGTCGGGTTTAAACCCAGTCCTTGCCTATCTCTACCAGCCTCCATACTAAAAAGCTCAAACTCCTCTACCGACAATCCCAATACGAAGATAAAGCTTAGCGAATTTAAATTTTCGTGTTCTCAAATACAGATCACGTCTCGGTAAACCTAGTGTAGGACCCCCTGCTAGATAGACCGACGACCTGAGAAAGGTTGCCGGTAGTGGCTGGACGAAAGAGGCGGGAGATTGTGTCTTTTTGCGCACCTTGGGTGAGGGTTACGTCCAGGGGGGCAATTCTCGCGCCTTCGACATCTCGAATTCGACATTTTTGGAGCCATAAATCTATATTTACAACTCACAGAAAACAATCTTCAGCATTATAGGATTGTCAAAGATAATTGAAACTAAAGTATTATGACCGTAGTAAAGATATTACTTACATTTTTAATAAAGAAATTATGGTTTGAAAAATGTCGAATCCGACATATCTCAGCGCGAGAATTGCCCCCCAGGGGTCCTACCGCGCAAGTGTCGTCGGCATCAACATTGGCTTTATTTGGTAAATGGATGTGACGTATTGTTCTTAGTCTTTGGCAAGTTTTCATTTGTGTCAAAAAGAAGCAGCAATGTATCACATCCATCTATCACACCTAGTTACCGCCGCAAAGTTGCTTGTCTGTCGGGCTTTTACAGACTATACTTCGGAGAGTGCTCATGAGTTGCACGAGCTCATACCGCCATCCCCCTTCTTCCATCGGACATCCAGTCACACTGCGGGCTACCACCCTTTCTTGGTTGACTATCCTAAATGTTGTGCGACATTTAGGAATATCAATATCATGTTGTGTACAACATCCTTTATATTGCGCACAGCAAAGGAGTGGAACGCCCTCCCTGCGTCTTTATTTCCGAGTACTCATGACCCGTCTATATTCAAAGCAAGGGCGAATAGGCACCTTCTGTGTTAGCTCGCTCCATCGTCGCTCGTCTTAGCCCTCAGGCTTGAATGGGATCAAGAGCACCCATTACAAATAAAAAAATAATAATATCATATTATCCTACGACACATACAACTTCTTATTTGTGTAGCTCTTCCTTCCTTCTTGATGGACAGCAAGATGATTTACATATTCATAAATGAATATGATTCCACGATTGTTTGTATATTCTATCCAGTTATTGGGAATGCATGAGTTTTCAATGTGTACACATCCGCCTCTAAACCAGTAAAAGTGCCTTATTCTTAAAGATTATCTGTCTGTTCATGTTTCTTTGTGAAATTGTATCAAGGTATAGTCGGATTTTAAATTCAGTGGAGTGAATTGACAGGTCACTTTGTAACTATCGTTACAATCAATTCGGAATTTTGCTGACTTATAATATAGCTATAATGATAATATTAAATTTGTGTGCGTGAATGGAATCAATACTTACTGAACTCAAACTGGATCTGTGCAAATCATTACGAAACACAGTTTAAAGCAGGATTATTTTAACAAAGTAACTGAATTAAAAATCAGACTATAGTTAAGATTATTGCCAATTATGTTGTATATGTTACAAATAATGTACTCGGTAAGCTGAATCTGATTAATAAAGTAAGTTTGAAATAAAAAACATGTGTATGTATTTACTTAAACATTTTTTGTTTATTTACTTACATCAAAGAATCATTTCCTCTTTCCTTTACTTTTTCCTTCCCTACTCCTACCCACTTTATTTTTGTTAAATTTCCCTCCAAACACTTTTTTCTGATTGTTGAAAGGTTTCTGACCTTTACCTTGAGGTTTATTTCTCCTACCATCTGACTTATTATTAAACTTTCTGCCGTCTGGCTTATTATTAAACTTCCTGCCGTCTGGCTTATTATTAAACTTCCTGCCGTCTGACTTATTATTAAACTTTCTGCCGTCATCTTGCTTTCTCTGGAATCTTCTCCCTCCTTCATTATTAACCTTTTTGTCTGAATCCTGGTTCTTCTGGAATTTTTTCTTGAGTTTCTTGTCGAGTCGCATCTTCTTGAACCCGCGCACGGAGTTATCATCCGACTTCCGTTTCCTAGTTGGATTTTCACTAAACAGATCTGGAAATTAAATAAGAAATAGCTGTTATTTCTACTTCGGATGTATGCAATCAACATTGTTTTAGTAGCAAACGGTCGCGAACTAATCTTACTAATATTATAAGGGGTAAAATGGATTTTTGGAATAAGTAACAGATTTATACTCCAGCCATCTTAGGCCTTACGGAAAGAATGTAAACAAACATTTGAACACTTCGTAATTATTCCACAAATACGTCATTATTCAGACGTATAATGGCATTATATCAAACTTGAACAATATAAGTAAGCTATAAATGAACTGCACAAAATTCTAAAACATTTTTTTTTATTGAACAACGGGGAGACTCTTAGCCTTCATCATACTCGATATTAAGTATTGATAAGGCCGAAGATGGAAGCGAGCCTCTTCCGGAATCCTCATCACTGAGGAACTGGCTATCTTATCTCTAACTGCCGGAACACAACAATGCTGAAAACATTGTTGTTATGACGTCAGACTTAAAGATGGTGATAGCTAGCCAGGCGGACTTACAACAAGTCCTACCACCAACCAAACGGAATACAATATGTACCCCCACAGACTTATATCGAGATAGACGTAAAGAGCGCTTCAAACTGTATGAGAACCTAGCGTGTCGAATTTTACGTACCTACGATGACGTCAGGAGCATGATTTAGTGATTTGTAAATGTTAATGCTCTTGCAAGAAAGCACTGCCCAATCAACCATTTTCGTTTCTGAGTGACGCGTGTTCTCATGGCAATGGTCTCAAGCGGACTGACTTAGGCCGTAAAACTTTGACCGTGGATCAAAGTTTTGGCACGCAAGGTCCGTACACATTAAACGTATATCTTGATATAGGTCTGTGTATACCCCCGCTGGGAATCGAACCCGGAACCCTGGGTCTGTTACTGGTGGTTGTTACCACTAGACCACAGAGGCGGTTAGACATGTAATAAAAAAGTACTTTGGAGGTTAAGTATGGGTGGTTTGTTTACAAACATTCCATAAGATGGCTTTAGTATAGTAGTTATGGACTTACCTGACTTTGATTTAACTAATAAATGTTATACCTTTCTCTGGTTCAGCACCGACTTCTTTCCTGTAATACTCTGCGTCGTCGTCTTCTTCGTCCTGATCCATATCGGCGACGTTTTGAGACTCCGCCGCAGCGAGCTCCATCAGCCTTTTGAACAGATGATTACACAATCATCAAATGTTTTAACAAAATAGATCATTCCACTCTCTAATGCCCGATTAACACGGGTCTTTAGCGAAGTTGGTAAAGTACAGTGGTGTAAACGATCGGCGGAGCTATTACCTAAAAATTAGCTATTATCGCGCAGATATCGCGCGATCGCTACGGAACGTCAAAATAAAAATGGTATTACGTATGCGATGGCTGGCTAATCGCTCGCTGATGGTTCGTATAGCGGCGTCTCACTCTCTCGCGCTCCTACCTAGGCGCGAAAGTGAGACGCCGCATGTTGTAACGCTAGCGCCAATAACAATTTGGTAACCATAACAGGAACTAAATGAATGTACAATGTAGTTCATCGTCTCTTCGGTAGAGGCCGCACTGTTGATACGTGACGTAAAGCAATTATCTCGCAATTTCTGCTGTTTTTGCTGTCGCGTTGCTGTTGCAAATGTTAATCGAGCATAAAAGCAAGTAATAATTAAAATTAAATAGTAAATAAATAATAAATAATTGCATACAATCACACCAATTATCTAGCCCACGTTAAGTTTCATGAAGAACTTGTGTTATGGATACTAGATAATGGATAAACATACTTATATACTTTTTTAGTAAATACATAAGATACATATTAAACACCCAGACCAAGACAAATAGACATGTACATGCACACAAATATTTGTCTTGTCCGGGGATCGAACCCAGGACCTCTGGAGCAGAAGGCGGGTTTAGTACCCCCACGACAAACAGGTCGTCAAAATTTAAGAATGATAACTTTTAATGGCATGTATCGACACTGTGAGACCACGAAGTTCTTAGTTTTCCATGTCATGAGTGAGCAAGTCAATGCACACGCGTTCTCTGAGCGCCCTTTAAGCACCGCCACCCCAGCGAGTCGAGCGATGCTTCCGAGCGGCAACTTTAAAATTTCGGCGAGTGAGTCCAACGTAAACAAAATTCAAAGAGCACTTAACTATATCCTGAAGCGTTCAAACGCTCCATGGTTTATTCGTAAATCTGAAGTTCACCAACATCTCCAAATCAGCACTGTCAGAGAAGAAATCAGTTTGATTCTCGGCAAATATAGGAAAAGGCTAGATAAACACCCAAATGAACTAGCCATAGAACAGCTACTGATATTGCCGGATTACATGAGACGTCTGAAAAGGCGCAAATTACCAGATATAACAAGCTCTGCTTAGGCTGTACCAGAAATGAATTTGCAGCTCGCTGGAGCACCGGACTCTACATGTTATTCTCAACAAAAAATCTGCTCATAGCCAAGAAGACTGATTGCACAATGAAATTTATAAAAAAACTTTAAAATTGCTCAAGACAAACTAGTGACAGCTTTGGTCAAGAATAAGAGGGAAACAACATACCTCTGACTTTCTGTGATTTCTTTCTTCTTTTTGATGCCTTCTAGAGACTTCTGTTTCAGTTCCTCTTTCTGGCGCAACTTCTTATTAACGTTTTCTTCCTGTAGTGCCTTGCGTTTTTCTTTCAAACGCCTTGTAACAGATAAAAAATAAAATGTATTACTTAAAAATTACAAGTGAAAAAAAAAATTGAATATTCATACTACAGGTTCCTTACTTAATAAAACCTGAAAATTAGTGTCACACTTGTTGTGACAATAGATGAGGTTGGCAGCGTTGTCGACCATTTTGTTTTATAAAAAGTACTGATTTTATGTTTGTAAATTTTATGTGTTTAGTGGAATAAATTTTAATTAGTGAAATAAAAAAAAACATTTGAATATTCATATTACAGGTTCTTTACTTAAAACCTGAAAATTAGTGTCACACTTGTTGTGACAATAGATGAGGTTGGCAGCGTTGTCGACCTTTTTGTTTTATAAAAAGTACTGTTTTTTTGTTTGTAAATTTTATGTGTTTAGTGGAATAAATTTTAATTCCTCTTTTTTAAGTGAATGATATTCAGACTTACTTCTTTTCTTCTCTTCTCTTCTTGATCAAGGCTTTTTCTTCTTCAGTTTTTTCAACCAATTCATGGAATAGCACTTCTCCATCCATGAGGCCATCTTCAATCTGTGAATGATTTAAATGTAAGTTGAAAAAGAAATACAACATTTTATGTTTACATTCTGAATACCTATAAAGATACCTATCCATGTTTACAATGGTAAACATGGATAGGTATCTAAGACTAATGAGTCTTGATTGAAAAGTAACTTCAGAAAGTCCTTAAAACACTATACAATACGAACCTTGATTAGCTGGAAAGATATCCGGGGACCGAGTTCAAACAGCCTGATTGCAGACTTGGTTTCGGCGCCGGCGCCGCGCGAAGCTAGCGCCTGCGGCAGCACCACTTGTGAGTTTGGGTCATCCTCAAACTCACTCTCTGAGAGAAGAGCTGCTCTGTAATTACAACACAAGTCTTAGAAGAAGCCCATATTTTTTCTCTAGTTGATCAAAGTTGATCGTTTTGACTGAATACTTACTTATCAAAAAATTCAGACATGTCCTTACAGCGATTTAGATTTGGTATTTTCCCTTGGACCATCTGTAATTTAAAACACTTTTAAATATGGATCTGAGAGTAGGCAAACTCAATCAAATATTTTTTAACCAGATACTTTCCCTTTTCAAACTTTTGAAACTGTTATAGTTATTCTAATTAAAGTTAATATAACTAAAAATCTGTATGTGGTTTGATCTATTATGTTTGATTTTGTAACTGTGTGAGTGACTCACCTTTTTTGTACCTTTGTTAAGTCCTACTGGAGTAGCTCTGATAACATAGTGCCTGAAGTCTATCAGTTTTGTAGTGGGATTATAATTCATAAGTACACAGCGACGTATATTCTTCAACTTCACCTATGAGTGGAATAGATTTATTAAAAATAAAATAAGAAAGATTATCGAAGCTGATATTTGATAGTACAAATATAATGAAAACTATACATAGGTAGATAATTGTCGTCTATAAATTACAATTTATTCTATAAACAAAGCCTGTACTGTTAACATAAAGTTTAATAATATCCAGTTAACTTACACTAGTAATATTGATTGTAGGAAACATATTCTGGAACATAGTAGCCATGAGTTTCATGTGCATTCCCTCTCCTGAAAAGCTGTTGAGTACAATGAGAGGAGCATTCTGGAACGCCTTCATGATAACATACTGCTTCTTGAGGGAAGATATTACATCTCGGGCAAGACTGTACTGTAAATAAAAAAAGTAAAGTTACCACACCCATCATTAAGTAATTATTTTAACCTATACCTTAACTAAAAAAAATATTAATTTAAAAATATAGGTAATATACCAAAATGACTTACATTTTGAATTCTAAAAGTCAGTGTAGGGCCTCGAGGTAGACGAGACAACCTCATATAAGTTCCAAGTTCAGTTTCCGTAAACATAATCATGTGAGAAACGTGAAGGTACCCCGACACTGAAATGAAATCTTTGAGTGTGTTCTTTTTTCTTTCCTGAAACATTTGATTAAAAAAAAATTAATACTTACTGAACTCATTAAACTGTATGATAGGGACCTATATTTAATTTTGAGTTTTAGTACATTATTTCAAGCTTTTGAGGATAACATGTGAGATATGAAGTACACCAGTAGTACCTTTAATTGTGAAGCCGTAAAAGGTTCCATAACTTTTCGAAAGTCCTTGGTGAGCTCTATAAGATCCTTGCTGCAGTTTCCACGATGAATCACGAAAGAATGCGGCGCTTTTATTAAGTGTTCTGGCTCTAAAGCCTGCTTGCTTGCAGGATTTTTCTTTGAGCATTTTCCTTTGCGTTTTCCCATTTTAAAAGGATTCAAAAGACTTCAAGATTATAATAATTTACTGAATGATTTATTACATGTAAGTACTAGTCAGATTTATATTTAAGTTCATTATTATAGCTAATTTTGAGGTTATAGCACGCACCGCGCACAACATGCACAAAAACACTAAATGACAGTGACAGCCGATTTTGTTTTTTGTTCATTACACGGAACAGGCTAAGGTCAGAGACCACACTTCTTAGCCTAGTCATTAGTTGTTATTTATTAGAGGTCATTAGAATACTTATATCGGTTAGGTAGGTATTGCAGACGGTAGATGGCTAATAGAATGGTAAGTAATAGAAATGTGAGGAATACTGGAAGCAGGAGGATTATGAAAGTATTATAATCTTTTTCACTAATTTAACTATTATTATAGCCTTCCGCGGTCCGCTTGCTATGCGTCTTCGTCCGCGTGCTTTGGCGAGGAGGAAGGAATTAGTTTATTACGCGGACATAAATATCGTGGCGGTTCTATCAGAATCGCCACATAATTTTGGAAATGTCTACCACACAGTAAATGGCATTAGTAGTAGTAGTTATAAAGTATGAATGTCGGGACAAAAGAGTAGCAGCTTTTACTCTCCGCCGTTTCAAAAACTTATGCCAAAAATCAAGTCGATTGGTTGCTAAGCTAGGGCGCGCCCTTTCTTTCGCGCGCAGGAAGGACAAGCATTCGCACATATAATATTACCTACGTTTATGTATAATTAGGATTAACCACGGCACGGGGATACGCAGCCTTCATCATAGATAATGTTAAGTAATGATAAGGCTGAAGTTGGAAGGGCACCTCTCCTGGAATTGTCTAACTCCTGGACAACCCAATTCTGAATACGTTTTTTCCTGACGATAGTGTTAGCTAGGCTAGACAGGTGGACTTACAACAAGTCCTGGGGGTTAAGGCGCTACTCTGAAAAAGTATAAACTTTTTTATGTAAAACTGTAGCACAGTTACAGTTGTTACAGATCTGGTAATAACATATACATTTCTTCATACCTTTATCTAGATTCGTATAGTTTCATAAACACGATTTTATGATTTTGCCTTGACACTTTTTCTTTTCGAAAAGTTTTTTAATACGAAGTGATTTTGTTTTTTTGGCTTAATCTGCAAAATCGGTCTCGCTCCTGTGCGCGTCGTTTTCTTATTGCTATCTCGCTTCAGCATATTTTTTTCGAGTATCCTTAAAAAGGAAGCAAACGCAATATTGCCAGTGAATTAATTTTTTCTTTATTCCTGGAATTTGATTTTAGTAAGTTTTCTTGCCTTCAAATATTAAAATCAAATTCTTCTACACTGGCACTGACACAGTTCTAAAATCCATAGAAGATAAACAATATTGCGTATGCATCCTTTTTAGACCCTCAGTTCCAATAAGTACAGCCTCCACTGAGAGAAGCTTCTCAAAGCTAAAATTACTAACTTGGGAACATTCTTCAGAACATTGTTTTTATACAACATAAATAACGATATTATATCAAATTTTAAACGTGGACGTTAAACAGCCACAGTACTTTACTTACAATAGGACTTATTGCTGCGGCTTCTGTTTAAAAACAACTTCGAACTATGTTACGTAAGAAGTTCAGAATGTGGAATAGAGTATTTTGCACGTCTACAAATTCGGCAGGTCATGTTGCGCAATAACCAAATATTATAAAACCACATATTTACCAATGTCTTTGCAAATAACTAAATTATGTAACTTATCAGGAACTATAATTAAGATAAATTTTAAATAGAAAAATATTGGATGAAATCAACTTTGACGACCTGTTTGGCGCAGGGGTACTAAACCTGCCTTCTGCGCACGAGGTCACGGGTTCGATCCCCGGACAAGGCAAATATTTGTGTACATGAACATGTCTATTTGTCTTGGTCTGGGTGTTTAATATGTATATTATGTCTGTATTTACAAAAAAAAGTATATAAGTATGTTTATCCCTTATCTAGTATCCATAACACAAGTTCTTCAGGAAACTTAACGTGGGCTAGATAACTGGTGTGATTGTATACAGTTATTAAAAAAAATATTAAAAAAAAAACTCCGCCACAAGTGAATTCTCAGATGGGACACTTGTGGCCGAGTTGATTTTTTCCAATATTTTTTTATTTTAAATCATCTTAAGTATAAAAATAGCATTGACAAATGCAAAAATAAAAAAATACCAGGAACTATAATACTAGAGGTGTAACGAAAAGTCACAAAACAAATCAAAACAGCTTTATTTCTTGCTGGTTCATTGTGGATTTCCCAACCTTGCACATGAATTACTACAACAGTTACTTATTCCTCTGCCCAGTCTCATGTAGAGTTTAGTTCAATTTGTTCTATGAATCGGTACAACTAACTTCGACAGAGACTTCACATGGCTTAGAACCTTCATA
Organism: Chrysoteuchia culmella; assembly: GCA_910589605.1. Taxonomy (NCBI): domain Eukaryota; kingdom Metazoa; phylum Arthropoda; class Insecta; order Lepidoptera; family Crambidae; genus Chrysoteuchia; species Chrysoteuchia culmella. The sequence goes on along the minus strand of OU342654.1, from coordinate 19,945,406 downwards.
TCGATACGACGCTAAGTACATCACAGGGGAGTCTGTACCAGCAGAATTTAATGTTGAGTATATCAAGAAAACACCTAACCACTCGTTCGATTGTTAGCCCTGAACTAGACTAGTTCCGTAACGCGGATTTTCGCTTAGGGTCATACAGCTAACAGATTCGTCATTCCGTTGAGAGCTTACATCTTAGTGAGCACTATTACAGGCGTTCTACCCAGGGGGTAGTCGACAGGGGCATAGGAATGACGCCCAAGAAGAATGGCTTTTATTATTTTCTATCCTATTTCGTAGTGTATATGTGCAGTACCTTAAAATACTCAACTAGCCTATTCTTGGGTTGTAAATGAAATATGTAAGTATTTGGTTCATTTCTGATTGGTGGATGCCAGCATTACTAGCTACATCGCGCTCGCGGCCCAGACACTAGTACATTTTTTAAGAATGATTCGAGCCCAAATCAAAATATACAGAATATCTTACATTAAAAAGGTGCAATATAGAAAACTTTACATAAAAACAGAAAAAATAATACAATTAGCAACCTTTAGTCAAAGGAACTAGAGACGTCCGAATTCATATGAAAATTCAAATCACAATGACGAATGTTACAGAATCGGCAATATTCTGGATTTACGAATATATAAAAAGCCCCTATAATACCCCTATTAAATTAGCTAATATCTATAGTCCATTCTATACTATTATCAGTTAAATACCGTTATCATTAAATTTAATAAAATCATATTTATAATGTGTACATTCACGTTCAGAACAGCCAGACAGCGGAGCGTACACACAGTTCTGAATCGATAACTGATTCAACGTTTACTTAAGAAGAACCGCGCAGCCTCCACTGCCCACTGACTTCGAATGCAGTCTGTCCACTGTATCGGTTACATTTATTTATACTACTATTGAATACGTCGACTTTATGCATTTTAATTTTCCACGCAAATAGTTAACATAGAATTTAAACAATATAATAAGAAACAACACAACTTTAGAACCGATATAATTGACAGACCCGTTAATGAAGGTGAAAACGATTGTATTATTGCAATTTCCTTTTAAAATTGGGTTTACTTAAAATAGATGGGAACATGAGATGATAAATTACTGCAGCGTCAAGCGATGAACGAAATTATAATGCCGTGACTTAGCGCTCGCAACGTAAAGTTACGAAGTATTATTCTTTTTAGTGCAAAAATATTACAAAATTTATTAAGATATTCCATCGAATGAGATGCTGGTAAAATTACTTACCAAAAGTTAAAATGTCATGGCCTTAGCATTACAACGGAGCCATAAAAATCGGGTGCTATTATTATTGTAACATTATTAATTTATAGCTACGACTATATACTTTGTCTCCGAGGCGGCACTGAATCATAGTATTAAAAAAAAACAATTTAAATGAAAACGGAAATATAGTGTAGTAACTCGATACTTCAACAATTGATAATAAACATCTTATACTAATATTAGTCTAACAGATATTTTGGCAAGCATAAAATGTATGCAGTCGCTCCTCCGACAAATTCGTTCGGGTCCATTCCGCGTTCTTTAATAAAATGTAACACTGAGACTGCCAATTCGTGAAATGTTTTTTCAGTATTCAATTGTCGAAGTAGGAGTCACTCGCACCGCCTCGAGGACGGCCGTCGGTCGTGGCGCCAGCTGTCCGCAATGTCCAAAATGTCGCTAAATGCACCACTTCAAATCCAGCTTCCAACATAAAAAAAAGTACAACGGCCACGACGTCGTTCATTTAAATTTCAGTTAAGTTAATAAACTACAAAAAGCACTACAGTCCTTTAGTACAAAGCATCACAAAAATACTACAAAGAAATGTGTAGATATAACAGATTCGTTAAAATCGAACACAAATCGTTGATAAATAGTTAACAAAATATGTTCATATGCAAAAAATATAGTTTAGGACAGCGGCCTGGCGCCGCCGCAGCTGCTGCAGTCGCCTCGTGTCCGCCGCCGCCTTAGCGCTCGTCCATCTGCAACCATAAACCATCCTTCATATAACACACTAAACCACTTTTGGGGTCAAAATAAAGGCCTTAAATCTGATATTAATGAAGTAATGACTGACATATTTTGACATTCAAACAACATTTAGCGTTAATGGACCAATTAATCAGTTGGTAAACTCAGGTTTGAATAGTTAATGTATTTTATGACTCCCTCCAAAACATATAAAATATGATAGTATGTCTATTATAACTACACAAAACATGAAAAAACAATGGTAGTTCACATTACAGTAGATTTAATCACTTGCTGTCTGTGGTACTCATCAGCGCGCATCTTGCGCGTTAGGACAAGTACATACAGTGGTGGTCATATAATTAAGAACGCTTAATTAAAGAGCAGATTTTTTCAAACTATCAAGCATAACTACTTACATTTATGTGATAATTTTTAATCAAGTAAATATACTAGAAAAAAGCAACTTGTCTCATGTCGCCCTGACGGGACTCGAACCCGCATCCTTGGGAATCCGGCCCAATGCACTGACCAATTATGCCACAGAGACCTACGAGAACACGTTGAAATTCTCTAGTATATTCACCTTTTTCTACGGTGTTGGCCACCGTCGTTTCATCAATGAGAGAAATATCCTCGCATTCGAAAGAAACATCTTTACAGATGCCAACACCGTAGAAAAAGGTGAATATACTAGAGAATTTCAACATGTTCTCGTAGGTCTCTGTAGCATAATTGGTCAGTGCATTGGGCCGGATTCCCAAGGATGCGGGTTCGAGTCCCGTCAGGGCGACATGAGACAAGTTGCTTTTTTCTAGTATATTTCCTTGATTAAAAATTATCACATAAAAATAGCATTGTAAAATGCAAAATTAAAAAGTTATACTTACATTTATTTAAAACTTTTTAATTTTGCATTTTACAATGCTATTTTTAGGTGACAATGCTGTTTTACCCCGTCAGGGCGACATGAGACAGGTTGCTTTTTTTCTAGTATATTTTCTTGTTTACCTGCATTTTTTTTTAGTTCTCTCGGTATCGGAAAACATTTCCATACATTTAGTGATATATTCGATTATACACATGATTGGCTAAAAAGTTAATAGATAATCTTCATGCATTAGATTGGAACCTAGAATTACTACATTCTGGCTGGTCACATATATAAGAACGCTGAATAGTTTTTTTTTTAAATGTAAATAAAAAATACTCTGTTGCTCTTTTGTTGTAGTTCACTATTTGTTAAATTTAGTGCTGTAAAAGTCTTAAGGCGCATTGCACATGGAGCAACTATTGCAGCAACTGCCAACTAGCTGTTTACATTTATTTCAATTGAACCGCGCACACATAAGCAACTCGAGTTTCGAGTTCCGGTAATCGTCAACAGTTTTCAGTTTCTGTAATCGATGTCTAAGTTAGTTTCTAATTGCCGCAACTAGCAATTGTTAAATATTATACCGGTTTTTAATGTTGCCGGTTTCCTCAACCGTCAATCGCAACGCGTCGGGCGATTTCACACCCTCCCTCGGTCTCCCTGTGCTCTCTCTCTTTTATGTTAATAAATTGGGATCGATCTAGGAAAAAGGGATGAATCCAAAACGATTGCTGCGAATAATTTGTCTTTGTTGGCGCCGTCGACGGCGACGACGTAATAAAATGAGAGCAAGTGCTGCTTCTTCGATATCCATCGTCACACTGAACGCTGATCGCGTAGATTTAGCAACTCGGCTATGAAAGTTGCTCACAGATTGCCATAAAATTACCGCAACCGTAAACGTTATAGCAACTATCAACTTTTTACAAGAAACTTTTAAAATGTTGATAGTTTCCTCAACTTAAGTTGCTCCATGTGCAAAGCGCCTAAAGATGATTGCTTCATAAGAAAACAATGGGAAAATTTTAAGTTGGTATAAATCTACAAGGGAAGTAATAATAAAACTTCGCGAGAAGAATTGATCGTATAAAAAGATATCTGCAATGTTCTTAAACGATGGTTTTCTATGCTGTGAAGCATTTGGCCACGTATCAAAATACTTAACAGAGAAAGTCATCTCGTCGAGACGATCGAAATATCGTTCGTTTGTCAAAACAATATCCCTTTAAAGGATCTATTGAGCTGAGAAAATAATATTTTGGCGAAAACAACCCTTCCGTAATCTCGGCACGCACTATTCGGAGGCGTGTGGTAAAAGAAAAGATGGACGGAAGGATAGCAAGAAAGAAAAATCGGCCAAGTGCGAGTCGAACTCGCACATGAAGGGTTTCATCTCTCACCCAAGGTTGCCGGGAAGAGACTGCTACGTAGCTATAAGGCCGCCTATTGTGTGTTCCTCTTTTTTGACATTTTCTCTGTATGTGTTTGTTTTTGTATCGTGTGCAAAAAAGCCATTATATTGTCGTCTGCAAAAATAAGTTTGTTTTTATAGTGTTTGTATCAATGACAAAGTTATATTTGCGGTTTTAGAAAATTTGCTATAGCTCTGAAACTACTAAATAAATTTCGTTCAAACCAATTTTCGTTTTAAGTTTTTATATAGATCTACATCTTTTTTTATTATTTTTCACTTTCTTATTTTAAAAGTTAGAGAAGGGGGGGGGGGGGGGGGACATTTTTCCACTTTGGAAGTGTATAACTTTCAAACGGTTGACTTTGAGAAAAAACTGTTTTAGAAGCCTCAATGTAATTTTTAAAGATCTTTCTAATGATATCCCACACGTATAGGTTTGATAAAAAAGAAAATTCAGTAACAGTTCCATGGGGGGAGCCCCCCTTTAATTCATTTATTTTTTATTTTTGTGTAAAAACCGTAAAACGGTTTACAGAATACATCTACCGACCAAGTTTCAACTGTGTGATCCTTATAGTTTTGGAATAAAGTGGCTGTGACATCTTACCACTTTGGAAGTGTATATCTTTCAAAGGGTTGAGAAAAAACTGTAAAAGAAACTTCAATGTAATTTTTAAAGACCTATCTATAGATACGCCTCAAGTATAGGTTTGATGAAAAAAAAAAATTTTTTTTCAAATCCCTTTCGGGAAAAATGCTATATTTCTAAAACTGACAACCATATTTCGTTCAAACCAATTTTCGTTGAAAGTTTTTATTAAGATCTACAGCATATATATTTTTTATATTTTTCACTCTCTTATTTCAAAAGTTAGAGGGTGGGGGACACACATTTTACCACTTTGGAAGTGTACATCTTTCAAACGGTTTACTTTGAGAAAAAATCCAATGAAAACTGGACAGTTAAGACAGTGGAGAAATTTTCTATTTATGGTGAGACAAAAATAAAACGGTATGTTCTAATGGAAAACGATATATATGTACGACGCCCTCCGAATAGTGCATTTGACTTAAAGTACACAAAAGTGCCATTAAAGCATGGCGGGAAATGTGAAAATTTGGGGGTGCTTTTCTGCCAGCGTAGCATGCGCACCGCGACTCGCTGTCGATGCTTATCTCGCGATGTCTGTCCCGCTCATATCAGTACGCACAGTGTGTTTTTGACCCTCATTTTGGGACAGCCTAATTTTTTTGAATGATCGAATGGAGAAATATATCACAAATGCTAGAGTAAAACTCCCGCGAGCCTCGCTTTGATAGTTTTTGAAAAAATGCGATCTAAGTAAAAGTACCGGTATTTATTTATTTTTTTGTTTTTATTATTTTTTCTTTTTTCTATGAATGTAACACTTAATTTTGCAGTGTGATCGTAAAGGCCTATCATAGGGCAAAATTATGAACCATGAACGAGGAAGCTACGACTTCACAGTTTCAAGGTAATCGCAAAAATAACAAAATCGGAATTATTTTTTTGTGGCTAAAGTATTTAGTATTAGCATTTAATTTTTACTTAAGAACATAGCTACACATATGGAATACTACCACAAAAAAAATCAATTGCTAAAACCGTGGGACTTCGGAGATATTAATTTTTAAAAAGTACCGGTTCGGTACCGGTTTTTGGTCAAAGTCCTCAATGTCACTTTTTAGCAATATCACATACAATTCTTTATTGTAGCTCACCATATTAGGGTAACGACGATTTAATTTTAAAAAAGGAGAATGGGCAAAATTCCCCGGTCTTTAACAACTTCAAACTTCTAACATTAACTTTTATGTATGGACGTGTAGCCTCAAAGGCTCCGGAAAGTATGTTAGTGTCTAAGTTTTGTGTACTTTCCCCACACTCTACGCACCTGAACAACTTAGTAGCTTTAGTTTTAGTATCGAAACGGCCAGTGATAAAGAAGATTGCATCGTTCCACCAAAAACATGTGAGTAATATTCATCTAAACATCGTATAGAGCCTGTCAGGCTACATGCCCATAGTTGTGTTATAAAATATTTGTAAACAACTTTGTTCTCGCTTTTAAATTTTCTTGTAAAACATGGCTGAAAATAGTGAAGCATATCCTTCTCGTTCTAAATTAAAGGCCGTGATCTGTACATTCTGAAAATGTATAATTGTATATGCATCATACATATCACACATTCAAGGTGTAAATAATAAAAAATATATGATTTAAGAAAGCCCTGCTGAGGCAAAGTGGCACTATGAGTCTGGAACGGCTTCATAGCGCCTCACCCCCGCATCCTCCAGGTAATATGTATTAATGCGGGGTTTCAGCATGCCTGACGAGGGTGGACTCCTTCCCGCATTACGTATTACTCATCATCGGAAGATTCGATTGGTAGACCGTGCATTCCACATGACATGAGAAGCATGCAATGGCGGAGCGCGTTTATAATACACTCATTTGCAAAAAAAAACGGGCGGTTTTGATTTTAATTCATCTTTAAAAAGATACAATACTAAAAAGGTTTCAATCGTTTGTACACGTTACTGGCCGGTTTTAAAAATTATGTGGTATTTAAAAAAGTACGTTCTAAATTCAAATTTTCATTTGATGCTCATTTTTACAGAAAACCCCTTTTTATCCTACATTTTTGGCGCGAAGATCCAGAAGTTAACATCGACTTTCATAACTTTTATTCAATTTTTATCGATTAATTTCATATCCTTGACTGTCAAAGCTTTATTTATTGCTGTTTGGCTGTATCAAAAATGGTAAAAGCTACCAAAATTATCGCGCTGCTTGAAGAGGGTTGCAGCCAATGTTTCGTGGCTAGGAGGCTAAATGTTAGTCGCTCGACAGTCCAAAGGACCTGGCAGCGATATCAGGAGACTGGTTCCGTCGAGTGAAGGCCTGGTTCTGGAAGAAAACCATGTACCCAACCACGGGATGATCGTTTTCTTGTGAGTCGCGCATTGAGAAATCGCAAATCTTCGTATGTGGATCTTAAGAACAACCTCCAAGAAGTAAGAAATGTGCATATTAGTCTATGGACGGTCAGGAGGAGGCTTCTCGCTGCCAATATACGCAGTCACCGCCCGACCCGCGGCCCCAAATTACTCCGTGAGCACAGAGTTCACAGGCTTAGGTTCGCTTGAAATTGTGAATCATGGACTCAAGAAGATTGAAATAGGGTTTTGTTCTCTGATGAAGCCAGGATATCTCTGTTCGGTGAAGATCGACGTCGGCGAGTGCTAAGAAGACATTGAGAACGCTTTGCAGAGGCATGTTTCGAAGAAATCACACCTTATGGTGGGGGCTCTGTTATGTTTGGGGCAGGAATAAATTCAATGGATCGTACAGAGTTAGTCTTTATTGAAAACGGCTCACTGACTGGGCATCGATACATAACGGAAGTTCTAATTCCTCATGCACAACCCGCATTGGCCGCTCTAGGTGAAGACTCGATTTTTATAGACGACAATGCTCGCGCCCACCGATCCCGCAATGTTAATGCGTATGTGCAAGAGGTCGGCATTCGTCGTTTGGATTGGCCAGCTCGAAGTCCCGACCTCAATCCCATGGAGCATGTCTGGGACGTTCTGAAACGGCGTGTGAGATCAGTACACCCGGCTCCGCAGACCATCAGAGAGCTGAAGAATGTGAGTGGGAACGTATTCCGCAAGCAAGTATTCGGGATATACTCGCTAGATCGCCCAGACGAATTCAAGCTGTGATTTTAGCTAGAGGGGGTCACACTCGATACTAAACATTTATCTGCTTTTACTTTATTAAAGAAAAACCAACAAAATAACTTTTTTATTTTTACTTCATGAGTATATGCACTACTAGCGAACATACACTACTAGCGAGGTTTAGCATTATTTCCCATAAATTGTATCTAAATTTTATGAAATACTGATGAAAACGATTATTTTCTTATTAATTTACCAAATTGTGAGGATAAAACTACCTATAATTATCAAACAAAGCAATATTAACATTTGGAATGGTTCATTGCTTAGGTGCCCGTTTTTTTTGCAAATGAGTTTATTTAGAAAATCCTTGTTGTACATATAATGATTTCCTATACCTAGAATTTGCACGAAATACTTGCCTGCGAGAGCATTCTTCCGCATCCAAGAGGCTGCAATAAAGAACTGTATTTGATATTGCTAAAAAGTGTTATTGAGAACTTTAACCAAAAACCGGTAACGAACCGGTACTTTTTAAAAATTAATATCTCCGAAGTCCCACGGTTTTAGCAATCGATTTTTTTTGTGGTAGTAGTCCATATATGTAGTTATGTTCTTAAGTAAAAATTAAATGCTAATACTAAAAACTTTAGCCACAAAAAAATAATTACAATTTTGTTATGTTTGCGATTATCTTGAAACTGTGAAGTCGTAGCTTCCTCGTGCATGGTTCATAATTTTGTCCTATGATAGGCCTTTACGGTCACACTGCAAAATTAAGTGTTACATTCATAGAAAAAAGAAAAAATAATAAAAACAAAAAAAAATTAAATACCGGTACTTTTACTTAGATCGCATTTTTTCAAAAACTATCAAAGCGAGGCTCGCGGGAGTTTTACTCTAGCATTTGTGATATATTTCTCCATTCGATCATTCAAAAAAATTAGGCTGTCCCAAAATGAGGGTCAAAAACACACTGTGGTACGGTGTGAGCGGGACAGACAATACGCTCGCGCGAGAAGAGTGTCGAGAGAGCTTTGTCGAGGTGCTCATGCTACGCATGCTGGATATGGGTTTGAACATTTAAGCTGATAGAAGGAACATGAATCAATTCCAATACAAAAATATACTGGACTTATGCTGAAGACGTGCTTACGGTTATTTTATTATTCGGACATTCCAGCATGACACTGATCCAAAAGATACATACGCACCCTTAAGGAATTTCTCGCATTGCAATCAGCTTGTGTCTTAGGTTGGCCAGCTATCAGCCCGGATTTTGACATAATAGATCTTTAGTCGAATTTAAGAAATCGGTCTTTGGTTTCAAACAGTGTGGCCATTTAAGAGAGCCATCTAACGTTCTTTTTAGCAAATCTATTGAAAAAAGCCAAAATTCGATAGAGTCAAAGCCTCGCCTCTGCAACACAGTAAGAAAAAGCCCTGAACATGCTACATTTAGTTATAAGTGCATAAAATTGCATTTTTTTCTTTGGGCACTTCACATTGATTTATTTCATCTGTTTCCAATTGAACAACTCTCGAGCAGTTTAGTAAATCGTTCTTGATTATTTGTCCAACTCCATTACTATTTGAATTTGTTAATTTAAAGAATAAATAAATTTTATAAAAAAATAGAGCTTTTATTATTCATCCCTCCATTCTTGTATCATATAACTAGTTAGATCTAAGAATAAACACATGACATGATTTAGATAACAATATTCTTGAAGTTCAAATCGTTCTTAATTATATGACCACCACTGTATGTGAGGCAAACATTTGAAAAAATGTAAGCAAAGCAGAAACCTTTTATTTATAAAAACTTGGTTGGATAGTGAATTTCGGTAAGTGTTTACCTGTTCCTGGCCATTGGTCTCCTGAGATTTCATCACGTCTGGCAGATCCGGGGGCGACGAGTATGGGGTCAGATCCAGAGCTTCAAATTCACCACTCTCCTTCCTGTAGAAAAATATTATTATGGTTGGTTACATGTATTGTATGTATTATCATATTTTCATTTATTACACCCAGGTAGTCCAATCTGATGACACTAAAAGCACACTATTTTACAGAGAAATTGGTAAAATAAAAACAAAATATAATGAAGTGAAAATCACTTTATCTTCCAAGTAATTATTACCTATTAGATATTACAAATTAAGCATTATATGGTACCAAATACTTGTTGGACAACTAAGTTGTTAGACAAAAGACAATTTTGAAAGTAAAGTTTGCACAAAAAGTATGATTGTTTGAGAAACAAACTGCAACTTATCAGTGTGGTGGTAAGTATAAGAGCATGAAATCCAATGTACGAGTTGTACATTATTTACCCATATTGTGATTTATTTGACCTAAATAATAAGTTGCTGACAGCGCGAATCACTGTCGCGCGCCAACAATACGTGAATAACATTTTAGTGCAATAAACACATTCAGAGCGAGCGGTACTACATTCTTTACCTTTACCTACGTCAACTTGCATTCCGGAAAACATACAAATCCCTACTAACCTACATTTAACAATCATATTAGGTACGAGCCCCAATATTAATTAGTCTTTCTTCTCAAAGAAGATGACTAATTATGGGTGAAAGAATAATATGCAACATCAGCCATTTTATGTGAAAGTATTCATGAAGATTATTGAACCATCATATTTTCATAATTGACATTAAATTTTACTGGTATTGTAAAGAAAGGATAACATATCAATGGATTGATATGCTAATTCTGTACAATGAATAGGTGATAATAGCGAATATTTAGCTTTTTAGAAATTGCATTTATTATGATGTATAGACACTTATTCTTTGTCCAAAATAAGCAAGTAATTTTTTGACATAATTATTAATGTAGTGTGAAATGCATTCCATTGAGTTGAAGTTTGAGGGGGGTACAAAGTTTAAAGATTGTTAATGAAGTATCATATCATTTTCCTATCTTAGGTGTAATAAAGATAAATGCTGTGGATATATAATTTTTTTACATATTTAAATCAAACTAATACTGAAAAATAAATTAAAAAAAGGTCAGTGCGGGGAAGACTGGCATACTTCATTTAAAAAAGTATTTAAATGAATAAAACAAACCTTTGACAAGTTCTAGACCGATCATTAGCATGCTATGCGATGAAACACATTATCATGACCATTTTTCTGTTACACCAATTGAATTACATGGATAATCTTTCAAATATAAAGCCTTTTTTAAAACTTGTGGTGTAGACGGTCATCCTGACCTATGGGAGGCAAGACCGTCTATTGACATTTTAAAATGTAATTTGGTGTGTTACATTAATTAATTCAGCACTGCCCCGACAGCAGCACTTAAGGTAATGCTTAATATCAAACCATTACAACCTCACACCCAGCAGGAGGCTGCAAAGACAGCATTCTGTTTTACTCAAGCAAATGGGTACACTAAGGTATGAAAGGGTAAGGCATCTTAAAGGCTTACTGAAGGAATGGCTGGACACCACTCTGATTGAGGCACTGAGTGACAAAGTCACACCATAATTTTTTAGACTTCTTGATAAGACCAAGACTTCTTGGATGCATCCTCGCTCCAAGCAGTGGCATCTGCTTCCATCTTCAGCCTTATCAATACTTAACATCAGGTATGATGAAGCCTAAGAGTATCCCTCCCCATTGTTCATAAAAAAAAATGATATTAGACGTTTAGATGTTTTTCACATGAAGTGCTTGTGTTCAATTCTACGTGTTAAGTGGCAGGATCACATTTCGGACGCTGAAATATTGCGCAGAACTTGTATTTTTGAACCAAGTTTTCCTTTGGGATATGTTCAAATTAAAAAATCTGCTAAAACTGTCCAATTGTATTACCTGAGAGCTAGCCCAATAGGTGCAGGGCACTGAGCCTTGGCCGTGGCAGATGTTAGGCCGTACTCCGCTAGAGTCTTCTCATCTTCCATCAGCTGACTGTCCTTGTTGAAGAGCATTTGGCTTGGAGGAGGCACCTTCAGTATACCTGAATCATATTTTGTATTCAGCCATGTAGATATTATTTATACCAAATTGAGGCAAAATCCATTTAAAATTGCAGCCTGTTAAATAGTTAGGCAAATGTTGTAGGAAAGCACAAAAACCAGAATCATCTGCATATGTGGTATATTATTTAAAAAGGCATAACGCCTAAAATATGTAAACAGAAAACAAACACTGGCAATGCTAATCATTATCAAGACGTAAGTTACCAAAGGATAAGGAAGAAGTAATGTTTTACTTGAATAGTAAATTCTACAGCGTTGTTTATTCGAAGAGGACAATCTGACCAAGCAAAAAAAACCACAATTAAATTTAGAGAAGAAAGAATACAGCTGTAAACACCACGCTAAACAAGAAAGCCTACGCTTATATTCCGACATTGTATCGCTACTAAAAATAGATTTTCCCAAATCATAGATATCAGACTCACCTTCAATCATCTTCTTTAATTCTAATACGGTTGTCGTATCCTTGGCGTCTGTAAAGATGGTTAATTTTTTTCGCCTAATCATTAGAAAGACATCCTGAAAACAAATTTTATTTTTGAGGTTACGAGACTAACGTAAATCATACGTCAACAATTATTTCATCACACAACTAATAAGTTCAGCTTTAATAGGTCGATTAATTATTTTAACTCACCATAATGGATTTATTATTTATTTCTAATTATATTTTCTTTGTAAAAAACGCTTGCTTCAAGGCGTACGAAACGAAATTAAATAATGAATGACAACCATAGACAATACACCCAAACTGAATGACAACTTTAAATTGACCGACCACAGAAAACTCATAAAATTATCGTTTGGATACATTTGTTTAGATTTCTGTGTTACTTCGAAAAATAATATGAATACAAAACAAGACAACAAGTCATTATAATACGTATTGAAGCGCCTTTGAAATATTTAAATAAAAGCTCATTATTATTATATGCTGCGATAGGTTTGCATTGCAATAGTTTTGTTGAAAATCGGCATTGGTTGGTCTTGTCTCATTTTAGAACGTAACTTTTTGTCACTGTCAAATTCTCTTGTCAATGCATGACGTGACGCTTGTCGCTTCTTTCATTTATTTTTTTTAGTCTGTGGTGTAGTTTTGACAAGCAGAGCTAAACAACAAAATATTTTTATTAAATTTTATAATGCTTATATAATGAAAAACCAATTCAAAATATACATAAATCTTTTCCGCACTAACATTTTATGTTTGATGTGATTTTAAGTTGCATAATAGATGTAGTGTTTCTAAATTATAACCTCTGAACTTTGCCAAGATGAATTCTCAAGTTTGTGTGAATTGTCGTAATAAAAAGCCAGTGAATCACACTGATAATCGGCTCGTGACAGAGAACTGCGGTCACACAAAATGTATGGACTGTCTTCTACATGAAAAGTCGGGTTGTGGTGCTTGTCTCCGAGAAAGAGATAACATTCAGTATACAAAGAAGCCAGGCAGCGGCGACAGCGAGTCAGAACAAAACAACGACTCCTTCAACTGTGGAAAAGATAGCCCTGATGACTTAATAGACTGTGACAATTTGGAGAAGAAGAAAAAACTAGAAGTTTCTCATGTTAAAACAGAAACAGGTGAACTTTTTTTACCATTAATATACCTGTGTAGGCAACACACTCACTCACTATACTTCAGCTACACTCACTGTAGTATATTAATTTATATTAAGGACAAGCTGGAGTAGGGTCTGAGTTGTTAATTTTTGGTTATTGGTTCAAGTGTACTTTGATAAATAATAGTTGGTAATAAATCAAATTTTTAACCATTAAGTCTAAGGGGTAGACAATTTATTCAACCTCATTATCACTATGGTTCCAAATTTCATTAACAATATTTATTTCCTACTTTGTAGCCATATGTATTGTTGTTTTAGATGCAAATGGAAAGTACTATATCTGCACATTGTGTAAGAAGAAGTTTCATGCTAAAAATCAAGTGGCATACCATGCATATTGTAATGGACAAAGAAAGCCCTTTCAATGTCCTGAATGCAACAAGGTTGGTGATTATATTGGTTTGGTAAATAATCTTACAAAGACTGTATTATTTTACAAAGTATGTCAGATTTCATTTATACTATATAATATATTCCTGTTTAAAAATTTACAGTTAAACATCTATTGTGTCTCATTCACTGTCAGCAAAAGTGTTGAGTTGTTGCCAGTAGCGCATATACAATATTGATTCTGTTAAACTACAGTATTTTGGTAAATTCCTTTATCCTGTTAGGATACTATGGTTTACAGTGCAAATATGCACATTCTTGAAATATTTTACTTCAATTCAATCTTACTATAATACTATAACTATTACATAATAAATAAATAATTGCCTACAATCACACCAATTATCTAGCCCATGTTAAGTTTCATGAAGAACTTGTGTTATGGATACTAGATAATGGATAAACATACTTATATACTTTTTATGTAAATACATACATATTATAGATGTTAAACACCCAGTCCAAAACAAATAGACGTACTTATGATAAATTTTAATATATATAAAAATAGCTTTGGTTAGTGCAAAAATTTAAAAATCATAAACAATTAGACATGTTCATGCACACAAATATTTGTCTTGTCTGGGGATCGAACACAAGACCTCTGGTGCAGAAGGCAAGTTTAGTACCACTGCGCCAAACAGGTGTCACAAATATTACTACTATACATATAGTTATTAGATTTGTTTTTTGCCTAAACATGACCTGTCATTGCAGAGCTTTGCAACACACTCCCACTTCAAGTACCACATGCGCGTGCACCGTAACGAGCGCACATATTCCTGCGAAGTCTGCGGGGAGAGCTTCTTTCAAATGTCCAAACTGCAGCGGCACAAATTAAAGCACACTAGTGAGTATTAAAAACTATCATTTTATAATTTAAATAGGAGTTATTAGGTTATCCTACAAATAAAATTATAACTGCGAAAGTATGTATGTCAGTTTTCATGCAAAAACTACTGAACGGACTTATTATTATTTATGACTAACACATAGGCTAATTTTGATCCCAATATTCCCACGGGAACGGGAACGACGCGGATGAAAAATACATTATCTCCTTGAAGTGCATGACGACAATTAAGAAAACATTCACTGATCCCGATTCCCGATATATCGAGCGACTATTCGCGATAATTCGAATATGGATGAGAAAAAACTTTGAAGTTCAAATTCTAGTCCTATGAACAGGATTAAAGTTACATTAATTGTTTACTTTCACAAAAGGTTTTGTTCAAGTTATTAACAACTTTTTTATCTCTTGCTATTTAATACTAAATTTTATTGTGTCTTATTTTAAGATGAGAAGAAGTTTGTATGCGTGCAATGCAACAAAGGTTTCAACAGCCTGGCATCTGTGCGCAAACACGAGATTACTCACTCCGAGGTGCGACCGTTCGCGTGCGCGATCTGTGACCGCCGCTTCCGTGACAGTTCTAACTACAGGAAACACGTGGCGAAACACGACGGTATGTACACATTCATATATTTCTCAACATCACAACTATTTCTTATAATATATTTTCTACATTAATTAATGTATCAATTAATTAAGAGGCTAAAATGATGATACCCATATTTGTGAGTGACTATGCATGCAGGGGCTGCTATCAATGTTTCCATAATCTATATTTAATATAAAAAATAACTATTTGTTGATAACTTGATAAGATTCCTGACGTTTTGCTTGATATTGCCCTTTTGCCCATAGAAATTACCCTTAGAATGCTTCAAAATAATTTATAGAAAATCATTTGTTGTTTAGGGTGTCCCAAAATAAACGCAAGATTTGAATTAAATAGTAAGTTGTACTTGTACATAAGTCTTTTGATTGTAATTTTTTAATTGAATCATGATAAACATAGCATGGGTTTATTTATGAGATAAAGCCGGGTACAGATGAGTGAAATAAATCACGCAATGCTACTTTTTCCAAGCATTTCAAGGGTACTACTGCGTGCAATACTCCATACTAATCGTGATAATTTGCATGTTTACATTGCATGTTATATTTCACCGCACTGTACTTATCCTCGTACGATAAGAAGAAGAATACCCGGACTTATTTCAGAAATAAGGACATTCTATGTATTTCATGATTGAATAAATAAATAACAAACAAGAGACTTAAAACTGTGTTTTCTATTTAACTCAAAACTTACGTTAGTTTTGGGACACCCTATAGTATAAAAGCAGCCCTGAAATCGCGAAAACCATCCGCTTTTTCATACTCTTTAGCAGAAGATAAAATTGTTGTTGAGGTACAGATTTTCTTGCACGATTTCATGTTGGCTTCCAATATCTTACTTTACCAATTAATCGAAAATGAACTCAATTTAGTAGAATGTAAAACAGAAAACGGATAAAACCGATTTTAAAGATTCCTTTTTTTGTAGAACATTTTACCGGCCCTGGCTTCTATGGCCTTGAGCTGGGTCAATTTAAAGTGTCATTGTCTCCGTACAGACAAGAAGTGCGGTTGCGGCGGCGCGTGCGCTCGTTGTTCGCGCGGAGCGGGCGCGGGCACGGGCCGCGCGCACCAGTGCCCGCGGTGCTCGCGCGCCTTCCACTCGCGGAAGGATATGCGGAGGCACGTGGCGGTGCATATTGGTATGTATCTTGTACTTGTTCAGTATCTGCTGCCAGTGGGGCGGGGTGGGAGTAGGACCGCACCAGTGCCCGCGGTGCTCGCGCGCCTTCCACTCGCGGAAGGATATGCGGAGGCACGTGGCGGTGCATATTGGTATGTATCTTGTACTTGTTCAGTATCTGCTGCCAGTGGGGCGGGGTGGGAGTAGGACCGCACCAGTGCCCGCGGTGCTCGCGCGCCTTCCACTCGCGGAAGGATATGCGGAGGCACGTGGCGGTGCATATTGGTATGTATCTTGTACTTGTTCAGTATCTGCTGCCAGTGGGGCGGGGTGGGAGTAGGACCGCACCAGTGCCCGCGGTGCTCGCGCGCCTTCCACTCGCGGAAGGATATGCGGAGGCACGTGGCGGTGCATATTGGTATGTATCTTGTACTTGTTCAGTATCTGCTGCCAGTGGGGCGGGGTGGGAGTAGGACCGCACCAGTGCCCGCGGTGCTCGCGCGCCTTCCACTCGCGGAAGGATATGCGGAGGCACGTGGCGGTGCATATTGGTATGTATCTTGTACTTGTTCAGTATCTGCTGCCAGTGGGGCGGGGTGGGAGTAGGACCGCACCAGTGTATGTAAAATATCTATGTATAATATTATTGATGAGCTCTTGCAAGAAAGCACAATTAATGCACAATTAACCGTTTTCGTTTCTGAGTGACGCGTCTTTTCATGGCAATGGTCTCAAGCGGACCGACTTAGGTCGTAAAACTATGACCGTGGATCAAAGTTATGGCACGCAAGGTCCGTACACTTTTATCTCGATATAGGTCTGTGGTTAAGAATCTGCTGCCAGTGGGGCGGAGTGGGAGTAGTACCGCACCAGTGTCCACGGTGTTCGCGCGCTTTTCACTCGAAGTTAGAAAAGAAAACTTTGTTTGCAATTGTAAATAGTCGATAAATATAATCGAAACATAATAACATTTAAATCAATACATTTTTCACTGACTGATCTTAAATAAATAAATTTACTTTTACAGATTCAAAACCCTTCCGCTGCAAAGTGTGCAGCCGTAGATTCCGGAGGAAGGACAATCTGGAACGTCACATCCGCAACACGCACCCCGACTACGTGCCCGCCAGCGCCGTCGACTGCGACCTCCTCGCTCTCAGACAGATCTCCAACACCCACGACGGAGAAACGAAATCCCCCGAACAGAACACGGAGAAAACCCTCCTCAAAATGCTTAATCCTCTCCCCCCGCTCTCCCAAGACGTCATCCAAAAACACATCAGCGTTGAAGGCAACGGAAACCAGAAAAAACTTCACGTGAAAAAAGAAGACGGGACGCTGGACAAATCATACATCCTCGAAGCGAACAACGCTAGACAAAGCGTTATTGTCGGCAACTGCCCCGCTTTCGACAAGAAAATACCGAGCCCCCAAGGGAACGAGTATGTGCACAAGATAAGGAAAGCGAATTCGATGGCGAGTCAGAAGAATATTCCTTTGCCTCCCATAGACGAGACGAAAATTATAGAACTAGAACAAAAGACGAGCTTGAACAATCTTGACTTGGGCGCGCCGCCGAAAGACGTGGAGTTATACAAAAAGATATTGTACGGAAAGTCTGAGGTAGATATTGATACCGCTCATGATAAGGAGAAGAAGGAGCACACGTCTCCAGAGATGCACTGGAGACGAAAGATGAAGCTCAACATTAACTGGTGAGACTATCTTTTTAATTATAAGTACAGTCGCGTGTAGTAATATAGAAACACTAAGCAACATTGTCACATTACAATATTGAATTACATTTGTGACACATGCGATAAGGTTATATAGTGTATATGTCGCAGCCAACTGGTTAAATCAGCTGTTCAATTGGAGGGCTAGCCCGTTAATTAAATGCCGGCATTTAATGAAATGGCTAAGGGACAACTAGCCAACTCGTTGAATGAATCGTTTAACGACTTGGCTGAACGTCATATTTAGCCGTCTCATTAAATGATGATAATGAGATGTCATTAAACTATTCGTGAAAACTTGTAGCCGGCCGAATAATATCAGGCATATTTTTATCACATATTTTTACCATATCAATATTGATATTAACTTACAATAAGTCAACTAAAGTCCGCGCCAAACTTTATTGCGAGTCCGAAGTTAGCTGCGAGTGCTTACTTGCGCAGCATTACGTCCCGCTGCTTAATTTTTATAGCTAGTGCGACGCGTATTGCGACCAACTTCGGACTCGCAATGAAGTTTGGCGCGGCCACTACTTAAACGTTAAGTGATGCTAGTTCAATCAATGATCGGCTTAGGCATTCAGCTAAATGCCGGGCGTTTAATTAACGGGCTAGCCTTCTAATTAAATGGCTGATTTAATCAGATGGCTGCAACATATACATTTCAATTTTCCTAGCGGCCACTCACGGTTCCCGTTCCCGTAGGAATATCGGGATAAAAAGTATCCTTTATGTTAGTCCACTACTTGAATACTTACATACCAAATTTCATTCAAATCCTTCGAGTAGTTTTTGCGTGAAAGAGTAACAGAAAAACAAATAAATAAACTAACATCTTTCACACTTATGGTAAATTTTAAATAGAAAAATATTGGAAAAAATTAAATCGGCCACAAGTGAATTCTCAGACGGGAATCGAACCCGCGACCTTTGGAAATCCGGTCCAATGCTCTTGAGCATTGGACCGGATTTCCAAAGGTATAAAAATAAGTAAACCATAAGTATAAAAATAGCATTGAAAAATGCAAAAATTACAAAATCATAAATTATTGGCAGTTGCATCTTAATCGATCGTTAAACACCTGAAAAGATGTTTCTTTCGAATGCAAGGATATTCCTAGCATTGATGTAACAACGCTGGCCTACAGCGTATTAAAAATATAAAAGTATTGGAGAATTTCGACGGTGGTTCAAGTCTCGGTAGCTCAGCGGTAGAGCATTGGACCGGATTTCCAAAGGTCGCGGGTTCGATTCCCGTCTGAGAATTCACTTGTGGCCGATTTAATTTTTTCCAATATTTTTCTATTTAAAATTTACCATAAGTATAAAAATAGCATTGAAAAATGCAAAAATTACAAAATCATAACGTCTTTCACATTTGTATATAATATTAACAGGATATGAAATTTTTCATTACGATTAAAACTTATGATGATTTAATTTATTTTAAGTTTTATCTAATCTATTAGACATTGTCAGATGTCTAAACTGTTTTCTAAATTGTGCCGAACCAAAATACCCGTTGGTAGGGTTAATGATGATAATATAAAGATAGCCCGCCTATACGTAACTTTTTTGTGAGACAAGTAAAAAACAATTTTTTTTTCTTTCCAGATATTAAAAGAAAGGCTGAATTGGGTGACTATGTAAGTACATTTGGAACTGAAAGATTTTTACTAATTGGCATATTTCTCTATGATTATTTTTGTAAACTATATACAAATGAGAGAAAAGACGTGATTTTGGAAGACTTATGAAATCGAACTATCTGGTATAGTGTAAGGAGTACAGGGCCGTAGGTAGGGTCTGTTGTTTATCTTTTTGTATGAGATTAAGGTTAGCCAATGTACACTGATAAAAAATGTTTGTGATCACTTAATGATTTTTATACAAATTTCCTATTTTCTTAGAGAGATTACTATAGGAAATCTTGACCGATATTTCAACATTTCGACTGTGTATTTCATTCGTTTGTGATTTTTTTCGTTTTAACTATGCGGGTTTTTAAACTACTTACTACAAAATGTCACCAAAATTTATAACCCTTTTCTTTGTTCTTCGAACCTCTTCCTTTTTTTTAAGTTGGTTAAAAATAAAAATAACTCTGTTAAATTGTTGAACATTATAACTTTTGAATGGTGCCAAATTGAAAAAATATCGGTCAAGATTAGATATAATAATCCCTCTACGAAAACGGGGGCTAATTGTCTAATTTTAAAATCTAACGCAATCCCTTTCAATTCGTCATTTGAAAGATATTTACATACTTCAAGCCGTCACTTTTTGACATTTGATAGGGATTGTGATCGGGACGCGTTCTAAAAAGTAATTAATAAACAAAATTGAACTGTCTAAGCAAAGTGACACACGAAAATATCTTTCAAATGTATAGAGAAGTGTCAAATGAAGTGTCATTTAAAACATCGTTCGTTCCGAAAGGGATGGCGACTATAGGTTACACAATTCCATAAGTCGCTATCACAATAATGATACCATTGAAAGGGATTGTGATAGATTTTGAAATTAGACAAAAGGGTATTTTGTATGAACATCATAAAGTGATCGCAGACTTTTTTTGATGAGTGTATTCGATGGTAACGTGATGCGTTGTCACTTGTTCCGGCTCACTCTGTGATCTCTACGCCTTTAACGTTGGCCATATTTAGCTTTGTAGGAGTGGGCTGTAGAAACTGATTGTGTATTTAAAACCCTTCAGTGGTAAACTTAGATATATTATAACGACTTCATCTTGTCCCTCTTTCTACCATTGAAGTCTTTATTGTATTCGAATAATCTTTATAATAGAATAAGATTATTTGTGTGGTGGAGAGAGATGTTTTATAGTCTGGAAATGGTATTATGGATATTATATATTTACAAATGAATTCAGTGAAAAGTCTAAGTCGGCACAACCGGTAGCCAGAGCCATGAGTATATTAAAAAGAAAACGCTGAGTGTTCAGTGTTGCCAAGTTAGTTTTTGATAGACCTAGCTTCCAGCTAATGTCCGAAAAAGTATAAAAGACGGCAACGACGATGCCAACTTCACTTTACTTTTTGTAATATACGAGGGTGGATCCAAAAGTTCGTGGCCTAACGAAGAAATAGCTATGATATTTTTATAAATCTACCCTCACTTTTTGGTATGGTTCTTTGGTAGTAAATTTGCGAAGTTTCGTCCCGATACTGCAAGACATATTTTTAGGGTTTCGTAGCCTAAAGGCAAAAAACGAAACCATTAAAAAAAATCTAAATTCAATATCATTTATTCAGTCTAGGCTGTTACAAGCATTTATGAACGTCAAAGAAACTACGCCATCGGTTCACAAACCCTACGGAGGGAGACCTTGTAACGAGGAGAACCGGCATGAAATTCGTCAAGGGCTATTTTTTTCTCCCTGTTTTATTTCATACACAGTCGTCAAATTGAAAAGTGAGCTTAACATATCAGTAAGGTCAATTTCCATCACAAAAGAAAATACTAAATATAATATTACATTTTATGGTTATCCTAACCGTAAACAATTTTCAACTCGCAAGGAAGGACTTACATTTAACATTTCTCGAATTACAAGGTTACTGTACTGCAAGTTGTGACGTACATACAGGTCGATAGCAATTTATTTTAGATGAAAATATTTTAGCTCTAAGCACAACGTTAAGATAAGCAGACTGAAGTAGACCCTTTTTTGCTGGCGGCACCCGTTCACGAGCATGACGCATGAACCAGCCATCGCTTCGCTCAACCATATTTTAGGGAACGTAACGACCCGCCTCACACGACACTTATAGATTCTTCATGTCCGATGTATGTCACAAGCCACTTTATTCCAAAACTATGAGGATTACACAGTTGAAACTAGGTAGGTAGATGTATTCTGTAAACCGCTTTACGCTTTTAAGACAAAAAAAATATATATGTATATATATATATTAATACATGGAACTGAAACTGTACATTTTTTTTTTCATCAAACCTATACGTGTGGTGTATCTTTAGATAGGACATTAAACATTACATTGAGGTTCCTAAAACAGTTTTTTCTCTAAGTCAACAGTTTGAATGATATACACTTTCAAAGTGAAAAAACTTTTAAAATAAGGAAGTGAAAGATCTAAAAAAATATATGCTGTAGACCTTTATAAAAACTTTCAACGAAAATTAGTTTGAACGAAATATATTACAGAACAGTTACAGAACTATAGCACATTTGCCAAAACAGCAAATATAACTTTTGTCATTCATACAGACACTATGTAGCTATGTAGTGTCCGCTTAGAATAGCACTACCCCCTCTCATCCCGTGGGTGTCGTAAAAGGCGACTAAGGGACTCAGCCTTCAGGAGACGGGCAGCAGCGTCTCCTACAAACTTGGCCATACTGCGATCGCCAACCCGCTTGCCAAGCGTGGCGATTATGGCAAACCCCCCCCCATTATGAAAGGACCCCATAAAAATCGGCCCCCAGTTCCCGGCAGCCCTGCTATTCCTGGCTATGACAGCGGCCATGGTAACGGCAGGGCAGGGGGTGCGAAGAATCCCCGGGCTACGTTAGGCTGTCACAAACAACGGACACTGCACCTGGCAACATATAACACGCGCACACTGCGAACTGACGCGAAGTTAACAGAGCTGGAAGAAAGTATTGGCAGGTTACACTGGGACATCATAGGATTGTCTGAAGTCCGAAGAGAGGGAGAGGACTCGATAATTCTCAATTCCGGTAACCTGCTATACTACCGGGAGGGCGACCAACAGTCCGTAGGTGGTGTCGGTTTCATCGTCCACAGGTCCCTTGTCAACAACGTGATTTCCATCGGAAGTGTGTCGACCAGGGTAGCGTACCTGATACTCAGAATATCCGAACGGTATTCGCTGAATGTTATACAGGTCTACGCTCCGACCTCGACACACCAAGATGACGAAGTGGAGGCTATGTATGAGGACATTTGTAGAGCCATGCATAGTCACAAAACCCACTACACCGTTGTGATGGGGGACTTTAATGCTAAGTTAGGGAAACGTTGCGGTGACGAGTTGAGAGTGGGGCAATTTGGAATTGGGCAACGGAATGACAGAGGCCAGATGCTGGCCGACTTTATGGAGAAGGAGAACCTCTTCATGATGAACTCCTTCTTCAAAAAGCCGGAAAGCCGAAAGTGGACCTGGATCAGTCCAGACGGTAAAGTCAAAAATGAGATAGATTTTATCATGTCGACGAAAAAGCAAATATTCAATGATGTCACTGTGATCAACACCGTCAAGACGGGGAGCGATCACCGAATGGTACGTGGCACGTTGAATATCAACGTGAAGCTAGAAAGATCGCGGCTGATAAAGTCTACACTCCGACCATTACCGGCCCATATCCAAAACCCCGAGAGCTTTCAACTCAAGCTCCAAAACCGCTTCGAAGCCCTGGAGAACAGCATTGATGTGGACGATCTACACAACACGGTGGTGGATACTGTCCGTACGGTAGGGTCCAAGTACTTTAAGACCCGCCGTCCCAAATTAAAGAAACTCTCCGACCACACACTCCTACTCATGGATCAGAGACGTGAAATGAGGCTTCAGAACTCAGCGGATGCTCATCGTTGTCGGCAGCTAAATAGGCAGATCTCTAAGTCTTTGACAAGCGACCTTCGCCAATTTAATACGAACCGTATTAAAGAGGCTATCGAGCGGAATAAAGGCTCCAAAGTGTTCGCGAGAGATCTGTCTATTGGGCAAAGCCAGATGACGAAGCTGAAAACTGACGACGGTCGCATCATTTCTACGAAACCTGAAATCCTGAGGGAGATCGAGAGTTTCTATGGACAGTTATATTCCACGCAGACACCTGTTGAAAGCAAGGCTAAAGACCCCAGAGCCAAGCTTACCCGTCACTTCACCGAAGATATCCCGGACGTCAGCCTGTACGAAATTAGTATGGCTCTCAAACAACTCAAAAACAACAAGGCAGCGGGTGATGACGGAATCACTACAGAACTTCTGAGAGCGGGCGGTAAGCCGATACTCAAAGTCCTCCAGAAGCTTTTCAATTCCGTCATTGTCGAGGGCAAAACGCCGAGGGCATGGAATATAAGTGAGGTGATTTTGTTCTTCAAAAAGGGTGATAACACCCGATTGAAGAACTTCAGACCCATCTCACTTCTAAGCTATGTCTATAAATTGTTTTCGAGAGTCATTACGAATCGTCTCGCTCGCAGGTTCGACGACTTCCAGCCTCCCGAACAAGCCGGGTTCCGAAAAGGCTTTAGCACCATAGACCACATCCATACGCTGCGGTAGGTTATACAGAAGACCGAGGAGTATAATCTGCCACTTTGCTTGGCGTTTGTGGACTATGAGAAAGCCTTCGATTCGATAGAGACCTGGGCGGTGCTGCAGTCTCTCCAGAGGTGCCAAGTGGACTATAGGTATATCGAGGTGTTAAGGTACTTATACGAACATGCCACCATGTCGGTCCGATTACAGAACCAGAGCACAAGTCCCATCCAACTGCAGCGAGGTGTGAGACAGGGAGACGTCATTTCTCCGAAACTGTTCACAGCTGCGTTGGAGGACATCTTTAAGCTCTTGGACTGGAAAGGACTCGGCATCAACATTAATGGCCAGTATCTGACACACCTTCGATTTGCCGATGATATAGTCCTTATGGCTGAGACCTTGGAGGACCTGAACACAATGCTCGAAGATCTCCGTAGTGCTTCCCAATGAGTGGGTCTTAGGATGAATATGATGGATAAGACGAAAATTATGTCAAATTCCCATGTTGTACCTACTCCAGTTCACGTTGGGAACACTACACTCGAAGTTGTTGACCACTACGTTTACCTTGGACAGACAATTCAGTTAGGTAAGTCCAACTTCGAGAAAGAGATCTCCCGTCGAATCCAACTCGGTTGGGCAGCATTCGGGAAGCTCCGTAAAATCTTCGCGTCCAATTTACCGCAGTGTCTCAAGACGAAAGTCTATGACCAGTGTGTGTTGCCAGTGATGACTTACGGTAGTGAAACGTGGTCGCTAACTATGGGTCTGTTAAGAAAACTCAAGGTCACCCAGCGTGCAATGGAGAGGGCTATGCTCGGCGTTTCCCTACGTGATCGAATCAGAAATGAGGAGATCCGTAGGAGAACTAAAGTAACTGACATCGCTCGAAGGATTGCTCAGCTGAAGTGGCAGTGGGCGGGACACATAGCGAGAAGAACCGATGGCCGTTGGGGCGGAAAGGTTCTGGAATGGCGACCGCGCACAGGACGACGCTCCGTGGGTAGGCCTCCGACAAGGTGGACCGACGATCTGGTGAAGGTCGCGGGAAGCCGCTGGATGCGGACTGCGCAGGACCGATCGTTGTGGAGATCCTTGGGGGAGGCCTATACCCAGCAGTGGGTGTCATGTGGCTGAGACGACGACGACAGACACTATGAAAAACAAAGTTATTTTTGCAGGCGAAAAATTATAGTGGCATTTTGGGTAGGTGTATTTAATATTATAATAGAAACTTTATTGCACACGATACAAAAACAAACACATACAGAGAAAATGATAAAAAAGAGGAACACACAATAGGCGGTATTATTGCTACATAGCAATCTCTTCCAGGCAACCTTGGGTGAGAGACGAAACCCTTCATGTGCGAGTTCGACTTGCACTTGGCCGATTTTTTTTTATGATTATTTGTTTGACACTGTCTAACACGTTTTTCAATAATAGAGAAAATTTTACACGGAACAGTGATTAAGTACCTCAATAAAAAAGGCCTATCGTCAAAAGACATCTAACAATATAGGTGAACACATTGGGGGAGTCATCTTCAGCGTATTCCAGTGTAAAAACGGGGATAGCTGAGCTTATCGGTCTTAGGGTCATCTGCATTGAAGATGACCCTAAGACCGATAGGCCTTCAACGGTTACCGCGAAGGAAAACATTGAAAAAAATTGTGATTTTGTTCTGAGTGACCTAAGATTGACCATCAGTAAGATAGCTGATATCAAGGGCATTGGTTATGGTCGGGTACAAAATATTGCAACTCTCTATTGGGGTTCCATAAGGTTTTTCCGTGATGGGTTCCGAAATTGCTTTCAGTGGAACATTAATGCAATTTCTCGTGACGGTTTGGAGCTTTTTGAGGCAGATTGCTACCATGGATGAAAGCTGGGTTCACCATCATTCTAAACAACCATCCAAGCAGCGGATAAATCTTCCTTACCTAAAGTAAGCTAAGGTCGTTTTGTCTACCAACAAAATCATGGCCTCAGTTTTCTGGGGTGCAAAGGGGATTATTGTCGTCGATTATTTACCAAAAGGCAAAACCATAAATTCTGGTTATTATTGTAACCTTTTACGACAACTTAGAAACAAAATCGGAGAATAAAGGCCGGGAATGTTGCGGAAGAAAGTCGTTGGTCCATCAAGACAACGCCCGGGTTCGAACTTCGGCTGAAACCATGGCTGAAATCCATAATTGTGGCTACGAATTATTGCCCCCTTAGCACCCTCGGACTACCACTTATTTCCAAATTAAAAAAAAACACTAAGGTGGCCCGAAATTTTCGGAGAGAAGAGGTGATAGCCGCGTAAATGATTATTTTGACAACCTTCAGGAATACTTTTTATTAGAAAGTATAAACCAGTTGCAGGTCAGGTGGAAGAAATGCATGACCTAAATGGAGACTTAAGTCGAAAATAAAAATAAATTCGGACCAACTTTTCTTTCATTCATCGACCAGGAAGGTCGGGCTTAGAACTATTATTTCCACCCTCGTAGGTTTTGTTTTTAAGATGTTAGCTATCTTATAATATACTGTCTTGGTAACACTGTGTTATTTGTATATATTTTTTGTTTATGTCTTATTTATTTCGGTATATATTACACACGAAAGATGTATGAAATTATGAGAGTATTTTATTCGTGCAGCCTACGGCGGCGAACCTAATATTAATTTTAACTAAATATGAAAAAAGTGTTCTCTTTAACATAATCACGATGTTAAGATTGAATGTTTCGGGTTAAAATTTGTTAAATGTTGGTTTTTTCATATTACAAGTTTTATTCTACACTTGAGCAAAAATATATACAGGGTGGAAATTTAAAACGGGGCACGAAGGGCAGGTACCTTAGCCGTTGTAGCTGCATGAAAACGTTCTTAGGAAACCATCCTTAATTTTTTGAGAAATATTGTACTGCATTCACGGATTTTGAAAAAAAAAATAGTCAGCATAATTTTTTTTTTTTTAACTTTTTGATGCTAATCGATCCTGTTTCTTGTGAGGATCAAAACGGTCTAAGACACCAACTGAGGTATGAGTGCTAGAAAAGTCAGAAATCGCGTAAAAGTATTTCCACGTATTTGCTAAGAAAAAAACTTCCATCAACGAAGATACTCGTCGGTGAAGCGGATGCCGCGGTGTGAGGCGCGAGCGCGGCAAGTGTGTTTTTTTGCGTTTTTTGCGATTTTTCTAGTACTCGTACCTCAGTTGGTGCTAGAGTGTTTTGATCCTCATGAGAAACAGGATCGATTGGCATAAAAAAATGTTTTTTGAAAACTGATTATTTTCCTGCTAACTGTATTTTTTTTTCAATATCCGTGAATGCAGTTCAATATTTCACAAAAAAATAAGAATGGTTTCCTAAGAACGTTTTCATGTAGCAACAACGGTTAAGGTACCTGCCCTTACTGACTCCGTCTTAAATTTCCACCCTGTATATGGAATCACTTTTCTTACAAGTTGCAAGGAAAGTGATTCCATATTTTTGCTCGTAATATTTTACCGTTTTCAAACCTATAATCTTTTACATTGATTTCGAATCCTATAAAACATGCCCACATCTTCCTATCCCGACAATACTTTTTTAAATGTGTATTTGTAAGTTTGTAAGTTATTTGTGATTTTAAAATAAGATTAATCCTATGTTGTAGTTTTTGGCATGTGGATTTGTGTACCTATTATGAAAACTTAGGAATGAAAGTCCATAATTATAATGTAATTAGTCATTAAGTGCGTCCGAGACGGTTAGTTGTAAGCTGTTTTCTTTTACATTTTACTTTATCGATGTTTTACATTGGAAGTTAAAAGTTTATGCAAATTATTATTTTTATCAGCGATCTGGCTCGAAGGACCAAAATATTTTCGAACAAAAATTTCAATTGATCTCAATTGCGAAACTTTGTTATTTCTACGTCAGCTATTACACGCTGTCATTGGCACGGCTGGAAACTTAAGGAGTTTGTTTTTCTAAATGGTTGAATAATTGTATAATAAAGATGATCTTCGGCACGCAGCAGACCGTAGTGACTGCTCATCATCATGCAGTCCATTAATGTGACCGAAAGGCAAACTATAATATTACGTATAATACGATATCAAATGAGTTTGAAAATTTATGTCTTTTTATTATCTTTGAGAGTTGTTGTAGAATATCAACATAAACTTATCCTTACTGTAAGGTCAATGAAATTTTGTATTTGTATTATTTATGTATGTAAACCAACGACGATGTTTGAGAATAGTGAGCTCTTGCTTGTTTTGCCAAAAATAATGTGATAGCGAAACTTGTCCAACTTGAAGTACGTAGGAATTTGTTTTTAAACTTTAGTAGTAAATATTAAACAAGAAAATATACCAGAAAAAAGCAACTAGTTGCTAGTTGCTTTTTTCTGGTATATTTTCTTGTTTAATATTTATCACATAAAAATAGCATTGTAAAATGCAAAATTAAAAAGTTATAAATACTTTAGTAGTAGTTTTAAATGTCGACTGAAGATCATGATCTCTACCGCACATTGATCTCAAGTAATTTAAGTTCGTTCGAGGCGTGCTCCGCGCAACACTTTGCGCGTACAGTGTTGTTGTAACTGATAAACGTGGTATAAAGTTACGCTTGGTTTAAAACTGAAGCTGTCTTTGTCTTTTTATTAGCGAACAAAAGTGACGGCTTCAGTTTTATACCAAGTGTAAATTTACACCACGTTTGTAAGTAACCCCATGTGACTTTATCAGTACTCTAAAAGAGGTATGGCACTTCTTCTTCTTATCGAATGAGGATTAGTGGCTTCTGGCCACTTATGTTATTAGTTTTTCTTGGTCCAAGTCAATTATAATCGATATGTCGTAGGATGATTTAATATATATTATTTTCGCGATAATCCTAGGAATATTGCGAAAACACCGATAATTAGACAATGGTGACGACATTTCTTAATCTTACTGAAAAAAGATGGGTTTTAGCGACAACACGAATAGTGTTAGTAACATTGAATATCCTTTTCTCTAATTGGCTTGATTTTTGGTTGGTTTGGTACTCTGAAGCATTGAGGTATTATAACATAGGCAATCAATCAGAATTAGAGTTGGCCAGCAAGCAAAAATTCAACCATTCAGTGTATATCATATTCAATGTTTCTAACGTAATTGGAATTTTCGCAAAAATCTTAACTTCTTAAAAGATAAAGAAATGTCGTCATCATTGTTTAATTATCCGTGTTTTCGCAATATGCCTAGATTTTTCGCGAAAATTCGACTTATCAAATTATTCATCGGTATATACAAAATGTATAGCAAAGGCATTGACGGAAAGTTTTATGGGATAAAGAAAAATTACAACTACCACCGTAAGCTGCACTGTATACCTAATAGAGTTGCTTATATTGTAGCGCAGGGCTTCCCAAACTTATTTTTTCTATGGCGCCCTTGGGAATTTGCAATTTTTTTACGTCGCCCACCTTTCAACCCTGTTCAAAAATACCTACCATTTTAGTACTAGCCCAGTAACAGGTTCCTGGAAAAACTGTACGTATTAGTACATGTGTAATTATTATTAGAAATTAGGAACAAAGCCAAAACAAAAGCATAAAAATGAATAAAAATTGAGAGGCATGTGCTTACGGGGCCCTACCGCGTAAAAAATATGGATATGGACATAGGCTTCATTTGACAGTTAAATGACCATTTAAGGTAATTTTATGAGATTTTATTTTACTGTCAAATAAAGCCCATATCCATATTTTTTACCGCGAACTGGTTTGGGAAGCCCTGCTATAGCACATATTCAATTGTTGTCAAGGACATCACAATCATTATCAAAATATTTAACGCATAAGGTGACTACCATTAACACCTTTTATTTTTAAGTAAATTAATCGCACATATTGATTTACCGATTTACCCAATTTTCTTTAAAATATATTTTAAGTCATATCATTTTAATGTTCAAATTTGTTATTGGTTTGTGTATTATACTAATCACTAATATTTATATTGGTATAAATTGTTTGTAGACTGTATCCTACATTTTTATATTAATAAAAGTATGAGCTTATTTATCTTTATTTTTTTTCGCATTATGTAATATGATTTACGAATAAAGTGCCAAAATGCTAGAAGAAACTACAATTTTTTGGGTGTTCGCCAATATTTGTTTGACTGACTGGTTATCTTAATACAGAGAAGTATTTCATTGCGAGGTTATCTTAATACAGAGAAGTATTTCATTGCGATTTTTAAATTTTGGCTTAAAATTAAAACATGTTTTATACTTACAGTGAAACATTTCTATTGAATTTATAATATTTTTAAATAAGACATATTCAGTTTCTTATTTGGATTATACAGTTAAATAACAAAAAAAAAAATGTTTTTGTTTTGGCGTCAGTCCGCACCTGTGCTTCCTTGACGTAAAAATTAATAGATAATACGATCGGTATGTTTGGCTCGTAGTCACTACTCCGTAGTCAACGTTACTACGTCCATCCGCATTGTAATATAAAAAGTTTTGTTTCTAAAAATGGAAATTATCAGTACAGAAGATAGTTTTGTGAATGACGTGGTAGTGTTGTACAAAGAGAGGAAGTGGAGGGACATAGTGGATAGATACCACGACCACCCGCAGCGGAACAAGTTGCTGTGGGTGTTCCCGACTGAGGAGAACTTTCGGTTTATCGAGATGTGCGTTAGGGAGCTGCGTTGTGATGGGATTTTGAGCGTTGGCTGCGGCACTGGACTGCTGGAGTGGATGATCACACAAGCTACAGGTAATCCATTTAAGAATGTCAAGTCGCGTCAATATATATTTACTAGCGGCCGCCCACGGTTTCACCCGCGTGGTTCCCGTTCCTGTGGGAATATCAAGATTTAAAATATCCTATGTTTTAATCCAGGCTATCTACAATCTGTATGCCAAATTTCGTCTAAATCCGTTCAGTAGTTTTAGCGTGAAAGAGTAACAAACAAACTGACATACTTTGACATTTATAATATTAGTCGGATATAATAAATAAATATTTCCATACAATCACACCAATTATCTAGCCCACGTTAAGTATCATGAAGAACTTGTGTTATGGATACTAGATAACGGATAAACATACTTATATACTTTTTTTTTTGTAAATACATACACAATATACATATTAAACACCCAGACCAAGACAAATAGACATGTTCATGCACACAAATATTTGTCTTGTTCGGGGATCGAACCCGGGACCTCTTGCGCAGAAGGTGGGGTTAGTACCCCTGCGCCAAACAGGTCGTCAATATATAATGAGAGAACGTCAAAAGGTATTCTGTCAGCAAAATGAACTTTG
Organism: Chrysoteuchia culmella; assembly: GCA_910589605.1. Lineage (NCBI taxonomy): Eukaryota > Metazoa > Arthropoda > Insecta > Lepidoptera > Crambidae > Chrysoteuchia > Chrysoteuchia culmella. The sequence goes on along the minus strand of OU342654.1, from coordinate 19,913,462 downwards.
TGGGTAGACAAAAGTGCTTTTTCAGTTTAGATACAACAAATATTTTTTTTATTTTATCTTGGATTGTATCTGGCGTACATAATTCAGTTGCGATTATTTAAAGCCTATTTATTTTTAGATATGGATGACCAGCTTTTCAAAAATGGCTCTAAAAGTCAAGTTCGTAAACTTTTTCAAAAACTTGTGGTTATCCCGCTATTTTGAAATTCTCATGTGTTTGTCCGTAGATTTACCGGTGTCTGGCGTCGAGATAGACAGAGCTTGGTGGAACTGCAAGTATGCGCCACCTAAATTTATACCACTAATACTGACCTCGACCAAAATGGGAGATGAGCTTATATCGATATTACGAGGAGCTCACAACACGGCACTGTTTTTCTGCTACTTCAACAACAGAGAAGCATTCGAAGATTACCTCAACTACTACGCAGGCAATGTGCTCATCATCATAGGGCCAGGAGACGGCAAAGGAGTCCATACGGACCCCAAACCATTTGGCAATGTCAGTCCGCTTTGGAAACTGTACAAAAGTCAAGAAGTCGGGAATAGCAAGGACTATATTGCAGTGTACCATAGGACTAAATAGTAAATTTAAATCAAATAAACATTCCATACTATTAAATGATAGTGTTATAATTAAACAGTCTTAAATGCATATTGTATAGTACAACATAATATATTTAACATCATTAATTCTTCATTAGTTCTATATTCTTTACATTGATTTTGTTAGTACAAGGCCTGACGCATGTGTTCATCATAGGGTCCTTTTTCCCTTGTATAAAATTCTGAAAATCATTGTTTGAACAACTTTCGGACGTCACAATGTCTAATGGCTCTTTTTGGTTTATGATGGGAACTTCTGTAACCATTCTATTTATCTCGTTAACAGGCACTTCCGGCATGCTGTTAGATGGAATCTCATTTTCAAGGAAATGGAAATCGTTATGCATTACATACAACGACTCTAGTGGAAAATTCATGTCAAAACGTGGCAATAGTTTGTTGTCGTCGGAGTTGTCGTCAATTTCAATGACGTCATTCTGCTGGTCATCTGACACCTCTGGGAGGACAGTACTAGATAAGTCCAAGTGCCCAGAGTATTGTTCTCCTATAATATTGTCAATCAAATACTGATCAAGCAGCGGAGGGTTAGCGGGAGAATTGTTGAGCGCGATGTTATAGAAGGAGTCTGATTTCACCTCGTTCTTAATTTCGTTCATGTTCTTGTGAATGTCCTCCAAAGGTGGAGATGCTTTATATTCTCTACTAATCGCTTGATTATTGAGAAGGTTAGCGTTACACATCCGCTCCAAACTGGGGGACTGGGTGTTTTGTTTAATCGTCGCTTCGAGCTTTATGTAGCTCGGGTCATTGGTTTGTATTTTCTGCGACGGAGGAAGAAGGGTTATAGTGTTGACATTCATCTGTTGGTTAAAAGTGAACATTTGAGGGGTATTATTGATTTCACTGTCGACAGGCGTCGAAGCCGTATCCAGCAAGGTCTCTTGTTGGTAAGACATAATGTTGTTCGGTGAGTTGCTGAGCGTCGGCTCCGGTTGCAATTGCATGAATTGCGTCGTGATGAGGTTGTTGAAGGTCATCGGCCGCCCCAGACCAAACCGCTCCCTGTCTTCTAACTGCTTGAAAGCCATCTTCTGCTGTGAGTGAAACATATTTTCTTGGTCTGGACCTTTCAATATAAGGTTGCTTTTGACTGATATTTTGGGTTTCTTTCGGGGCGCACCTTCAGGTTCCATCGAAATGTTGACAGGAGAGCTACTCGACGAAGGCACGGGTAGGATTTGTGTGGTTGTGATTATAGGTCCGCCTACTTTCGACATCGGAAGGGATAATTTGTCTACTGGCTTGAGCATAATGTTGTTTCGAACGGACAGCTGCGGTACTGGGGGCAGCCTTATGGGAAAATTACTCATAATATTATTGCGATGGGTTCCTATAACGGAATGACTCGAGGCCAGAGAGTTCACGCTATTGCTTTCTAGTAAAGTTTGTTCCAAGGGAACTGAAGTGTTTAAAAAACCGTGTAGATTAGGCTGACCGTTCTCATAAGACATTTGCAATCTTTCTAACACTGTATCGTTAGAACTTTCAGAAATAAGGCAGTCAGAGTTGTTGTCATCTTTGCTAAGATCAGTTATTTCTTGGGGATTGAAATGTGACTGTTGCATGTCATTATTGGATTGATTGCAATAATTTTTAGAGTAATTTTGTGGTATTGTCTCGGAAATACCATAACAGTCGTATACTTCGAGAGGGATGCTATTGACTGCTGCATTGTTTTCGTTATTTTGTTCGTTTGGCACAAAGTCGTCACACGAGTTTTTTTCATTGGCGTTGCTCGGTATCGTCCAGCTTGGTTTATTTTGCTTGTTTTTCGTCATTTCTATGAGGAGCTGTATGCCTTCTTTGTCCGAGTGTGTGGTAAGATGCACGACATACTTGTCTTTATTTAAAGATTTGTAAGGGCAGTAAGGACATCGATGAAGGTCATTGGAACTGACGTTTGGATGCTTGGAAATCATATGAGAAGCGAATTTGTTTGATTGGATAGCACTGAATGGGCAATATTTACATTGATAGAGATTCTCGTTGGTATGGATTTTTTTGTGCCTCCGTAGAGCGTTGTGGTCCGATGTTCGGTACTGACACTGATCACAGCTATAGGGCTTGTCACCTACAGAAACAAAAGAAAAATACTTCATCATTATCATCAGCTGTTATAATGTCCCCACTGCTTGACTTTAGAAAGGAATGACATATTTAGAGCCCAATCATTCTCAAAGCATGATATTAAATAACTTATAACTTCTCTCAAGGATTGGACATCAAGACTTTTTAATAGACGATTTAGTATACGAGATTTTCGTTGGCTAACTTTTGGTCCTCACAAATATAGACGGGGTCAATACACCAAAAAGAAGTAAATGAGATATACAGGGTGTTAAAAGACCCATACCGATACGGCAATATATGGGTAGTATACATCAAACTAAATAAGAATATGTAAAAATAATTGCTGGGAAACGACTTTTTTCGTTTTCGCGCGCAACTTGTGCGTGTCTAGCACTAGGGTACTAGTAGACTACCGGGATCCAGTTTCTTTGATTGGTTATTGATATTCGTTGCGGTTTTGTAACTTTAAACGATAATCTTAAATAAGAAATATTGATTAAAAATTGACATAAAAATAGCATTGTAAAATGCATAATTAAAAAGTTATAATTAGTTGGCTGTTTCATCTTAATAGATAGTCAAAAATTTGTAAAGATGTTTCTTTCGAATGCGAAGATATTTCTGTCATTAATGAAACGATGGTGGCCAACACCATAGAAAGGTGAATAAACTAGAAAAAATCGACGAGTCCTCGTAGGTCTCTGTAGCATAATTGGTTAGTGCATTGGGCCGGATTCCGAAGGATGCGGGTTCGAATGTGCGACATGAGACTGGTTGTTTATTTCTGGTATATTTTCTTGTTTAATATTTAAGAAATAATGACTTTGATCCTCAATAACTTCTTAACTATCAGGTTCCCAGATTTGGCCCCATATAAGAACATGATATTAACGATGGGGAGAATATGTGGTTATCATTTTCGTTATGAGTCTTTTAACACCCTGTATATTTATTGTATCACCTGTATGTGACCTCAGATGCCTTTTCATCTCCTCTTTCCTGGCAGCGGTGTAGTCACAATGGCAACACTTGAAAGGCTTTACTTTCTCGTGAACTGCCGCTGTGTGGAGGCGCAATCGCCTCTCATTGCTAAATTCTTGCTGGCAGATGGAGCACTTTGACACCTTTTTGTGGATCAATTTGTGTTTGGACAGCTGGTTAGCATTTTTAAATCTCTTTGTGCATATTGGACCTATAAAGATCGAAAGGAATAATATGTACTTACTTGATAAGTTTTAATTACTGTCAAAATAAAGTGTTTGCTTTAATAAAAATGCCTCTACCTACAATATTACCCAGTTTAGTATATTATATTATGAACTGTTATAATAGCTGACTAAAGTAATACTTAATTTAAAAGTAATAACTTTAATACTTTGTGATTCTTTTCTTAAATATTACCCTCTCTTTTACAATAATGTAAAAGTATCTTTTATATACCATAGCATAAATACTTACAAGCATAATTCTTTCCCTTTTGATGACATTTCATGTGTATATTGAACAACCTGTATCTCTTATAGGTCTTGAAGCCACACACTTCACACGTGGGGAGCTCTATATCTATGGAATGAATTTTCCACAGGTGTGTGTGCAGGATTTCCTCATTGACGCACACTTTTGCACATTCAGGGCATATCAATTTGCCATTCTGATGGCATTTTCTATGATATATAAGATTGTTATTGTCTTTCAACCGAATATGACATCCATCAATTGAGCAAAGAGTTCCAACCTCAGAGCTTTTATCAACATTTGGTACTTTTTCAATATCATTAGCTTCCGACAGTCGGTCTGATACAGAAGTTGGTTCTTTAGTATCTATTGTTATAGGAGAAGGTAAGTTTCTGGTCTCAACATTAGCTAATCTAGGTTGAACTGATGATATTAAATCTGGTGTAATACTTGATACTTGGATGACATTACATGGTGCACTGGAGTTTCCAGCATTAGACACATTGACATATTGTGCAGATACTTCATTAGTGTATACTATATTAATACTAGCTTCCTGTATAATTTCTTTTGGATCTATTTTCTCAAAATTAGGTGCACTCATCTTATTAAGTTCATCTACAGATATGAATGCGACACCTTTGGGCAAGTCATTATTGGCACTTATAGTATCAGGTACAATTTCTATTACCTGCGGAATTTTTACATCATTTATATCCTGTTGTATTGGTACTGGTGATGCCACTGAATTTGAGATGTTTTCTTTCTTCAATTTGGCGTTTTTTAGAGCAATTTGCACCAGACTTTTAACCATTTTCTTAATGTCTTTAATGCCCATTTTGTGATGGTTGCGTAAATGGGTTCTTAATGTTTCCTCTGCATCAAAAACGCCGGAGCACCCAGGACAGGCTATTTGTATGTTATCTGCTAAGCCATTCCTTTTGGCAAGGTCTAGGTGCACAGTAAACAGATGAAACTTTATGTCATCTTCAGCAAGTGCCATGTAAGGGCACGCTTCGCATTTGAAAAACGCGGTCGATCCTACTGATTTCTCTTCGTAGGACATCAGTTTTTCATTAGCCATTAATGGTTTTGCTTCGTTTGCTCCAGTTACATTCTGAGAGAGATTTCTATTTAAGTTCACCAGGAAACATTGTGAAGCCATTGTTTGTAGAATTTTGGTTAAGTTTGGAATACATCGATTTAAACATATAACACAGTTAAGAATGTAATATTGTATTCTTATAATTACGCATGTTTGATTTGTAACAAAAGTAAGAATTACAAATAAATTATTTATTTTACTGATCAGCTGCAAAATAAACTTTTACCCAACTTTTGTCACTGTCATGTCATCTAACAAAAGATGTCACTGTCATATTTGACGTCAACGTGTCATTTGACATTAGCCGAACGTTTTGAAACTATAGTTCTCGCGATAATGTTGCGGCCTTAGCACGAGAAGGCGAATGAACTAAATTACTCACTTATTGATGCGGTATTATAAAGTACAATTTGCAAAATCCTAAATTTACAACTTAAAGATCGTCATTGGGAACAAGCCACTCTTCCAATTAGATATGGCGGGCTGGGCCTACGCACCATAGAGATACAACATAACTACAACATAACTATGGAGGCGCCCTATAGATCTATATAAAATTTGCTTATACAAATATATATTAAATCGATACATTCTTATCAAATCGATGTTTGTCTCTTTCTAACTCACCTATGTTTGCGTATGGGTAAAGAGACGGATAGTGTTTGCACAGTACACATTTTGGCAACATTTTCATGTGACGTCATGAGCGTTTTGACGCGTGCCGGCATCGCCATCTTTAGTTCCAAGTTCTGTGGTAGATCTGCTGTCAAATTTTTATTAACTCTCAACAGTTTTGTTTATTTTTTGATAAATACGCACAAAAACCTGGTTCTGTTCCATTCAGAGCCTTGCTAGAGTTGGGAACATCATGCCTTCGTGTTGTGTTAAGCAGTACGGTGCAAGGAAAAACATTAATCAACCTTCATTGACTCTCCATAGGTTAGTATTAAATTTTCACAATTACTGTTGAATCTAAAACGATATTGTGTAATGAAATATAAGAAAAAGTTGTTTTGAAAGATTATAAGGACATATATTGTTTTAAGTTGTGGTATTTCGAAGTTTTTTTCATATTAAAGTTCGAGTTGTATTGCATTTGTAAAATTAGTGATGTCATGGGTTGTGTTGAAATATCGATACATTTGTCATTTTATTCATCAATGGTGTTTTGTCAAATAGATTTCCTTCGAACAAAATTTCGAAGCAGAAATGGATAGAGGCTATTGGTCAAGAAAATATAAACACATGACATAAAATTTGGTATGTTTGCACTGATGCATTTTGATGAAAACTTTCGATGTAACAAGATTGCGTGACTCTTTTGGTAAGTGATTTTTACATTGTAAATAATTTTATAAAGCAGAATAGTGTATTCTTCTATCTTATTCTGAATCCTATTATAGTTTGTAGAAGTTGTATCAAAGCTATTTATATATTTTCAGCCTAATCAAATCTGTTTGAAGAATCAAAAGAGTCGAGAAATGACTAGTTCACTAGAAGGTGCGTCAACATCTACTACGGTGAGGATATGTTTTATAATTGTCTTAGTAAAAGTAAGAGAATTAAATTGATTGTTTTTTACTGTTTGACTTACTGTACATAAGCTATGTGTGATATTACTTTACGTAGCTATAAAATTGCTATTAAACATAGCTTTAGTACAGTATAATAGTGATAAAAATTTTTACACACATGACCTTATCATTAACTAAATTAAATTGAAAGTAATTAATGATTCTTTTGTTCATTTTCAGCCTATCAAATATTTTTCAACCAACCAGGCAAAAACAAATACTAACAAGTCAATCTCACAATAATCAATGCGATGGTCAGTATAAATAAACTGTATAATATTTGACTTAATGTAATATAGGCTAGGTTAATTATTATTAGTTTTATAAGTAGTCTTTTAAACCTGATCATTCCTTTTATTTTCAGATTAAAAAAAATATATTTAAGTCTTGCAGAAAAGTGTTCTTTTAAAGAAGAAAGTAAAAAATTTAAACGAAAGGGTATGAAGACGTGATAAAAAGATTGCTATATTCGTTAATGTAATAGAAGATCTTCAAAGAAGAAAATCAATTAATATTGATGAAACTGTTATTTTGGAAGAATGTACAGGATCAAAAGATTTTTTGAAGAGGCAAATTGCCAAAGCCAAATCTCTATACCTTTGAAAAGTATGGCGAAGAAAACAGGAAATTCGCCCTTGCTCTCCATTTATAATTATCAAAAACTTAAAATTTTATGAGGAAAACCTAAAACACTTGTTTATCACACCCTCGGACACTAAGTAAATGGTACCAACATGTAAATGTTAAAACTGGCTTTACTAAAGAATCTTTGGATCTTTGGAGATGGATCGATGGACTGCTTATTAAATCGATTATCAAGGTTATCTCGATCTTAGGTTCCGATACCATGCTAAAAAATTTGTGATACAGTATTGTTTAGAAATTATTTTATTAAATTGGTATTATTTAGAAATGAATAAAAAAGTAATACTATATTTTAAACAATCAAACGTAACTTATTTTTCCTCCTCTCACTCCTGTATACCATACGTGTTTATAGTCAAGTGTAATGTAAGTAATACGTCAATAAAGGTAATTATTTAAGTAACTATTTTGTATGAAAAAAATGCATAAGTATAATTTACTTTTAATTAACTAGATAGGTAGTTACTTACACTTGACTATAATAAATAGAAGTGTGAACTCTCGTATTTATAATAGAAGGCAACTAACTTCTTGAGTAAAAGTAATTCAAACTTATACAATTACTTTCATACAAAATAATTGCTTAAGTAATAATTACTTTTAATGTAGCTTAAAATAGGCATACATAGACAATGAGCTGTTTTCTTTAAAAAAAAATGCTTTTACCTTTCAAACGGATTCCATAAGAATGAGTTTGATTATTAAATTTAGCCCCTTTTTATGCTATGGCCGTACCTACGTGTATCGCCCCGAAGCTTCGGACAATGCCACGATACACGCAAGTGCGGCCACATGCTTTAGCGCGCTAACACTTTTGGTGCTTACTTCGGAACGATACTCGCAAGTGGGAAAATTTTTAACGTCTATCGTACGAACTGTCGGCCCGAAAGATCTGAAATACTATATTATTATTTATCTATATATTAAACTTAATTAAACGCGCTAAACCCAATTACATAATCACGTAAGACTATTGGAGATGGACTTCGCACTACATTATGTAACCTCCCACCCCAATTGCCAAATAAATGCTTAAAAAAGCAAGTGAAGTAGTTGGTTTTAAATCCATTTCTTTTTTTGTTCTGAGGAGTATAAATTAATATTTAAAACGTATATTTATTATAAGTTTTAATTGTAACTATTTCGATATCAGCTATTCAATATGGTACAACACTAGGGTGAGCGGCCATATTATGCGCCAAACATAATATAGGTATGCACGCTAATTTTGTAGGTATGGCTGGTCCATATATTTACAAGTCAATGCTACGCACAACCACTAGTGTCGCACTCCCTGCCTTCCTGTCTTCGACTTACAGCATCTTTGAACTCATCAGCGAGTTATTAAACTGTCCTACATTCGTTGGCGGGACTGGGAGGTGTCATGCTTGTCGGAGGGCCCCATCCTATCGCGTAAAAAATATGAATATGGGCTTCATTTGACAGATAAATGACCATATATGGTAATTTTATGAGCTTCAAATGTCAAATGAAGCCCATATCTATACCCAGATTTTTTTACAAGGTAGGGCCCCAGTTCGGACGCCATGGGCTGACTTGCGTCAAGAGCGCCGGTCGCGCATATCTGCATGGTGCGATCAATGATTTAGTCAAGCGTGCTCTCGGAACTGCTTCGATCCCATCATCTCTGGAACCTTGTTCAGGTTTATTCAGGGATGATGGTAAAAGACCCGATGGTGCGATGTTAGTGCCCTGGTGCTTGGGGCGTACCCTTATGTGGGATGCAACCTGTGTAGACACCTGTCCTTCCCATATACGTGGTACATCCACAAGAGCTGGAGCCGCTGCGGAGCAAGCTCAGTTCCTCAAGCGCCGCAAATATTTGTCGCTCTTAGTAAGCCACGAATTTGCGGCGCTCGACGTAGAGACAATAGGCCCTTGGTCGTCTGACACCAAAAAGTATATAAAAAGATCTTTCCATAAGACTGGTCCAGACCTGAGAGCTGGGGGGCTATCGCGTAAAAAATATGGATATGGACATGGGCTTAATTGACAGTTAAATGTCCATATAAGGTAATTTTATGAGCTTCAACTGTCAAATGAAGCCCATATCCATACCCAGATTTTTTACGCGATAGCCCCCCAGCCCCCCGCGTAAAAAATATGGATATGGATATGAGCTTTATTTGACAGTATATGGTCATTACTATATATGGTCATTTAACTGTCAAATGAAGCCCATGTCCATATCCATATTTTTTACGCGATAGCCCCCCTGGTGCCTATCTTGTCCAGCGGCTGAGTCTTTGCATTCAGAGGGGCAACAGCGCGTGTTCTCGATACTATGCCACGCGGCTGTGAGTTGGACGGCGTATTTTTGTTATAGTATAAAATTTTATATTTAACGGTTTCTTGTTTTTCTACTAATTTGTAAATATTTACTAAATTACTCACTCCAATATTTGAAAAATAGAAATAAAAAAAATAACAATCTGGCTTCACTGAGATGACATTGACATTTATGTTGTGACATTTGTCAGAATCCTATTGGCCGGTCCGGTTTAGTTACTGTTTTGCAGCGTGTAATTTTGATAAATCTACCGAAAATGAGCGTAAGTTCATTAATTTTTAGCGTATCTTGTATAACCTGTATGAAGGACATTAAATTAAAGGCTTATCGTCTCTCTTGCAGCTGGAAATCGAATCAATGGTCCGCTATGCATCGCCTATCAACCCGGCGGTGTTTCCTCATCTGACGTTGCTGTTGCTCGGTATTGGAATATTCTTCACGGCGTGGTTCTTCGTGTATGAGGTCACAAGCACTAAAGTATCCAGAGACCTCTTCAAGGAACTCCTTCTCTCTTTAGTGGCGGCATTGTTTTCAGGATTTGGAATCCTATTCTTACTATTATGGGTCGGCATTTACGTATGATAGGGTTCTAATTTTAAGTATCTATTTTAGTAAAATAAGTATGTATTTCAAATATCTATTTCAATGCATTCCTTTGGAATATGATTGCAAAACAGGTCTTTGTATAAAAAAATATAATATAAGGTTTAATTAAAACAATTATTTACCAAAACTAAATCTATTTATTATGAAGAAAGTTTACATTGGTTAATAGCAAGTAATAACCATTTTAATTAACACTTAAGGTAACAGTTTATTACTCCCACATAAACTGAACTAGCAACCCTTATCATGCATTGTTTTCTGGCATTGCAGCAACTCGTTCCCTTTGGATTGCTTCATCCAGTAGCACTGTCTCATGCATTCGTTGAGATGCAAGTGCTTCAATTCTCTCATACAATATTTGATAGGTGACAATGAAGTGTCTGTAATTTTTTTTGTAAATTATTGTGATGAGTCGACCAAACTAGATTGTATGTTTTGGCGCACACTGTTCATTGAAATAAAACAACTTTTACAGATATCAAATCTGCTATATTTCCATGAACTAAGTTGTAATTGTCCGTATTTTTAAGTTTTTAGGGGTTTTTTTATTTTCCTGACGTTTCGGCACCTTTACAGCTGCCGTGGTCATGGGATGATGTCCGTTCGTGGAAATATAGCGTGTTTGATATCCGTAAAAGTTGTTTTATTTCAAACTAGATTACTTGACTTGTATTGAAACATTTATTTTTCATAGTAGTCTGATAATTAAAACAGCAGTACCTTTGATATGTAGGTACATTTTGAGTCAGAAATGCAATAAGAAATAATTTCAATTAAGTTTGTCTGCCTCTTCATTAAAGTTAATAAAACGGAACTATGTATCAAAAGTATTATTTTATTATAAAGGTTAAGTAACAAAATATAACAGTACTAGTGACGGCCCAAGGATTTATTCACATGGTTCCTTTTCCTGTGGGAATATTGGGGCAAAATGTACCAATGTTTTATCCAGCCAGGCTATGGATGTATGGTGTGGATATGTATGGTGCTATGTATGTTTAATCCAGGCTATAATCCTATCAGTGTGCCTCATCAAATCAAACCATTCAGTAGTTTTTGTGTCAAATAGTACCAAACATCTATCCGTCCACTCAAACTTTCTCATTTATAATACATATAGGATACTAGCTTCCGCCCGCGGTTTCACCTGCGTGGTTCCCGTTCCCGTGGGAATATCGGAAAAAAAGTTGCCTATGCTGTTCTTCCAGCTAACTCTATGCCAAAAATCAAGTGGATTAGTTGCTTAGTTAGGGCGTGAAGGAAGGACAAACAAACACACTTTCGCATTTATAATATTAGTTAGGATTGGGATAGTGGGTAGGAAGCTATATTTAGTAACAAGTACCGAAAATCTTCGGCATCAAGCCGGTACACCTGGGTGATTTCGACAGCCACTACAGAAGCCATGCGCTTGCTGTCCATCAGCAGCGCCACCTCTCCAAAGTGGGCGCCATCTTGCAGGTGGCAAACCTGTCAACACACTCTTTTACCTACCAGAAAGATTTAAAATGCATCTTCATTATTATCATCTCAGCCATATGACACCCACTGCTGTGTATAGGATTTCCCAAAAATCTTCACGACGATCGGTCCTGTGCTGCCCGCATCCAGCGGCTTCCCGCGACCTTTACCAGATCATAGGTCCACCTTGTTGGGAGCTACCCACGGGGCGTCGTTCCGTACTGGTCGTCATTCCAGAACCTTTCCGCCTTAACGACTATTCTAACGTGCAGTGATCCAAATTCAGTATCATTTATTCAGTCTGGGTTGTTCCAAACTCATGTAAATGTCAAAGCATCTACGATATCGGTTCGCAGAGCCCTACGGAGACCTTGTGACTGGCAAGAAACTCGTCAGGGGCAGTATTTTTCATTTGACCATTGATCATACAACGTTCTTACTTACTATCAGAAACTCTTCAGGTTTAGTACTTATTAATGACCGCATTTACAATAGAGCGGTCTGACGGCATGTCAGTCGGGAGATGGAAAATCAACTCTTCCATCATGTTCTTCTAAAAATTCTCCCCACTCACGGTTTCTTTGGCTTGATTAAGCAACTGGATCAACCGGCATGATGGTTAGTAGCCACCATAATATTACTCGAGTAATTTACCTATAGTCGTCGTATACCTAGGTAGATTAGATAGATAAGCATAGCACCTCGACACCTTTGAGCGAGTACACAGCAACTGTCCCATTAGCGATGAAGTACATGCAGTCGCCGATATCTCCGGCGCGCACTATCAGGTCATTCGGCATGTACACCTCGTGACGCAGGCAGCCCAGCACTGAGCCCACCACGCTCGCCGGCAACCCGTCGAACAACGTCATCTTGTTCACTAGCTTGTGGCACGTGTGCAGTATAACCTCATTACGGAGATGTTCTGTAATAACAAAAAGTATATAGAGTAGACGACGCTCTTATGGCCACATTGGACCTTAACGGTATGGAAATAATGATTAAAGTGACCATAGCCGAGGCTTAGAGGGAGCACAACCGTTGTCTTCGCTATACTCTGTAATGTTATGATGGTACTTCCCCGGGTCACTTGGCAATTCTACAACCACAACCTCAGGTCTTACAAATGACGGGTTCTAGTGAACCAAAGCTGCCGCGGCCGTCCTTCGCTGGCCGTCATGATGATGATGAGCTAATCTTGACGATCTGTGGGGTCAACATTAGCACCGCATCACTGCTTCCGTTGGCTAAGACGACCCCCTAGTTCGGATTCTTCTATTAGCTCAATTTCTTTTCGATGCACGGAAACGTTACGCGTGTTGGACTTGGACGAATTAACCACTCGTCCAAGGTGTTGGACGATTTTTTAGGGTTCTGAACCTCTAAAGAAAAAAAGGAACCCTTATAGGATCACTTTGTTGTCCGTCTGTCTGTCCGTCCGGTCCGTCTGTCAGGTCAACAGTCTGTTGAAGGGGTAAAAAATTAAACTTGTAAATTAACGTAAAAAAAGATAGGACCGTTATGTCGCAAAAAACGTAGATTTCGAAATCTCAAGGGAATCAAAATTTAAAAGGTTCCTGTTGACCTATAACTATGAAATTTGGCAAGTATTATCGTCTTTTACTACAAGTACAGGAAAAAAACTGAAAACTAGACATTTGTAATTAAATCATGAAAAATTTATTCAAAATTTTTGAAACTGAATTTCCGGAAGCTTCGGAAAAAACTACGAGACTCAATTCCTGAACTATTTATAATAGTATGTACCTAGGTAGCAGTGGCTGGGGGTCAAAATATGGTGAAGGTAAGCTGGACTCAAAATTTCTAAAAGGGAAGCGATGGGAATCGGTATGTATGGACCCTTCGCCATTGCCAGGTAGGTAGGTACCTACAAATTTGTGCGGAACCCTCGGTGTTCGAGTCCGACTCGCAGTTGACCGATTTTTTTATAGGAGGTAGGTAGGTATACGATACTTTGTGCAACGAAAGGCAAAAAGTAGCTCAAATGTCTCGGTTCCGTCATTTGTACGGTCTCAGTTACAATTTCCATGATTGTCTAAGGCAACAACGGCGATCTTCTTATCGTGTCGACTCAGGCGTTTATATGTGTGAGGACCGAACTCAACCACCGACACAGGTATTAGATACAAAATAGTTAAAGTAAGTATTTGTGGACTCACCAGATAGACTTTCGAAGATCACTTCTTCTCTGAAGTAAGTGCTTTGGAAAGTGTAGTTATAAAAAGCAATGACTCGTTTTTTTAGTTCCAATGGGAATTGCCTGTGCTTCATGTATTCCTGTGTGTCGTGTGATCAGAAAACACGAATTATCAATCATCATCAGTGTCTTATTATACGAATTACTTTAGGAGCTCTATTTTTTATTCACTCGTCTCGGAGGATTCTACTAATTTTCGTGCGACGTTTGAGTTTAAGTATTCCGTAATAGCGACCTTGCACGTATATACATAGCTTCGCCTTTCGTCTGTAGTACCGCCTCCCAACCAAAACGAGCGCGCGACGGGCAAAGCGAAAAGCGTGCTAGTATACGCTTGCAAAGTCGCTAATCGCCGATCACCTCTCCTCGTTCGCCTCGCAACTCATGCGACGAGTGATTCAAAAATAGAGGTCTAGTTCTTATATACGGTAACAAGCGTCAACATGCGGCTTTTGATTTAGATCAGCTTGTTTTTAAATAGGTGATTGAGCTAAACGATAGGTGATATGTAACATTGTTTTTATTTAAGTAGTTCACTATCTAACCTTGACTTGGTTCATCATCTCAAAGTATCTGATCAAAGAGATATACTGCAACAGTCGCACTTTTATGAGGAGCACTAGAAAAAAAAGGTGTCTATGACTTTCATTCTTTATTAATTCTTATTTAACATGCATACCCTATAAAAGAAGGGGAGCCCAAGCGGGGATTTCGGAATTTACTAAAGCGCGGCAGATTAATTAACAGAGGGATTCCTTGTACCCGATGAATTACCTCTACCAAATATGAGCCCCATTTATAAGGCCGCCCGTCGAGGATAAAGGATCATTAGCAAAAAAATATTGATCATCAGACATTCTCGAGCGCGTCAGATTAGGGTAGGGCGAGTTAATTACATGCTAACCGCTCCTTAGTCCTTACTGCCTATCACGGTTATGTCGCTTCAGTGCTCAGGTATGGTCTCCTGCTGTGGGGGAACTCTACAGACATTCAAAGAGCTTTTCTTGTTAAAAAAAAGTGTATTCGAGCCATATGTGGTGTCGGACCACTCACATCGTGTCGACCTTTATTCAAAGAGTTAGGAGTCCTTACCTTCCCTAGTAACAATTTGAGTTGGCGTTTTGTTGGGCCTTTGTGTACGTAATCGTTGGCCAACGGTGAGGTCTGTCATACCTATTTGTAGGTGGGCCGACCGTAGGACCAATGTAAGCCCAACTACGAGTAACCCGACAGTAGTTTTTACAGTAGTAGGCCCATAGATAGCTTTTTACGTAGGGCCAAAAGTAGTTTCTGCAACGTAGGCCCAAAGATAGTTTTGTACGTAGGGCCATTAGTAGTTTCTGCAACGTAGGCCCAAAGATAGCTTTTAACGTAGGGCCATAAGTAGTTTCGGCAACTTAGGCCCCAAGATAGCTTTAAACGTAGGGCCATAAGTAGTTTCGGCAACGTAGGCCCAAAGATAGCTTTTAACGTAGGGCCATAAGTAGTTTCGGCAACGTAGGCCCAAAGATAGCTTTTTACGTAGGGCCTAAAGTAGTTTCTGCATCGTAGGCCTAAAGATAGCTTTTTACGTAGGGCCAAACATGTGTTTCCACGGTAGGGCCTAACGTACAGTTATTACTATTTATAATAAACCTACGCTGGTTTTTTGTTGGGTATAGGTAGACGGACTTCCGACGCGACAATACCGCACACGAAAATTTATGGCGCCCCGCTTCTAAGGTTTGCAATAGATCGCGCACGGCCGACGATACTGACGTAGACTGCGGCGCGCGTCCGTCGCAGACCTCAGCAGTCGGAAAGGGCTCCATTTTTACTTTCAGAGTGCGAGTATTGTCGCATCGGCGGCTGCGATGGGCCGGGATGCACGAAAGTCTGTCTACCCTTACCCAACAAAAAACAAACGTAGGTTTATAGTAATAACTGTACGTACACACTAATATCTACATCTACTTTTAAATTAAAACAATATGGTTGTTACAATATTATTTTTATTTTAAAGTAAACTTAAATTATTACAGTATTGTTCTGTGATTGTTATTATTAACTATAGATTTACCATTAATAAATTGTATTAAACCTTGATTTAAGACAATTAAAAAAAAACTTTCATATAAAGTTCCTAATCAAATTACAGTAATAAGACGGCGGCCACCAGTACGAGCGACGGGCGACGGCGACGAGCGACTTGATCAAATGCAAAGATTAGTATAACCCGGTTCAGCAGTTAATAAATAAACGATTAAATCGATTGAATCACTGCTCACGTCGCTGTTACTCGTCAACACGCTTAATCTATTATTTTGATCAAGTCGCTCGTCACCATCGCCAGTTGCTCGTACTCGTGAACGTGGCGTAACAAAGATATGTAATTATTAAAAAGAATGGCATAAAAAACACCAGTTTACCTCGAACAACAATCAACAAATGTGTCCGCGCCACACAATCTAATGAAAAAAGATGTTAACAACATTTTAATTCGAAATTTTTCTTTTTATTTCTCTTTGTAATTGTCTCCAAAAGGCGTCTTGTACATAATGGTCAATGCCTTTTTTGTAGTACATAGTCTATGTATGGCCCACAGAAAAATTATTCAGGAAGGAAGCAATTTCAGGCAAGAAGGAAAGATGTGCATTTTGGATTGAGTGGCCCAAATACGAATCTCTTTGAATTGCATATGGGTATTTAGAAAAGTACTAGAAAAATTGTAAAACTAATCCAAAAATTTGTAACACCTAGGATAAAGAAAATATTACCCTTGAACTGGGCCACTGAATCCAGACGCCTACCAAAACGCCTACTTAAAATTGTTAGTTAACTTAACCTAATGATGTAACTTCAAGCTAACAAAAGGTATACAAATAAAAGAATCATCATTGTCACCAAAGTTAGGCAAAAGCAAGCATTTTCTGTGTAAATCAGACAAACTAATATTTCTTCTGGTAGTACCACTGACTTTATATATACCTAACTTGTTACTCTCTATTGGTTCTTTGTAAAAATCTGTTTTATTCAAAAAACAATCACATTTTAATTTGTAACATGCAGATTCAGATAATTCTTTTATTGATTTGACCACAACAATATCACCACTGTATGTGACGAAGCAAGAATCACACGGAGATGTACTTAATGTACAGTTATCATTAAATGGGATTTTCTTAATAATATCACCTCGCTTTTTAACAGTCATTGGTTTATGGGACACAATGTAACTGTACTTTTCACCTAATCTTTTGGCCACTTGTTCCAATGGCATATTATGTGAGCGAACTAGTCGCTTTATTTTTGACATAAAATTTTCGAAAGGAAATGCCGAGAATGAGTCCAATGGTCCGTAATTATACACATCCCCAGCCAAATGAAGGAGATTGTGTACATTATACACGAGAAACTCTTCACTGTAAAAGTTTGGAGCATTCTGTACAAAACAGTGTAACAGGTTATTAGCATACGATCGCCAAACATCGTCCTGCCACGTGTCATTGCATAGAATGTATATCGCACAGTGCAACAATAAAAAATGCTTGTATATGCTCATATTTGGCAATATGTTGTATAAAACAACCAGACCTAAATAGAGAACAAAAGCTCTAAACTCGGTGGCTTTCCAATATTTAAATAGCTTCAATTCTCTAGGACGTCTAGAAAACTCAACTGGGTAATGATCGCGACAGACTTTCAAGCGATTTGAAATTTCGTTTATTTTATGAACATTTAGTTTGCATTTTTTCGGTCCACTAACAACCCAACATTTAATAAAATTTTTTACAACTCCTAGACATACTAAATGCATAAAATCAAGTGGCACCTGAGTTACTAGCCCTATGTCAAGTTCTGTAAGTATACTTTTGGATAACTGATGGTCTTCATATTCTTCATTGGCAAATTCAAAATCATTTCTAAGATTTAACTCAGATGAATATCGCCATATAGTTCTTCCCATGTAAGTTCCTTCTTGCTGGTATTTTTCACATGCGTGAAGGGAATTGTGGGACTTGATACATTTCAGAAAAGATCTAGCTGGTGCGTCAGCAATGATACAGCTTATTCGAAAGGCAAATTTCACTTCATCAATATATAAGCCATTTTGCTCCAAATGTAAACATTCGTCAACGAAAGGACGTAAATAAACATTCGCATTATTAGGTTTAGAATCGCCATAATATAATGCCACAATAAATGGCTGGTTATTAGAAGCCTGGTCTAATATACACAAAATGGGCCAAAAAGAATTAGTTGAGCTCGAGTGTACTGGCAAACCATCAACATTTAATGTTACAGATAAAAAAGGATTCTCTATTTGTGCATGTTTTCTGTGCAGTAACGGATAATTTTTCGGAGTTATGCCCCTCTTTGAAGCTCTTTCTCTTAATTGTATCTCAAGGCCAAAATATACATATGAGCCACCAGCACAGTTTTCTATGTTTACACTATGCGGAGTCTCTAATAATGTTCGCGCATCCTGTGGCAAAGTTGGGTGGTAGGATCTTAACGTTTTCAATAAATCTGTGAGAGCAGAGTGACTTATATTATGTTTTTTAGACCATGATATAAGAAAAGAATTAATGTTTATTGGATCAGAGGAAACCTGAATTGAAGTGGAAGGCTCATTGGCAGAACTATTTGACGATATATATACTGGAGCAGGAGCTACACAAGCAGAACCATCAGTTGAACTATTTAAACATGAGAGTGATTCATTAGACGGTAATGATACATTTATGTTAGACTGACTATTATTATCTATAGTGTTTATACCATCCATATAACGTAACTCATCCTTTATTTGTCCAAACCGTTTTGCGAGATCACATTGTTTGGATCGTTTTGATCTACTGCCTTGTAGGTCTGCGGGATTCTCTTCCTCCATTACGGTCTTTGGTGAATCTGAACCAGTTTGCTATTACTTCATGTATTTCAGAATCTGTTATTTTTTCAGCAATTTTATGTGCGCGCACTGCATCTATAAAAAAGAGGTATTATGCTATAATTTAAAAAGTTTAAAATAAAATATGTATAAACAAAGTATCTACTCATGAAACTGAAAAACTTTTAAAAATGTCTTCGAAATTCATTAATGTCCATACAAAGTTTGCTGATGAGCTGATTGATTTGTATAGGAAGTTCAAATTTAATTTTGCATATTGCGAAAAATAAAAACATTTGAATGTTGTTTAGCTTCACAATATTAGTCCAAATATTTATGCTTAATAAAACAATATACAGGGTATTTTTTTAAGGTGCAGTGGGGTGAGTTGGGAGCATAATAATTCTGAATTCAAATCCAGTGGAGTTTTCCACCAGCAATTTTTGAATTTTGTAATTATTTTTTGACCAAATTAAACAGTTAAAAAAAATATATAAAAAGTAAAAAAGCAAAAAATTATAAAAAAAATCTTGTTATAGAAATAAAAACATAAAATTTCAAAATAAAAACATAATACCTAATTGTCGATTTACTGTTGCTATGAAGGATCTAGCAGTTCATCTAGCAGTAACATTTTGGTCCCAACTAACCCTTAAAGTATTGCGCATCTTCAAAAATACACCCTGTATACAAAATGCAGTAATAAGTAGCCCCTAAGTAGTATAAAAAAAAAATGAGTCGGTAAATAAATATAGTTTTGATATTTTACCTCTTATAACTTTTATTACTTGTAAATCCTTTATTGGAGTCTTAGCATTTTTTCCTGACCAGTTGCAGACAAGTGCAAGTTTGTTTGTAAATATTTTTTCAAGTACTTTTCTGGCAATTACTGGACCCTTATTTCCGCCAACTAAGCTGAGATAACTTGTCTGTGAAATGCAGTTACAATGAATATAATTATCAATTGGTCATGAACTTAAAGATATGCACACAATAAAAAAAAACTTGTTAACATTTCTGCAACAAAATCTTATAATCACATAGCTACCTACCATATGCTTTCTATTCTCTTCATTAGTGAGCCAAGTTTCAAGATCTTGCAAATCTTTTGAATCGTCGCACGGTAGTTTTAATTCATCTGGAAGTCCCAAGTTTCCAGCGGATTGATCTGATCTGAGTCTGAGTAAAATTTCATTTTGTTTAACTTGTAATTCTTTGATTTCCAAGCTAATACTGGCTAAATGTTTTGCAATAACATCTGAAATAAGAAGGTAAAAAAGTAAATGAATCAGACCAACCAAATACTACATGCAATCTGATTTCATAGATATTAATAATAAATTATAAACATAGTTCTCTTACCTAAGGTGTGCGAGTTTGAGTCCTTTAAAAATGGTGTGACGGTAAGATCAAGTGACCCTTAAAATAACAATGTCCAATTAATCTTAGTAACATACGAGAGGCATTTGCTAAAGAAGCAAGGTAGACTAGTTGGTGCTAGTGAAGAAACACCTAATACATATAGTGGAGCAGGGATCCCAAGTCAGGTAAGGAGCTCAAAACTCAAACATAACGTTAAGTGTGCAAATGTTATTAAAATTCAAACTTGTATCTGCTTACCCAATGTAAAAGACTCTTCTTCTACTTGTACAACTTCAGCATTTTCACTGAATTCTCTGGTGGATGAAGTGGGTCTTATCAGTAGTGGTATTGAATTGGTGGATGATGTGGATTTTATCGGTGATTGTGCTGGATTGGTGGCTGATGTTGATCTTTTTAGTGGTGGTGTTGGATTAGTAGCTGAAATGGATCTTGTGGATGGTGGTGACGGATATCTTATGGCATCATCTGATTTTTCACTGGTATCTGTGTCACTGTCGTAGATTCTTTGGGTCTTTTTGCGTCTTCTTATATTATCACTGTGGGAATAATCGCTGCCTACTTCAGAATCTATTTCAGCTTGTTTCGCCTTTTCTCTGGCTTTACTCAAGTTATCTGAAACCAAAATATGTTCTGAATAAAATTAAAGAAGCAAGCAGCCTCTCATGCACACCCTTTCCTATTACTCTTATCTGCATGGGTTGAGGTGCAACTTAAAGGAGCAATCCAGGGGTTAAGTATTTGATAGAAAGAGAATTAGGTACAAAATTACTTACCACTTTCATAAAATATCCTTTTTATACCATATATTTCCCATCCACCATCTGGGACTGTACCTTCTGTCAAACATTTGTTGAATTTACTTAAAATTCGATGTGGAGGCCACAAGCAGTGCTTCTTTCTTGGTGTAAGCCATTCTACTCGGACAACACTAATTCCTCCTTCGGCTCCATCACCAGTGTCAGTAAATTCCACCACTTGGTACATGCCTTTAGCTAAAAGATATCATAAATGAACTGACCAAAGAGGGTTAATGAGAAACAGTCATGCATGGTGTACCTAAAAGTAATATTATATTATCATCATCCCAAACCAAAACAAAACTGCGCATTCAAAGTAGGTAATTTCTCTAGAGCCGTACCGGGCTACCTACTTTGAACCACAAGTATTTTCCGCCTGCTGTGCTGCCATGCAAAAAGGTTATCATTCCTAGTGCACCCTAGCCACGAGCGGTGCGCGTGCGTCTCATTTATTTTAACACGAATCGCACACATCTGACAAAAGATTAGCTACTTAAGTACTAATACAAAAGACATAATATAAAAGTTCAAGATTGCTTTTCATTACATACAGACATTTAGTGCCGCTGCCACAACCTGCCCGCCATAAAGGAGCAAAACACAATTCGCGAGTAAGCATGCGTTACCTTGACCAGTAAATCTCACAATTATCACAGCACTTATTATATAGTTATTATCACAAATTAGATCAGATAGTAAGTTTAAAGATTAATAAATTAGGTACCTCCGGCCGTATTCACTGTTTTATCACTTTTTTATACGCGCAACGCGCAACCGCCCGCGCAAGCCTAAAATAAAATAAAATGGTGCAACAGTGTTGCCACACGGGGAAACCTGAAATGCGGTGACAGTACTTCAAAAAAGCGGATTTCAAGCAGAAAAAGCGGAATATTCTCGAAAATCGTGATTCTCAATTTATATTTTTCAAATACCTCTGTAGAATAGCTTTTATGAATTTACCTTTAAACTTTATCACAGCAGTGGAGAATATTTTATTTTATTATTGTTTTAAACAGTATGAAATGACAAAATGTATATCTTTAAGTTTTAAATTTAGAAGTATCTACTGGCTACTTTTATTTTCTTCAATCAAACTTTTAAGTATTTAAAAAAAGTGACGTTTGTCGGTCATGAAACTCATGACGAAATAAACGTTTTGTAGAACACAGAAAAGTTGCTGTGGCTCTTGAGGGAAACAAGGAAGGCGAAACTACTTTTTTCCCTTTTACGTTACGACCTTTTCCCTACTTACTTTTCCATTTTTATCTGTAGTCATAAAGTGGCTCCAGCGCTATCTAGCGAGAGATAAAGGATGCTATAAATACCTAAAAGAAAACTGCTCATTGAAAAAGCGGACCCACAGAAGGTGGATACCTAGTCAAAAAAAGCGGGAGAAAAAGCGAAAAAGCGGTGTATCTGGCAACACTGATATGCAACTACGCTACGCACGCAGCGCAATAAACCGAAGCCAAGCGAACGCCATTTGTTTTACGGCTCTGAATACTTGTCTTTTTGAGCCAGACGTTGTTTTGGGCTTTTATTCAGTTCAATTGTCTGTTTATTGCTAGAAATGACCTAAAAATTTCATATACTTACTTAACAAAACAGTAATTTTTATTTGACCAATAATTGCTTCAATTTGTCTCACCCTGGGTTAAATTACTAATCTGGGACCAAATTGTATAGGGCAGCATAGCAAGCTTTTCCTGTAATTCCTTTTCACCATTGCCTAACACTATTCGTTTCCATCGCGTATTTCACGTAATAAACACAGAACAAAACTGATTGACATTTATTTGTAGCTTCAATAAATACATAATGATGATTTTAAAAATTGTAGATTGTGGTTAGGTACGTAGGTAGTAACTATTTCGTAATCTGTGATTGTGGTTCGATTAGGCCAAACGTTATACCTGCGAAGCAATTTTCTTGTTGATTTGATTGGCTAGCCATTGAGGTAGTAGGCCCACTGTTAGTAGTTTGTGGTAAATCTAACGTAAGCGTTATGCCGCCGCCGCGCCCGCCATAGGCCCTATGATGGGACTTTGTCGGATAGGTTTTAACGTAAACATTACGCGGTTGGCCCTGCCGTTACGTTACCACAGAATACTTAATAGTATTACCAACAGAAATGTAACTGTCATACTAAGCCCGGCAGACGAGAACGCACCTATTTATAAATCAGTGCAACTGTGCAAGCCAAATTGAACCGTATCTATAATGTGTAACGGTCTATGGTATAGGTCCCCCGCGTCGACCGCGATCGGAGCCTGTTTTCTGCCTATAGGGTTGGCGTTACTGCCTACTTATGATTGCGCGTATACGGCCGGCGAGCTGCGAGCGCGAGCGTGACAACTTCCGTTGTAGTAACGCCCGTCAGAAGCTCTAGATTTTTGATTCACTCGTTTAGAGGATTCTACTGATTTTCGTGCGACGTTTGAGTTTCAGTATTCCGTAATAGCGACCTTGCAGGCATATACATAGCTTCGCTTTTCGCCTGTAGCACCGCCTGCCAATGCGAGCGCGCGAGGGGCAAAACGAAAAGCGAGCTATGTCTACATACGCAAGGTCGTTAATCGCCTGATCGCCTCCTCGTTCGCCTCGCCACTCGCGCGACGCTTGATTCAAAAATAGAGCTCCAGGACTCTTCAGGACGTGTGTCTAACCAGTTTTATGTCGTATGTACCCATCCGAGCTTGCCGCGCAGAGTTTCACACGCCTGACATTATGCCAAAATTGTAGATTGTAGTGTGGTTAGGCCAACGCTACACCCGCGAAACAATTTTCTTGTTGATTGGCCAACCATAAAGGTAGTAGGCCCACTGTTAGTTGTTTGTGGTGAATATAACGTAAACGTTGCACCGTTTGCCCTATGATGGAAGTTTGTGGGAAATTTAACGTAAACAATACGCGGTTGGCCCTATGATGGGACTTTGTGGGAAATTTAACGTAAACATTACTCCATAATTGTAGATTGTGGTGCAGTTAGGCCAACGTTAAACCCGCGAAGCAATTTTCTTGTTGGTTGACCAACCATACAGGTAGTAGGCCCACTGTTAGTAGTTTGTGGTAAATATAACGTAAACGTTACGCCGTTGGCCCTATGATGGGACTTTGTGGGATATATAACGTAAACATTACGTGGTTGGCTCTATGATGTGACTTTGTGGGAAATTTTACGTAAACATTACGCCATAATTGTAGATGGTGGTGTAGTTAGGCCAACGTTAAACCCGCAAAGCAATTTTCTTGTTGGTCGACCAACCACACAGGTAGTAGGCCCACTGTTAGTAGTTTGTGGTAAATATAACGTAAACGTGGCGCCGTTTGCCCTATGATGGAAGTTTGTGGGAAATTTAACGTAAACAATACGCGGTTGGCCCTATGATGAGACTTTGAGGGAAATTTAACGTAAACATACCGCCATAATTGTAGATGGTGGTGCAGTTAGGCCAACGTTAAACCCGCGAAGCAATTTTCTTGTTAGTTGACCAACCACACAGGTAGTAGGCCCACTGTTAGTAGTTTGTGGTAAATATAACGTAAACGTTACGCCGTTGGCCCTATGATGGGACTTTGTGGGATATATAACGTAAACATTACGCGGTTGGCCCTATGATGGGACTTTGTCGGCAATAACACTACCATCTCCCTACCTTTTCCCTACCGTTGGCGACGACACCCCAACGGAAATTGTTACTAGGGTTAACCCTTAACTTGCTTATATATTTTAGAAGCTGGAGTATTCGTGCGAAGTCATCCACATTTATTTGAAAAGATCTCTGAAAATGGTATTTTTCAACGCCGAGATATAACAAAAATAAGATATCCCTCATGTAAAAGCGTACTTTACCAAAAAAACTGTTTCGTTAATGCGATAAGAATTTATAACCACATACCAAGGACCATTCGGGAACTACCTCTGCAACATTTTAAGAAGAATTTAAAAACCCGGCTCCTTGACAAGTCCTTCTATACTTTGAACGAATTCATTTCTCAATGAAGTGCTTTTTGGTGCTGACATTGTCTATGTAAAGTACTAATTGATAATGTACTCATATTGACATTTTATAATTAATACTACACTTTGACATTTTCCAACCTAATTTAATAATTTTTAATTTGTCAATGTATGATTTTTTTTAAAATTAATGTGACATACTTACTACTTGACATTGTTATGTAATGTGCTAATCGATTTTATGAGGTAATATTGACATTTTATAATTAATATTCTGCTTTGACATTTTCTAATTTACTTAATCTAATAATGTATATTTGTTAATGTATTTTTATTTTTATTAATGTGACATACTACTCACATAATGAAATGAAAATGTAATTATTTAAAAAATTAAATTTAATTTGCATACTCTTCTGAGAGTGGGACATATTGTACGAGTACTTTATAATTTTATATCATCTTATCATACTTCGCCGTCCCCGGAGAATAAAATGATAACA
The DNA here is from genome assembly GCA_910589605.1 of Chrysoteuchia culmella. Taxonomy (NCBI): domain Eukaryota; kingdom Metazoa; phylum Arthropoda; class Insecta; order Lepidoptera; family Crambidae; genus Chrysoteuchia; species Chrysoteuchia culmella. The sequence continues at coordinate 19,887,876 of OU342654.1, read as the reverse complement.
GCTATTATCTTAGTCTTAGTGTTATGCCATTTTTGGCATCTGTGGGTGGGTGGTAATACATCGGCTCCATTTTTTTGAGATTTTTATAGAGTTGCTTCACGAAGTTACAATAATGTTACAATAGTATTCATGGATTTAACACATGCTTTTAATTACGAGAATAAAATTTTAATAAAATATTATCGAAAAGTATTCTTACTTGTTAGTATGACAAACAATCATACAATTATGTTCTCGTAAAAATATTCTGACTAGATAATGATAAATGCAGTTATCATTTTATTATTGTTTAAAACGAACCAGTCGCTTGGTATAAAGATGTGTAAGTAAAACGACCTTTATAGTTTGAACGGTAAGACATAACCCAACTAGCAAACTTTATCGTAAAAAAGTCAGCAACACGTTTCTATTTCAGCTGTTGGTAAGGAGAGGGACCTTTAAATTGTCACGTAAACGATCTGTGGACGTTCTTTCAACGCGATTTGGGCGCACTTCTCTCTACTTTAAATGCTGTAAATATCGTAAGAATATCGTCTGAATAGCCAAATAGTCGAAAGAATATAGAGTAATTGCAATTTGAATGTTATTAATGCTATAATAGACATCAGTATGCCATTATACCACATATCAGCTTCTTCCAAGTCGGTAGAACCTCTTTTAGTCGACTTATGTATCGTAACATAGCAGTGCGGTTGCAATCACTCGACTCTTTGATCGTGTGAATGCAACGAAGCAACACTCATAGACCGTTTTCATTGTCTTAAAACCTTTATCGCGCAGTTGTGTGACTGCAAGGAAAGAAATGATAAATATTCATTTTCAATTAAGTAGGTATTTTATCATATTACATTTACAGCTGCATAATAATAGGTAATTTGTGACATATTAAGGTGAGCTCATAGATCGTACTTTCATATGGGGAATTAAATTTTTCGTCTATATCCTATACATTTTAGTTACTATTTTCATGGGCCGCAAAATTTCTCACTAAATAATGAATCACAAATAATATTAATTGACTAGTAAAAATTTATTCTCCATTATTAGCAACTAATTATCATCACAAAGCATTCATTCTGCTTTTAACCGAGAAATAGAATTGAAGTATCCATTTTACGACTTCTAGGAGCGCCATTTGGAGTTTGATTAGGGTTCCTTATCGCAAAATGTTAATCGTTATTATTAGAACAAAATACTGTGTTTAGTATTCTGGGGCCTTACCATCAACTGTAATGCAATTCATTGTAGGTTGTGAGAGTGGGATGCTGCCATATGGCGCGTCTAGCGGCGTCCCGCTCTTACTACCTAAAAGTAACCTAAAATGAATCGCATTACAGTTGATGGTAGGCCACCTGGAGTGTAAAGTGATTTTATACATAACCAAAATGTTTATTATTACTTTTGTAATCAAACGGTGTAAGTATGAAATCGAATACCTAGCTAGACCATAAGTCGATGAATGAAAGGATGCCTTAATCACTTGGACGAATTAACCACCTTAATCATAAACATACAAAAATATCTGTCGTAAAAGACTTGGTATCTACTTACTTTTACGGATTTGGTTTAGTGATTGGTTCATAAATACAACCTATACAATGTCTTCTTTTTTGTTGTTGTAGGTGATAATAAAAATATGGTGGTTTACTTGGATGTAGATAAATTTATAACAAAAGATTGGAAAGAATCGCCTTGGAAAGAAACACATTTTTCAATAATGCAGAAATGTTATGCTTGTCGCACTGTTATTAATAATTACACTGAATCAAAATTACTTTACTTTGTATTGTCTGATACGAGAATGAAATTATTACTGCGCAGCTCATTTTTATGGTGCCCGAATTGCTCAAAATATTCAGTTTATGATCACTACCCAAGCGACGAATGTCGTTATTGTTAGGTACTAGGATTACTACTTACAAAGGTTTAACGTAGGTACTTCATACTTCGTGTAGGTATTTATTTATGTTAACATTATAATATACTTATAAAACATTATAATTTTACCGACCGATTTGGCGCAGGGGTAAGATACTTGCTTTCTGCGCCAGAGGTCTCGGGTTCGATCCCCGAACAAGACAAATATTTGTGTGTGTGGTCTGGGTGTTTTCTATGTAAAATAAGTGTGTATTTACAAACAAAAAGTATTTAAGTAGGTATATATTTATCCGTTATCCAGTTTATGTAGACACAGTTTCTTTCAGACACGGGCTTAGATAAATTGGTGTGATTGTAAGAAGATATTTATTTATTATATTTAATAACATCAACAAAATATCAACTCGGTTCGATTGAGGGGAATTCCTGTCTGGCCAGGGGTAACGGTGAAGTGGGGTAGCACAAAAGTAAATAATTGCATCCTGCCTTTTTCTTTTAAAATTGTTGTCAATTTTCTTAAGACATCATGAGGAATGTTGAATAGGAGTGCCCACTCCTTGAAATTAGCCCGGAACTCATCATTTAAATTTTCATTGTCTTCAGACTCCGAACTATCATTGTCTTCAAACTCTGATCTGTAATTTTTATTATAATTGCTATCACTATAATTATATTTACTATCAGAATCCGAGTTTGTACCCGCGGCGATTATTTCGGAACGAGAACACACTTCACTAGTAGATGGTTCACAAATTTGATAATCAGTAGGGGCGTGAATATTTTCTGCGGAACCCGCATTAATATTATTTGATTGCTCCTCACCCTGTAAAAAAATTTATCGAACTTTCTTACCACTATTACGCTGAATGATGGCTTTCAAATAATGCTTAGAGCACCTTTGGAGCTGTAATAGATGATTTTAAGCCGTGCAGAAAGCTATCATATGATATTAAATTCTGTTACAGCAATTGAGATGCTATTTTGTTGAATGTACAGCTTTTACTCTACAATAATGCTGTAATAATTAAATGTCGAAAGATAGTTCTATAAAAGACAGTTTGATGATACTTTAGCAATTCAGTTGCTTTCAAAGAGTTATCATAAGACTTAAGGTTGAATTAAGGCGATCGAGAGACATATTTATACAACTATCGAGTAAATGCGATATGAATTCGTCGAGTCCACGTTTAACAAACATATTTACAGAGCCAAAAAGCGTCGAATGCTAAAAACTAAAAAGAGCTGCTTTCACACAGCTATTTGAAAAAATAGGATCTTTCATACAAGTGTTTTTCAATCTATAGCCGTAAGAGTAATTGTTTATACGATTGTTTTGCTAGTTGTCATCCTCTTCTCTCACATAGATTTTACGTAAGCGCAATTGCACGAGACCCTGTCCTATGCGCCAAGAGTCGTGGGTTCGATTCCCACCCAGGAGAAACATTCATGCGATGAGCATTTGTGTTTGTTTCCACAAAGGTGACTTTGAGAGACGAATCCCATACAGAAGGCTGTTCCAGAGGCTGATCGATTTTACCGTAAAGGAATCCTTGTAGTAACCTGCCTTGGACCTAAGAACACGGTTGTGATCCACACCGAGAAATCGGAAACGTTCTTTGAGATAAGGAGGGTTGCGAGGGTTATACGTGTAAGGACATGCTCCTCGCGTTGCAGTCTTATTGGAAGTCATCCAAGTTTATTCCTGAATTCAGAGATATGATCATACTTGCGCAAGCCATATATGAAACAATACAAATATTCTGCAGACGCTGAAGCTTATCTAGTAGATCCTCATTGAGTCAACAGAACAAACTCCAAAATTGGCAGGAGAAGCGACTGCGCAAGTTCGATCTTGGTACGCACAGGGGGCTGGTTTTTCCACCTCCTCAAAGCACTGGCGGCAGCATAATCCGTAATATGAGCAGACCAAGAGAGAGTAGAGTCAAAGCGTTACAGAAATAGGAGAGGAGGTACCTGGATGGACTCAAGCTTGGCGATCTGCTTCGACCCACCAATAATGATAGCCTGCGACTTATTGGGATTGATTGTTAGGCAACGTGTTCGACTCTATTCGTGTATAGTCGCAAGGTCGTCATTTAGAGAAGTTACTAGGTTGTTAATATCCTTAATGGGAGCTCTAAAGTAGATTTGCAGGACGTCAACATACAAGTGATATTGGCAAGAGAGGAGAGGTGAAAGGAAGTTTATGAAGATAGTGAAAAGGAGAGGAGATAGGACACCGCCTTGAGGCACGCCAGCAGTTATGTCGCAAGGAGCAGACAATTTGTCGTCGACTCGGACACGCTGCCTTCAGCCGATAAGGCAGGCTCGGAACCACTCAACCACTACGTCCGATCCAAGAACAACCCTTAGCATCGCTAAGTATACGTTAAAATCAACAGTGTTAAAGGCGTTGCTAAATTCTAAGAGAACCAATACAGTGATCATCGGCCACTTTCGTCAAAGCGGTCACCGTGCTATGCCCCGGACGAAAGCCGGACTGGAAGGGACTAAGCAGATGGTTTACGTTAACAAACGTACTGATCTGATGGAGGACAAGGCGCTCAAGAACTTTGGAGAGAAAAGGGAGTATTATATTACAGGTTTTAGGAATCGGGATGACTACAGACAGACGCCAGCAACTCGGGAAAGTAACGGTGTTGAGCAAAAAGTTAAGGATGTGGCAGAGAATGGGAATGATTCCACCCATGCTTTGTTAGATCATGCGCCGGATAATTCCGTCCACTTCCTCTGCATTAGACATAATAGCCAAAATATTTTCTTCAACCTCACGCTCAGACACCCGCCTAAAGGAAAAGGCAGAGTGGATTAGTGGAGAAAAGGTAGTGGATTGTCTAGTATTGTAGGGAAAAGCGGAAGGGGATGTAAAATGGCAGTTTATGCACCATTATGGCCTTAATTCCGGCAGTAAGCCAAGGAGCAGGAAAGTGTTTAAGTCGAATGGGACGGAGAGGTGCATGGATGTCGAAGAGTTGGATAAGGATGGTGTTGAAAATTTCCAGTTTCAGATCAATGGTTGGGACATTAAGTACTACGGCCCAGTCTAGTCTCTAAGATCCGACATAAAGCGATCACCGTCCATGTTTTTGAAGTTACGGTGCATGACCACCCGGGGTTTAAGTTTAGGTGAACGGATTTTATAGGAAAGGAAGGATCATGATAGGAGAAGGCCTCAGCGGGAATTTGACGATGCTGGCTGACATGATCCGTAGAGGATATAATGGCAAGGTCCAACAAGGACGGCAGGCAACTAGGAAAGTGATGAGTAGAAGAAGATGAAAGAATATTAAGATTGAAGGAGTTTACAATGGAGGACAAACGCTGTGATCTATAATCATGCTTGAGCAAGCTGGTGTTGAAATCACCCACAATGATTGTGTGGTCGACCGTGGGAACCAGTTCTTCCAAAAGGGACTACAAAGTTGTAGTTATGTGGAACAGTTTACTGGAGTAATAGTTTATGTGGAGATTGAGACTATATAACACTCCTAGAACCAAGGAACTTTGAGGTGACCAAAGAGGCTGTTTATAAATAGATGCTTAGACGTCTGTTGGTTTTAAGAACGTTTGCGAAACCAGGATAGTATGAACGTTAGGATTATTGGAGAATGCAGAGACTAGATCAGCATAGTGGGCAGGGACACTTTGTGCGTTGATGTGAACCACGTTAAAGTTTTTTGGAGTAGCTGAGAACTCGGACTCAATAAGGGCATCTAAGGGTAGGCTGGCACACTGAAAACTACTATCAGTAATAAAAATAATAATAATTATGTCTGTGTTAATAATGTAGAGTAGACAATAATGTGATCTTTAAACTGTCATTTTGTAATAGGTACAAAAAGAGTAAATTTCGAATAATACTGTTGATTTTACCCACTGGTGTTTTGTTTATGTTTACATTTTAAGGACTGAGAACTTAGTTTTCTTTTTGTTTACAGAGATTTAGCAGACGTTCGTTACAAAGTTGATTTGCAAACTCTTGAATTGAATAAGACTAATGTTGATTACCATTATCATAGTTTCATTGGGAAACCAATTAAAGTCCTTAATAGAAAAAAGTTTTACTATATTTACGAGAATAAGATGATATTTAAGTATTATCATCATCACTTGCACCCTAAAAACCCGTAGAATAAAATGACAAGTAACGAGTGAAATATTTGACTCGGGTCAGTTTGGACGGAGAATAAAATGATAATGGTTATTATAGACCTAAAACGATGACTTATTTTGATTATTATTTTATTTCTTTAAAAATATCTCTAATTTAATAATTATGCATGATTCACTAAAACATATCTAACATACAAAAAATAACCTATTTTCAAAGCTATCAATCATAAGCCTGCGTCTAGTATTTAGGGAGAAAAAGACAAAAACATGTTTTTTATTTTTCCTGAAAAGTAGAGTTTTTGTAATTATCATTTTATTCTCCGGGGACGGCGCTATGTTCTCTGCAAATAAATAAATTTATTTATTTATTTATTTACCGCGCGCCCCGCCCCACTTGTCACTCCCAATGCTGCGCGAAATGTAAAAATAATGTCGGTCGTCGGACTCTTCTATAAAAATGCAATTTTCTCGCTAAATATGAAGCTAGGACCAAACAAAAAATACTACCGTAAAGCTGAAATAAAGAATCCACCACAGACTATTTGGATCTATGGAACTCAAAAAACGATTAACTTTTAGCGGGTTGAACTTAAAAAAGTCAATTTTAAATAAACTTTTAAAACTAGACGCTTATTTTCTTATGTTAGTTTGGAAAAAGAGAAAATTAGTTGTTCTGATATTGTAGGAAATTTAACTTGTCGTGGACGAGCGCTTAGTCACACAACTGACACTTAGTAAATGCTGGCTGGAAAATGCCACTACGTCCAATAATACGCTGAAGAACCGTTGATCAGTACAAATAAACAATTATTTATTATGTAACACAGTATATTTTATTATTAAATAAATGCACTGAATCAAAGTCACTTCAATACAGATTATAAATCGGCTAAATCTGCGACCAAAAAATTATCTGCACTTTGAATTATTTTAAATCTATTATTCCTTAAAAACAGTTCACGCTTGACACTTCTAATTCGCTGCACTTGTTTGAACACTTCTTATTACTCTTCAGAACTCTTATTGGACACTTATTTTCAAACTCTTCTTTGAACAGTTCCGGATGCGCTTACTCAATACACTTTTTAAGTCACTAATGCTATACGCTGCGCTGCGTGCCGCTTTTATACCGCCCGCGGAAAGTCGAGAATCGCATGGAATATTCGCGACGTGTGCGTCTCGAACGTTCCCGACAATCCACGAGCGGCCGAGAGAGCGAGACACTATTTCTGTCTCGCTCACTCGCTTCCGCGGGAGAAATTTCTCGCAATCTTCATCCTTATTTATTGCAGCGCGACTCTTTTTCTAACTTTTTTGCCGCGTTAAGTTAGCGCGGCGCTCAAACAATGATTTCATTGTTCGACGTCGCTCACATAACTACTTGCCTACCTTTTGAGTGGTATCAAAAACTTTTTTTAATTCGATCTGTATCTTTTTGAGTAAAGAAAAAACCAACATCCTGTAGACTCCTAATCCGAAATATTTACAAGATGGCCGCCGTTCCTAAGGGTCAGTTCAGACCTTCAGACTTCATTGCGTAGTAGCCGAGATGGATAGTTTTAAATAAAAAATATTTAATGTTCAATTTTATATTTTTTGTTATTTGTTACAGTTTAATTATTTATTTATTTATTATAATAATCTAATTTTATTTAAATAACTAATTAATTAAAACACAAATTTCACACTGAATACTTATTAGAACTAATACATTAATAAACTACTAAAAGTATTTTTTACTATTAATGATCATTATAAACATACTTAACCCCTTCTTTGCAGTCGGGTAAAAATTAAATAAAAACAAATACAAACGTGTTCTATTCTCACTGGAAATAGAACTTACACATTAATCTAAATATAAATACATTATATCTTATCTATATATAATATATAACAAAACATGTATATATATACAAATTTCACACTGGTGATAAATTACTACAAGTATTTTTATTATTAATTAGTTAGGATTATGGCTACTTGACAATGCGAAAAATAAAGTTTCAAATACTGTTAACAGTATAAATTAAGACCTTAAAAATGGTTATTTATTAACGTACGTTGAAAATAATGATAACTTTATTTAAAAAAACCGTAAATAAAAATGCATTTTTTAAACGTTTGTCACGTGACACAAAACGCTCCTGATTCGTCGAGTTTATGATGACGTCACCTGCTTGTAAACCTCGTTTGCCTACGTATATACGATTATATGTCCCACAGATCAGAATACAGGCAAGTGACGTCACCGACCCCATTGCAGCGCCATATTAATATTGAATTTGATATTTTTCAGCAAATATGTAACAGAAATAAAAAAATACTTTTACTGGGTTCCTTAAACTCTACTACATAATATAAAATGGATTTTAAAAACCTGTCAAATAGCCTATTATGGGCCAACTGTTCGTTGTTGAAACTTGTATATATTTGCAGTGGGCTGTGAAACTTTGTAAGCGCGAATCATGTTTCCATACAAATTTGTCTTAACGTAGGTGTGACGTCATGCTTGCGCGTCGTGTTTACAATTGTACTTTTCTTCGATATTTCTTCGATATTCAATGTCTTCACAAATGTAGCGACACGAAGAAGAAGAAGATGGAGAAGAACCCTTGCCAGGAATAGTGATGTGATCTTTGTCTATCGGTCAAGTCAAGTGATGTCTGTCTGTCTGTCGGTCAAATCAAGTGATGTCTGTCTGTCGGTCGGTCAAGTCGAGCGACGTCTGTCTGTCGGTCTAGTTAAGTGTTGTCTGTCTGTCGGTCAAAAATTACGTCGAAGGGGGCTTGTGGTAGTCCCGAAAGCAGCCTATGATGCACAGATTTACATTGCACTCATCGCACTTGTATGCTGTTCTGGCTGGCCTTTTATTATAAGTACATAACCAGCAGCGTGTGGCATGCGAACCTGTTAATACAGGGAAGTGGTTCCCTTCGACGTAAGGTCGTGTCCGTGGGCGTACTACAGTCATTGCCGTCGTCGTCGTCGCTATCGTCGTCGCCGCTGTCGTCGTCGTCGCTGTCGTCGTCGTCGCTTTTGTCTGTCTGACTGTAAGAAGTCGCGGCTCCAAAGTGAGGTCAATTCGTCGGTGTATTTTTAGTAAGTCTTCACACAACATTGTCCTGAACTGTCGATGTTGTAGTTTGTGGGTGTGGTCACTGGTGAAGATTACAAAGCAGTTAAAAATAGCTGCATTGTATAGCCGGCGAAACAGTTTTTTGTACCACACCTTGTTTCTTTGCCTTTCGAGAGGTTGGCCGGCAAGGAATTCCCCCCATAGACTTATTGTAGTCCAGAACGATAGCGGGTTTATATGTCAGTCGGTTGTATCTGTCTCTTGTTCCAATCTGGAGGGGATGATATGTGGAAATCATGCTAACAAAGTTAGCATCACGCCACAACATCAACGCCAGATCGGAACAATACGACACCACTACTTCACCCTGTCGTATATCACTCTGCGTCATGGTCTTGATCGACTCGGGAACGAATTCCCGAGAAAGTCGTAGAGTCCCGTAAACGTCTGTCTGTCCATCACGTTTGAGGCAGCGCGCTAATAATGGACTATTATAAAAATTGTCCATTATTAGTGTGTGCCCCTTGTGAAGTAGGGGTTGAATGAGGTCATAAACTATTTTGGCAGTAGCGTTGCTCGGACGAACTTCGCGACTGCCATCGTCAATGCGGTCATGGTCTCTCTCGTTCTGACTGTTATCAGATCTGTCGTCTGCGTCGTTAGATCTCGTCTCTTCGTCGTCAGGTCTGTCCGGTCTGTCCTGTCTGTCCTGTTCTGCCCTGTCAGTCCTGTTAGGTCCGTCTTTGCCAGTGTATACAAAAAACCTCCAGAGATAGCCAGTCGATGACTCGCACAACTCGTAGGTCTTCACCCCGACTTGAGCGGCCTTGGTGCTAATTTTTTGAGTCAAGCTCAAACGCCCGTGCCACTTTAGCAGCGATTCATCGATGGCTATCTCCTGGGCTGGTTTGTATAAAGAGGCAAATTTGTCATTCAAATAGTCAATAACGGGTCGCACTTTGTTAAGTTTTGTCATGTCCATAGTTGTGTCATTGTCGATGAAATGCTGGAATGTTTTAAGCAAATGATATCTGTTGTATGACATTATACGCCCAAAGAAAGGAGTCGTCCCAAACCCATCAAATGAGAAATAGGCTTCCTCTCTTACTTTAGGATATAATCCCTGCAACATCATTATTGCCAAAAATGCCACCATTTCGTCACGGTCAGTCGGTTCCCAGCACAGAGGGCGAGCACTTTTCTTTGTCGTGTCCAGTTTCACTACCGATACCCTCTGTTCGGCGTATCTGTTCGTCTCTGTCACCATCAAGTCAATGAAGTCGGTATCGAACATTTTATAAAAAATATCGACCGGTCGTGTCGTCTCCGTGATCGGGAAAGTGGGTCCTGGTACACCAGAAAACACTTCCCTTTTCCCCGTAAAGGTCCGTCGGTCTTCGGTCCAGTTAAACTCATAGTAATCGTTGGAAGAAGCCAACACCCGAACGTGGCGGTCGCTAGTTTCTTCCTCCAGTCGTAAAATGTCCGTTTCATTGGCGGTCAGTCCCGTGTTGTCAGCAAGCTGCTCCGTTGCGGTCCGCGGTGGCACAGTCATGAACGGTATGCCGTCAACGATGTCGTCAATGTCTTTCAGTTCGTCGTCGTCACTGTCCTCTGTCTGTATGCGGTCAAGCCAGTTAGTCACAGTTGCGTCAAAGTTCGGGTTGTTGACATCTGAAAAAAGTAAACAAAGAAACACCTGAAATATATCCCATCCAATAATAACACAAACTTATAACACTACCTCATCCGTTGGGGGTTAATAAATTATGTCTCAACTCAAGGTCGATTTAAAAAAAGTGTACTTCTTACTAATCACATTCCGGATTGGGCCTGCATCTGCTGCCATTTTCAATGGTATGTAATGTACGTAGTTTGGGTTGTGTATTTTACTCGCGGTTTATGTTAAGTAGGCTTATTACAAGTTTAGCAAACTCGACGTTACAGTAAACGTTAATGTAAAATGTAGCTCTGTCTCTTTCATATTTAGCGACTGTTTTACCGACATGAGCAGTGTATCCGATAGTCTACGCTCACGAGTCCTGTAAATGTCATGTTAAGCAAACTCGTAATAGGGGTACAGGGCATGACACGTACCAATGATGACCTCCGAAGCCGGCTCAGGCACGGGCTCGGGTTCAAGAACGGGCTGCTGGGGTTCTAAAACGGGCTCGAGTACGGCCACAGTGACTGCGGGTGCGGGCACAAAGTCGCACGGGTGGCATTCCGGTGATGGATGCCTAAAAATATAGAAACATATATTATACTGATAATGTTCGTTTCGTTTTACAAAAATATGCGACTGTCATAACTAATAAACTTATAAATTCACTTTAATATTATATTATTAGTAAGTAATAATATAACTTACTGCGCGCGCCGCTTGCGAGGGGGAGCATCGGGTAATCGGTAACCCGATGCAGTTGATCCGTCGGCTTCCTACTCAAAAGTTCTTTGCGAGCAGCACCAGACAAGCTGTTTTGGAGACTTTTTGGCAATTGTCGCTGCGCGCGGATTTGGGCAAAGACTTCCTCGTGGCTGAAAAATATAGAATAAAAGTATAATAATAATCAAAATAGATTTTGGTTCATATTATGTATGTATGTATGTGGTTACTTTTCGGTGGTAGAGCCACCGACACTCCCTGCCGCAACTGTCTGGGTGCCCGATCTGAAATACAGTTATTTTTTATTAAAGTTGCACAGCTTGATTATAATTATAAAACCACATTGAAACATATACTAAAAGACAGACAAACAGAAAGACATAGGCTCTAACTTATCCCTTTTTGTGTTGTGTCGGGGATTAAAACTATTAGATCACTTACGTGGATGCAATAGGATCTTGTCCCCGGCCGCGCCCACGTCCACGTCCACGGCCGCGCCCACGTCCTCGTCCTCGGGCGCGCCCCCGTCCCGTAATTTGTTCTTCAGAACTAAAATAAAAATATATGGAGTTTAATGTTCTGGATTTACAAATCATTTTCCAGCTTGCAAAATGACCATAAAACATCAAAACAGACATTTTAGAAAAAAAAACCTATTAACTGCAATAAAAATCGCGTCCACAACCGAAAAAAAAATAAACGAACAAACAAACCACCACTAATGTAAAAAAACGCAATTTGAAATTGACATCTGTTACCACCCTTATTTCCAAAAGTTCGCAAACAGTCCATGGTAGCTATTGCGACCTCTGTGATGAATGAACATAACATGTTACAAACTCATAAATCTCAAGGAATTTAAATGTATTTTTGATGTAACCTATTTAAATAGGTTTTGTCATTATTTATACGACGTAATTTATCAATATTTTGGAACAATTTAGTACTTTACAATCACTTCCATTGCAATCCGCCAATGATTTTTTTTTCTAACGACATCTTCATGGTAATTTTATGATTTTCAGATCATTTTTGTCGTGATAATCTTTTGCAAATATGAAAGCCTGTGTTATCATAATTATCTGGATATATAAAATAGCAAAGATAAATAGGTAGGTACTTACGGCATAATTCAACTTTTAAAGCTCCACCAACTCGCACTTATTCCACCGAACCACAACACAATTACACCTAGCGGGTAGCGGAGCACCGAACGAATGACAGAAAACGAGGCGTCACTTTAACTTTTTTTATTTTTTTTCCAAAGCAGAACTCATCGAAACGCCCTTCGTATTTTGCATACTTTCTTAGCATAAATAAATTCGACTCTAAGCAATAACAATAGAATCTAAAATCGCGTAGCGCGTAATTCGAGAGCGGTCCCCGGGGATCGCTTAGTGCTTGTTCCGTTGATACTAGGATGTCATAATGTGTCAAAAAAGGTAACATTTGTCCCAGTTAGAGCTCTTATTCTTCGTTATTAAAAAAAAGAGCAGTCCGCGCGGAAATTTGAATATGGTAGGATACCTTACCGACGACTGACGGAGGGTGTAAGCTATCGGATATAATTACTTTACTCTTTGGCTATCGGTAAAGTCTTACGGTCGACTTATTAGTGTGTCAAAGTGTACCTATATTCCACTAATCTGGCAATTTGAGAGTGTCGTAAAGAAAGGGGAGGGCTACAAAGTTCTAAAATAAAAACGTCGTCTCGACATTCTCGAGGGTGGCTAATTTTTTTTTTACCTTACACGCTCGAAAGTGGCGGTTTTGTCATTCAGTTTCTGCGTAGAAAATCGCTGTTTGAACTATAATACTACCTTTTTTATTATTTTAGTTTTTTATATACATTTACATTTTTATTTCTTATGCTATGTAGTGTAACAGAAACCAGAAAGGTTTATTCGTACACTATCATCATCACTACATCTCGATTAACATAATTTTAAAAAGACTAAGTACTTACAAAATTATTTTACTACAACAAGATTATTAATGAACAAATCAAGTGGCTACGTATGTTTAAAAAACCGAACAAAATTACTAACCATGGTGAAATATTAATACTACTATTGATTCTATAGTATAGACAAAGACAGCAGATGGCGGACCGTGCCAATACAATAGCGCAGTCCGATAGATAGGTAGGTACAATACAAGATTTTTTTTGTTGTTGTTGTTGCCACGTTGTTGCAGTAAGCGTGAATACAGGAAGATTTAGACATTTAGCAAAGCAAAAACTTATTTATTATTTTATTTCTTTATGATTAAGTTGTTTTCTGATTTTATCAATAAAATAGCTTCTAAGTATATTTTTTAGGTTCTTAGTATTTATTTTATTTTTTATTTCAATTGGCAAGATATTTATTAAGTGAGGGACAATATACAGTAAACTTTTTTCCATGAAGATTATTATATGTAGGTGTTATTAATTTGTTTTTTCAATACTTCTAGTAAGTTTATTGTGACAAGAAACTTTCTGTATGTCAGTATTAAAATATTGTTCTGTCAAGATGTTATATTGAAATTTATCCTGAACTGGTTAATACCAGTTATGAGAACATAAATGGTAATTGTTCTTATACTGCTCCTTGATTTTTACGAGGGACAATGGTTTTTAATATACGCATTTGAATTTCATAGATTTGGTCAAGATGTGATTTACCAGTGCGTCCATAACTACTCAGTCCGTAAGAAATGATCGATTCGCCCAGTGATTTGTACAAATATAACAGAATATGGCAAGGTATTTTATATTTCAGTAACGAAAATTTTGAAAGCAGTGCGCGCAATTTTTCACACACGTGACGAGTTTGCTCAGCCCATGACAACCGATCGTCGATGATCACACCTAAGTAAGTGTGTTTTTTTACGACTTCTAGGGTGCCACAACAACAGTTAGTATTGTAAGTTTTATTATGCAGACAACTGTGACTGTGCGCAATGAGCTTTATAGAAGACTAGCGGCCGTGCGCGGTTTCACCCGCGTGGTTCCCGTGGGAATTTTGGGAATATTTTATAGCCTATGTTACTACTTGGGGTCTAAGGATTCTCTATACCAAATTTCGTCAAAATCGGTCCAGTAGTTTTTGAGTTTATTCGTTACATACAAAAATACAAATCTTTCCTCTTTATAATATTAATATATAATATATAGTATAGATGTTTTCCTATTTTGACTTATGTACATTACTTTAGTTTTACCTTCGTTTAATACTAGCCCGTTATCGTGCGACCATTTTGACAGCATAATAAAATTACTTTGCAGTTTTTTAAGAGCTAGATCTAGATCAGTGTCTGCCGCAAGTAATCAAGTCTCATCAGCAAATTTAAAGATTTCACAGTCTGTAATGACATTCATTAGATTTTACACGTTATGTAGTGAAGAGGGCCAAGCACCGATCCCTGAGCTGTTCCTTCTGTAACGTGGATCGTACTACTAGTAGCATTATCTACCTTAACATTATATGTTCGATCTTGTAGGTACACCACTCCAACAACGGACCGCGTATTCCACTTTCTTCCAAACTATCAATGAGTCTGTCGTGACGAAGTGTATCAAAGGCTTTGCTGTAATCAATAAATATTACGACAACGCGGGGCTTTCTATCAAGATGTTTAATGACAGAATCCGTAAAGTCCGAGAGTAGTTGGGTAGTGTTCTTTCCTGGCTGAAAACCGTACTGGGGCCTTACCATCAACTGTAATGCATTTCATTGTAGGTTGTGAGAGTGGGATGCTGCCATATGGCGCGTCTAGCGGCGTCCCGCACTTACTACCTGAAAGTTGCCTAATATGAATCGCATTACAGTTGAATCAACTGTAATGCATTTCATTGTAGGTTGTGAGAGTGGGATGCTGCCATATGGCGCGTCTAGCGGCGTCCCGCACTTACTACCTGAAAGTTGCCTAAAATGAATCGCATTACAGTTGATGGTAGGTCCCCTGTTTCTTTGAAAAGACGTAATTTTTGCTAAAGAACTCGAGATACAGCCAGATCTCTGTCTAAAAGTCATAGAAAATTTCATGAAAAGAGTAAAATGCCTGTCATCAGAGCCGTGGGGGCCATTTGCCGGATATTTTATCCATATTTATATAAGATATCCATACTTAATCGGAACATGTCTTCTTTACAATCCAATAATAATATCACAACTCTCCCATAAAATACGTGTTTTTATTTTAAAATAAAAAAGTGCACTCTTACTGAGACGCCCTTTATATTATAATCTGACGCGCTTGAGTATTTCAAAATGGCGATTTTTTTGCACATTACTATAATGGCTGCGAGTCTGCGTCACATCGAAATCGCCAAATTATTAAATCAGAGCTTTTTTTTTAGGTTAACACCCCTTTAGAAAATCTGACGCGCTCGATTAATTTTTTTTTCTTTTTCAACCCTTACGTACCTACCCTGATCGTTTGCATAATGCGGGTGGATGTACATCCACCCGCATCATGCGGATTATCAGATTAACATACGTACATTATTAAAAATACATAGGACATTGATGCTATCAATATCTGACGCGCTCGAGTATGTCCAAGCAACAGGTTTTTTTACATATTTGAAAATCTATAGCCGCTCCCCCCACCGATGAAAAGGTAAACATTTTATATATTTTTTTTCTTATCATCTAAGCTTTGCAACCCAATATGTCTCTATGACGCTCGAGTAAATTCCTATTTAGCATCATGGGCTCCCCTACTATAAGTAAAAGTCAACATTAGCATAAAGACTCACCAAGAACGTAGACCATGAAGAGTGTGGTATAGATGAGAATAAAGCCATGTACAATCGCTTCATCTGGTTTTCTACGGAGAAACAATGCGAAGCCAGACCCTGCATTGGGATGGAAAACCAAGCATAAACTACACTATAACCAGAACTTTTGCGAGCTGAACTTGAGATCGAAAATACTAGTAATACGCTTACAACTATCATTTCACTTCACACGCTCGGAACAGGAGGTTTTGTCATTTAATTTATTTGTGGAAAATCGCATTTGTCGGCCTTGCGTGGTAAAGTATGGTTTTTTTATTTAATATTATTAACTAAATTAAATTATATTAAAAACTAAAAAAAAATCAATAATGCGTTCCGAATCGCACTATTGACTTTTTATGTTACATTTAATTGTTATTTTAAATATCTTTGAATTAATTATATTACTTACTTACTCCATTTTGGTTTTATTATATTATTTAAGTTATGTACTTGAATCATAAAAACAATAACAATAAGGTTAAACCTTGGACGAATTAATCAAATTAATTCATTCGTCCAAGGGTAAAACTATTTGATAAAAGAATTTTATATTTTTAAGTGTATCAACACTTTTGTAAAGGGTTTAACAGGATATAACGACTGTTAGTTACAATTAGGGTCGGTACACATATACAAATACACAAAATTGATGATTCAAAATCTCTTAAGTAGGTACCTAAACAAGTTTTTTGACTTATTGGTCAAATGGCGAGTGTGAAAACCGCGATTGCGCGCGAGTTGACACCTTCAGATTTTTTCATGTTTTTTTTGTTATCAATTCGCTCAGATATGTACTAGTTTCACTCTCGCCAGTTGACGAATAAGTCTAGTTTAAAAAGATCAGGAGAGTCCTATAATAATGGAATCCTTGGGTCTTGCACACAGACTTGCATGCAGTTGTCTTTGTTGTTTCTGTCTACGCCATTACCAAAGCAATCACGTACTAACCGAAGAATGAGGCTATTGCTATGAACATGCCCATTTCGTATCTGACCATCATTGTTTCTTCAGTTGCGTTTAAATGATGATATTCAATGAACAAACTGTATCCCTTAGGCATTTCTCCGTACCCTGTTGAACAGAAAAGCAAATCATGATGGCAATAGGTCTTTTGCATTGCTAAGGCACAAAGATGAAAACGGAAAATGTTGAAATAAGGTTTCATTTATCAATTTCAATTAAATTGCGTGTAACAACCGTTTTTTAAGGTTAAAAATAAAAATAGTTTTATTTAGTTTGATGTACGTACGTAGGTAGGTATACCTATATGAAGGTTTCTTTAAAAAAGGTCTCAACACCCAGTAGATATAGACGAACAGACGAGATCAAGGAAAACCAAATGAATAAGCACTCTACAGTTACACACTATTTGCTTTATTACGGTGTGGAACTCGTGTGTTAAACATATTATAATGTATTTACTTACAGTAATAACGTAAGATAGGGCAAACATAGAACAGACATCCGCAGCAGTGCGTGGACAGCAAAAATATGACGACGATGAATACGTGCGAGTGGTGCACGTGGGAGCGGTCGAATATCTGAACATACCGTAATGTCGTTCATTTTAGGATCACTACGAGACTAAAAACTGCAGCCTTTCTACAGACTTTATCTTAAAACAAATATTATTATGTTTTGTTTTTATAAGTTAATTAATTATTGGTAAATAACCTATCGAATATAGGTACACATCGTTCAAAAGAGTCCGAAAAAATTGTTGATGTTTAAACATGCTCTTGTTAAAATAAATTATTAAAATAACCTTAGATCGGGAATTGATTAACACAACCTATACAAGTAATACGACTAAAAACTGCAGCCTTTCCACAGACTTTATCTTAAAACAAATATTATTATGTTTTGTTTTTATAAGTTAATTAATTATTGGTAAATAACCTATCGAATATAGGTACACATCGTTCAAAAGAGTCCGAAAAAATTGTTGATGTTTAAACATGCTCTTGTTAAACATAAATTATTAAAATAACCTTAGATCGGGAATTGATTAACACAACCTATACAAGTAATACGAATCAAGATTGAAACATGCACAATACCTTAATAAATTGTGTCAAGTTCTTCAAGACAGAAGGCACGCGGGTTAACCTTACAATGGGAAGGACGTGTGCCAAAACGAGGTACCGTGGGTTTGGTCCTCGCAGGAAGAGCAGAAGGTAGGCCACTGGGATACACGAAACTAGGTCCACAAGAAACCATGAGCGTAGGTACTTTCTGTAAGTTAGTGGAGCAAAATTAGTATAACTTAGGTTATCCACACTTATGGATCCATCATCATCCACTTATGGATGGATGGATATGAATTATCATCATAATCTCAGCCACAAGACACCCTACTGCTGGGTATAGAGGCCTCCTTCCTCTCAGGGTCTCGATAACGATAGAGCAAAACAACCATACGCTACGGTTTAATCTATAACGTACACTAAATGTAAGGCTGGTGTTATGGACTTTTTGGTAAATAAGACGCTGGCTAGCGCGACACGCTGCCAGCATGACGGAGTATTGCCTTGCAATACTGGAGGTGGGAATGTTATGGACTTTTTGGTAAATAAGACGCTGGCTAGCGCGACACGCTGCCAGCATGACGGAGTATTGCCTTGCAATACTGGAGGTGGGAATGTTATGGACTTTTTGGTAAATAAGACGCTTGCTAGCGCGACACGCTGCCAGCATGACGGAGTATTGCCTTGCAATACTGGAGGTGGGAATGTTATGGACTTTTTGGTAAATAAGACGCTGGCTAGCGCGACACGCTGCCAGCATGACGGAGTATTGCCTTGCAATACTGGAGGTGGGAATGTTATGGACTTTTTGGTAAATAAGACGCTGACTAGCGCGACACGCTGCCAGCATGACGGACACTGACTGAAGGTTAACAGAATAAAAAATACGACTATCGACTTGATCGCGACGACTAGGGAGATTTTCTCATGTATTGTTTTAGTGCCTTGCAAAAAGTGAAATAAATCCTTTCTCTGCAATCCTGTGCTAATTGACGACCGACGCGACGCCCTTTCAACTGCTTGTTCTCTCTCCTGCGGCGCTCGAGGTCAGCGAGCTGTACTGCCTTGCGCTTAATGTCTAAAGCTCACTGTCGGCGTGCTCGGTCGGAAGTACAGGAAGCGGCGGTCTTAGCTACAGATACCTGGGATGGTATAGTCGTCTTTTTTATTCTGTCAACCTTCAGTGTCCGTTATGCTGGCAGAGTGTCGCGCTAGCCAGCGTCTTATTTACCAAAAAGTCCATAACAGCTGGATAAACTGACCGCGTACCTCGCAATTGCACATCTGTGCAAGATAATGCTTCCATGTTCCTCAACATAGCCGAAGTTAAATCTCATCAGAATGTCGATCACACATATAATATGGAGAAAGAGCAAGATGTGGTCGTAAACGTTGGGGCCGAGGGTAGCATTGAATGTATCCAAAACGTATGTCACTCGGAACGTCGACAGCACCATATGTAGGAGGTTTACCAACACCATAAATGACTTCCACGATAAACTGCAATCGAAAACAGGAGATTGGCTATGGTATGTCTGTTTCACTCCTAATAATAGCTAGCTACGTCCTAATGGTACAGTCGGGGAATTCCTCGGTTGACCAGTACAGTTTTTATTAGGAAGTGTTATTTAAATATTTATAAAAAATAAAAAAAATGAAACCGACTTCAAAACACTAAAAAGCAAAAAATAAACCTTTTGGTGTCGGTGCAAGCCATGGCAAAAAAATGGAATAGTAGGACCGCAAAGTAGAATGCTTTGGCAGGCACCGTATCATGTCATCCAAGTAACAAATATGAAATGAAATATATAAAAATGCTCAAAACATAAAAAGTACTGGGTCAAACTTAACCAAATTTTTATGGGACCAAAAAAAGAATCACGGAAATCGGTTCAAAAATCTCGGCGTAATCGGTGTACATACATAAAAAAGAAAAATATATACCAACCGAATTGAGAACCTCCTCCTTTTTTGAAGTCGGTTAAAAAGTTATTAGACTTATAGAAAAGTTTATACAACAAATAGTAGAACATTATTAGGTATTTCCAGGGTGATTCATTTAAATCTAAAATTATATCTTTAACCTTATTATTTTTCGAATAGACGTTTCACAAAAAAACTTTACTGGTAAACCGGAAAGTTCCCCTATTGTACCTATACATAGCCATGAGAAAAAGATAATAATCTAAATTCCAAGGACGTATAATTAGTCTGATTTGGCTCACTAGCAAGTCAAAGTTATTTAAAAAAAAAAAGTTTTACTCAGTTTTCCACGTGTATTTCCAAGAATATGTAAGTTCTTATTCAAACCAATTACTTTACTCTTTGTTCAAACCTACTTACCGTAGAACAAGCAGCAATGAGACAATGAGCCCTTAAATATTATTCACTTTACGTACAGAAAGCAGTATTCACTTACGTAAAGGCAGAGGTTTATGTATCTACATAAGGAATCAAAGGAACAATGAAAACCTGAAAAGACTAAAAGGGTGCACTATCCCAGCGTCCCCTTGCCTGATCTGGCGATGCCGTTCAGCTATCACGGTAGGGTAGCTGCGCAGGTGGTGGTACGTTTCCGGGTGATGTTCCGACACCAGGCACAACTTGCGCAAGCGCCGGCAGAAGGCAGGTTTGTAGTCCTTGGGCAGCATGCTGCTTGAACCTATCGGTCGATTTTATCTCAGTAACGGGAACTTAGTGGTGTACGTAGTGATTAGGATGTTCAGCCTACAATTGTGGTGGTTAAGCGTCTTTTGCTTTGGTCGTTCATAGGATGGGTGACCAAAATGTTATCATTCTAGAGTCACAATTTCATCTCAGGCAACTAAATGCAGTAACGGGAGCTGGGTGGTGTATTTTAGCAGTTGGGGTGTTCAGCCTGCGATTATGTCGGTTATGCATCTTTTGTTATGGCCTGTCTCAGGATGGGTGACCAAAAATTAGTCAGATCGAGCTACTACCTGTCTCGGTACACGATAGAATTTTAATTGCTATAGCAGTTTACTGGGAGAGGGCACCATTCAAAATTTCAGATGCCCACCAAAAAAGTTTTTACTTTTAATTTATTTTTAGTTTTTAGTTATCGCTGGAAAGGTTTCATTCGTATTCTTAACAAGTCCTTTCATTAATACACTCATATTGTATGAAAGCATAGCAAATTTAGTCCGCCATATTGAATTTAGAATGACGTCACTTTATTTTCCGTGTTATTCAGTCAGCAAGCCATTTCATTTCATACCCATATTGTAGGAGTGCATCAAAAATAACTAGTCGGCCATCTTGCGTGCTCCGCCATGTTGGATTTAGAATGACGTCACATAGCTAACCATTGTCATCCAAACTAAACGTTAGCTCAATCGGTTAAAGATATCTACTCCAAAATTGAGTTGCAATATTCCACCCGAACAAACATAGTTACATACATACATCATCATCATCATCATCATCATCATCAGCCTGTCGCAGTCCACTGCTGGACATAGGCCTCTCCAAGTACACGCCACTGAGATCTGTTTTCGGCTTCTCTCATCCAGCTCCTACCAGCCGTCTTGCGCAAATACATACATACATACATACATTGCAAGTTATATAAATAAGCTTTTAAAAATATTTTTGTTCAACATAATAACATGCATGATTTTGTATTTTTTGCATTTTTCAATGCTATTTTTATACTTATGGTAAATTTTAAATAAAAAAATATTGGAAAAAATTAACTCGGCCACAAGTGAATTCTCAGACGGGAAACGAACCCGCGACCTTTGGAACCAAAGGTCGCGGGTCGCAGGTCTATTTAAAAGCAAGTTATATATAAGCTTTTAAAAATATTTTTGTTCAACATAATAACATGCAGCCCGAGGCATAACAATATGAATGATTCGACTTATTAACTATTATAATTTTGCCTTTTACTACTAAGACAGAAAAAAAAACAGAAATGATTGTAAATGAAAACTGGACATTTGTAATTAAATCATGAATTTAGTCTTTAGTTGCTAAACTGAATTTCGGGAAAACTCCCTACTCAATTCCTGAACTAGGTATTTATGTATTTATAAATGTATATTGTATGTATGTACCTACAAATGTGTTTGGAACCCTCGGTGGGCGAGTACGATTTTTTTTGTATGCGTGCTTTCTCTTGCATTAAAATTGACGTTTTTTGTAGCTTGTGATCGTAATAAATGTTTAGGTGTTAATTACTCAATCATACGAAAATGGCTGAACAGATTTGGATGAAATTTGGAACACAGATAGTTCAAAGCCTATCAATACCGTGTAGGGTAAGCAAGGGCATTTCTTACGTATGAAGTCATTTTCCATGTGGAAAAGGACCAATTTTGTCACCACCCGAGGCGAGTGGCGTTGTGAGGTATCGTGCTAGTAAGCGCTCCTACGCACTAGCGGTTAACCGCATGGGCGGCAAACCGCGCGTTTAGCCGCTTTTCCAGTTTAATATACAACCGCCTGTGATTGTACGCACTTAACCGCCACAAAATTACAGGCGGTTGCATATTGAACTGGAAAAGCGGCTAGCCGCGCGGTTTGCCGCCTTGGACGGTTAATTCGTCCAAGTTTGCCGCCCATGCGCTACCGCTAGTGCGTAGGAGCGCTTAGGAAGGGCAAGAAATACATTATACAGAAAATATTTACCGAGGTCCAGAGAACAATGGTGGGTTTTGGTAGACATTTTGTCAACTCTAAACTTAACGAATTAAATTAAACGTAGTTTTATTCTCCTTTGTGGAAATAAAACTATGTGAGAACTTATTACAGTATTATTTAAACATATCACTTGACACAAATGTCATTTGTACAACGGTTGACTTTTGGATTGACTGCTTGCAAAATTAAAGAATCACAGAATACAATTCATTTGAGTCTTTTGTTTATTCTATTTGATAATGGGTTAGATTTTATAGTAAACTAGCGGCCGCTCGCGGTTTCACCCGCGTGGTTCCCGTTACCGGGTATATCGGAATAAAAAGTATCCTATGTTCATACCCAGGCTATCTACTATCTGTGTACCAAATTTCGTCCAAATCCGTTTAGTAGTTTTGAATTTATTCGTTACAAACAAACAATCAAATCTTTCCTCTTTATAATATTAGTATTATACTATAATACGATATAGACTAGTCAGTGTTGCAATGCCACGGAAAATAAACCCTTGCGGGCGCAAAACGCGATTTAGGCTTAATTACGTTTTAGGCATACAGAGACCAAAGGCTCGGAACTTATCAGTTTAATCACATTCCATCAAGATGGTTTCAGAGCGCATAAATGGTTAAATACAATAATATATCTAAAGATGAATTTAAAGGAATTTTAGTCAAGTAAGAACTACGGTTGAACTGAACTTTTTGTAGACTTGAAGAAATAATACATCTTAAAATTCGTTAGTTTCATGCCTGTCTGGCATAATATGCGTCACACAGACACACGCACACACACGCCGCAGAAGTGGACTAAGTAATAAAAACTTTATTTCACGTTTTTTAGAAGTGTTTAATTCACAAAATAAATATAATTAACGAAATACAAAATTAAAAAATCATTTTAATACTTAAATAGATTATTACAAGTAACTACTTTAATATCTGTATGTATGTACATTATGATTATGAACAAAACAATACCAAGTATATCACATTTACCTACTTGCATATTTATATACAAAACCTGATCACGGGTTTTTTTAAAATACTTTATCAATATGTAAATAAAATTACACTTATTAGGTACTATTTAATATAAAAATATCGACTGTAAAAAGACTGAAAATCGCTCCATGATTTTTAGCATCGTAGCAGCTTTAATAATAGGTACTCTAGCTAGTATGAAAAATGTGTTTTTGCTATAAATATCTAACATGCAGTACTGCTTAGTACCTTCGTAGTAGTATTAGATTAACTTTAATATGAAAAGCCATCAGGTAGGTAGGTACTACATTATTTTAATAGCACATATAAATAGCGCGCCATGTGGCCACTGACCCGTTAGTGGCCGCTTTAAACCATAAATTAACCTTTTGTACATAAGGGTTGAATGAAAGTGGCCACAAAAGGGGCTTAGGGTGGCTAGAACCGAGTCGTCTACCCTAAATACTTGGATTTTTAGTAACAATAACATGCAACAGACAGTTACAGTTCGCTAGTGAGTACCCAGCTTAATTGTTAACGTCGTTGTTCTTGAGGTAGAATTTTGTTGAATCAGTTCCGGAACTGCTTGCTGGTGAACTCCGGGCTGAAGGGGCTGGTGTGGAAGCCAAAGTTGTTTCTGTGGGTGGCGACTGCGTCCAGCTGTTCACAAATACCAATAAAATTTAATTATAGTTGGGTTCGCAATAGGTATTATGTTCATTCACAGATTGGTGGTGCAGGTCGGGGAATGTGGCATTAAGCAATTTTAATAATGGTCGCTCACGAGATATGGGAGCGAAAATTTTCCATCTCGTCCTCTTCCGCAAATAAAACCATTGATCCCGCAACATTTGCAGTCGTAAACATTAGACCGTAGGTACCTATCCATCTTTGAGCTGAAAGTAAGCTACGTTCCTAGAATGTGCCTAATCTACACCAATGGAAGTACTTCAATAAACCATAGATCAATCGGAATAGTGTAACAAACACCCTAGTGATAATCGATTCAGTATCGTTGAAGAACTGTAGAGCTTCATTGAACCACCACTCCCCATCCAGCATGGGATAAATATACATAAATAAAATAAATAAATAAATACAACACACACTAATTATCTAGCCCACGTTAAGTTTCTTTTGTTATGGTTATTAGATAACGGATAAACATAGTTATATACTTTTTTTGTTGTAAATACATACATAATATACATACTAAACTCAGACCGAAATATACTATGTAAATAAGTATTAAGGCGGTATACGACTGAAGCAAGATAATAATGAGAAAAGGACGCGCGTGAGAATGAGACCGATTTTGCAGATTAGTCGAAAAATCCACGGAATCACTTCGTAGTAAATAACTACAGCGATTAAAGAGAAATGAAACTGCTAAGTTTTATTAGTTTCCAGTGGAACTTTCCACTAATAAAACCAATTTCCAATAGTATATGAAACCCCATTTGAGAATAATCTTGAGTTTTCGTACCTACATTACAAATCTAGATAAAGGTATGAAGAACTATTACTAGATTTATAACATCTCTAACCATATATAGTTTTATATCACAAGTACATAGTTTTTCCGTATAGCGTCTTAAGTTAGAGTGGCCACAACGGTTGTGTCTACCTGGTCGGGTATGATGGCGTCCGTGGAGGTGGCGTCGGAGGCCGGGTAGAAGTCGCCGCGGAACTGCGGCAGCTCCTCTATGCCGATCAGGTCCGAGTCGTTGCTCATGTCACTGTGAACACAAGCAGTTCACGTGAACAAACTTTTTCTATTTTATGGTATTTAATTTTTGGCTTTTTTCAATGCTATTTTTATACTTATGATAAATTTTACATAGGAAAAACATTGGAAAAAATCAACTCGGTCAAAAGTGAATTCTCAGATGGGACTCACTCGACCTTTGGAAATCATTGCATTGAACCGGCGCGGCCACCTGATTTTGTAACTTGTTTCTATCAAACGTATGATTGAAAAGGCAGTCTAATTACTGCTTTAGTAAAAATCAATGAGCAACTAAGTATCTTACTAAAGCAGCAATGGAACTGCACTTTCTATCAATTTCAACAAAAATCTGTTAGCAACAGAGTTAGGTAATCAACTAGCGGATTTCCAAAGGTCGTGGGTTCGAGTCCCATCTGAGAATTCACTTGTGGCCGAGTTAGATTTTTTCCAATATTTTCCTATTTAAATAAGAATACAAATATCTTTCATAACATTCACAATTAACAGTTTCTTAGTGTGAACGCGAAAGAGCGCCATGCCGCGAACCAATTGATATTTTATATATAAAATAAAATAAAAAATCTATCTTGTCATTACACCTCTGCTGTTACCCCCATAGAATAGCTGTTTTACCCCCACGGTGGTAATTACCCCCAGGAGCTCTATTTTTGATTCACTCGTATCGAGGATTCTACTGATTTTCGTGCGACGTTTGAGTTTCCGTATTCCGTAAAAGCGACCTTGCTTGTTTATACTTAACTTCTCTTTTCGCTTGTCGTACCGCCTCCCAACGTGAGCGCGCAAGGGGCAAAGCGAAAAGCGTGCTATGTCTGCGATTGCAAGATCGCTAATCACGTGATCGCCTCCTCGTTCGCCTCGCCACTTGCGGGACGAGTGATTTAAAAATAGAGGTCCAGGAGGTCTACTCTCTAAGCACGAAACCCGTAGCTTCGGCCTAATTTAGGTACGGACGTTTCCTACTCCGTATCACCTACGGATAGCTTATTATTAGTTCGGAGACCCGAACTAAAAATGAATGAGAATATGTTTTGACATTGTCCCTACTCCCAATGTGTTTGTGCTGTTTATCCAAAACTAGTACATCCGAAATCAATAGAGTGTAGACTCCATCCGTAGTTTTGGGAAACTTACAGAAGGGGGCCTGTATCTTAGTTGACGGGCTTAGAGAGTAGGCCTCCTGGTCCGGAACCAATGTACTAGACTAGAGGAATGCGAGTTACCTGATGGCGTCAAAGTCTGGGGCTCTAATGTTCTCGTTGTAGATGGGATTGGAGCCCTCGGCGGTGTGCTTGTTGGTGCCGGGCGCGAGCCCCATGCGGTTCAGCCCCGAGTCCGTCGAGCCGTACTTCGTCATTGACAATGCTTCCAGACGTCGGTTCAACCTGATCGAAATAGTTATACGTTACATTTTTAGGGTACAGTCAGCAACGAAACTTGCCGAACAAAATAACGTTACAAAAGACACTAGACACATGAATTGTCCATAAGTTACTGAACATAGTTACAAACGAAATTCCATTTACATTATACATTTCCAAAAGTAGCTATACAGTATATTTCCAAAAGTGGCAGGACATTATACTTTCAAAAGTGGCTGGACAGTAGACTTCCAAAAGTGGCTGGACTGTAAACTTTTAAAAGTTGCTGGACAGTATATTTCCAAAAGTGGCTGGATAGTAGACTTCCAAAAGTTGCTGGGCGTAGTATCGTCTAAAAGTGATTTGTTAGATCATGACCGGACCAATTTTCGAATTTAGACTGATGACAATCACCGAAAAAAGTACAGCACTGTCATATGATATTTATCTCTTTAATTTTGGTCGTGACATCATTGACATGTCATTTGTTTATACCAGCCTCTCGCTTCTTACACTTTTTTACTATTTTACATTTTAACCGACTTTAAAAGAGGAGGTTCTCAATTCAATTGTGTTTCACGACATTTATTAATAGATTTTACAATTATTTTTTTAATGGAGAAGTTACACTCCAAGGTGTGGCTTTATTCAGGATTGTAGAATTCAGTTTTATAAAGGAGATGGCTAAATTTTGTATGGACGACTGCCCTAGCAATGTATTTACACTGAACCTAGTCTATACTATATCTATACTTATTTATAATATATAATATAATCTATACTAATATTATAAAGAGGAAAGATTTGTATTTTTGTATGTAACGAATAAACTCAAAAACTACTGGACCGATTTTGACGAAATTTGGTATAGAGAATCCTTAGACCCCAAGTAGTAACATAGGCTATAAATGATCCCAAAATTCCCATGGGAACGGGAACCACGCGGGTGAAACCGCGCCCGTCCTCTAGTAATATATAATGCTGGATAGCGAAATATTAGTATTTCGTATGAAACAAGTTTCAGGAACTTTTGAAAGAGTTACAATCTTGAAAATAAAATCATGAAAAAACTCCTCCGCCTGTCAGGTTGACGTTTTATATTTAGTTCATTTAGGCTACGTTTTAGGCATTTTTTTTCTAAACGCAGCTAGACGCGGCCTCTAAGGTGACAAATTCGGAAGTTGACGTGAAAAATATTACTTAAACACGATATTTTCTCACATGGAAAATATATGGACGAGTATTTTCTACTGCCACTGATCTATTTAATGAAAGAAACTCGTGCGTGGTTTCTCATCACTTGTCAATCATATAGGTGAACCTAAGTTATTACTATTATTTATGTACTTATTTTGTGTTTTTGGTGATCTGTTATGAACAAACAAAATGAAGAATATCATAGTTTTTTAATAATTTTAAAACATAAATTCTCTAATATTATTTGTTTTAGTTTACACAAATATAATATAAAAGAAGGTTTGTTGTCCACTGATTTCGTAATACGGAAATTCTTCACGTCAAACAAAAACATCAAAACCAACTTGGAATCTTTTAATTAAGTCATTGATTATTTCATGAAAGTGAATATTGAACACAAAATAAGTAATTAAAATATGAATATTTTAATGTTACGCCCTAGTAAGACGTTATTATACATGTTAAAGGCAGTTTCTTAGCCATATCCTTTTCAATTTAATAGTTTTACTTCATACCGTACAAGATTTTTTCGCGGTGTTACTTGTAGATCGTTCCTATAGCTCCAATTTATACCCACTGAAATATTTGATAATAACATGACTGAATTCAATTATTAATATCTACTTACGTCTATAACATAATCTCAAAGTTTTTTGTTTTATTTTATTTCCTAGATATCGTGTTCTCAGAAATGCGTAATGGATCGGACTGTAAGATTGAAAATATTGTTCTACCTGTTGACTATTTATGATGATATAAGATGATATATGCACGTTGTATGGCATCGTTTACATATGTTTTATTTATAAAATATATAAATAAAACATATGTAAACGATGCCATACAACGTGCCTATTAATGAACACGAACGGCATAAAATAATTCTGTTAAAGGAGCAACGTTTACCTATTTCAGTAGATTTATGTAGTCAGACTTGTTCAGCAAATTTTGATATTTTACAGATCAGTTTTATTATGTAATTAAACATGTTTAGCTACTTTTGTAAAAAAAATGTACATCGACCTTTGGTATTCCCAAACGTCTACAGAGATTTGTGCAACAGCCTGTTTAGTTACATATGAACCTTTCTAGTGTGCAGGTGTTTTGAAAATTTGGATGTGTTCATGGACTTTTGTTGCTGACTGTACCATCAAATAAAACCGTATAACTAACAAACAAGGGTCAATCGAAAATCAGCGCCGGACTCTTCAGGCCCGGCAAAATACTGAAATGACTTCTAAAGTCATTCTGATAGAGAGGGCTTTTTTTACTGCAGCCGTCAGATATACAGTTTTTACTGAAAAAGAAATGTAGTTTATTCTAAAGTATTATTTTTTCACTATTATGCTAAAACTTTGGAGAAAACGTTGCGAAATTTTATTGCCGAGATGGCCACCATTTCTTTCTTTGGTTAATCAACACAAACAAATATTTTGTTGTTTAGATATTGAGTTTCACAGTGGAATATGTTAGAAAACGATTTGAAAATATGTCTACCATAAAGTTACTGTGCGGTTTATAAATAATTTTAAAAGAAATGTGATAAATCGATTGAAAAATATGTGGCTGTGACAATGATTTCAAAAGGAAGGATGCGCCCATCTGAACTTTTGACATAAAACTGTTTCATACCAGTAAAATCAGAGTCATTTGTGAACAACTCACTCAAACTTCTTACATCGCATAGGTGTCTTAGAGGTGGGCAAAAAAGATTACAGGGGTGAACGATTTCGTTCAATTAGAGCTATCTTATCTATCACTCATCTAGTTTTGGGGGTCTAGTACTATTTTTAAATGTTTTAATATTGTTTAACTAATTCAAAATAAAACACGCGTTTCAAATTAAAATTATATTTTCTCCTCAATCTGACAACACTGCAATTTTTTTAAATATAGAAATAAACGAAAAATTTGTTTATTTTATAAAGAATATTATCATCTTATAGAGGGACTATTGAGTAACTTCTCAATATTGTGCATTTTAACGAATAACAACAAACTTTGATGCAATATTAGACGTAGGTAATAAATAACACAGTAACCCGTGCAATTGTCTCGCTTGTTTTCGCTTTACTATCGTGTTATGGGATCGTGTTCTTTGAGTTAATTAACTATGGAACTAAAGGAGACGGTCCATCTATAGAAAGACTTCTCTAAAATGCAACTGGTACACAGTGAATGAAAAAAATATAGAATGTAAAAATTGAAATCGTATGAGTTAAAAAAATCCTCTAAGTCTAGCCGATTCTCCACAATATGTTTATCGTAGCATTATAAAACATACTTTAAGTTTTACTCTATTGATTCTTTGGCTATTAAAATATTTCAATAGAAACTAGCGCCATTGGTACAACGGTGGGAGCGACTGAAAAAAAGTTACTCTTTGTCGTTATGAAAGTATTTCTATAAAAACTAGCGGCACCTGGTAATCGGTGAGTGACTGAGTTTTCATAGTTTCGTTACGTTCTGGTCTTAGTTCCTTTGACAATGACAGCCTACAAGTGTTTGCACCGGTACGTACACCGGTTTCAAGGTGTCGCCTACCTGTGAGGTCCAGAGTTCGAACCCCGGTAGAGGCAAATGTTTGTATGAAGAATACGAGAATTTGTACCTGAGTCATGGACGTTTATATATATTTCTACACATAAATATTTATATATGTATAATTATATGTATTTATATCCGTTACCTTAGTATCCCATAACAGAATCCTTACATTATTTACTTTGGGGCTAGGTTAATTGGTGTGAGTGTAAGAAATCTTTATTTTCATAGTAAAATATTAATATTATATAAAATAATATAAAAAATTGGCTAGCTTTAGAATTGTAATAAATACGTGAGGACATTCGGATTTTTAAGCTTTGCCGGTTACTCTCATTGTGCCAGCTGCTTGTCAAGGGAATTTTGAACCGTCTCCTTTCATACTAGACTAATGATTCATTCATTCAGTTTTTATGAATCGTTCATAATAATGTCCCATCTCTAGTGCTTTGGTCTTCTGCCATTATCCCTGCCAGTGGTCGCATGGATTACATATTTGGTCATCCCGGTAGAATAACATCACAATATCACATTTTTTGCATTACTGCTCACTATACGGAAAAAGGGATAAAATTCTTGAAATTGTTTCATCTTCAATAGCTTCAAATACTATCAATCGAAAACATGTTATAGGCTTATCTGTGATGTTTATTCCTCGAAGTCAACCTATACTTATGGATATAATGCGCGCGACCCCTTAAATACTCATCAAATTAATGAGTCATTTACAAGATGCCAGTGAATGGACTTAGTTTTTCAGAATTTCGTACCCAGTAACTGGGTACGCGTAGACAAGATTGGGCAGTAGGCCAAGTCAGCGCTGGACTGGACTGGGTTGTATGTATTGTCTACACGAGCCCAGGGCCCGTAGACAAAGTAACATCGTTATGTAGCGAAACGATAATTCGATTCGTTATTGTCTATATTCGCCAATACCTTGCGGTAAGATCACGTGATTTAGCGCGACCTATGCCAATCCGCCAATCCCATACATTTAATTCTTTTCGAACTTCATTATCGTTTTTTACTTGTTACTTTGGCTAAGGGCCCTGTAGAGAGAGAGCTGTCAAATTTTGCATTCTCTCAGTTGCGGCATTATACGTTCAATCATATTTTTTTGAAAATGTTTCGGCAGTGGAAACGGGGCGGGACACGTTATTCAAACTTTTATTCTTTCTGAATTCAGTACATTGATATTTTGAACTTCGTATTTTAGTATGACAGTCAGTATTATCCTCCGGTAGTTTTTTTTTTTATTATCATATCATATTTGGCAGACACCTGTATACCTCGCGACCAATCAGGTATTTTAAGTACGCGACCACTCTAGGGTAAGGACTGTCTTCGAACAATTCTTGTAACAGTTAATATCGTTTAAATGAAATTGTTAGACATGCAATAAAAACAATGTAAAGCTATTTACGGATGATACGATATTCCATAGATCTTGTTAGCTATCGGGTCATAATTTTTGCACCATTTTAATACACAAATTCGGCATTATTATGAAATGATAGCTAATGTCTTTCAACTTCAGTCTCCCGTAGACAACTGAGTCGCCGTTGGCCCTTAACTAATATTTTGGCACGCTTTTTAGCACCGTTAGCGGCCCCCGACCACCTAACGGTATAGCTTGTGAACTTCAAACTCTCATAAAACCCTTTAACGAAAGGGTTTTTGTCTAATTCCTACATATTTCTATTCATCTATTAGATTCACTATTGCATGTTTAGTATGAAAGTGATAACGTCAGCGAGAGCCCTTGTAGGGGGTTTGAAGAATCGATAGCTATAGCGATAGCACAAGCTATACCGTTAGGCTGTCGGGGTGCTCCTTGCGCTATAAGTCAATGACGTAACGAGTGACGAGTGAAAATATATTTTGGATAATGTCTGTCAATATTTCTGATATTAGTAATGTATGATTTAAAAGTCATTGTAAACTAAAGCCTATTTAGTAAACTTTAACGATATATAGGTACAACACATAGTGATAACTATAGTTCTAAAATCATACTTTTTCTGGTTGCCGCCTCATACAAAATGTTTTGCAAAAATACTCGCAGCACTTGAGGCATTATCACTTCGCAATCAGACAGACAGAAAACATGCTTGTATAATTATTAGTAGGTAAAGTTATAAATAGGTAGCAGTTTGAAAAGTTTCAAAAACTGCGATTATTTAATATTGAAATACGATTGCGATTAATTTGACTTACAAAAGACATCAACGCGTCAGTTAGGCAGGGCATATTTGTACCAATGCAAAATATCAAATACTATTATTATTTCGTGATTTCCCAAAAAGATGGGTTTGGAATATGGTAGAATAAAACATGACTTTTTGAAAAAAATAAGAAATGCTAATTTTGGCGTGAGCAGCCAGTGCAGCCAGCGAGTGCAGCCAGCTGAAAATATTGTAGTCTGGGGAGAAATGTCGTCATAGAGTTTGAATTAATAATTATAATTATGAGTAACAAATTAATTATTTAACTCAAGCTAACCTAACCTAACCTAATGATGACGGTGAATAGCAGTACGGTGTAGCGGAAGGTTGGGAAATAATTAGGTAACACCTACCTACATTTGGAAAAAAATATTGAGTTATGGGAAAGTTAAGTTGAGCGAAAAAAATTGTGTATTGTGGATAAAATTGGCGAGTTTGGAGAAAATACGGAAGAGTTAATGGTAGACATGTTGTTAAAATTTGAGTAACTCACGCTCTAGTCCTAAAGATGAAGGTTAGCAGCAGCACGATGCACAGGAAGCAGAGTAACGCGGCGAGTGCACCCAGTATATAGATGGTGGTTTGCTGCGAGTCTTCAGGAGTAGGTCCGGCGCCAGTGGACAGGTCCTGCAGCTGCAGGTCTTGGCGCGCTAGTTCCACCTGGATCCGGGTCAGGAGAACCAAGTCGCTGCGAAGTCTGGGGCCAAAATTGCGATAGATTAGTAGGCCACTAGTTTCTTATACTTTTAGTATAATTAGCAACCTCTGTGGACTAGTAGACTATTAACACCATCGGTAACGGTAATAGATCCATAGGTCCGGCTTCAATTCCCAGTACAAATTGGATTTGGTTTGGTTGGTGATAGAACTTGTTCTAAGTCCGTTTGACAGCTGCGTTAGCTACCACCATGTTATCTAAGTCCGTTAACATATTTTCAGCATTGTTCTGTTCCGGCAGTTCAGCGATAAGATAGCCAGACGTGGATTCCGAAAACCTTCTCCCGGAACCCTCGACCATTGCCATGACCTTCAGCGTAGCGATTTTCATTGTGAACAAAGATACCTATACACTAAAAAAAACTTTAGAATTTTTAAAAGTCTTGTAACGTAACGGAACTCACGGTTCGATCTCGACGGCGGGAACAGGCACGTTGTCGCGTATGAAGTGCGCTAACACGTCGGTGAGATCGTCACGCGCAGCGCCGCTGTCATCTGTCGCCGGCACCACCTGGTCAATGTTGCAGATCATGCCGAACTCTCTTGATATCGTCTCCGCTATCTGGAAGGTAAACGCTGCGGGTAATTTTTACCAACTAGCCTGATGATAAGGAAGTCTGTGCCACGAGGATTAAAATACTTGGTCAGAAAGTAATCCCTGCCAAACAAAGAAACACATGGCTACGAGAGCAAGGTTACGCAAGAATGATCACGACTACTCTTGTCAAGAATGCACTACTAGGAAAAAAGAAATTCGTCCAGTTCAGACTGATGATAAAAGGGAGGGGTTATCAACATATAACAGTATTAACTGCCGAATCAGTACTTACGAAATCGGTGTTTTGAACAACTGCCTCTATCGTGTTGACGAATGAAAATACAACGCGGTTCACTGATGATATGAGGAAAATCTTCACCAAGGATCTGTCGACTCCGTCCGCTGAAAAATAACGCACCGATAAATATTGAATAACATTCGGTATAAAATATTTAGTAAGTACCTATATAAAAGTTACCTATATAAAACGATTAAACCCCCCACAATTTTTATGAAAAAGTGCCGTTGTCTCCTTCCCCTGGTAAAGTTTGTGCTAGTGTGTTTTTTTACAATTTTATTCAAATAAACTTATAGATAAGTGCTTTCGGATAGTCAATTTTTTTTCCCTACCAGCCATTCAGGACATCTTTTAACTGAACGGCCGCAAGAAACTTATCAGCTTTAACAGAAACAGCAACAGTTACTATGGAACATGTCGTTGCCAAACACATATCTACAATCTTGAAATATAGGTATTTTATATAAGAGGATTTTTTTCTCATACTTAGATTAATATTTTTCTTTTATTTATTTATTTATTATTTATTGATAATAAAGACCCAGTTACATAATGATTAAGTATGTAATAATTCACAGATATTTTCAAAGTGTTCCAAACATGTAGTCATTAACACTTTCCATTCATGAAAAAAAAAAAACTAGTTCAGGAAAGGTGGCTAGGAGAGCATTAAGGGCATTGTGCATTCGGCAAAGTGGAGATTGAGCGCGCGCTACAGTGCGGCGGTATCTCATTTTGTCTCCGAAAATCGATCGTCCGAAAAACAAAATCCCTAACACGTTTGCTATAATTATCACTATCCATAATGATCGCGTATACGAAATTTTATTTTACCTAATCGTCTTTAATTCTAATGCTTTTGTGTCACAATATCAGATACTATAATAATTAGATATCCAAATTTTTCTTGCTATAAAGTCCATGTTCTAAGTGTTATATTCTATAATGTATGATAGTCCGAATGGTGGTTTATAATAATATTGTTAGTCCTAAAACATATGTTTAAAAGTAGGTTTATCTTGTTATGTTATCATCATATACAACTTATTATTAAGAAAATTATTTTATCCAGAGACAGTTTCAATTTCATTTGGAATATTTTTCATTGCGCATAATATATTGTCTGTGCGCATAATATATTGTCTGTGCGCATAATGTAGGTACTTAATTGCTTTAGTAGTTTTTATCTTAAAATGTTGTCTTATAAAGCTAAACAACTGTTGTATTTCAAAATTCAGTGACAGAAATACATCGCTGTAAAACCGACACCACGTAGTCTTGTGTGCCCTACCCCTAGAGTGTTATTTAAGCCCGCGTAGGCGCAGAGGGGCGGAAGGCCCGCGTAGGCGCAGAGGGGCGGAAGGCCCGCGTAGGCGCAGAGGGGCGGAAGGCCCGCGAGTTGAGGAGCAGGTGGTTTTGACGACCACCGCCGCGGCTGAGGCTGGCCGGCGGGCGCAGCCGGCCAGCAAGCCGAAGCCGCGGTGGTGAGCGAAAACCATCTGCGACGATAAGCTCGCGTGGGACCGCCGGAGCCTCGCAGCGCCGGAGCCGTGACAGAAGCCATGCATGTTGCATGCTTGCTTGCATAGTGCATGCTTGCTTGCATGGTGCATGCTTGCTAGCATGGTGCATGCTTGCTTGAATGCTGCAAGCTTGCTTGCATGCTGCATGCTTGCTAGCAAGGTGCATGCTTGCTTGAATGCTGCCTTGCTTGCATGCTTGCTTGCATGCTGTATGTTTTGCATTACTTTGAGCGACAGCTTCTACACGTATGCATGGATTTTAGTAAAATAATGAAACAACTGTAATATAATCAGATAATATTTAATTAAGTTGCCATTCCTCATAATATATTGGTATATCATTTGCTGCAAGGTAGGAAAGTGCCAATAAACATTTCATTTCAGTATTGAATTGTACATCTTTCCGTATAACGTCTGAAATCCACGTTTCTGTATTTGCCTGTAGATGATTTGACCTAGGTGAAAATTACACCCCTTAATCACAATGTTATCAAAATATTTCTTTAAACTTACTTGAGAGGCTTTCTCAAAATCCATGATGACATAAATAATACCTTCTGATTCACACGCCTCCAATAATAATTCAAATAATAAATTATAACTGCATTTGTCCTTGTTTGTGCAAAGTGCAAAAACCATTGCATAAGTTTTGTTCTCACTTTGGCAAACAGAACCGTGTATTGTATATAACTGTTGAATTATAGTGGGTGCCATTTTAAAGGTTCCGTCCATTAACCAAAATTTTGATTGACTTAAATAGGATAACAGTTTCTTGGTGGTATAAATAATCACTCTTTTCCCGTTATGAAGTTTCTCTTTTACAATCAATTCATTTTCAATTTCACCACATTGTAAGTTATTTTTATCAAACTCAAAATCTATATTATCGGGTTCTTTAACTAAATTGCTACATTTTTTCTTTAATCTGTATATGCTTTGTTTTAAATTATTTATAGCAGATAAATGTGGCAGGATTGCTTGTGATGTTGCTACACAAGTATTAATTAATTCACTAGGCCTTTTTCTAACATCTTTTTTGACCTCCTCTTTAATTGTGTTTACTGTTTCAGCAATTGTCATCCTTAATGGGTCTGGTTCGTGATTATGTTTCATCATGCATTTGTTTAACAGAGTGTGTACACCATTTTCCTCTGAAGTAATTACCCGAACATTACACTTATAGGTACTGTTGATTTTTGTACCTTTCACACACCCAGTAATATTTTTCCTTATAGAACCGATTTTTTTTCGTAAGTAAAACCGTCACAACTTAATTTTATGCCACCCTTGATAGTTTTTAAAAGTTCACATTGATTTATTTTAAATACTTAATCAACAAAAAACTTTTCGATAATACAGAAAACAAACGTATGTATCCTGCTTACACGATACTTCAAACAAAATGACACAAAAAGTCAATTAACTAACATGTTGGTAGAAGGAAAATACTCCTCGCGGTAAATTCATAACGCCTAGATTTTTTTTATAGCAAATGATTAGTTCTGTGTACAAATTTGTGCAAACAATATTAATAGGATAAACATTACATTACATAGTGCATGGATATTAATACTATTTAGTAAAGCGTTTTATGTGTTTTAAACATTATGGATTGTAATATTTATACCAAAAAAAAAATTAGGACATTTTATATTTATGGAATTTCAATTTTAGGGGACGTTATATTACGAGACATTACGTTAGGACTTATAACTATTATAGAAAAGCCTTTTATGTCTTTTAAATATTATAGAATAAAATATTTATAGCAAAAGAAATTCGATCATATTATATTTAGGAATTTCGATTTTAGGGCAAATTATATTATGAGACATTAAGTTAGGGCTACGTATCATTCGGACACATGATGATTATGACACAAAACTTTATGACACGTTAGATTATGGATAAAAAAAAATGAGACAAAATAGAGAACCCAGTGCGGCACCTTGGTCGGGCAAATAAACGGTGTCGACGATTTGCTCGATGTCGGAGGTATTTATCAGGCACGTAGAGCCTAGTAAGTTGTTCAACGGCCTCATGCAAATCTATGAGACGTCGCAGTACTTTGACCGCAACTGAAATTTCGTTCACTGCCCTTCTGACTTCAAGCGAATTCATTCCCAGACTACCCAACAGGAACTTTGTAGGGTACTCGTCTGATACTGCCAGATTATACTTCGTGATTCGTCCTCGATATTAGCATTATGCACAACTTGTAGTATCGCTCGTACCTGTTACCACTTAGCACATTATTTTAGAGAATTAATCTAAAAAGAAAAATTCTTGACTTCCGTTTCAATTTTTTTTAAAAAATGTATCAAATTAACGACTTTTGTATTTCCGGTTGCTATTCCCGCCAAATGGCCGACCCTTCCCCAATACAACATGGCGCCAATCCTTCCATTCGCTTTTTGTGCTTCACCACGAGTGCACTGTAGAATAATAGGTGTTAAAGTATTAAATATTATTTGTTCGGAATAATGCCGAAACGTAAAAGTGAGATTTCTTTGAACTATATTGCAAAAAAGTTGAAATATTTAGAAAAGGAGGTAAAACGAAATAGACGTCGTTCTCGTCGACGTAGTGTTTCTTCTTCCAGCGAGAAATCATCAAAATCTCGATCCTCAAGCTCCGAATCGTCGACAGAAGGAGAAAAGGACACTAATTATGGTAAGTAATTGAAAATGGCGATTAATTGCAAAATTCATAAAACGCATTCGAAGCAGTTTTTGGGACTGTTTCACGCGTAATAAATCAAAGTTATTGCATTCAGAATAATCAACAGGATTATTCGCCGCAAAAACTGTATTTTGTGTTATATATCTATTGCACTCGAGATAGTCAGCAGGACTATTTCACCGCATAGATTGTAGAATGACTTGTTTTTCTCCACATTATAATTTAGTAACTTTTCTATATCATTCGAAATAGTTAATAGGACTATTTCATCGCAAGTTTTATAATTTCGCAACAATAATAAAAGTACATACTTATGTTGGGAAACCAAATATCTATTGCATTCGAGATAGTTAATAGGACTATTTCATCGCATAGATATATCTCTACAATATCCGGGTTGGACCGTTACAGATTATGACCTACCCGATTACACAAACCAACAGCATTCATTGCCGATGATAACGTCTCAAGCAGACAACCTTCAAGAAGTTTCCTCAGGGGAACCCCAACCATCCACCTCTCAGGCAGCCATCATGTTGGAACCACAGGCGAGCACCTCTCAAGGGGCTATTGAAGCGGAGCCATGGGCAACCACCTCTATGGCGGTGCTGGAGCCGCAGCTGCAGGCTACCCGTGAGGAAGATAACCTAGCGGCAGCTGATCGACAAGTGGAAGGTTTGAATCCTGATATATTACAAATCCTTGGTGTCGACCCAAATACAACAGTAGAATACGGCCCTGCTATAAACATTGAGCTTGCAAATAGATTAACCTTTATTGTTACCAATGGATTGAAAAAAGATGAACGCCAAGAATTCACTAAAAAATATTTAATCCCGGAAAATTGCCAGTCTATAGCAGCCCCTATTTTGAACGCTGAAATTAAAACGGCACTTTTAGATACCAGTTTAAAACGAGATAAAGCCTTGGAATCTCGACAAAAAAGTATATCTACGGTAATATCATGCCTAAGCCGCGCTATAACAACTCACATCGGCTCCACTGAACCAGATCATGAACTTTTACAACATTTAGTAGACGCCACACGCTTATTATGTGACGTCCAATTTAACGATTCGTCGGTGAGAAAATCCTTCGCCTCGAGCGCTCTGAAAAAAGAGTTTAAGGAACAATTGTCCAATACGAAAATTGGAAAACATCTTTTTGGCGACAACTTGACAGAAACTTTAAAGAACGCGAAAGCCGTAAGTAAATCGGGCGCAGAACTTAAAGAACAAAATATAAAAAAGGCTAATTCTGTTTCCAAGAATTTAAACTGGAAGACGACGAGCGGAACACGCAGGCAGGCACCCGTTCAGTCGACATCACGTCGCCTGCCGATGACGCATGCTCCACCTCCAGCGGCGAGCACCTTCCATCACCGCTACGAGTACCCGCCGCCAGCGCCGCCGCCGCCGCCGCCGCGCCAGCAAGGAGCCTCATCGAGCAGGTCGTCTCGTCGGCCGCAACAGATCCGCAGGCGTTGAACACTGACGAGGTATGTTACGCAGGACGACTAGCTGATTTTATTAAACAATGGACTATGATTACCAAGGATCAAAAGTTGTTATCGTGGATAGAAGGTTATAAAATTAATTTTAATAAACCAGTGATGCAATGCCATCTTAATACGACTATAATTCGGTCGGAAAGCGAGAGAAAACATTATAATAATGCCGTAAATCGTTTGTTAACTATCGGTGCTATAACTGAATGTGAGCCCTGTTCTCAGCAATTTGTTTCGAAAGTGTTTCTTATTCCAAAACCAGATGGTACTATGAGATTCATTTTGAATCTAAAAGAATTAAATGCATTTATTGATACAAATCATTTCAAGATGGAGGATATTCGTACAGTTTTGAAGTTAATTTCAAAATATTGTTTTATGGCCACAATAGATTTAAAAGATGCTTACATGTTGGTAAAAATACATTCCAGCTCTCGAAAATATTTAAGGTTTAACATTGCAATGGAAAATAATATCAATAATACGTCAAAACTGTACGAATTTAAAGTACTACTTTGTTGTGCTCCATATATTTTTTCTAAATTGTTAAAACCGGTAATGAAATTATTGAGGTCAAGTGGTTATACATCTTCTTCTTATTTAGATGATATTTTTTTAATGGGGGCTTCTATTTCAGAGTGCCACAATAATATTACAGATACAGAACGGCTCTTAAAAGCCTTAGGATTTATTATAAATTATGATAAAAGTTCCTTGATACCTTCACAATGCTGCAAATATCTGGGGTTTATTGTAGATTCGAAATACTGGAATTTAAGTCTTCCACAAGACAAAAGGATACGTATAAAAAATGAACTTATCCAATTTTCTCGACTAAAGAAATGTAAAATCAGGAAATTCGCTCAATTAATTGGCTTATTAGTTTCTGCTTGCCCAGCCATAGAGTATGGGTGGATGCATATAAAACAATTAGAAAGATGGAAATTTATTAATTTACAAAGACACGTAGATTATGATAAGTTTATGGATGTACCAGATTCTTTGTTGCCCGACATTCATTGGTGGTTACAGGTTATAGATAACTCTGTACACCGAATTAGAGATGACACATATTGTCAAGAAATTTTCTCTGACGCCTCAACAACGGGGTGGGGCGCAGCTTGTAGATGTGAATCCGCGAGTGGTCAGTGGTCACTATCGGAAAAAGAGGCGCATATTAATTATTTAGAATTATTAGCTGCATTTTTTTCTTTAAAGATATTCGCGAAAGATTGCCGTAATTGTCAAATCCTTATGAGGGTGGATAATACAACAGCCGTTAGTTACATTAATCGCATGGGTGGCATACAATTCCAAGTCACTAAGGATATATGGCAATGGTGTGAGGAACGAAAAATATACGTTACCGCATCATATATTAAGTCTGCGGATAATGTAGTAGCCGATAGGGAATCTAGACGTTACCACCCTGATGCTGAATGGGAACTGTTGGATTCAGGATTCCAAAAAGTTATAACTAGGTTCGGTTTACCAGAAATAGACTTATTTGCTAGTCGAACTAATAGAAAATGTTTTTTATATGCATCCTGGCAATTGTACCCCGAAGCATTCGTCATCGATGCTTTCACTATTAATTGGAAAAACTTTTATTTTTATGCGTTTCCTCCAGTTTCCTGTACATTAAAAGCCCTTAGAAAAATAGTAAATGATAAGGCTAGAGGTATAGTGATGGTTCCGTTATGGCCATCGCAACCGTGGTGTCCTTTGTTTACAAGTTTGATAATATCTGAAGTAATAGAATTTAACTGTAACTATTTTACTATTCCTAATTCCAGCGGAAGGAACATTCGAACGACAACTACCCTGGTTGCCGCGATATTATCAGGACAGCAATGTTAAAGAAAGGTGTACCTTCTACAGCTATAGACATTTTAATAGCCTCTCTATCAGATAATACGATTAAACAATATAATGTTTGTATGAAGAAATGGTTCTATATATCAAAAATATATATCAAAAATTAATGTGAAAAATATTATTTTTAATGAACAGAACATAAGTATTAAAATAACAGATATTATAAAAACTTCTCGTCCTGGTTCTGCTCAACCCATTTTACACTTACCGTTCTATAATGAAAAACCTCAAATATGCCCAGCAAAAACACTGATTTCATATTTGGAAATAACGAGAAATATTAGAAGATGTGATAATTTATTTATTTCTTTCCGTAAACCACATAATTCTGTTACTTCGCAGACGATAAGCAGATGGCTGAAATGTATAATGGAAGATAGTGGAGTCGACGTGACTATCTTCACCGGCCATAGCATGCGACATGCGTCGACATCCATGGCATTAAAGCGAGGAGTTAATGTAGACCTCATACGTAACACGGCGGGATGGTCAGGTAACTCCACTATCTTCGCTAGATATTATAATCGAGAAATTATAAATGGTGATTTGACTGAGTTTGCCAAATCAATACTGCATGCGAAAGATTAAAAAATAATGTTTTCTTGGTTTTTTGTTATCTTTATTTTTTAAATAAAATTTGTATTAAAATAGAACTATCTATTTGATTTATCATGATATTTCCCGTTAACTGTTTTCTCTAAACATCTACAAGTTGTGCATAATGCTAATATCGAGGACGAATCACGAAGTATAATTGATGATTAAACGAACTTACCTGTTCGTGAAGTTCAATCACAATTATACGAGGGATTCGTCCGAAGATATTAGCAGGTGTTCTCACCCTCCCTATGGATTTTTGTAAACTACAATAATCACCCTTACGGAAAATATAATTTTATGTTTTTCTCTAAACTAAATGAAGGATTGGCGCCATGTTGTATTGGGGAAGGGTCGGCCATTTGGCGAGAATAGCAACCGGAAATACGAAAGTCGTTAATTTGATACATTTTAAAAAAAAAATTGAAACGGAAGTCAAGAATTTTTCTTTTTAGATTAATTCTCTAAAATAATGTGCTAAGTGGTAACAGGTACGAGCGATACTACAAGTTGTGCATAATGCTAATATCTTCGGACGAATCCCTCGTATAATTGTGATTGAACTTCACGAACAGGTAAGTTCGTTTAATCATCAATTATATGGTTTCGATATTTTTGATATTTTCACACTGCCTTCGATGACGGCGACACGCGTGCATTAAAAAGCGATGTCGGGCTCCGTTGCATTCGTTTGTATCATCGCCCGGGCCGGTGGAGCCATTTGCAAACTTTTTCCGATGCACATCTCTGACTTCATAAAACCCCGCCTCTATTTCACTTCACCAATAGAAACTTTGGAAGACTTCTTTGTTTTGGAAATTACTGAACATCTGTTCGAAATATTACAGATGTTCAGTGAACAGTTGTTCTTTGAGTGTTTTGGCAGGTAGTTGGGTATTTGTGAAGTTTAAAATGTCGAGCCACAGTAATTTAAATGAATTTGAAATAGTAGAAA
Organism: Chrysoteuchia culmella; assembly: GCA_910589605.1. Taxonomy (NCBI): domain Eukaryota; kingdom Metazoa; phylum Arthropoda; class Insecta; order Lepidoptera; family Crambidae; genus Chrysoteuchia; species Chrysoteuchia culmella. Next base: position 19,844,193 of record OU342654.1, on the reverse strand, counting down.
TTGTCTTTCGGTGGAGGCACGGACTAGCCATTCGGGAGATGGCAGACGAGCTGCATATGGGGGTAAGTAATCTTTTAAATAAATTTTAATTTAAATAAAATACAAATGCAAACTAGGACTGATTTCAATAAAACTTTTTTTGTTAGTATTTACAATTAAATTTCTATGTGTTTTTACATCCCATAACTTTGGATTTTTAATATAGAATATTAAATATAAGACCATATAGAAGTTATTCAAATGGCATATATAAAATATATAAAACATAGAAAGATTAGTTACAATTCTTTTAAGGAAAAGCTGATGAAACATGTTTGATTAAATCATAGTTCTGGAAGACTAAGCTAACGTAATTCTTAAGGACCTTTAGTTGAGTATTATTACTTATTTTACGTATTATATTCAATCAATGTTGTGTATACCTATTATTGGCATGAATGTAAGAATTGTACCACTAGCTATAATTTATTATAACAATGTATGTATGTATGTACATGTTATGCTGTTGGTGTACCTAAATAAATAAATAATAAAAATAAATTAATTCGGCAAAACTACGGTTTTATTAATATGAATGAAAAACATTTGATTTGAATATTTACGTGGTCTCATTAAAACTAAAGTTATGGGATATAAAAAAAAACATTGTATTGATTTAGTGTTACTACTCAAACGTCATCATCAGAGTATAAGCGTTTCAAAGTGATCGCAAAATCGAGTTCACTCGATTTGAAACCACTTTGAAGTCTTGACATTTGTCAAGGATTGTAGGATCGTGAATATCGCGTAAATTCCGCAATACAAATCCTAGGTGACTAAAGCAACTTTTGGTAAGATTAGAAATGTGCTCGTTGAAGGTTAGATTAACATAAAAAAATCACACATAAATCTTTTACGAGTCGGTGCGTTCAACGTAACTACCCCCCAATCGGTACTGAAATCTAATAGGTTGGCGACTGAAAGTCATCATAGAGCATTTACTAAAGTTAAACTCTAGCTTATTGTCGTTGCTCCACTTATACAGCCCATCAATGTCTTGTTGCATTAATTTACTGTCCAGCTCATCGTTTACCTCTATATAAAGCTTCAGATCGTCGGCGTAGAGCAAACATTTGGCATGGCGGACAACCCTCACAATTACATTATGTTTTATGTTAGTATCACATCCATGCATTTTGGTCTTTTACATAATGGAAATTGTGGAACTTTATTAAAACAGGCTATGCCTTTTCCCAAAAACTAACGTCTAAATTTTTCAAATGGAAATCATGGAACGGCAAGATTATTCTTATTTCTAGTATTAAAATTATGAACATAGCTATGCTCAATAAATAAATCATGATGTGTCCTTACATACAGGGTGTTAAAAGACCCATTACGAAAACGAAAACCACGTGGGTATTCTTCCTATCGTTACTATCATTTTCTTGTATGGCGCCAAACATAGGAATTTGAGGGTCAGCAGACCGGTGGTGGGGGCCGCATGACGACAGGCTGCTGGACCAGTTGTAGGTAGTTACATACCAGTGTCAGTGGCGGTGACTTGGAACTGAAACATGCCGTGCATGCTGGCGCTGGGCCGGAAGTTGAGGTTCAGCAGACCGGTGCCGGTGGTGGGGGCCGCATGACGACAGGCTGCTGGAGCAGTTGTAAGTAGTTACATACCAGTGTCAGTGGCGGTGACCTGGAACTGAAACATGCCGTGCATGCTGGCGCTGGGCCGGAAGTTGAGGTTCAGCAGACCGGTGCCGGTGGTGAGAGCCGCATGACGACAGGCTGCTGGAGCAGTTGTAAGTAGTTACATACCAGTGTCAGTGGCGGTGACCTGGAACTGAAACATGCCGTGCATGCTGGCGTTGGGCCGGAAGTTGAGGGTCAGCAGACCGGTGGTGGGGGCCGCATGACGACAGGCTGCTGGACCAGTTGTAGGTAGTTACATACCAAAGTCAGTGGCGGTGACCTGGAACTGGAACATGCCGTGCATGCTAGCGCTGGGCTGGAAGTTGAGGGTCAGCAGTCCAGTGGTGGGGTTCAGCAGGAACGCCGCGTCCACCACGGACGACAGACTGCTGTCCGCCTCCATGGTGCTCGCGTCGATGGCATACGTTATGATGTGGCCGAGCGAGTGCGTCGCCTGGCAAGTCATCAAGAAAATTTTGTTAAGTGAACTTCCAGAGCAACATGTGGAATATAGACGACACCAATGAAGATGATTATGATGATTTCCTAGCGAGTGCGTCGTCTATCAAGTCGTGGCATGGAATTATTTTTACTTAGTTTAACTATATATCATAGCAAAATAAATAAAGATGATTTGTGAATATTATGAATATAAACAAACTTGCCTGTACGGTGAGGAGTTCCCTTTGGATAGTATCTTGGACGGATATGCCTGCTGTATACAGCTCCCGTTCAAATATTGGCTTAGGATCTTCTTCGATCACCTGAGAAGAGAATAACGAATGAAATACCACTAGGAACGCAGCAATACTTTAATTCTTCATTTGAATAGCGAAAGAGGACAGAATGTAGCTTGGGACTTAACTCAAAAAAAATCGTACTACTTGTAGAACAACTATGGGCACCTTAGTCCTGCTAGACATAATTTTAGACGGCTGATATGTCCTTAAAAGTTCGATATTTCAATGCGAATGTGTTGCAATAATAAACGCAGCTACCACGGCCCTGTCTAGAGGTATGAAGGAACTGAGCATCCGCATACTGACCGACAGTATGGCCGTCCTAACAGCACTTGAGGCCAACACGATCAACTCCAGCATTGTCTACGAATGCCACCGAGTCTTGGATCGTTTAGCATCCAACAACAACAGTGTAATCCTACAATGGATTAAAGGGCATAGTGGATCACACGGGAACGATGCCGCCGATGAGCTGGCAAGAAGGGGATCTTCCACAACAGTGGCTGGACCCATACCCATTCTGCCACTCCCATTCAGCCAACTGCGCTCATGGGTAAGACAGCGTACTCGTGCTGCACATAATAAGCGTTGGGTAGATCAAACAAGCTGTAGACAGTCCAAGCTGGCGATGACTGCAGTCTCGCCGCGATTGACCTGTAGACTGCTAAGCCTTAATCGTCCAGACCTCCGAATAGTTGTAGGCACACTTACAGGTCACCTAACTTTAAACCGACAACTATTCATCATGAATGCGACAGACAGCCCCCTATGTAGGGGATGCCTGGACGCAGAGGAAACAGCCGCCCACGTAATCCTGGAGTGCGTGGGTTTGGCCGCAAAACGGGCAGAAATCCTCAAAGACGTGAGGTCGCTCCTAGAAGCCTGTGAACGCCCCAGGAGGCTTCTGCGCTTCTGGAAGGAGCTGGGATGGCTTGACTAGCCATACCGATGCTATGTTCACGCATAACGGACCAAATGAGAGTCTAAATGCGGAGAAAAGAGCCCATCACCAATACCAATACCAAAAATGTCCTTAAAAGGCGTGATGGCTAGTTTCATCAACTGTGTAATTGCGCTGGTATTGCCCTAGGTTAATGCCATAATGCTGGCCCGCTACAAGGACCGTGTGAGTGCGAGCCTCCTGGTTCAGTTCCCAGAGGAGTGATAGCTTGTTCCCTAATGGGTCTAGCGCAAAGAAATCTCCGGTATTGCCTCCTTATGCCTCTGACTAAGGAAGTAGTATTGACATTGACCACAGTGAGAATGCTGAAGTCTAGCAGTTTTCTGATGGGGTTGGGCATGTTGCTGGCCGCCACGAGGACCGTATGGGTGCGAGCCTCCTACTGGTTCAGTCCCCGAAGGAGGGATAGCTTGTTCTCTACTGGGTCTAGTGCGAAGTAGCCTCCGGTATTGCCCCCTTAATACCTATGACTATGGACGTAGAACTTACACTGACGACGACAGTGAGGATGCTGACGTCCAGTGGTTGTCCGATGGGGTTGGGCAAGTTGCTGGACGCCCCGAGGACCGTGTCAGTGTGGCTCTCTGCCTGGTTCTTGACTTTGAAACCCTATCCTAATTGTCACATGTTTTGTACCTACGAATATCCAAACTGGTTGATGCGATGGCTGATCTTATTATGGAAGTAAAACTCACATTGACCACAACAGTGAGAATGCTGACATCCAACGGTTGTCCGATGGGGTTAGGCAAGTTGCTGGCCGCCACGAGGACCGTGTGGGTGCGAGTCTCCTCCTGGTTCAGCTCCCGGAGGACTGACAGCCTGTTTTCTACTGGGTCTAGCGCGAAGTGGCCTCCGGTATTGCCCCCTACAATTTAAATGGTAACAAGAATTTGGGGACTGCCACGCTAAATTAGGTAGGTATACTGTTATTTAATTGTGTTTCATTGACACTACCGAGAAAGAGAAATCGGTCGGTACCAAAAGAAAGAATCAATTAAGTACATGTATATTTAAATACTATTTGTAGTTTATTTAATTTGGCTGCTACTTAAATAATTTACTTATCAACTGATAAATATAGCACTGTAAAATGCAAAATTAAAAACTTATACTTCTCATTTGTTAAAAAAACATTTTATATGTTTTTATTTCAGATTTTTTAGTTACATCATGTGCCGTTACTTACACAAAAAATCAGCCCATACACAACAATGTCATCTAGGTAAACGACTACTTGCCAAAAGGTGATTGATATTTTTCAAGATTATGAAAAAACTACTAGCCAGATCTTCGTAAAAATTATATGGGACCAAATTGACAGTGTACCCGATCGAACAAAAAAACAATTATTAAAATCGGATCACCAACACCGGAGTAATCGGTATACATACATCAGACAAAAAAAAAAAAAAAAACAATTTGAGTACCTCCCTCCTTTTTGTTGAAGTCGGTAAAAAATATAAAATACACAGACAGGTTTTGGAATGCGGGTAACGCATCTAAGCTTTAAAATTATTTCATTGTTACATTACCGACGATGCGGTAGAAGATGTGGTTGCAGTCGTCGGTGCAGCCGTAGTTCTTGGGGTCCACTGCGTGAGGCAACGCGTGGCTCTCCCCCAAACCCGTAGGACCCTCTAGAATAAATTTTAACAAATAAAACTGTTAAAGGGGAACCGTTGCATTGAACAACAAATTGTTACTGAAGAACTGTTGCACTTCATGATAAATCGTTATTCTTAAGAAATAAATACTTTTATCGATGCAATAAAGGCCAGTCTGAGTAGCGTTATCATCGCTTACTATATTTAATATTATCATCACATCGCTAATTCGTGAGAGTCAAGGCAACCCGGTTAATGTTTTATTAAATATTCTCTAATGTACGGTTGGTTTTTTTTGGTGAATATTTAAAAAAATACAATTGGGGGCACAGTAAACCGGAAATCCAAACGTTGCGATTGGCGTCGCATCGCAGTCTGAACAATTTGAGTATAGTTATTTCTAGTATAAAAAGCAACTCAGTTACCAGGAAACGCAATGATGTCAAGATTCGGGTCGAAGGCGGGATCTCCAAGGATGGTGACGAACAGCACCCGCACGGAGACGTCGGCACTTCGCGGGCCCGGCGCCGTGCCACCGTCCGTCGCGCGGATCGTCAGCTGGACATATTGAAATACACACAGTTACTCTAACTAGTGAGTTACAATATATCTTTTTGGTCGCAGTGACTTTACTTTTAGTAAGGTCTTTGCAGCTACAGTGAGAAGAGTACCTCTTTTCTAACTCTCATGAATACTCGTAATAAAAAATAATGACGATTGAGGGTGAGATACAAGGATGGTTCAGCCATGTAGAATTAATATATGAAAGGAGATTGAAGAAAAGATAAATGTATTGGAAGCGAGCACAGTTGCGGGACGGGAAATGCAAAAGCTGAAATTTGTCGATCAGATTGGAGGCATTTTAAGGACAGGCCACCAGGTCTAACTATGTATGAGGAATAAAGTAGATGACAGTAGAAAAAGCAAATCGATAGTTACCGGGCCATGAACTACCATGCAAGAGCCCTATGTGCATTTTTATGTATAAGTTGGTTCACCTCAGCAATTGCAGTCCTTACGCGCTTTTGCTGTGCTACCGAACTCTATAATCTTTACTGCCACCTTCTGTATCCGCTATTCGCTCCAACCAAACTAACGACAAAGACATCAGTACCCCTATTACGAGTTTGCTTAACATGACATTTACAGGATTCGTTAGCGTAGACTATCGGATACACTGCTCATGTCGGTAAAACAGTCGCTAAATATGAAAGAGACAGAGCTACATTTTACGTTAACGTTTACTGTAACGTCAAGTTTGCCAAACTCGTAATAAGCCTACAGGTCCTGTGGATGGATAAAAAATACTAATATTTTAAACTTCAAACCTGGAATTCCGTGTTGTATTCAAGTTCTTGTCTCAATATAAGAACAGCGCCGTTATCTCTGTCGTCAGTTAGGTCGAAGTATTCTGCAGCTGTATCTGATAACAAAAAAGTCTCAGTTATTAAAATACCTACTGAGGGCCTAGTGTGAGTTTGCAAATGTCCAAACGTTGCCATCGCGTGCGAGTAAAATTTTGACAGATAGCCTCAATGCGATGAGAATAAGGTTGAAAATTAAACTCTTACTTAAGTACTTCAGTTTTGTACACTATTTTTAGTGGCACGACTTGCAAATGGTCACAATTTTGATTGAAATCTAGAAATTCGGCTACAAAGAAAAATGCTACAGAGTAGTTAATACTTAAACTTCAATTTGAGATATAAGTTGCATATTCGGCGTTGGTTAGCTAGCTGAGGCTTCATGGTAATGTTTCTACCTCTGCAAGATCTTGTTTACAAATGTAGGACATGCTGTTGTTGACGATGGAGAGGGCGTCTCAGGCTGGACCTCGGCGTCCAGCCCGTCGTTCATGGTAATAATGCTTCTAAACCACAAGGGTCCCCTAGGATGTATGGGGGGGAGAAGGCAAGTAGTGAGGGGTTAAGTTGGTAGTTCCCTCCCTCCCGGCCCTCTACTGAGTCTTTTGAGACTGGGTGAGGTCCAGGATATGTTAGTCCCTCCTTTCTCTTACTCTCCCGTTTGAGCTGATTTGATCCCGCCCCGATCCGCGGCGAACCTATTAGGCTGGGTTGGGTGTTGGGGGAGGGCGAGGGATAGGGTGCTGGAGCCGGACCAGGGGTCTGGAACTCTAGGAGCACAGTTTATATAAAAGTAGCACAGTACCGTTGCCGACGATGGAGAAGGAGACCTTCCCAGCGTGCAGCACGTCGAGCTCGGTGAGCTGAGATTTCAGGGTAATGCTTCTGCCTCTTTTTGATTGCTTATCTGAATACTGCCGTGGCATGTTGGACTCGTTTAGACTAAGCCATTCTGCTCCTGCATGGTCCAGGGCGGCTAAGTTATCCCTCGCCACACCCAGTCCTCCCGTCGAACACAGAGGGCCGCGTGGTTCTCTTCCAGACCCCTCGACCAGATCAAAACCTCTATAAGGGATGGAGAGAGAGAGTTACCGACTTTTTCAACTCCCCTATGCAATGCTCTATGCTTCTACTAATAATTGCACATACCGCTGCCGACGATGGAGAAGGAGACCTCCCCGGCGTGCAGCCCGTCGGGGTCGGTGGCGCTGAGGCGCGGCAGCGTGCTGATGCCGTCCGCCAACACGAGCACGCTCTGCGCCGTCACGCGCTCCTGTCCACGGAATAGAGGTAAGTATGTATCAGTGGCGAAGGGTCCATACAAACCGATTCTCGTCGGCTTAATTAAAAAAATCACCGATCTATCTTAGGTACAGGTAAAGAGAATTTTTGGGCAAATTTTTAGTCCTGCTTACTTTCGTCATATTTTGACCCCTCGCCACTGGCATGTATGAATATATATGATGAAGATGTAAAGTCAACGGCAACTACGTGCTTAAAGTTCTAACTTGTTTGGGGAAATTTGACAGTTTTGTAAAGCATGACTTGCTGTTGACCGTACATAAAGCTAGAGCAATATGAAGACGGCTAGTAGGATTGGTTTTGTTTAGCTAAGCTAGATTTTGACGTGTTAAAACCTAATACCTCAATAATTTATTTAACCTCTTGGTACCTACGTCGTCTCAGCCACATAACACCCACTGCGGTTTTGCCATAATCGCCACGCTATGCAGGCGGGTTCGCGATCGCAGTATGGCCAAGTTTGTAGGAGATGCTGTTGCCCGTCTCCTGAAGGCTGAGTCCCTTAGTCGCCTTTTACGACACCCACGGGATGAGAGGGGGTACTGCTTTTCTAAGCCGACACTATGCAGCTAGGTTGCGTAATTATACCTCTACGCAGCGTGCAGCTTTACAGCCTAAACATGGCGAACGGGTGTCGCTGTCAACGCGTGGACATTTTGTTTGTATTTTCTGTTTCCTCGTGTTTATTTTAGAACACATTTTCTTATAAAGTGAATGAAAATAAAAATAGAAACTATCTTCTTTTTTTTCGTTATCTTAGTATCTATTTAATCTATTATATTTGTTCACTGATTAAATTATGTAATTATCTGTGTCGGTGTCAATTTCTACTCAAACAAATAAGCAAATTGCTTCTTACACGAAACTTACTCTAGCAAGACGAATAGTACTCCCGTGCAGTGGGAACACGAACTCTGGGTCGTGATAGTTGAAGGGCTCGATGACCACCGGGTACCAAATATCGGAGTCCATTTGCGGGTGGCCGTGGTCGAACGCCTGCAACAGATTCACATTACACAGTGTAGGTGAATGAAAGCGATTGCGATGAATGCTGGGGACCTACAATTAGGTAGCCAGTCTATTGGCTAGGCCTAGGCCTGGTAGCAAATCGTCTCTCCCAAGCAGCCTCTCTAGACTGCGATCGGAGGTAGGTTTTTTCTGGTTGTGTTGGTAGATGAGTGAAAATAAGTAAGAACTACAGAATTATAACCGGTACTAGGTACTTAAAACTTTAATAAAAAAAAAAACCGGACAAGTGCGAGTCGGACTTGCCAAACGAGGGTTCCGCACACATTTGTTGGTAATATTATAAATAGTTCTGGAATTGAGTCTCGCAGTTTTTTCCGAAGTTTTCCCGAAATTCAGCTTCCAAAACTTAAGACTAAAATTTTCATGATATATTAAAAAATGTCTAGTTATCAGATTATTTCCTGTACTTGTAGTAAAAGACGATATGACTTGCCAAATTTCATAGTTCTAGGTAAACCTATGAATTTTGATTCCCTTGAGAGTGTTGAAATCTATTATTATAGAATTATAGAATAGAATTTATTTGCATAAGATATGGTTGTACATGATGGGAAAAGTTATCAATTATGTTGCTTAACATACCTTGCTTATTTAGCATGCAAAATGTTTACAAGTTTGATTTTTTTTTACCCCTTCAACAGACTGTTGATCTGAATATATGGTTTTAATTTCAACTCGATACCTCCACGCGTTCTCGAGATGAACGAGGACAGACGGACAACAAAGTGACCCTATAATGGTTCCTTTTTTTTCTTTAGAGGTTCGGAACCCTAAAATAGTGGAATTTACAGGGTTAAAAGAAAAAGTTAAAAAGGAGCAAAATTATGGCAGTATTATTAACAGGAAATTGCTAGAAAATAACTATTAGCCTACAAGTTGCTCAGATAGAGGGAGAGACTAGTCGTTACATTCGTTAGTCATATTTTATATTTATCTAAATTCTAATGAATTAGCATAGCATTGTTGATGCAAAAGAATAAATCACAAACAGAAAGTTGCGTTAAAGGTAATACGTTACCACTTACCCAAATATGGACAGAGTGCGTTCCCCAGTATCCCCTCAAGTCATGCGTAGTTCGCAGTTTCGCGCGGTTTCCTTCATCGTGCTCGATGAGGAATGTTTCGAACAAGATCGGGATATCGATGTCTCTGGTTGAAGTCATGTTGAGCACTTTGTAGCCTACTCGGGAGTTGTCAGAGTTAGGATCGTCGTGGTCGGGTGCAAAAATTATGGTGTCCACCAGCTCGCCCTGGTGGCCAAAAAAGAGAGCTAGCTTGTACATCTTAAAAAATATTATTAGTCATAATCGGCTACGAGAGCGCCGACCCTGCGTCGCCTGCCCGCGATACGAACCATACGTATGAACCATAACCATACGAACTATCAGCGAGCGATTAGCCAGCGATCACATACGAAATATTTGCGCGATATTTGCACGATAATTGCTAATTAATTGCTGATTTAGGAGTAAAGATATCCGAGGATTTGAAATGGGCAGATCATATTACTTCTATAGCAAAGAAAGCCAAAAGTCTAATATACCTCATAAGAAAAGCTTTTGGAAACTTGACTCCTGAAATGATGTTAAAGATCTACAAAACATATGTCAGACCGATTTTAGAGTACGCGTTTCAAGTCTAGAGTCCCTATTTTGCCAAGGACATTGAACAATTAGAGAAAGTGCAAAGAAGTTTCACTAAAATACCCAGAGCGCTAAGAAGAGGTCCTTATGAGGAGCGGTTGGAAGTGCTCAAACTTACAACACTGAGAGACCGCAGGATCCGTGGAGACCTAATCGAGACCTTTAAAATACTTAATGGACACTACGACCTCCACAATCTTCATAACTTGTTAAAGCGTAATCAGAACCGCCACCTTAGGGGTCACAGCTTCAAGTACTTCAATCGCAAACAACAACCCATGCAAACATTTTATCAGTAAGACAGAGTCGTCAAAGAGTGGAATGAGCTTCCGGAAGATGTAGTCCTCGCATCTAATGTCAATCAATTCAAAAATCGACTAGACAGATATTTAGAATTTAAATATTGAATAAAACGCATAGATAGCAGGATACAGGCGCTATCAGTTGTTACAACTGCTAGCCTGTTAATAATAATAATATTTGTTAGGTAATAGCCCCGCGGATATCCAAATGTAGGGTTCAGATTGCTACAAGGCCATGCGACCACGCGGATCTGTGAAGCGACAGCAAGCTTACACCCGATAAAAAAAACGGTATATTTTCACACGCGCCGTAAAGAGTAGGCTATTATAAATTGCAAGTACCAACATTTAGAGAGTGGTTTATCTGTTACGAAGTAACTTTTACTAATCTGTGGTGGCGCCGCCGCGCGCGCCTGCGACGCTTGCACCTGTCAGCTGTCAAAACGATTATGCTGCTGTTGCCGCCACTATAACAAGTTGGCGGACGCAGCTGCCGACAGAAAAGGCCCTTCGCAGAATGTCGTCGTATCGAATCGAGATGAAGACGGTTTCTTCGAGGTTCGAAACAAGAAGCGACGTCGACAGCGGGTGAACCGGAATTGTCATGGCACCGTACCAACGCCCACCTTCCAGCTGCGAGCTGCCACACCGACCACGGCCGTCTACCTGTCCCGCCTGCACTACACCTCCACTGCAGGGCTCTTATTCATTATGACCACTTACCGATTCCTTGCTCAAACCATACGAATGTCGTATTTGTTTTCGACATTTTCAAAAGTCGTTTTCTCCATGATAATACAGTAATTATAGAGTTATTGTACAAGTACATGAAAGTCACAAGTTGTATAATTATTAGGAATCGGTAAGTGGTCATAGTGAATACGGGCCCTGGACGTGATAGAGTACATAAAGAAGAAAACGAACTTCTGTTTGAAAGTTCTGCCACTGGAGTCGCGCCATACAAATTTTAAGGCGTTTGTGGTGCGTATCCCGACGTCAAGGCTGAAACTCTTCATGAGGGAGGACTTCTGGCCGCAGGGCGTGGTATACAGGCGCTTCAGAGGGACGCTGCCGTGCGCCATCGAATCACCACAGAAAGTGTTAAATTAATTTCTACTATCATAGTTTTAAGCTATTTAATAACAACGTCGTTATACAAATAATACGTATATGCTTAGTTTTAAGGTATATACAGTGGTGGCCACATAATTAACGACGATAACTAGTCAATTTTCATACAATCGAGGTAACTTTGTAGCCTTGGTTCTCTGCCAAGGATGGACCGAGCTGTGATCTGATAATGGCCACCCAGGGAGTGGATGGAGGAGATCCAGATTGCTATACACACCTAACTTAACTGATCTACATTCTAAACGATGTAGGGATCAGAGGTTTTAGTTTTAGAAATAACATACATTTTTAAACTTATCTATACATCTCTTAGAATGTTGATCAGATCAGTTGGGTGTGTATAGCAATCTGGATCTCCTCCATTCACCCTCTAGATGGCCATTATCAGATCATAGTTCGGTCAATCCTTGGCAGAGAGCCAAGGCTTCAAAGTTACCTTGATTGTATGAAAATCGACTAGTGTCGTTAATTATGTGACCACCACTGTATCTATGGGTCATCGTTGCCTGATGATAAATAAATAAAAAATTACTATGTATACAGGAGGACAGGAGTTATACCAGGGAGCTTAAGTAAAACATAGAATGCGCCAGCTAGTAACTACTAACAGCTACTAGCTATTCAGCGCCTAAAAACGGACAGGGCATTCGAAGACTTATGTAGGTAGGTAGATGTTGTCACAATAATTTCTAGAGAACATCCTCTCTAATCAATGCCAAATATGGCGTTATTTAGGGTACTAAGTAGTTAGTACTCTTTGGTTGAGTTGTATCTTATATGCAAATCACAATAGAAAAAAAATTAACATTATTTTGTTGTTGAGGCAACGATCTTTCAAAAGATCCTGATCAGAGGATTAAATAACTAAAACTGTCGCATGCTTCTTTCGACAGTACTTCTAAATACAATTTGTTTAATCCGGACTAAAACGAATTCTAATTATAAGTCATACTTACCGCCGGAAGGTTCTCAGAGATCTCCCATACAAGACCTTCGGGTAGTATCGGTGCGTTATCATTCACATCAAGGAGGATCACTTCGATGGTTGTGGTGTTTTCGTTCCTTCGCCCATCTGAAATTGCGTTAACGTTATTTAACATTACACACCAAACATTAACATTACACATTTTTAGCGACGTCCTGTTAACAAACGGGACAGACGGCTTAACGTACCCTCCAAATGCCACTTTACGGTCACGCATCCCACACCTGGCCGAACAAACTTGCTTAACAAACGTGATCGTCTAAGATAAGTCTGTCAAGCTTCACTATGAAATATAAGATACTAACTCATCTCCAGCAGTGAAGAAATGTCGATGAGATTAACAAATTGGTGTGGGTGGGCGAGCAGAAGTCCCCGTCTAGCAAGGTGTCGGTAGTATTGTTGACGTATAACCAGCCCGTGTCCAGGTCGACCTCGAAGTTTTTCACAAAACGTCCAATCGATTTAGACATCAAGTACTGACCTCCAGCAGTGAAGAAGTTGTCGATGAGGTTAACAAATATGGTGTGTGTAGGCGAGCCAAAGTCCCGATCCAAGACCGCGTCGGTGGTGTAGTTGACGTACAGCCAGCCGGTCTCCTGGTCTATCTCGAAGAATAGCCGGAGCTCGGGATTCCACGCGTAGTTGATCTGGTACCGGACTTGGTGGTATAATTCTGCAAATTGTACACTGTTATAATTTTTCCCAACTACTGGGGCACAGGGCAAAGGCTTTTAAGAGGCATAAATAAGTTGGGCCAATGCTGAGTGTTGTGTTAATGTCTGCAAAATATGCATGCAGTCGGCGGCGGCCGGGTTATTACCTAAAAATTAACAATCATCACGCCAGTGATCGCGCGATCGACGCGGAATGTCAAAATAAAAATGGTATTTCGTATGTGATCGCTGGTTAATCGCTCGCTGTTGGTTCGTTTAGCGGCGTTTCACCCTCTCGCGCTCCTACCTAGAGTGCGAGAGAGAGCAGCCACCGCGATGAATGCATATTATAGTTCTTTTGCAAAGATAGGTAATAAACCCCCCGGACTAACGGCTAAACATGGCGGAAGTAGCACGGAGGACTTCGAGATAATAAATATCGTCACACCCAGCTGGTTGAACTCTTAGTCTGACTTCTTCTAATCTTTTTAACCAATTAAAAACCAAACACAATTTAAAAGTCAACATTTTAAGACTGGAGCTGTTGTTTTTGATTCGCTCAAAGGAAAACATAGGCCGCCATCCTCTTTAAGGTTTCGTAGCCTAATGGCAAACAACGAAACCTTTATAGATTCGTCATGTCCGATGTATGTCACAGCCACTTTATTCCAAAACTATGAGGATAACACAGTTGAAACTTGGTAGGTAGATGTATTCTATAAACCGCTTTCCGGTTTTTAGACAAAAATAATAAATATATATATATATTAAGGGGGGCTTCCCATACATGGAACTGAAACTGTAATTTTTTTTTTATCAAACCAATACGTGTGGGTTATCTATAGATAGGTCTTTAAAATTACATTAAGGTTCCTAAAACAGTTTTTTCTCAAAGTCAACCATTTGAATGGTATACACTTTTAAAGTGGTAAAATGTGTGTCCCTCTAACTTTTAAAATAAGAAAGTGAAAGATTTTAAAAAAATATATGCTGTAACCTTTATAAAAACTTTCAACGAAAATTACTAACTTTTAAAATAAGAAAGTGAAAGATCTTAAAAAAATATATGCTGTAACCTTTATAAAAACTTTCAACGAAAATTAGTTTGAACGAAATATTAATAATAATAAAGTTTCAGAGCTATAGCACATTTTCCAAAACCGCAAATATAACTTTGTCATTCATACAGACACTATGAAAAACAAAGTAATTTTTGCAGACGAAAAATTATAGTGGCATTTTGGGTAGGTGTATTTAATATAATAATAATAATAGTAGAAACTTTATTGCATACGATACAAAAACAAACACATACAGAGAAAATGAAAAAAAAGAGGAACACACAATAGGCGGCCTTATTGCTACATAGCAATCTCTTCCAGGCAATATTGGGCGAGAGACGGAACCCTTCATGTGCGAGTTCGACTCGCACTTGGGCGATTTTTAAACCAAGATACTAACCTAACCTAACCAATCTACTAATAGACGACGTTATGTAGTAAAGTAAAACATGGTCCCTTTTGTACAATTGGTAAATTGAAAAACTTGCCGTCTCTGTCGAGGTCGCTGGAGAACAGCTGCACGATCTGGTAGCCGCTGGTGACGTTCTCCAGGATGGGAGCCTCGGAGTCGAACAACTCTGTCTCCGCCGCCGGGAACTTGTTGTTCGTGTCGATTATCTCTATTTCAATCTGTTATTCAGACAATTAATGTTTATTGAAATGTGATGTAATTAATAACGACTCGGAGAAAGGGGGTCTACCGTTCTACGCACAGTCTAGACATCTTTTGACTACTTTTACTAGTTTACTTTACCGGTGACACTTTACTGGTGGTGTTTTTGAAGATTTCTTCTCTCGGGTACCCTTAGAAACTACCAGTAAGTTGAATTCCTGTCCAAACGTTGCTGCTGCCCTCTTAGAGTCTTGTGTTGATAAGTGTTATAAAGTATTCAATTTTAAACATATTAATAGTGAAGACATTTTAAAAGCTTTCAAGTCTATAAATATTAAAAAGACTGAAGATTTATGGGGCATATCAACCAACATTATTAAATCAATTATTGATACAATAGCTCCATATTTAGCTTTCATTTTTAATCAATGCATAGATGTAGGTACTTTTCCCGATTTAATGAAATGTAGTAAGCTTATTCCTCTTTTTAAATCGGGTGACAAAAGTGACCCTACAAATTTTAGGCCGATTTCAGTACTACCGGCACTTAGTAAAATTTTTGAAAAAGTTATATACTCTCAATTATTAGACTATTTAACAATGAATCAAATCCTTCATAACAATCAGTTCGGCTTTTCTAAAGGTAAAAATACTACTGATGCTGGCATTGCACTCCTCAAACATATTTTTGAGGCTTGGGAGGGCAAGCAAGACGTAATTGGTATATTCTGTGACCTGTCTAAAGCTTTCGATTGCGTTGATCACGTATACACTTTTAAAGAAGCTAGAACATTATGGTGTCTCTAAAAAATCTGTTAGCCTTTTGCAGTCATACTTGCACAATAGAAATCAAAAAGTAATTGTCAATAATACTGCTTCTACTGGAGCCCCCATTATTATGGGCGTGCCACAAGGTTCAATATTGGGCCCTTTGCTGTTTTTAATTTATATTAACGATCTCCCTCATTACACGAGTAATTTATGTGAGACAGTACTATTTGCAGATGATACATCTTTAATTTTCAAAATTGATAGAGGAAACAATTGTTCTGACGAAGTAAATAGTGCTCTCTCTCAAGTCGCACACTGGTTCAACAGTAATAATATGTCTCTTAACCCTTCTAAAACCAAGTTTGTTAGATTCTCATTACCTAACGTAGTGCAGGTCGATATGCATATCAATTTGAATGGGAATGTAGTAGAGTTAGTTGAGAGTACAAAATTTCTTGGTATTACATTGGATTCAAAGCTGCAATGGGATCCACATATTGAAGCCTTGTCGAGTAGTCTTAGTTCTGCGGCTTTCGCAATAAAGAAAATAAGGCTCTTAACTGATATTGAAACGGCAAGACTAGTTTACTTTAGCTATTTTCATAGTGTAATGTCCTATGGCCTGTTGTTGTGGGGCTCAGCAGCAGCAGCATAGCGATGTCCATAATTTTAATACTAGAAATAAGAATAAGCTTGCCGTTCCAAAATTTCGACTTGAAAAATGTAGACGCTCGTTTTTGGGGAAAGGTATAGCTTTTTTTAATAAAGTTCCACAACAATTGATAGAGCTGCCTTTGCATAAATTTAAAATATATTTTAAAAAGTCACTCTTAAGCAAAGGTTATTACAAGGTAGGTGATTATTTAAAAGACCAAAATGCATGGATGTGACTAACATAAAACATAACTATTATAAATTAGATAAAAGGAAAATATTCTAATAATTGAATATTGGAAAATTTTCCTCTTATATTAAATATTTTTCAAAATTGTAAATTTGTGCTTGGCAACAACATGTTCCATTGTAAATGTTGTTGTTTCTGTTAAAATTAGTTAAAAGATGTCCTGAATGGCTGGTAGGGAAAAAAAATTTTGGACTACTCGAAAGTACTTATCTATAAGTCTATTTGAATAAAAATCTTTGACTTTGACTAGAGTAGGAAGTGCTTAAGGGATATTTAGCGATCAATAGGTAGATCAAAGTCAAGGATTTGCTTTATTTTTATATTTAAAGCTTATTTAGAATCTCAGTTCTAGTCGGTTAGTTAGTCAGCAGATTACTGACTTCTGCACGCTGTCGATAGAGTCTGCTGACTAACTATGTGAGCGAAGAAGCTTCAAAAGTTTCAAAATTCTGTGATTTCGGCAGGATAGATTAGGGTTCTTCAAAATCAACTTATAATTTTTTTGTGTCACAGAAAGTGAGGTCCTCATGGGGCCAATCCACGTCGATCAGGCAACGGTCGCTGGCCGTCACGTTGTATTATAGGTAGAAACGCGGTGGTACGTTTGCCTCGACAAGCTATCAATGTTCCATACCTGACCAATCTCCAAAATATGGGGAACGGATGCTTTCCGTCACGGTCATGTTGTAGTGTAGTACAGGTGGAAACACGGACCACATTTGTGTTGACAAGTTATCTATATATATGGCGTACCTGACCAATGGTATCCGAGAATGGGGGTTCAAGGGGACATAAACATAACCCACCAGTGTAGCAACATTCATGGCTATACCAAGTGTGTGGTGTCGAGCAGGCAGAGATTATGGGCCGTCAATTACGTTACTTGGTACTGGTAGTCTGGCGACTCTGCGATCATGTTTCTTACCTGACCAATAAATAGTGTCCTAGTATGCGAGGTCCGGGGGGCAATCAACTCGAGCAGGCAGCGGTCGCTGGCCGTCACGTTGTAGTACAGGTGGTATCGTGGCGGTCAGTCCGCGTTGACAATTATTCATGTTTCTTACCTGGCCAATAGTGTCCCAGAACCCAGAATGTGAGGTCAAGGGGACATAACTCACCACCTCATGGCCTTACCAACCGTGTTGTGTCTGCTTCGAGCATCAGGCGGGGGTTACGGACCAATCACTTTATAGGCGGTAGTTTTGGTAGTTCGGCGACTCACACATCGGCAAGCGAACATGTCTCTTACCTGTCCAACAGTATCCCAGTATGTGGGGTCCGGGGGGCAATCAACTTCAAGCAGGCAGCGGTCGCTAGCCGTCACGTTGTAGTACAGGTGATATCGCGGCGGCTCGTCCGCGTCGATCGCTTCGTGCTCGTCCACAGTCATCTGACCGGACTCTGGGTTAATCGTTACTAGCCCATCTGGTGTGTCGTTTATTGGACTGGAGGCATACGCAAAACGAAAGAAATTATTATACGGTCAACAGCACGTACAGCTTTACATTTGCACAGCGACGTTAGGGCGCTCTCAAGGTCAAAATGTAAAGCCATAGCCGTACGGTCGAAAAGCTAGAAGCAGGTGATCTACTTAGTTAATCTCTGTGACAATCATGTTCCCTTATTTGTATTACTCAAATCAAATTAAGGATTATTATTTTGACGTATCTTTCTGTGGCATCGTAGCTATAGCTACGAAGTTACATCGTAGCACCGGTCGTAGCATATTACGAAAACGAACGAAACGGACGGGCCGTTTTAGAAGAGGCCTTTTTAGAGCGTTGACATATTTTTCTAGTCGTTGTTAGTGAAGTAGGTATATAATAGACAACATTAACATTGGTACATACACGCCATATGTAATACCAACCCAACCAATTTACCATGGCCAAATTTACCACTTTAGAGAACGAGTTTTGTTGTTTTAACCCCCACGCAAAAAGAGGGGTGTTATAAGATTAACGTGTGTGTGTGTATCTGTCTGTCAGATACACACACACGTCAATCAAGTTTGTCTGTCTAGGGCAACGTAGTTACTAAACACTGGACCGATTTTGTTGCGGTTCTTTTTTAAGTAAATACTCACGTCAAAGCGTAATGCACGTTGTTGTAAAGCGGGCCGTCAATATCGGTGGCGAGCACGGAGCCGATGACGGTCCCGGTGGCGGACACCTCGCGCACGCGGAACGTCTGCGCCAGGCTGCCCGCCGCCCACTGCGGCGCGTTGTCGTTCATATCAATTATGTTCACCGTAAATATCGCTGCCACATGCAAGGAAAATTGTACGGATTAAAAGACAATAACAAAGTCCAGGATATCCGCAGGGAAGTTTAGAAAGGACGGGAAATAAAAAAAAACCCTGAAATACGAATATCAAGTAATTGCTGGCGGAACGTCTGCGCCAGGCTGCCCGCCGCTTAATGCGGCGCGCGCGTTGTCGTTCATGTCTTTTTTTATTTTTTTATTTTATTTATGAAGTACGGGGAGACTCTTAGCCTTCATCATACCTGATTTTAAGTATTGATAAGGCTGAAGATGGAAGCGAGCCTCTCCCGGAATCCCCAATCACTGAGGAACTGGCTATTTTATCTTTAACTGCCGGAACACAACAATGCTGAAAACATTGTTGTTATGGCGTCAGACTTAGATAAGATGGTGGTAGCTAGCCAGGCGGACTTACAACAAGTCCTACCACCAACCAAACCGAATACAATATGTACCCCCGCTGGGATCTAACCCGGGACCCCTGGGTCTTATACCGGTGATTGTAACACTAGACCACGGAGGCGGTTATCGATCGATCGGCGGTGTCGATTATGTTCACCGTTAATATCACTGCTAGTCACAAGGACAGACTTGATGTTATTGAATTAAACAACTTGAACAAAAGACCATGATATAGTCCAGGTTGTCCCCTGGATAGGAATTAAAACATCGGGGAATTTTAAAAAGCTATGCAATAACACGAAATCGTTGGCGGACACCTCGCGTAGGCAGAAAGTCTGCGCCCCTGAGGGCGCATAGTGAGGGATACAGCTGGCAGTACCCCACTCTTGGGGGCTTTTCAAAATGTATAACTAGTTAAAACAACTAAGACCATGATTGGTAGTCCAGGATGGTATCCAAATTTAACCATGAAATAACATGCAATCGCTGGCTGGGTTCTGAATCTGAACATGGATTTTTCGAGTTAAATAAATCATCTCGATTTTAATGAAGCGGGACTGATTATGTCACTAGCATTCTCTTTTAGTTCTCTTACATTGAATGAGTTTCAAAACCCACCTTCATCGTAGTCATCTCCGTCGATAGTGTTGAGGTCGCGCACCCTGATGCTGAGGTACAGAACTTCGAACTCTTCGAAGTCGATGGTGACTCCTTCTCTGATCTCTCTCACTGCGATGACACCGGTAGCCGAGCCTTTATTGTTCTCGTCTTCATATGTCGTTGTGATATCTACGCATCTGAAAGAACAGATCATTAAGTGACCATAACTTTTGTATCCGATGCCTAGATTGATTATAAAGCTATCGAGTTATTTCATTATGTACGGTGAGGTGAAAAAGAGAAGCAGTTTTGCCAGCTTTGCGTTGTGTGTTAGAGGTGGAATGAAAGGTAAATTACGGATATTGATTTTGTGCTATGATGGATAGAAGGTGAGGATTGTCATCATGAGATTAGAGGAAGCATTATTTCACCATAGGTATGTGTTTTAGTTCAATTTTATCAATTTTTATAATCGCAACGTTTCTTAAAGTCACAAACAAAAGCGTATTACTCTGATAAGATAAAAAAGATTTTTTTGAGGATTACGAGTGACGGATAATCATTATTAAATCAAAGAACCATGCCATTCTTAAGATATTCTCATTCCTTTTTGAACGACAATCGTACGAAAGTGTGTTGATAGTGAAATGAAATCTGGCATGCGCACTGCGACTTTTATGTCGACACTTATCTCGCGATGTTTATCACGCTCGTGGGCGCATATCGCGTGATGTTTATTCTAGGGGAGTGGTATTCCCTACCCTCTGTATTCGATGCTAGGCGTGGGTCGGCCCTGCTTGGTGGCCCAGGAGTCGTCCCAGTTGATGTCGAACTCGAGGTAGGCCGTGGTGTCGGGGTCGGTGCCGCGGATGGCCCTCTCGATGACGTAATCTTCTAGAACGTTCTCTTGTACGCTGGGACTACTTCTCGGCTACAAAAAATTCTCTTGACATTACACGAAGTTAATAAATATTAACAAATAGGCATAGGAATAAAAAAAGAGGTAGGTAGGTATGTACCTTTCAGATAGCATTTTTATTTATAATTTCCGCATTTTGCTGAGCATTAGGGAGCTGTTGCGCAAACAATAAATTTTTAATAGAAAAATATTGGAAAAAAACGACTCGGCCACAAGTTATTCTCAGATATGACTATAACCTGCGACCTTTAAGTATGCGCTGATAAACATTGAGAAAATGTACTATTAAACTTCTCACGACATCGCTACCTATACGATACGATTATTATTTTTTCAGTTACCAAGACCATTTTTTTACAGTATCTAGTGGAAATTCATACTGGAGTGTCGGTGCTTGTTATTGCGCGTTCCAACAACTCTTGACTGAGGATGCTCCGTGTAGGTAGAGGAGTTGGTGAAGATGCAAGGTGTGTCACTGTTTAGAATTGACATTTATTTGTGGGCTTGGTCTTGGATGTTCTTCTTGCGTAAGCTTGACTTTATTTTTGTAGTTAGATCTTACCAGGCGTAGCGTGGGTGGTGTGTTGTTGACGTCCTCCAGGTGTATGACGAGCTGCGTGGTGGCGGTGTGCGTGGCGCCGGCGGGCGCGCCCAGTGTGTCGTCAGCTCGCACCTGCGGCGAGGATTAACTATTAGATGAGCATCAAGTCGTGGCCTGTAGCCCTAGCATTAGCGGCTAAAGCCGGCGGGGCTATTATCTATCTTTGCAACAGCAACGCGACAGCAGAGATTGCGCGATAATTGCTTTACGTCACGTATCAATTGTGCGGCCTCTACCGAACAAACGATGAACTACAAATTGCATTCATTTAGTTCCTGTTATTGTTACCAAATTGATTTTGGCGCTAGTGTCATAGCAACATGCGGTGTCTCGCACCTAGGTAGGAGTGCGAGAAAGTGAGACGCCGCTATATGAACCATCAGCAAGCGATTAGCCAGCAATCACATACGTAATACCATTTTTAGTTTGACGTTCCGCAGCGATCGCGGTTATCTGCGCGATAATTGCAAATTTTTAGGTAATAGCCCCACCGTATTACAGAACGTGACTTAAGCAGTGATCTACACTTGAGTACAATTCAAAGGACCCGTTTATACATCGTTTGTAGCGACGTCCCTTTCTAACTGCTCTCACTTGTTGTGTACCGACACTCGTAGCTCGATAACATCGCAGTATGGTATTATCTCAGCGGGGCAAGACGAACATCATGTGCCATAATCATATCACGTGATATAGCGGTGTTCATGCTTGGGCTGGAGAAGTCGGTACTGTAACGGGGACGTAATTCTAGATGTAAATAAGCACTCGCTTTAACTGTTATTATGGTTATTTAGTATTTTTACAATATTTTAAAATGTTTTATCTGACAAGGTGACCGTCCATATCTACGCACGACGGGCCTCCCCTTTCTTAATTTTTATAAAAGCAAAACCAGCCAGCAATAACGGTGTAGCGTCCTGCTTGTAGTGCGGAGACATATACGATCTCCACAGTACCGTGGGTTGTTCCTATGGACGAATATTGATGTGATCATGGTGTTTGCTTTTTCTGAATCTTCTTAAGTTACAATACCAGAACACGAACCACGTACTACATGTGATGATGATGAGGAATGAGCTGCAAGTAGTCCGATTAACAACTGGCAACAAAAACTGGCATAAAACGAAAGCGGCAAAAAATTAACGTATGATTGGATCAATTGACCACCTCTGTGGTCTAGTGGTACAACCACCGGTCTCAGACCCAGGGGTCCCGGGTTCGATTCCCAGCGGGGGTACATATTGTATTCGGTTTGGTGGGTGGTAGGACTTGTTGTAAGTTCGCCTGGCTAGCTACCACCATCTTATCTAAGTCTGACGCCATAACAACAATGTTTTCAGCATTGTTGTGTTCCGACAGTTATAGATAAAATAGCCAGTTCCTCAGTGATTGGGGATTCCGGGAGAGGCACGCTTCTATCTTCAGCCTTATCAATACTTAACATCAGGTATGATGAAGGCTAAGAGTCTCCCTGTCGTTCATAAAAAAAAACTTAAATTTAATAAGGAGACGCACGAACTAACCTGCACGAACAATACGTTTTGCCGGTGGTAGTCGAAGGCGTTGTCCACGTTAACGTAAATGTCGCCCGTGTCTTCGTCTATCCGCATCGTATCAGCAGCATTGCCCATCAGGGTGTGGCTGGGGGAGGAAACGTAATATTTAACTGTTTCTAGCATTTATGATTTTGGATTTTTTTGCATTTTTCAATGCTATTTTTATACTTATTACAAGAATTTTAAATAGAAGAATATTTGAAAAAATCGACTTGGCCATAAGTGAATTCTCAGATGGGACTCGAACCCACGATTTTTGGAAATCCGGTCCACTGCTCTAACCATTGAGCTATAGGCAATGCAACCTTGAATCAAAACCATCAAGTGTCACAAATTCACTTAAGGCAACATTCTTGGTCGAAGAGCATGGGATTGGGTCGGTTGCAGTACCTACTTACTACGTCCCTCCCTATTTCATGCAGCGGCTTCGAAGGTCAAGATTATGAAGATGTTATCAGACCTCGAAACCTACTTCTTCTATGGAAGCAACAAATAGCCAAAACATATAGGTAGGTATAATGATTTCTACAGAATGGTTTTCAGGTTTTGGGTAAAGGTTTTGGTATCGGGTTTTATAAGATCCCCAATAAAGACAATGCTATTGTAATGTCAATCATCGTTCATGTGTTGTATCGGGTATCTTGGGGCTTCGATTTTTTGATTCAACCTCGATCGCAACTCAATTCCGTTAAGAATATGCCCCTTGTTACACCATGTTTGTAATGAGACACTCACATAACGCGATCGTCGATGTCTCGATCGTGGGCAGTCACGGTGGCGACGTGGAAGTCCTTCCCAACGGTCTCTTTGAAGGATGCAGTGTATTCGGTCTCCTCGAAGATTGGCAGTTCATCGTTCCAATTGATCAAATCGATGTATAGTGTCGCGACGCCGATGTGTTCCGAGTTGTTCCTGTCTGTTGCCACAAACTGGAACACACGAGGTATTATAGAAGCCTAAATGACACATTTCACTGTGTAGATAGATCGCCCTGCCAACTTATCGGGGTTGATCGGTTCGACAATGTCAACAAATACATGTTGATAAATTTTGTTAAATATACGACTGATATCCCAAACACAAATATTTAAGCCGAATTTCAGAATAAAATCTGGGGGGTTACTCTTGATCGCGTTGAGATCGAGATTTAATGTCAATAATTATTAGTGATTTTCGACGTTGGTTTAATTTCGAAAATCGAAATCAATTACTAGAGTATAAAATGACTGTATTAACTGATTTTAAGAAAAAAACATTAGTTTAATTACTTATTTTGAGTCAGAATTACTGACATTTGACATTAATTCAATCTCGATCTCAATGCGATCGCGTCAAGAGTAACGGCTGATCTATTTTATAAACTTGATTATTCCTTGTTGGATTGGAAGCAAAAACGAAACAGAATACGTTTTCAGTCGAAACCTATATTCGAAACCTATACTTGAAAGAACACAAACAGGTCCTCACCTCTAAAACGATGTGCTGGAACTCCAGGACCTCGTAGTCGAGCATGGAGTGGTTGGTGGTGCTCATGAAGAAGGTCTGCCGTTGGTAACCTTCGCTGGGTGATACGGTAAACGCGGAGGCAGCGCCCGGCGGGGACACGTCCCGTAGTTCTACGGTGTACTGCGCGTTTTCTCCCTACACACATACTTCATGATTATGAAGATCGTAAAGACAAAGAGGAAAAAAAATAAGTCTGAGCCCGTTTTGGTTACAGCCAACACATGTATTATAGTAATACATAAATAATATGATAAATTTTAAATAGAAAAATATTGGAAAAAATTAACTCGGCCACAAGAGAATTCTCAGATCGATCGATCGATTAAGATGCAACAGCCGATCGTTAAACACTTGAAAATATGTTTCTTTCGAATGCAAGGATATTCCTAGCATTGATGTGACAACGCTGACCTACAGCGTATTAAAAAATATAAAAGTATTGGAGAATTTCGACGGTGGTTCGCAAGTCTCGGTAGCTCAGCGGTTAGAGTATTGGACCGGATTTCCAAAGGTCGTGGGTTCGATCACCATCTGAGAATTCACTTGTGGCCGAACTAATTTTTTCCAATATTTTTCTATTTAAAAATTTATCATAAGTAAAAAAATAGCATTGAAAAATGCAAAAATTCAAAAAATCATAAATAATATGTTTGGTAGTTTATATATTTATTTATGTTTATTGCAAGTTTGCGTATTTCTGTCCAATGAAGTTTATTTATTTTCTCAGACTACTTTTTCCGCCTGATTATCTCCTTTACACTTCCGGTTGACTGATAGAGAATGCCTATGGGCATTAAGTCCGCCTTTTGCTGTTGTATGCAAGAAATAATAAATAAATAAATAAAAAAAAAGTAGAAAACTGTACTTAGGTGTCTTTGCCTAACAGTCGTGGGAAGGATCCCAATTTTAGCTTAAAAAAAATTTATTTCATAAAATAACATTATCATCTCAGCCACAAGGCACCCACTGCTGGGTATAGGCTGCCCTAAGGATAATAAACCATGTAATAAGTGAAATAAAGGATGGTAGCTGGTACGGGAACATGTAACTAAATAAGTCCCCAAGGAATAAATAACACCGGGGTACGCTGTAATTGGTTAGTGTCAGATGTTTTGGATATTTTGTCTTATTTACTTACTTAACTTGGAAATAGGTCAAGTCCACTTGAATATATAGTGCTTACCAAGTCACGATCGTGGAAACCAAAGTCTGCGCCAAAGTTCAATGTCAGTGGAGTCTCTTCCTCGATCTGAGTGTAGTATTCCTTTTGCAGTGGCTCAGGTCGCTGGTTGTTGATGTCGTTAACGATGATCACGACGTTAGCTTCTGCTCTCAGTAGCTCGTTGTTGCTTTTATAAGCCACCAGAGTCAAACGGAACAGCTCTCGTTTGAGCTCATCCCGGTTTATACGGTCTACGAATAGAGTTGCCCCTGTATCTCCTTCGTTGGGGTGGATGGAGAAAAAAGTATCTGAAAACCAACTTGTTAAATCAAAAATGCAAATCGGAAAAATAATTAAAAAAAAATAGAAATTCGTCAAAATCGGTTGTACTATGATGGAAAAGGCATTTGCTGGTAAATCTCGAAACTGAGACGCTTCGCAACCTTACCTTCAGGGACGGCGATTATAGAGTACAAGATAGTAGCGTGGATAGCAGCCGTGCTATTCTGATAAGTACTTTTGCAAATTCGCATTCCAATTTAGCGTGCGAATTCGAAAGTCAGTTTCCAAATGTACTTAACAGAATAACACGGCTGGGCCCGGACTGTGAACTGCTGGTGGGGCATTTCGTTGAACTTCTGCACCGTGAAGATCTCCACTCAGTACGGGGCTAGTTACTAGCGGCCGCCAGAATTTCACCCGCGTGATCCCCGTTTCCGAAGGAATATCAGGAACAAAGTAGCCTATGTTTTAATGCAAGCTATCTTCTATCTGTATGCTAAATTTCATAGAAATCGGTTTAGTAGTTTTTGCGTGAAAGAGTAACAAACGAACTGACATACTTTCACATTTATAATATATGTAGCAAAGGACTTGTAGAAGCTTACCGTCAGGCTCAGTTATGATGGAGTACAAGATAGTAGCGGTGGCGTCCTCGTCGGGGTCCAGGGCCCGGACCTGGAAGTCCTGGTATGACATCTCGTCGAACTGCTGCACCGCAAAGATCTCCACCCAGCGCGGGGCCCGGTGCGGAACCACCTCCACGCGCACGAATAGCGGTACTGTGTCGTTGTTGAATCCTGAGTCCTGTGGTATTTTTGTAAAGGCTTTTCAATTACAAAATTACATCCAATATAACAATGATCATTGGGACTTAATAAGCAAACATAGAGAAGCTCGCTGGCGCAGTGCTTCGCGCGCTCGGCCTGCGATCGTAACGTTTAAGCAACTTTCGCAATGATTGGCCACAGGATGGTTCGAGCTCCTCCGTGTTTCGAAAAGCATCTTAAGCCGTTGGTCCCGGCTGTATTTGCAATCGTTAAAGCCCAACAATCCGCATTAGGCCCGCTTGGGGGGTCATGGCCCATTCTCGTTAGCCATCCATAAGAAAGGCCAGTGCCCCAGCAGTGAGGACATTAAAAATGGCTGATGACGACGAAGCGGACAAGCCAGAGAAACATTAATTGATCAAATCAGTGATGTCCTCAAAAAAGCTGGGCTCCGAAGTGGCAAGACAGCGCAAAGCACACCCTTGCGGTGTGCCCATTTTGAAGTGAAAACTTCTATAGCGGCGTTGTGCACATCAGAGTTTAAAATTTTTGGGATGCGTAAAAAATGTTAAAGTCGCATCAGGAAACGTGACCTGATCGAAAAATCGTAAGACGGAAGGAGAGTAGATCGCCGGCGCGGCGCGGCGCAGGAGAATATTCTTAAATGTATGCCTGCTCCTGCTGTTTCGTATAAGCGGTTTTCACTTCTACAGGAACTCCCGGAGTGCAACCCGTTGTTTTTTTTGTTTTGAGTGAGGGGAATGCATTTACGCATACCAAACGGTTATGCTGGGCTCACCTAGAATACCGGACTCGTGAGTCCAGCACCCTATCCCTCGCCTCCCGTCCCCCCACCGAGCTCGAAAGCTCGGTGGGCGGACGGAAGAAGGGAGGGACCACCGCCTCCCGGTCGCCTCGAAAGGCTAAATGGGAGGGCGCATCCTGGGGGACCCTTGTGGTAATCACCCTTATGACTTGCGGACTGCGGTCCGCCTGGCTACCCAGGCCTTATCGCGGCGGAGAGATGGCCGAGCAAGTGTGGCCATCCCCCAGACGCTGGGGATCACCCACCTCTTTCCGTCTGATCCCACTATAGCGGAATGAGGTGCGCATAGCGCTTTCTCGTTCTGCCTTCCGGTTACATCGGAGGGATCCGATCCGCGTGAGCGTCCTGCTCGCGGATCCGCTCCGCTATCTCCTTTTGACATGACATATTCACAAAAGGAGACAGCCGCCTCTCAGCATCTCTCGGTGGCCAGCAAGGCGCGTGCCATAGCGGATCCGTGAGGAGGATGCTCACGCGGATCAGCCGCGAAAAGGCCTGGTTAGGGCGGAAAAAAAGGTATGGAGAATGCATGGAGTAAAATGGGGATCCATGGTCTTTGCCTCATGTGGGACTAAGGTGTAAGCTGGTATATATGTACAATGACAATGATAGAAAAAGCAGTAATTATTCCAAAGGTTTCTTTACATATTTATTAGAAAAATTGCATTTCATTGCGTTGTGATGCGATTGCGATCAGTTCAGATCAGATTAGTTTTTTTCGAGTAGCTACTTAGGTGGTGCTGCCCTCTAATATAGAGAAATAATATTACCTCAGCCACGACATTGAAAACGTGTAGCCGGTTGGTATCAAAGTTGAGCGGCTGCGAGATGCCGACGATCATCAGCATGTTGAACCAGTCCCCCGGAATGTTTTGGCCCTCCATGTAGAATATCTCGTCGTCGTTGCGGTCGCTCAAGACCCGGAACTTCATGAAACGGGTGCTGATTTCACCGTCGTGATCTCTGATTTCGTATATGCATTCCGTTAAACGGGGTTCGCCGAGCTCCTGAAATTTGCAAGAGTACTTGTCAAATATCCCGTAGAAAAAAAATTCAAGTATGCAGAGAAAACTTTTCCACTGGTAAGGAAGTCGAATTGGCCGTATCTTTATTACGAAAGACTTATTACGTTCGTAGCAATTACACGCTTTAAGAACGAGATTCGA
Organism: Chrysoteuchia culmella; assembly: GCA_910589605.1. Lineage (NCBI taxonomy): Eukaryota > Metazoa > Arthropoda > Insecta > Lepidoptera > Crambidae > Chrysoteuchia > Chrysoteuchia culmella. The sequence goes on along the minus strand of OU342654.1, from coordinate 19,815,395 downwards.
TGATTTGGTCACTAATACAGGGACTGTAATTGTACAGCTGTTAGAATGATGAGCTGCCAGATGACCATTGACCGTATAAGTATCTGTAACTATGAGATTCTTATTTTACAATTTAAGAGCCGTGCTCCTGTCGGTGAAGTCTTCTCCATTCGTCCCTATCATCGCCATCTCTTTGATCTTCTCATACAACGCGACACAAGTAATATTTAAAGAGCTAGTTGCTTCTTTTAATTTAAAAGAAGTCATCTTGTCTTCGAAACTCACAGGAACAACGCACGGTTGCACGGCCTGAATGATGGGAGCATTGTCATCGATGTTCACAATCATCAGGATGACGAGGGCATTTAGCGACTCTCCTGGGACTTGGACTATGAAGTTGTAGCGCTTCATTGCGTCGATCTCGTAGTCTTGTCTGAAATCATCAGAAGAATTATTAGGTATTAAAATATTATAATTTTATTCCTCGAAGCGCACCCACAAGCAAGAGCATAACGGAAACGTAATACATTATGAAATCGACAGAAGTTTTAATACTCATATGTAGGTAGAGAATAGTGATACCTCTCTAGGTATCACGAATACTTATTAAATTAAATTATTTTTTAACACCCTTGCTCGTAAAGCTGATGTAATTCCACCGGTTTTAAATATGTAAAGCGGGTCATAAAAAACGCGTGTGTTAAGACTGTTAAGTTATAGTCCATACAAATTCCATAACAGTATTATTTGCCATTTCAAATATGGAACTGTTCGCCGCCGCACGACTCCCTAGTGAGCAGCGCGCTGTTGCTATTGCTATTCAAATTTCGAACTAATCGCCGCGCGGCGCCATCGCCAGTCAGTAGACAGTGTGCATACACAGATTGAGTTTATTTAAAATAAAAAAAAACAGTTTATTCGGTAATTTAAAAACTTGGCTGCATGAGGAAACAGAAAAAAAATACATTTTATATTTTGTTCATTTTTAATTATTGAAACAGTTAGTGAAATTACAATTATTTGATTTATATTTATTTTATATTAGGTCTTTACCTATAAAATTGCCGATTTGTATGAAGATTTTCAAAGAAAGTTTGTTTTCCATACTAACAATTTTTGCAGTAGTCACTACCGCAAATGCTAATGCCTATTTTTTACGTAAGGTATTGTATGAAGACTGAGCAATCTGATGCTATATTTTAATTTAAGAAATAATGAGTATCTTAGAAATTATGCTAAATAAAGTCGTCATTTTTGCTTACAAAATAATGTACCTAAACTCTGATTTCTAATTAGATGGACTAAAGTGACATTAGTAATGATACCACTTTACGGAAAACAAAAAATAGTGTAGTACCCTTACCCAATAGAAGTTCAATTATATGTTCAATTTCGAACATTCGTAAATGCAAAACACTCGAACTGTGTTATATTGCTAAGAAGATATTTAATTAAGAAAAATAAATATCTAGTTATCTTTTTACTATTGATTTCAGAACAATGATTTTCACAGTCTGAATTGGTTCAAATTGATTTCATTTTGTTTTTTTTCGGTTTCGATTGATAAAATTTGTGGCAAAATTGTAATGAAAATCAATCGAATACTGCAGTGACCAGAGGTACATACCGGAGAGAGATTTTAATTAAAGTTTTTATGAAAACCGCTTCCAACGTATATGTAATGAAAGCGCTTTAAAAACCTAAGAGTAAACCCGTTTAATCCAAAGTTGCGATAAGTATGTACCTACTATGGGCGAGGCGAATAGGCTTTCCTCCTAAAAAAATTTCGATTCTAGATTTGTGTATGGCAACAACAAGTTCCTTTGTAAATGTTGTTGCTTCTGTTAAAGCTGATAAGTTTCTAGCAGCCTTTCTTCTTGACAGTTAAAAGATGACCTGAACGGCTGGTAGGGGAAAGGAAGTGACGATTTGAAAGTGCTTATATATAAGCAGGGTTAGTTAAACCGGTTAATTTTCAAATCTAATCAGCTACATAGCGTTTTATCCAAGTTTGGCTCTACCTTAACCTTAAATACCGAGTTCCTAGAAAGAGCAATTGGAAAATGGTTTTGAAACGATTAACCGGTTTATAGAGGTTTTTTCTTCTCTTCATACGCAGCGGGACAATGCGCACAATTAATTTACACGAGTTTAGATGTAACATTTCGTGTGTTTTAAGTTTTTTTTTATTTTCCCGACGTGGTCACGGGATGACTGACTACTTATAAGTCTACCATCATTATTATGTTTTTTCGTTTCGATACGGTTACATGTACTTGAAAGTTAATAGTTGTTTACTTCGGTAACAATTAATAATTTAATATTTTGATGCGTTCTTTCTTTAGATTATTTATTACTAGCAAAAGAAAAACTAATTACTCAACTGTCAGTTCTCATATTGGGAGGACTTTCGGAAAAAAGAGACTGCCAAGTAAACTCCGAAAGCGGACCGACCTCCATTTTTACTTTTGATATATTTTATCTACAAAAAGAGCTAACCGTATCTTTTCTCGTGTAAATAAACAGTGTGCTTGTTATCCGTAAAAGTTGTTTGATTTCAATTAACACTGTGCCTCAAAGCTTAAGATGTACTTACGTCAATAAATGTCAGTTTGGAATTATAATCTAATAAAAATCAGATTACAAGAGAAAATATAACAAAGCAACAAAAACTACCATCGATTAGAGCTATATTCGTACAATCAATCTCGTGATGAGGGAGACAAATGACACTCAGTCCTTGACAAGGGACATCGTGCGCGTCATCCGTGTAATCTGTGGTTTCTTAGCACGTTATTTAAAACTTTTATTTATCACGCAAGTTTGCGAAATATACGTACTTACTTTAAATAATATTTGATTAAACACTTCTCAACAATCATTTTGATGACACAATAATTCAATTTAATCGGTAAAATCACTCGCGTCACAGCACTTCGCTCTTCAGTTGGCAACATTTAAAAAAATAAAGTGCGCCGGCAGCCATCTAACTAATTAGAAATCAGAGTATAAGTACTTTTCGAGGTATTTTTTATCCTTTATGAAACAAAAATAATAAACTTATGATTACCGATTCTTGACCGTTATGATCTTAATTTAATATAAAAATTAAGGAATTTGTAATTTTTTTATTATAGAAGCAACTTCATAGATAAAGACCTTAAGGCATCTTTTTTTTTATAAATAATGCACGTTCAATACATATTTTTACTATTATTGATATTATTATAAAGCTAGTGTTTTTTTTTGTTTTTCATTGCTAAGTTTAAAATAAAATAAAAATAATAATTATTAAAAAAAAACATTGTTCTACACATTAAGCAATAAGCACAACCTCCCGCTTAATTTTGGGCACAATGAAAATAAATACGGTATATAAGTACCTTAAAAGTACCTATATTTATAACACAAGTTCTTCATTAAACTTAACATGGGCTATTTTCGTCCAAGGCTATTTTATTGCCTATATAATTTCTATTATTTTATTTATTTATTTATGTATTGGGTATTGACTGGCTTGGCTACTACTTGTTTGACTATTACCTTTGTGTGATGACCAGGTACCACCCATTATCTAGTTCTGGAATTCTGCGCACCTCCGCCCCCAATAGCAGAAAGTCACCAGTGAGGAAAGGAACATGTACTGTCGGCGTCGCCTCACCTACGAAAAAGAATCCACTTGTACTTTTATAGAAATATTTGAGCTGGACCCTTCTGAAAAGCACCTATGTTTACGGGACTACCTTAAGGGTGCTTGTACATGGTGCATGTAGCTGGAGCAAGTAAAGATGCGGGTTACACGCGTGAGTAGGTAATATGCGCAAGCTATTTGTTCGAGTTACTCGCTTTGTACTTATACATGATGCATATAACTGGAGCAAGTAAAGACACAGGCTACTTGCGCAAGTAGTCGTGGTCAAGAGCTACATGTGCATGCTATTCGCACGGTAGCTTTATGAGTTGAATCGCGTCAAAATGTCTCGACGAACGAAAATTCTTTTAAAATCATTTGTTAAAAATGTAATATTACCAGAATTATTAAATATGCTAGAAGACGAATTAATACAATTACGAAGCAAAAAGTTATGGATGCGTAACAAACTAAACAATTATAGAAGAAAACAAAAACTACAACTACAACTACAACTAGAAAAACAGTTAAATTAAACCGCTTCCTATCGGTCTGTAGCGTCGCGCTTGCGCACGTCTGAACCTGCTCAAGTGACATGCGCGAGTGACCCGCGCGCGTCGCAGAGCACGCGGATTAGTTGCGCGGGTGGCTCGCTTTGGTACATGCTCGAGTCACTAGACCCGCACATGTTTTTTACGATGTATGTTTACGATGCATATAACCCGCGCAAGTGCCTCAACATGCGCAAGCTACTTGCACCGTGTACAAGCACCCTAAGCTTCAGATAGGATGAGCACAGACAAGAGGTTTGGGAAGTTATAATGCATGTTGATAGGTAGTAGTGGCTAATAACCACTTATGAACGCCACAATAGGCGTGACGCGTGAGCTAAGAAGCCTATCCTATGTCCCGCAGTGGACGTCCACAGGTTGATGATTATGATGATAAATGCATGTTAGCATTGAGTTTTCGAATATTTTTAATGAAAGAGATCTATGCATACTTATGTGCCGATTTTGAATTTATTATTTGTCAGTCATGTAAGTAATTTTTGTTGAGGATTTTCATGAGCTGTCAAATATACTCTTATAAGATTTTAAACTTTTGCGTTCCATTATAGTTAATTATAAATTAAAACAACGGGACTAAAACGCAACATATAACATTGGTATGGCGTATGAGCTGGCAATGAGAGTTCGGGAACGGGCGAGTGTGCAGACCGTTGAAAATCAAACGCGCTATGACATTTTGCGACAATTTATTTTCGGAATAAATGCGAAAATGTTTTACATTTTATGAGATTATTAATAAATTAAAAGATTAGAAAATTCGCATTTTATAAGCTACGAATTCATTGGGAAGTGACGTAACAGATTGTTTTGACAGCCAGTGACAGCTATTCTTAATAAACTTATTAAGACACTATGTAAGGCTGTCAAAAAATTATACGGAAATTTAGTTCCATTTACGTCCGGTAGGGACTTGCTTAAAACGTCATACAATTGTTAACAATACTTTTTCGAGATTTTCTTATGCCTTTTAGCTTAAACAGCCAATTTATATTTGTCGTGGATGAACGGAACATCAAGTCTTATAATATTTATAATGGAATGAATAGAATAAATTCTATTTATATCATAAGGATCAGTGACCTCGTGTAAGTACATAAACAACATTAGAATTGCAACCCAAACACTAAAGAGTATCAAGTTAATTTACCAACCACTGTCCTCATCCGATGACATGACATAATCGAAATTGCCAAATAAATTCAAAATTACCGCGCTTTTCTTCCTATGTTTACTCTGTAACATGATTGGGTGATTTGAACCATTAGATTTGATAGGTAAAACGGGCAATCCAATCACATAATTTTTAAATATTTGGAGAAAGTTGCAAACATGGCTGGTCGACGCAACACAGGTAAGTAGGTACAATCGTTAATTACTAAATAAATCTCTCGCTTTAATTTAATAAAAATAGTTAAGAAACATATTTTCATTTTATTTAACGATAAAATTATTATTCAATAGTGTAAGTAAAAAGTACAGTTTTAATTAAAATGTGATCAAGTGAGAACATTGGATGTTACTTACAATATAAACTCTATTTTATTTGTACTCAGTTGATGACATTGGTTGTAAATTATTATTATCATATATTTTAGAATTCGTAGAAACCGTTAATACTTAGTCTTAGGTACATATATTTATTCCTTTTTTACAATAAAGAGAGGATAATTAGCCTAACTTCATAACAGTAATTTATTCAAGCTAGTTTAAAGAAGTAAACAGGGATACTACTGTTATCATATATACCTAGTTATTTCTTATTTTTTCAGTAATTCTAGAAGAAGACATTGCTAATTGCCAATAAATTTATGTCTAACCAAAGATAGGAATTGCTACACACTTTTTCATGAGTAAGGCTAATAATGGAGTAGTGCAATGTTTTTTTGTAAAAGCTAAGAAGATATATTTTTCTTATTTTTATGCCTAAGTTTTCTAAAAGTACTTTATGTTCCTAATTTAGTAATTAAGAAGAACTGTTTTTTTTGTTTTCCTCATTCCAGGTTCTAAAGCCTGAAAGACTGTTGTTTTTTTTAGATATTTAATACTTATGCCATAGATGTTTAAGCATAATCTCTTTTTTGATAACCTTAAACTAGGAACGGCTCCAAACTGCACCACCTTCGGTGGCGCTTTGGAGCCCAAGAGAGGCGGAGCGCCGCGAGCTTTTACAACTTTATGTCGGCATAACTCTGTGAGGACATGACGGATTTAGACGCGGTTTGTTGCATTAAACGCAGAATTACATTCTGGTCAAATTTGTAATGTATCGCGATGCACAAAAGTCTATACTTTTCGAGCAAAACCCTAAAAACCGAATTTGGCTCTTCTTTGGCGCTAAAAGCTAAGGTTATAGTGATGGTAGGACATCGAATTTTTGTCACCTCCTAGGTATGGTTGAAGTCTAAGTATGTGCCAAGTTTCATTAGAATCGGTTAAACTATGGGCGCTATGACCGGGCGGACAGATTTTCAAAAGAGTCAACATAAGAGAGGCTCCGCTATGCTCCGCCTCAATAAATAAATCTACAAATAAATACAGTTTTTTTATTATTTTTATATAACTTATTATATACATTACATGATTCAGTTAGGCCTGGCCTGATGTGATCATAAATCACTAAAATCACAAAAAAACTATAAGTATTAATTTTGCAACTATCACAAAATGTGATCACATGAGAATAAAATTATTTCACTTTTTTCAGAAATATATTCTTTACTGTATATTTAGATGTAGAAAAAAAATCATAGCATAAGTCTATCACTAATAATATTAAGGTAATGTTTTGGGCGGTAGCTCACAAAGATTATGTACTCAGATGAGAACAGTGGGTTGTAACAAAGTAGTGATTTTCAACCTTGGTCCTTAGGAGGACTTTGTATAATCCTTCAGCATTATTGTTACAAAGTGACATTGACAACCTCTCAAATCACTCTAATGAATTAAAATAATAAAAAATAATCCGACTTTATGAAAGTACAGTCGCGAAACTTCCAGATTGACCAGTAGAGTTTTTTTAGGGAGCTTTATTTAAAAAAGTAACAGATATACAGAGTGATAAATTTTAAATAGCAAAATATTTGAAAAAATCATCTCGGCCACAATTGGATTCTCAGATGGGAATCGAATTGGCCCACTGCTCTAACCACAGAGCTATCGAGACTTAAAATCAATTAATAAGCTTAAGTAAAAATAGCACTGAAAAATGCAAAAAATCTGAAATCATAAAAAAAGATAATATACTTACAGAAAACGTTTAGGTATCACAAATAATAGTTATTTATTTTAACCTTAGTCTTTCCGAGAAAACGTTTCATTGACATTTTTGCAAAAAAAGGGGAGGACACTTGCGAGTTGGACCTCATTCACAAACAGTCGGAAACGTTCCTGAGAGCGGAATGTATGCATTATCAGATAACACAGTGTCAATCACTTCAGAATAAACAAAGACAAAGCATACAATTCGAATCCGATTCCGTGTCCGAAGGTTTGTGAATCAGCCCGCTGAGACGAGCCTAAATTTGACATTTGGACAGAGGGACTGCAAAGAGGCTACATAAGAAATGTCGCGTTACTGTGGATTATTGTGGAAAATCTACAAATTAATAAATTCTATTCTATTCTATTTTATTGGACTTTATCGAGTAACAGCTCCCAAATAAAAGCTTGTAACAAGAAAGAGGTTAGAGGAGCATATGTTACGCATTTACCTAGTACTGAAAGACGAACAAAAGAAGAAGAAAAAAGGAGGCTTAAGGCTCAGTAGCCCAGTGGTTAAAGCAGTGGGCTGGATACTCAAAGATCGGAGGCTTGAGTCCTGTCTGCGAATAAGTTGTGACCGAGTAAATTTTTTCCAATATTTTTCTTTTAAAAAAATTTCGTAAGTATAAAAAGTATCAATGTAAAATCTTAAAAATAATAAAAGAAGAAAGTACCTTGCATATCCCGTGACGGGAATGTGTCTACATCCGCGAAGCAAATTGGTGTACAAAAGGAAATGTAGGTAAGGGCTGTTTCATATTTCGCGAAAAATTATAATCATGATAATAATCATCACATCATGGCGAAGTGTGTGACACTCGTCCAAGGTGTGACACTGACAGCCGACTTACTACTTTCATCCTCTTTCTTGTTATTACTGTACCTTCATAATTGAGTTTGGCTATGATGACGTCGCCCTCAATTTCCTCCTCCATGAAGATGACCTGCTGACCCAGGTTGACTCCAGGCGCGTATACTCCCATGCACACCTCCTCTCGACGCGGGGGTGGAAGCAGCGGTCGCTCGCTCCATGGTCCTAGGCAATGGAGCAAGATTCATGAGGATGGCATTTGGGTAATTAATGGAACAAGCTTTATAAGGATTTCGATGATAACTATATTGGCGGCACGTTCAACAGGTATATCACTAGATACAGCTGTTAAACTCAGCGGAGTTGTTAGTCGTCGTCTCAGCCACATGACACCCACTGCTGGGTATAGGCCTCCCCCAAGGATCTCCACAACGATTGGTCCTGCGCAGTCCGCATCCAGCGGCTTCCCGCGACTTTCACCAGATCGTCGGTCCACCTTGTCGGAGGCCTACCCACGGAGCGTAGTCCTGTGCGCGGTCGCCATTCCAGAACCTTTCCGCCCCAACGGCCATCGGTTCTTCTCGCTATGTGTCCCGCCCACTGCCACTTCAGCTGAGCAATCCTTCGAGCGATGTCAGTTACTTTAGTTCTCGTACGGATCACCTCATTTCTGATTCGATCACGTAGGGAAACGCCGAGCATAGCCCTCTCGATTGCACGCTGGATGACCTTGAGCTTTCTTATCAGACCCATAGTTAGCGACCACGTTTCACTACCGTAAGTCATCACTGGCAACACACATGGAGTTGTTAGTAGGCACATATTTTGAATAAATAAAATAAAACACGTTTTTGTAGCTTTTAGTGATTGCAAATGATAAGCAACCTTCACTAGGATCGGACATAGGATGGACTGTCAATATTAAATATTCAATATAATTTATTCAATCTAGGCTGTTACAAGCACTTAAGAACGTCAAAAAAGCTACGCCATCGGTTCACAAACCCTACGGCGCGGCGGGAGATGTAATGAGAAGAACCGGCAAGATACTCGTCAAGGGCTATTCTCCCTGTTTTATTTCATACAGAGTGAAAAGTGACCTTAATATATCAGTAAGGTCAAATTCCATCACAAAAAGAAAATACTAATTATAATATTACATTTTATGGTTATCCTAACCGTAAACAATTTTCAACTCGCAAGGAAGGACTTACATTAGGTACTTATAACATTTCTCGCATTACAAAGTTACTGTACTGCAAGTTGTGACGTGCATACAGGTCAATAGTAATTTATTTTAGATGAAAATATTTAAGCTCTAAGCACAATAAGACAAGCAGACTGAAGTAGACCCATTTCCGCTAGCGGCACCCGTTCACGAGCATGACGCATGAACCAGCCATCGATCGCTCAACCATATTTTAGGGAACGTAACGACCCGCCTCACACGTCACCGCCGAAAAAACCATTTAAGTGAGCATGACGTACTTCAGGTAGGTACTTATGTTAAAGTGTATAAATATAAAAAAAATATAATGGCAACAACAAAAAAATAAAGATAAAAGTGCATTAATGTAAAACGCAACTTACAATGTTACTGGAAGACGCATCAGCTGGGTCATAATCATAAAGCGTCTTTAAGTTAAATTAAAAATAACAATAATTACTTTCATATGTACTTAATTATAATAATTTTATTGGAGAACATTACTTATTTTTATTTATTCTGATCAAGGAGTGCCACTCTCTCAATTCAAAACATCATTAATTAAAATATATAAAATTTAAACAAAAATATAAATATCTCAACACATTTTAACACAATCAGATATGAGCAGACTCGAAAATATAAGTATCATATTGTGGATATTGATCTTTTCGCTGCTTTACTTGATTTTTTGTCTCTTTCATATTAGTTATCTTTATTTGTTTACATATACGGTGAGACGGTCATTTCGAAAAGTGGAATGTATTTTTTTTTTTTTTCTTCAGCTTAGAGTTACGTCTTTTTTTGCTTATCTCACGCTGAATCACATAATTTTGTGTTTTAAATAAACTTACCATCAAATTCGAATTCTGGTAATTCAGGTGTTGGTGGTCTAGGAATCTCTTGCATGTAAGCACAGTGTTCTGAAACATAACAAGTAGTTGCTGAATAAACCTCCTATAAAATAAATATGAATCAGCGAAATGTTTTATACACAATGTACACGCATAACTTCAGAACGGCTGCACCAAATTAGTGCATTAATATTTTTTTTGCGTTTGTTTTGCCAGGAAAAGGTTTAATTTACAAGAAATTTTAAATAATCGTACGAATTATTTTGATTCCGCGCTATGTATATCTATTCGCATTCTTCTTGTCGGTAAAAAAGTCTTGAATAGGAAAATGTTGACGTTTAAAAGCTTTAAATCTATTGGTACTAACTAATAAAACAATACCAAAAACCAAAAAGGATTTTACCAAAAACCAAGGAGGATTTTGGAGTTGGTTGCACCCAAGGCATTGATGGTGCATTCTTCAAATTCTACATTGCATTTCTATAATTATTGCCTTGGCTGGCACCGACTCCAAAAGGCCTATTTTTACTTTTTAATTTCTGAAGTCGGTTTTTTATAAAAGTGTATGACCTACTAAGTATCAGTAGACTGCATATTCGGAAAGTATTGTAGGCGATCGATGGGCTGGCAACCCGTCAATATTGTTTCAGGACATCTTTAGCCCTAACCAACCAATGCCAAAAGTAGGGCATAATTTTTTTTACCCTCAAGCTGAATCTGAAGGCTCGCATTACTTATGTTTTTTTTTAATTTAATACTTATTTACCTTCCTGTGGCTGCGCAGGCGCCACAAGTGCTAGCAACAATAACGCTGCGGAGTATCTAACCCCCGTCATCTTGCATGATCTGAAAAAAAAATATTGCATACATACACTCCAATTATCTAGCCCACGTTAGGTATACTAGATAACGGATAAACATACTCATATACTTTTTTTTGTAAATACATACATAATATACTTATTAAACACCCAAACCAAGACAAATAGACATGTTCATGTACACGAATATTTGTCATCTCCGGGGATCTAACCCGGAACTCTGGCGCAGAAGGCCAGGGTATTAGTGCCAAACTGCGTCAAACAAGTCGTCAAAATAGTACTGAATCACTATAGGTATAGATCTTTTTAGGAAAACGCGAAACATTGTGATAGAAAAAGAAAGTGTATTCCCATCTCTCGTAGGTACATAAGAAAACTCTCCCAAGACCATCAGAATTTGCTTAAAGAAAAGTAGGTAAGTGTTTGGCAGAGTACCTACGCAAACAATAGAAATCAAGCAGTAGGTAATGTTTCTCTAAAAATATTAATCACTAATAGAAATGACATTTAATTTTCGTATGAAAACTTTTCAATATCTATTAGGTTTTAAGTCTTTAAAGCATATTCTTATCATGTGAAATTTGTCTAAACTTATCTTAATGATTGATAACTGGTATTTTTAAAATCAACGATTGCAATCTTCAAATATTTATTTATTTTGTCAATGCCTCTGATTTTATTTGTTAAAATCAACACGTCTTTACCTTTAGTACAATCAACGTAAAAAAAAATCGCACCTTTAAAAAAAATCTTAAGCATTATAAACGCTTTATACATGCGTATATAGCGTGTACCCCCATAAGTATTGGCCTAGTTTGAAAGCCCAGCAGACTGTCTGCCTAAAGCAGAAGTGTCTGTTTGTGACCACGGCTGTAGCCACAGCCGAAATGTCAAGCTGTAAGTACATATATGTGCTACATAATAAATGTCGCGTTGAGTCCCGTTACTCTTGTTTACAATTATAATGGAACGCGAAAGTTATCTTATAGATGAAATGTCGTTTATTAAGTTTTAAGGCTTTTTCATTTTATTTCACTAATAATGATAAAAACACAAATGTGACATTTAAAAATAATGCAATTTTGTTCCATATAAGGGCCGCTAGTTGGGCAATTGTGCTACAATTTGTGGGTGTTAAAGGGTCAAAGCAGGCTAAATAGGGGGTGATTCTTTATCTAACCGTTGAAAAAAAGTATTTAGTAAGTTGTTTTAATACAAAAAGCATAATTAAGGAGTGCTATTGTGTAACTTTATCTTTTTTTGTTCTATTCAAATAAAAATAAAAAGTTGAATTGTTTTGAGTACTCCTTTTCGCTACCTTTGAAATGATATACAACATTTCCCTCATTTATTTATTCCAAATAAGGTTGAACTAAGTTTAAAATGGGTTTTTTTAAGTTACGATTTTTCTGATGGTTAGTGTAGTTATACTACAAACTGAATGAAAAAAAGAACGATAATTAACTATTAAAAACTCTCAATACGATTTGAAACATATTTCAGCAGTAGAAATCTGGTATAAAGCTTTGAGACGGTATCTTAAAGCACCTCATTAAGCAGCTACATAATTTACCACGAGTAATGGTAAATTATTTAAGTCAACGAAATCTTAAACCTATACTTATTTGCATAATGTTTGTTTTTGGTGTGATAGGTAGGTGTACTAATTAAAAATATCTCCAAAATTGTAGATTTAATTTGCTTTTCCAAGTGTAAAATATTGTGATATTTGGTTTCTGCATGGTTTCAATTCTAGCTTCTATATTGTGTGACTTTAATGTACTTACCTATTGCTAACACGAAAGAAAATACATTTGTTCAAAGTACTTTTTTAAGAAAGCAAAACTAACGAAAATATAAAAAAAATGGCAAACAGAAGAAGACCGCGTGCAAGGAAAAAAGAAATAAATTGGGCGTAGACTGTATGTACGAAAAAGTTTTATATACCTATGTAAAAAGTTTATTTTTCTTAATTAAAAGTAGAGAAAGTTTGCTTACAAAAAAAGGTCGTCTTAAAATATGAAAAATAAATTGAGCGTGTCTACAAAAGAGTTTAGTCATTTGGTACCGAACCTTTCGGCATTTGGCACACATAGCCATTAACAGGCAGGAAACCAATTGATATTTTTGAAATTACTTAATTGATTGGGTATTTTTATTATATTTTCCACAAAATAACACAGATACCATACATTTATGATATAGGTACTATGCTATAGATATAGGTACTATCTATATTCCAAATCTAACAAAGGATCATACAAACTGTTTTTGTTTAGTAGTTTATCAGTTTCACAACAAATTATAATTATACCGAATGTGAATAATTAGGAAAAGCTACTTAAGTATATTTAAAAGCTACTTTAAACAATTGTTACGTAGGTATAGGAAAAGTCCCAAATCAAAGGTTGTCGATATTTTAATTGTTTCACTGTATCTATTCGCTTTTCATACAAAACAGATAGGTTATTCTCTATGCAAACATGCTTAAATATCAACGGCTGAAACAGCGGAGATTTCCCAATTTTGAAATACTATTTGACAGCTTATGTGACATAACAACAGCGTCGATGTTTGTTTACGCCCGAAATTAATAACCTATCTGCAGATATGGATTGGGCTATCTGAAATTGTTGTCTAGGATACTGGGTTTGTTGCCTAGCAACCGTCGTTATTTTCATCATATTAACAAAAATATCCTAAGCAACTATCTTAGATAGCCCTATCCATATCTACAGATAGGTTATTAATTTCGGGCGTATATACTGTATATACAGGACGGATTCTATATTTTTTTATTGTGTGTTATAGTAACTTGGTAGCCTGCCCAATATGAAGTAAAATTTCCAATTCTCACTGGAAAATTCACCCAAAAAAAGTCAAAGTCCACGACTGAATTACCGGGCGACTGCCAGCATTGGTAGTAAGTGTTGAACTTACCTAAAAGCCGAGGCCTCTGGGCAAACGCTGAAAATCAGTCCTTGCTTATTTGAGCAAAGATATCACTGAGCATTTGCCTTTTTGCATCGCTGCGGCACTCATGTTAGCAAAATATTGTTACTTTTTCTGTCATTTATGAATGTATATTATTATCTTGCGTGTTTGGTGATGTGAATAAATAAAAAGCAAACAAATAGATAGTCTTTAAAAAGGTTTCTGATACCCCCGTTAACTATCATACTGATATTGGGTATAATTAAACAAGATGGCCCCACACACGTACCTTATAGCATGCGTGTTTAGCTTTCTACGGGTGAAAGAATTTTCAAAATTACCTCTTTAAATATGTATTGGTGTAGATGTTTAAGTACATACGGAAGTCTGTTACTGAATCGCGCAAAAATGGATAACATTTGGTTTTTATCCCTGTCAAATATTACCAAGGGATTTTCCAAATGGTCACGAAAACGAAGTCACTGGCTGGCGCTAGTATTATGAATGGGAAAGTTTCAAAGTTGGTTTTTTGGATGGATTGGATTTGGATGAAAGTGGTTTGGCTAACTGTATATGGACTAGTGGCGCTAATTTTGTTTCAGCGGCCACTGAATGTATTTTTGAGTACTGTTTTAAAGTAGGTAATAATACAATCAAGACATATATCTGTGTGATAAACTTTGGCTTAAGTAATATCGAAGCTGAGTTATGACTTTTTTTCTTTATTTTTTTTCCTCAATATTACTGAAAAATATCGATAAACGTCTGGAATCTCGATCTTCGATCTCGATTTTTTCCAGTATTTTCCTATTAAAAATATATCATAATTATAAAAATAGCCTTGAAAATGCAAAAAATAAGAATCATTAGTCACGAGCCACCAAGTTTTTGCTCCTTTACAAACTTGAATATCTTCTTCTTCTTCTTTCTTAATTAATGGCGTGCTCGCGTTAAATACGCGAATTTTGCCAATGTCAAGTAAATATATTTTGTAATATTTAAGAATTGTACGTTAGATTGAGTTAAAAATGGAGCCTCACAACACGTGTTATTACGAAACGAACACGGGTGAAACTCCAACTTGAATATCTTTACTTTTTGTACAAATTTAAATATCTTTACGTTTTTTTACATGATTGCCTAAGGTTAATTTTAAATAGAAAGATAACTTCGCCACAAGTGAATTCTCAGACGGGAATCGAACCCGCGACCTTTGGAAATCATTGGACCGGATTTACCATAAGTATAAAAATAGCATTGAAAAATGCAAAAATTACAAAATCATAAATTATTGCCTAATTTCGAGTCTTTTCTTTCAGTAGGTACAATGAACTTCCCGGTTGACCAGTAGAGTTTGGGAAACGTTTTCTTGGAAAGTACTAAGGTTAAAGAAATAATTAATTATTCAAATGAAATACTCATTAATGTTCTATTATTTGTGTTATGAACGTTTTCTGTATACTCGTATCTGTTACTTTTTAAATAAAGTTCCTAAAAAATACCGATCAACCGGGAAGTTCCCCGATTGCACCTAAGTACTACTCAATGCGTGATATACCTACTTTTCTTAACTCTTGTTTGTGTTATGTTGGAGAAACAGATGAAACACGCCAAAGGAAAGCATGTACACAAAACAACACAATCAAGATGGTTAGCGGGAGAAGTAGAATTTTAAAACAGTTGGTCGGTATAACATTTATTCGTGTTATAACTGCGACATCGATACTTAATTCGTAGTTGGATTAAACTTATACAGTAAATTGGGAACAATAGAGATTTTCTAGTACCTACTTAATACAGAGATAAGAATCAAACTTTTACCTTTTTATGCGCGTGGAAAGAGGAATTGTTTTCAAATTGCACAACACAAAGACACAGAAAGACCAATTTTTTTTGTAAAAATCACCACTTAATATAATGAAGAATACGTGCGGATGTAACAAAAGTCGTTCGCAAAACACCAATGTAAGTATTTTTCGTCATGATTACTCGAGATAAGATTGTGACGATAATCACAATTATAATTATGAATAATTCACATATCGATAGCGGCCCCTGAAACATTGATATCGGGAAATGAAGATAGGTATGTCGCAGCCGTATCGTATAGCACGCCGTATTACAAAACGGCGGACGGATAGAAAAACGTCGCCTTTAAGTAATACGGCTAACTCAAGTTCAACCGGATTGTAGTCGGGATGCGTTCTACAAAGCGGCGTCGATTGTTTAGCTGTATCGTAATGGTGCAATAACGGTAGTTTTCCTAATGGACGTGTAAGGCCTGACGTGCTGTTGAATGTACATTTTTATAGCAAAAACATTTAGTACAATCTGGAAATCAAAGTTTTTAAGTTAATCTGGTGAATTATTTATATTTGCTTTTCACATTTTCGCAGACGTTGATTGGCTCGCGTATGGTTAAAATGTGAAATAGGCTCGAATCCGAGCCGTCGTCGTCGGGCTCGGATTGTACCGCGGACAGACCCTATGTTAAAATGTACTTTGTGGACAGACCCGAGCGGCGCGCGTCCGTGGTAGGTAGGTATGGCCATAGAATACTAAATAGTTGGTATGGCGCGGCTTGTGTTAAGACGCGTCGTTGCAGCAATGTAGGATTACTACAATTTATGTAGAACAGATAAAATACTGAAATTTAAAATAGTTATTTTTGACTAACAAGAAGTTATTAGGTATTGTGAAAATTGTTATAATATATATACTGATCACTTAATTATAGGTATGTAAGAAAAAAGGTTCTGGATGTTCTTATCTAAAAGGAGGTCATTCAGGCTCTATACATATTTGGAGCCATTCTGAAAGTGCCTGAACAAAAAGAAAGTGCTACGTTTGGTTCGAACTTGCCGTTTGGAGCAATAGTTGATAAAGCACAAAAGTTGTAGCGTTACTTTTTTTTTGCTCATCAGTATCACCCGTAGGTATAAAAACGATGGGCTACTAAATCGTTTTGTCTCGAAATAGTTTTAGCATGTGTACATATTTTATTTTCTTTTTAAGCATTTTTAGAAATGAAGCATTGTATGAACATGACTTTGTATACCTTGACTTAGAGTACCTATGTACTTACCATTTTTTTTGTTGGCCGGCCGGTCATTCAAATATTTTACTGATGGCATTGAAAATGGGAACATGAAAAAAGGCTTACAATTTTTTTTGTTGGCCGGCCGGTCATTCAAATATTTTACTGATGGCATTGAAAATGGGAACATGAAAAAAGGAACAAATGTCATTGATCATCAGGGGATTTTTCTTTAAAATTAGATACTACCTACTCTTCGTTACTGGTATTCATGATTATCATATTTTGTATCTTAATAATATTTTACGGGTGTCCGGTGAATTTAGAATCTTTGGCCACCTTACTCATTTTGACGTGCGAAATAACGTCTAAAATACGAACACTTGTTCAAGGCTTTTCGACGTTTCCGGACTTGCCACTATGATTAAGCTCACAATTGAAATTGTATTTCAACGGACTATTTTCACACATTTTATCATTATCATTTGCACTTCTAATTTTAATATTTATTTCACTTTGTTGTAAAAGCTTTGCCGACTGGGACGCCATTTTTGATGTCATGATTATGAGGCGCTACTTGCGGAGATATTTGATACTAAAACTTCCAAAACGGCGCCGGCGCGGCGGCGTATCGACGATGCGCCGTTTTGTAATAGGGTGTCACGTTGCAACGGGCGCTTTGACGAATGCGAAGTGCGCCTTTATTGCGGCGTACTTTGTTTCAGCCGTTGACGGCAACGTTTTTCAATGCGGTGCACCATTTTGTAATACGGCGTGTTATACGATATGGCTGCTATCTGCTGCGACAGATAAATTCTTGTTTTAGGGTTCTCTACAGTGGTGAAGGTCTACAGTGGTGGTGTAGGGTGCAAGAAAGGAGCCTCCACGCGGCGCACCCCGGAAGCAGCTAAACCCGGTAACGCAGGGTTTATGCTGACCAATTCTATCAACACAATGATAGATGCAAAAAAGAGGCTTTATCAGAACCCGCACTGATCATCATCTCGATTAACATAACAGTGGTGAAATTAATTAATACTGTGTATCTCTGTACGTTTGTATGAAAGCGGGTGAATTAAGGAGCTTAACATCACATATTCACTGCCAATGGAGAAAAATCTCAGCAGGTGCCAAACTATTATTTTTCAATACGCTCGGAACCACCAGTGGTAGCGCATACCACCACTCGGATCCGAGTGTTCAGCAGTGAATGTGTTTCTAATGATATGCATCCAAATTCGGGTGAACTCAAACTCAAAATGACCATGGCACCGAAAATCAGTCCTTCGTTTTTAGTCTCTGCAGTTTGAAAACACTTTGATGGATTTCGTTATTAGATTATGGATTGTAATTACACTATGATTTTAATGCAATCAGAACCAATGAAAATCTAATCACAATGATAATCAGAACTTTATCAGAACAATGATGGTCGATGTGTGAGTAGGAAATACATAAGACGAGCGAGTTCTTTATTTTTATTTATTGGCACAACTACGTGTATTGTGTCTACGTAGTGGTCATTTTTTTTCGTAGATGTAATTTGCTGACCTACTTTATCTAACCTTATACTTATTTTGTTCGTTTCTTTAGTTGGCTTGGCAACAAACAATCCCATAAGCGATTCAAGAAGTAATACTGCACTGCAATTACCTTATGCGAAATTTTAAATTTGGGTGAATAGTTTAATTGAATATTCTTGTTATTTTAATTTTATATACACACCGGCACAATTAGGGGAACACAAAAAAGGTCGATTTTTTTCAAAATTTTCGGGTATCACCTTCGGGTGTTTTATTCACCGATGAGAGCCGCTTTTGTGTAATTTTTGTGGATGGGAGGGAAAGGATGTGGAGGTATCGAGGTGAACGCTACAACCAGACTAACTTCACGGAAACGGTGTCATATGGTGGAGGGTCAGTAATGGTATGGATGAGGAGCCCGCACAGAGTTAGTGCTCATTGAAAATGGATCTCTCACTGCGCACCGATACTTAACAGAGGTCTTAGAACCACATTCATGCCTTTTGCCCCATTTATAGGCCAAAATTTCATTTTTATGCATGATAATGCACGCCCTCACACTGCAAGAATAGTAAGTAGCTACCTCCAGGAGGTTGGTATCAATCAAATGGACTGGCCAGCACGATGACACGAACCGAATAGAACACGCTTGGGACATTCTGGGAAGAAGAGTTCGACTGCGAAATCCAGCTCCCAGGAATGTCGAAGAACTGATACTGACTTTGGTGGAAGAGTGGGACAATTTACCCCAAGAAATGTTCGACAGCCTTATTCAGAGCATGGGAAATCGCATACAAGCTCTGCTCAGAGCCCGCGGAGGCAACACTCGTTATAAATTTATTCATTACTGTGTAAAAAAAAAACTCGCAGTAAAATTGTTTTATTTTGCAAAATTTCGCAATTCAAGTATATTTTCTAAAAACCTGCTAATGCGTAGCTTCTTTTGGTTTAATTTGAGATATTTTAAAACTATGTATTTGTTTTATAGCTGCAAAAATTTATAGAAACTATATTAATAAAAAAAATCGACCTTTTTTGTGTTCCCCTAATTGTGCCGGTGTATGTATGTATAAAAATTAAAACCGACTTCAAAAAGTAAAAAGTAGAACTTATGGAGTCTGTGCCATGCCAGCCAAGGCATTCTACATTGCAATTCTATTAACTATATTTTTATTTTTCTTGCCTTGACTGGCACCGACTCGAAAAGTTTATTTTTTTACTTTTTTTATAAAAAGTTTTTTATCTCACAAATTTTAGTAACATCATGTGCCGTTACTTACACTAAAAATCAGCCCATACACAACAATGATATCATCTATGTGTAACAATAATGTCAACTAAACTCGGCTACTTGCCAAAACGTAAATTATATTTTTCAGGATTATGAAAGAACTACTAGCCAGATCTTCGTAAAAATTATATGGGACCACACTTGAACTACTTAGATTCTTTCAGATAAAAAAATAATTAATAAAAATCGTTTGACAACTGACGACGTTATATTAAAACGTCGACTTGAGAACCTCCTCTTTTTTTGAAGTCGGTAAAAAAACACTATTTGAAGGACATTAAAAATCGGTACTTATAGACATTTTTACACAAAATTATCTGAAACTGCAGCTTCGACAATTAGAAAGCTATTTTCAGTTGTTCAGCAGACGGCGCGCGCGGCCCTCTCGAATCTGTTTTCTAGGTTTCTGTATTATTATTTTGTTTGGGATTTCGGATGCAAAAAAAGGCACAAAGTAAAGATTTTCATAAAATTTTATTGAGTTACTTCCGTTTAGCTAAGTTCATGTCGTGATACACAACAAATTTTGTTTTTGCATTCAACGGTGCTATTATTGATTTTGAAGTAGGTACACCTTTTCGTGAAACATAAGGACCCCTAGCCAAAGTAACAATTCAAAACGATAACGAAATCCGAAAATGATTAAATGTATGGGATTGGCGGATTGGCAAAATCCGCGCAAAATTACGTGGTCTTGCCGCAAGTCTTCTTCTTCTTATCGTTCTTATCGAATGAGGATTAGTGGCCACCTCTGGTGTCAGAGTTTATCAAGCCGCCTATAAGGCCTCTGACTTGGCTTAACGACTGTAATCAAATGACAACAGCCGGGACCGACGGTTTAACGTGCCCTCCAAAGCACGGAAGCGCCCAGTTGTAACACACATTCACTTTACGGTGACCCATCCGACACCTGACCGGGCCGAACTTTGCTTAACATACGTGATCGAATACGATCAGTCTGTCAGACTTGCCCTTGACAGACTTGATGCCGCAAGTTAATTGGCGCATATAGACAATAACGAATCGAATTATCGTTTCGCTTCATAAAGATGTTACTTTGTCTACGGGCCCTGGACATCGAACAATAACAGTTCTAGACTACGTAGCTGTAGTCCAACTGTTTAATTACGCGTCGATTATTCACACGACAGCAGAGTGCAGGTCAAGCTTTTCAGATAGACCTTGGAACACTCATATTTTACTCTCGATAGAGGTGGTTTTTATAGTGCAAGTGTAAAGACAGCTGCGCTGTTTACTGTACTACATGACTACAATTTTGTTTACCTGTTTTAATAAAGGTTACGTTAGGCACCTGCCGAGCTGCCTTTTTGCAATTGCGTTTAATTTTTATAATCATTCACTTGTTTGGTCCAGTCCAGGGGCCGTACCGTGCAAGTGGCGTTGGCATCGAAATCGGTTTCATTTGACAGATGGATGTGACACATTGCTGCTTCTTTTTGACACAAATGAAAACTTACCAAAGGCTAAGAGCAATATGTCACATCCATCTATTAAATGAAGTGATGTCGATGACAACGACACTTGCGCGGTAGGGCCACAGGCCCTGGGTTATCATTATGAGACACAATTGATATTCTATTGTTCTCCGACACCGGTGTCCTGCTATAGCGAAGGACGCATTAAAGTTGTATTGTGAACAACTTTAATGCATCCTAATATACCTAATTTATTTGAGGAGTAAAAAAAATCACTAACATTGACTGAGGTTTCTGTCAATTAAAAACATTATTTATTATTAAGTACCCATAGCTTTTTACCAACTACCTATTAGTTATACTCGACTAGCTTCCGCCTGCGGTTTCACCCGCGTGTTTCCGTTCCCGTGGGAATATCGGGTTAGATACCCTATGTTACCCTCCGTCGTCGTTTCAACTAACTCTAAGCCCAAAATCAAGTCGATTGGTTGTTTAGTAAGTGTGTTTCTTTGTCCTTCCTTTACGCTCTATAGAGCGCATTTATAATATTATACAGTTAGGGTTGCTCAGCTGAAGTGGCAGTGGGCGGGACACATAGCGAGAAGAACCGATGGCCGTTGGGGCGGAAAGGTTCTGGAATGGCGACCGCGCACAGGACGACGCTCCGTGGGGCCCCCAACAAGGTGGATCGACGATCTGCTGAAGGTCGCGGGAAGCCGCTGGATGCGGACTGCGCAGGACCGATCGTTGTGGAGATCCTTGGGGGAGGCCTATACCCAGCAGTGGGTGTCATGTGGCTGAGACGACGACGACGATAGTTAGGGTTAAGAATTGACATGATAGTACTAGAACTATGAATGTATGACATGATAAAAATAAATATTTAATAATGTCTGTGTCCGATTTACTTGAGCCAGTAAGATAGTTGACCCGGAAAATATTAAAACGAAATGATGCAACAATTCAATGAGCCTAGAAATAATAAAACACTTAATAGTACCTACGCCTAGCGATATTTGTTAAGAGTCAAAGGCCATAACAGCGGCCCAAGTCTGCTAATGCTTAGTCACAATCGTATTCCAATCGTGTTTCAATGGTAGTCCTGTTTTACACAGTTCTTGTTACAATTACAACAGTGTAAATAATCACTACTATTGAAACACCATTGAGATACGATTATGACAAAAATTTAGCAGAATTGACCCCCAGGTTCACCAAGTCAACATTATAGGACGCAAATTGGCATGATCACGTTTGCAGTGTTTTTCGCAAAAAATACTTTGTTTGATTTGTTTTGCAAACTTTAATTCATTTTCAAGTTGTTGCCGGCGGATTTGTTCTCGTGGTTCCCGTTTGAGCAAAAGTATGTCCAGCGGTCATTGTCTATCGGTTTATGTCTTGGACGAATTCGTCCAAGGTTTATGTCTGACCTGGGGGGCTAAAAAGGATGTAACGCGTGATATTGCTAAAAGTAATTCATTAGCAGAATTTCTTGCAGATCCTAAACAATTCCTCTAATTTTCGTAAAATAGTACTTTTTTTTTGCAATATTGCTTCAATTCAATTCGTTAGCAGAATCTATTTTGGTGGTTATGTTGCCACCTAAAAATAAAAGAAAACCGTACTTGATAGCAAATAACCGGTGTTCATTTTTAATCAATTTTTATTATTAAAAAAGATGAAAACTGTTACTTCAACTTACTAAGTAATATTTATTAACGAATCTAACCAACAAACACAGAAAAGTTTAAATAAAAATACAAACAATGAATGTGAAATAGTCACAATTTTATCTTATAATGGCAACAAGCTAAATATCACGTGACACGCCAAACGTCAAATTGACGTCGATCAATCAAGTCAAAATATTAAATTATTTTGTTTTTATGTAAACTTTTATAAAAACTTCAAGTTTAAAGCTCAGTTTCGAATCACTTATTAGATGAATCACGGTTTCTTGTATACCTACTTCAGTACATTTCAAATATTGTTTTTTGGGACATTCTTTCATGGAAACGACTGTCTACTTTGATGTATCGAAGAAGTTTCTAAACAAGTAAGTTAAACCTTGTTATGTACCTTAGATTATACGTTAAAACGAACTACTTCGGTCAAAGAAAGTGCTAACATTGTACGCCGCAAGTTGTGTATGAATAAATATTTGTTGTGCTTGTGCTACAAGTTTGTAGGTACCTACCTACCGCTATAATACAATTCTTATGTTTTGCAGAAATAACATGGCCCTAGTCCATTTTTTGGAGTTTAAGGAGATATTCTATTGGAGTTACAAGGATAGTATAAGAAACTACAGAAATAAACCTCGAGGTAAAGTGCCGGAAAGAATTGACTAACCTATCTATTTAAACACTGAGGGTTTTGGCACATACAGCAAAGGAATGGTCCATTGTAAGTACTCATTCTATAATAATGTCATGATAAATATACCTAGGTATTCTGTTAGGTATTGATTTTTTGCAAATGTTTACTCCAATTTTGAAAGTAATTTCTCAGTTCATTACTCCTATTATATCATAATATGATAAAACTTGATATTCTTTTCATTTGTATCTTTTAAATGCAATATAGGTAGGTAACATAATTATTTTTGAATGCTA
Organism: Chrysoteuchia culmella; assembly: GCA_910589605.1. NCBI lineage: Eukaryota > Metazoa > Arthropoda > Insecta > Lepidoptera > Crambidae > Chrysoteuchia > Chrysoteuchia culmella. The sequence continues at coordinate 19,791,423 of OU342654.1, read as the reverse complement.
AATACAATTTTACTGATATAGGTATGTAATTTTGTCATTAATACATATAAACATTGTATGCTTGGTTTAACCACAGAATACTTAATAGTACAAGTACAACATACATTTGGTATCATTTTGTCTAATTTAATATAATTATGTACAAACAACAGATTAATTATTGTAAACTTATTAATTTCATGATCCGTTGAAAACTATACTCCATTAGTTATAAATCTTAAGAGCCGCTAGTAGAACTAGCATCTGAATTTTGAGTTTTCAATTGTAGTTGCTTACATGCTGTAAACAACAGGAAGTCTATTAATATTGGTATTTCACATGACTATATTACTATATCAAAATGTATTTACATGCTATCGGAGATCCTTCCGAAGCAGTCATTGAAATTTAAGCTAAGTTTAAATAAATGTATTTTGTTTCAGCTCTGATAGATGAGGCGCAAAGGCGATACTGTCTCAAGTTGACCCGGAGAGGACTGTGCTCGGGCCTATTAGTGTTATCAAATCTTAGGCGAATAGTTGGCCGAACCATGGGACATCTGTTTGATTGCTATTTTATGAAAGATGTTTTTTATTATATTATTTTCTAGGGCAAGAAAGCAATGATATATTCTCAAAAACTTTAATATTTCAAATAAGTAGTATTGTTTTGTTATGTTATATTATAATTTATAAGTTATCCTTTAATACATATCAATATTAACTAACAGTGTCTTTAGTATTTGCTATAAGCATAAAAATTATTAAACTAAGTTTTTTCAACAATGATTTCTTGATTATTTTTAATTAGATTAGCTTTTATTGTAGAACTCGTAGTTATTAGTGGCTCATTATTGTTATTTAAAAAAGATTTTTACTTTAAAAGTTAAATATGATTAATAATTAAATGAATTACTTAATTTTTACCTATCATTTGTAGACATACCATCATAAAAATGATAGGTACAAATAAAAATGAGGTAGTAATTAATTTGATAAGTTAAAGTAAATAAGTACTTGTAATAATTTATATAATATTTAAAACTCTGGCATTGATTTTGTTATTCCTTAGAATTGATTAAATAGTAATTTCTGTGTAATTGTTAGGTACTTGTGTACATAGAGTTTATAAACAAAATACATAGCTGTAAAATCTCTTCTTATGCATGATAGACATAATTGTTGGGTTCTTATTTGTAATAAATAAATGTGTTATATTTGATTGAAAATAAAACAGTAGTAGAAACCCATTTTTTATTTACTAAAAAATCTTAATCTTCTAATGAGCAGCTAGATGGTCATCCCTCCTCGCTGTAGTGGTAAATAATAATTGTATTCCTTATGTGCATATTTATGGCAGGCTGCTCCTTTTGGGGTGTTAGTGGCTACGAAAGCATCCTCATCATTACAAATGTGGGTTTTTGTGCAATAATATCTGAAAAACTAAAACCAATCTTTAGCTTTTAAAGGTTTAATAAATAGAAGTATCTAAGCCTACAATTATTTACAACATAAATAATTATAACTTTTGTGTGTAACATTAGAAGATATCTACTTATTTTTAATGATAAAACTTGTAAAGATGATGCTTTAAGTATTTAAATTTTAAGTATTCAAAATGTGGGTTCGATGTAGAGAGCCTACCTCTATACCTACCTATTCTTGTACTATTTTAAGCATTCAAGGAGTGATAGATATCTATAAAAGAATCTACTTAGAAAAGCACTTAGAGGTATATAATAACTCGGAGAATGTAACCACTATAAGGTAAGTCACTAGTAGTAGTAAAATGTAGTATTATGTACCTATTTAGTTACCTACCTTGGAGGAATTCGTCCAAGCTTGGAGGCAGTAGGTCTTTATTGGCGTCAATGAGACGAAAGAAGCCGACGAACTCGGTGTCTGGTACTGCGAAGAATAATTCGATTCTTAACATTGCCACACTTTGTCTACGATATATTAAACGCTCCTTAACACAGGCATTCTTCAAAAAGTGTTCGTAAAGTGGTAACTTTGTTATATAAAATTGATTTTATGGAAAAAACACACAACATGTACAAAATGAATTGTAAGAAGTTGCTCCTTAGTATCTTTTTGTAATTCTGTTAGTTGACGCTTGAGCAATTCGTATTTTGTGGAGCATTTTACGCTTTTCCATACAAAACTGTCAGATGAATGAATTGCAAAATATGAATCAAATTCAATTCCTATTGTGAATTGCGAGAAAAGTGCCATTTTACGATTCTGAATCTGAATTGTAATATGAATCTAACGAGAATTGCAAAATCCTTGCTTTTTAACCCCCCTGATAGATTAATCAAACTTCCTCATATAATTCAGCAATTTTAATTCGACCATAAAAGTTTCATGAACTAAAACAAATTTAGATAAAATACCAACTAATGTCAGTACTGTCGCTAACATCAGTGCCCTTAGTACGAGTTTGGCAAACTATGATCGTTTTCGAAAACCATATCTTTGTCTCTTTCATATCCATAGACTGCTTTACCGACATGAGTAGAGGATCCGATAGTTGTCGAAAACGTTGACAGTAAGTGTCAACTCGTACTAAGGGTACAGATGTAGGTAATTTAAGTTAGTTTACAAATTATATTAAGCACATCTTAAGTTTCTTAATATTCAGCAAAAGTTGTTTTATTTTAAATTATAGATATTAAATTAATCTGATATCTAATAATAATAAATTAAGATGAAGTATCAATAGCAGTATGTATTTATTCCTCTGCGGCTGCACGGCGGCTAATCATGGTTAGGATAAGGTAAACAAACCCAAAGTCCGGTGTCGCCTGCGGCGCAAGCGCAGCCGTGCCACAGGGTAAACACAAGCAGAACCGCATTTAGGTTATTAGGCTATTCTATAATGCTACGGCCACACTACCTTGATATGGCCATAATTCGATGATATCTAGGTGTAGCCATGATTAATATGGTCATTATTAGGAACATCAATCAATATGGCATAATATGATAGGTAGGACGGTACGGTAAGCAGTCTTTCGCATTTCAAATACAATTAACTCTAATGTAACGACACTACTTGACATGGTAATTTCAGGCTTTACCCGTGGTCCCACCGATTTGTCCCCCTGATGGGACCACTGGTATTTTTTTTCCCGTAGTCCCACTGCACTATATTTTGATGTTCAGTGGGACCACGGGTAACTCAACAGATAATTTTCTTCCCCGTAGACCCACTGCATAAGAAATGCTACTCAACCATTCGAATACTAATTAATTAAAATAAAATTTAAGTAAAAATACCAGGAATACATAGCTAACTAGGAGTTACTTTTAAATGTTTCGAGATTTTTTTATACAGCAGCTTTTAATAACTCCTACTTGGTTATGCTGGCCTGGTACATTTTGTTCACCATTTTCCTTTTTTTTGTATACCAAGCAGTGGGTAAACGCTTTAAAGCGTTAATACTCGTGGATCCACCAGGAGGACAAAGCGGTGGGACCACAAGTAAATGCGGTATTGTCGTTTCAATTACCCGTAGACCCACTGTAGCGCAGTGGGACAACGGGGAAATAAAATTACCCGTGGTCCCACCAGGGGGACAAATCGGTGGGACCACGGGTAAAGCCTGGGTAATTTAGGCAGTAATTTATTGCCGTAGTTTATTACGGTATACAGGCGGTATACTTTAAGTTAGTTGGCCGTAATATTAGAGGTAGGTACCTACACTATTATGACTAGCTTCCGCCCGCGGACTGACTAAGTCGCTCTTAGTCCTCGTGGAATTCCTAGCGAACATTTGACAGGGGTAAAAACTGTGCTGTTTTAATCCAGGCTATAAAATCATACTTTATAGTCTGGATTAAAGCAGTACTTTCTATGCAAATATAATAGAAATTAATTTCTTTACGGGATGTTTAAATTTCCTTCAGCAATCGTAACATGCGCTGCGCTACGCGCCAACTCTGTCCGTTTCGGTGTGAATCATACATATCCCGTCTATTTGAATGCCTCTTATTTTTGTTAGAATCAAGTAAAAAATAAGGCCAGTTACATAAATGCCATGATACGCAAAGTTCACTAATATTATTCTTTGCACACAATGTCATTTATTTATTGAAACATGGATGATTTCATGTCTCTGCTCGCAATAGAATTGTGTATTCCATCTTTATTAATTGTTTTGTTTGCAGGATAGAGTTATCGAAGCTGACCTTCTGTGTTGTAGTCGTTTTGGTTGTGCGCAGCGATCGTGTGCGTCTATGCTCCCGCGCATTCTGGCTCAGTCCGCGCGCGCAAACACATCCAGCACGACCATACAACGCACCCTTATCACAAGTGAGTATTTTAACGTTTAATGATCCTCTTTGGTAGTTTAGTTTAATGAATAATATATAGTGAACATGGATACATTTCATAGTTTTTTTTAATTTATAGGGAAGGTTGTATTTAATTAGGTACTCGAAACTGCTATCTTGACTCAAACCTTTTTTTTATGAATAAGTACCTATCATAAAAGATTTATAAGGTTAACGAGACAAGGAAATCTCTTATAATAGTTTATTTTAGTAAGACTTATTATTATTTGTAATTTTATTTTTTCTGCCTACCCTTGATTCATTGTTATGATAATAATACGTTTACTATTTCTATTAGGTATAGTAATCGAAATTATTATTTTACTTAATGTACTAACTAATTGGTATATACTATGAATAGACATGCAATTTCATCATGTAGATGTTTGAGTTATGCCTTATCATTAAAACAATTTGATCTCAAGCAGTTGATATTTTTATAGTTACTGACGTTTTATAAAGTAGAATTAATAAAAAAAAAAAAGAAACTACTGTTGCAGCGATGTTTTTATTTTTATTATGAGGGTAGACAGTAAACAGAATATAACTAATTTAAGCTTTAGAAAAGCATCATTGGTTCATTTTTGTACGATATCACATACTATTAAAGTAATATACACTGTTACGGACATATAAATGAAGCCACTCGTTATTTTCCTACTAAATATTTCCATACAATCACACCAATTATCTAGCCCACATTAAGTATCGTAAAGAACTTGTGTTATGGATACTAGATAACGGAAAACATACTTTTTTTTTTGTAAATACATACATAATATACATATTAAACACCCAGACCAAGACAAATAGACATGTTCATGCACACATATATTTGTCTTGTCCGGAGATCGAACCCGGGATCCCTGGCGCAGAAGGCGGCGTTAGTACCTCTGCGCCAAACAGGTCGTCTACTAAACTACATTTCTACTAAAGTACATTTCTAGTCTCATTAGGTATTTAAAAAGATTTAACAGTGATGTAAACATTTATACATAAATGAGTATGAGTCGAATACTCGACTAACGAAAAGTAAAAAAAAAATCAAGAAAAGTCTATTGTTTTTGCAAATATGGGAAGAATAACAACTAAGGGACTTGATCTAATATCCTAGAACTTTTTGTTTCATTGAAAGTTTTGAAAGAAATCAAGTTTTTTTCACTTGCTTTAAATGCTAATTGGCAAGTTGAACATTTGAAATCGTCATCGACACGCAAATCTTTGCAGAAATAAAATACATACACAAACTTTTTTTATTTATTACGTGAAGTTAGCATGTTTGTATACAGATAACGCAGTGGCTTGTTTTATTTGTCCCGAGTGAAATTATCAATAAGGACTGTGTACCTAAACTTTTTTTTAAATAAGCCTTTTGGAGTCGGTGCCAGCCAAGGCAAACATGATTTTCAGGTAAAAGAATAGGCAACAAATCAAATATGATTAAAAAAAACAATCAAGATCAAATGACACAGAGGGGATACAATAGTTATTTTCACCTCACACGCTCTGAAAAGCTTTTTGCGGCCTAGCGCGGCAGTACTCTAAAAATATGTCATAATGCGTTCCGAATCGGACTATTGACTTTTTTGTTATATTTGATTCTTATTTTTAATAGCTTTAAATTATTTATAATACTCCGTTTTGGTTTAATTATATTATTTTAGTTCATTGAATTATAAAAACAATAACAATAAGATTAAACTATTTATTATAAGAATTTTATATTAGGCTGGGTGAGGTTTCACAACCTATAATTGGATTTCGGACTGTGACATAAATAATTCATGTCAGTGTCAACATTTACGGAATCGTTTTTATTCTTATTAATAAGTAACAATATATTCCTACTTTAAATAACTTTGAATTAACTATAATACTCCCTTTTTTATTATTTTAGTTTTGTATATCATTAAAACAACGAGAATAAGGTATATTTATATTAAACTTTATGTTTAAATAATTTTTTACCGGAATTTGAAAGCGGAAACAACCATAAAATGTTCCTCGCTGTTGTGAGGTAAAAAATTGTGTGTTGCGGTCGGCAGAAAAGTTATGAGCGTCTTGTACCTTTGAAATCCTCGCTTCGCTCAGGATTCAATCTTTCCTATCCTAGAATCCTTCACTTTCTCAGATTTCAATATAGGTAACTCGCCGTTAAATAACCAACTTTCCAGCCTTGCATAACAAATAACTATTGTTATGCAAGGCTGGAAAGTTGGTTATTTTCTACGCCTAAACTGATTGACAAAACCTCCTTTTCAGAGCGTGTGAGGTGAAAAGGATTTTAATAGCTTTGTGCGCGCTCTTAAGTGTTTTAAATTTATAAAATCACAATTTCAAGAAAAAATCATGCAGCGTTTGTCAGAAAAGAATAAATGGAGACAAAATCCTATTTAGTTCCACAATGGCTTGGCGCACATTTTAAAATAATGTCTAATAATCTATTTTGTTATGCTCTATTGCTAAATGAATTTCATGCATTTTTGTTTTTTAAAAAATCATTTTTTCTCTGTGTTAACGAAAGTTCTTTTCTTTTTATAAATTCATAAAAAACTTTTTATAAAAAAAATTAAAACCGACTTCAAAAAACTAAATAGCAAAAATTTAAGCCTTTTGGAGTCGGTGCCAGTCAAGGCAAGAAAAATAAAAGAGTATGCAGTAAAGTTTTTATTTCACAATTTTTAGAGGTAGAAGAGGTCCCGTGCTTAGGCTACTAACCTTATGTCAACTGCTCATCACTTTTTACAAATTGCTGCTTTTCCCGGTGCCGGGAGGTTACTTATTAGGGAGTTCTTATTTCATCATCAGCTCCACTTTATCACTTGGATTGAGTCGAGCATAAATTGCTTATGAACCACATTAAAGTAATCGTATCGCTTCCGTGAAATGCTAAGTATTTAATAGTTCCGATGACCATTTGTGGTCTTCATTATCAGTTCCACTTCACCGAATGACGCTTGCCCGAAGCATATGCAAGAGTAAAATCGCTATAGGAGTGCCTATAATATTTGAAGAGTTCCCTAGATTTCTCCAGGATCCCATCATCAGATCCTGACATGATGACAATGGGACCACATGGGAAGTACACCCTTTAGAACAAAAAAGAATTACTGAAATCGGTCCAGCCGTCTTCGAGTAATCGAGTAACATACATTAAAAAAAAGATTCCGTCGAATTGAGAATCTCCTTCTTTTTGAAGTCGCTTAAAAATAATGTGTCATTTTATCTATTGTTTATTGTTAATCATATTTTCGTCTCGGCCACAGGACACCCACTTAGGCTTCCCCCAAAATCATATTTTATTTGTTGCCAATTACATTTCCTGGATATCATGTTTATTACTTTGGCTATGAATAAGAAATGTTGCTATATATCCGACATGATGACAATGGGACCACATGGGAAGTACACAGTTTCGAACAAAAATGAACTACTCAAATCGGTCCAGCCGTCTTCGAATAATCGAGTAACATATCTACATAAAAAAAAACCTTCGAATTGTGGTTTGACTTTGGTAACAAAATCCACGCGAACGAAGAATTATTTATTTATTTATTGTTATTACATTTTAAAATTGGTCAATGAGCTCTTTAGTGAAGTAACAGCATTTTATCGTCAATTTTATTGGTCGGATTCAGAATATACACTATCTTTATGGTAATGTTTGCTTTTCTTTTAATCATCTGGGTTCATTAGTTCACGGTCAGAACATTATTGAAGTGATTAGAAATTCCTACTAAGTAAGTTACAAGTATCTAGCCTTATCTTCTATAAGTTTTTTACTTGAACATTTTTATAAAAAAAACAAGCGGCCGTTTGCGGTTTCACCCGGGTGGTACTCGTTCCTGTGGGAATATCGGGATAAAAGTCCTATGTTCATAGCCATTCTATCTACTATCTGTGTACCAAATTTCATCCAAATCCGTTCAGTAGTTTTGAGTTTATTCGTCGCAAACAAGCAAATAAACAATCAATTCTGATCTTTCAAATTTATAACATTAGTATAGAAGTATGGATTTACCAAAAACCATGGAGTAATATTAGGCTCGCAATAGTAAGTATATTAATAAACCAACTTTTAGTAAGCGAATATGTCTCAACAATGAAAAGTTATTCCTGTTGGAGAAATTAGTTTCATTGTAAGGAAGTACGTAGGTACCTACTCAGTTTGAACACCAGGAAATTCATATATTTTATTATAAAAAAAAAACCATGTTCATTCAGTTACAGAACGTGACTCAGTGACTCCATTGATAAAGGTCCAAAGTGTGATATCGAAGACACCACAGGATCCGGGATAGATAATACTGTTATATATCTGGCTGAAGGTCGAATGGCCAATGTTGAGTCAAAATATACAAATAAATACTCATTCAAACATTCATCATACTTCTTTTGAACCAAGTGAAGTTGATAACTTATCTTGTGACAGATGAATACCTAGCTAAAATCTGTAGGAAACAAACGAGGAGTAGTCAGGGGTAGTATGTATGTCATTCCCAATTATGGCGATGACATAATTACATGATTCCGAGACAAAGGTTATTTTGAAACTGGAGATAACCTTTGCAATATCCAATAAATATTGAACAAATTAAAACAGTTCACGTATAGACAAATCACGGATAACACGGTCCACTGAAGAGTTAGCAACAATTTTATATATTCATCAATAAATTGTTTCAAATTGTGTATTTCCATTCCATCTAATTAGTTTAAATAAAAACTGAATGTAATGACACTTGAATATCGCGCCAAAATTATAGTGACTAGTAAAATGGCGGACAACGGTGATTGGTGCAAAAAATCTTTCAATGGAACCTGCACTCTTGGGTTAAACAAAAGAGCCAAAGGCTCTATAGCCAAGAAAGCCGAAGCATACCTACAAGCGGTTAGTCAAAGTCAAGGGCCGCCAAAAGGTATTTTATGATAATTGAACATTTCTGAAGAACAATTGAAACTACAACTAAAATAAATTGTTTATTTTTTGCCGTAATAATTGTGCTGTGGAATATTGTTAAGCTTTTGTAAAACTACGTTTTTATGTAAGATTAAAATAGCAGCGGTCCAAAGTTGAAACCTTGGACCATTCCTAAAATGTTATAAATCAATAAGTGGAAATCCAAATTGCACTAAATGCACTTACACTCTGACCAAAATGTTTCTTATACTAAAGTATTTAAATTAGAGAACATATTATTTGATCCTCTAAAAACTAATGGATCTATTGTATGATAAATGATGTACTTTTTTATGTTTAATCTTTATATTAATTATTGCGTCTATATTTTAGTTTAACTACGGATAAATTAAAAATGAAACGCAAGGTAATATAATAATAATGTTTTCACCTGACACGCTCTGAAAAGGAGGTTTTGTCAATCAGTTTAGGCGTAGAAAAGGCGCGCTTTTTGCGGCCTAGAGCGGCAAAGTACTTTTTTTAATTTAATACCTAAAAATATGTCATAATGCGTTCCGAATCGGACTATTGACATTTTTGTTATTTGATTCTTATTTTAAATAGCATTAAACTAATTATAATACTCCGTTTTGGTTTTATTATATTATTTTAGTTCATTGAATCATAAAAACAATAACAATAAGATTAAACTATTTGGTATAAGAATTTTATATTAGTCTGGGTGACAACCTATAACTGGATTTCGGACTGTGACATAAATCTTTATTTTTAATCTTTGTCTTGTACCTCATGTCAGTGTCAACATTTACGGATTCGTTTTTATTCTTATTAATAAGTAACAATATATTACTACTTTAAATAACTTTGAATTAACTATAATACTCCCTTTTTTATTATTTTACTTTTTTATATCATTACAACTACGAGAATAAGGTATATTTAGATTAAACTTTATGTTTAAAGAATTTTTTACCGGAAGTTGACCGCGGAAACAACCATAAAATGTTCCTCGCTGTTGTGAGGTGAAAAATTGCGTGTTGCGCTCGGCAGAAAAGTTTTTAGCGTCTTGTACCTTTGAAATCCTCGCTTCGCTCATGATTCAATCTTTGAACCACTCGCTACGCTCGTGGTTCAATCCTAGAATCCTTCACTTGCTCAGATTTCAATAGAGGTAACTCGCCGCTAAATAACCAACTTTCCAGCCTTGCATAACAAATAACTATTTCACGCTTCTTGCTCGAAAATTTGGTCATTATCATTATAGCGGTCCAGAGAGGGAGAAGAATTGAATTTTAATCCCTAGGGTAATAAAGTAATTTGAAAATGGAACGAACTGTGACCTCTTTAGTGCAGGTTCATTTGCCACTATTTTTTTTGTGGCAATAGAGTTTGCCTGTTTAATCTTGAGATTATGAGCTTAATTTCATTGAAGCGTTTGTTCTTTATTATTGGTTAGTTACAAGTGCTAAGTAAGTATATTTAACTCATAGCTAACGGGTTTTTTTTATCAAGTTGTCTTAAAACAATGTTGCATTAATTGTCGCCGCATCCGAGCTCTCCCGATAACAACGTGATAGTATGCTTCGTTATTTATAGCCTGTATTGATTAATTTACTTTTTTCTTACTTTCTTCGACACTTCTCACAGTTTTAATTTATTATTACTTAACTCCACAATGGACCGCATAAACTGAGTGCTTAGTGTGATAAATGTTAAAAAGAAATTTTTTGGAAAAATTAACTCGGCAACAAGTGAGTTTTTTTCAATATTTTTCTATTTAAAATTTATCACAAGTACAAAAATAGCACTGATAAATACAAAATAAACAAAAAATCATAAATGCTCAGTGTGAGTTTTCTCACCTAACTCGCTTACGCCGAAGTTTGCGAATAGAGTATAATTCTCAACCTTATTCCCATTGCATTAAGGCTATCTGTTAGAATTTTACTCTCACGCGATGGTAACGTTTAGACATTTCCAAACTCGTACTAAGCCCTCTGCTGAATGTACCTAGATATTGTACCAGCTTCCTCTCTGTATTTCACGCTAGTTAAAAATAGCTAGAAGTTTGTCTATAAGAATTACGACGACAATAACTAATATGAATTAGTTTTTAGGTTTTACGTTTCAATCACGGTAAAACAATCACTTGATCGGTTCATTTGTGGTTTCACTTAACGGTTTCCCGAAACGGTTCAATCATTTCATCCTCTTATCCGTATTTCTTCATGCGGCCACCCAATACCAACAGCCCAGTCAGATTTATCCGAGAAATTTAATCATTATTGTTATTTTTCTCTACAGAAAAGAAGAAAGAACTAGTGTTTGTTTCCCGTTCACATAAGAAACATAACATACAAGCACAATTAGCTCTCCCGTCATATAAATATAATCGAGTCGCTAGGTTAGATAAACCCTAATTTTGTTGCAGTGACTGTCGTAGAGAATAAACCGAGCATAAAACTTGAGGCGGTGTCGAGGGTGGCTGCGCTGCCCATCGTGGACTCCGGCATCGAGTTCACGGAGAAGATTTACCACAAGATTAAAGTAAGTCAACCAAACAAAATACTCATTTGGCAAGACGCGTGAATTTAGGTAATTCCATTCATCTATTATGCAGCGAAATATAAAAAGACAATTGGATGACGAAGGCACAAAACCGGACTGTATGAATTTCTATGAGTTGATGATGATGATGCACTACTTAGAATATCGAGAAAATTAAATATTGATTTGATGGTTGAAATTTAATCATGAACCAGAAACTGGATCTTTTGCTTGTTCCAGGAGTCGAACCCCTTATTTCGTTGGTACCTGTCCATGGGGGAGCGTTCGCTAGCGGCGGGCGCCCAGCTGGCGTTGCCAGCGGTGCTACTTTTAGAGTCACCCATTCATCAGCTGGACCGGTTCCTCTGCAAGAGCCTCGACCTCGTCGGCGAACGGGTGCCCAGCATTTATCTACCTCCTCAAGCTGTAAGTTCTTTGGATCTCTTGTAATTTTATGGCCAACTCTTTAAACAAGAAGAAGTTTGAGAAACTATTTGAGCTAGGCAAATAATATTTCTCATCTACACTGTCTTGTTACTACGGACTTTGGTTTTCTTAGGTATTAGGTAGGTATAGGTACATCGTGTGAATAGGAAGTAAATAATAAGACGTAATCCTTTGGATTTCCACAGCGGCAAGATCAAGACGCAGCATATCGTGATGACGCTTTGTGTTTATTACTTAGCTATAATGCGTGTTTTCATAACCTTTGCTTCACGGATTATCTTTGTAAGTAGTTCGAGAGAATTCTCACAAGACGATTTCAATAAATGTAAAGATCTATCATTCCATACAAAAGTCATCAAGGTTGCCGAAACGTTACTACCATTTACGATCTGCGAACATCCATTTACGAAGTGCTCCAAATGAATTTTAATAAAGAATGACGCTGATCGTCTTATCTTGCAAAGCCGTTTCGATCGATCGAACCATCTTTGATGATGACGCCTTTAGTGACGATTATATGACTAGAATTGTAAAATGTCGGATAGGTACTTTTCAGACGTGACGGTCACTATCGATAAATGTCCGGACAGTTTCGACATCATTAGGCAAATTGGAAATTGTCATTAGATTCGTTTTTGGATACCAAAACATACTTTTTTCGCGCTTTTATTTACTCACACGGGAGTTACACACCAGTGTTGCCAACTTACAGCCGTTCCCACTAACCTATAGTAACAGATAGGCCTACGATAGTTTTGTTGCTTAGTTATTTCTGTTAAATGACGCGTTTTTTTCCGAATCCCGGAATGCGCCACCGTGCCAGTTGGCGACTGGAAGGGAGGAGCTGGTGTACATTGTCGGAGGCTATTTCTAGGCAAGCTCGCTCCATCTTCGGCCTCATCTTAAATCTGACGATTCAGAATGATGCCAAGAGCAAGCCTATTCAATATAATAAAATAACAAAGATAGCCTAGCATCCAAACCACAGTAGGCCTATCTCTTACTGAGGATAGGTTATGGGAATGACCGTTAATGGATTTCTCGTCAAATTTTTAACGGATAAGGGTCAGGCGAAATATATATTTTTGCCAAAATTAAATGTTTTTTGTCATTTGACATTTCAGTTTCAGTGTGATGAATGGGGTAAAGTAAAAACAGAGGGAAAAAGGGCACCCCCTTTTAAATATAGGTACATTCTGACCAGAAAAGAAATGGCACGGCATCCTATTCGTACGTTTTACCGATGAAATAATAGGTATTTAATTAATTTTGGACGGATTTTTGTCGGAAAATACTAACTTGCTTAGCGGAATTTAATTAAAATATCTTGAAAGTTTGTTTTTGTCCATATATAAATGCATATTTTAGTGTTGTTCAATGTGAAAATTTCTTTTAAATATGTTAGTTTGATTTGGCCTTTTTTTTCAATAGCTATTCAAATATGTTCATTATACTCAGACACTTTCAGCAGACATTGAAGTTGACCGACACTTTACAACCCTAATCATGACCTACTATCATGAGATGACGATTGAAGATCGTTAAACAATGATCACGATGCTATCATAAACCATAATAACGCATTGAAGCGCATTGACCTTTGATTGTAGAAAGTGTTTCAAAACGTGATTAAGATTAGCCAATGCATCTACGGCTAAAATGTCGATGCTATTCTTCTCTATATCAACTGAAGCGCAGTTTGATGTTGTCGTAAAGATTTACGAAGAAAATCTAATTATTTTAAGAACTAGTTACTATAAGGCTGCGTTGCGTTCCACTGATCAGAGTGCTTAGTACGACCACAGAACACAATTACTCCTAGCGGAGAGTGCGACTCACGGTCGATCGTAAGCGAGTAATCGTTTTGGTATTAAATCGACGGCCAGACATCTAGCAGATTACGCCACGAATTACACCAATGCCATACAAAAACCTAACGCGCTCACTACTGACCGTGAGTAGAAAAAACGCGTACTAAGCACAATCAGAATGGAGCATCAAAGCTGTGTTTTCACACAGTTTCCAAATAAGTTGGAGTTAAGCTCTACCTATCAAATGTTAGAAAACACAGCCTTGATGCTTCATCTCCGCGTCAGTGAATACGGATCCAAGCCGTCGTCCTTCACCAACTCTTGGTTAGTTTTTTTTCATTTTATTTTGTCTTTAGTGCTTAGTATAGCTAGTACTACTAAAATATATAACAGTTTAAAATATGTAACAATGTAAGTAACTATATAGCCATATTATTGTTTTTGCTCACAATTTAAATTAAAAAAAAAACTTTGAAGTCTGTATGCTGTTTGTGTTAATTAGTTAATTTGTCGGTCAGTTTGTACCTTTTGAATAAAAATTGGAATATAAGTAATTCATTAACTATAAGTTAATTTTATGATCAAGTTATCATGATCATAAATTCTATAAGCACACATGTCAAATTAAAGAAATAATTAAATACATTTGCAATTTTTCACTATTTAGATAACTTAGATTTTTACTATTAGTTTTCTTTATTTTATTCTGTATATATAGCCTCTAAAAATGCCACGAAATTCTGTAATTGGCTTAAGAGTCTAATAATTATAAGTTACATTAATTGATTTTGTAAAAAAAACTGTTGAGTTTCTAATTAAATAAATATTTACATAATTATACGATTGAGAATTTTGCTACGATATTAGGATGTGAATGAACATGAAAATACTAGAAAGGGAGAATGGTCAAACCTGGTTTTGCTTTGTATCAGTATCAAATCTTTTTCCTCATTCTCATTCTCCTTTCGACGTGTCCTCTTAAAGTTTCGGTAGCTCAAAGGGTTAGAGCATTGGGCCGGACACCCAAAGGTTGCGGGTTTTTAGTCCGGTCTGAGCGACATACTTAATGGAGACTTGTTGATTTTTCCTCTAGTTATCATGTGAAAAAACAATATTGGGGTCTGACGCAAAATGTGCAGTTCGTAAAATGAGAACTTCCCCTAAAAAATTACATTTCGCAGAATGTGCATTTTGAAAAATGTGCATTTCTCAAAATGAGCATTCCGCGAAAAGTAATTTTGAGGGAAGTTGTGCACTTTCCCATGATTGGCCCCCTTGTCCAGATGTACTCAGAGACCCGTCGCTTCGTACTCCGACGCGCGGACTCGGTGAAGCAGCTGGGCACGGCGGTGCTGGACTCGCGCGTGACGGCCGTCACCGCGTCGGCGCTCGACCGCGCGCTCACCACCGCCGACAAGTACGTCGACAAGTACCTGCCGCCTGACAACCAGGACGCTAATGAAGGTGGGCTAGCTTTTTTATTTTTTGATGACCAGGGTGCCTACCATCTTTCATTTTAGGTTATTTTTAGGTAGTAAGAGTGAGACGCTGCTATACGCGCCGTATGGTAGCATCCCACTCTCACAACCTAAAAAGAATCGCAAAAAGTTGATGGTAAGGCCCCTAATGTTTACTAATGATAAGGCTGAAGGTGAAGTGTACTTCTATTGGAATCCTCGCACTGAGGAATTGGCTATCCTAATTCCTAATACATTGTAGTTCTTATAGCGTCAGACTTAGATAAGATGGTGGTAGCTAGCCAGGCGGACTTACAACAAGTCCTACCACCAAACAAACCTAACACAAAATGTAGGTACCTCCCCTGGAAATCGAATCCGGGACCTCTGAGTTCACCGGTGGCATTACCACTAGGGCACAGAGGCTGTAAAAAGCTTTTGTGACATTCTTCGCCATACTCTAAAAATAACAGCGTTACTACAGCAGCGTGGTTCACTGTATGAAAAAGCAACCGCAGCAAGAATCCTTATGGCTGTTATTTCTAGAGAATACCCTAATTTCAGCTTGAAGACCAGAAATAAAAAATCGTAAATTGTTATTTTTGTATGCTTGTGATTTTGGCACACGCTACTGCACTTGTCATATGACTTCTTGGGGCAAGATCGCCTCGGTAGGATCTAACAACGCCTAACATACGAGAGAAGGAAGTATAGTGCTCTAGGCTGGCACTGATTGTCTCATCTAGTCGCAATTTCCAGGACTGACGGTAAAATCTGTAGTTTATTTTTTTATTTTGAATGGGTTCGCCCTTGATCCCAATCAAGCTCGAGGGCCAAAGAAGGGAGATGGCGATATAAGGCTCATGCAGCTCCGGACAACTCTCCAAAGTACAGTCTGCATAGCTGGGTACCCACTATGTTCGCGAACCTCTTGCGCTCCTCGCTCCTGCAACCTCTCAGATGGAGACGGTAAGCGCATCTCCACAAGCCACATGCATGCTTTATCCACGAGCAGACTGAGCTCCCCTTTGTGTTCGCACAAAAACCGCCGCCTATTGGAGCGCTGAGCGCGGAGCGCGAACGTATTCACTATGTGGAGCAGTTGCAGAAGCGCGGAGTGCAAGAGGTTCGCGAACAAAGTGGATACCCAACCCACCTTAAAAGACCGAGAACTGTTCAGTGAAAGATTTTACGCACTGCCGCGGACATCCGCCGCGCGGGAGGAGGCAGTGAGAGAAAGAGCAAGGCTGGGTAGCTTGCTCTTCCTTTTGCGTGTCCTGAAGTGAGTTTTGTCAAATCAAAGGAGCATAACAATAGGAATAAAGGCACTGCTGTCTTTATTCCTATTGTTTCAGTCTTTTGAAATCATGAAGTATCACAGAGATTGGTAGAAATTAACGATTATCGATAACCGATTTCCGGAATTCAGGCTATCAACTGTGATTAATGGTGATGATATAGATATTAATATTAGGTACTAACTGATGCGTAGTGGAAATGGAGTTTGTTTTATAAAGTGGTTTTCCGTAACCGAGTTACAAAAATGAAGTTAAATAAGTGTAGTAGGTAGATAAGATTATTATTACAATCAATCTACTATATACTATGTGATAATGTTGTTTAACTTTGATTTTCGTCCAGAGTAATTAGCAAAACCGATTACCTACAAACATATTTCAAGCTACTCCAAACATGCGTAATTAAAACTCATTATGAATTACTCAACTTGCATAATGAGGTGCAAGACTTACAAATTATTTGTCATTATCGAAGTTTACTGATAAGTATACTTAGTTTCCATGATTAATGAGGTTAATAGTTGCCCAAGCGCAGGTTTTACGAGGGGCGCTTTATCGGTCGTCTGGCGGCAAATTAGAATAATAGCTGGTCTTGCTGGGCGGACGCTGAGCCCGCTATGATAGCCCAACCGTATCTAGGGTCCGTCACCTCCGGCTATAACTCATACAAGCTAATTTTGTTTGGCGGCGTAGATTAATAAGTAATACAAAAATAAATCCCAATTACGTACTTTAGATCGAATTCTCGAAAATATACTAAAACTCGAAAGCTTCCAAACTTGCTGAATTGATTAATTTTGATAAATTTTCGTTGACAATGTTTTATTGTTTCCCGTAAAAGTACCAACAAAAGTTTAAAAAATTTCGATTTTACTTAGCGAATTTTGTCTGCACTTCAGCAATTCGAACGCCTAGTTTTTATCATGCTGAAGAAATGAATAAGAAACTTAGAAAAACTAAGTTCACAAGGGTTACGTACAACGATATCCAATTTGAAAATTATCCCAAAACGTCAAATTTAAAAGCTATTTTGTGTGTTCTGCTGATTGAACTGACGTTCTTCCTTGTAACTTACATACCTACTTATATCCGTTCGCGAAGTTTCGGAATACTTTAGGATCGTTCTTATGTAGGTTTGGAAAAAAAATAAGAACCATTAGAAGCAATACCTAACAGTGCTCCTAATACACAAGAAAGTAAGATCTTATGTTATTAATTTGAAATAGGTAATTTTACATTATTATTAAGTACTAGCTGTGCCCGCAACTTCATTCGCGTGAGAACCGGAACATCGTTTGCAATCCTTCCCACTAAATTGATGGTAAGGCGGTCTTTTTAACCAACTTCAAAAAAGGAAGAGGCTATTGAGTCGCCTTAAGTCAAAGTCGAAGATTTTTATTCAAATAGACTTATAGAGAAGTGCTTTCGAATAGTTCAATGTTTTTTTCTTTACCAGCCATTCAGAACATCTTTTAACTAATAAGAAGAACGGCCGCAAGAAACTTATCAGCTTTAACAGCCAATATTCTTTACTATTTGAAGAGAATACTTAACATTTATGATACCATTTAGTAACATTCTTATTATCTTATCGCCTTTAGGTAATGGAGAAATTCATTCATAATCAATTCGTTAGTACCTACGTACTTACCTGTATTAATAGAATTTAAAGTAAAAGTACCTATTAAAATGCAAAGTAGCATCTTTTTGAAGTCGTTTTTTTTTGTTGTGTGAAAATGATTTGATAGCCGATGCCTGTGATTTAGTTTCATCAGTAATGTTTCAATGTGGCTTTGTAACACACCTTCGAAATTGACAGAGCAGCTCAAGATTGTTATTTTTTACCTTAGCGAAAGTTACTTTACCACTATAATCAGCATAATTTCCCTTACGTAGGTTTTATACAGCTGGTAAAATAGTATACACGTATAGAGAAATAGCTAAAACCCCATAAGATAGTCTACTGGTCGACTGCGAAGTTCTCCAACTGTATATAAGTAGGTAATACTTAATAACTGCGCCTGTCTTTACTGAAGAGCATCAAGAGCCATACCATCATAACAATCATGATTGGACAACATGAACCCATTTTTACAGAACAGAACAATAGTATTTTCATTACGAGTGCGGAAAGCCTTTGTAATGACGGTTCCGCACGTGTACTGAACAACTATTTTTAATACAGCTGCGAAAAAGTTAAGCAATTTAATAAAATAATAAAAGCACAATAAACTCGACTAACTAATAATTTATTTCTTATAAAAGTTATAATTCACATATACATTGAAATTGGTACAGTTTTTTTATACTAACTGGGGAAGTTTTAGGTTGCATATTTACTGTTTGAGACAAACTACACTCAGTAGCAAATAAATCGAGCCACCGCGGGTGCGATTGCGTAAGTAAGGTAATCGTATTAATTTGACAGTTCATATAGTATACAATCGGCTGCAATTTGTATGAAAAGACATTTAATATGATACAATATAAACTGTCAAATTAATACGATTGACTTTACGCAATCGCCTAGCGCGTTATCTTCATACAAACATACTCACTTCACGGTCTTAAAAATAAAAAAATATGTGTATTTCTGCAAAGATTTGGGTGTTGATGGCGAGGTCAAATGTTCAATTAACTAATTAGCATTTAAAACAACCGAAAACTTTTATTGATTTAAATAACTTTTTAATTTTGCATTGCTATTTTTATGTGATAAATATTAAACAAGAAAATATACTAGAAAAAAGCAAGTAGTTTAATATTTATTCATTGATTTCTAAAAATTACCGTAAAACAAATTATTAATTTCATTCCATATAAAGTTGTAGGAAACCGGATTGACTGAATTTGTTTTTCTTACTTTGCACAAAACTGAAAGTTTTCTTGAATTTTTGGGACTTTTATTCGCAAGTCGAGTATTCGACTCATACTTCGACGTACAAAATGTTTACATAAGCTGTTCATATGTTTTGAATAATGACACTGTAAAGTGAGCATGTTTGTATGAAAATAACACAGTGGCTCGATTTATTTGCTACAAAGTGTATTATTAATTTCGTATGATTGTTCATGTATATTTGTGAAAGGTGTTATACAATGGCGTTTGCTAGTTGATGGAATTAGATCTGATAAATTATCATTATCAACTAAGGTAGATGGACGAACGTTCTCTTCAGTATTGTCATGTGTAGGAGACGGACTGGACTTTAAATTAATGGATTGTGTGATTTTTTTCCCAGTTTCTAGTTTGTTGTTTAATTAATCAGCAATAAGTATAGCCTTCTGCAACTTTGTCTGACTTTTAACCACCTAGTCGCTTAAGGACGTCAAATTGGCTCCTGAATCTGCTAATAATGTAACAGAGGTCCTCCTGAAGCTGTGCCCAGTATAATACTCAGCATCCGGCAGACCAAGAAACGTAGCTATTTCTATTGGCATATTGCCAAATTTGTTTATCCCGATTGCTTGAGCTGTAGGTACACTTTCCTTTTTGATAATTTTGGAAAAAAAACAGTCGGCTTTTGCTTTTTGGGACCGCTGATTCATATATTTTTGCACTATTCTAAGAAAATCTCCTTCAACAACAAAGCTTCTCTGTATCTTATTTTTTGTATTCGGAATCTTTATTAGTAGCCCTTTTCCATGGGCTTCAATATCTTTTAAAGTAATATTCCCTCTCTGCGGCAAGCTCCAACAACGCCAAAAATCAGCGCAACCTACAAAAAAAGGGATTTGATTAATATTTTTTTAAATAATATATTGACTGTATTTTGCGATTTCGTAAACTGAATACTAGAGAAAAATATAAGTATTTATTAATAGACTACCTTTGTGGCTAAATAACGATCATCGGGAGCTTCGTTCAAAAACCTTTCCACTTCATTCGATGTTAATATTTTCGACTTTTTAGTTGTAACCGTCTGATTGTCGTTTTAAGAAAGCATTTAGTTTTGGGTATTCACTTATATCCACGTTGTTCCTTATTTTCAGCATAATTTTTATCATCGAAAACCTCGACCATAAAGTAGAAGGTTTTAATTTTGCTGAGAGTTCGGAGAAGTATGCCAACATAACATTTTCTGAAAAACTATCTGCTTTTTTCTCTTCTCTCCACGCATTAAATTCGTCGTATGTAGATATGAAGCGACTTTTTGACTTTTCTGGTAAAATGTTCTCCGAAGCATTTTGTGCAATTATACTGAGTTCCGGTGGTGTTAATTCAAATAAAATATCGTCGAAATTACTCATTTTGTGCAACAAACAACTAAACTCGCAAAGATCATTTTTGGAAAATGGCGCCAACCGTAAAATAATATAAGTCGAGATTGTTTTTGTTTTCTTCATCCATTATGGTAGGCAAAGGGAACTATGCCCATACAGCCAAGTCTTCAGTAGAATTTATTTTGGATATGAAATGAAAATGAAATTTAATGAGATGAAATGAAATGAATCCTAACCTAACTCATTGAATCAAATCATTAAATCTGATATTGAAACTTTTTAGAAATATTTGCATGAATCATAAAAACTTATACGTATACGTATACGTACACTATAAGTAGGCTATAAGTACGCTATAAGTACGCCACTTTTTGAGCAACTGTATTAAAAAACAACTTTACGGGCCAGTTTTACCACCTACTAAGAAGTTCTGGATAGTTTAATTGACAAATATTTTGACAGTTTCTTATTTGAAAATATGAAAAACTATATGCCACAGGAGCATGTTATTAACAGTTTAAAACTATTCAAAACTTGAGAAATCTGCAGAGTTAAGTATTCTCATCATAAGTTGACTAAGGCCCCTATTACAGAACATGACTCAAGCTATCCATATATAATTTATCAGTTGTTGGTGAAACCGGCCCTTAATGTAATACCTACATTTCGATTTGTTAATAACCATTTAAAGTGCTGAGGCTTGCTTACCCCTGAAGTTATAACCTATCTGTCTGTTTCGATACCTAGCAACCGTCGTTATTTTGGTAATATTAACAAAAATATCCTAGGCAACTATCTCGGATAGCCCTATCCATATAGATAGGTTATCAATTTCGGGCGTTAGTAAGAACAAAAAGGTCATGACGGCCATGTCAAAAAACCATTTACAAAAATTACGCCAGAGTTGGTGCCAGTGTGCTACTAATTGGTGTGAGTGTAAGAAAAAAATATTTATTATTTATTTATTATTATTAAGTTCATATAATTTTAAAGGCAGTGAAATCAAGATTTTGATAAAATAAAGCCTAATACGATAAGTTGGGACACGGACTTTAAACATATAAACAATTCTGTGGACTTAGACCTGTGGTTTTGGTGTGATGCTCATTCAAACAAACAGACAGACGGACAGACAAAATTTAAGAAAATGATAGAAATTGGTTCCGCTGCTTATTCTGAGTACCCCTATCTATTTTTTTTTTGCAAAACCAAGCAATGTACAGACACGCTGAACTTTGATTCTTATTATAAGTATAGATAAGAAGGATTCGAAAATATTCCGGAACCAACTGATAAAGATAGATAGGCCCTCTGTAATGGTGCTCCAGGACCTAAACGCGACACATTTTCCTGCAATTTCTACCCGGTCTCACGCTGACTTTATACGACAGACTCCATCGTCTATCGGATAGAGCAAGATGCATATAGTTACCGGCCACACATTTCAGCAAAAATATGGACCGGATGAATGGATCCTAAAGCACCATTACAGAAATTGAATGCATGGTAGCATAACATTGGTGGTTTGTTAAGCATGCGTAGTGACTGTTATTCTCACCATAGTGGTGATCATAGTTACGAGCGCGGAGGCGGCGGAGGGGGAGGGGGGGCGCGCGCGCGCAGCACAAGCCGTCCAGCACGGCGCGCGGCTCAGCAGGAAGCTGCAGCGGAGGCTCACCAGGCAGGCGCTGGCCGAGGCCAAGGCTATCAAGGAGCAGATACACGTGCTCGTCTATGTTGCTGAACTGGTAAGTCAGGATGACGTTGTTTCTAATAATTAAGATAACTTTAATTAAAAATTAAGTAAGTTCTTCTGATGAATCTGATGATGCTAAAATAGTATACTATGTTTCATCTTCCTAAATACTTCCCAGACCGAAAGTAATAAATATGTTTTTTTATCAATATTTCTTTTGTGAATCGAACCCAAAGACCTCTGCGTAGAAGGCAGGAGTTCCAAACAGCCCCCTAATTGTCTAATTTCAAATCTGTCACAATCCCTTTCAGAGGTATTGTGATTGTGATATTTTCGTCTGTCATATTGCTTAGACAGTTCAATTTCGTTTATTATATACCTTATAAACGCGTCCCGATCACAATCCCTTTCAAATGTCAAATAGTGACGGCCTGAATAACTTTCAAATTACGAATTAAAAGGGATTGCGATAGATTTTAAATTAGACAATTGGCCCCCAGGTCGTCAAATAAATGTATCTAATTAGATGACGATGAATAAGTTCATATGAAGGCACTAGGCACTCTATTGTTATGAAGAGAACGTGCCATATAACAGCGTTACGATGTTCCAGGTGGCAACAGACCCTGCCCTCGCCTGGAAGAAGGCCAAAGAGCTGTACTCTACGCTAAGCCAGCCGGAACCTGAGAACCAAGCGCGGCCCGCCACACTCGAGGAGCTGATGGTGCTGCTGGCGCGCGAGACGGCGCGCAAGCTCGTCCAACTCGTCAACTACACGCACACCGACCTGCCACGGTACAAATCCTTTTTAGGGTTCTGTTTCAAAAATGGGGAACCCTTATGGTGCGACTCAGTCTGTCTCTTACAGCTGGTATATCAAGAACTAATAATGCTATTAACTTGAAATTTGGAATAGTTTTAGATGACGTTTGCCCAACTATTTTGCAAATAAGAGTAAAATAAAAAAAAACAATATTTTTTTGCAGCAGGGACTGAAATGGGGTCTTATAAATTCAAAATGGGGCTACTAGGGCATGTACACGCATATCATAATGAAAGAGCGATGTTTGCACATTGTCAAAAAAAATTTTAGGCCGCATAGTTTTCGACTTTTGATGAAAATTGTTTAACAAAAATAGCGTCCTCCCCCCCTCCCCCCTCCTTATCTCCGAAGTTTACATAGAGAAAATCAGAAATGATTCTGTGATAGAGTTTATGTAAATTTTACAGGAAAAATAAAATAAAACGATGTCTCTAAATAGAATACTTTTTTAGAAATCTTGCAAAAGTGATTTTATACTTGTTTGGACAATATATGATGGTACGGAACCCTCAGTGCGCGAGCCCGACACGCTTTTGACTAGTTATTTTTTATGAACAACCACTCGTCGTCTCAGCCACATAACACCCACTGCTGGGTATAGACCCCCCCTCCCCAAAAGGGGGGGTTTCCATAATCGTCACGCTTGGCAGGCGGGTTGGCGATCGCAGTATGGCCAAGTTTGTAGGAGACGCTGCTGCCCGTCTCCTGAAGGCTGAGTCCCTTAGTGGCCTTTTACGACACCCACGGGGTGAGAGGGGGGTAGTGCTATTCTAAGCCGACACTACACAGAACAACCACTGGTCAGTACTTAATAGATACATACACGGATTGCGGGTGAGGATGGCAGAGTATCAACGGTGCAGCTTGAGAGTAAAAAAAATAGATGACGATAGCGTCCGCGGGCGTAATGTCCATTTTTCCATCCCATTAATAAATGTAACTATTTTCAGTTGAAAGTTTTTTTTTGTTTCACAGGAATGTGCGCCAAGGCATGAACTTGATCACACGGCATCTGTCAACAGTGGCAGATTCACTCCTCAAGGTAACTACATTATTTTTTCCTAAAGTTGTTCAAAGACTGGTGTGCCAATCTTTTATTTAACGCACAATAAGTATTGTAATAAAATTAATATTACATTACTTACCAAACTCTTTCAGACGCTGCCCGTGGAGACCGCCATCACCGAGGTGAAGGGCTGGCGCAGCAAGCTGGCGGCGCTGCTACAGCAGCTCAAGCAGACCTCGCACACCTACCTGGTCAGCTGAATATCATTGTTTGAAAAGCACGGGCGCGAGCAATAATTCTAACACTGTACAACCATTGTCACTGATTTTGGCTGGAAATAGGTCTAGGCGATCAAGACCGTTACAATTAATAAAGTTCAGCGGGCTGATTCACATACCGTCGCAAACGGAATCAGATTCAAATTCTGTGCTTTGTCTTTGTCTTTTCTGAAGTGATTGACAGTGACAATGCATACATTCCGCTGTCGTACGATACCGAATGTTTGTGAATAAAGCCGCTGACCAGTAGTTGAAGGTGGTGGGATGATATATTTTTTTTAAGTGCCCTTATTAAGTGGTGCATGTATAAGAAAGATTCAAACTTTTTTTTTTTCTCAGGAACACCTAGCCATATTTCTGGCGGGAAATGAAGAGCGCGAGAAGATCACGCCGCGCTCCTCCTACGAGCAGCGCGACGACCTCGCCATCAATGGCGTCAACTGATCTGTCTGCTATTCCACCTCCGTGCTATAAACCAAACGAATTTCATACTCCTCTGCAAATATAGTTATACCATAGACAATGCGGTTGAAAATCATAGCCAAAGCCGGAAATGCCACAAAAAAACCTTATACTACAATCGTTGCAAGGAACAGTACACAACAAATTGTCCAGTCCATTTGAATTTAAACCCTAGTTCCATCTTTTTACTCTAAAGTTTATTGTCGATTGGATAAAAATAGTAAAATACAAATACTTACATGTACAGTTTTGTGAGCTTGATCTGCTATTGACCGTAGAATGCTGAAAAATAATAATAAGGCGAGTAACTATATGTTTATTTTCGTTATTCCATGTATTGTGTATTATGTATTTAATTCCATGACCATGGTAATGAAAACGAAAATAAACATAATAGTTACTCGATTTAATTCGATATGATCATCTTCAGAGTCATGAATATCGTTTCGTTTACCAGACGAATTTGGTTTTAAGCACGATATCTTCGTAATAAAAAAAATAAAACATTATTTTCTTTCTTGGCTTGGAAAGAATAAACAATTATTTATTTTTAATCAGAGATTTAAGTATGTTTATTTATTGAAAAGATTAGGTTTTATATTCAGGCCTGTAGAAAATTATTGTCGAATCGAATATTGATTCAAACTATTATCGAGAATAAGGTTAAACATAGGTACATAGCATATATTACTCTATTTAGGCTAATAGGCTGTAAGTTAATTATTATACTATTATAACTTCGGAAGCCGAAAAAAACTTTCGTCTGTTACAAAACTAATATTTTTAACCGACTTCAAAAAAGGAGGAGGTTCTCAATTCGGTTGGTATAATTTTTTTATTTTACGAAAGTAAGCAGGTAACTAAAATGTTTATATTGAATTTCATTATTATGAACAAGAATGGGTTAATTATTTTATTCAGAAATAATAAATCGCATTTCTTAATAAATATTTTGTATTAAATTTGTTTTTTATTTCATAAAGCTAAGTGAGGATGACATTTTCATCGCCAGAGAGCGCTTTTCTCTCGGTCGCGATAACATAAACGCTTGTATAGGATTGGTGGCCCGCCATCTAGCGGAATAGTGAACCATTGGGTTTTCCAATAAGGACGGGTCTTGGACGAACGTCCAAGGGACGGGTCGATGTTGAAATGGAAACTAAGCTTTAGGTGAGATATTAAAGAATTTATTTTCTTTTTATTTTATTTGAAAGGCCCATTTATGCCATTTTGTGTGGAATATGACTTCGGTCTAATATCCGCCGCGGCACCTTACGGTTGCATAGTTATGATAGATAGAAAGATAGTCATATAGATCCGAGAGGTCTAATTTTCGATGACTTTGCCGCTTAGCTCTGGCTGCATGAGCGATGACCTAAGTTATGTTGACTTTGAGAGTATCAGTCGATTGTGGATTATTGGCATAGACCTACGATTTCTGCAAACCCCACAGAAGAGTCCGGCGGGATCAAATCTTGGTGGCAAGTTCACAACACAAGATTTTAAACTTTCGCTTTCCATTATAATTATATATTTGTGTAGTACAACTATGTAAGTACTTACAGCGAAACGTCAAGCTGTAAGTACCTACATAGTTGTACTACATAACAAATGTCGCGTTTTAGTCCCGTTGTTTTAATGTATAAGTTCACAACACTTTTGAAAAAAGTAACATTCCCCATATCGTTCATGCAGAATTTCCATGTGTATGAAACGCAGGGCCGGCCGCCGTCCTGCGAGAACCACAGATCGCCTTACGTTCATACTGTTTTAAATCACAGATCTATAACAATCGCCATTGACAGTGATGGCTGCTGATGACCTCAACAACGTCGTTTTTGAATGTTAAGGACGCCTTCGGCCCAAAATCCATATCAGTCTAAACAGTAACTTTTTTGGATGTACTATCATCAGGTGAATCTAGTGATATTTGACATCGTCCCACATACACCATGGTCATGGAATTATTAAGTACGTAGTACGATACCTATTAATATTCCATGACCATGGTACCTACTATGTTGATGGTACGGTATTCTGTTGACAAAAATATTCTTTCCTTGATATTTCATTTTGGTTTTAACCTCCCCTGAGTAATATTATTCTGTGGTTTTAACTTTGACCAAAGAGTAAGATCGGACACTTGACAGGTTCCCTTTTGGTTCCGTCCCAAAATATTTGTGAACATTTATTTAAATAAGTATCTTGTTTTAAATATAACTGTTTTATCTTGTTGGTACTTTTTCCTTTAACAGTAAGTATGTCGGTTATTACACATGAAGTTCCAGAAAAGAAATTACTACCCGCTATCTATGTAAGTTGTTGCAGTGAGCTTCAAAAATCCATGCCCTTGAGCACTTGCCTTGGAATTATTTTTCATTTTAATTTTGAATTAAAACATTAAGGCCCTTTTCACACCACACCGCCGAGACAAGCGATATCGCAGCGGTACGCGAAACTGCTCTCGCTGTAACTAACTTTAGCTTTTAGAAAGAGAGCAGCGAGAGCAGTTTCGCCAACCGCTGCGATATAGCGGTGGTGTGAAATGAAAAGGGCGTAAGTGCACCGTTCACGGTCAGTCCCTTTTTTAATCACAAATATATTTACTTAGGCATTTGCTTATTCAGGCTATTGAAGATGTGGATGCGATCAGTGTACGCCAAAGAAACAGAACATTGGACGATGAATGGCGCGTCACTACTACATTTTGGATGCTTTTGATAGCTTTGCTGCTGTGGTTTTTAACTTATCTGATAACTATTTTAATCACTAACTTCTGCGTTATGCGAAAGGTCAGCATAAGCACACTATTGGGCTGGTCTAATGCAACATCTTTGGTTCTAGATGAAGACAATACAAAAATGTTAACATACTAAATAAATAAAACAAGAACTGTAACTGCTTTACTGTTTGATTTTATACAGATCTGAAAACCGTCAACATTCTAAAAACATCCGTTCGTTATCGTTACCCATTGAATTTTCCCTTTACATAAGTCGGGTGGTGGTTATTGTATGTTATATAATAAAGTATATCTCAATGTAATTTTATTTAAATTGAATAAAGTTGATAACCTGGCCAAACTTAAGGTAATCGAGGTGTGGCTGTATAATTAATAGTTTACAACTTAACGAAGTAAAATGTCAATGCAATGACATTGACAATTGAATTAAGCTGTCAAAAGTTTCATCGTGTTTTTGTGTTGTGTTCTGCGTGTTTGGAAAGCTTATTTTCATTTCTTGCTAATTTCAAATTCAAACATCGTTGAAATAGTTTGTGTAGCTAATGTCGGCATAGCTTAAAACATAAAAAATGCCGTCAATCGACGTGATGGGCCCTCCAGGGCAGCCTGCAGAGGGCCCCGCGGAGGAGCCCCAAGCGCCGCCGCCACCAGTTATTGGCATTATCTATCCACCACCCGAAGTCAGGAGTATCCTTTATAAACTTAATCAACCCAAGATATTGTTGCCGTGAGTGTTACTATGCAATAATCGTTTCCTATGATCATAATATAATATAACCCTACATTATTCAATACTCTTGTAAATATTAGTCTTAGTATTCTAATAATGACTGCTTTTTACATATTGTTTAATCAATCATCAATAGTTATCTCATACTCTGAATGAACCAATTCATGAAAGTGAAACAAATAAAGATAACGCAATTACCATTAATTCGTTTCAGATCTTGATTATACAGTCATAGTTAAAGATAACCTACATATTTAAAGTCATGTAAAGAAATACCTTTTGATTAAGTACATTCCTCTTTTGGGGCATCCTTAACTGTTTGTGTACAATGTCATTAATCAATCAATGTCATGCCATTAATTTAGTTCAAAATATCAAATCACACATTGTTTAATAACATTTAAAAATTTCTTTAACCAACTGTGCTAGATATTGTTGACAAGACTGCAAGTTTTGTGGCCCGTAATGGTCCAGAATTTGAGGCTCGTATCCGGCAAAATGAACTTGGAAATCCAAAGTTTAACTTCTTGAACTCTGGAGATCCTTACCATGCCTACTATCAGCACAAAGTCAAGGAAATCAGGGAAGGAAAAGGTAAGTTTGATTGATCCATTTCTATTTTTAACCTCTCAGGCGCGGATCATGAGACAATAGGAATAAAATTAAAAATTAAAATATTCTCTTGTTCTCTATACACCAGTGTCCGGTTCGGGTTTTATGAATTAACCCGTTTAGCACTAAACGGTCCCCGGGGACCGCGCTCGAATTACGCGCTATGCGATTTTAGACTCTATTGTTATTGCTTAGAGTCCAATTTATTTATGCTAAGAAAGTATGCAAAATACGAAGGGCGTTTCGATGAGTTAATAGTGGTTTTAGTAGTGCAATCTATACTAATATTATAAAGAGTAAAGATTTGATTATTTGTTTGTTTGTAACAAATAAACTCAAAAACTACTGAACGGATTAAGATGAAATTAGGTACACAGATAGAAGATAGCCTAGTTATGAACATAGGATACTTTTTAACCTGATATTCCCACAGCACAGTGGCCGCTAGTTACATAATACAAGTACCACAATCAGTTACAGGATGTGGAGTCGTAAAACATGGGAATGGTGTAGTGTATAGCAAAATGTGCATATGCTCTTTTTTGTGCTTAAGGATTTTAATAACTATTTTTAATTATAACTTAATTTTGCATTTTACAATGCTATTTTTATGTGATAAATATTAAACAAGAAAATATACTAGAAAAAAGCATCTAGTCTCAGAGTAGGCAGTGTATGGTTCAAGTTTGGCTGTATAAGTGTGATGCTCTTTTCCTCCCAAACACAGCAATGTTTAGGCATGACCATCCCTTATCACTTTTCAGGCAGGGAGTAATAGCTACGGATAAATCTAGACTGGAACATTAAAAAAAGTGAAAAATTGTAAATAAGTGCCCGAAATATAATTCTTACCATCTTTTGTCAATAAGGTCCCGATCCGTCAGCGCCGGCGGTGGTGCCGGCGGGTCTGGCGCGCGGCATGCTGGCGCCGGCCACGGCGGCGCGCCAGCAGGAGCTGCTCAAGGCCGCCGCGCCCGCCGAGCCGCCGCCGCCGCGCGACCCGCCGCCCGACTTCGAGTTCATCGCCGACCCGCCCTCCATCTCCGCCCTAGAACTCGATATAGTCAAACTGACGGCCCAGTTCGTCGCCCGGAACGGAAGGCAGTTTCTCACCGACCTGATGAAGAAGGAGGAGAGAAACCACCAGTTCGACTTCCTGCGCCCCCAGCACTCCCTCTTCCAGTACTTCACGCGCCTCCTCGAGCAGTACACGAAAGTCCTGCTCCCCCCGAAAGAGCTGGTCTCCAAATTGGGGAACGAAATCCGCAGCGGCGTGCTCGAGCAGGCCCGCAGTCGCGCCGCGTGGCACTCGCACCAGGCGCGGCGCAAGGCGGCCGACGAGGCTCGCATCGAGAAGGAGCGGCTCGCGTACGCGTCGATCGACTGGCACGACTTCGTCGTCGTGGAGACGGTCGACTACCCGGCGGGCGAGCCGGGCGACTTCCCGCCGCCGACGACGCCGCTCGAGGTCGGCGCGCGCGTGCTCGCGCAGGAGCGCGGCGAGGACATCGCGCACGCCGCCGACGACGACGACACCGAGATGCAGCTCGAGTCGGAGACCGAGTCCGAGTCGGACGAGGACCTCGACGAGATGGAGGACCGGACGCAGCAGCAGCAGCGGCCGGACGACAACCGCGTGCAGGACATGGAGGAGGAGAGCTCGTCGGACGAGGAGGAGGCGGCGCCGATGCCGCCGCCGAGCGAGCAGGCGCCGCTGCCGCCGCGCGCGGACCGCGTCGTGGTGAAGAAGTACGACCCGAAGCGCACGCGCGCGGCGGCGGCGGGCGCGGGCGCGGGCGGCGAGGAGTGGCTGGTGTCGCCCATCACGGGCGAGCGCATCCCGGCGCACAAGGTGGCGGACCACGTGCGCATCGGGCTGCTGGACCCGCGCTGGCTGGAGCAGCGCGACCGCGCCGCCGCCGAGCGCTCCGACCGCGACGAGGCGCTCGCGCCCGGCGCCGCCATCGAGGCCTCGCTCAAACAGGTCATTATGTTGTATAGCTTGTGACTCATCATACACGATTTGGTGGATAGACAAATTTATAGATGGAAAAAGTAGAATATATAGTTTTCTCCTTGTGGCTCTCCACTACTGAAGGTTCACCGTCAGCTCAGCGAATTTAATCCTGTCTTGCACCGAGCTGAAAAGCTGTTCAACGTTGGCAATCTTCGTCCCCTCCCGGATGTTTCGTAGCCAAGACTTCTTCCTTGTGTCGCGTAATAGATATAAAGTAGTTTTATAAAATAAATTAAGCTACAAAAACTTTTTTAAATCAAATGATTTCTATCACATTGCTATCAATTTAAATTGTTTTAGTCCAGCAATTTAATATTTAGCGATTAATTTACTTTCTTATAATTCCCCTTTCTCCACCAGCTCGCCGAGCGTCGTACGGACATCTTCGGTGTGGGCGACGAAGAGACGGCCATCGGTAAGAAGATCGGCGAAGAAGAGAAGCGTCGCGACGACCGCGTCACGTGGGACGGCCACACGTCGTCCGTGGAGGCGGCCACGAGGGCGGCTCGCGCGCACATCACTCTCGAGGACCAGATACAACAGATACACAAGGTATGTGGCCGAATACGTTGTACAAGTAACTGCTTTCATTCCTAAAGTATGAAGACTCTGTGTGTATGATCTCGCGATCACACAACTTAAGATGATAGAAAATGATACGAAAATCTTGATATGAAAAAATGATTGATTTATTTAATTGCTACAATGAGTAAGTCTGCACTGAATGCTATGCAAACGTGTACTAATAAATTAGGTAATTGCCGCGCTCAGGTAAAGCGCTGACACTACAATATTGTATAGTGCTTGCACTGTACACTGTATGAAATAAAACAGGGAGAAAAAAACAGCCCTTGACGCTCTAACCACTGAGCTACCGAGACTTGCGGACACCGTCGAAATTTCTCCAATACTTTTATATTTTTAAAACGCTGTAGGCCAACAGCGTTGTCACATCAATGCTAGTAATATCCTTGCATTTCAATAGCTTTCCAATATTTTTCTATTTAAAACTATCAATTTCGTCACGTCCAGAAGGTTGATTGCATATACGTTTGTTTCCAGGTGAAAGGCCTCCTCCCGGACGAGGAGAAGGAGAAGATCGGACCCAAACCAGTGTCAGGCGGGTCTAGGGCTCCGCCCCCGCGACCGGCGGCGCCTCGCCCGCCAGCGCCGCCAGCCGCTGTGCTGCTTCAGCCACTGCCACCGCTGATGGTAAGTGTTAGGCTGGTTTTAAGGTTAGGGTTTTTCAACGTCTCTGTGGTCTAGTGGTAACAACCATCGGTATCAGACTCAGGGGTCCCGCGGGGCTTTTACCTGAAAACTAGCAATTATCGCGTAGATATCTCGCGATCGCCGCGGAACATCAAAATAAAAATAGTATTACGTATGTGATTGCTGGCTAATCGCTTGCCGATGGTTATCGGCGTCTCACTCTCTCGCACTCCTATCTAGGTGCGAGAGTGAGACGCCGCGTGTTGCTACAGTCTCCTCCTCTACAGTGCAACTCGTCGTGGCGCTACAGTCGCATAAACATTGAGCTCCGTACTTAAATTCGATTAAAAATATAAAAGTGTGAAATTTCAATCAAAAAAGTGTTTAAATCTGCACTGAACCAAATGAGCATTACGTGAAATTGTTATCTATTAAAAAGTGTGCAAATATTGACAGATACTAATAAATTAAAGTTTAAGTGTCAAACAGTGAAAAATTAAGTGATTAAAACATTATCTTTACAACAGAAACAAAAAAAGAACATAATATTTTCAAGTGAAGTTACATAATAGTGCATTCAATAAAAATTTAAAGTGAATTAGTGAAAATATGCACAAAAATTCCAATCTGATGATTCACTCTAACGACTTTTCGTAAATTTAAATTATCCGAAGAAGAAACTGTTGACAAATTTCGTGAATCCTCCGTATCGCCTGTTTGACCGCGGTGGGAGTGGTACTGACATACAAAGAATAGTACTAAGATAATAATTGATGTTCGATCCTGAGCACAAGTTCAGCTCTTTTTGCTTTTAAAACTTTGTGCAAATTTATTTAACTAGAAATAGTACTGATAAACGACATCTAGCAAACGTGCCAAACCATCTATGTAAATAGGAAAATAAAAATAAAAAAAAAATGTCCACGAAGACTGATTTAATAAATGACCGAGAGGTGGCAGTAACGTGCAACAAATGCAAAAAACAAATTCATATCAAAGATTCCTTACTATGTGCCGATTGTTGTAAAAGATATGAATTTGACTGTATTGGATTATCAGAAAAACT
This sequence comes from Chrysoteuchia culmella, assembly GCA_910589605.1. Lineage (NCBI taxonomy): Eukaryota > Metazoa > Arthropoda > Insecta > Lepidoptera > Crambidae > Chrysoteuchia > Chrysoteuchia culmella. The sequence continues at coordinate 19,757,757 of OU342654.1, read as the reverse complement.
TTATCGTTTAATGAAACCAGAATCAAAACGAAAATGGAAATGTAATATTTGTATAGAAAAACAAAAAACATCATCGACTTCAACTAAAACGCCATCACATATAACTATACGGAAAAAAATACCAACGGGGAAGTCCAAAGATAGAGATGATATTCCAACATCCACGCCTACTACATCAAAATCAAACACACAACCTACTCACTTCCTCGACAATAGAACCAACAAACAAAGTAAAAACTTTCAACAGGACCTTGACAACTACATAGTAAATAGTTCCATCGGAAATTCTCCCCAAAATCTATCTGAAACTAGTTTTGAAGATACATACTCATCCCTCGTATCATCACAAATGGGCCAAATAAATCGGAGTTTTCAAGAGATACGACTAAACACCAGCTATAAAATAGAACTTATGCAAAAATTAGAAACAACTGAAAATAACCTCCGGATCGCTGAAAAGGAAATAGAGAATTTATTGCATGAAAATCAAAATCTGACTAAAAAAAGTATGGAATATGAACGTAAGATTAAATATCTAACAGATATCTGCAATTCGACACCAAAGACAACTCCAAATAATAAAAAAAAACAAAATCTATTATGCAGAACACTTAACATGCACACTCCCCTTTCATCACCTATAACAGTGACGGAACAATCCAATCTAGTACAAAACAATACCGATTCAGCGCCATCTATTAAAAATGTCACTAACTACTGCGACAGATCTATCAACACAGACCCAGACAATTTGTTAATAACTCCACAGTCTCCAGAGGGCGTATGCAGTGATAAATGTAGTGAACCAACGACCAAAAAACGTATTTATATATTGGGAGACGAAAATATGAAAGGAATCTCAATTAAAATGACAGAATCAAGGAGAGGAAAATGGAATGATGTGTATGAAACCACAGCTTTTATAATGAACGACGCATCCAGTTCTCAATTGTTATCCTATATTGATGTTATTGAAAGACAATCTAATAAAAATGATATTGTAATATTAGGATTTGGCAATCATGATGATGACATACACAAATTACACTCAAATCTCTGTATAGCCATAAACAAGCTAAAGTCTGTATTTGTCCTACTTGTACCTATATCTCAAAATTGTTACCTAAATGAAAAGACATTGAATTATAACTAAAAAATTTGGACTAACCACTTTGACAACTGCATACTAATTGACACAAAAACATCATTATCTTTATGTAATATAAACCAAAAACAGTTTTTATGCAATAAAATTAATACATGCATCGATTATATGGAATATAAAAGTAAATTTTTGAATTTTAAGAATATAAAAATCTCATAAATCATAATAATTCACAAAAAATTAAGCAAAATCTTGTTACCAATACTAAAAATATTCTTACAAATAAAAAGGGAACCATACCTTACTATTTCAAAAGGCTTACTCAGTCCAAAACTGTGTCTAATAGTGAGACTCAGTCACTAAGTTCCTCTATTGCTAATACCTGTGACACAAAAAAAGTTTTTTTTCGAACCTAAGTCAGAAAATTGTTTCTTTATTTTCCATCAAAATATTCAGGGGTTCTGCTCAAAACGAGAATTATTAGAAATAACATTATCAGATATGACAGTAAAATATGATATTCTATGTTTTACAGAAACTTTTGTAAAACAGGGAGATGAGAATAATATTTTCCTTAATAATTTTCAACTAGCATTTCATTATTCGAGGCCTAATAAAAGGGGGGGGACTTGTATTTTGGTAAAAAAAGGCATTGAACACAAAAAGGTGACTAAGTTTAACAATCTTTTAATGAATAATCATTTTGAATTTTGTATAACACATTTGCCCACAAATAACATCGTTGTTGTTTGTATTTACCGTATACCATCAAAAACCAAAAAGGAACTTGAGTATTTTTTTATAAGGTTTGACTCCTTAATTCATAAACTTATTACTAAATACTCAAATAAAAAACTTATAATAGCCGGCGATTTAAACATAAATATTTTAAAAGTCAATCCACAATCATCCCAATTAAATGACATTATGAAGAAATATAATTTGACATTACATATCACTACTCCAACCAGAAATAATGCATGTATAGACAATATAATCAGCAATATAAACACGGCGATAGGATATACACTACCGCTTTTGTTATCCGATCATGATACTGCTCAAATACTGAGTTTTAATGTAGATAAAAAGAGCGAGATCCCTAAAACGGTCTTTGTTCTTAAGAGATGTTATTCCCAGGAAAATATTGATCGCTTTAAACAGTATTTACAATGTCTGTCATTTTCTGAAGTATACAGACATTCAGATTTAAATGCTGCTTTCAATGAATTTTATGATTTGTTTTGTTTATTGTATACACTTTGTTTTCCCTTTGAAAAACTAAAAGTTAACATATCTTCTAAACCACGATGGATTACAAAGGGATTAAAACAAAGCTGCAAGAACAAAAAGCTATTGCGTTTTAGGTATTATAAACACAAAACTGATGTCGCTAAAAATAGGTACCTTATCTATAACAAGCTTTTAAAAAAATGTACAAATGTTGCCAAAAAGATTACTAATGACAAATTGGTTACAAATAGCAAAAATATATGTAAGACTACTTGGAACATAATAAATAGTGAGACAAATGGGACTCGTGCTACAGAATATATACATAAAATAATAGATACTGATAGGGTAATTACAAAACCCAAAGAAATTGCATCTTCATTTAACAATCAGTTTATTAACAACACAAATATTATAAACCATAAATTAGAAAATACATTAAGAAATAACATACCAAACTCAATATTTTTAACACCTATAAATGAAAACTATGTCAAAAAAACTATAATGTCACTAAATAATACCAAGTCAGAGGGATATGACAATATCAATACGCAGGTAATTAAGCAGAGCAAGGATGAAATTAGCCAAGTATTAGCATTTCTGATCAATTTTTCGTTGGAAACGGGCACATTTCCTGAAAAGCTAAAAATATCAATTGTTACACCTTTGCATAAAAAGGGAGATAAAGCTGAAATTAAAAATTATCGGCCAATAACTAAATCATCTATCTTCTCAAAGATATTTGAAAAAGTTATGTATGATCAACTTATATCTTTTTTTAATAAACATGGCATTATAAAACAAAACCAGTATGGTTTCCAAAAAAATAAGTCAACTGCACAAGCGGCATTTGAATTAATAAATGAAATTTTGCAAAATGTTAATAAAGAATACTATACCACTGTAATTTTCCTTGACATGACCAGCGCTTTTGATCTTGTATCGCATAAGCAACTACTTGTCAAATTAGAAAAAAATGGCGTCAGAGGTCCCGCACTCAACTGGATAAATTCATACTTGCTAGATAGACTACAAAGTGTAGAAGTTGCTTATATCAATAGCTCCAACACTAAACAAATGCAACAGTCGGAAAGACAAAAAAATACATTTGGTGTACCACAAGGCAGTGTTCTAGGCCCATTGCTATTCTTGGTGTACATAAACGACCTTCCTGATACTATAAATCATAAGACAGTCTTATTTGCGGATGATGTGTCAGTTTTAGTTACATCAAAGAAACAACAAACATCTGTACAACATGAGAATGACATTAAAATTACTCTTAAAGTGATTATAGATTGGCTAGAGAAGAATAATTTAAAAATTAACCTTACAAAAACTAATATATTAAATTTTAATAATTTTAAAAACAAAAACATTGTTGTTGAGTACAACGGAGAAAACCTAAGGAAACCCGATGTAGTGACTTTTCTAGGCCTGGAAATTAACTCCAAACTTGATTGGAAAGAACACACAAATAAAGTATGTGATAAAATAAATAGATTTGTATTCGCCCTATACAAACTAGTAAGGATTGCAAATGGAGGTACCGCTTTAACTGCATATTATGCATACGTTGAGTCGGTACTCAGATATGGCTTATTAATATGGGGAAACGCCACTGAAATTCAAAAGGTTTTTATATCCCAAAAGAGATGCGTGAGAGCCCTATGCGGTATAGCGTCTGATATATCGTGTAAGCCTTACTTTAGAAACCTCAAAATTATGACCCTAGCAGGTCTTTACATCCTAGAAATTGGAAAGTTTGTTAGAAATAATGGTCGTTTGTTCTTGGTGGCGAAACAAACGACTAGCAGAAGTCTTAGACATCCTAATAAACTAGTACTAGACACTTTTCCAAAAACTCAACGTTTCTTAAATAATAGTTATGCGATGTGTATAAAAATATATAACAAAATACCGGATGATATTAAACATCTACCAGTAACTTTATTTCATAAATCTCTACGGAATTGGTTACTAGATAAAGCATTCTATTCCATTGAAGAATTCCTCAAATATAAATGACATTTTTAATAAAACGATGCATTTATTAATTTTCATTGAGCTCAAAATATGACATTCTTATCTAATATTTAATTTATGATATTGACATAATAATAATTGTACCTAATACCTAACTTTGAATTATCCATATTATTGTTATTATTAATTTGCATGCTATTGTATATGGCTAAATAGGCTTTAAGATCTTATTTTTTATTTTTATAACATCGACATATAATGTACCTACCCTATTTAATGGCAAATAAAGTATTTGTATTTGTATTTGTATGACGCTAGCGCCAAAAACCATTTGGTAGCAATAACAGGAACTAAATGAATGCACATTGTAGTTCATCGTTTGTTCGGTAGAGGCCGCAGTGTTGATACGTGACGTAAAGCAATTATCGCGCAATTTCTGCTTTGCCGGGTTCGATTCCCAGCGGGGGTACATATCGTATTCGGTTTGGTTGGTGCTAGGAGTTGTTGTAAGTCCGCCTGGCTAGCTACTACCATCTTCGTTAAGTCTGACGCTATAACAACAATGTTTGCAGCATTATGTTCCGGCAGTTAGAAATAAGGTAGCCAGTTCCGCAGTGATTGAGGATTCCGGGAGGATGCACTTCCATCATCAGCCTTATCAATACTTAGCATCAGGTATGATGAAGGCTAAGTCTCCCCGTTGTTCATACAAAAATATGGTTGTAGTATCGCACGTTGTCGGCGCTAACAGCTGAAATGTATGAACTTCTAGGAAGCGTTTTTGAATAACACGAGTCTATCAACGCTGTCTATCATACGCACGCCTCTGACTACATAGAACATTCTGTGAGAATTAACGTATGCAATCACTGTGTATTGGGGGCGTACCATGACCTGTGATACGATACATTTTAGGTTATTACAAAATCATTTATATAATAAGACACTATGGACCCTTCGCCACTGATGGAGAGTGCGCTCTAAAATTTAAGATGTGGTTAAACAATTTAACTTTTGTCTACCAGGTGATACCTCCAATGGCGCCCCGCCCACCGCTCATCCCCACTCCCGTAGGAGTGGGCGTGCCCCCCTCCTTCGGCTACGCCCCCGCGCCGGCCGCCGCCCCCGCGCCCCCCGACGATGACGACGCCCCCGCCGCTAAGCGGACCAGGACTGAAGACGCTTTGGAACCGGAATCCGCTTGGTTGGCTAGACATCCAGGGGTGGTGCCTCTGACGGTAAGTTACTTTCATATAACGATATAATCAGTGTACCTTTCAGTGTAGATTTCCAGCCTAAGTCAGTCTGCTTGAGACCATTGCCATGAAAACACGCGTCACTCAAAAACGAAAATGGTTAATTGTGCAGTGCTTTCTTGCAAGAAGCGTCAATAACATTCCCACATCACTAAGTCTCGCTCGTGACGTCATCGTACGTACGTAAAATTCGACACGCTAGGTTCTGAAACGGTTTGAAGCGCTCTTTTCGTCTATCTCGATCTAGGTCTGGTTCCTTTAATCCGCAAAAAGGAAAAGTTTCATAATAATTTTAAAGAGGTGTCTTGAATATTCGGCAACTATTCGGTATCCGGACGGCAACGCCAACGCGCGACGTTCGCTAATATGACGTCTGTGGTACTGTGGTGCACCGGTTTTCAAAGTGTTGCCTACTATGAGGTCTTGGGTTAGAATCTTAGTATGGGCAAATGTTTGATTGATGAATACAGTGCGAGACAAAAAAATTGAAAATAATTGGTGGCGCCAGGCTTGTCTCACTTCCATACAAGCGGCGCAAAATCCCCGAGATATTTACCTACTATTCTGGAAAACAACCTAATTTCAACCTTTTGCTTTGCGTATAGCGTTCATAGTACAATAACTGTCTGCCGTCTCGCTTCAATCTGCTAGGGCTGTCTATTGAGACTAGTCCGGTGACCGGACGCTTGCGTTTATCATACCTAAACTCGGGAGTGAAATTACTGTACCGTAAGGTACTAATATGTATTCTGTGGTGGCGCCACTTGTCAATAACTAGCAACCATCATGCAAATATATCATTATTTCCACTTCCTAATACGAAGATAACTTTTTATTATGAAAACGCCAAAAGTTTGGCAACGGAACTACCATCTTGAGAGTCGTCATGTTGCCTTACACTAAGGTTATTAGTTCCTCAAAAATCCGTTTTCTACTCTTTTGTGTCGTATTGTATCGTTATTAATGCTATAGCTCTTAAAAAGCTATATGTTTATTATGTTTAGTTTATTAATTTACGTATGCGTTTGAAATTGATTTTCACAGACGTTTAAGGACCTCTATGACCGAAATACTCGTTCTATCCTGTAGGCCTAAGATGAGCACCGCGACGCTTATGCCGCGTAAGCGTACTGTCTATCCCGTTCACACCGCACTGATATAAGCGCGCCAGACATAAATTCGCGCGAGATAAATTTCGACAAATAGTCGCGGCACTAATCTTAGCCCTGCTGATGACGTGTCTAGCAATAGATAGCGGTCTTCTTAATAACAATCAAGAAACGTGTCGGCTTTAACAGAAACAACAACATTTACAAACTACCATGTCAAGTATGTGTGTATGAGTCGGTCCCCCAGAACCCTACGGCTGGGAGAGAGCAAGTTTGGTTTAGCTGGTAGTAACTCCTCTCGGCCTTCCATGGTGCCTTTTGAGCCTAATGCCTAAGGCCTAATGGGGAGCCAAAAGGTGTCGGAGCCCGTATTCATTATGACCAAGTGGTCATAAAAATAACTCGCTCCGATGAAAAAAATGTAAACGCATCTATTACGCAAGGCAGTGTTATAGGGTGTTTATTATTTCTTATCTACATCAATGACCTGCCGAAGACCATCACAGAACGTTGCGTACTAGTTGCCGACGATATCTCCATACTCATTTCATGTCCAAACAATAGCGATCTAACTGAAAAGTTTAATTCTGTGATAAGCAAAACAAAAGACTGACAACAGACAACTTCCATTATTGGATGTAGAGATAGATAATAATATAAATTGGAAGCACAATATTCAAAAGTTAAAAATCTAAATGTATCTATGCATTTCTAGTAATAAAAAGACTAGCAACATACAAACAACCCAAGTAACATATTATGCGTATACATACGCGTGGTTCAGCTATGGCATCATAATGTGGGGCAACAGCACCGATGTTCACAGCCTGTTCATACTGCAGAAATAATTAATAAGAATTTTAGTAAATATCAAAAGTACAGAATCATGCAAACCATATTTTATAGAACAACTTACCGTGCATCTTGAAATCTACATATCTCTAATCTATCTAATCTCTACATACTCGAAATCTACAAATTTGTAAGAGAGCATCCTGAAGTATTTAAAAATCATATAGATTATAACCCCAACTACACTTTATGTGATAAAAACAAATTAGTTTTACCTACATCTTGAATAAAATTACACTCAACAAGCACTTACGCCATGGACACAAAAATATATAATAAACTACCAGAACAACTAAGAAGTATTAATACAGATACACAATTCAACAATAAACTTAAACAAGTACTATAAGAAAGCGTACTAATACGGTGAATGAATATTTAAGTGACAATCTTTATAAAAGAAAACTATTGTAATACTTAGTTAAACAAGTAAAAAGGTCTTTATTATTATAAAAAAAAACTATTAGTTAAAGCTATTACAAACAAAATTTATCTAGAAATATTATACCTACATGCAAGTGTTGTTATTATTAATAAGTAAGTACCTTTAAAGAGAGTGCAATAGATATTTTTGTTATAGGTAAAATAGCATGACATGTTATTATGATATATTAATAGAATAAGTGAATTGATATATAAATAAGTGAATTGTATGATATTATATTAGTCTTCATACCAAAATTGTTATGCCTCTCAGGGCCCATAAGATCCTAACAATGTAAAAATAAATGTAATGCTAAAGTGTTGGTGTTTTTATACTTATGGTAAATTTTTTAAATAGAAAAATATTGGAAATAATTAACTCGGCCACAAGTGATTTCTCAGACGGGAATCGAACCCGCGACCTTTGGAAATCCGGTCCAATGCTCTAACCGCTGAGCTACCGAGACTTGCGAATCACCGTCGAAATTCTCCAATACTTTTATATTTTTAATACGCTGTAGGCCAGCGTCGTTACATCAATGCTAGGAATATCCTTGCATTCGAAAGAAACATCTTTTCAGGTGTTTAACGATCGATTAAGATGCAACTGCCAATAATTTATGATTTTGTAATTTTTGCATTTTTCAACTATCCAAGATAATGATCACACTGACTGAGTGTCGTGTGTGAGATTCTCACCAAACCATGCTAACCCCATTATTGTATCTCTGTACTTGTGATTGTGTGATTTCTATTATTGTTTCTAAATAAAATTTATTCTACGTTAGCACGCGTGTTTTCTCTACAAGGATTCCCCAACAAGAGTTATTGTTATTATATAGCATTGGAAAATGCAAAAATTACAAAATCATAAAATGTTGGTGTTTTGTCCAGGTGTCGCTGCCGCTGGTGCCGGAGCGGGCGGAGTGGCGGCTGGACGGGCGCGCGGTGGCGCTGAGCGTGGCGCTGGCGGCGCCCGTGGCCGACCTCAAGACCATGCTCGCGCGCGCTACTAAAATGCCCACTGCCAAGCAGAAGCTGCACTATGAGGTGATTATCCCTTTTTTTTCTTTTTAACCGACTTCAAAAAAGGAGGAGGTTCTCAATTCGACTGTTTTTTTTTTTTTTTATGTATGTTCTACCATAACTTCGCCAGTTGTTAACAGATTTTGATAATTCTTTTTTTATCTGAAAGAAAATGGTTTATGTGTGGTCCCATATAATTTTAACGAAGATCTGGCTAGTAGTTTTTTTATAATGTTGAAAAATATCAATCAACCTTTTGGCAAGTTGTCGTTTACCTAGATGACATTGTTGTGTATGGGCTGATTTTTAGTGTAAGTAATGGCACATGATGTAACTAAAAAATCTGAAATAAAAAAGCCAGGGCATTCTATATTGCACTTCTATTAACTATATATTTTTTGGCCTTAGCTAGCTAGCACCGACTCCAAAACTTTTATTTTTTACTTTTTGAAGTCGGTTTGATTTTTTTTTATAAAATGTTTTTATTTTATGAATGACTGTGAGACTCTTCCATCATCAGCCTGTGGACGTCCACTGCTGGAAATAGGCCTCTCCTAGCTAACGCCTATTGTGGCGTTCATAGGAGGCTATTAGCCTACTGCTACCACGCTGGCCAGACGGGTTGGTAGAGGGTTTGTTTCAAGTTTTCCTTCTCTCGCACAGGTGTTCAATGCGACGAGCCTCTTACGACATCCCAGGGATGTAAGGGAGTGGTGACACTTGTATTCTTAGGCCGTCACCATACGGCACTCTTAGCCTTCATAATACCTGCCCCTGATTATGTTACTTGTTTCTATCAACGTTTGATTGAAAATGCAGTCACATTGCTGCTTTAGTAAAAATCAATGTGTCAGCTATCTTTCTAAAGCACCAGGAGCTCTATTTTTGATTCACTCGTCTCGAGGATTCTACTGATTTTCGTGCGACGTTTGACTTTCCGTATTCCGTAAAAGCGACCTTGCAAGTATATACATAGCTTCGCTTTTCGCCTGTGGTACCGCCTCCCAACACGAGCGCGCGAGGGCAAAGCGAAAAGCGTGCTATGTCCACGCTTGCAAGGTCGCTAATCGCATGATCAACCCCTCGTTCGCCTCGTCACTCGCGCGACGAGTGATTCAAAAATAGAGGTCCAGTGTAACTGCACTTTCAATCAATTTCAAATCTGTTAACAACAGAGTTAGATAATCAACTAGCTGATGTTAAGTATTGATAAGGCTGAAGATGGAAGCGAGCCTCTCCCGGAATCCTCAATGAATGAGGAACTGGCTATCTTATCTCGAACTGCTGGAACATAACTGCTGAAAACATTGTTGTTATGGCGTCAGGCTTAGATAAGATGGTGGTAGCTAGCCAGGCGAGCTTACAACAAGTCTTACCACCAACCAAACCGAATACAATATGTACCCCCGCTGGGAATCGAACCCAGGACCCCTGGGCCTGATACCGGTGGTTGTACCATTAATATTTATCACATAAAAATAGCATTGTAAAATGCAAAATTAAAAAGTTATGTCAGTTTGTTAGTTTGTTTATTTGTGTGTGTGTTCCTCTTTCACGCAAAAACTACTGAACGGATTTGGATGAAATTTGGTATGTAGGGACTTCAAGTAGTGGACCAACACATAGGCTACTTTGTATCCCGATATTCCCACGGCAAAGGGAACCACGCGAGTGAAACCGCGGGCGGCCGCTACAATATAAACTCCAGATTATGTTTCAGCCATTATCATCATCAAGATAAAAATGAACACAATTATTTTAGGGTTCAGCACAGCTTGTTCTTCTACTTCACTCCGCTCTGTCACTTGTCATCTTTCCATTCACTCTCTTATCTGTTGAAGTTGACTGAAAAGCTTGACATCACCAACATTTTATCGAACCTTCTAAAGCTTTTCATAACAAAAATATTTTTTGTTTATTACTTATTCATTCATCGCATTTAAATTCCCTTCTATGCAGCAGAGTTCCACCCATGAACAAATTATAACAATTTTATTTATAAACCAATGTCTTCTTTTAGGGTCTGTTCTTCAAAGACACCAACACCCTGGCGTACTACAACGTACCGCCCGGCGCCGTCATCCAGCTGCAAGTCAAGGAGCGCGGTGGACGAAAGAAGTAATACTAAACCAGCTCTACTACAATACAAGAACGTGGTTAGAAAGACCATCTGGGCAATTCTCGCGCTGAGATTTGTCGAATTCTCACGCTGAGATCATTATCACAGCGCCGGCCCCGGTCATACTTCAAGTTCCGAAAAAAGTGTCTCCTCAAAGAAAGCCTTGTTGCCATGACAACGTCAAGAATTCAAAATTGCACAAAGGAAAATGTTTTGAGCGAAATGCAGTGGGAGTTCCCCACTGCATTTCGCTCAAAAGGATGGCGACGCGTGGCATACCACTTCTAATCTTTTGTGTTCGGTGAGCTCAACCATTTGTCTAGCAGCCGTTACTTTGACATTGGATATATTAGATATAGATAACAGTTTCAAAGACAGGACAATAAGTTACATACATAAGTGTACTGTTTAAAAACTTTATTTTGCTGAAAAAGATTTATAACGTCGTTTCTTTAGTACTGTAACCAATCTAATTCATATTTCACAGAATATCAACTACGTGTGACATGTAATACCAAAAGTATGAAATATAAATAAATTGTCTTACTTATTTGGTATTTGTGTTTTATCCAATGCATCATCGTCCTCATCATTTTCTTCATTCTTATCCTTATAACACTTGTATCTCATTCTTTCAACAAAACTATATAGTCAGACCATCCGTTTTGGAATCTAAATAAAACTATGTCCATTACAGGTCGGTTACCGAAAGCTGGCGCGTTATCAGTACTCACACTAATGCAATTTCAAAAAACGGATAAACAAATACAAAAGCAACTGTCTCCTTCATACTCGTAATTTTGACCGCGCGCGGGAGAAACAGACAGACTGTTCTTGATGTCCATGCAGTGCAACGTCACACCGCGCGCTTATTCAGACACCACGTGTAAATGTGTTGAACGTGCCAGCTTTATTTAACCGACCTATATCTTGCTCATCAAGTCATCTCAATTACTAATAGAAGCGATAATAAAAACAGTGGATTAAATAAGAAAAACCTTTATTTAAAAAGTGTAAATATATAACAAAATGCATATAGCAAATATTTAAATATTAAAACATTAAACTCTAGGAATGTACGCGAAATATATTGCACATGATTAAGTTACTGAAGCACCACTGTATTTGAAGTACAAATCACAAAAAATAGTGTAAATAAACTTTTTATTCTTAATAACTAAGACAAATCATTAATAATCTCAGGTTCTAATAAAACACAACAAGTCAACAAAATAAGGCACGTAAAGCTTAAAATGGAATGTTAGGATTATATCTACCTTTCACTGCACTGATCAATTGATTATATAATAACGATTACATATTTATCTGTCACTATTTCTATGAATAAGAAAGGCTAAGAGAGTTCACCAACCTATAATTATATAAGTAGAGTTTAACATAGTTGTCTATTTGAACTTCAAACAAACCAGAAGTACGGCTTAAGTTTTGGCGCGCACAGTTCATTGAAATAAAACAACTTTAACGGATAACTAACGCACAGTCATCCCGTGACCACTGCAGCTGAAAAGGTGCCGAAACGTCGGGAGAACCAAAAATCTTAAAAAACACGAAAAAAAACAACGGGTTGCACTCCGGGATTACCAGCAGAAGTGAAAACCGTTTAAACGAAACAGCAGGAGCAGGCATACATTTTCGCCGCGCGGTAGTAAGAGAGGGGGATATTACTTCCTCTCCTACGCCACGCCGGCGGCGGTCTACTCTCCCTCCGTCTTACGAATTTTCGATCAGGGTCACGGTGTCCTGACGCGACTTTAACATTTTTTACCCATTACAAAAATGTTAAACTGATGTGCACAACGCCGCTAAAGAAGTTTTCACTACAAAAATATTAAATCTAAACTCGTGTTAATAAACTGTGCGCTAGTTATCTGTAAAAGTAGTTTTATTTCAATTCAAACAAACCACTGAAATGCAATAACATTTAAATGAAGTTTAGTGTTAAACGGTCGGTTAAGTAGTTGGTGAACTCGGGCCTAAGTAGTAGGGTTTGTGCTATGCATTCTGAATGTATCAGAAAGTTAAAAACAAAATTTTATTATTTATCCGAAATATGGCAATATCCAATTATCATGCATTTGCAGATCAGTGATCTAATATCGTCAAAATGTATTATTAATCTCGTGAAATATTCCTAAGGCACACGCGTGAATAGCACTAAATTAAAGTTCACACGTTTAACTTGGTTATACGCCGGTTTTATCATTGTTTGTCTAAAAATTAACAACTTTATATGTCCGCCAGGTGGCGCCTGATACTAAATTGGTAACATTTTTAATATCAAATAATGTTTGGGTTTAAAACGATACAAAAGTACGTACTTAAATAGGTCCTATGCTGTAAATAGTTTGTTAAAAAAACCTTTATTCTCATGTAAGCAAAAATTACTCTAAAGAGTTGTGTGAACTTCGTGTTAGTGACAGGATATTACAGTTTAGTATCCCTGTCGTCGAGTTTGGGAATGTCCTCGATGAGTTTCCAGTACCGCTCCAACATGGGGCCGTAGATTGTCTCATGGTCGGGGTAGGGGGTAGCCACGGGCGTTACTTTGGGGTCGGATCCTGGGGGAGGTTCAATATCATATTTTTATGCTATCTAATTCTTGCAGAGAAGAACAATATTTACAAGCTGTACTTCAAGATTTTTCAAGACGTAACATATTTTATTACATTTGATTATTTGTACTAAACGTGGTGTAAAGTTAGACTAAATTTAAAACTGAAGCTGTTGTTACCATCATTCGCTAATAAGCAAACAGGGACAGCATTATTTTTAAATCAGCCCGCGTATTACGTGTCTTGTGAGTGCGACGCAACACGCGTGTCACTCACTCCCTGGATCATGGTTGGTAATGAGACTAGTCATGGTAGTCGTGATAACCGGTCTAACTTTAGACCACGCATTGTAGTAACGCCATCAATAGTTTTTAGTTGACAAAGCCAGGACTGACACCTTACAAAGCAATTCAAAAAAAAATCGCACATCCGATCTCTGGTTTGTGTAATAAATAACGCGCATTTACGAACGTAGTAGGCTAGTCTGCTTTCGGCCACCCATCCCACAACTGCACCCCGACCGCCTAACGGTATAGCTTGTGCTATCGCTATAACTATCAAACTTCAAATAGTGGTGGTATATGGTATATTCAATAGATAGTGGTTTTGTCTAATTCCTACATATTTCTATTCATCTATTGGATTCACGATTGCATTTTTAGTATGAAAGTGATAGCGTCAGCGAGAGCCCTTGTAGGGGGTTTAAAAAATCGATAGCTATTGCGATAGCACAAGCCATACCGATAGGCGGTCGGGGTGCTGGCCTCTGTAAAAGTCGCATAACATGCATAATGATGTCCTGTTTGGCGCAGGGGTACTAAACCCGCCTTCTACGCCAGAGGTCTCGGGTTCGATCCCCCGGCAAGACAAATATTTGTGCATGAACATGTCTATTTGTCTTGATCTGGGTGTTTAATATGTATATTATATATGTATTTACAAAAAAGTATATAATTATGTTTATCCGTTATCTGGTATCCATAACACAAGTTTTCCATGAAACTTAACGTGGGCTAGATAATTGGTATGTTATATGCAATTAATTATTTATTTATTCAAACATGCTTGGAAATAATATTATTTTTAAATTATTGACAACCTTCTTCGAGATAAATCGATATTGCTGTACTGGCTACATATATGCGAGCAGCGGCCGGCAAAAGTTGAATGAAAATCCATATCTGTTGTGTTTAGCGGCCAAATAAATTACATAGTAAACTCAAATCTGCGTGTAATAAAAAAATGGAACGATATTTTACTCTAAAATATGGCAACCAAGGATTTATTTAACATATCAAAGGTTTTATTTAAATTTCGAACTGGCGTGTAAATAGAAAGTTGTTTTAGAAAAAAACCACAAATAATATTCTTGTTCGTCTGATTTCGAAAAGTAGTTTTAATTTCCGCGCATTATTTGCGAAAAGTACTATACAAGCCTTGGCCACAACTAGGCATTGATTGACTTACGTATGCCTCTTGCTGGCCGCTGCAGGAATGTACTATTATAGAATGATCTACCCCTGCGTCATACCTGGCAGCTGCAGGCCGGCGTCGGCGCTCCACACGTCGGCGGCGCGGATGGCGGCGCCCAGCAGTGCCGCGTTACCGTGCTGCTCCTGATCACGTTACATAGTGTACTGTATATTACAATAGACTGCGAACTATTTTAACCAGCCAGTTAGTTTTTGAGAATATTATGTTTTGCTTTTGGAAGAATCACCAGCTCCTAAGATACAGGATTAGTCCTAGTTTAGGAGTTGGGGCCCTGAATTGTTAACGCTGTAATTGTGACTTTTCTCAATAATGAGTACCAATTGTTTTAGCTCTACAATGTTATTATTTGTTGTTATATAAAGTTTTAATTAATTTATTTAATTGTATTGGTCACATAATTAACGACACTAGTTGATTTTTATAAATTTCCATAAAAAAAATCCTATGTTTTAATCCAGGCTATCTAATATCTCTGTGTAGTAATCGACTTAGAATAGCACTACCCACTCTCATCCCGTGGGTGTCGTAAAAGGCGACTAAGGGACTCAGCCTTCAGGAAATGGGCAGCAGCGTCTCCTACATACTTGGCCTTACTGCGATCGCCAACCCGGCTACCAAGCGTGGAGATTATGGCCTATGTGGCTATGTGGCATGTATGGCGACGACGACGACTATCTCTGTGCCAAATTTTATCCAAATCCGTTCAGTAGTTTTAGCGTGAACCTGTACCAAACAAACAAACTGAGACACACTGTCGCATTTATTAGTACGGGCGAGTTATTAGGAAGGGCGTCCCGTCTGAGCGACCTGAGACAAATTGCTTTTTGTAGTATATTTTCTTGTTTTAATATTTATTACATAAAAATAGCATTGTAAAATGCAAAATTAAATAGTAATCATTATTAGTAAGATGTCGACACGTTCGTATAACACGTACCTGTACGTAAACGGGCGCGTTGAAGACGTCCGCGAATATTTGCAGCAGCTCCTTGTTGACGGACGCGCCGCCCGTCGCAACCACGCGGGACGACGCATCTGGACAATTGTTGTCGTTATTACTTAGGACATAAGGTCTATAATTGTTCAACACTACACAGTTGAATTGAGAAAATAATATTTATTTATAAAAATGTATCGCTATCGTGCGGTGTATGGTTGTTAGGAAAACAATAATCAAGAGAAGAATCAGAGGTTTTTAGATTTGCTTCCGATCCGAAAAATAAAGGTAAGCCAGTCCTACATAGTTCACGCACATGTTGACGCGCGTACAAATGTTAGTGTATGTTAGTCTTTTATGTTGTAGTAGTAGGACGCATGGACGGTTATATGGAGTGTCGGGGGACTGGGGATACTTACTTAGTTTCAGTTAGTTAGTTCAGTGGGAGGTCGAAAAATATCTAACTTGAGGTATGCTGACGACACTACTCTTCTCACTCAAACAAAAGAAGACATGGAACACCTGCTGACACGTCTAGAGACAACAAGCCTTTCATTCGGACTTACGGTTAACAGAGACAAGACCAAGATGATGATAGTGGACCGAGCTGAACTAAACCATCCTGACATCTCTATGGTTGGCAATTGTGAGGTTGTCCAATCTTATGTGTACCTCGGTTCCACTATCAGATGTGCTATCACACGATCTGCCGTTGACAAGCTGAAAAGAGTTTGGTGCAACCGTAACATCACCAAAGCCACAAAAGTCCGCCTAATGAGAAGCTTAGTCTTCCCGATCTTTCTTTATGGCGCAGAAACGTGGACGGTTCGCCTCAAAGACCGACGCAAAATCGATGCACTCGAAATGTGGTGCTGGCGGCGACTGCTGCGGATCCCTTGGACAGCGTTTAGGACCAATGTTTCGATCCTGGAGGAACTAAAAATCAAGCAGAGATTATCGTCGACTGTGCAAATACGAATCCTCAAATATTTCGGACACGTTGTTCGAAACGAACAATCCATGGAACGACTCGTTGTCCAGGGGCAGGTAGAGGGCAAGCGGTCACGCGGTCGATCACCTACGCGTTGGACAGACCTCATTAAAGCTGCGACACAAACCTCCATAGTCCAGAGTTCCCGAGACGCTGAAAACCGCAACAAGTGGAGACGCATCGCGGGGGCTGCTTTGGCCAATGAAGCAACGTCATCAACCACGACCACTCTGCCAAGAGTGAACGACTGAGGAGGAGGACTTAGGTCCGGTTGCTCGTATATTATAGTAAAGTTAAAGTTAAAATAAAAGTGTTGTCAATTTTGACTTCAGTAAACAAATACGTCTGTTATCTTAGCATTCAGTTGCACAAATATATTTTACGCGGCGGTGAAATTAAACAAGGGTTGAAAGTGTATTTTAAGTAAATAACCTAAAACGGTAGGTATTATTACAAATTCTACTTATGTCAAAATTTTAAACCACCCCCCTGTCGGTTATTTTGAATACCGTAAAATCTATAATTTGACTGCTCGTTAAAGTAACCGCTGCTTCAACAACGCTTTTAAATTAACCATAATTTTGGCCTAAAGTTAGCGTAACCGAGCTACGAGCAACTGGACCTTAGTATAATAGCCAGTGCGATACTGGCAATGTGCGCATTTCGAGTAGGATGGGCACCTCAAATTGACGATATAAGTATCTCGTCCATATTTGTCCTTCGAGCCTATCCGGCTCGTTTGCCTGGACTGAAAAATAAATCTTTTCATCGTGATAGTACCTATTGTAACGTGAGTCCGACACTCGCAGCGTGCGCGGGTCTGGCGAGCGCTTGCCCTTCGTGTAACGTTCGCACCTAAAACAGGAGCGCCGCGCTTAACGCTGCTTGAGAATGGATAATGCGGAGTCTCTCATACCTATAGTATAGATAGGGCCTATCTATACTATAGGCAGTCTGGTACGCCCGCAAAGAAAGGAAGAGGTCACATGTATGACTTAGGTCGTAAAGGAGGAAGGAAAGCTAGTAGATCTCAGAATCAATCGGGAGAAGTCTGAATACCTTCGCATGAAGAGATATAAAGACCGGAAATCCAAGCGAGAAGACCTTCATGTGAATGGCACCACCTACAAAGGTGTGGAAAATTTTAAATATCTTGGGTGCACTATTACCGACACTTATCAAAGGAAAGATGAAATTGATGCCCGCACAGTCAACGCATTAAGATGCTCCGCAGCTCTTCACAAGGTATTGGTGTCCAAATTGATAAGCAAAAGCGTCATCAACCCCTTAATTGTAATGTACGGGTGTAAAACATGAACACTTACATGAATAAGATCACATGAATAAGCGCATGGTAGCAGAGCGAAATATCCTACGAAAGATTCTGGGACCAACAAGAGGAGAGGATCGAGTGGAGGCAAAGACACAACCTGGAGATAGGTGAGCCGGTAGAGCTGGTCTCCGAACCAAAAATCATCAAAGAAATAAAAGCTGCCCGACTTCGCTGGCTTGTTCGCGTTGAAAGAATGGGTCAGGATCATGCTGCAAAAAGATCATATCAACTGGACGTCGCCCGGTGGGTTGCCCGAGGTATCGCTGAAAAGACGAAGTCGCCAAAAATCTGAAAGAGCTTGACGTGCTCAACTGGTCCAACCTGGCACCAAATAGGAAAGAATGGCGCACTTTGTTGTCGGAGGCCAAGATCCATTTCGGGTCGCTGAGCCAGCGAAGTAAGTAAGTGAGTACGCCCGCAAATTGACGAGATAATCATCGTCCATATTTGTTCTTCGAGCCGGATTTTTCGAAAATAGTAATCTCATGGTAAAAGTACCTACCAATAGCGAGTTCGACACTAGCAGTGTGCGCGCACTTGGCGAGCGCTGTCCTTCTAATAAGGCTAGTGCTTTAAACCGTTGTCTCGCTACGCGCCCGCTTGCGGATATATGAGATTTATCTCATATATCCGCACCCAAGAAAACAGTTGAATCGACTAAATCAAATTTTTCTTTATTAATTTCAACATCTATTGGCAGGACTTTTACATTTAACATCAAACCAAATAAGTATTTGAGAGAGTGCCATGTTTACATCGTCATAATGAGTTTGATTTCTGTCAATGTTAAAAATAAGGGAAGTATCATCCGCAAATAAGACAATCTCACAAAATTTCTATGCGAATTCTGACGAACGACGCTACACGCTCGTTAGCTTGGCATTGGATAGTATGTAATCTGTCTTAACGAAGCGGAGTCTCAAGTAAGGCGCGCGCGCCTAAAATTTACGAGACAAGCAACTCGTCCATATTGGTCCTTCGAGTCGGGTATAAATCAGGCTACCTTTGGCTTGAACGAGAATCAACATATGCCTGGACTATAAAATAAATCTTCTCATGATTATAGTAACCTACTTATAGTAAGTTCGATACTAGCAGCGTGCGCGTGTGTGTCTAGCGAGCGCTTGCCCCTCAAATAACGCTCGTGCCTCAAACTGCGGCGCCACGCGAGAAGCTTCCCGCCCGTTGGCGTCCACCACCTAGTGGCCCGCTACTATGTATCTATGGCTCATACTATGGGAAGTCTGTCGTACCTATATTTTTATTTATTTATTTTATTTCATTTATTTGTTTCAGGCATCTAGGCCCATACAATATATACCTTACAGACTAACATACATGAAACATATAATACATATTGAATCAATTACTAGCGACATTACACGCTTGCTAATTTACAAGATAATCAGCTCGCCCATACTGGTCCTTCGAGCCGGATAGAAACTGGACGGAAATATTTTTATTGTGGTAGTTTGTACCTACCTATAGTGAGTCCGATACTCGCAGCGTGTGCTCTTCTAGCGAGCGCTTGCCCCTCTAGTAACGCTCGCGCCTCAAACTGCGGCGCCGCACGAGAAGCTTCCCGCCCGTTGGCGTCCACCACCCAGCGGCCCGCGCCCGCACGCGGAACTATCTCCGGGGTGTCGTAGTAAATACCTATAGGGAAACGAAGAACAGAAACTGTAGTATATTTTAATCGCTGGTGTAAAAAAGTCGCAGGTCTTGTTCAAAAGAGCGGACAGTCGGTTGCGCTTTGAGTATCATTTCTCAGTTCCTGTTTTATAAAAAAATTATGACGTATAACCAGCGATATTAAGACCTAGGTTTAACTGCTCATTTTAGTAAAGACTATACTTTTAGACTTGAATTTGAAAAAGGTAAAAAACTGCTAGATTCTTGAATCAAAGAAAAAATTAATAAAAGTAAGTGTTATATGTATAGTCAACAGCAGCTACGGCTTTACATTTTGACTCTCAGAGCACCCTTACGTCGCTCGTAATAGCGGCGATTTTCGTATTGCAAATGTAAAACCGTTGACCGAACATAATAATTTGAAAACCTAGTTACCAACTCAAACCGATAAAAAAGCATAAACACAACTCTGCCATATCCCATGTTCCCGCCAGTCGCTCGCAGCAAATCGTTTATGTGGACTGGTTGGGACCCAGTCCGCATAGTTTTGACGGGCGCGTCAGCGACTCGTTGGTGAAGCTTAGGAGGGCTATGTACGGAACGAGGGGTGTTGGTCCACGAGGATGTGTATAACTCACCCATATAGCCCATGTTGCCCCTAACAGTGGCTCGCAGCAGATCGTTGAAGGCGTCCCAACTGGGCCCGGCTAGCCGGTCCCTATGGTTCTGCCGCGTCAGTGACCCGTTGGCGAAGCATAAGAGGGCCATGTACGGAGCGAGTGGTGTTGGCCCCACGAGGATGTGGCCCGCGGTGGGAGCAGCCGGCGCGGACAGGCCCGCTAGTAAGGTGTCGCTGGTGCCTAAGCTTAGGCCTACCCAACCGGCGCGGAGGCGGAGACCTGAAGTAAAAAAATACTTTCTGACCTGGCTAAATAACTTATGATAATATTTTAATAGAAAAATATTGGAAAAAATCAAAATCAAATCAAATCAAGTGAATTCTCAGGTGGGTACCGAACCCACGACCTTTAGAAATCCGGTCCAATGCTCTAACCACTGAGCTACCAAGACTTGCGTACCGCCGTCGAAATTCTCCAATACTTTTATATTTTTAATACGCTGTAGGCCAGCGTTGTCTCATCAATGCTAGAAATATCCTTGCATTCGAAAGAAACATCTTTTCAGTTGTTTAACAATCGATTATGATGCAACTGCCAATAATTTATGATTTTTAGAATTTTTGCATTTTAAATTCTATTTTTAGACTTTTAGACTCAAAACGTTTAACTTTAGAGTCTGTACAAATGTCGCAGCCATCTGGTTAAATCAGTCATTTGATTGGAAGGCCAGCCCGTTAATTAATTCAGTTGCATGCCTAGGCCGGTCGTTGATTGAACTAGCATCACTTAACGAACAACTAGTTAGCTTATTGTAAGTTAGCCCTTTGATGACGTTAATTCAGTCACGTGATTCAAATTTAGTTTATGTTTTTGCCACTGGGGCACTGGTAGTCTCAAAACAAATATGGCGTCAGATAGCTAGCATCAGCTGGCAATTTTATGTGCTTTGTGTATGTTTCAACATAACTTACAATTTAACTTTTTTGTATTTGTATTGTATTTATTAATATCAATATTGATATAATAAAAATGTGTGATAAAAATATGCCCGATATTACTCCGCCGGCTACAAGTTTTCACGAATAGTTTGAGTCTATAATGACATCTGATTTAATGAGACGGCTAAATATGACGTTCAGCCAAGTCGTTAATTGTTTCATTCAACGACTTGGCTAGTTGTCTCTTAGCCATTTCATTAAATGCCGGTGTTTAATTAACGGGCTAGCCCTCCAATGGAACGGCTGACTGAACCAAATAGATCTTTATACACTATCAATTGGTACCATAAAAGTACGCGATGTTTTTTTCTCATTTAAGCCGGTTCGATTCCCGGTTCAAATATGCAACTTACAAAAAATCTTTGAATGCAGCTTAATTTATTTACGAAAATAAAGAAATGTTTCCTTTGATTAAGATTTGCTTACATCAATATTTAGGGTATTTTCCCTCCAGCTACCGTTTTTTTTTTCCACCCTGTATATTGGGCGTTAGCCAACAGTACGCTCGCTCGCCTCACGGCATGCTCAACGCGGCAAGCGCACGCCACACCAACGCCCAACATGCATAGGCTCTAAGCTTCGAAGCATCATACTGCGCTTTAAATGTATGAAGAAGACGTCATTGTTAAAAATGTCATGGTTAAAAGTTGAGAAATGTTTTAATAACGAATACATCAGGCGTAAGCTATCTTAAAAACGGCAATATACGAAGTCTAGGCATCAAAACAACAGCTCATATGAAATTACATAGATTCAGTGTTGAAGACACTTGACAGATAATGGATTGGCTGCATATATTTCTTCACCAACAGAGTAAAAACTAGACACTGGCGAAATCTAGAAGGGCTTCTGACTTGCTATTTTGAAACAGAAGAGGAATTATAACTTTTTAATTTTGCATTTTACAATGTAATTTTTATGTGATAAATATTAAACATAAAAATATACTAGAAAAAAAACAACTTGTCTCATGTCGCCCTGACGGGATTCGAACCCGCATCCTTGGGAATCCGGCCCAATGCACTAACCAATTATGCTACAGAGACGTATGAGGACACGAAGTATTTTTCTAGTATATTCACCTTTCTATGGTGTTTGCCACCGTCGTTTCATCAATGAGAGAAAAATATCCTCGCATTCGAAAGAAACATTTTTACAAATGTTTGACTATCGATAGAGATGAAACAGCCATCTAATTATAACTTTTTAATTCTACATTTTACAATGCTTTTTTTATGTGATAAATATTAGTCAGGGCGACATGAGACAAGTTGTTTTTTTTTAAATGAAAAGTTTTTAGCGGCGTTGTGCACATCAGAGTTTTAAATTTTTGAGATGGGTAAAAAATGTTAAAGTCGCGTCAGGACACGTGAACCTGATCGAAAATTCGTAAGACCATTTACCGTTGACCTATTTCAAATTATATAAAGTCTCACACTTGAAAGATCTACGTTTATTAATAACAACCATTACATAAAGATCTCTCATTACTACCAACTTTCATATTGATGCCAGGTCAGTTTTAATGGATTTACCAGTCAATAGTCTCCATATTCATCAACTTTTTATAAAGTTGTGGTTAAGATATAGTGGATTTTGATCGTTATCTTCGCTTAAGCAGTTTTCACTTCTGCCGGCACTCCCAGAGTGCAATCCGTTGCTCTTTTTAGATTTTCATGTTTAATATTTATCACAAGAAAAGGAATAATAATTTCATTAAAGTTTACAGTCGTATGGTGGCTAGCACATCAGCCCGCCCTAGCACGAACGCCGCTATCACACGCGATATCATATGGCGCATGATGCTGTCTTGCTTACCTCGCTAACATGTTTGGTATCAGACCCAGGGGTCCCGGGTTCGATTCCTAGCGAGGGTACATATTTTATTCGGTTTGGTTGGTGGTAGGACTTGTTGTAAGCCCGCCTGGCTAGCTACCACCATCTTATCTAAGCCTGACGCCATAACAACAATGTTTTCAGCTTTTTTGTGTTCCGGCAGTTTAAATATTAAATATTTAAATATAAATTTAAAATCTTAAAAGTTTTAAGTTTAGTTTTCGAACGCACTTGTGTCTTCATAACGTTCCAAAGACAATTTGTCTTGGAGCGCGGTGGGACTTACAGAATAGAATTGACCAGATTCCTCACCGTGGCAAGGTATGGACAAGACACGATATTGACGGGGTTTATGCGTGGTAAGGTTTAAGTGTTGAATCTAAGTGGTCATAGTGAATAAGGGCCCAGGTATGATGAAAGCTAAGAGTCACTCCGTCATTCATAACAAAAAAATGTGATCGGCGCGGCTATTATCTATCTTTGCAACAGCAACGCGACGGCAGAATTGGCGCGATAATTGCTTTACGTCACGTATTAACAATGCGGCGTCTACCGAACAAACGATGAACTACAATGTGCATTCATTTAGTTCCTGTTATTGCTACCAAATTGTTTTTGGCGCTAGCGTCATAGCAACGCGCGGCGTCTCACTCTCGCGCCTAGTTAGGAGCGCGAGAGAGTGAGACGCCGCTATACGAACTATCAGCGAGCGATTAGCCAGCAATCACATACGATATATAGAAATATCTATAAAAATGGTATTCATTTTTATTTGGACGATCCGCGAATTTTTAGGTAATAGCCCCATGGGACAGTGACACGTTATTGAGTTATCGAGTCCATAAAACTCGTTAATTTTCGGCCTACAGGGTTTATGAAACTGTAAATTTTCTCATATTGATTTTAAACCTTGATATGATATTCGTTAGGTACATAATTGATTAAGGAACTTACATATTATTGCATAATGTCATAAATGTCTGTTAATTGTATTACTAACATGCCTTCCAAAGCACGGACGAGCTCGAAATAATAAATTTTGGGTCACCCATCCTATGACGGACCATTGCGAAAGTTGCTTAACCGCTACAATCGCAGGATACTCGTACTCCCAAACCTACATAAATATTGATATTTAGTTATATTTAAATATTATAAAATGTACATTTTACAAAACAATACAAACAAAGTAATAATCGTTAAATAATATACGTTCACAAAAATCATAATCTAAGAATACAAATAACAGTAGGAGTTACATCAATATTCGTTATCAACCCATATATCGTCATACTAACTGAGAGATAAGGCTTGACATGTCATACAGTCGATCTCAAGACTGTTAAGAAGTACCGTGCTTATCATTATTATGATTTAATAGTTATACGGCTGCACTTCAAATATTTGGTTGTACTTGAGATAAAGTAGTTACCATAAACTGTTTTCAGTTTTATCTCTTCGATTTGTCATAATCTACCGCAGGCGCTACAGTTTATATTAATTTCGTTGTTACTTGCAAATTATTACTTAATAATACTTACTAAGAAATTGACAAAACAACTCATGTATAATTATAGATCTCAATGGAGTGCGCTTGCGCATGATTTTGTAGTTTGATCTTTGACTCTTATGCCATTAAATATAAAGTCTATTATTGAGCGTTCTTCGTTTTATAATAAGGAGTGATTAGAAGAGTAATATTTTTCTCTCGTCGGCCTAGCTAGACCTACTTACTAAGTTGGCTCAGCGATCCAAAGTGTGTCTTGGCCTCGATACGAGAAAACGCCACTTGTCCCGGTCTTGTGCGGTTACTTGCCAGGCGCTAGCTTGAAGCTCACGAAGATCCGCTTCCACCACATCACACCATTGATTACGGGGACGGGCTACCGGTCTTCGCCCTAGTGGTTTACCCATGTAAACCACTAGGGCGAAGACGTGACGACCTCCGTGGTAGAGTGGTACGTACACCGGTTTCAAGGTGTCGCCTACTTTGAGGTCCTGGGTTCGAATCCCGGTAGGGGCAAATGTTTGTATGACGAATACGAGCATTTGTACCTGAGTCATGGACGTTTATATATATTTCTGCACATAAATCATTATATATGTATAATTACGTATTTATATCCGTTACCCTAGTATCCCATAACCCATTTGGGGCTAGGTTAATTGGTGTGAGTGTATCAAATATTTATTTATTTATTTATGTAGGCTATTTTCACGCTTCGATCTTCAGCTAGACAACTTATCCAAATGAAGTATTGCCAATTTGCTACCGTTTTTCTACCACTTCTTCTCTGGATGGGGTGTCGTGGTTTTAAGTTTCTTGCCGGTTCTTCTCGTTACAAGGTCTCCCGCCGTAGGGTTTATGAACCGATGGCGTAGCTTTTTTGACGTTCAAAAGTGCTTGTACGAGGGCGATCCCCAGAAGTACCCGACCCGACAAAGAAAACAGTAAAAAAATTTGGGAAATTATTTTTTATTTTTCAACATATTCTCCTTTTAGCTCGATACACTTTTCCCAAATCCCAGAAAACGGAAGCCATGACCTTGTCAGCTGACTGAACTGTCTTTGGAGCCGGTTCTCCCTTTTCAGTCCACTGCTTTGACTGCTCCTTGGTCTCAGGTGTTAAATGATGGACCCATGTTTTGTCCATCGTTATGAATCGACGCAAAAACTCGGCTTTATTGCTGTGAAACATTGCCAAACACTCGATGGAAACATCCTCACGACGTTGTTTGTGATCCATTGTAAGCAAACGCGGCACCCATCTTGCGCACAGCTTTCTCATGTCCAAATTTTCGGTTAAAATGCGATGCACAGCACTTTTTTAAATGCCTGCTATGTCTGCTATTTCGCGCACTTTCAGTCGACGGTCATCCAATACAATTTTGTGGATTTTTTTCACATTTTCTGACGTAGTGACCTCATTTGGTCGACCACTGCGGTGTTCATTTTGGCAGCTCGTACGACCTCGCTTAAACTCAGCTACCCAATATTTGACTGTTGTATACGAAGGAGCAGACTCCCCCAAAGTAGAATCCAACTCGGCTTTGATATTGGTTGGACTTAGACCTTTCAAATGAAAGTATTGTATCACATAACGATGCCCAATTTTTTCCATTTTTACAAATGCACTGAGAGCGTTTACTTTGGTAAGCGTTATAATTTTTTTAAATTAAGTTGTTGAAAGGTGGTTTTGTCAATCGCAATAATTGTTTTTCCAAAACTACCTGTATTTATAAGTCAGGACATCTATTTTTGAATCACTCGTCGCACGAGTGGCGAGGCGAACGAGGAGGCGATTAGGCGATTAGCGACCTTGCATGCGTAGAAATAGCACGCTTTTCGCTTTACCCCTTGCGCGGTCGCGTTGGGAGGCGGTACTACAGGCGTAAAGCGAAGATATGTATAAACATACAAGGTCGCTTTTACGGAATACGGAAACTTAAACGTCGCACGAAAATCAGTAGAATCCTCGAGACGAGTGAATCAAAAATAGAGCTCCAGGTCGGGTACTTTTGGGACTACCCTCGTAACAGCCTAGACTGAATAAATGATATTGAATTGAATTGAATTAATCGAATCTAATCAGCCTTCCTACGCTAATTTGTAAACGTTGTTCTGTGTGTTTCTGTAGAAGCTGATAATTTTTTTGCGGCCGTTCTTCTTGTCGGTATTAAGATGTCATGGTTCACAACCGCTAGACTACGCAATCGGATTCGAATTTTTTGTCTTCGTCTAATCTAAAGTGAGCGACAGCGACAATGTATACATTCCGCTCTCGGGACTGTTTCCGAATCTTGGTGAATAAGGAATAAGGGGGCGGATGGCTGGTAGTAAAAAAAATGGAAGGATCAAGAGTACTTATTTACTTTACTAACTTCCGCCCGCGGTTTCACTCGCATGCTTCCCGTTCCCGTGGGAATCCATCATCAGCCTGTGGACGTCCACTGCTGGACATAAGCCTCTCCTAGCTCACGCCTATTGTGGCGTTCATAGGAGGCTATTAGTCTACTGCTACCACGCTGGCCAGACGGGTTGGTAGAGGGTTTATTTCAAGTTTTCCTTCTCTCGCACAGGTGTTCAATGCTTCGAGCCTCTTAGTCGACTCTGATATCCCAGGCATGTAAGGGAGTGGTGACACTTGTATTCTTAGGCCATCCCCACACGGCAAGTGGGAATATCGGGATATAAATCCTATGTTACTCTGCGTCCTTTCAACTATCTTTATGCCAAAAATCAAGATGATTGGTTGCTTTGTTAGGGCGTGAAGAAAGGACAAACAGACACTCTTTCGCATTTATAATATTAGTTAGGATTAGGATTTAAATAAAAATGTTTGATAAATATTAAACAAGAAAATATACTAGAAAAAAGCAACTAGTCTCATGTCGCCCTGAGGGGATTCGAACCCCGCCAAGATATTTCTCTCATTGATGAAACGACGGTGGCCAACACCGTAGAACGGTGAATATACTAGAAGAATTCGACGTGTCCTCATAGGTCTCTGTAGCATAATTGGTTAGTGCATTGGGCCGGATTCCCAAGGATGCGGGTTCCAATCCCGTCAGGGCGACATGAGACTAGTTGCTTTTTTAAAGTATATTTTCTTGTTTAATATTTATCACATTAAAATAGCATTGTAAAATGCAAAATTAAAAAGTTAAAAATGTTTGACTTTGCGTACCTGCTAGCGCGGAGCAGTTGTCCCCAGTGAAGGCCACCACACGGCACCCGCTCTGGAACCCGTACCGGTCCACGAAATACGGCGACACCGAGCCCAGGTCCGTAGCCGATGGTATAGGGTCACCTAGCTTGCTTTCTAACGAGTCATCGCCGCATACCTGTACAATATGAGAAACATCGTTATCAGCCATTATTAATGCCCCCACTGCAGGGGCATTGGCCTTGCATATGGATGGATAAGGAGAATGAGCCATGCGGATTGGTGGGTTTTGACGACTGCAAATGCAGCCGGGACCAACGGCTTAACGTGCCTTCCGAAGCACGGAGCTCGAGATAGTAAATCTTTGGTCACCCATCCCGTGACCGACCATTGCGAAAGTTGATCAACCTCAACAATCGAAGGCCGAGCACGTATAGGCATTTAAATTAATAGAAACATAAATAGACATTCAAAATTTCCATCATTATCATCATTATTAAAACTAATAAGAGTTTTATGGCTGATGATGAAATGAAGAACCTTTTATGGTGTGAACCCACGAATGACCTTTATTACTAAGACAATAAAGTTCAAGCAATTGACAGTATAGGTATCAAGTAAATAAAGCTCATTCTCGAGTGTTCTAGAATTCGTAGGTATTCCATACTATAGTATTCCAGAATAGTCGAACATGAACTTTATTTGGTTGACGTAACGAATTGACAGAAAAGCATTCTCTCAGGGGTCTCAGATCACGTTCATCGTACGTAGGGTTCTGGAGTCACAGATTAGGTTAAAGGTTACGTATAAGTTTATTTTTATTTTTAAATAGACTTGCTAAAGTTTAATACTGAATTTAGCTAAACAAGGCTTTTTAGGCTATATGTCAAATAACAGATTGGGTCAGTCTAATTTGTGAGTTTCAACAGTTTTCTTTTTTATGAATGACGGGGAGTCTCTTACTCGTCATCATACAGGTGGCCGTACCGCGCAAGTGGCATCGGCATCGCAATCGGCTTTATTTGACAGATGGATGTGACATATTGCTCTTAATCTTTGGTAAATTTTCATTTGTGTCAAAAAGAATCTGCAATGTATTACATCCATCTGTCAAATGATGTCGATGACGATGCCGACGACACTTGCGCGGTACAGGTTCTGGTGTTAAATATTGATAAGGCTGAAGATGAATGCGAGCCTCTCCCGGAATGTTCAATCACTGAGGAACTGGCGATCTTATCTCTAACTGCCGGAATACAACAATGCTGAAAACATTGTTATTATGGCGTCAGACTTAGATAAGATGGTGGCAGCTAGCCAGGAAGTCCTACTACCAACCAAACCGAATACAATATGTACCCCCGCTGAGAATCGAACTGGGACCCCTGGTCTGATCCCGATGGTTGTACCACTAGACCACAGAGGCGGTTAAATGTTCATCGCACCCAAACGTAATTTTGAGTCTAAAACACTAACAATAGTTAACTATTCAGCTTTTCGAAAGTGAAAGTAATAATGTAACTAGCGGAATACAAAAAAAAATCAACTAAAAAATTAATATGAATTTGTGATAGTTTCGCTCGCGTGAGACAAATGAAACGCGTGTCGATATTATAAGTTATTATAACGATAATAAAATGAATATCAAATCTTTTTCTTAAGTTTTGTTTTCTGTAACTTTCTATTGCAGCGTGATATTGTTTCGATTTGCTCCAGTACTTTTCGTCTAAGGCCTTGCCACGAGTTATAAATATTAATTCTGAGACGACCTGTTTGGCGCAGGGGTATGCCCGCCTTCTGCGCTAGAGGTCCCAGGTTCGATCCCCGGACGAGACAAATATTTGTGTACATGAACATGTCTATTTGTCTTGGTCTGGGTGTTTAATATATGTATTATGTATGTATTTACAAAAATACTATATAAGTATGTTTACCCGTTATCTAGTATCCATAACACAAGTTCTTCATGAAACTTAACGTGTTGGCTAGATGATTGGTGTCTTTGTATGCAATTATTACGAAAGTTCAATGATGGTCCACTGAACTGGGCCATCCCAACTTTACTACGGACAAGAAGTGATTTATTTATTTAGTTATTTATTAGGACAGCCAACAATAAGTACACTGATACAGACAATAATTAATAATAATAAAACAAGATACATAGTTAAGTGTCTTATTAATTATAGGCAGTCACAACATGCATTTTAACTAACGTATTAAAATACTAGCTTCCCGCCCGCGGCTTCGCCCGCGTGGACTACACGACTTATGCTATTGTGGGTAATCCATAAGAGATAAACATATACCACCGCGGAGTTTTCTGTAGACCTTTTCAAGGTGTACAAATACTTAGTACATTATTTTGATAAATCTCGTAGGGTTCAGCCTGCGTTTGCAATGTAAGCGGAAAAAATTAAATCATTTACGGCATCACATTAGAAACTTACAGTATTTGTCAACTCTATATTGAAGGTTATTATACATATAAAACTTCCTCTTGAATCACTCTATCTATTTAAAAAAACCGCATCAAAATCCGTTGCGTAGTTTTAAAGATCTAAGCATACATAGGGACAGACAGCGGGAAGCGACTTTGCTTTATACTATGTAGTGATAGATTATTGGGAAATAATTAATATAGTTTATAATTATATATTATAGTATAGTTTATAATATATTAATTTAAAATAAATAAAACAACATAAGTATTACCTAAAATTGTTACAAACATCATAACAAACGATAAGATAAAATACAGGTTAAAAAATAACATCAAATTCTAGTATAATAATAATATAATAACAAACGTTTCATACATTTACACCAATTATCTGGCCAAAGATAAGCGTCACAAAGTGACGCAACGATCAATAATTTATTTTGTAAAATGAATTAATGAAAGTGTTGCTCCAGTGACTCACATATTACTTTAAAGTTAGCTGACTTAGGAGGGTATTTTATAACTTCGTGTAGAGCTATTCAATATGTCCAAGTACGAGCCCAGAGACGAATGGATATTAATTAATCTAACAAGAGGAGCCTGGGATCCGAATTTACTCTTAGTTATCGGTGATTATTATAATATAGTTTTATTTTATAATAAATATACAACTAAAAGTTTCCTTCCCAAGCATATACCTATAGACCTCTTTAATTTCGTCCTACACGTAAATTAGTCATAATAACTTTGCAATAAAGTACTCAGGTATTGAATTTACACCGATAATAATAATAAAAATATTTGTTTTTGAATTATAAGATATGTACGTATTTTCAGTTTCTTCTAATAAAATTATATAATTTACTTTAACACTTATCTTTTGGGATTAACATTATCAGCAAATCCATTTAAAGCCATGTGTTTACAACTGCGATGGCATGCAGTATTAATCTTGTTTTTATTCCAAAATACGGAAATGTTCAATAAGTATATGATGAAAATGAACATTCATTTTAAGTATTTTAATGGATTGGTAACTCTGCCATTATTATATTTCTTCGAAACTAAATACAGGTTATAAGATTTATTGAAATCTATTGAGTGAGACTACAGTCTTCAGATAATTTGAAATCTCACAAATGTCTTAACAAAAACCGGGTAAGTGCGAGTCGGACTCGCGCACGAAGGCTGCCGTACCATTATCTCTATATATAAGGCCCGTGTTATTCATTCTAATGTTCCCTCCAGCGCCATGAGTATAACACCTACAGCCTTCACTGATAGCTTCAAAAATCACAAAAAAATGTAGACGGCCGGAAAAATATAATTATTTTTTTAAATTGACCTTATCAAGGTCAGAAAAACTTAATTTTACATGGGCCGATTATACTGGCATCATATAGGTGAAACCTAAGCACTTATCGACGGATTGCACACGTGCATAGCACGCGCTTAAGTCTAGTTATAAATATCGAGCATAAAACGGCAAAAAAATCACGTTTGTTTTATGGGAGCCCCAGTTAAATAATTATTTTATACTGTTTTTAGTATGCGTTGTTATAGCGGCAACAGAAATACATCGCCTGTGAAAATTTCAATTATCTAGCTATCACGGTTCATGAGATACAGCCAGACAGACAGACGGACAATGAAGTCTTATTAATCGCAAAAATATTGTGCTGATCAAGTAAAGCGTGTGCTAACGTTCCTCAAAAATGTATTATCTGAAACTGGTACTTTCCCAGAGAAGTTTAAAAATTTCAAAACTATTACCACTTCATAAGAAAGGAAACAAGGATGGACAATGTAACTACCGTTCCATTGCGTCAACCTCAATATTCTCTAAAATATTTGAAAAAAATATCTTTAATCTTTCTTTAATTCATTTTAAATATTATATAGTAACCTATATGGATTTCAAAGGAAAAAATCAACCACACATGGGGCATACCATTTAATTGATGAAATTTTACAAAATGTAAACGACAGTGCTGTTTCTCGACTTATCGACAGCCTTTGATTCTGTTTCGCATAAGTTCATTAATAACTGAATGAAATTAGGACACAGTGGTATTAGAGGCACAGCAAAAACCTAGTTAAAATCGTAGTTGCAAAATCGCGAGCAATTTGTTGAAATTCAGCAACTTGACAAAGAGCACACCATACGCTTGTATAAATCTGGTTTAAAAATTAATTATTCTGGCGTGCCGCAAGGTAGTGTCCTTGGGCCACTTCTGTTTACTATATTAAGCAATTTGTTGAAATTCAGCAACTTGACAAAGAGCACACCATACGCTTGTATAAATCTGGTTTAAAAATTAATTATTCTGGCGTGCCGCAAGGTAGTGTCCTTGGGCCACTTCTGTTTACTATATTATATTATTAATGATTTACCTAACGTAACGAAGCATACAATGCTGATGAAGTGTCAATCATAGTTACTACTGACAAAAATCTACTTGAGATTAACATAAAAAGAAATTATTGACACCCTGGCGTTTGTGACACATTGAATACACAAAAATAGCTTGAAACTTGAATTTGAAAAAGACAGAATTACTTAACTTTAATAACTTTAAGGATAAAACGGTTGACATAGAATTTAATTAAAAAAAAAGGTACTGTGACATTTCTTGGAATTGATAGAGACATAAACCTAAATTGGAAAGAGCATACAGAAAGAATTTGCAATAAAATAAACAGTTTTGCATTTGCCCTTTTCAAACATGCAAAAGTAGCAAATAGGGCCACCACTGTAACAGCCTATTTTGCTTACGTAGAATCCTTGCTAAGATATGGACTTCTAGTTTGGGGAAATGGTGTGCAAGTTGACAGAACATTCTTATCACAAAGAAATGCATACGTGCCATACGCAATATCGCCTCCGATGTCTCTTGTCGACCCTATTTCAAACAACTTAACATATTACCTTTACCGTGTCTATACTTTATGGAGGTAGGTATATTTGTAAAACAGCATATTGACTTATTTACAAAATCAAAAGATATAACAAACGGAAAAATACGACCTGATAAAATAGTTCATAATACGTTACCATAAACAAAAATCGTTTCCTATCAAATGTACCAACAATGGCAATTAACTTTTTTAACAAAATACCAGATGAAATAAACGCGCTTTCTTTTAATAGCTAATGGCTGATGGAAAATTCATTCAATAGCATAAGGGAGTTCTTGAAATATCGTCAATGATGGAATAACTTTATGTTGACATTTTGGGCATGGTATGACATCAATAAAATATTTGTTATTATTATTAATTAGAATTAAATTTTGACATGGATTTTATTAGGTACATTGACATTTTATCAATTATGAGTATCTTTGACATATTAGCAAATTTAATTCAACTGAATTTATGAATGTAGTTATTTTATAGCTATTATGTTATTATTGTTTTTTATTAGAGAAATTTAAATTAGAGAAATAATTCACACTGACATGAATAATTGGCATTATAATTACGATTATCCTATATTTGATATGTTAGCGAATTTGAACTGTGTACTTAATTTAGCGGGCAATAAAAAGTATTCAACATAATAATAGAAAATAATAACGAATAATAACTTCATGTAAATCATATAATTTTATTGATTGTCAAGTTTGCATGCTATCATTTTAATGGCTAAATAGGTTAAGAAACTTATATATGTGGATGACATGAACACCGTAATGTAAACCCTATTTATGGCAAATAAATATATTTCTATTTCTATAAGTTCATTCCAGATCCATCAGATAGGTCGATAAGTGCAATCCGGCCCAGGAACAGCGAGCACGCGAAGGATAGAATGAGAGATCTGCCCTGTGGCGTGGAACTACAACTTGGACGAATAAACCACAAGTACCACGACTATGGTCTCTAGCTCCACTCAGCTTGAGGGCTGTCTGGTAACATTTCATAGTGCGTATATGCAGCATGGTCAATCCAGATCCATCAACTAGATCGATAGGCGCAATCCGGCCCAGGAACAGCGAGAGACATTCGCGCGGTGGCGTGGGTGTACAACTTTGACGAGACTACGACTATACCGATCTAACTTTACTCACCTCGAGCGCCTTTTGGTCCCACTTCGTACTGCGTATATCGAGCAGGTTCATGCCTGATCCATCGGAGAGGTCTATAGGCGCGATCCGGCCCAAGAACAGTGAACACGCGAAGGAAGAGACGAGAGAGATCCGCGCAGTGGCGTGGTACGCGCGTGGTTTGGTACGGAACATCTTGCGGATCTGGCTGCCCGTGAACCGCTCGTACGCCCGGGAACCGGTCACTTTGGCTAGTTCCTGTAAGGAATATATTGGTTTATACATAAATTTCTAATAACTTAAACTGATGTGTTGAGATCACTTTTCAATTTGACGGCTCTGTATGAAATGAAATAAAACTGGGAGAAAAAACAGCACTTGACGAGTTTCTTGCCGGTTCTTCGCGTTACAAGGTCTCCGGCCGTAGGGTTTGTGAACCGATGGCGTAACTTCTTTGACGTTCATAAGTGCTTGTAATGTGCCTAAAAAAGTTGTAATTTTTCAAGTTTAACATAACATAAAGAACAGAAGATGAAAAAAAAAAGGTGGCATAAAAAAACATATTTGTAATTCCTCTATCTTACGGTTCAATATTTTCAATCCAAATAAATACTGAGAAATTCTTGAGCCTCAAAACAAAAATGATACTGACTTTACTGCAATGCTACCCCTTTGCACATAGCAGCAAAGTTTTTAGCCAATATTTAATTTCATTTCACAGTACAAATATGTTAAACACATAACTATGGAAGATTATTAAATGGACATTCATTGAAGACACAGATGGGGGTTCCCTGACTGATACCACCATAATTTATTTCTATCTTGCCTCTGGTCCACCAAAGGCCTCCTCCAAAGCTTTACAGTCCTCGGTAGTGCTTGAGTCCATCCAGACAGGGGAGTTGGCCACGAAGGCCGTGGCCAGCTGCGTGTGCAGGAACTGGTCGCTGGCCATCGCGCTGAGCCGGGACTCGGCGTCGCGCGTCCACCATACTGAACCATGTTGCTATAAAATAACCAAACTACGGTGAACAACTTGTTCTAACGTAAACACGCCTAAAGATGTTTAGTATATAAATATAAACATGTAAGTAGGTATTCAAAATGTTCTAATCTATAGAAAACCACACTTTTGTTGCTATGAATAAATGTTCGTTTATAAGTATTCACTTTTTTATATGTAGAATCGAGATAGCTTCCGCTAGACCAGAAATCTATTTTAGGAAATATTTCAACACATAATAGATTTATAGAAAAGTTTAAATCACAAATAAAAGAACATTAATTCATCACACCCAAACCGGACACCGGTGTCCAGAGAACAATGGAATATGTATTGGGATCTGAGATGTTAACACCTCGAAAAATATATAAAACTAATTTGTGTACGAGTAGATATTACAGAGAAATATTAAAACAATAAAAAAAAAATCTTAACATGGTACTTCTGTGTTATTTAGATAACAACAAATAATTAACATCAATTTAGTATGATTTGATTTCTCATTAAAAAATATAAATCAAATAGACCAAAAATCCTTTAATAGGTATTTCATTTGAATAATAAATTATTAATTGACCCTTGAAATATAACATGTTTTCTGAACAAAACCACTGGTTGACTAGTAACATCCTCAATTGTACAGTAAGGTTTTAGTATGTCAAGCCCGATTATTATTATTATTATTAGGAAGGGCCCCCTCTAAATAATAATAACGCCAGCGAAGCCTTATAAATATATTCATTATTTGAATTTTAATAACCTGAGCAGCCCCGGAAAGGGCCTCCACAGTAGAGAAATCAACCCCAGCGACAATCAGGCGATCCAACACCATGTCAAGAGCTTTCACCCAAAGCAGTGGCGGAGCCGTCACCTCCCTGTGATCACCTCGTAACACACCTCCATGTGTCCTACAAAAATATAATTTGTTTCAAACAAAATAACACTAAATTCGACGACCTCTGTGGTAGAGTGGTACATACACCGGATTCAAGATGTCGCCTACTCTAAGGCCCTGGGTTCGAATCCCGGTAGGGGCAAATGTTTGTATGATGAATACGAGCATTTGTACCTGAGTCATGGACGTTAATATATATTTCTACACATAAATACTTATATATGTATTTATATCCGTTACCCTAGTATCCCATAACACAAGCCTTACAGTGCTTACTTTGGGGCTAGGTTAATTGGTGTCATACACACACACCAATAAAAAAAAAAAAAATGTGTGGGTAACACATCAAACCACCCACCCCATTGTTTTCATACAAACATGCTCACCTTGCGACTCTATATATAAACATTTCAGTATATTTCTGCAAAGATCTGTATGCTAATGTTTAAGTTAAGCGTTCGACTGTCCAATTAGCAATTTGAATGTGTACCGAAACCATTGCATTTGTCCATAGAGCTAGAACAATTAATGCTTCATAGGCACATCTTTTAAAGTGTGTTGTGATTGGGACATATTGCTAATGGGTATGTTATCTTAATAGCATAAACAACTAACAACTTAAATATGATATTTATTGGAACTAGTGAATAGAGCATTGTATCTATTTTAAATAGTAAATACCTGAACTCTGGGAGGTCCACATCAAATTCGACATCAGCCTCATGTAGTACTTCATAATCTTCACCGATCACTATTGCCTTTAACTAAAATTTGTAAAAAGAAACAAGATTTTTTGGAATAGTATTTAAATCAGACTTTCAATATTCAGTAAGTGAAACATTTTAATTAATGTTGCAGTAGCTATTGCATCACATCATAATACTAGCAAGTCATAAGTATTTTATGTTAAGTTTAAAATATTTTGAAGACAAAAACATTGACCTTAAAAAGAGAGTGTGTGAACATGTGGTCATTGTTTGTAAATGAAATTAATACAATGAGTACTATACAACCAAGACAATTAGGCGCATGACAGGAATGCGGTTGTGCGCTTTTGGCACCTGCAGCCCACTTCTATCACCGTATTTCTGTTATAATGTGATTAATTAGCGCTACAGCGATTAACTGATTGATTACCGCTTTTTAAAATTTTGGGTTTTACTTAGATTTTTTAGTTTTTCTCAGCTGTCATGCACCTAATTGTCTTGGTCAGATAGTAAGTACTTAAAATCTCCTAATAAAAAGCTATTAGTAAGCTATACGTAGGTATCTCGGGTGTCAACATTAGATGATACAGACAAAAAATATTTTTCTTAATTAATTACTTAATAAAGTACCTACTTACTATCCTAATTACATTAGATTAAAAAAGGTAAATAAATTAATAAAAAAATCCAATAGGTATTGGTACTTTAACTACCTATCACTTTTACACAAAGTTAGGATATTTACGCAATTTTTCAGTCGATAACAAAATGTTACAGTTACAATTTTTTACAACAACATGCAAAGCCAATTTAATGTATATCTTTTGGTATTCATTCGTGACAAACCGATTATTATTTTATATTTATGTTACTAATATATAAGGTTCAATTAAATTAACAATACCTACGTAAAATATGCACTTACCCTTTGTGTACTAAAATCAAATCCCAAAAAAGTTTTCTTCCGCTTTTCGTCGTCAAACATTTTTTTTTTCCAAATGTGACAGCGCGGGCAATGACACCGAACTGTCGTTCGGGAATGGGCTCGGCCAGCCCGCGCCTATCGTATTCGTGACTGAATGCTATTTATTTTGCACGAGACATTTCGGCGATGAACTAACTATCTAGCGAATTCTTAATCGTTATGTATTAAATTAATGTAATACTATGATAACCGTCAAGGTTTCCAATGTTTAAAGTCTCACATTAGCTTACTGTGAGACCTATTAGTTTCAGGCATGGCATAATACCTACATGAGTAAAGCCAGTGGCTCTACTAAATTAGGTACCTACCAGGCGCTAAAGTACGCTGTAAAAATACAAAAAAAAAAGAAATTTCTTTTTATTGCCTATTACAAAAAGTCTGTTAAAGTTTAAAAAAGTGCGTCTGCGGCCTTGATATTCGTGGCAGTGAACTGCAATACCTATATTCTCTGCAAAAAATATAACTTACTATTACATGGCTGTACCTGAAGTAATAAAATAACATAAGTACCTACTGTGACTCATACTAAGCCGAAAAAGGCATACGCCAAGCATCCTATGCCTTGAGTCACGCGTGTGACCATAAACGACTACCCACGGTTTGAATCTAAACTCTCGATCTTACCTTCTTTTTTAAATTAAATTCAATACGTTTATCATAATCTTACAGTAAATTCATGATTAAACGATGTAAATATATTAAAAAATCAAGTTCTGCTTTAATTATTGTACGTAAGTTTTTATCTCAAATTAACAAACAAAACGCCTAAAAACGTGTCTTTAGCAATCTTACCTTACCATCAAATTGCCTTAACCAAGTCGTAATTCTATATTTGTATTCCATCGAGTCGATGGCATCGACACAAGCGCAGCAAAATTAATATGTGAATTTCCTATGTGACAGAAAAAAATAAGACTCCCTACAAACAATGATATTATTATAAACTAGTGGCCGTCCACGTTTCCACCCGCTTAGTTCGCGTTTTTAACTAACATACCTTTCGAGTTAGAATCGACGATACTATCTCAGATAAAAGAGTTAATTATCAAATATAGACGTACCCGTACCCCAGGGATCCGTCATTGGGCCAGTAATGTTTATAATATGCATTTTATCCACCTAAATATTTGTATGTTTGCTAATGATACATATTTTGCCAACTCTCTTAATGATTTCGAACGCCTACAGGCTGACTTGACATGGATACCAAATTGGTCTAAAGAGTGACTCTACAGATGTACTTAGTACTTTTTGTATCGCTTAAAATATTTTCTATCCTGTCGTATAAATGGAGTTTTTTGCAGTAGGTGGCCACTTTTAGCAAAAAACACTGGAAGTTTATTGTGAATGATCATTTTTAACGCGGGAAACCATAACCATACCTAAAATTATTCGAAGTGCACTACAGAGCACATGATTTTTTCAAATGGCGTTGCTATCATGCTGAATCTTGTCGTCGTTGTCTCAGCCACATGACACCCACTGCTGGGGATCTTCACGATGATCAGTACTGCGCTGCCCGCATCATTCATCTCATCATTCATTCACCAGACCATCGGGGACCTATACGCACCGGAGCGTCGTCCGGTGTGCGGTCGACTTAGCCATATAATAACTAAGAAGGGTACAGGCGAAGATTTTACACAGTCCCAATAGCATTAAATTAACCCTATAGAAAAAGGCTCGCAATCTTGTTATAGGTATTTACTTTGAAAATAATACCGAAATCGGGGGACTATAATAAAGAATATAAAAGCAGCCGTCTCCGGTTGCACCCGCGTGGTTCAACCGTGGTTCCCGTTCCCATGGGAAAATCGGGATAAAAGTAGCCTATCGCTGTTTAATCCAGGCTACCATTTGTGTGCCGAATTTCATCCAAATCGGTGTAGTAGATTTTGCGTGAAAGAGTAACAAATAAAC
This sequence comes from Chrysoteuchia culmella, assembly GCA_910589605.1. Taxonomy (NCBI): domain Eukaryota; kingdom Metazoa; phylum Arthropoda; class Insecta; order Lepidoptera; family Crambidae; genus Chrysoteuchia; species Chrysoteuchia culmella. The sequence continues at coordinate 19,717,562 of OU342654.1, read as the reverse complement.
TTCGCACTTACTTTCGCATTTATAATATTAGTGGCCGCCCGCGGTTTCATCCGCATACTTTCGTTCCCGTGAGAATATCGGGATAAAAAGTAGCCTTTATTTTAATCCGGGCTATCTTCTATCCGTGTGCCAAATTATATCCAAATCGTTTGAGTAGTTTTCGCGTCATAGAGTAACAAACATCCAAACATCTAAACATAACATAAGCAACAGATAAATAAATGGATAACAATCAAATGAAGAGACAGATAAGTACGTACTATTAACTTTCTTACGGCCGGTTTCAATAATCTATCCCTAACAAGAGGTAGGCGTATCTTGGTTACGTTACTTAGCAACCGCTGTTATTTTGGGCTGAATAACAAAAATATCTAGGCAACAAAGCTCTAGTAAACCTATCTCTTACTATGGATAAGTTATTGAAACCGACCGTTACTCTAAATACTGCCAAGTCTAATTATATTGAATTCCACCTGGGGGCTAATTGTCTAATTTTAAAATCTATCGCAATCTCTTTCAATTTGTCATTTGAAAGATATTTACATACTTCAGCCTGTCACTATTTGACATTTGATATGGATTGTGATCGGGACGCGTTCTGAAAGGTATTGAATAAACAAAATTGAACTGTCTAAGCAAAGTGACACACGAAAATATCTTTCAAGCGTATGGAGGAGTGTCATTTAAAATATCATTCGTTCCGAAAGGGATTGCGACTATAAGTTACACAATTCCATAAATCACTATCACAATCACAATACCTTTGAAAGGGATTGTGATAGATTTTGAAATAAGACAATTAGGGGGCAGTATTAGAAGCGTCTGAGCGATATGGAAACTAGATTTTTGTTTTTGTATAAGAAGCATTATCTGCCGCACCACCAGGGGGTCAATTCTGCTAAAGGAGTTTGAACCATTTGGCCTCGTCCCCGCTCCGCCCGAGCCGCACGATAATACCTATATAAATGGATAGGGAACGTAAAGATGAACAAAAAATATTCCGCAACATAATGCCCTAAAGTGTCAGGTTAGTGAGATAATAGGAGTTAAAGACACAAAGGCGATACATTGGGTCGTCATTATGCATTTTTAACTCTAATTATCTGGCTAACGTGACACTTTAGGGCATTATATATTTTTTGTTCCTCTAAGTGTTCTTTTATTATATGTATTAAAGTGTGACGTCATTTTGAAAAAAAAAATGGCGTCTCATACTACGGATTTGGGCGAGGCCAGCCTCCATACAAAAAAGTTCAAACCCTTTATTCATAATTGTATCTCAATTGTGTTTCAATTGTAGTGTTTTCTACATTGTAGTTAAAAGAACTGTGTAAAGGAGTATAAAAATTGAAACACGATTGAGATAAGATTGTGGTGACTAAACGTTAGCAGAATTGGCCCCCGGCCCCAGCACTTCTTCAATACAGTGTTTAATGTAGGGAGCAACTTGCTAGCAGATGTGGTGAAAATATAAACGTTTTGATAACTTAAAAAAAAGCCTTACCTTTTTAACCGACTTCAAAAAAGGAGGAGGTTCTCAATTCGACGGTTTTTTTTTTTTTTTTTTTATGTATGTTTTACCATAACTTCGCCAGATGTTAACAGATTTTTATAATTCTTTTTATCTGAAACAAAATAGTTTATGTGTGATCCCATATAATTTTTACGAAGATCTGGCTAGTAATTTTTTCATAATCTTGAAAAATATCAATCATCTTTTGGCAAGTAGTCGTTTACCTAGATGATATTGTTGTGTATGGGCTGATTTTAGTGTAACGGCACATGATGTAACTAAAAAATCTGAAATAAAAACATTTTATAAAAAAAAAAATCAAACTGACTTCAAAAAGTAAAAAATAAAACTTTTGGAGTCGGTGCTAGCTAGCTAAGGCCAAAAAAATATATAGTTAATAGAAGTGCAATGTAGAATGCCCTGGCTGGCACCGACTCCAAAAGTTTTATTTTTTACTTTTTGAAGTCGGTTTGATTTTTTTTTATAAAATGTTTTTATTTGTAATTCTTCATCGGTATTACAATTATAATATCGCCAAATAGTTATGTTGGTTTGTTTCCCTTCATTTGCATTCAGTTTATGATGCCATTAAGATAAACTTCCGTTATTTGTATTTATAAATAAATTGACAATAACTATTTTGATTTAAAAAATACCGAATACCCAAATAACTGGTATTTGACTTTGTACTCTGTACTTAAACATTATGAATAAAAAAGTTTCGATTAATATTGAAACCAACCAAGTAGGTACGATTTTTATTTATTACATTACAATGCTATTTTTTATTTAAACAAGAAAATATAAGTATTAGAAATAGCTGGCCAACAGCGTCGAAAGGTTAATAATACTAGAAAATTTCGACGTGTCCTCATGTCGCGGTAGCTCAGTGGTTAGAGCAGTGGGAACCAAAGGTTGCGGGTTCGTGCTCCGTCTGAGCGATACGAGACAACCAAATATATCTACGAGCTATGTCTATACATTGAAGTATTAGTAAACCAATAATTCATAGCGGCTGTGGACTGGTTTCAGAACCTAGATAATTATCTAGCTAGATAGAGACTTTGTTTCTCCTGGTTTATATAAAATAGTGAACAAAGATTTGTTAAATGGCAAAATTAAAGTATAATTTTCGTTGTGTTATGAGTTTTGTCACAGTTACAAGGATAGACGCAGTTACATCTCTAAAATCATCATCATCTCTCATCGTTTTTTACATTCCGCGACCGAGAATAGAGCCCGGGAGCTTAGATAATCTAAGTTGTAATAAGGAACATGTGTGAATAAGGCTACTTTTTCAAATTACTTAAGTACCTATGTCATAATAAATCTTTATCTTTATCACGTTTAAAGGACCTGATACTAAATCGACTTAACTCTACCTACATGGACAATATCGCCTAAAAATTCCTCCAACATTTCACACCGTTTCACCTTATTACGGACGCAGGTCGGCACGTTAGTTCGCACCCCAATGTTCAAAGTTAAAAACATCTATTTGAAGTGTAAAGGCGTGAATTATCGTTCCATTGAACGTGGCTCACCCCTCTTATAAATATAGACCGCGGAGCGCCGACCCACCCGTGTAGGTTTTACAACCGATTAACCGTGTTACGTGCACCCCCGCGAGCACACCGGTACTTTCTACTCTGATCTTCCAGTAACATGGCCGGCTGGCCATGTTGCTGGAACTTTTGTAACTACTACAGACTCTACAAGGATCTTTACTTAAGTTTGTCTGTGGCTACCAACAATAAGCTCAGCTTTCAAAATTACTATAGACATAAACAAAAAACGAAACCAAAAAGTATCTTATCTCGAATCTTGTAGCTACTTGTATCGAAAAAGGTTTTACTACTTTTCAGTTGGCATATACAACCTCCTTCGTCAGTTCGTGAACTGTTTAAAAATAATTAAATTACAAAATGTAGGACGTACTAATTTTTATTTTTCTCTTGTTTAATGGTGGGTGATGTGAAATGCGTGTATTGGGGCATGGCGTGAGTGGCGTCTGGCCGTCGGGCCGCTCCGGTAGGAAGCTGCGCCTCTTAATATTGTAAACAAGAGCTTTTTCGATTGGTGGGCGGTTCCGCGCAAGTCTCGTACGCTGTGAGCTTGCCGAAGCGAAGAACGCACCAGAAGTTATTGTAGAGAAATAATATGAGAAACATATAAAACAATGACAAATTTAACCAGTTTAAAGCTAAAAAGATCTCGAAATAACATATTTGATACACATAATATCACAACTTTAACCAAATGTATAATTTTTTGCTTCAATTCGTGAAAGATGCTACGGCGTAGCACCGTAGTCCGTAGTCGTTTTAAGGCTCTGCTACGATTCTCCCGACCAACATGTAAGTTATTGTAATTTGAATTCTTTTCAGTATCGAGTGGTATTTTAAGTTTGTGATATTGAATTAAACTCGATAGTGCAGAAAAATGCGCATGTGCGTCCTATATTGTCTAAGTGCCGGTACATAGTAATGATATTAAATTAACTGGCGAAATATTTGAAAACAACATACCCTTATAGTTATACCTACTTATACGTTATTGCTATTAGAACATGTACATTGAAAACTTAAGCTACTCTATGATGAAATAAAAATATGATTTAAAAATGGCTCACTCTAAAACTTACTTGCACGTATATATCATACTGAAACAGATGATTGCATACCAGATAACGCCGCAGCACAAGCTGATCTCCTAAGATGAAATCGATCCAGGGCGGTCGGTCCGCCGCTACAAAGTCACCGCGTCGGGCGGCGCGGCGGGCGGCGGCGCGCGCTAGCTTGCGCCGCGTCGCGGGCGGGGGCGGCCCCGATGTTGCCAGATTATCGCTTCTGTACGTATACTGTAATTATTTATTTATTTATTTATTTAATGTTTGGAAGACCAACTCCGAGTCGACAGAGTTGATTTTTGACATAAAAACAGTAAGGCAATAATAGGTTTTCCTTCACCTATATAAAACATAGTTTTAAATGGTTAAGTGTAGACAATAAGATGCTCTTGGAAAACTTAATCTAAAACTATTACAAACTAAGACAGTGCCTATAATGTGATTAGTTAAAGTTACTTAAATTGACATTTACTTAAAGAATTCCTCACATAATAAGCGCCTCGCAATTGCTAAACTAGACTGATATATATCAAGATTTTTAGATTTACACAAGTTATTAAGACTTTTGCTTGCTCGCAGCAGGAAGGAGTTTTGGCGGTAGTTTGACGAGACCAGTGGTACACAAATTGGAGTAAAGTGTCTAGCAGACCTACTTGGAATATTGAAACTTATCTTTAACAGAAGTTCGGGAGAGTCGACCGAGTTATATAAAAATCCTAACTAATATTATAAATCCGAAAGTGTGCTTGTTTGTCCTTTCATGACGTCCTATCTAAACAACCAACCGACTTGATTTTTGGCATAGAGTTAGTTGAAAGGACGGAAAGTAACATAGGCTAAGTACTTTTATCCCGATATTCCCACGGGAACGGGAACCATGAGGGTGGAACTGCGGGCAAAAGCTAGTAGTTTAACAAAACATTGGGTTGGACCCCCCAACGATTGTGCGGCTTCGAGTCCCGTCTGAGCATAATGCAGAGAAATTGCTAGTTTAGCTTGAGTGAGCGTTTTGTTTAGCTTTAGAATTATGAATCTAAGAAACTTAGTTTACTACCTTGCCTAAAAATGGTTAAAAGATGCTATGAATGCTAGACTATTGCATATAACTAATCCTATTTAATAGATCATTGGACACCACCATTTATGACACACACAACCAACTTAATACAATGAAAAATCCAAAATATAGATATAAACACTATCGAATGTTTGACTTCTGAAATTATTATGATCGAACATAAGTTAGTTTTATTCAATCACCCCGATACTGATGGAGCTTTCAGAGATTTTCTCGATTGCTGAAATTCTATTTATTCTGATTGTTATAATTAACGGTGAAATACACAAAATTGTTACAGTGATTTTTCTGAAGCTGGTGTATTTCAAATGTGGTTGCTAGAGAAAAGGTCCCCGAACACGGTCACCAAGCTCGGACGAAGTACTTCCCTTATAAGAAGATATTATGGTGAAAAAGGGGTGCCTAAACACTAGCAATACTGGGCGGGGCGGGAGTGCGGGGCGGGGGGTGGCGGAGGCGCGTGCGCGCTGCGGCCGGGGCGCGGGCGGCAGACGCGCCGCGATGGTGGGCCGCGACAGCCGCTCGGAGAGCGCGGCGCGCCCTTTGGCGCCGCGGCATGAGTAGCGCGCCCGCCCGGCCCGGCCCGCGCGCCCGCCATGGCGCAGGCCGCGCCCGCGCCCCATCGCACCCACTCCTTCGCGAAGAAGACCTTCCACAAGCCCACGTACTGCCACCACTGCTCCGACCTGCTATGGGGCCTCATCGGGCAGGGCTACGGGTGCGAAGGTACGCGTCGCGCATGCGCCCCGAGTGCGTCGATACCGGCTCCGCGCGTCCGCCGCCGGCACGACCAGCGTTATGCAACCCGGGTCCGGCGTCCGGCGTCCGGCCCGGGCGTGTCCGGCCTCTGATCGATATCGCCGACTCCGGCCCTGGTGGCCGTTCTGCGAGCACGCCAGACTCCCCTCGGCGTGCACTTGAAATTTCAAGGACACCGAATGTTGTCAACCCTAAAACTATCCTCGTGCCGTCTTCCACCAGCATGCAACATCGGAGTGCTCGAGGGAGACGGCGTGGCATGATGGAGGGCCAGGTGGCCGGAGTCAGAGTCGTTGGGACTACTTTAGATCAGCTAAAAGTATCCTGAGAAGCGAGTGAAAGTTTGAAAGTATATCGATCGATGTTTTGTAAGAGGTTTATCGTGGCGGAGGCGCGGGCGGGGCTCGAAGCTGCAACCCCGATATCCTTAGACCTAGGTTAGACGTAATCGTGTTCCCGTTGGTAAGTGACCCCCGGTGATGTGTGGCGAGTGAGTGCTGGACTAATGTTGATGCGATAACTTAGCACCTATAGGAGGACATCTTGTTTTTGCGCATTTGTTTTGGTCCTTCGCGCTGTCGTTTCAAGTCGATACTCCTCTGTTACCTACAAATGTAGGCATGTATTAACTTGCATGTATTGGACTTTATATACTTTATCATGATTGTATTAAACTATGAAAAGTCCCTTATCCTATTTTACACAGTAAGGTAAGCGCCCAAAGTGTCCGTAATTACTATTAACACGTGTTTTTACGATGAGATTCAAGCGATAAACGCAGGATCGATAATGCTTAGATACTCGAACGGATTTCTACGCAACTAATGCTAATTCGCTCTATTATGCGTAACTTGTAATGTGCAACATGAAACTTATTACATCTAAGACAAAACAGTTTATAACTAAAATGTGAAATGCTGAAATGACTTAACCAATAACATTAAATACATAATGCACATACGTAGTTCGTATCTTTAAGAAAATCACATTTGCCCTAACACTTTATTTCGAATACAATATAAAATAAGTGAAATAATTATATAACAACTGTGCATGATATCATTATTGAAACACTGAATCGATCGTTTCTTCGGCATGTCACTATGATTTCAATTTTCAATACAAAAAATATGCAGTTTTCAGCGTTAACTTTAAAGTTTTGAGAAATATTTCTGATAGAATTAAAAATAGTTGAAAGAAATTTTTAAATCTTATACGAATATTTAGCTGAATGTCTTTAAATTGGTTTATTCACAACTAGATACTGTGCTATCTAACTATAAAGATGACACACTCAGGCGGGCTTGTATTAACCGTTTCTGAAATTATTTCTTACAGTCACACTTACAATCTTTTAATTTTATAGTTTCTTACGAGGCCTAAACCCAAATCGAATCCTTGTTAATGCTTTTATCCTCAAAAAGTAGTCCAGTCAAGTTCAGAATTAAAAAATGATAATTCAGCTACTTAGTTATATAAATGCTTTAGGTGTTCAAGTGTTAACTTAAAATTTACTCATGTTTTCATTGGAAAAGACAAAAGTCACGGCGCGGACATTTCATTGAAAACTAGCTCGGAAGCATTCGACATCGTCTGCGTGGACTTTCCAACTTCAGGGTTTGTTTCCTCAATGGACTGTCCTATATACTGCATAACAAAATTAATGAAAATATTTATGAAGTGGAGGATTTCCCATTTGAAGAATAGGTTTTGTTTTTCTATAGGTACTTAGTTACTTCAAAACTGCACAATACAGTTTTTTAATGTATGCAATTACCATTTCACTTCTCATCAGCATTAATTTGTATATTGTGTGTGTTTAATATGTATATTATGTAGGTATGTATTTACAAAAAAAGTATATAAGTATATTTATCCGTTATCTAGTCACGTAACACAAGTTCTTCATGAAACTTAACGGGGGCTAGATAATTGGTGTGTTGGTATGCAATTATTAAATAATTATTATTAATTTTGAAGATCTCAACAAACGTTTTTTGTAGATTTAGCAATTAAATAAATTAAATATTTTTATACGAGTAAACGCAACTAAAAATTAACACTTTGTTATTAGATGTATCGTTCGGTCCTGATTACGACAGGATTGTCGTAAATAACTGCGTATCGCGATTGCTATGGTTATGGTGGTAATTTTCCTTATTAAGTCTGTCTGTATTAAAAGTGGAATATTTGTAACCAACAGGATAACATTGAATTCATCAAGCTATAATTAGAATAAACCAAAATAATCATACCTGTAATATGAAATAAGCGACCTGAAATAGGTTGGTCACTAAGAACCATTGTCACTGAATCTTCTTTATTATAAAGAAGTGGTGCAAGTTATTGAACAAGAAGAGTTTACTAATGATAAATTTTAATAAGAAAAATATTGGAAAAAAACAACTCGGCCACAAGTTAATTCTCAGATGGGACTCGAACCCACGACCTTTGGAAATCCGGTCCATAATAGAATTAGCATTGAAAAATTCAAAAATCATAAAAAAGAAGAGTTTATATGACAAATTCCAAAATGTTCTGCTATATACTCATATAGCGGAGGTACGAACAAACACATAAATATAGTTAGCAACAAATCCAGGGGGTGATTACTGCGCTGAGATTTATGTTGAATTCAACATTTTTCTATCCATAATTTGAATGAACGAATAAATGAATGAATAAGAGTTTATTTGGATACATACATGAGACAATTACATTTTTATAGAAAAAAAAGAAAAATTAAAAAACTAACTTAAACCAAAAGGTGTACAGTTTCACTGTCTGAAGTGGATGTCTTCAGACAATTCAATTTCATTGTTATTAATGTAAATTAAATTACTACTGTCAAAATCCTTCAGTTTCAATGATCTTTCACAAACCTATAATGTCGAAGATTGTTTTCAGTGACTTCTAACACAGATGTTTGGCTCTAAAAAATTACGAATTCGAGATGTAGAAGCGCGAGAATCGGCCCTTTGGCCAATTGTTTAATTTCAAAATCTATCACAATTCCTTTCAAAGGTATTGTGATTGTGTTAGTGATTTATGTAATTGTGTAACCTATAATAATATAATCTAATAGTCCCTTTCCGAACGAATGATGTTTTAAATGACACTTCATTTGTCACTTCTCCATACGTTTGAAAAATATTTGCGACTATCACTTTGCATAAGACAGGTCAATTTCGTTCATTCAATACCTTTCTAAACGCGTTTCGATCACAATCCCTATAAAATGTCAAATAGTGACGGCCTGAAGTATGTAAATATCTTTCAAATGACGAATTGAAAGGGATTGTGATAGATTTTATAATCATGCAATTAGTCCCCTGGATAGATTCAAAGATATGCCGTGGACTTTCACCGGGATAACATTTAGCGTGAGTTGCACCATAAATAAATAATAAATATTTCCATACAATCACACCAATTATCTAGCCCACGTTAAGTATCATGAAGAACTTGTGTTATGGATACTAGATAGCGGATAAACATACTTATATACTTTTTTTTTGTATATACATACATAATATACATATTAAACATCCAGACCCAGACAAATAGACATGTTCATGCACACAAATATTTGTCTTGTCCGGGGATCGAACCCGGGACCTCTGGCGCAGAACCCCAAACAGGTCGTCAAATGTTACTTTTACAGTTACTTCAAAACGTTAAGTTACTCTAAAATAACGGAATTTCCACAAAACTACTACGAAATCAACACACACATACACACACACGTAATATATATTATGATAAATAAATAAATCAGTTTTTCTTACCCTCACAACATTAACCTAGTCCCAAAGTAAGCACTGTAAGGCTTGTGTTATGGGGTACTAGGGTAACGGATATAAATACATATAATTATACATATTATATAAGTATTTATGTGTAGAAATATATATAAACGTCCATCAACGACTCAAGTACAAATGCTCGTCTTCGTCATACAATCATTTGCCCCTACCAGGATTCGAACCTGGGACCTCAGAGTAGACGACACCTTAAACCGGTCTTAACACACAACCAATTAAATTAACTAAGTAATAACTAATTCACTCGATTATTATGCCACAATAAATATTAATTTTTTTCGCTAATTTTCAACCAAACCACTTGACGTACCCACGTACCCGTTGATTATTTATTTATGAAGTTTATTAGAAGATAGTATAGAATTAGTCTTGAAGATAGTTATAAGAACGTCGTACCTTTTAAGCCTGACGCCATAACAACAATGTTTTCATCATTGTAGTGTTCCGGCAGTTAGAGATAAGATAGCCAGTTCCTCAGTGATGAGGATTCCGGGAGAGGCTCGCTTCCATCTTCAGCCTTATAAATACTTAACATCAGGTATGATGAAAGCTAAGAGTCTCCCCGTTGTTCATTAAAAAAAAAACAGATTTTGCTAGTTGGGTTACTTATATTCCATAACCAATAATATAAAAAAAATACTAGGAAAACATTAAAAACGCGTAGTCACCACGTAGCCACAACGCAGAGGTCCTCGTAGTTCGTAGCAAGCATGCTACGAAGCTACCGCTGAAAAGATACCGCTTTAGAAAGTTGTACAGTACAAATTGCACAAGCTTTTTTTATGTTATTGCTACGAACAACTGGTTTGCCATTCACTACGTATAATTTTATTCACTAGATTGCTATAAAAATAAAACGACGAACTGTTTGGCGCAGGGGTACTAAGCCTGGCTTCTGCGCTATAATTCCCGGGTTCGATGCCCGGACAAGACAAATATTTTTGTGCATAAACATGTCTATTTGTCTTGGTCTGGGTGTTAATATGTATTAGATAATTATAAACATACAAACATACAAGATACGCGCAAAATACATAACCCTTCCTTTGCTGTCGGGTAAAAAATGCGACTACTTATGAATGATTTTTACTTATAAAACAATACCGTGACTGACTGAAAGACATCGCACAGCCTAAATGACTGAATCGATTAAGCTGAAATTTTGTATCCAGAATCCTGTAACGCTCTAGGCGAGCACTAAGAAATAATTTTTTGATACTCTCACGAAAACGGGAACCACGCGTGTCGAACTGCGGGCAGCTGCTAATTATTTATATACTTTTTTGTAATTAAAAAGGTAATTACCAAAAAAAGACACCCAGACGAACAATAATATTTATATTCATCAAATGAAATATTTGTGTTCTGTATCTACGACTACATGATCGGCAGTTTAAAACTTGAAAGGTTGAACAATTATACCAAAATCGTAGCAGACAAATAATTTGTGCAATTCTATAGTGATTTTCTGTAATGACGGCTATGGCTAATAAAAACTAGTGTTAAATTGTATACTGTATGTCTCCTCCTCTGTCCTATTAGCAGAACATTTCCCTTGTTAACAAGTTATAACTACCTCATTCTTTAACTTAATATAAAACTGAATAGTAATGCATCGCCATTCGACATCATGTGTTCGCTCGAGACGTGTATTCACGCCATGCAGCCCTCGCAAACAATCCCTTTCAACATCAACATACATTCATAATGCGACGTGACGGCCAACAGTATCTCGACAACGCGTCGAGCCACAATGCCAGAGACAATCTAGAGCAAACAAAGCGGAGTACACAATGGCCGTCCGCTGTTCCGACGCGAGGAGCTTTGTCCCGGGACCATAGATAAGGCGATGTGTGGACTCCGCCGGCCAGATAGCAGCCTCTCTTCCGAAATTTTCAGTTAATTATATAATTCAATAATCAGGGACAGACCAGGCGAGATTTGTAAGGAACTGCGGTTGGCCATTTGGCTGATTTTGAGACTTGGATGTGAGCAAATAAATGCTAACTCATCGCTTTCAACTGCACCTTGACTTTCAAATACAACTTCTACGACAAACGCTTTCATTTGTTTCAGTTATCCAAAAAATATATCGTTAATTATCCTCAAAATTGATGACTGGATTGTTAGGTTCTCACTCTTGATTCAATTTGTAAAAGAACATTATACTTAACTATGATTAATGAAACCATCATCAATGTCGAAAAATTTTAACTTCTATATTATACATACATATGACACATGTGTTTTCCACACAATGGCCGTCCGCTGTTCCGACGCGAGAAGCATTGTCCCGGGACCATAGATAAGGCGATGTGTGGACTCCGCCGGCCAGATAGGAACCTCTCTTGCGAAATTTTCATTTAACTATATAATTAAATAATCAAGGACAGACCAGGCGAGATTTTGTAAGGAACTGCGGTTGCCCATTTGGCTGAGCCATTTGCGACTTGGATGTGAGCAAATAAATGCAAACTCATCGCTTTTAACTGCCTCTTGACTTTTAAATACAACTTCTATAGATAAATTATGTAAAAATCTGAAAACTAGACATTGAATCATGAAAAATTTTGTCTTAAGTTCTGGAAACTGAATTTTTGGAAAACTTCGGAATAAAATGCGAGACTCAATACCTAAATTATTTGTAATATAATGTACCTACAAATTTGTGCGGAACCCTCGGTGGGCGAGTCCAACACCGGATACTTGTCCGGTTATGGATAGCCACTAATAAAATAATTTTATGTAATACTTGTTTTCTCATTTTAAGTAAACTATGTGTTTTTATGAGAATAACATTTTATAAACCTAAACATTGATGCACGGATTGTTATATTCTCTCACTTAATTTCAAAAAAAATCTATGACTTCTTATGAATACTTTCTTTAATAAAATCATCAATGTCAAATAATTGGAGCTTGCATCGGTGCATTAATTCACTTCGACAGTAATAAAAATCATTTCTTATTTTCTCTAAACATGTACAAAAAAAATGCGTAAGGCGGGTCTTTGTTCACATTTTAACGTCTTCATAGTTTAACTTAAACAAAATCATTAAATAAATTTCATAAACGACAATAAGAACACGTATAATAGTGTGTGACGCTTCGTGTCGAGTTAGTATAGTGTCTTGAAGCCGAGCTTTTTTATAAACAACTCTTAGCCTTTATCATACCTTTTTTTTGATACTAGGAGAAATGCTTTTACGCATCCCTCGCCCCCAGGTGCAGAGGCGATTCGAAATGTTGGACACACCTGGGCGGGTAATACCAACTAAAACTCCTAGTACTTGCCCACCAGGCCGCCATTGGTCACGGGGGGGGGGTATGGTTCGCAATCACCCCTAAAAGCCTTTATCATACCTATTGATAAGGATGAAGATGGAAGCGAGCCTCTCCCGGAATCCTCAACCACTGAGGAACTATGATTAAAACTTGTGATAAATCATAGAGATTTAAAAAACGATACCAGTTAATTCAACTACTTAACTAGTAATTATTTGAACAGTTAAAAAAAATATTCAGAAACTAATACTTCCCAATGAAAAAATCCATGAAAATCTTATATTGACCGAACCCAGAATCAAAACTCACTATGCAAGCACGCTCTATGTTATACCTAGCTAGCGCTATTCAATAATCAATATAATGCTATAAATAATAAAATCAAATAGATTAATAATTAAGCGCCTTGAATCGTCAAAAGCTTGCTCTTCAAATTAAAAAGTTTTGAAAAATTAAAAACGAGGAACTTTTTAATTCAACAAACTGACTTTTAAAACATTCCACTAATTGAACATTCAAGTATGGACATAAAATGCTAAAGTAATATTAATATTGCTTATCGGGCGAAACACGCATCACGCAAGCCATCAAATTGATGATGTCATTATCAAAATGAAAAGGGTTTTAACCTGAAATTAATATTCGAAGTCTTAAGAAAACTGTAATTTTTGCATTTTTCAATGCTATTTTCATACTTATGGTAAATTTCAAATAGAAAAATATTGGAAAAAAATCTCTTTCGTATGCAAGGATATTCCTAGCATTAATGTAACAACGCTGGCCTACAGCGTATTAAAAATATAAAAGTATTGGAGAATTTCGACGGTGGTTCGCAAGTCTCGGTAGCTCAGCGGTTAGAGCATTGGACCGGATTTCCAAAGGTCGCGGGTTCGATTCCCGTCTGAGAAGGGTTAGAAGTGAGTGGCCGAGTTAATTTTTTTTCCATTTTTTTCTATTTGAAATTTACCATAAGCTATAATATATTATTATGCTCGTTAAGCAAGCGATAGCACGTAAGACTAATTGTTCAGGTTTCTATTTAAACGGTTACACCATAATGACCTTTCGTACTTCAATATGGCTTCTTGCGTTAAGAAAGCTATTTTGAAAGCTTCTTTGTTATGCCTTTCATATGACTTTGACTTTTCACGAGGACGCCAAGCTTTATCTTTAAAAAATTGCGGAATGACTCGATTGATATCATCTCAAGTACCTACCAACATTATATAATGTCAAATTATTATTTACCAATACCTATTTCATTTTGTAAAACCCAAAACTCTTATAAAGTTTAGAGAAGAGAACTACCTAATTTAGGGACAAGTTATTAAGTAATAGCGAATCTACACAACTATTTCGGAACAAAAGTCAACATAGTGTGTACAGTTTACAGCATCACTTATTTAACCCTTCAATTAGTAGGTAATAAGATTAGATTATTTTTAATTTAGGTACTAACTAAGCTAGAATAGCAACAGTAGGTTAAACAATGGAGTAATGTTAACAGATTCCTCTCCTAACCTTTTCTATAAACGTACACAAAAAGAATCAAGGAACTCGTGTACCTTGTTTAAAATTACTCCGTGTTTGACTACTCTTTTCATGTCAGGCGCAAGTTAAACTCTTCTATTTTTAACAATTGCCTTAATGACCAGTTCTATATTTAGACCTCCTTGCACTTGTGAAAAAGCAAGTGGCTTGTAAGCACTGCCACCAACCCGACTACGCCCGGCGCGTATGTAGGCCAGTCGTGACGTCACGGCTTGATGACCCAGTTGCTTTGCCATTGAGAGACGCGCGTCAATGGTGCCCCGCACCGCCCGCGCCCGCTGCACTCCCCTCGCATTTCGATATAGATGGGGGCGTGTCAAAATTTCAGGCAAATATCACGTAGGCAACTCGAAACCCTATTGTAGCACAAATAATCAAGGAAGCAGTCGCTTTTTTCCATTAATCTTGTATTTAAAACTACACAATACCGATTAGTTTGAAAGCAAGAGATATGTGGAGGACAGCATTATTTTGCAATGATAGAATAATGTAAAGCTTATAAACAAAGAAAGCAATCAAAGCTAGCTCAGGATTCTGGGAAAAACTGATGAAAAGTTGACCTTCGAGCTTTGTTTCCCAAGTAGTCCATATGATGTGTTGTATTATATTGTTAATCACATTGGCAACAAGAAATATTAAACCATCTCTTCCATATTGCTTTCTTCCAAACTGAACACAATGTATGAACACAATCGATTTTCTTCGCATTATCCATATCTATAGGGCGTTCATTAGTTAATAGTCCAAAATTACCAAATGATAAACAACACTAAACATTTAAACTATAAATATACCATAACATGGCGTAGTTCTCTAACTTTGACTAATATCAAGATGGTATAATAATGTAATCAATTCGGCAGGTCGTCCCGAGGGATCTTCAAGCAGAAAGCAGTCACGCAC
Source organism: Chrysoteuchia culmella (assembly GCA_910589605.1). Classification (NCBI taxonomy): domain Eukaryota; kingdom Metazoa; phylum Arthropoda; class Insecta; order Lepidoptera; family Crambidae; genus Chrysoteuchia; species Chrysoteuchia culmella. The sequence goes on along the minus strand of OU342654.1, from coordinate 19,702,020 downwards.
TCGTGTCCATGTTTTGCTTTAGACCTGTCTGAAAGCTAGATAGTATGTGATGCAAGACAAAAGAACACACAACGTCTATGACTGTTACAAACTTGCCTCCTTTATCATGACTATTTGTCGCTTGATCTTGGTATTGAATATGTATTTACAAAAAAGTATGTTTATCCGTTATCTAGTATCCTTAACACAAGTTCTGCATGAAACTTAACGTGGACTAGACGATTTGGTGTGTTTGTATACAATTATTTATTTATTTACCGGAAATATGACATGTTTTGTTACGACAAAGTAGTCTTCACCCGTCTCAAAAGTAATTTTTTCCCAATTTATTAAAATGTTGTCATAGATTTAACAATCAGAAACACACTTGCGCATGATTGTATTTAATATGGATAGTGTAAGGTGTAAGGCAAGAATTTTTGAGGTAAGATTTTTATTTCCGTGTTACTTTCCAACCAATTTTGACAATCGCAGGTAAAAATGTCAAACTATACTTCAGCCATCTTAAGGAAAGAATGTTAGTAAACAAACTGCCCATACTTAACCTCAAATTTACTTTTTTATTACGTGTTTTAGAAATATGTGCACTTAATTAATAGCTTACTTATATTGTTTAAGTTTGATATTTGGCATTAGATGTCTGAAATATAATGTATTTGTGGAATAATTACGAAAAGAGTTCAAATATTTGTTTACAAACATTCTTTTCTCAAGATGGCTGGAGTATAGGAAATATTATAGAAGGCTTCACCGGCGGTTTCACCCCCGCCCGCGTGGTTCTTATTCGAATCCTGTACGAATATCGTGGTAAGAAGTCCTATATCCTATTCCGAGTCTTGTTTTAAGTTTATGCAAAATTTAATCAAACTCCGTTCACCCGTGTACCCTTTATAAAGTAACAAATAAAGAAGCTTACGACTTTCCTATTTATGATGTAGGTAAGAGGGATTTGAAGTAAGTATATTTCCTAGAGTTGGAAAATCTTAGTTTGTGCTAACCGTGGGAGTTTCCCTACTTGTGACAATAGCAAGAAACACTTGCAACGGAGTCATTATTCCTAATAATAATAATAATAATTTAATTATTTATTTAGATAACAGAGATCCATAGGTGTTAGTAATAAATATCTTATAAACTATGTTAGTATTCTATAACTAACTTCGATGTAGTCGCCTGACTAAGTTAAAGAAGACTCACTTAACATATGCATCAATCACATATAAGTTACTGCAAGTGTTCAGAAATTAACAAAATCTTATCAAATGGTCCTTATAGTACAGTCGGGATCTTCCCGGTTAACTAGTAGAGATTTTTAATTTTGAATTTTTAAGCTTTATTTTAAAAAGTAACAGATATATAGAAAACATTTATATCATAAATAATAGAACATTAATAGGTATTTCATAAGAATAATAAATTATACCTATAACCTTAGTACTTTCCGAGAAAACATTTTCCAAAAAATCTCTACTGGTCAAACGGGAAGTGCCCCGATTGTACCTACCAACCAAGATTTAACCATGTTAATTGTTTGTTGTCTTTGGAAATCCAATTGATCACTTCATCACATCAGTATCTTTGATTTGGAAAATTTTGATATTCTTTTAGTTTGTTCATTATAAATGAACAGTCATATACAACTTCTAAGTAGAACTTGAATGTGATTAATACAGTAATATTTTATATAGATTTAAATATAATATCAAACTTGACGTTAACTACACATCCAGTCAGTTTCGCAGCGTCAGCGTCACAGTAACAAATCTAACTGTTAGAGGGGCCACGACGCAAACTCATTATGAAGCTCAGACAATGGTGCAGAGCTGCAGTCGACTCACAATGCTAAAACTTTGCGCTCCAAGCAATCAATTATTCATATGCCAGTGCCGCCAACAAAGTATCAACGCGCCTGTTATAACTATGTTTTTTGAGTTCACGAACTATGGTTCGCAGTAGGCAAATGTTTGGTAAAATGGCTTTTAAAATTGAATTTTGAGGATTGTGTGACTTTTGCAGTTTGTTGTACTTGAAACCTTTATTACGACTAACGGCCGCTCGCGGTTTTACCCTCGTGGTTGCGGTTCCCGTGGGAATATCAAAAAATTCTTTCTTAGTGCTCGCCTACATCGTTGAAGGATTCTGTACGCAAAATTTCAGCTTATATATTAGTTAAGGTTAGGATAGGAATAGGATAGTTAGGATTATCCAACATCAAAGACAACTTTAATCTTTAATTTTTCAAGTCGCGAACGTCAAATAACCGTCTCTTATAAGGAATTAAAGAAACGTAAACTGTTCCGTTTGCATTAACAACCGTGATGACGTGACATCGTGGCAGTAACACGTTGAATAATATATTCCGGCGAGCCTTCTGCGCCACTCTGACTGACGTCCGCGCGTGCATGCACACATACTCGTACACCGCCACACGTGCTAATGTGCCAAATTTCATCAAAACCAGTCCAGCCACTGCCAGCCGTGCGGTTTTACCCGCGTGGGAATATCGGGATAATAATGTACTCTATGTTTCAATCCAAAGTATAACGCATCTGTGTGCCATTCATACAAATTGGTCCAGCCGTTCTTGATTTATAAATGATGTTACTAACAAATCGAGTTTGTTTTATTTAAATAAACTATTGAAACGTGAACTGTCCTGCTGTAATAACAAACGTGCCTACGTAGCAGTAGCACGTTGAATAATATATGCGGGTGAGCTTTCTGCGCCACTCTGGCTGGATAATGGCCGCGCGCGCATGACACTACACCGCCACACACGCTATTGTTCAACCCAAGACTGTTTCTTATTTGAATATAATAAACTCAACAAACAATACAACAAAATAAAGAAAATTTTACCAGCTCTGTGGTCTAGTGGTATACATAAACCACTGATATCACACCCAGAGGTCACGGTTTGGTTCCCACTGGAGCTACCTATTATATTCGGGTTTGGTTCGTATAAAATTTGTTGTAAGTTGTAAGTTCCTCCAGCCCCTTTCCACCATCGGGGTACCAGACGTAGGTTAGCTTATCACCTGTACGTCGTTGACATTCCAACGGTCCGTACCAAGCGCTTTGCTGATACCTACATTTTTTATGCGAAACGCTAAGGAATGGAATGCACTGTCTGCTCATGTGTTCCCCGATCCCTACAACCCTGGCCTCTTCAAGGCGAGAGTGAATTGGCATTTCCTGGGCAAGTATGTGACATCCTAGGCAACATCCTGTTTTAAACAAGATGGTAGTCAAATACCTGCACAGTCTCGAATAAAAAAAACCACTTGCTACCACCTAAGTTTGAGTCCATAACAACACAATGTCTTAAGCAACAACTTTTATTAACATCTCAGTTTGTCAATTAGAACTTATTTTTTTATTGACTGAACTCCTTTAAAATAATAAGCTCCGTTTTCACATAAAATAACCTTATTAAATTTCTCTCTCTCAGTATTTTATTAACTACCAACGTGGTCGTGACAAACTACACAGTCCTTAAAACCTACAGATATATTGTTGAATTGAATATGTCAGATTTATTTGATAAATATTTAATAAGAAAATATACAAGAAAAAAGTAACTTGTCTCATGTCGCCCTGACTGGATTCGAACCCGCATCCTTGGGAATTCAGCCCAATGCACTATTTTATTAAATATAATAATCATAGGCAATGGGCATTATATGTATAGGTTACACAGTGCAATGGTACTATTTATACAAGTACACAAATAACGCGAGTGAATAGGCATTTCCTGGGCAAGTATGTGACATCCTAGGCAACATCCTGTTTTAAACAAGATGGTAGTCAAATACCTGCACAGTCTCGAATAAAAAAAACCACTTGCTACCACCTATCTAAGTCTGACTCCATAGCAACAACTTTTATTAACATCTCAGTTTGTCAATTAGAACTTATTTTTTATTGACTGAACTCCTTTAAAATAATAAGCTCCGTTTTCACATAAAATAACCTTATTAAATTTCTCTCTCTCAGTATTTTAGTAACTACCAACACAGTCGTTAACAATCTACAGATATATTGTTGAATTGAATATGTCAGATTTATTTGATAAATATTTAATAAGAAAATATACAAGAAAAAAGTAACTTGTCTCATGTCGCCCTGACTGGATTCGAACCCGCATCCTTGGGAATTCAGCCCAATGCACTATTTTATTAAAGATAATAATCATAGGCAATGGGCATTATATGTATAGGTTACACAGTACAATGGTACTATTTATACAAGTACACAAATAACGCGGCAGTATTCCTGATCGGTCAGAAATAACCGCGGTTAACATTGTACGTGACCTATTTAACTTTAACTAGAGTGCGTCTAACGTAAATGTTTAAAAATAACCAAGGAACCGTTATCATAGCATGAAGATATTAAAACTTATGAAAGGTAAAACTGGCCAGAAAAGCATGCAAACTCTTTGCCAACAAATTGCTAGAAACATGTTAAAATAGGACAGAATTAAAAACTAAATAAGTTATTAAGTAATACTTATAGTATAGACAAAGAGATTTGTTGAATGTCTGATTTTTGGAACAGACACTTGATCAACAGAGTTTATTTAAGGTCTTTTTGGCCGACCAAGTTGCTAATCAAACAGGCTTCTTTCTGATCAATCAAACCAAATGATTAAGTTTTGCTGATAGATTAAGCAAGAACCTTTTATTTTTAAGTAAATTACGCTCTTTAATTTATAATATTGAATCACTGGGAAAAAACAAAAAGTGACTTCATTTCTCTTTATCTTTGAGATTTTTTTTTTCATTGTAAGTGAAGGGTTCCTAATAATAATTACTACATTTTTGAAACCTAAAACAAAACACAATCGCATAAATTTTGTATAGTTTTTTGTTTCTTCCGTTAACCAAAACAAAATAAAATCACACCTTTATATCGATTTAAGTTTTCTCAGTTTATTCGTCCTCGGTCTCTGTAGTCCATCTTTTAACATTATGATAGCACCGGTGGCTACGTCATCGGACGCGTGTCCTGACCCGGTCGCTCCAGCGCAAGAATTGTGTCACGCGTGACGTCAGAGCTCTGGGCATGCGCGCTGAGCCTCGTGGTCACAATAATAATTAAATAAGAGTTGATTTAAGCTGCTTAGCTTGACATTAACTGGAATAAACAAATGATCTAAAATGGATGACAAGTAAAATCGAGTTGCAGCTTTTTTTTCAAATTTACTTTTGATGGTTATAGATGTGGTTCCGATAGTTTTAAAGTTAGTTTACATTCAGTCGAGATTCTTTTATATTATGTAAGATTAATTTCAACTTTACTTTGTCAGGCAATTAATATAAGCATCTAGTTGCTAAAGCAAACCTTCCCAGAGAAAGAGAAATTTTTGAACAAAGATTGATTTGCAATGGTTCCTAACTGCCATCTTTAATCGGTCCTTCGAAGCCGGATATTTAGTTGTTTACCGTAGTAAATCTGAAAATCGTCTCTCTTTTGATCAGTGCACTACATCTGTATTTACGTGCTTACTGCTTCGTCACGGTGATCGTAAACGTGTACTGTACGGACAACAGAAGGTACGACTTTACAAAACTGTCAATATTTTCCAATCGATTGTGAACTTTGAGACGTAAGTCGTTGAGTTTAGAATTGTCTGAAAAATTACAAAACTAATGTATGTGCCGTAGTTATTGTGACTATACAAGCCGTGTTTACACCGGTAGTGTCACGGTCGTCGTTTGATCTGCGCTTTCCATCGACACTTGTAAACTACAACTTCATCTGTTGTCTATGACCCGGACGTAAAGGTTTATCATAAAAGTCACTGTTAACAAACCGCCTTTTTTATTTCTTTTTTTTTTCTTCTTGGAGTTTCGTTTCATAGCTCACAGGCTGTACCTATATCGTTCAATAGAAGGAAGACTGATTGATTTATCAGTGCACAGCTCAAACAATTGTTGTAGACATTGGTAGTATTATTAACTTAAGGCATGTAAAATGGGCAAAACAAAGTTTTGTGAACAAAGTACTCGTGCATATGATGTGTTCATGAAAGTACTGTGTAGTTTTGCGTGGATGTATATCCAATCAAAATCAACAAAGTTGTTGACACATCTGGGACAGTATCTGGGAGTTCTTAAAACTAATTACATTTTTATGACTTTAATTTGACTTCAAAACGTTGCCTACATCGCAGAAAAGTAAAAGGTTAGAGATAATTTCGAAATGTTCTCATAGGGCTCGAATCGAAAGCTCAACTGGAAGAGATTGCACCGGTCATTCAAAGGATGCGGGTGCGAATCCCGTCCGAGACCAACTTGTGAGACGAGACTCCATTTTTTACTTGTAATCTTTGCCTTTAAAAAGTGTAGAAATCTACTACTTATGTGTGGAGCTCGGGATCGCAAACCAAGAATGAGGACCTGTACTCTGTAGGTTTTCATCGCAATGCAATGGAATGACTGAACTACACATTAGCAAGTTCAAATAACCGATGCCGCTGTGAATGAATTCCTAGTTAGTATTTCCAGATAAAGTTTTCCCACCGCGCGATGCTATTTTATTAATATTACATCACGGGAGTAACTAATCAAGTAAACAACATGCAAAGGCAGCGCCGCGCGCAGCCAGCGCTCCCGGCGGGATACAGCCACCCGCGGCTAACTCAAATTCGAATTTCGAACGAGGAGCTGGAACGTGATTGGCCCGCGCCCGGTGACGTCAATGCCGACCTCCCGCCGCGCCCGCCCGCACCCCGCGCCCCCCGACGAAGGCCGCGCCACTCGCCTCTGAAAAATAATCATTTTCGGACGGAACGCTTTTTATTTTTTTCTTTGCTACACTGACAGAGACACGGTTTCATTGTTCCACATATCTTGTATGTGGGTAATGATGTCGATATAGTCTGCGGTGCACATGGCGGAATAGCTCGCTGGATCCCGAGAGCACGTGGTATTGAACTTGCCCAGATGGTGCCGGATTACACGAACAAAACGTATACCTAACCTACTATGAAGAAGCTTCACTTTTACACACTGATAGCTTTTTATAACAACTCGCTTGTCTCAATCAATATTTTCTGATGGCAAATCTTATCCATGTTTTCGTTTATTCAAACTCAAAATTGGGAAATTGAAAGATTTCCGTAAACTCTTTCCACACTTGCGTGTCTTGCGACGTTGAATTGAAGATTCAAGTCGAGAAAATTCAATTTTTCTTAGTTTTTCAAAATGATGTCAGAAATACAGTATTAATTTAACTACTAAGAATTTATTTCTATTTAATTCTTGCTTTAACAAAAGAAGACTCTACATGTCCTAAGATCATGGTAACGTACAATAATAACAATAGATTAATAAAAGTTTAACAACAAATACCACAAATTTTAACAACATTTATTGGAATTTCATATAAATAATAAAATATTGCTTTTCTCATAACTTTTCCAAAACACGTTTCCCCAAAAAAAACTCTTCTGGTCGACCGGGAACTTCCTCAATTGTACTTAGGAATCATAGACGGGACCCTTATCAGGGTCTACCAACATCTTCGCACCACATATAAGAAATCAAATTGTAAGCAACTTTAAGTGTATAAAAAAGTAAGCGAGCACTAACAGCCATATTATTTTGCAGTAGTAGAATTTTTACAAGATTTCCGTAAACAATAATAGGTATCATGTCATCGTCATTTCTAATTAGAGCGTCTACGTTTCATACGAGTTTTATGCTCATATAAAAAGCCTTAACTCGTATATGCAAACTAAAACGACAACCAATTATGATGAGTAAGGGTAAACTCGCGGGCCGTAGCAGAAAAATAATTCATAACTGTCCAATTCGATTCCATACAGTTTGCATTTTTCCAATTTGGCTGAGTGAATGCCGCCCCGGGCGGCGCGGCGGCGCGGGCGTGTGGCAGCACGAGCACGCGATGCCGCTGCCTCAACAGGTGACCGTCATTTAAAAAAGATACAAACATTACATTATTAATACTACTTACCTTTTGTATTTTGGGCCTTCGTAGAGTTAAAACTGGATGAATTGCTATTGACGAGACAGTATAATGTTTAAAATGTAAACAGCTAAACGGGTTGTATATAAAAAGAGTTTATTAAAAGATTTCAAGCTAGTACTCTATTTTAATCCTATTATTTTGTAGATAGGTAACGGTAAATGTTAATAATTTTCAATTATTAATAATTACAACGATTAAAGGTAAAAGTGATTAATTCATTATTTTTACCGCACATTTGACAAGAAAGATTTGATTGTTTGTTTGTTTGAAACAAATAAACTCAAAAACTACTAAACGGATTTGGATAAAATTTGGTAGACAGATAGTAGATAACCTGGTTATGAACATAGGGTACTTTTTATCCCGATATTCCTACGGGAACGGGAACCACGCGGGTAAAAACCAGAGCGACCGCTAGTTATTAATAATTTGCACACTATTAACATTTACCGTGACAGCGACATGTATAAAATCTTTGGTTACTCGCTCTAATTCTAGATTAACGTGTACATTCCGAGCAAACACACGCTATGTGTGGAAAAAATTTCGGAAAAGTCCATTCACTCGACTGCCGGAAAAAGTTAAGTGTATTTGTTTGGGTTTCATGTATGTATGTGAGTTTTTTGTTACGGGGGACTGTGTGGAACACTTTAATCTAAGAGAGTCCTCCTGCAATCTCAGTTGTTTTTTTTATATTTATTATTATGTTTCTTATTTAGAAAAAAGGTTCTTCTAAGCATAGAGAGTGTAAAGACCGTATAAGGCGTCAAACTGGCGCGTGCGCATGTACACAACGCGCGTAAATATAGCGTGCTATTCGCGGAACATTGTGATACGCGCCCACGCCCCACGCGCACAAATAAATACGATTTATTTTCATACCAAGGGTGACAATTGAAAACATCTTCTTATTGCGGTTTACTCAGAATAATTACCAATGACATAGTCATACAATAGATATGGAACATCACAGAATTTTTACAAGAAAATAGTAAACTATTTTATATATAAATATTTAGTTTCGTACGATTTTTTAAATTGACTTTAGCAAGAAGGACGTAGTTTTCCGAAGGTTTTTCGATTGTTTGATATTTCGTCTAGAAAGTTTTCATTGTACATCCTATGAAAATATTTAAAATATCGTATTTGTTCTTTAATTAGTGACTGAAACTGAAAACACGAAAAAATGAAAGAAAACAAAAGATTGTTTCAAATTAGTAGTTTCATTCAAAATAGTACCTACGTCGTTTGACATTTTCTTCACAATTTCGATCGATTGTGTTCGGATTTTTTTTAAATAATCCTAAAAGGTTATTGCCCTCTGCCTATTTCAGTAGCGCGAGTTTATTTCGGCTTCAGCGTTGGCGTAAAGCTTTGAAAAAAATAAGTACCGATTAATTAAAAAAGCTTGTTTGTCTATGGCCATTGGGGCTTGATCATGCTTATTTTAACCACGTAACCAATAAGTACTAGATTATGAACAATTTCCTATATAATAAGTAATAAGTATCTTTAAAAAAACAAGCAACAAACAAAAAAAATAATTGTAATTATTGATAGGAGTTTATTATAATTTATTATGTTTGTTCTTTTGATGTGAGTACTGTGTAAATTCAGATCTTTTTAATGTGTAGGTATACCTTAAATTAGCTTGCCGTGTGGTGACGGCATAAGAATACAAGTGTCACCACTCCCTTACATGCCTGGAATGTCGTAAAGTCGACTAAGAGGCTCGACGCATTGAACATCTGTGCGAGAGAAGGAAAACTTGAAACAAACCCTCTACCAACCCGTCTGGCCAGCGTGGTAGCAGTACGCTAATAGCCTCCTATGCACGGCACAATAGACTTGAGCTAGGAGAGGCTTATGTCCAGCAATGGACGTCCACTGGCTGATGATCATACCTTAAATGTAAAATGTTAGAGCTTTTAGTTAAACTTGTGTCATCTACCTAAACGGTTGCATCTGACCAGCAGCGTCGCCTCACTAAGCTGTGGCATTAGCTGAGGTTAGGCCTTTTCAGCAAAAGATTGTTACTACATTTTGTTTTTATTTTATTTGTATTTCTTTTTTTGCTAAATAAACGATTTTTCTTTCTTTCTTTTTAAAATACCTTCTTTCCTAAATTCTTGATCGTATAATACGATCAACAATAATAGTCATCAATTATGAGATGTCCAAAAGCCTTTATAGTGTTGGTAGTAAAATCGACCCAGTGAACTACCTACAGCAAACAGTCAAAATAACGTAAAGTATATCTTTATTTATGTATAATTATTTCTAAGATGTTTATGTTATATCTATATTGATAAAACAGTACGACCGTGACTGACTGACAGACAACGCTGAACCGATTAAGCTGAAATTTTGAATACAGGATCCTTTAACGATGTAGGCGAGTACTAAGAAATGATTATTTGCTATCCCCGCTAATGGCCGCTAGTTATTGAATAAAAATATTACGTAATACAAAATTCTGAATTCTAACAGAAATAAAATAGTATATGCTCATTTCATATTTTTTAAAATATTTTCACTACAACTTTTGGCTTCATTAAGTAGATGACGAAAATAATAGAAATTTCATAATTTTGATATTAAAATAACGTCGACGTTAAATATTCTAATTTAAAATAGTTTTCGTTCGATACGATACGAAAGGTGGTGCCGTGCGGGCTGGTTGCGTCTCTGCGGTAGGGTTGACTACTTTAGATAATAATATTAGTTAATATTGTAAAAAAAATAAGGAAAAGGGATTGAAGCAAAAATATTAAATATACCCCATAATATATTTGATATTTTTGCTTATTTTGTTTGTCAGTAAAAATGTCTCCTCTTTTCATAAATACATTGAATTTTTTTAACAAAGTCTTTGACAAGCAAGAGTAAGTTAGGCTACCAATTAATATTTCTATTAAAGATATTGTTAATTAACCGTAAAAGATCTTCTGTTAGAATTTTTGCAATGATAGTTATTTAACTAAATTCGTCCTGATGTTGTTTACAAATCAAAACACTCTCTGTCAAAATACAAAAAAGAACTACTTCATCACCAACGTCGTCAAAAACATCGTAGCAAGTTTTGTTCGTAGTTTGGCATCCCTGACAGGAGGCCCCGCCCCAAAGCTATTTAAATATATCGTGACGTATGAGCAAGTATTAGCGCACTAATACGTCTCCTTGATCCCCATCCGGCTGCCCTTCCGCGATAAAAAAAAATCCTTGTCGATATTGACACGCCGCGCGCCGCGACGGTAAAAATAACCATGCCTTTGTTTTACGTTATCGTGAACTCTAAATATGCAATCGGAAAAGCTGGCGAGTCTTCTCATTACTACAAATTCTACAATGGTCTTCTCACTAATGCGCAAAACTTGAACTTAAACTTGCACAAGTTCAGGACATTGGTTCAGTTTCTTACTTGAAAAATGTTACTATTCTGTAAATTCATTCTTTGTGATAAATGTTAGACGAAAGAACTTATTTTTTTATAATAATTTAATTTGTATGGATTTGGACATTTCGTAATATTATTGTTTGACAGCCATTATTATTGGATTTGATTTACTTATGATATTTTTTGTTGATTTTTTACATTGTATTATTTTATGTCATTTTTATATTTTCATTACCTAATTAAATATTTGCCCGCCAATTACGTGGTGGACATGTTACGGTACTTCTAAATCTTAAGGCTTTTGTTATACCACATAATTATGCGAATAAATAAATTTATTATTATTTTGAATACATACAACTCTTTGAGTGCTGCACAGTACAGTGTTTCCTGCAACCTTAATTTTTTTTTATATTTGGAAAAGTTAAGCATTACAAATGCAATAGTGGAACTCCTGTGTCTCAATTCCGCTTAGTTACTAAGTAACAAATTTTTGAAAATTGTTTTTTTTTTTTGCCTGGTATATGGAAAAATGTTTAAATAGAAAAGGTACGCGCTAGAAATTTATTTATATTATAAGTATGTAGACGAATTCAAACTACACATTTTAAATCCATTTTCTAAGTTTGTATTTACGGCAAAATTAAATAATTTCTATTTATTTTTTCTCCCAATCTACAAGGTTTGCTCATTTTATTTTTATTTTATTTTTATTTTTATAATTTGGGACATTAAACAGTTTTTATTTTCAATTGGAAATATAGTTCAAAATATATAGTTATATAGCATCTCATAGGAAATACAAATATTGTTTGATTTTAGTCAGGGAAGAAGAGAAAAACAAAAAGATGTTAAACATACTTGTCTACAAAAAAATCCTTGTCGATATTGACAAGCCGCCATCGTTAAAAATAACCATGCCTTTGTTTTGCGTTACCGTGAACTCTACATGCAGTTGGGAAAGCGGGCGAGTCTTGTCGTGACTAAAATGGTTTCTCACTACTACGTAAGAACTGCTTTAAATGCTGTAGAAAATGTTGTACTTACTTCTTGTTTACAAAAAACCTTGTAGATCTCCCTACAACCCTCCGCTTCTGGTAAAAAAAACCGTACCTTTGTTTTCCGTTACCGTGAACTCTAAATGCAGCTGGGAAAGCGGGCACGTCTTTTTATTACTGCAATAGTACCTACTACTTTCAGTGAGTGCAGCACCGAGTTGACTCGGTGCTGGTATTGCACGGTCTAACAACTCCTGAGGATGCTCCGTGTGTGGGCGAAACACGTGTAGAGTAGTCGGTGAAGGTGCAAGGTGTGTCACTGTGTTGCATCTGCATTTATTTGCGTGCGGGTGGGCGGCGCATCTTGCATATAAGTTTTTCTTGCGGAATTATGCTACATATTTTTCGTTTTCTACAAAGATATGGATTTCCGCCAAGTAGCGCCTGATTCTATCAAATATCTTATTATTAAATAGCTAACCGGGAAGTTCCCCAACTGTACTTAGTTCTAACTTATTGGACTACTGCGGTCTAGGCAAGTCCAAGACTATTGGGCAAGTCAATCGCGGTAATTTCGAGCGACAATGCTACACAGTGCCATAACTAGCCTTTTAGCGTCCGATGCGAGGTTCTATAACTAAACTAAAAAAAGTAAAAAAATAAAAACGGCGTTAAAAAACCGACTTCAAAAACTAAAAAGCAATAAATAAGCCTTTTGGAGTCAGTGCCAGCCAAAGCAAGAAAAATAAAAGAATAGGAGCTTAAAGTAGAATGCCTTGGCTCCAACTCCAAAAGGCTTATTTATACCTTTTTACGATTTTTGAATTTTTTGCATTTTCAATGCTATTTTTATACTTAAAATATATTTTAAATAGAAAGTTATTGGAAAAAAACAACTTGGCCACAAGTGAATTTTCAGATAGGACTCGAACCCACGACCTTTGGAAATCCGGTCCAATGCTTTAACCACTGAGCTACCGAGACTTTTTTCCATTTTAAATTTATCTTAAGTATAAAAATAGCACTGAAAAATTCAAAAAATAAAAAATCGTAAATGATTGGCTGTTGCATCTTAATCGAACGTTAAACACCTGAAAATTCTTTCGAATGCAAGGATATTTCTAGCATTGATGTGACAACGCTGGCCGACAGCGTATTAAATATAAAAGTATTGGAGAATTTCGATAGTGGTTCGCAAGTCTGGGTAGCTTAGTGGTAAGAGCATTGGACCGGATTCCCAAAGGTCGTGGGTTCGAGTCCCATCTGAGAATTCACTTGTGGCCGAGTTGTTTTTTTAAGGCTCGGTAGGTCAGCATTGGAACGGATTTCCAAAGGTCGTGGATTCGAGTCCCATCTGAGAATTCACTTGTGGCCGAGTTGTTTTTATTAAGTCTCGGTAGGTCAGCATTGGAACGGATTTCCAAAGGTCGTGGATTCGAGTCCCATCTGAGAATTCACTTGTGGCCGAGTTGTTTTTTTAAGTCTCGGTAGGTCAGCATTGGAACGGATTTCCAAAGGTCGTGGATTCGAGTCCCATCTGAGAATTCACTTGTGGCCGAGTTGTTTTTTTAAGTCTCGGTAGGTCAGCATTGGAACGGATTTCCAAAGGTCGTGGATTCGAGTCCCATCTGAGAATTCACTTGTGGCCGAGTTGTTTTTTTAAGTCTCGGTAGGTCAGCATTGGAACGGATTTCCAAAGGTCGTGGATTCGAGTCCCATCTGAGAATTCACTTGTGGCCGAGTTGTTTTTTTCCAATATTTTTCTATTTAAAATTTATCTTAGGCTTATTTTTTGCTTTTTAGTTTTTTCATTTTCTAAAGTTATATTTGTATTTCGCCGACAAACGGGCAATGTGGCCAAAATTAAGTTTATAATTGATTGTTGTGTTACTTAATTATTTAAAAAAAAACGACTGACATCGCATTCGGTCCGATATTACTTACAATCAGAAATAGCTTGCAAAAAATACTGTTTTCCTCAAAACTGCTGAGTCAGTTCAGAAGTTGATGCCCGATTGCACGAGGGTGTAATTGGGGTGTCACACTAATACCACTACCGCTATTGGTTCATAGACAAACAAAAAAGGAAGCAAAATTTATAGTCCGTAACCTTGTCGCCTAAAACGGAGGAGTTATGCGGAGGGAGAAACCTTGCGTCAAATCTGGTAGTTTTGATTTTTTTTACACACTTGTTTATGATTTTGCCCTGATGAATAATCCAGGTTTGTGACCTGGAGGGCCAAACGCAATTTTGTCATAAATCAAAAACACCGCGCATTGTCGACATTTATTCAGTTTTTGGCAATTTAAAACCCTTGATTGGTTAACACGATGCGAGGTTTCACGCATGAAGAGCAAGCCGCCTTTTTGAACGAGAAAATTAGCTGTCGTGACGATTTTCCCACAAACAACTGACGTTTTTGACGTTCTCGTGCAAAATTGCGATTGAGCATCCGATTTTTTTATGAACAATGGGAAGCCTTCATCATATCTGATAGGTTATTCTAAACTAGAGGTTTAGGTGAAGGTCTCTAACCAAATATCCTTAAATACCGACGGGTGAAACAGCTGAGATTTCCCAATTTTTAAATTTGATAGCTTATATGACATTCCGTCATGACAACAGCGTCGATGTTTGCTTCGAGAATAACCCCCTGATGTTAAGTATTGATAGGCTGAAGATGAACGCGAGCCTCTCCCGGAATCCTCAACCACTGAGGAACTGGAATCTTATTTTTTACTGCCGGAACACAACAATGCTTAAAGCATTGTTGTTATGGCGTCAGACTTAGATAAGATGGTGGTAGCTAGCCAGGCGGACTTACAACAAGTCCTACCACCAACTAAACCGAATACAATGTACCCCCGCTGGGAATCGAACCCGGGACCTCTGACTCTGATACCGGTGCCGGTGGTTGCGACCACTAGACCACAGAGGCAGACAAAATCTACTAGATCTACTACTATCTACTGCTACTGTCTTTTTTTTCGTGCACACTCATTCGCTCAGCCAAGTTTCCTAGAAGAGCTGGTCTAATAAACAGACTTAGATTTTGACCAAAAGCGTGCAAGGTCTGTAAGAAATGAGAATAAAGCGGAACTCTTTACTCAAAAAAAAATCAATATCATTTATTCCGTCTAAGCTGTTACAAGCACTTATGAACGTCAAAGAAGCTACGCCATCATCGGTTCACAAACCCTACGGCGGAAGACCTTGTAACGAGAAGAACCGGCAAGAAACTCGTCAAGGGCTCTTTTTTTCTTCCTGTTTTATTTCATACAGAGTCATCAAATTGAAAAGCGACCTTAAACGCATGGGTAAGATCAATTTTCATCACAAAAAAATATGTACATTTTATGGTTATCCTAACCGTAAGCTCTTATCACAACGTTAAGACAAGCAGACTGAAGTAGACCCATTTCCGCTGAGGACACCCGTTCACGAGCATGACGCATGAACCAGCCAGCGATCGCTTCGCTCGGTGTAGAAGGATGGTCCCGTAACTCCCGTAGTAAACGAAATGGAATGACATATTTCGCTTTTCTCACCAAGCTTAGAGGGTTTTGTTTGTTCCCGTAACTGAAGACATACTCGTATTTCAGACGATATAGAAATATGTAAGATAATCACTCAAATATTAGATATTCTGATTGATTTCATGAAACAGTTCTTTTGTTTTGGAGAAGCGATAAGTACTGTATTTTGAAACAACTTGTGGATGTGTAGTTTTCTTAGTCCTGTAACTAAACTACTTATTCCAAATATTATTTTAGTTGCTAATGTGACATTGTCATGTCTCTTGTGTTTTCCATTTTTATTTTTGGAAACGTACTCGTAGAATTTTCTCAATCATACAGTTGAAAAAATAGCTTTATTGTATGCAAAAACTACAAGCGCGTACAAAGAAGGATAATTTATTAGGCAAACTCTTTTAAATTATGGAAATCGAGCAAAGAAACCGAGCGTCACAATATGGGTGTTACGGAAAATTTCCATTACAAATCCTAGCACGCGTGCAACACAGTGCTCTGCAGAAAAATCATCCCATTGAAAAGCATAGAGCAGCACGAAGAGCCATTTCGCAATCACTGTGCTCTCAGATCTCTGGGGCCCGTGATCTGTCTGTGTGCGGGTACAGCTGGCGACGCCAGTAAGGCGCCACAGGAAGTCCTTATCTGGAGGAAATACGGTGCAAAATGGCGGGAGAGAGCGACACGCGATCTGCCGGCTACAGTACCAGATCTGTCGAGATGGCATGCGCGCCCCTATCGATCGCGCGGATGACTTTCAGAGGACTGCGCTCAGCCAGCGTTCGAAGTTCACAAGCAGATACAATGCAACTTTTTAAGGTCACATTCTGTGGCAGCGCCATTCAGCTCTTTGACAATTACAATTCCTGGAATACAATGATAGTTTATTTAAGTTGAAGCTATATTAAGGTGGCCTTGAGATATTATTATCAGAATTTTATGTATTTTCCTTGCAGTATTTTTCCGTTATTAAATTTTAAAACGTTGACCGATGACCATCTTTACCGATTGAATTCAAATATTCAACGTTTTATAAGTATTTCTGAATAAATAGAGTAGGTATAACATAGGTACCTACGAGTACGTAAAAGTAGATAATAATTTATATAAAAATTTACTCGTGCGTACAGTTTTTGGTTTCATAACGTAAAAATAAGTACCATTAAAATTTAGAAAAATATTATGATAACAAATTGATTCCAGCGGCTTCGTTCGCGTGGACTTATTGTATCAGCTTGTGTGTGTGCTAAATTATGAAATAAAAAATATATTCTATTCTATAACTTTTTAATTTTGCATTTTACAATGCTATTTTTATGTGATAAATATTAAACAAGAAAATATACCAGAAAAAAGCAACTAGTCTCATGTCGCCCTGACGGGATCCCGTCAGAGCGACATGAGACTAGTTGCTTTTTAGGGTTTCGTAGCCTAAAGGCAAAAAACGAAACCCTTATAGATTCGGCCAAACCGATGTATGTCACACCCTTTTTTTCTGGTATATTTTCTTGTTTAATATTTATCATATTCTATTCTATTCTTCGACATTGAACGAGGTAAACTGCTACTGCCTTCACCGCGTGGAGGTACCTACTCTTAGCTTTGTTTTTTTTTTTGGAAATTATTACCCATTTTCCTAATTCCTATATGTCAACAGAAAATGCCCATCACGCTAAACAACTTTTGCTATTGCATGGTTTTCCAGATTTCAAAATAAATTGTAGTATATAATACAAACAGACAGACAAAAATATTAAAGAACTTTTTTCTTATTGTTTTTACGTCGCGTCGTCTCCAATTAGTTTTTGGTAAATATATACAATGTACAGAAATTCTGATTTCACAGTTTTATTATATGTATAGATTTATTTAGATCTGAAAGTAATGCTGGAGTATTATTTTTTTTACCTTCTAGCCCTTGTAATGTCCTAATGCCCACTAGACAATAATAACTTTAACTAAGAAGTACTTCAAATCAAAACCTATTTCATCTGTTATTCTATGAATGATAGCAGTTATCTACAAAAACAGCACGTTGATTTTATTTATTTTTTACGAAGTTATTAGTATTATTAGTATTAGTTATCCAAATACTTGATATAGACGCCATAGTAGTTACATGAGCCACTGATGAGATTGAGCACCTCTCTAATTTTACATATCACCTCATATAAGAATGACGCATCTTGGCTTCAACATCAACAAACTGGCAAGAAGCACAAAATTGGAAAACGGAAATTTCCTACAAAAGTAGCTTTTCGGTTATTACACAGTTATCTTCTAGGAAACTACCTACACGCCGATGTAGAGGAATTTCAATGTGTACATTAATTATATGCAAATAACATTCGAGATTTTCAAAATTATATCATTTCCCCTTTATAAGCTTTTGTCATATTAGATAAAGAAAGTTACTGTGAGATTTATATATATATATATATATATATATATATATATATATATATATATATATATATAAATCTCACAGTAACTTATTATATTATATATATATATATATCTCTAACTGCCGGAACACAACATTGCTGAAAGCATTGTTGTTATGGCGTCAGACTTAGATAAGATGGTGGTAGCTAGCCAGGCGGATTAACAACAAGTCCTACCACCAATCAAACCGAATACAATATGTAACCCCGCTTGGAATCGAAACCGGGACCTCTGGGTCTGATACCGGTGGTTGAACCAGTAGACCACAGTGGTGGTTAAAACAACATCTAATGCCCTACCAAGTTTTTTTTGATAACATCAGCTATTTGCCAGTGGAAAAATCAAAATTTATCTAGCCGTTTCGAAGATTAGCCCGAACAAACTGACAGACAAAAAATATGGTGTTTTGCTAAGTGAAACTTATGTACTTTTTTGTGCATTGAGTAAAAAACTGTATTTTGATATTACAAGCGGACACTTTTTGTATTTATTTCTAGGGATAGTAAGGGATTTATTTCTTTCAGATTTTCATGTAGTAAAAAAATGTGCTACTCTAGAAACAACTAAAAAACATTCCCGCCTTAGAATTGTTGTTTTCAACGTTTAAACAAATTAATAAAATATAAGCACATCTTTGTGCGCGTACTGATATTGAAAAATTAACTATTCCGGATTTAAACGCGCGTTTATTTACTAGACTAAACGAAACGAGATACCAGATAGGTACTAGTAGACATATAAATATAATTATATAGGTAATCATTTCGTGACCAGGGCCCGGAAAAAAGTTCCGAGACGCCGGGAAATCCAAAAACGATAAAATAACACAAAAAATCTTATAAAAGACGTGCTATTTAACTCGGAAAGTTATTTTAATAACTATTTGGTGATAAATGTTGTCTTCTCACCAATACGATGTATTAACGTTGCCTTTCGTTCTGTTGCAGTGTGCAACTTCATAGTGCACGAAAGATGCGTGGGGCAGGTGGTGACGCCGTGCTGCGGAGTGGCGCCGAGCCTCATCAAGGTAAGCTTCATAATCATCATCAGCTCCCTCCACCTTGACCTAAACATTAAGAATATAGTAAAAGAGCTGAAAGAACATCTTGACTCTTTTAAACTTAACGGCACATTTCGGAGTCGATAAAAGTTTTGGCATTCACAGAACTATTTGTCTAATAAAAATTGTATTATGTATATACAAACTCTAATCTTAGACCTGGTTGTCGAAGAGTAGAAAATTAAAGCAATTTCGTTACGCTCGAGAGAAGGATACTGTAAATTTTAATTATCGTATGGTTTCATATTATATTGTTTGTTGACTTTAACATAACAATATTATGATTCAGGATTTGAACACTAGAGTGAGTTATTTTTGCTAACTACAACTCCCGCGGAAACCAAAAAATATTATTTCTAAAATATTGCACACAATTTTGTATTTTTGTTCAATTTTCTAACAAAACTTTTGATGTCCCTCCCACCTACTTGAGCCCAATTTCAGAAAGTAACTTTTAATAAAACTACCTGACTTTCTAGTATTCTAAACAAAAGGTAAACCTGATGTATTGTTCCAGAATCCAGTGGCTCACTGCTGGTCAGAGCCGACGCACCACAAACGCAAGTTCTGCACGGTGTGTCGAAAGCGGCTCGATGAATTACCAGCTTTACATTGCATGAGTAAGTTCATTATCATCACAATATCAGTTATATAAAAAATATGTACAGTCAGCAGCAGCTACGGCTTTAAACTTTAACCTTGAGAGCAATCCTACATCGCTCGTTATAGCGGCAGATTTCGTAATGTAAATGCAAAGCCGTAGGTGTTGTTGACCGTACCTATCTTTATTCTCGGATAAAAGTCACTTTTAACTGAAAATTACCATCATGAAGTAATGATAACTTTATCGCCTTTGAGTCGACAACTGTGTACCTACAACCATACACAATTAGTTTGATTGATCAACTATTTCAAACAGATACAAATTCTTAGGGAAATCCGTTTTCCTATAACTTTTTTAAGTTAGAAAAACACTGGAAGATGGTATGATGTTTCAAACATATGGTTGATGGTTGATGAAACGTGGGGAAAATTAGGAAGTTGAAATATCTATCACTTTCCTACGCGTTTAATACCCGTTTAAATTTTCAATATTTATGATGTTTCAACTTTTATAAATTATTTTTAAACTAAAATTATGTAAATACAATAATAGTTTGAGAAGAAACTGAGTTCTGTAGCACAGTTTTAAACTACTGGCTATGGGCTTTGTAAAACTGTACAAATTAAGATTTTATTTATTTATTATTATTATAGCAAATAACTTGCAAATAACTACCCAATACTAACAAATTGGCAACACCCAAAGAAATTACTTAATCCAAAAAATATAAACTAGCCCCCGAAATAGGTTTGTGTATTTTGTTTTGACTCTGCTGAGGTCCATTTTAACTCATTATAATTTTGTTTCCAATGGCAGTGAGGGAATAATGCAATATGCGTAAAAGTACTAATTACTTAAGTGCATGCAAAAACTTATCGTTAAGAAAAGAAGAAATATAAGAATCAATTAATTAAATACTCTTGCAATACAAACATTGTTAATTAATAATGATTTTGTTCTTATTATCTTTAATAGCGACACTACTCCATTTATAGGAACGAAAGGTATTGTATGCTATCCAAACACGGTTTAGTTAGATGTTGGCTATATTGAAGTGTATTATAACAGCTAGTGTATATAAACGATACTATTTTGTTGTTTATTTAAAAGGTAAACAATTTTTTTGCAAAGTTCTAGGTACTATGGCTAAACTAGAGAAGGATCGTAGCAATGCATCACTATATCCCACCGACAAAAGTTTCTTTAAAATGTTTCTGAATAACACAATTTTCCGACTTTCCGTATGTAATCACGCTTTATATTATTTAACACTTAGTTTTGAAATTTATGTTATTTAATGGCTTTCCTCCCATGATCACGGCTGGCCCTTGAATAGGTGCCGAAACGTCGGGAAATCCAAAAATTTTCAGGCAAAATTATTAATAAAATGAGTATTTATGACTGGATACTGCTTATTCGGAACTGTTTCCGGAGTCATGTTCGTTCTTCCTTATGGGTGGAAAAGGAGGATGGGCCATGACCCACCACGAGGGCCTACTATGGATTGTTGCGTGTTGACGACTACAAATGCAGCCAGGGCCAAAGGCTGGCCAAAGGCTGGCCAAAGGCTTTCTTTACTTACCTTCTAAAGCGCAGCGGAGCTTGAGATAGCAAATGTTTGGTCACCCATTCCTTGATTTGCAACCCGAACGCGTTCGTTACTGCGGAATCACCACATTCTGGAATACCAGTTTAAATTATCATTTATATAACGTATATAGGTTTTACTTGACATGTATACTCTTTGTACAGTATGCGAGTACTATGTCCACGGGGAATGCGTGGACTTCGCGGCGGCGGACTGCAAGGAGAACGCGACGTACTGCGCGGGCAGCGAGCCACGACATGTTCACCACTGGCGCGAGGGCAACCTGCCGGGCAACTCCAAGTGCGCCGCCTGCCGCCGCGCCTGCTGGTCGGCTGAGTGCCTCACCGGCTACCGCTGCGAGTGGTGCGGCAGCACGGTCAGTCTCTGCTCTATATTAGCGGTCCGTCCCGATGTTGACGCACCTGTAACATAACTAAATGCGCTGACAAAGCGACGGTTGAAATAGGATGAATGATGAGTTTCAGACAACACCCTATTTCAGCTTTAATCTTCAAGAAGTACTATATAGACAGAGTTTCTACGACGTGAAACAGCTTAGGCATTGTAACTGCATCACTACTGCCTACCTACTCAGCTAACCCTAGACACATCTCTCAGTTAATACTTAGAAAAGCTCCGTCATCTGAATAACTTAACTTATATGACGGTGTCTGCTAGACAGTGTAGTTTAAAGCATAAATTAATCGGTACAAATCTAGACGAACTAAATGGATATAAAAAGTGAATTATGTATGATTTTGCACGGAACAAACTTTAACATTATCCTACCTTGCAGTGTCACGCCGGTTGCCGCGCCCTGATCCCGGAAGAATGCAACTTCGGCATGCTGCAGCCCATCTTCCTGCCTCCGTCGGCGGTGTCAATCCCGCGCACGGAGGTGCCCATGGAGGCCATCATCGGCGTGCACGTGCGCCCGCCGCCCTCGCAGCGCGACTTCGGCTGCCGTAAGTGTCTGCTTCACAGCGCCCGAAGCGGCGGCCGCAGCGCTTTTGGTGCCATGTGCCTCGCAATTCGCGGTGCTTGTAGCCGCTTTTAGAACGTCAACACCGCCTGCTCTCGAACGATCGGACGCTAGTTTGAACCTCTTCGATTTTCTTCTCCATTTAGGTGGCGTTTGGTCGCACGATTGAATCGAGAAACGGAGACACGAAATCAAATTAATATTTAATCAGATCTCTTTTTACTTGCACAGATGATTATGACATTTACCTAGCTCTTTCAGAAGACTCCAGATTTTCTTCGGTTCTTGTTTCGATCGCGCCAAACTTAATGCGACCTTTCCATAGTTACATTCCGAGTAATTAGATTCAGCATTTTTCTTCTCACCTCATTTTTGAGTCTTAGGCCGCGCTCACTTTGGACACGAATTGTTGGTACGTATACGTATTGATCGTACGAATCAAGTGCGCACACTGATTTGCTTTTCTCCGTCAAATAGGTATGTGAAATTGAAAGTTTTACGCACGAACGTAATTTAAAATCCCAACAAGTTCGGATTGATTTCAGACGTCAGAACTACACGTACGTATACGTACGACTCTCGCACCCAGTAAGTGCGCTTCCATCATAGTACTTGGAAGGTTGGGATCGTTCGTGCGGGTTTGTATACATGGGTTCGTACAAAATTCGCACGAAAAACGCATCCAAAGTGAGCACGGCCTTGAGCTTCCGCCTTAGCACAGGGATAACTTATATTAGCGTTCGGGAGCGGGGTGCGCTTCGGTTCTCGAGAGTCTCGAGTGGATCGTTTCGCGAATTTTCGGTAGAGGGTAGTTAGCGCGAATCGCGCGGCACATGGGGAGTAAAAGCGTGCGGCGGCGGAGATGAGCGGTGTCTTTGGGCAGCGCGGGAGGAGGCAGGCTGGGCGCCGGCGCGGCTGGTGACGCTGGCGCGGCGGCTGCTGCCCGCCGCCTGCTCGCCCCACGGCGGCGCTTCGCCCCCCTACTCCAGAGGTACGGCCTGCCCGCATGCCTGCCACACCTCCGCTACCTTACAGCCTTGCATACATCACATTCCTCAGCATAATACCTACCTACATAAATGGTACAGCTGCTGCCAACTGATCGATAATACAGCATTTTTTAAAAAGCCATGAAGACGGCACGTTTCCGTATTGGCGAGAATTGTTTTGAGGTCCATTTTTTACCTTATTATTATTGACCTATTTAAAATATTAATAACATTGATTTACATATTTGAATTTTAAACTTCTGTCTTAACATTTTCTGTTGTTTTGATTTTATTCAAGAAAAATATAGAAAAAAAATGATGTGATTTATGAAAGGCACCTGCACTAGACTGCTCTTCAATAACATTCGGTTTGTAAAGCATCGTCGCTAACCAAAACACACATGGACTGTGTAAAGTTCAGCTGGACGCACATAGCAGCTTTGACTGTCTGCTTCACGACACTCACACCAGGATGCACAGCGCTCTTGCTTCCATACATACAACCAAACATATTGATTTGATAACTGAACTTTATTATAAAAGGGATAGTTCGGAACACACCTTTAAAACAACTTTCCAGTTTTGTGGTTTCCTACTTCTGACAAACTAAAGATGTGCTGATAGTTCAAGATCGAACTTCTTTAAATTAAAATCCTAATAAGTTGTTTTGAACTTTTCCTTTTTGACAAAACTTTGCTAAGAAGCAGTAGACCTAGAATCGTGAAGCAATTAACAAAACCTTCTGCCAGCTCTCAGACTGTACGCTGCATGTCCGTGTCATTATAACGCTTTTATTATTTATATCTATTAATTGAATAAATACAACGACGACCTCTGACACTACTATTGCACAACTCATCGACTAAAATTTGTAACATACACTCCTATTTTTGAGACACTCTCTATATTCCTAATATCAATTCCTTTCGACTCTTTTTTACCATATTTTGGTATAAAACTACAAGATAATTAAGACTCAATCATTTTAGATTAGTTCATATTTCTGTGGGTTTTCTTCTGTTTTCTTTCTCTTTAAAGTAAAGTAAATCTTGTAGTTTTGTTATTAAAATATCTGCCACAATATTACCGAGAATTCAGACTGTGCCGACCTCATGAATACTCGTGATGCAGTATTCCACCGGCGAAGGTAAACAGACAAACATAACAACAAATTATTATAAATATGTATCGCTATGGTTTTAATTACGTTATTATTTAAGCTGTGTATTAATTTATAACACCGCCTTTACACTGACCTTTATAAAGGCTTAGAAAGTTAAAAAAAAAATGTTATAATACTTATATGATTTTAATCATCAGTACGTTAATGTAAAGGCAACCATTAATATGTGTGCTGCTAGTAATAATAAAAGCTTAATAGTTTTCAAAATGTATTTTGGATGTCAAAATAAATTTATTTAATTTATTTATGACACACTATGTGTTTATAATTAAGTAATCAAACGCCCTAGCTAACACAAGCTTTTGAAAATTACTAAAAAAATAGATTAATAATTTTGTTTTCAGAAGCTTGCGTTAGCAACTCTATATGCTCTCTGTAGATCGGGGTATAATTTTCCTGAAATATATATATGCTTGATAATGATGTTTGTGGCCTAGATAAACGAAAAATACAAACATGTTTACAGAACTGCTTTTGGATAGTGTAAAATTTGGTAACAGTAAAGCGAAACGCAAAAAAAACAAAGAAGTTTATCGAAAGAATCATTCTAGTTGCGTTTAACTGTTTTACTCTTGAGTGACTAGCTAGACTAACCAGCTTCAAGTATGACTAAAGCTTATCGTAGCGAAGCCGTTGTGCTAAGCTATTAAGGCTCCATGAACGAACAGTTATGATGACTGCAATGATACACTTTTTTTCTGTCAAAAAAGGAAAAACAATAAAATAACAAACTGGCAGTGTTAAAGCAAAAATGGCAGTAATTACTTATCTACTGATATCACAAGATACTAGAGCTTAAATTAACCTATGTAGAAGCAGTCTACGTTAATGGGTAACGGGCTAAATATGACAAGAACTACTTAGATTTCGTAGGTAAATTAATAAAGTTAGGTACCTTGGGCTAGGTGTTTTGGGCTAATAAGTTTATAGGGCAAGGGGGTGCTGGGGGGCGCATGTGAGCGATCCGGGTGTTACAGCGCGCAGCGTGAGCGAGGAGTTCAGCTCGGGCTGCGAGGGCCGTTCGGGCTCCGGCGGCGGCTCCACGGGCGCGCCCGCCGACCAGGACCACAAGCCGGACCACAAGCAACACAGGGATAGAACGCCTGATGACAGAGATGAAGGTACGATACGCTTTGTGTGGATGATCTTTTAGTTAGATGGTGCTCAACAATTTTCGAATCAACAGCAATGACACAGATAAATATTTTGCTTTCGTAAATACAGTTAGTAAATATCGACAAGATAATCCATCTTCAGATACTGAAGACGATCATAATTTATCGAAAAGAGATTGATTGTCCGTTCGTTATCTTCTACGAATGACCTGCAAACCTGCAATAATCGATGATATATTAGTCAAACAGTTTCTGTTTGTATAGACCTTCATTGCACTGCGGTGGGTATACACGGTAGTACGAGTACGTTACAATTTGAAAATTGGAAAATTGGTTACATTAAAAAATCATAAAATTTAAAGTCACAATATAAAATCCTACACAGTGGATCGGTTTCAGCAAAGATTGGTACTTCACAATGCAATGTCTCTCGTACAGAGGTAGTAAAGGTGTACGACGGGGAGGCGGCGTGGTCGCGGCGACTGTACCGGCCCGTGGTGGTGGGCCGCAACTGGAACGAGCGCGAGCTGGTGTCGGCGGCGCTGCGGGCCTTTCACGTGGCGCGCGACCCCGACCTGTTCGAGCTGACGGACGCGCTGGCCGGCGACGAGCCACCGCTTAGGGATCCGACACCGCTCGCGCGCGTCACGCGGCTGCCGAACAAGCGGCCCGCGCTCTTCTTGCGCTTTAAGTAAGTACCTGTGACCAAGTTCTATCAGATGAAGGCGGTATTAGAATGATCCACTAATAAGCAAATATAAACCTGTCCTATATATAAACCTGAGTAACTTGAGAGACTAGTCGCTTTTTAAGTATAAAATGTATGCAATAAATCTGCAGTTCATTATCATTTCTTTTTAATACGGAGATTTGATCAGATCAAAGAAATTAAGTTATTTTGAGTTTAATCCACTTCACGATGAAGGTGACTATTGTAAATCACTACATTCGGGCTGAATTTGCATGGTGTATTATGGCTCATTCTCTTTTCCATCCATAAGAAATATGATGAAGGACGAAAGATATTTCCTCTTATGATCACGAGACGTACCGTCTTCAAAATGGCAGCCTTATCTTCATAATTTCATTTACAACTCATCCGCAGAGAACTGGAGTCCGGCGGGGGAGAAGTGCGCGTGTACCCTGGTCGGATAGCGGGTGCGGGCGAAACCTTCGTGACGGTGGAGTGCCGCGGCGAGGACGCCGTCACCGACCTCATGGCGGCCGCGCTCGAGCGGTTCGGCCTCGACCCCACCACCGCCGCCAACGACTTCCGCTGCTCCGAGATATTGCTTGACCGAGGAGGTAAGACGACGACGTCCACTTTTGTGTTTCCATACTAGATTGGCAAGTAAACACCAACTAGCCCGATGGAAAGCAAGCTTACAGGCCTAAAATGGAGCGTGACGGTGCTGCGAGATATTGCTTGACGGAGGAGATAAGACTGACGACTACCTACTATTGTTTTTCCATACTAGATGAGATTTCCGGATTCTTTGTGAACAACAAACCTGATTACAAACAAGCTAAGTGTTTTCAATTTGCAACATTCAATTTGCTACAAACCTCCATTAGCTCTAGAATGAGCGTTTTTTATCGACACTCGTAGCTCGATAACGTGTGACTGTTCCCCTCACATATTAGCGGATTAAGCAAGATAGCATCATGCGGCATATAATATCTCGCGATATAGCGGTGTTCATGCTAGGAGGCAAAATATTCGTCACCACCTACAGATTTACAGAAGAAGGACCTGTCTTTTAACAAGCCAACATAAAGTAACGTCCACATCATTTTGTTCAGTGTCAGAACGGGTGCTTGAAGAGGACGAGCGACCATGGCGCATCGTAGTGCGACTGGCGCGGGAGTCGGTGCGGCGCATGGAGCTGGCTCGCTTCTACCTGCAGCCGCGCCGCGACCCCCACGGGCCGACGCTCGCCCTCTTCGTCGCCTCGCTGCCTCCCGGTCTATCCGAGAGGAACTATGAAAATATCCTGGTGGAGTTCCTAGGAGCAGGTGAGATGACACACGGTGAAATAGTTTCACATTTCTCTTTTTCATTTGATGTACGATCACGTATTCTTGATATTTTCCGTTTCTTTCTTACTCAAAAATAAAGTTATTTTTCTATTCTTCCATGAACAGAGAACAAATTCACATCGATCGGCCCGATCTACTACGAGTACGGGTCGATGGTGATCACCTATGAGGACGCCAGTAAGGCGGTCAGAGCGCTGTACGCGCTGAGAGAGGCCAAATATGAAGATAAGCATTTATTAGGTAAATACAGGACATTTGACTAAGTACATAGATCATGCTGATAGATTTCTGAAAACTTGTCAACAATGCAAACTGGGCAAAAAGTGGAAGCATTAAGAAAATATTACTATTTTTATAAAAATTTAGGATGACAGACAAAGGCTTGCAGAACAACAAGAAAAAGATTAATCATAAAAAAAATCTCATTTAAAACTTATTCATACAGCACCTTAAGCTTCTTGCCATTAAGCAAATTTTCAAGCTGCCAATGAAAGCACTGTTATTGTGGTTGTCCAGTGATGCTGCTACCCAGCATCGAACCTTCGATGGTGCCGGCGGGCGTGAAGCCGCTGCTGGTGTTCGTGAACGTCAAGTCGGGCGGCTGCCAGGGGCTCGAGCTGATCTCCTCCTTCCGGAAGCTGCTCAACCCTTACCAGGTGTTCGACCTGGAGAACGGAGGCCCGCTGCCGGGGTACGATCATGGATTATAATTTAGAGTATTGAATTTTGGTAAAAATCTTACCTCTATAAATCGTGGCCAATTCTCCATGCCGGCTAAAGGAGATCCTAGATGACAGGGAAAAAATAACACAATTAAAAAATACTGATTAGATTCTAATTGTCTTTTTTGTTTAGAACTGAATAGCTTCAGATAATCTCCCAGAGTAAAATGGAGACGATAATATTGGACCTAAGATTGTATAATTGATGATAAATTGCATGTCCAACACTCGGTAATAAGATAACCTTACCCTTCTGGATCACCATGGTGGATTAATTTTGCGAAACCATTTTCTATGGTACAAAATAGCTACAGAAATAGGTACACAGCAGGGGCAAAGGGTTAATACAACACGATTCCCATCGGCTTTCCTTTTAGGAATCCCACCAAATCAATCCACCATACAGTTAAGAGAATTTTTGGAGAAATATTGGTCCGGCTTACCTCAGCCATATTTCGACCCTTTGCTACTGGTACATAGAAATAACACTTACTGTACTTACATTGGCGACGGCTTTTCAGAAGTGTTGTTCGGTACCTCATGCTTCCCTCCTCCCATATCCAGGTTGTATGTGTTCCGGCACATTCCCAACTACAAGATCCTGGTGTGCGGCGGCGACGGCACCATCGGCTGGGTGCTGCAGTGCCTGGACAACGTCGGCCAGGACTCGCAGTGCTCCAACCCGCCCTGCGCCATCGTACCACTTGGGACAGGTGAGACATTAATGTGCAGTTGGCTCTGTAGCAGTGGAGTGCCTGAATCTCCAAATGCTGCTTCTTGATTTGGTCATCATGATGACATCATCAAATAAATATTCAGTTAATCAATGTAGGAAAGTACCGCTACTGAACTGGTCATGTGACGTAACCCCAACAATCAATCTTTTTTTCTGTCTATAGATAAAAAGGCTGCTTAGACCCTGATAATAAATAAACCTTGTAATTTACATCAACAGGGATGAATCAGTTCCTACAAATCCAGAATCTTCCAAGCTAGATTTGAGTTATTCACAGCTAAATGCCTATGTGTCCAGCCAGATGGATGCTGCGTTATTAGGGGTATTATCTAGAATCATATACATACCTATGTACCCTCTCGCCCGGAGTTGGCAGACCATTGAAGTTGCAGCTGGAGAGTGAATCAACAATAATGATAACTAAAGTGTCGTTTGTTTTCCTGGTAATGATAGTTTTCCTAGTAATGATGATCAAATGTTTTGATATACGGGGCTCTAACACATGATCGATCGTAGGCAACGACCTGGCCCGCGTGCTGCGCTGGGGTTCGGGCTACACGGGCTGCGAGGACCCGCTGTCGCTGCTGCGTGACATCATCGACGCGGAGGAGATCCGGCTCGACCGCTGGACCGTCGTCTTCCACCCCGAGGACAAGCAGGACGAGCCTAAGGAGCTCTCTAAGCAACTGCCAGGTTCGTATGGCGACGGTAACCAGGGCGACTTCTCTTTTCAGACCAACTTAGGAGTCTTGCAGGGGCGTGCATTCCATATAGGCAATTAGGCAGTGCCTACCTCATTCAAAACCTAAATAAATATACAATAAGGTGTTAAAGTTATTTTATTTTAGTTTAAACTTCTATTCAACATTCGCCCACTAAGATATTCCTTACGCAAAATACTGAATACCTACCGATAGGCAGTCTCGGAATTGCCTACTCGAAACAAGCAGCGTTTCATACAAGAATACAACATATTTAGAAAAAGTATTGCTCAAGTATAAACCGCCCATGGTAAGAAGGGCGCTGTTTGTACGTGTAACGTTCTAGCTTAAACTTCCGGAATATATTAGTATAAAGTAAGCATGCCTACCTGACGAATGAATTGGTCGCAAATTATTTTTTTGAGGAGTTATTTTAAAACTATCATATTTCCTAAGATATTCATTAAAATTTAATGATGTAAAGGACAATTTTGTTCAAAATTAAATACTTGTGATGATTAACGTATTTATTTAGATAAGGATTAATATCATGTTTATGAAAACAGCTTCTCAAATAATACATTAGTTTAGAACAAATTTAATTATCTGAAAAATGGTTATAGTGAGTTAACCATAAAACATAGACATATGCTGTCGCGGACTTTTTTTTAGAACTTTTGATGGGGAATAATTTCGTCATACATGATTTTTGCATAACTTTAACCGTTTACACACCGTCCGCAAGGGAAGCTCCCAAAACTAATATTTTTTTCCCGTTTCTGTAACGTTTTACATTAATGCTCTGCTCTTATTAATCGTACCGTGATATTAAATATCTTATTACCTTCCGAGATAAACGGACTATCCAGCGCAAAAATAATTTTTCAATTCGAACTAGTAGTTCCGGAGATTAGCGTGCTCAAACAATCAAACTCGTCAGCATTTTAATATTCCTACTAAATATTACGAACCTTATATCATTTATGACTAGCGGCCGCTCTCGGTTTCACTCGCCGCGTGGTTGCCGTTACCGTGGGAATATCAGGATAATTATAAATATTTGCATACAATGTGGTTTTCTGATATATAAGCTACATTGCTGTAAAGTTTCATCTTAATCAGTTCAGTAGTTTTTAAGTGAAATAGTAACAAACATTCCTCCATCCAAATATCCTCACAAACTTTCAAACTTATAATAGCAGGATAGCATTACTAGTTAGATCTACAGTGCCTACTACGCTGGAAAACCAATGCACGCCCCTGGAGTCTTGTCCATTTGATCCAGAGGAATCGCCAGATTACCGTACCTAACCAAAAGAGTAGTGAGTCAAGTGTGATTACAATTCCTTTGACCATATGCCATAGTCCGCGAAATGTGATCGTGGACGTGTCCTGGACAAAGACGCAAAATTGATTTCTTATGTAGATCCGGAAAAAATCTTAACATGGACAAGAGGCCCTAAAGAATGTTTTCTCTGATCAAGATTTTTTGTGAAGCACATATCGGTGGGTAATCAATATTTAATAAGATGGAAATGTCCTCAATAGTTTCTACAACAACTCAGCTATACTTTGACCTGAAAAAGTCACTTTAATCTTTCCTATTATCCTATAGAAAACACAATCAGAACACGACTAAATTTTCGAACCACATCTTCATTTTCTATAAACCAACCTACATATCTTTGTACCTATCTATAATAATAAGTCCTCATACATTATCACCAAAGTCTCGACCCATCGATCACTAGAAGATTATCAACCTTAGTTACCATTACACCATCAGCCAGTTCATATTAGCACGGGATTTGTGACCATCTGCTCACATTACAGCGTCTGTGACCACAGGATCGCAGAGCGAGGACAACTCGCAGATCCTAGTGATGAACAACTACTTCGGCATTGGAATTGACGCCGACCTCTGCTTGGACTTCCACAACGCTAGAGAGGAGAACCCTAACAAATTCAATAGCAGGTATTTGTTAATATTATTCACACCAAAAAATCAGCCTAGCGTACAGAAGTTGCACTCCGCAAATTAATTTAAATAAATAGCGACTCTTGCTCAAACTGCGCTTACTTCACAAACTTCATACTCTTTCGTTAATTGATTACCTCTATTTCTAACGCGTAGCTCTTATCCTTTCCAACGTCAGCCCTACAGGTTCCTGTCTAAGCGCCGAGTGAAACCTCCCTCATGTTACTGCAAAACCGTTGTTAGCAAATAATTATATAACTCGCTCATTCATGACAATAACTTGGAGATAACAATCGGTGTTCATGCATCACTGAGTCTGAAGACAATTGTTACAATATTTATAAGAATTTCACACTGTGCTACGTCCAACTAAAAGCAATTGACCTGTAGACAAAAGAGTAACATTTACAAAAGCGTATACAAACTCCTCAAAATAAACGACTGCGTGGAATTGATATAAGTTTTTGCTATTCGTAGTCTCATAATAGCTTTTCAAAGTGTCAACCTACCTTTATAATTTTAGAAATTACAGATACCTATCAATAACAAATTATAGTTAACACAAACTTAAATGTTACACAAAATTGCACCTTACAGGTTACGCAATAAAGGCGTATACGTGAAAATGGGACTCCGCAAGATGGTCGGCAGGAAGATGTGCAAGGATCTGCATAAAGCGGTCAAGCTGGAGGTGGACGGGAAGCCGGTCGACTTGCCCGCGGTTGAGGGCATAATCATATTAAATATACTCAGGTGTGTGCTTTGAAACGAAAACCACAGCATCAGCATATAATAATACTTACGTACAGAGTCAGTTTGTCATTACGTAGAGAGTACAGTGTCTCTCTGTAAATTCATTGTGAAAACAGATCTTTAGTGCCCCCGCTGAAATAATGCCACCACCACCCCTCTACTAATAAAGTTAATTTTCGAGAATCCGTTACAGTAAGATTATTCAAGAGTAAGCTTTATTATTTTGACATAAAATAGCTGACATGATTTGTCAAGAACGCATTCTCTCAGCGACCGGACTTTAATAAAAAGCAAATAATAAGCATGCAAAATAAATAAGCGATTAATAGAAGCGTCCTTGTTCGGTAGCTGGGGCTCCGGCGCCAACCCGTGGGGTCCAGAGAAGGACGACCAGTTCAACAAGCCCAACCACTGGGACGGCATGCTCGAGGTGGTGGGCGTCACGGGCGTCGTGCATCTCGGCCAGATCCAGTCGGGTCTGAGGGGTGCCATGCGGATAGCTCAGGTACCCAGCTTTACACCTAATGTAACCTAGCCCGACACAGCTCGAAGGATTGCTCAGCTGAAATGGCAGTGGGCGAGACACATAGCGATAAGAACCGATGACCGTTGGGGCGGAAAGGTTCTGGGATGGCGATGGCGACACCGGACGACGCTCCGTGAGTAGGCCCCCGACAAGGGGGATATGGTGCGCGGTCGTGAGAAGTCGCTGGATGCGAGCAGCACAGGACCGATCGTCGTGGAAATCATTATGGGAGGCCTATATCCAGCAGTGGGTGTCATGTGGCTGAGATGATGATGATGAACCTAACCCAACCACTGGGACCCCGTGTTCGAAGTGGTAGCGTCACCGGCGTCGTGCACCTCAGCCAGATTCAGTACGTAAATAAATAAACTGTTCGAAGTACAACATATTGTTAAAGTCTTTTCCAATCAGACAGTGAATCGAAAGCGTTGCAAAGCGTTTTTATTTTGTAATGTCATCAACCCATTTTAAATTGAACAGTAGCAGAAGAAAGTGTATTCTTTTACAATTTAAAAGCGTTCCCAGATTATTAATTATATTTAAAGTATTGACAACAATATCCTGATGAAAGTGGATTAGAAAAACTGGTAACCTAAAATACAAAATAAGCAACCGCACAATAAAGAATTACAATACAATAACTCTTATAACACCATGTACATATTACATTTACAATAAAGTTTTAATGAAGCGTTATAAGGGCGGTTTTATCGCTTAAAGCGATCTCTTTCAATTGAATCAGAATTGTTAGTTAGTTAGAAATAAAAATATTTTTGTATAATAAAAAACAAGAAAATATACTAGAAAAAAGCAACCTGTCTCATGTCTCCCTGACGGGATTCGAGCCCGCATCCTTGGGGATCTACATTATACTACAGAGACCTATGAAGACACGTCGAATTTATTTCGACACTTAGAGAAATATCCTCGCATTCGAAAGAAACATTTTTACAAATGCTTGACTATCGATTAAAACGAAACCAGCCATCTAATTAAAACTTTTTAATTTTGCATTTTACAATGCAATTATTATGTGATAAATATTAAACAAGAAAAAATAGGTACTAGAAAAAAACAACCTGTCTCAAGTAATTTGTTCTAGTATATTTTAAATTATAGTTATTAGTTATAAAAATATTTTTTGTTCGTTGATCGAAAAAACAAAATTCTATTGTAACTCAGTCTAATCAATCCTAAATTTCTATCACCATTCGACTCAGCTCTAATAAGCAACTAACCCGTCACCAATATAAATACTGCAGGGTGGACACATCAAGATAAACCTGAAGAGCGAGATTCCGGTACAAGTGGACGGCGAGCCGTGGGTGGCGGCGCCCAGCGAGGTGGTGGTGCTCAAGTCCGCGCTCAAGGTACCCGGTGCATGTGCTCGCTTCTTCTCCGGCCCAATTCATACCTTCACGTACATACGACAAGATCCGCTTGATCCAAGGTGGCGACTGGCCGGAGTATCTTCGTAACGTAACGTTCGAGGCGAGCTTTTTACTCACTACGGCAGCTCATCTCGCGTCTCGCTGTGCTGACTTAAAATTTTCGTCCTATAGTAACGTTACGTTGCGCTGAAATGTTGAGGTCAGTCACCATCTTAAATTTTTGAAGTGAAAACTTCTTTAGCGGCGTTGAGCACTTTTTCTGTAATGGGTATAAAATCTTAAACTCGCGTCAGGACACGTGACCTGATCGAAAAAGCGTAGGACGGATGGAGAATGTTGAGGTGACAGGTTGACTATGGTCTCGGTTGCTTAGCGACAGACTGTTGATAATGTCTTTTACTTGTCTCTTGTTTTATTGTCAATATATATTTTTCGATTCTCTATAATAACTAATGTTTTCTTATATCTTATTACCTAACTTAACGTTCACTTTAATATGGTTTGTCATGTTTGTGTACGATAGCGCAATAAATGAATATTGTATTCTACCACATAAATGATAGTACTTTTATACTGATAAAGCAATTGGTGCAAAATTATTCCCTAACCATTCCAAAATATCAAACATGCTCAACGTTAATAATCAAGTTTTCACTTCTGCCGGCACTCCCGGAGTGCAACCCGTCTTTTTTTATTAACGGCATGCATGGGAAAGTTGACCATATTCTCCGTAGGTGAAAGATACAAACTTTTGCTAAGTAAATACACGTGCACGCTAAGTAAATTATGGGTGGATCATGTACTGCCGTTTGAGTTTTGATGTCAATTTCAATACTAACCCTATCACCGTAGTACCGTCCAACTTCTTACAATACCTACTTCTTCTACTGAGTAGTGAAATTAATCCTAGGTCAAGCGGAAGTTTGTCTGATAGTACTAAATATATTCAAAATTCCCGAGTCACGTAACGCCCGAGCACTCAAACTCCACGCAGCACCGTCCGTCGTCCGCGCCGCGCGCCGGCGGCCCGGACGACGGTTCCTACATTATGTTAATTTTAACGAAGCTACACGATATCTGACTCTTCGAGCATGCGGAGGGTCGTCGCACGATAATGCTACAACACGCGCTCACCGATCAGCCGTCTTCGAAGACGAGACGTGCACTTAGACTCGAAAGACGCCAGCTTGCGCATACGTTCTCGATAAGAGGTTTAGGTTGCGTCCCCATCGGGTCACAGTGAGCGGATGACTGTCCCCTGTCACGTGACACCACGCACCGCACTAACCGAGGCCGACTGCGAGCATCGTTCGCTGCGCATCGACCGCTCACTGAACGAGTCGGCATGCGAAACGCCGCTAATCGCGTACAGGACGCGCTGTACGGACACTCCGTTTATAATACATGGGGAGGCGTACTAAGAAGCTAGCGGTCAGCCGCTCACTGTGATCGTAACGGGGTTGCGGGCTCACGGCACGGGCGCTCGAGGCGGGCGGTCGGGGAGCGCGGACACAGGAGGTGGCGACGACCCCTCGGGCGGGCGCGGGTGAGCGGGCGCGGGGCGTGGGCGTGACCGGGCGCGTGTGTGTGTTCAGGCGACGATGTTGAAGAAAAGCAAGCGGGGGTCCGGGTCCGGCGGGTGCGCGGCGGGCCCGTGACGGCGCCGCGCCCCGCTCACCCGCGCGTGTCGCGCTGTGCAGGCCACCATGCTCAAGAAGCGCGGCAAGGTGCGGCGGCGCAACACGGAGCCGGCGCTGGCGCGCGCGCCGCCGCCGCCGCCGCCGCCGCCGCCGCCGCCGCCACCGCCGCCGCCCGACTCCTGAATCTGGCTCAGCGAGCGCCTCATCTAGCTGCGCCGCCTGGGGCTCAAGGCGCGCGCCGCCGGCGCTCGCTACCGCCGCTCGCGCACCGCCGGCCGCCAGCCGGCCGACCGTGTAAATAAATTATTAAAACCGAAATAATATATAACTTATAATAAAAAAATAAATTATAGATATAGTTGTTGTTTTATTTTTAGTCAGGTATGATTTCGAATATGTAAATTAATAAATATGAATATTTAAAACTTTAGACTTTTTATTGTAGAGTACACCGATCATTTAAAATATAATTTTGGTACTAGAAAAAAATAAGAATAGAGCGAAGTAGCGGTCGAAAGTCTCAGCCTTCCTCCTGTGGTACTTAGACGTGAGCTGTATGTATGTACGTAAAAAATCAACTAAAATAGCGACACGCTATAATGGTCGTTTTGACACTGCAAACCACCTTACCATACCTTGTGCTAAGCAAAGTGTTCCTTACGTCAGTGATATAAATGTCAGAAACAGTGTCTGAAAAGGTATCAAAACGGCCATCGTAAAGTGCCTCTGCCCGCTACTATAGTCTCCAACTCGCTAAGGCACAAAAAGGTATAAAAAGATTTAAAAAGGGACATTAAGGGCCGCTTTCACCACTTACTGATAAGTTCTGGATAGCTTATCAAGCAAATAATTTGATATATTTTTCATATTACAACTGTCAAATGATCTGTCATATAAGCTATCCATAAGATAGATAGTTAAATCATTTATTTGCATCAGCATGCAGACATAACAATATCAGCAGGTGGTGAAACAGGCCCTAAATGTCCTTACATATGAAAAATAAAAAAAAATGGGCGGAGTAATAAATCTGGAATTCTTTTCCCACCCAGGCATTTCTTTTGGGAACATGAAGTAGCAAAATCCTTACAAATGATGGTCGAGAAAGAAACCGGCTACATCAAAAAAAAATATAACGTAAATTGATTGCCAAAGTTGTCTTTAAAACTTGATTTTTATAATTTTCAGAGAGGCTTCCTTGCCACTTCTTAAAACGATCAGATATCAATGTATCAAATGATTTACATTTCCATAAACTATTACTCTCGAAAAAACTGTTTGGCCAGACGCTGACACTGAGACAGAAAAAATTAAAGAAAACAAGGGGAAAATCAAACCGCAAATACGATATCAATTAAAAGAACTTTATTTCCCATATCTTATGACTAGTTTTACAAAGTAACACCTCAAGACCGTGAGTCTTTCAAAATGGAACCTCAGCGTTATTAAAACAGGCAAAATTATCGCAGTCTCTAAGACTGTAATATAATAAATATGAACATTAAAACCAAGCAACGACTGAAGTATAGCTTGACAACTCAACTGTGACATCATGCTACATAGTTAAGTAAGTATTTACAAATATAAAGTCAAAGATTTTTATTCAAATAGACTTATAGTTAAGTGCTTTCGAATCGTCCAATTTTTTTTTTCGTACCAGCCCTTCAGGACATCTTTTAACTGATAAGAAGAACGGCCGCAAGAAACTTATCAGCTTTAACAGAAGCAACAACATTTACAAAGGAACATGTCGTTGCCAAACACAAATCTACAATCTTGAAACATATTTAATATAAGAGGAAATTACATTACCATTTAATTTCTTTCTTACGATATCACAAGGGAAAATACCAGGCGACGCACCGCGCAAGTGGCGTCAGAATCGAAATCGGTTTCATTTGACAGACGGATGTGACACATTGCTGCTTCTTTTTGACACAAATGAAAACTTACCAAGTACTAAGAGCAATATGTCACATCCATCTGTCAAATTAAGTCGATGTCGATGCCGACGACACTTGCGCGGTAGGGCCCCTGCACTATAAAAATACGTTGACTTTTGAATGGACATGTGACATCTACAGAGCCAATACCCAAAAATGTAAATTCCTTCATCCAATAACTATTAGAATACTTACTGTCAAAAGTGACATTATTGTATTTAGATAAAAACCTATAATAAGTGGGGTTTATTTAATTGACAGTATTCACAACAGAGAGTTAAAAATTTAAATAATACAACTGCTCAGCAATGTTTATACCGCATCAGTCAACAGATTTCAAAGTCAAGTTGTCAAGTAATAGACACGCCTAAATCGTCGAAAAATATTTTCGCATTAAAGCGACTAGATTTCTCTTATACAACCATATATCCTATGAAAAGAAATAGATGCCTCCATTTTGATATTCCAGCAAAACACATAATGGAGGCACGAGGTAAGGCGAAATACTAAATTAGACTTAAGAACGGCATTGGACGCCTTATACAAATTATTGCTTGAAACTCAACCTCATGTAGAAGGCTTAAGATTTAAGATAAATTTTATACTAGAAAAAGTCAGGTCAGGTTTCGTGAAGACACAAATTCCGCACTGCATGAGGTAAAATTTTAGTATTTTTTATTGCTGCAGCAATGAACCTCGAGTTTCTGTCAAACTGACAGCAATTATAATAGATGTTGGAGTTACTCAATCAAGAGGTCATAAACAAGCATCAAATTCCATTTACAAACCAGTTTATAGAGAAAAAGAAAATCTATAAAAAGCTTAAAGCAATTCTTATGACATAGGAACAAGGTCTTTATTTTAAAAACAGCCTGACATTTGGCTTCGAAGGATGGTAAACGTAAGTATGTACATCTTAAAACATGAGAGACAAACTACAAAAACCTTAAATATTATTGTAAGCTGTTTTTCTTAAATATATTGAGAACTTAAATCTTGTACTTATTTAAAGCCTTGTTGTGTATTTTTTTAATAAACAAGAATTTTAACTGTATGGACTTTTTTTTTCGAAAATGCTTACCTACCTAGTTACACTAAAGTTTAGATCACTGGGCATGAAATAGCTAACATTTTATTAGAAATCAAGCTACATTATTACAATCTCCAAACGATGTGATCAATTGGGTATGAAAAATAGAAGTTCATAAAGATTAAACACTAATTCGGTTATTACAGGAAAACAAATGTCAATAAGAATTAGTTAACACTTATTCCTAACTTAATTTTTCGTTATTTTTTTATATTCAAGGTCTTGAATACCGAATTTCACAATAATAAACTCACTCGGTGCTGAGATTGGCACGGTCTAACAACTCCTGAGGATGCTCCGTGTGTGGGCGAAACACGTGTAGAGTAGTCGGTGAAGGTGCAAGGTGTGTCACTGGGCTGCATCTGCATTTTTTCTTGCGGAATTACGCGACATATTTTTCGTTTTCTACTAAGATATGGATTTCCGCCAAGTAACGCCTGATTCTATCAAATAAAAAATTATTGCATTAAAGTATTTATCTTATCTCAAGCCGTGTCGTCGTGTTATTTATGAATAAAATAACTTACATTTATGGTGACTCACACTGGATGCACCGTTTGTCAGTCAATATTACCTGGTACGAAGCACATTGTTAATGTTCTGTTATTAATTATTTTTGACTATATAAGACATAATAATAAATAAATAGAGGGGTTTGAACGTTTTGACCTCGTCACGGGTCACCATTTAAAAAAAAAAAACAAAATCGCGCTGCACGATAATACCTATATAAATGGATAGGAAACGAACAAAAAATAATACACAACATAGTGCCCTAAAGTGTCAGGTTAGTGACATAATTGGAGTTAAAGATACGAAGGTGATACTTTGGATCAGCATTACTAATTTTAAAGTCTAATATATCTGGCTAACATGACACTTTAGGGCATTATATATCATAAAAAATTTTGTTCCCCTAAGTGTCTTCTGATCATTTATATATTTATTATCTTGCGACGTCATTTTGGTTATTTTTTTCAAAATGGCGTCTCATACTCCGGATTTGGACGAGGCCAGCCTCCATACAAAAAGTTCAAACCCCTTTAACAAGAAATGGGGAATAAAACAACTAATGGCACCACCTTAACTGTACCCAAAATCTGTTGACTGTCAAAATGACAGGTAGGTACAAACCCTCCACCAACCCATGGTCCTTCCTACCTTCTAGGTATACGGACCGAATCACGGGAGAGCGCAGGGGTACTTGCTTAAAGGCTCTTTCCCCATCTGCACTTTTCTTGACTCCCTACAAATTCTGTGTCCTGTCCCTTCTCTGCTACCTGCTCTCCCCCAGACAGGTAGGGTAGACGTCGAGTTTTGACAGGACTCAAAGTAATAAACAGATTATGGACACAGTCGGTGGTGGCGCCATTAGATGTCGCACCGACTACTAGCGATCAGGCTTTTCAGGTCGCTTTCGGCGGCGCAGCGCAATGCTATTAAAGATATAGGTAATACAAACGAACCAAACTACGAATCTTTGAACTTGTATACCTTGTGGTAAATTTTAAATAGAAAAATATTGGAAAATATTAACTCGGCCACAAGTGAATTCTCAGACGGGAATCATTTGGAAGCATTGGACCGGATTTCCAAAGGTCGCGGGTTCGATTCCCGTCTGAGAATTCACTTGTGGCCGAGTTAGTATTAAAATAGCATTGAAAAATGCAAAAATTACAAAATCATTGTATACCTTGACTTGTTGTAATCCTAAACTTTTGTGCCATATCAACTATTACCTCAAACGACTTGTTCTAACCGTACATACCTTTTTTTTTTTTGTTGGCTGGCCATTTCAGAAACGTCCCAGAATTGTATGGAGCCTGAATGTCTGAAATCTCCTTTTACCTCTAATACCTGATGTTAAGTCAACTATAAGCGATTAGTAAATTCAATTAAAATTATATCGATATTGTAGTAACCTCGATTTTTTACCCCATCCCTATCCTTCAATCTGTGACAACTGTCAAACGGTACTTCTTACATTTGATAGACTATAGAAAGAGATAAACAGAGTCCAGCCTCCCCTATTTCGTCCTTACGGCTTAAGGCGAAGGGCGGAAACTTGTCTGTAGCCGTATTGCTCTCACCTACGAGTGCGAGCAGAGCAGCGGCGCGGCGGTCTCGGCGGTGTAGTTGCGCACGCGGCTGAAGGCGAAGGGCGGAAACTTGTCTGTAGCCGTATTGCTCTCACCTACGAGTGCGAGCAGAGCAGCGGCGCGGCGGTCTCGGCGGTGTAGTTGCGCACGCGGCTGAAGGCGAAGGGCGGAAACTTGTCTGTAGCCGTATTGCTCTCACCTACGAGTGCGAGCAGAGCAGCGGCGCGGCGGTCTCGGCGGTGTAGTTGCGCACGCGGCTGAAGGCGAAGGGCGGGAACTTGTCTGTAGCCGTCTCGCTCTCACCTACGAGTGCGAGCAGAGCAGCGGCGCGGCGGTCTCGGCGGTGTAGTTGCGCACGCGGCTGAAGGCGAAGGGCGGAAACTTGTCTGTAGCCGTATTGCTCTCACCTACGAGTGCGAGCAGAGCAGCGGCGCGGCGGTCTCGGCGGTGTAGTTGCGCACGCGGCTGAAGGCGAAGGGCGGGAACTTGTCTGTAGCCGTCTCGCTCTCACCTACGAGTGCGAGCAGAGCAGCGGCGCGGCGGTCTCGGCGGTGTAGTTGCGCACGCGGCTGAAGGCGAAGGGCGGGAACTTGTCTGTAGCCGTCTCGCTCTCACCTACGAGTGCGAGCAGAGCAGCGGCGCGGCGGTCTCGGCGGTGTAGTTGCGCACGCGGCTGAAGGCGAAGGGCGGGAACTTGTCTGTAGCCGTCTCGCTCTCACCTACGAGTGCGAGCAGAGCAGCGGCGCGGCGGTCTCGGCGGTGTAGTTGCGCACGCGGCTGAAGGCGAAGGGCGGGAACTTGTCTGTAGCCGTCTCGCTCTCACCTACGAGTGCGAGCAGAGCAGCGGCGCGGCGGTCTCGGCGGTGTAGTTGCGCACGCGGCTGAAGGCGAAGGGCGGGAACTTGTCTGTAGCCGTCTCGCTCTCACCTACGAGTGCGAGCAGAGCAGCGGCGCGGCGGTCTCGGCGGTGTAGTTGCGCACGCGGCTGAAGGCGAAGGGCGGGAACTTGTCTGTAGCCGTCTCGCTCTCACCTACGAGTGCGAGCAGAGCAGCGGCGCGGCGGTCTCGGCGGTGTAGTTGCGCACGCGGCTGAAGGCGAAGGGCGGGAACTTGTTGGGCGACAGCTCGAACTGCGTCCATTGGTCCCGACGCGAGCAGACCGAGTAGCGCCGCCATGACAGCTGGAAGTTACGACGCCCGCGCACGTTACGCAGTTGCAACTCCTGATGAATAAATAAAAGATTTGGATGTTGTTGTCCACCAAAATTAAGCTAACCTTCAATATATTTCTTACGAACACCAACCAATTATCTAGGCCACATCGATTTGTGCAATCGAAATCTAAATTTTTATGACAAGTGGCGGTAGTTGTAAGAACGCCTGGGTAGTTACCGTCATCTTATGTAAGTCACAACAATGCTAAAAACATTGTTGTTAATGTTTTTATTCATTTATTTATCAATTCACATGCAGGCTTACGGAGCTAAAGCTTAAAACACACCAACAAGTTACACAAAAAAAATACAAAAAATTCAAATCAAACAGAATCACAATTAACAATGAATAATAAGAAAGTGAAAGTCTTGACAGTTAATGATAAGAGAGTCAGTTTCTCAGTGGTTGAAGATTCCAGGAGAGGCCATATTCCACCTTCAGTCTTATCATAACTTCATCCAAAAATCAGGAGGTAAACGGAGGTTCCAGGAATTGTTGGGTATGCAGATGACAGTAGTGTCGTGGAGACCTTTCTGATGCAAAAGCCAGCGGTGACGACGTGACATTGATGGTTGAGCAAACGAACCTGATGTTAAATCACGTTTCCTAGTGGGGTAACTGTAACCTCGTCGATTTCAACGCCACCAAAATGCAAGCGTGTCTATTCACCGCAAAAAGGAGTCCCTTCAACCTGACTCCTTCTTTCCGGGGTGCATCTGTACTTATTACCGACAGTCCTGGCATGGAGTTGTATTCAGACCTCAACTTCGGCACTACCATCGAGTCCAAGGCTCATACTGCAGCTCTCTTTAAAGCTCAAGTCCGATCTTGCATGGAATATTTCAGTAACCTCTAGGACGACTCAGCGAAATACCAGCTTGCTGCACTGGACACGATCCAAAGGAGAGCCGAGAGGCTAATTAGCAACACAAAATTCGTAAAGAGCAAACACTTTAGCTCGCCGCCGCAAAATTGCCTGTCTGTCGGTCTTTTGCAGACTATACTTTGGAGAGTGTGCTTATGAGCTGCATGAGCTCATACCACCATTCCCCTTCTACCATCGGACATCCAGACGCACTGCGGGCTACCACCATTTCTTGGACATTCCTAAATGTCGCACCAAACGCTACTCAACAGATTTTATATTGGGCACAGCAAAGGAGTGGAACTCCTTCCCTGCGTCTGTATTTCCGAGTACTTATAACCCGCCCGTTTTTAAAGCAAGGGTGAATAGGCACCTTCTGGGTGCTTTATCGTAGATCCTGTCTTTGATCTCCGGGCTAGACTAGAGCGAAACCACAGATTATAATAAAATATAAAAAAAAAACAGGAATACGCTAAGCATTTTGCCGTTGTTCATAATTTAGTTGTATGTTCATCACATAAATATATATTTTCTGAGTGGGAATCGAATCCACAACCACTGCCAAATTACGAGTAAAGTGAGCAAACTAGATTATAATTAAAGTTACCATGTGAAAGGTCTGTTCGTGCTGCTCGTGCGAGTCCTTGCGGCGCGCGCGGAACCGCGTGTTGGACGCCTGCGCCGGCTTCTTGTCGCTGCTATTCTTTTTGATTACGATTACAACCTGCGCACAACGAATCGGCTGTCAGCATTAACTAAATAAAAATATATTTCTAACACTCAAACGTGAACATTAGTAATCGAAGTATCGAAATAAGTATGTCTTCATACTATGAACCCCGATGAACTTCGTATAACCTTAACAACCATCAAATATAACAATCCAGTGACACACTATGTTTGACAGGTACCTATTTATCTACCGGAAGAGTTTATATGGG
Source organism: Chrysoteuchia culmella (assembly GCA_910589605.1). Classification (NCBI taxonomy): domain Eukaryota; kingdom Metazoa; phylum Arthropoda; class Insecta; order Lepidoptera; family Crambidae; genus Chrysoteuchia; species Chrysoteuchia culmella. The sequence goes on along the minus strand of OU342654.1, from coordinate 19,657,490 downwards.
AAAATGAAATTGTTTTATTCACAACTAGCTTCCCGCCCGCGGCTTCGCCCGCGTGGACTACACGACTTATGCTATTGTGGGTTATCCATAAGAGATAAACATATACACCGCGGAGTTTTCTGTAGACCTTTTCAAGGTGTACAAATACTTAGTACATTATTTTGATAAATCTCGTAGGGTTCAGCCTGCGTTTGCAATGTAAGCGGAAAAAATGTAATCATTTACGACATCACATTAGAAACCTCAAAAGTTTCAGTATTTCTCTACTCTATATTGAAGGTTATTATACATATAAACCTTCCTCTTGAATCACTCTATCTGTTAAAAAAAACCGCATTAAAATCCGTTGCGTAGTTTTAAAGATCTAAGCATACATAGGGACAGACAGCGGGAAGCGACTTTGCTTTATACTATGTAGTGGTTCTCGCATTTTTTCTATATTTTCTCACCGTTTCAACGTTCCGTGGACTGCGACAAACAATTCAAATCCAAAATCAGCTAAATCGGCACATTCATCCTATTAATATTATAAATGCGAAAATATGTCAGTTTGTTTGTTTTTTACCCTTTCACGCTAAAACTACTGAACGGATTTGGATGAAATATGGCACAGAGATAGTAGATAGCCCGGATTAAAACATAGGATACTGTTTATCCCGATATTCCCACAGGAACGGAACCACGTGGGTAAAACCGCGGGCGGCGCCCAATAGTTCTTTTTTATATATAAATGTGGGAACACCCCACACCGAGTTAACAATGCGAACATCGCATGTTCGCACGAATAAAAAACTGGGTGTCTTAATAGAACTATATCCGATATCCTAGGGAAGCCGCTGGATGCGAGCAGCCGTGGGCCGATCGTCGAGGAGATCCTTGGGGGGAGGCCTATACCCAGCAGTGGCTGAGACGTGAATTTTCAATTTTCAATTTATTTAATTCAATAACAATATTTTACAATTGTGTCTGAATGTTGCACACTAAAAATAGAAAATAAAAATAAAAAATTACAATTGAGATTTAAAGCTAAAACATCAATTTAAATAAAATATTAATAACATTAAAAGTGTGAAAAACGTAAACAATCTATAAGTATGACATAATATATAAATGTCAAACCCATCATTAATAATTCCATGTCAAAGTAAAAAAAAATCATAACATTACAACAATACAAAAACATTATTGAGTAAAAATGCACGGATTACCGATAAAGTCGATGAATGATATAACCGACCTTGTCGCCAACCAGGCGGTAGTGGCCGGGCATGATGCCGGGCACTCGCGGCAGGCGGTGCTTTAAGTGGCCCACGCACATGGCCGGCTCGTCAGCCGTCGTCCACATTAGCACCAGCCCTTCAGGGAAGAACCTGGACGGGAAAGCGTATAGGGTGAATTATAGGGTCTATAATAGGCTATTTGACAGGTTTTGAAAATCCATTTTATATTATGTAGTGGTGTTTAAGGAACCCAGTAAATGTTGTTTTTTTTAATTCTGGTACATATTTGCTGAAAAATATCAAATTAAAAATTCAATATTTAAATAGCGCGCCAAAACGCTACTTTGACAATATGGCGCTGCAATGGGTTCGGTGACGTCACTTTCCTGTATTCTGCATATCATCCACATACGTAGTCAAACGAGGTTTACAAGCAGGTGACGTCATTATAAACTCGACGAATCAGGAGCGTTTTATGTCACGTGACAAAACGTTTAAAAATGGATTTTTATTTACGGATTTTTAAATAAATTTATAATTGTTTTCAACTTACCTAAACCATTTTTAAACTCATAATTTATACTGATAACAGTAATTGACACTTTATTTTTCGCATTGTCAAATAGCCTATTCCTATAGAACTCTGAAATAAATCCTACTTACAATATGAATGTAAAAAAATAATTGGATGTTTGTTTAACAATAATGCGGAAACAGCTGAACGAAGCGCGAAGCACACAGTTTATATACTATATTACGACATGGACTTTTTATATCTGACAGAGAGGCCATGTCCATCATCAGAGTTGTGGTTCTCATCATTTAATGCAGGCGGCGACCGTTGAAATAATAACGCAGCTCGACGGTCTCTACACCTGTTTATTACTTTCACTAGTAAAAACTAAACAAAATCACGTTAGATCGTCCTGATTCAAACGGGGAAAACGCAATGATCCCCTAGTTAGCGAGATTATATTTGTCTGTCCATTCATCACACCTTTGTTACCCCCATAGAATAGCTGTTTTACGCCCGCGGCGTTAATTACCCCCATAGAATAGCTGTTTTACCCCCGCGGCAAACGCAATGATCCCCTAGTTAGCGAGATTATATTTGTCTGTCCATTCATCACACCTTTGTTACCCCCATAGAATAGCTGTTTTACGCCCGCGGGGTTAATTACCCCCATAGAATAGCTGTTTTACCCCCGCGGCAAACGCAATGATCCCCTAGTTAGCGAGTTAAATTTGTCTGTCCATTCATCACACCTTTGTTACCCCCATAGAATAGCTGTTTTACGCCCGCGGCGTTAATTACCCCCATAGAATAGCTGTTTTACCCCCGCTGGAAACGCAATGATCCCCTAGTTAGCGAGATTATATTTGTCTGTCCATTCATCACACCTTTGTTACCCCCATAGAATAGCTGTTTTACGCCCGCGGCGTTAATTACCCCCATAGAATAGCTGTTTTACCCCCGCTGGAAACGCAATGATCCCCTAGTTAGCGAGATTATATTTGTCTGTCCATTCATCACACCTTTGTTACCCCCATAGAATAGCTGTTTTACGCCCGCGGCGTTAATTACCCCCATAGAATAGCTGTTTTACCCCCGCTGGAAACGCAATGATCCCCTAGTTAGCGAGATTATATTTGTCTGTCCATTCATCACACCTTTGTTACCCCCATAGAATAGCTGTTTTACGCCCGCGGGGTTAATTACCCCAATAGAATAGCTGTTTTACGCCCGCGGGGTTAATAACCCCCAGGTTCGGAACCAATGCTATAGACACATCGATGTTACACCCACCTGAGGTAGCGGTAGTAGTCGATGAGGTACCAGGGCCGGTAGAACTGGTCCTGGAAGGAGTTCTCCCCGTGGCGCAGGTAGGTCGTCTTGCTGATGTAGCACCCGTGGAGTAGCAGTCGCGGTCGATCTATGTACATTTGACGCCAGGAGAGGTAGCCGTTTGCGCGGGGAGTGCCGCATTCTATTCCCCAGGTTCTGTAATAAAATGGTTTTTATTCAAATAGACGTGAAATTGGCATTTCCAGTATTGAATATGTATCAATGTCATCGTCACTCAGTCATCGTCATCAGCCATTTTTAATGTCCCCACTGCTGGGGCACTGGCCTTCCTTATGGATGGATCTCAGTCATAGGCCATAGTAGTATATTTCCAGAAATCGTTTATTATAATTCTACAATTTACATACTCTTTGTATGTAAATTGTAGAATCCATCTATAAGCATTTCTTCCTTTTGGGGGTAAAATCTCTAATGGTCTAACAGCTCTGCATAGATAGATAACAGTCAACTTTATAGCGGACATGAGATATCGAGCTCCTATACAGAGCGAACAGCCTTGCATGTACACCGCCATATCTTGCGAAATGACATGATGCTGTCTAGCTTACCCCGCCAAGATGTGAGTGGGGCAATGACACGTTATCGAGCTACGAGTGTTGATAAAACTCGCTCACGCTATGGCTACAGTGGGCCTACCGCGTAAGTGCCGTCGGCATCGCTGTCGACTTTACTTTGACAGACATTTTCCATAGTCAGTTAATACTCGACTCTGTCTGTGACCGAGACAGCGCTATAGCATCAGCACTCGCGTGTGAAGAGTTGCGCCTATATTCGACGCGTAGACGACGTCGATGACACTCAGATACGCAGTAGGCACTGATCGCCATCGCGGATCGCGAACGCTTTGGCTTGGCCGCAGCATAAAGCTTAGCCCGCATAGCGAAATCACGCCATGCGGTTTTTTTCGGGCGGTACAAAATCCGCGTACTGAATCTAACCTAACACGCACGGCGAATAAAATTACGCGCGAGTTTTGTCAGTTTCCACCAGTTCTCAACCGAGACGCACGTAATGAAAAACAGAAAGATATTGATTTATTGCGGCACCAACGTGTCAAAAGATGTCAACAATACTGGGTTCGCCCTTTTGCGGCGTTAAGACCTATGAAAGGGTTTTTCCATATCAAATGCCAAAATAAAAAAAAAAAGTCTTGCAAGAATCCGCGCGGATTTTTTACGCAGTGCGGTCAGAGACATATAACACAAAAAAATCGCGCGAATTTAAATCGCAACGCGGGGAATTCTGCAGCAAAACACAGATTTGGTTGCGGAATTATTTTGGCGCGGCTTTTTTCCGCAATTGCGTGCAGCTTCATACAATTTCCATAGGTCACAGAATTTTGCTATAAAAACCGGGCGAATTAAATTCACTATGCGAGTTAAACCTAAGTCGTTACTCACCGCAGACACAGCGCGTGCCACAGGTCCGGAGCGCGCGCACACACGTACAGCCCGCGACAGACCGCCCCCACCCGCTCGAGCGCCGCCGCGTCCAGATCCGCGCTTACCACCCACCGCAGGATCAGCAGCACCACCTCGTATGGCAGCCACGACATGTGTGCGCTCTGGTATGAATAAAGTTGCTGTTTTAATTTAATTCCACCGAGGACCGAGTTTACCGTTCATCAACAGTTCGTGAACAGCGCTAAGAAGTAGGACATGCAGAACCGGGTCCGGTTCCAGGATTTAAATACCCGGTTCTTGTAGACAAAATAAAGAACCGGGGCAACCGGGTTCCTCCTTTCGGAACCGGTATACTTTCAAAGAACCTGGTATACCCAGTTCTGACGGAACTGGGTAGAACCGGTTGCATACCCTACAAAGAACCAATTTCGTGCTTTGAAACATAGTTCTCTCGTTCCTTTTAAACATAAAAAAAACGACGGAAATGCAATGATATGTTGCGCTATGTCGGTTAATCGCAAGGTTCGAAAATATCCGATATTTATTATAATCTAAATATCAAAATATTGGATATTTATGATATATATCTAATTTATATCAAAAGTTTGATATATATCCATTTTGTACAAAAGCCATATTATGATTTATGTATACTTTTTGCATATGTGTTACATAAACATAATACGTTATTAAAAAAACTAAAATGTTTTTTTTATTTAGGTACTTATAATCAGACAAATGAAACCAAAACATAAAACCTTTTTAAAAATTCTAATCAGTCAATGGTCATACCTACACTTAGGTAACAAAACAATAAACATAACAAATAATAACTCTTAAGTCTTTTAGTTATCAAATCATATTTTTAAGTTATGTGTGTGTATTCAATAGTTAGGCTAGGCTAGTTTTTCATTTTTTACTGTGTCTTATTTGTGAAGACCTGTAAATGGCTTTATGTTTATATTTAAGCTTTTTAATGTATTAGGTTAAGCAGTTGGTCTTCCAATAAATAAATAAATAAATCAGTCATCAGTCATTCGTAATAAACTGTTAATTACCAAATAAAATAATCAAAGATGTGGTATTCATAAATGTGCTTGGTTTGATTGACTGCAAGGAAGATAAAGGTAGGTCATCTTCCGATTGTGACTGGATAGGGCAACGACAACGACATTTAGAATCATATCATCCACTACATCAGCAGGTTGAGTATTATCATCATCGTGTGTAGGATCCGATATCCAATCTAAGTTCCTTTTCTTTGCTGAAGACTTGTTGAGGTGTTTAAGCAATGACACCAATTTATTAGCTTTGTCAATTCCCAAACACCAGACCAAAACTTGAAAAAAGACCCGCTGTTGAAGCAACAACAGTCAAGAGTTGTTCACACATATTTAGAGACATAATCTAAAAATTCATAATTTAATAAATTTAAATTCTTTAAATAGAAAAGTTATTTAATGCTTCTTAAATACTCAATAATGAAATAAAGTCGTTTCTGCACTTTGTCTGTCGGGCTCCGCATCAAATAACCCGTAGATAAATGCTTGTTTAAGCAATCTTTCAATTCGGCGTTCCCTAAGGAAGTTTACTAAGACCGCTTTTGTTTACTTCGTATAGCCACCACCCAGAGTGCAGCATCTCTCAAGGTAGTGTCAGCTTACCTTAGAAGCATACTCCTGCTCACAAAGCATGCCTTTCCTTGCCGTGATCCGCTGCAGGCGCGCCAGCAGGTCTTCGCCTTCTACCGCATCCTCATCGTCGCTGTCGGGCTCCGCGTTAGCAGGAACCACCTCTTCAAGCTCGGACTCCACTGCCAAAGGAAAGGCAATAGGATTTATTTTATGACGACCACCACGGTACATACAGTGTAGTAAAATCGAGGAACTTCCCAGGTGACCAGTAGATAATTTTTCGGATACGATTCTCAGACTTATAAGATCAAAGAAATAATTTATTACTTAAATTATATACCTATTAATATATATTTATGATATTAAACGTTTTCTATAAAACCAGCTGAAATAAGGCCCCCAAAAGAATTCTATTGGTCTATCAGGAAGTTCCTTGATAGTAGGTTTCAAAGTAGGCGATACCTTGAAACCTTGAAAAAGGTATCGCCATCTCTGACATACAGGCCCGCTAGCATGAAGACCGCTATATCACGTGATATGATAATAAATATTATGTCGCCAATGATGTCTCGCTTCGCAATCAATTATAATACATGACATTTTTTCTTTTTTTCAGACACAGACCATTTGCTAAAGCAAACTAACATAAAAAGTGTCCCTTCCGAAAATGATTCCGAACAAGCAGAAAAACAAGTAAAATTAAGTTCATCAATTTAAAACGAAATTTCGCAGTTGCTTAATCTATTTTGGACTTAGCACAATACCAGTTAAGGCACAAAATCAATTTGTTGATATGTGTACTACCTACCTTCTGGAGTCTCACTTCTTATATCGGAGCTCTCGTAGAGTCTGATCTCCACGTCGGGCAGGATCTGCATGGCGCGCTTGTAGTGCTGAATAGCCTCATACAGCTTGCCGACACGCTCCATTTCAACGCCACGCAAAAATAATTCCTTTGCCTACACAATAACATGGAAATATCAATAACTGGATTGTTTAAATGATTGGATTTTAGAGACATTAGGTTTTATTTACATACAAAGAAAAAAAATACCTAATAACAAAAACCAAAACTCGAAAGTTTGTTTCTATGTAGAAAGTATAACTTCTTGTTGGCTATTGTGAATTTACCAGAATTGTTTAGTCAGAATCTAACCGTTAGTAGAATTGACCTCTTAGTCTTGCGGCTTTAGGCCGTTCGGACGTGACAGCACAGACTGGCGCATTACCAGAACACCTGGAGAATAATGGAGAAGACCTGCCTAATGTTTGTGACAATCAAATGTTTCTGAAAGAGGGTCTTATTATTGGATATAATTTATTTATTTAGTCTACCAGTAGTTGTTTGCTGACATTTAAAACTATCAATAAACACAAATAGGGGTTTTTAGACTAAATGTAACAACTGTTGACACCCTGTAAACACCACACGTTAACAAATACGTAAGCTAATTATGAATTTAGGAAACCAAAACCAGATACATTAATTTAAATGTTGAGTAACTAAGATATTATAGGTTCTATTAACAAGAAGGAAATTACAAAATAAAATAAATCATGAAGAATCATAACAAAAACAATATCAAATCTCACACGATCCTCATCAGTGAGCGGCTCGGCGGGTGCGGGTGCCGGGGCAGGCGGCGCCTCGGGCTCCCGCCTGGGCGGCGGCGTCACCTCCAACTCCCGCTGCCATTGCTGACGAAACAGCGACAACTCGTCCTCCGCGTCACGGCTCTGTTGTATATCAATGAAATACTGAACCAACATAGCCCATAGCATAACAATGTAAGATATGGAGGAGCGGCTACTCCTGGCACAAGTATTTTATTGCCTTAGGAACAAAGATTAACTGTGTGTTGCACCATGTTACTTTTGCTATTACTATTACATTTATGCTGTCAAATCCCAAACCTTTTTAAGCTGTAGACCATTGATTCCCAAAGTGGTTCACGGGAGACTCGACGGGGGTCTACGTTGGCGTGACATTTTTTTTAAACAATTCTTATATGGTGGTCCACAAATCTTTTTCTGGTTTCGATAGTGAAAAACAAAATATTGGCTTGATTTCGCCTATCAATGTAGGCAGATAATATTATAAGAAACTCGGCGACTCTTACTTGCAAAAGCTTGTATATTCCAACTTGCATCAATTTAATAAAAAACAAAGGGTGTAATTTTAGCTTTTCTTAAAAAAATGAAATTTATGAAGCAAAATATTAGTCGGCACGAATTTTCCCAGTTCTTAAACTTGTCACAAATGCCTAAATTTTATGGCCCTGCATGATAACTTCAAAATCAGATTTAAAGATATTCTAATGATGGAAATACAACCATGGATGATATTTGATGAAACTTAAGTGGAGAATGTGATAGTGCAAGAGGAGCTACTCAAGCTTATGCTGAGGCTCGGGAACCAGTAGGTGAAATTGAAATGACCCTTATTTAAATTTTTCAAAGATTTTGACTATATCCTGGACTGTACAGAATTGTGCGAAAGCTTTAGTGTGGTTACAATCCTTTTAACAAAAAAGGAGCAGATTGGATATTTCATAACGGGGAAATTTGCGGTTATTCCTAAGATAACTGAAGCAAAATATTAATAATTTGCTGTCAATCCATGTAATTATTAATATTCCCATTAAAATTATGACTATTTTGTTTAATTCTAATGTGAATAAATACAACACAAGAAAATATACTATTTTTCTTTTTATTTTTACCACTTCAAACCACAAATTATATAGGTCTCCCTACAGGGAGTTTTCTAAATAAAATAAGTGAGGATTGATTGTTTTCTTGTGCTGTGAGTAGATGTCAAAAAAGTAAAGTTGGATGGAATCACCTTTGATTGGCCAACTTTACCTTTTTAATATCCACACACTCACAGCATAATCAATTAAATTAATTAACCAATCAATTCTCACTTTTGTTTTCGTAAAAACTGTTAATTCGTGATTTGAACTCAGCTGCAACTTAAATTTCCATACTTAGATATAATTTACACATTTTTTGTCAAGTAGATATGCAGTAGACAGGGGTCCAATGGAACCAGCAAATTTTCGAAAGTGGTCTATGAGCAAAAAAGTTGTAGATTAAACAAACCTGAATTTCATCTTGTAAATTGACACCACCCAATGCATCACAGGCCTCCTTCAAGTCGCTGGAGTAAGAAGAGTCTTCAGGCTCTTCCTCCTCACAGTCATTATCCATTCCACCAGGTCCAGACACTGATCCCGCTGAAGAGGCCTAAAATTGTTACTTTTTAAATCAATAAATTCATTATAATCTTGAAATGATGAATACTGAGTGTGTGTTCAAACCCACTGACCTATATGAGATAGACAAAAAGAACCCTTCAAACTGTATGAGAACCTAGCGTGTCAAATGTTTGTACTTATGATGACTTCACAAGCGAGATTTAGTGATGTGGAAATATTATTGACGAGCTCTTGCAAGAAAGCACTGCACAATTAACCGTAATAATTTCTGAGTGATGCCTATTTTCATGGCAATGGTCTCAAGTGGACTGACTTAGGTCGAAAATCTTTGACCGTGGATCAAACTTTTGACATGCAAGGTAGGTAAACATTTACTATCTATCTCGATATAGGTCTGTGGTTAAACCTAAATAGGTTTATAGACACTGTTTTAGGTTATTACAAAAACATTTTTTATTGTTGTTAATAAACTACTTAAGAGTAACATATTGAACTTATTTTCCTTTGCTTGTACAGTGTAATACTATTTCATAAAGTAAGCAATGAATTTTTTCTATAAATTGTTTACTACATGTAAAAAATAACAGTAAAAAAGTACAAAAAAGTAGATTATTTTGATTAAAAACCTTTAAATATTAAAACTACAAAATATTTGAAATTATATTCTGAAACTTTGCATTTAGTTATTTATTTGATGTAATGGAAAATATGTTTACATTGATAATATTGGTGCTGAAATTAAAAATATTGTTGAATGTACGTTAGAAAACCCAATTTTATTTTTAATTAAATTGGTTGTTCTACTTAGTCAAACCTTGAGCATTTTAGGGGAAAAAAATTATCAGACTCTACGCATTTAAATAAGTTTCTTTAGTATGAAAATTACACTTTTCTATTAAATAATTTTAGTCAACATACGGTACATAAAGCATACCATTGCCAACGATTGCTATTGAAGCTCGCTATAATGTATCACAAGAGTATTCTGTAAATCATTTAATAGAGGAGCACTTCATATAATTTTACGCATCGCAATTCGCAAACAACGAAATCAAGCACAAAGCAACCCAAATATTTTTTAAAATGAACTCAAAACATTCGGTTCGGTAAAAATGTCATTGTCAATGTCAAGTCAAACAACAGTCAACCATGAAGGTATAGCCGGTTGACATTGGCGAAATCCAAGAGGGCACCGCCTTTGGATATAAAGAAGAAGAAGGTGTAGCCTAAATGGAGCACTTATTACCAAAAAAAATTATATAGCGTTACGCTATTACTGTCGAGACGGTACGATCTCTCTTTCTAAATGACTGCCGTAATTTTTGTTTTCCTATTTTAACAATGTAAGTGGAAGGATAAGTAGCAACCTGGCTGGGTACCCACTTACTTCTGTCTGCAACCTCGTAGCACACATTTATGCACAATTTTTATTGATTAACACAACATAATTTTTAAAACACGTACAAAATCGCAATGTCTGCCATGTTTACTCGACTCGCGATTTTGTTTATGTGAAATTTGTGTTGTGGATTGTGGAATATATAAAAATTATAATACGTTTTTAATGCAGTTGTATAAAAACATACAAACGACGAACGTGTCGTCAGCGTCACGCAGAGTCACATCACAAAATACAAATTATATAGGATAGTGTTAGCTTTTATTCAGATATTTACGATTTATCACTTATTAATTACTAATATTCAATTGTCAGTAACCACAGATATCGGTTATTCGATTCACCCAATCATTATTCATTAGAGTTAGTCTGAGAAATTTAAAAACAAAAGGATAATCGTAAAAATGGCGGGATTGCTGCTCGAGACGTCAACGCTTACGCACACAAAAGTGTTCCTGTGCTCCAAGTGCGAAACGAGTATCCAAAGTTGTGAAATAAGTTAAGAGTCCTAACGTAAGTAACGTTTTGTATTGATTTGTAATTGATAAAACTGTTTATTGATCAATATATGTGTTTGTCAAGAATTAAGTCTGTCTTTCTCTTACAAAAATCCCTTATCTGGACTGAACGATTACAATAGGTAGATCACATCACGTTAGCGGTGTGTGATTATGAATCATACTAACTAAATTAGTCCATAATTGCATTCATTCGAATAGTTCGAATAACTTTAATTGTATAACTAATTAGTAAGTATCAATATAATTAGTGGATTAAATTATTATCTGAAAAAATTTATTGCAATTTTTTAAAAAAACAGCCCTCTTTTTTTGGTAGGTTTTTTAAGGAAATTCGATTCGATTCGATTCAATCGATGATTAAAGCTTCGGCAATAGCGAAGCGATAACAGACTCTAAGACCATAGAATTACTGAACGAACAGTTTTGGTTACATAGTTGAATTTATTAATTACTAAATAGTAATACTTATTCGATTATGAATAGCTTCGACAATCGCTGAACGATAACAGACTTTAAACTCGTACAATTACATAACAGTTGTGCGTACATCATACGTTACTAATAACTAATACTTATTCGATTATTAATATTAGAATATTACTTATCAGGTATTCGATTATTGAAATTAGTAGTAGGCCCACCACTACGTCACGTCACGACACACACAGTGAGTTTTAGCAACTTACTTACTAGAGTAACTGTTATTTTCGTATACAAATAGAAACTATAGGTACATTATGTTCTGTGATCGAATAAATAGCTACAAAACAAAATATTTCAGTTCATTCACTGCGTTTCAACGCTTGCCATTGCCAGACACCTTGACACCTTACTTGCGTAGTTAGTTGCTGGGCTTGTTTATCTAGATAATTTTTAAACCAGTACAGCAGCGAGTACATTTCTCGACACCGTTTTAATAAGGTTTGGCTCTATCCAAACCATAAAAAACGGTTTCATGAAAGAGCAAAATTATAAGGTTTATGAATCAATTAAACAGTTTATAGAGGTTTTTTCTGTTCTTTAATAAGCAAAGCTAAACTGCTCTTTTTCAAACCGGTTTCAAGCCCTGGTTAGTTGATGGGCTGATGATGATACCTTATGAAAGATCAAATGAAAGAAGATTTCTGTTACAGTTTTAATAAAATAATATATAAAAATAGTGTGCAGGTTGAAAAATAAAATTAGTAAGCACCTTCAGAAGGCTTCTAATATAGGTACCTATTTATTTATTACACATTTGTAACTAGAGAAGTTGTGAAACTTGTGAAAATAATTAACAAGACATTAACTTTTTTCAAATTATGAGTATATTAATATTTACAGTTTTGGATTTTTCTTTCTTGATGTATTTTTGACTGTGAATAACAATCCAGAAATATACCAGTAATACAGTATATCCAGAGCCTATTATCAAGTACAACACTCCAAATAGAAAGTGTCCGAAATACATTGCTTCAATACTGATAAAAAGTGCTAGAAAAAAACTTACAAGAATATAAAATATCATAGGCCATAAATAAAGCAGATACAACTTCCTCATGTAGGTAAAGCCAGCTATAAATAAAATCACATGACAAATAAATACTATTATGGCGAGAATTATATATAACGATGATACAGCTGTGTTCATAGTTTCAGGTAAGCCGTTGACGTTGAGAAAATTGGTTCCAGTGGGAGTAGCGAGGTATATACATATTGCTGTGGGGAAAATACCCAATAATGCAATGATATGATTGGCTTTCTTTAATGAAATACAGAAGCAGCAATTGAATACAATGGGAATATAGTATCCCATATATTTTTTCTTCATGCTTTACCTAAGTATATTGTTCTTTCAGTCATGAAATCAATGCCTTGCGTTAACACATAGAGATACAACAGAACTATGGAGGCGCCCTATAGATCTATATAAAATTTGCTTATACAAATATATATTAAATCGATACATTCTTATCAAATCGATGTTTGTCTCTTTCTAACTCACCTATGTTTGCGTATGGGTAAAGAGACGGATAGTGTTTGCACAGTACACATTTTGGCAACATTTTCATGTGACGTCATGAGCGTTTTGACGCGTGCCGGCATCGCCATCTTTAGTTCCAAGTTCTGTGGTAGATCTGCTGTCAAATTTTTATTAACTCTCAACAGTTTTGTTTATTTTTTGATAAATACGCACAAAAACCTGGTTCTGTTCCATTCAGAGCCTTGCTAGAGTTGGGAACATCATGCCTTCGTGTTGTGTTAAGCAGTACGGTGCAAGGAAAAACATTAATCAACCTTCATTGACTCTCCATAGGTTAGTATTAAATTTTCACAATTACTGTTGAATCTAAAACGATATTGTGTAATGAAATATAAGAAAAAGTTGTTTTGAAAGATTATAAAGACATATATTGTTTTAAGTTGTGGTATTTCGAAGTTTTTTTCATATTAAAGTTCGAGTTGTATTGCATTTGTAAAATTAGTGATGTCATGGGTTGTGTTGAAATATCGATACATTTGTCATTTTATTCATCAATGGTGTTTTGTCAAATAGATTTCCTTCGAACAAAATTTCGAAGCAGAAATGGATAGAGGCTATTGGTCAAGAAAATATAAACACACTACATAAAATTTGGTATGTTTGCACTGATGCATTTTGATGAAAACTTTCGATGTAACAAGATTGCGTGACTCTTTTGGTAAGTGATTTTTACATTGTAAATAATTTTATAAAGCAGAATAGTGTATTCTTCTACCTTATTCTGAATCCTATTATAGTTTGTAGAAGTTGTATCAAAGCTATTTATATATTTTCAGCCTAATCAAATCTGTTTGAAGAATCAAAAGAGTCGAGAAATGACTAGTTCACTAGAAGGTGCGTCAACATCTACTACGGTGAGGATATGTTTTATAATTGTCTTAGTAAAAGTAAGAGAATTAAATTGATTGTTGTTTACTGTTTGACTTACTGTACATAAGCTATGTGTGATATTACTTTACTTAGCTATAAAATTGCTATTAAACATAGCTTTAGTACAGTATAATAGTGATAAAAAAATTTACACACATGACCTTATCATTAACTAAATTAAATTGAAAGTAATTAATGATTCTTTTGTTCATTTTCAGCCTATCAAATATTTTTCAACCAACCAGGCAAAAACAAATACTAACAAGTCAATCTCACAATAATCAATGCGATGGTCAGTATAAATAAACTGTATAATATTTGACTTAATGTAATATAGGCTAGGTTAATTATTATTAGTTTTATAAGTAGTCTTTTAAACCTGATCATTCCTTTTATTTTCAGATTAAAAAAAAATATATTTAAGTCTTGCAGAAAAGTGTTCTTTTAAAGAAGAAAGTAAAAAATTTAAACGAAAGGGTATGAAGACGTGATAAAAAGATTGCTATATTCGTTAATGTAATAGAAGATCTTCAAAGAAGAAAATCAATTAATATTGATGAAACTGTTATTTTGGAAGAATGTACAGGATCAAAAGATTTTTTGAAGAGGCAAATTGCCAAAGCCAAATCTCTATACCTTTGAAAAGTATGGCGAAGAAAACAGGAAATTCGCCCTTGCTCTCCATTTATAATTATCAAAAACTTAAAACTTTATGAGGAAAACCTAAAACACTTGTTTATCACACCCTCGGACACTAAGTAAATGGTACCAACATGTAAATGTTGAAACTGGCTTTACTAAAGAATCTTTGGATCTTTGGAGATGGATGGATGGACTGCTTATTACATCGATTATCAAGGTTATCTCGATCTTAGGTTCCGATACCATGCTAAAAAATTTGTGATACAGTATTGTTTAGAAATTATTTTATTAAATTGGTATTATTTAGAAATGAATAAAAAAGTAATACTATATTTTAAACAATCAAACGTAACTTATTTTTCCTCCTCTCACTCCTGTATACCATACGTGTTTATAGTCAAGTGTAATGTAAGTAATACGTCAATAAAGGTAATTATTTAAGTAACTATTTTGTATGAAAAAATGCATAAGTATAATTTACTTTTAATTAACTAGGTAGGTAGTTACTTACACTTGACTATAATAAATAGAAGTGTGAACTCTCGTATTTATAATAGAAGGCAACTAACTTCTTGAGTAAAAGTAATTCAAACTTATACAATTACTTTCATACAAAATAATTGCTTAAGTAATAATTACTTTTAATGTAGCTTAAAATAGGCATACATAGACAATGAGCTGTTTTCTTTTAAAAAAAATGCTTTTACCTTTCAAACGGATTCCATAAGAATGAGTTTGATTATTAAATTTAGCCCCTTTTTATGCTATGGCCGTACCTACGTGTATCGCCCCGAAGCTTCGGACAATGCCACGATACACGCAAGTGCGGCCACATGCTTTAGCGCGCTAACACTTTTGGTGCTTACTTCGGAACGATACTCGCAAGTGGGAAAATTTTTAACGTCTATCGTACGAACTGTCGGCCCGAAAGATCTGAAATACTATAATAATTATTTATCTATATATTAAACTTAATTAAACGCGCTAAACCCAATTACATAATCACGTAAGACTATTGGAGATGGACTTCGCACTACATTATGTAACCTCCCACCCCAATTGCCAAATAAATGCTTAAAAAAGCAAGTGAAGTAGTTGGTTTTAAATCCATTTCTGGGCCTAAGCCGGCCTTTTTTTGTTCTGAGGAGTATAAATTAATATTTAAAACGTATATTTATTATAAGTTTTAATTGTAACTATTTCGATATCAGCTATTCAATATGGTACAACACTAGGGTGAGCGGCCATATTATGCGCCAAACATAATATAGGTATGCACGCTAATTTTGTAGGTATGGCTGGTCCATATATTTACAAGTCAATGCGTTAACATATATAATTTGTGACGTTACCTTCTCTACGCTTCTGTCAATGCCAGCAGAAACTGATTGACAATTTTGCTTTTTTTTTTACTTGATTGATTCTATTCTTTTATGATTTTTAAATTTTTGCATTTTTTTAATGCTATTTTTATATACTTACTATAAATACATAGAAAAATATTGGAAAAAATTAACTCGGCCACAAGTGAATTTTCAAATGGGAATTGAACCCATGACCTTTGGAAATCTGGTCCTATGCTATTCTTTTTTAAGGTGTCATGATTGTTGGATTATTTGTAAATTTTGTGTATTTCCCCATAACTTCTCTCGTTATAATGGTATATCGGCAATATCGGCATAGGTTTATTATTTTTATTATTATTGAAGTATTGATTTCACAATAACAATTACTCAGCATAACATTTATTGGCATATACATTATGTGTAAAAAGTACCGGAAATTGTTCAATAAAACAAAAAAAAGTAATTTATTCCTCAAACTTTATTTTGTTGCCTTCAAAATAAGCTTCGCTTGCAATACAGCTACGCCAACGCTTGACCCAGTCATCCATAATTTTTTTGTTGTCTGGTCTTCAACTCTTTCAGCTAATTTTCTTTTATAGCTTCAATCGACTCAAAACGCCTTCCTCGAAGTGGTAATGTTAGCCTCGGAAACAGGAAAAAGTCAGACAGAGCCATATCAGGGGAGTACGGCGCTTGGTCGATGACATTCGTCGAGTTTTTGGTTAAAAACTCTTGCACAATGATGGCTTTGTGCGATGGTGCATTATCATAGTGATCATCAAAATCCATGAATTGTCGTCCCACAAAGCTGGCCGTTTTCGGCAGATATTCTCTCGCAAACGTCAAATTTTCGAGCGGCTTTGACGCGGTTTTTCGGGTTTTGGCTCGTTTTCGAATCGCTATTCTGAAGACTGTTGGCTTGTTTGCATATCGTACTCGTAAACATGTCTCGTCGCCAGTTATTATTCGTGTCATGAAAGTAGAGTACATAGAAGAAACTCGGGAAATCATGTCTTCAGCCACCTGCTTTCGGTGCTCTTTTTGGACAAAATTGAGCTCTTTTGGAACTTATCGTGCGGCGACGCGTTTTATGCCCAAAATGTCTGTTAGAATATTATGAATGGGCTTAATATACTTTCAGCTCTAGAGCCAACTCTCTCAGACTCATACGACGAATTTCAAGTACCAGCTTCTTGATTAGATTGATGTTTTCATCGGTCGCAGCGGTTGGAGGTCGATCAGCACGAGACAAATCAGCTACCACTTGTCGGCCTTCTTTGAATACTTTAAACCATTCATAAGCCAAGCCCGTGTTTTTAGATACACGAATCACCGTAAGTCTATTTTCAGTGCTTCGGCACATGAAATTTCGTTCGATACGCAAAACTTAAGGCAAACTCTTTGTACAACAAATGTTTCCATAGTAAAATCGTAGTGTACTTAAAACAGTAAATACAAAAACAGCCACTGTAATTAAATGGAGTGACAGATAGCGAGCGCTCAAAATTCGCGCGGTAACACAGTACAGTACCAACTTAATTTTAAAAAAATAGGTCGATATGTTTGCCGCGCCTTTTGTTATTTAAGGATTCCCGGTACTTTTTACACATTATAGTTTATCAGTCTTTATCATAAATATTGCAATTATAAAATCCTTGCAAGCAAACACGCAAGCAAGCGTACAAGCAAGCATGTAGACCAACGTGCAACATACCAGACGAGCTCAAGCAAAGCTGTGTACGCCCTATTTATAAGAAGGGTAAACAAAGCGGCACAACTAATTATCGCCCCATTTCCCTCTTACCCTCATTAGACAAAATAATAGAAAAATATTTTAGCGACCAAATTCACACTTTCTGCCAAGAACATAAAATAATAAGTGCAAGTCAATACGGATTTCAGCCTAAGAAAAGCACTACGTCGTTACTCTCAAAGTTCACCGATGAAGTTAATACACACTTACATGACAGGAAGCATGTTTTAGCTCTTTTTATAGACTTTACACGGTCATTTGATACTTTAAACCATTCATGCTTACTAGAAAAGCTTAACAATACAGGTATTCGAGGACCCGCACTAAACTGGTGCGCTGAGTATTTAAAAAATCGTACATACTATGTCAAAATTGCGGACACTACAAATGATATACTACCTATCACTGAAGGGACAGCTCAAGTATCGGTGCTTGGTCCTCTCCATTTTTTGGCATACGTTAACGATATGAACAATGTACTGAAATACTGCTCATCGTACCAGTATGCTGACGACACATGCCTTATAATAGCAGACAAAGACGTTACCAGGGCGCTTGAAAAAATGCAGCAGGATTTCGACTCATTAAATAAGTGGTGCCATGATAACGGTCTCGTTCTTAATGCCTCTAAAACAAAACTAGTACACATACGATCGCCATACAGTAAAAGGTACTGTGAAACAAACAATAGACTAAACGTTCACTCGCATAATTGTCTACATGTTAAATTGCCACAGTGCAAATGTCCAGTAATAGAAACAGTTAATAAGCATACTTATCTTGGACTGATTGTAGATTGTAATTTTAACTGGCAACCACATATTGATAACGTGTGTGATAAATTAAGAGCGTTTCTGGCACACATTATTATTATTAAAAATAGAATACCCTACAAAATTTTAATTCTGTTATATAATGCATTAGCAGATTCAATTATTAACTACGGTATTACAAGCTAAGGTAGAACATTCAAATCTTACCTTAATAACATTCAAGCCCTACAAATTAGAATTTTGAAACTAATTGTATCCCCGAAAATAAAATAATTGTACAAAAACGATGATTACAAACTTTTCAAACATTGTAATGTCTTACCAATACAATATAAATTCCACTTAAATATATTAAAAGACCAATTTTTTAATGAAGATTTACAGAATAAAATTCAACATAAAACTAATACGCGTCACATAACTAAACAAAAATTAATCACTCCAACAGCCACAAACAACAGCTACGGTGAAAGAACTACTCAATATATAGTTGCTCGATTGTTAAATAACTTAGACCCTTCTTTTAAAAATACCATCACGGCCCATAACTTAAAGAAAAAATTTAAATTACATTTTCTAAGCATCCTAGAGAAACTCAATGTGTGTTCGTAATCAGTAAGTTAAGTAGTCCAACATTAATCTTCTTTCTTTATAATCTTTTTATAAGTACTTATAGATATGTGACTTAAATTATGTACTCACAGCACACCGGACAAATCCTAACGATTTTTGGTGCGCTTGTCAACCATGTAAAAGTTTAATTATGTCAAATTAAAAAAAAAAAGTATTGCAAGTAAGGATGCAAGCAAGCACGCAAGCAAGCGTGCAAGCAAGCATGCATTGCAAGTAAGGATGAAAACATGCAATTGGGAATGCCTGTGTATCTGTGTAGCCTTTTCGCCCTTGCGTACACAGTCACAGCGATCGCAACGCAAGACTGCGTTTTGCTAAGGCCGGCGGGGGTTAATTTTCAAACCGGTACAGCAGCGAGTATATTATAGAAACCGTTTTATTAAGGTTTCGCTCTACGCAAAGCTTAAATAAAGCGGTTTCATGAAAGAGCAAAATTAAAAGGGTTTTGAAACAAACAAGCGGTTTATAAATGTTTTTCCGCTCTTCATAAGTACCTAAGTAGAACAACGCTAGCGCGAGAGTGGCAAAGTGAATGGCAACCATCCATACGTAGACATAAACTTGCTATTTGCCTGAAATACGGCTCTTGCAACGCCAGCGCGCGATTGGTAAATCGACTTGTAGCGAGCTTATGTCTAAATAAATTGACATACGGAAGGTCGCTATTAGCACCGTCTATCTATGCATACAGTCGTCCGACGGACACGTTTTTCCAGTGCAATCGTGCGGGGTTCGTGGGGTGGGAGGGGGTACTAGCGATACCGAGCTGTCATACGGGGCCATGACATATGTCCTATCAAAAACTATGAAAGTCTTGTCAAAAGCGGCATGGCCGCGAGGTTTCAAGGGCATTGTTCCACTGTAGCTCCTTAGTTACACTGTGCTATTAGCCTGATCGCCTCGTCAGTTAAGTAGTGGGTACATTTGCAGATTTGAATGAAACCGGTTTATTTATATTTATCTATTTAAAATTTATCACTTGTGGTCGAGTATTTTTTTTCCAATATTTTTCTATTTAAAATTTATTATCGGTTTATTTAGATTTTTGAAGCGCTGTCGTTCCAAATACTTTGGAAGCGGTTATTGTGAAAATTTTCTCAAAAATCTTTATTAACCGGGATTCTTTAAACCAGTTTCAAGGTTTTTTTCAGTTTCACTGCATAGGAAAAGTACTTACCTATGTAGCTTCGCGTGCCGGTTTCAACTTGCATTTTGTATGTATGAAAGATAAGATGACCATAGAATTAAAGGGTTTATTTGTTATACCAGGGCTTGTATAACTGGTTAATTTGCAAACCTAATCAGCAACAAGTACAAAGGGAGCGTTTTATTAAGGTTTAACGTAACCTAAAAAATACCGGATTCATGAAAAACCAAACTTAAAAGGGTTTCGTATCAATAAAGCGGTATATAGATGTTTCTTCCATGACAACGCGAGCGCGAGAGTGGCAAAGCGAATGGCAACCATCCATACGTAGACATACATAAGTTCGCTATTTTCCTGAAATACGAACACGAGTGGTAAATCGACTAGTAAGCTTTATGTCTACACATGGAAGGTCGCTAATAGCCTGATCGCCTCGCCCGTTGTAGGTATATTTCGCATCTTTGGATTTAACTTGTATATTTAGGTTTTTGAAGCGCTCTCATTCCAAATAGGTTTCAAGCAGTTTTTGTAATAAGCAACCTCTATTATCCGGGATTCTTAAAACCGGTTTCAAGACCTGATTGCATGTTCATACATTGTAGCTTAGTATTATCATTGGATTTGACTGTTACTAATTAATTATACTTGAAAAAATTGTAAGCGTAACCACCAATGACGAGGCAGCATGGTCTATGGCCTTAGCCTGTTCCTACGGAACAAACTAAAATAAATTAACGTGTTGACATTGACAGAAAACTGTCAATGACAAGTAAATTACCAATTATTGTGCTGCGGTGGTGAACGAATTCGCATTAAATTAGTCCACGAAGAGGATTTTACAATGTAAAGTATCTAAAGAATATATTGGTATATTGCAACATTCCTTTAATTACTAGTATTAATTTTCTACTAAAATAGACGTATAGATATCTCGAAAATGGTGAGTCGGTCTTGCAAACCTTTATGCACCATTGATCGATATGAACGATTAGCAACTCAAATGTTACATTTCCTTGGCATTTCAGATGCAATTTATGCTATTATTTAGCCGACAAGGCAAACTCAGGCTACAGAAATGGTATGTGGCACATCCAGACAAGTTGAAGAAGAAGATAACTCGCGAACTTATCACTACGGTTTTGGCTCGCAAACCCAAAATGTGCTCCTTTTTAGAGTGGAAAGATGTTAAAGTAGTTTATAAAAGGTAAGTTAATCATGTTGTTGTATTACTTAACGCTTTAAATAATTTCAATGGATTTTTTTATAACATTTGTGACTCATTGAATACCATAGATTAATAATATAGGTGTAACAATTTCAATTCAATCTTAACTTTTTCTAGCTTTCCTTTTTCCTATGTTAACCATTTTAATAGCTCACATGGTTTTATTAAAAACAAAACTTATATCTTTATTTCTCAGCTTAGACTGACTTTACCAAAATTTGTATATATGATTTCTGTACATTGTACCAGTTCAATTGTTGGTTGTTTTATTTTTATTCAAGAATTGAATTATCTTCAGATACGCATCATTGTATTTCTGCTGTGCGATGGAGCAAGAAGACAATGAGTTGCTGACCTTAGAGCTCATTCACCGCTACGTGGAGCTTTTAGACAAGTACTTTGGAAGTGTAAGTAGGAATATAGACCTTTACTTGCTAATAAATAAATAAAAAAATAGGTAAGAAGATCCTTAGCAGGCTAGCAAATGCCGATTTAAAAACAAAAATGTAAGACTTATTTTACACGAATACTCGGCAAAATGCATTATTTTTAAAGTAAATATTTTGTTTAATTATTGCAGGTATGTGAGCTGGACATCATTTTCAACTTTGAAAAAGCCTATTTTATCCTGGATGAGTTGGTTCTCGGTGGAGAGTTGCAGGAGACGAGCAAAAAGAATGTTCTGAAAGCCATCGCGGCCCAGGACCTGCTGCAAGAGGTCAGTAGCCAGGACAATGAGCTAGTCTGAGTCATGACCTTGATGTAATAATTTGCATTGTTTCTTTAGTTAAACTGGCCCCTGAGAGCATGTGTTTCTGTAAGGATCCTTTCAGTTCACTAGTCTCAATAAAGTCCATTTTCGATTATCAGCAAAGTAAGATGTCGAAAATGAGCTTTATTTACTTTATTATAGAGAACTGACATGACCTTTCAGGAATGTGTTCTTCAGTGGACGAGGTTTAGAAAACCTTTTTAAAACTCACTACTGGTCAACTATCAAATGCACCATTACCATTTTTGTCTCTACAATATGCCATTGAAGAAAATAGTTAATCATAGTAATGTTATTATATCAATGTCATATATGTAAATGCTAATTTAGCATCTATTTCCTCAATCGTCAGAGATTGAGAGATTTCTTTAAATGATATTATATATACAACATTTTCGAAATTAATAACTTAAGTTTATAAATTGAGAAAAATATTACTTTTGCTCACATAATTTAGTTGTAAGCAGTTTCATCTCAAGACATAGTTGATTAAATACTAAATCTAGTCAAAACATATCTATTGTTAACAAGGCTAGAAGATATTGCCATAGCTAGTCTTGTGGTATGTTAAGTGGACCAGTATCATAGGACAGTGGCCTAAGTAGTGCCTTTTTGGTGTGTGTAGGATAACTTGACTATCATAAATGCGGCTTGTCACTATATCAAACCGAATTACAAATACCTTTTATTCTAAGTTATATTTGCGTCATAGAAATAATAACTTAATTGATCAAACCTGAAATGGACACCAGAGAACAATGCAAATCTATTGTGTCTCATAATCCGGTGTCTGGAAGGTTAACTTGAGTGTGATGCAATGTGATTGTAGGATTTTGTAATATAAAGAGAAAATTCATAAGTCTAATAGATTGCAAGATAGTTTAATGTGAACTACGTAGTTCATACTACATAATTTATTAACCCTGTCTAATGTGGCCAGCACACTTACTGCTGACCAGATAGATTAATTTAGTGCTGCCAGTTAAAAGACTAACTTGGTAACACTTCTTGAGCAAGTTGTGTGAACTTACTAGTCTATGTCTAGCTAACAAAATGTTGCGGTTGTATATTCCACACAATGTGTAGTGTAGATGATAAGAAGGGCCGCGCCTACGTTAGTCAAGTTTTAAATACCCTAAGTATTTAACGTAGTCGCACTGCCTTTTTAGAGAAATATTAAAAACTTTATAGACCTTTACTTAAGGTACATATCAATGAGAGTAAATTTCTCATTAAATTAAAATGCACTTTACACTATGTTATATTTAAAAGTAAGAAATTATAATAGCATCAAAATTAGTGATAAAAGAACCAATTTAACTAGAATTTACAAGCTTTACTAGTGCCTACTAAAATTAAGATAAGTATAACATTGCAAATTTTAATTATAAATGCAACTTTAATAGGATGTTAAAGTAACTTGAATTAAACAAGTTATTCAAATGTTATTTCACCAAATCTATTGCCACTTAAACACTAACAACATTCTAAACTTCTAAACTGCTATAAAGCTTTACTATACATAACTAACTGCAAAATGGCTTATTTCACTAACAATTTGTGTTAATCCCTTTCTGTTTTTGTGAAGGACAGCCTTTAATAACCTATCAGATAAAGATAGATAATATTTACTTAGTGAAACTGTCTACTTGCCTCAAACCATATGCAAAAAACAACAGTACACCTGTAATTAAAATAAAACATTCAGATATTACTATTTTACAATCACAGGCAAAATTACTGTAATTGATTTAAATTGTGAAGAACCTACCCTTCAGTGTAGTGCAAGTAGACAGTTACCAAACTTTTTTCCCCATTCTTCTTACATTTACGGGTTGGCCATTGTGTGTTGTGCACAGCACAATCCTATTGACCTTACCCTCCTCACAATAAGTGCTGTTTTACCGCTGCCCCCGTCTGTCGCACTCGCTAATCTTCATTTGTTTTGGTGTGATGTATGCATGCACTCGGTGCCAGGACCTGAACGATGGATTGTTGCACTGAGGAACTTCTTCGAACTTCGCTCAATAATAAGCTACTTTAAGTCTACTTTGCTTGTTGTGTGCCAAAAAAGGGAGTTAGGTACAGACGCAAACCGGGATTGTTGAGCTACTCGAAACTGTTCGTATTTTGGCCCTGTAATGTTAATCGGGTTATTATGGAGAAATTTCAGTAATGAAATACACGACCAAGACAATTAGGCGGATTACATGAATGCGGTTTTGCACTTTTGGAACCAAAATTTCAAGATCGGTAAACAATCAGTTAATCACTATAGCGCTAATAAATTAGATAATAAGAGAGTACGGTGATACAAGTGGGCTGCAGGTTCCAAAAGTGCAAAACCGCATTCATGTAATGCGCCTAGTTGTCTTGGTCGTGTATTAGCTCAACAGTCCCGATTCGTGACTGTACATCAAAAACACGACAATATTAAAAAATAGTAGAGTTTAAATTATTTAGATATGAGTTGTAGTGGTACAATAGTTCAATATTGTTAAAATAAAGTAACCGATTTCGTAAATTAATGCCAGTTTTAAATAGTGTTGATATTTCTGTAATGCTTCGCCCCATATTAGATTAGTCCTCAACTATATTTAACTTAAATGGAACTTATTTGACAGGCTTAGTAAAGCAAATCTAAGTTGCGGTTGATATTAAGATATGCTTTGCATTAAGTAAAAGTATGTTTCTAGTAACCCGTCAAATAATGTCTCATTTCTAACTCGACATTTGAAAATATAGTCCTACTAGTATAGAACTGTATCTTTTACAATGATGGTTCACCATAATTATCTAATCTAGTGACCGGATTTCCAAAGGTCGTGGGTTCGAGCCCCATCTGAGAATTCACTTGTGACCGAGTTGATTTTTTCCAATATTTTTCTATTTAAAAATTTATCATAATCTAGTGAAGTTTCGAATAGCATAAAGTACTGCCTGTTAAAATATCTTGGAAGTAAGTGTTACTAGTACTTTAGATTTAAGAAGCTACGAAGATACTTCATTAATTGCAGATATAATAATTATTGATTCATAATAATAAAAAAGATTTAAACCTATGCAAAATTTGCGAATTTAGCTTTTCATCTTATGCATGATTTTCGCTTTTATTTTCCTTATTTTTTTAACGCCGCATGCACTTTTTCTCGATACATCTACCACATACAGACATCGCAAAAAACATTATTACAAAACGCATAAGACACATTTTCGAATATCATCTTTAACTTGTAATGTTATGTAAAATTCGAACGGTATTGTAAATGAGTATAGTTGTATAATAATTATGTTAACTTTGTTTTATATATGTGTTGTATAAGAGCTGATTGTTGGTGGTTGGTTATCTATTATTCGTATTGGTTGGTATTGTATGGGGTGCGGTGGCTCACCGGGCTTCACTTGCATGTAGTCATTTATCAATTATTATACCTAATATTTTATGCTTTACTAATACGCTTAATTCTTATAAACTGTAAAAAAATAACTCGTATTCATAAATCATTGAACAAAGGTTTTGGTAAACAAATACATCATGAAGTTAGTCCTAAAGTCATTATGAAACTAGCTCTGAGAGTATTGCAGTGTTATGCTTTCAGAATACGATTTCTTTTGTTCCTTTATAAAGAAAATAACCCTTATATCAGTTACTTAGAGAATGTACGGATACATAATAAAATTAGTATACAGTCGAAATCTATCTTTAGTTTTTTTATGAATACGAGTAAATATTAAATTATAATTTATGATCGAAATACATATTATGCAAAAATTGTCTTAATATTGAGCCTTTGTTGTTGGTGTAACAATATACGGCAGCCTTGGGTAGCCACAAATTATCAAATGCCCCCAATGTATTTTGAACTTTACGTGTAATCGTTAAAGATTAAAAGCAACTGGTGAAATTTGATAGTTAAGTTCACCAGCATATCAAGGCTGCACCGCAGTCTGTAAATTGGTGGTGGTTTGGTTGCTCATGCATTGCTGTAATGGGTTATTATGAAATACATTGGTTCAAATGAAAAATCTGTTTTCTTGCATGGCCCCGCCCATCCGCATCCTTTCCATGTGGCGTAGCAGTATATTTACCGACTGACTTGTTATGCATATTTTTATTGATGTAATTTATTTTGTGTCTTAACTATCTAAATTTGAATGGTTCGATTCGTGCATGTATTTTAATCTCTATTTTTAATGCCTAGTCCAGACAGGTGTAATTTGTACATTTCATCACAACGTGAATTGTTAGTTTGGACGGTTCTACAGGTATTTCATAAGTTTATTTTGGTTGTGTAGAGATGTTGATCTTGGTTAACGGTTGGTGAGAAAAATACTTTTGAGATGAATAACTTTTTTGTCATTTTGAAGATCAATAACTGCACACTAGCGGCGCCATTGAAAAAAATCATAGTACTTGAATCAAGACGAAATTGAAAAAATTAGCTTCCGTAGTGTACTCCGATTAAGTTTACAGAGAACACTACAGAGAGATAATTTACAAGTTTGTATTTGTTTAAGCACAATTTTTTTCCAATGGCAGCGTTAGGTAAGCAGAATGCAAGCTCCACGCACCCTCTTAGCAATTCCACAGTAAAATAATATGATACAGCATTTTATCGATTCTTAATAGTAAATATTCATTAATTTTAACAGAATGTTTCGATTAATCTGTGCCATGTTCCAGAGTTCATGGTAAGTGGGCATAGCTCCGAAAGGCCCGATGTACTTTTTCTCGTATGTGTCGATTAATTTATTATCATTTTATGTGGTGTGTCTATTTTACTCCTAAAATGCCGGCGCCGTCCAAACTATTCACGTATTTTGTTATGACACATTACATGTCTGTCAATTATTGGTCGTTGCGGATTAAATAGTTACTCGTGCTACATGCTGTCTTTAATCGTCTCGGGATGTATTCAAGTATAAGGAAAGCATATAAGTATATTTATAAAACGTCTATCTACAATTGCTTGATGAATTTATTTATTAATTTAGTGTGATTTGCCCTAATAATGTTGAATGTGCTTATTTTATATGAGGAACGGGGCAAACCTTTACAGATATTTATAGTATTACAATAACGCCATAAATCACAAAAAACTGCTAACCTTTTACAATTATTTTTACTTCATTAGACAATAAAAGCCAAAAAAATATATCAATTCGACGTAACTCACGCAATGTTCACATTACATTGCCTGTGTTATACCTGTGTTTGGAAATAAATTGCACCAGGACGAGACAGTGGACGCGGCGCTCCGTGAAGTGGGCCTCCTCTGATGCGCCGGCGCTGCGAGCCGCGACTCCCCCGCGACGACGACGCCTTGCCATGTCCTTCGAGAAAACATTCCGCACAAAACTCAATTAGTTTTATAAAGAATTTGTTTCATTGCTTTGATGTTTATTTACCACGGATGCATGATTTTGAACAGACTGCCATGCCTTTTTGAACCAACTTAAGAAAAACGTGATTCTGAATATCTAGGTACTCGAAATTCAACATTGATTATTTCTTCGTATTGTATTTATTGAAACAGATTCTTCATGAAAATTTAATAACCTCCAAACCGTAACTTTTGTGACGACCAATCATAAGACTGGTAAAATATATATCTAGGACGACTCTTAGTGAATTTACAAGATTTTAAATGTATGTATGGAACGTACCGAATACGTTCGAATTTAAATAATTTAGTTTTTGATTAAAATTAATTTCATGGGGAAGGCGGTACGCTAGTGGCGTTGGCTCTAATTTTCAAAATACTTCATATGAAATTAAATTACTTAGTTACTTTATTACTTTGAAAAGCATGTAAGTATAATACATTTTTTTTTCTAAGTATAGGTAGGCCATGATATTGATGATTTTTGCCTTACACCAAATAAGAAAATAGAACTCCATGAATATTACTTTGACGACCTGTTTGGCGCATTGGTACTAACCCCACCTTCTGCGCCAGAGGTCCCGGGTTCGATCCCCGGACAAGACAAATATTTGTGTGCATGAACATGTCTATTTGTCTTGGTCTGGATGTTTAATATGTATATTATGTATGTATTTACAAAAAAAAAAGTATATAAGTATGTTTATCCGTTATCTAGTATCCATAACACAAGTTCTTCATGATACTTAACGTGGGCTAGATAATTGGTGTGATTGTATGGAAATATTTATTTATTACACCAAATCGTTAACATAGTTCTATTCTATACTTACACTTAGGAACGTGGGTTCGATTCCCACCTGACTGATGTTAACTTTGTATACTGTGCAACTGGTAACATATCTCTCTCCAGTCGGTCTCTCAATTACATAGGTTTTTTTTTTAATTTAAATTCCCTTATAAGAAAAAAGCGGTAAGACATGATACTAAGAGCGCTAAGAGATCTCCTTCCCCATTAAATAAAGTATAAGAAAAGTACATCGTAAATGCAAATTGTCGTATGAGTATTCTCTAAATCTTTTTTTATATTTATTTTCTACATATAATTGATAATTAGAAGCTTTCCTTTAATTTTCTAATTACATGTGTTCGCATCCACTTTAGACTAAGTTAGTTATTATATTTAGGTTCTTTATTTTTATTATAGTAAGTACCTTTAAGAAGTTGACATTTTCAAATATTTTATTTGTTCTGTTTAAGAGTTTATAGTTGTCTTAGTTATATTTTTTTATAGGGAGAACTTTGTCTGTTTGTTTTCCTGCTGTAAGTAGTTATATTTTCATGTGGATGTGGCATTATAATTATTTAATTAAATCGAAATTATAAATTTAAAATCATAATAGTCTTAATTGAGGTAAAAGAATACAGGGAGAAAATACAGTTCTTATCGCTTAGTGGTTTTTAAAATCTAATTTAACACATAAAAACAAAAGAAGAATATCGTTGCAAAATATCGGCAAACAAATGTAGACTTAAGAGTAATTTTTAGGGTGAATCTAGTTTCTTTTTATACTAATGTTAACATTCCATAGATGCCAAATAGTCACAGGAGATATGAAAATTGCAAGAATTTTATATGCAGCCAATTAATGTGGCAGAGAGGTACTCTGCCACATTAGTTCAGCTAAATAAATTTTATAAAGTTTTATAAAGTACTTATGGGACCGAGACTCTGGTAGCTCTCGGTATAGTCTCGGTAGCTCAGCGGTTAGAGCATTGGACCGGATTTCAAAAGGTTGTGGGTTCGATTCCCATCTGAGAATTCACTTGTGGCCGAGTTAATTTTTTCCAATATTTTTCTATTTAAAATTTATCATAAGTATAAAAATAATATAAAAAAATGCAAATATCATAAATTTTATAAAGTAGTTAAATTTTATAAAATAAAAATACTGCCCAATCATTAACATGAAATGAAAAATCTCTAACAACGCAATTACTGAAGGTATTTATGTCAATGAAACGCGTGTGTAAGCGAATGTTATTAAAAATTATTCAAAAGCCGACCTTTGGACTGTATCATAACATTCGCCAATATAATTAAATATCTTATTTAAATACAATGGCTGGATCAAGTAATAATTTGATTAATTTCGCCAGTCTTGGAAGATATTAAGTATTCAGCTTAATACTTTGCAAGAAGCAAAGAAAAATATTTACTACTTTATCCATGACTAATTTATATCTGTAGTTACGGTCACTAGGCATTTAATTCTTTCCACAATGCAGCCATGCAAAACGCGTTGCACTAAGTGTATTACTAAAAATCTATTTTATAGTAAACATATACAGTCAAAAGCATCAGACAATTCCTAACTCAATACTCCAATCGACTTATTGAGTTTTGTGAACCTGCTGTTGACCGTACACTGTTTTTTTTTTACGTTTTCATTGCCAATTAATTAAATATAGTTGTTCATAGATATCCATGATCTTATGAGTGGATCCTTGGGGGAGGCCTATACCCAGCAGTGGGTGTCATGTGGCTGAGACGACGACGACGATGAGTTAGGATAGATTTGATGTCCTAAATATTTTGAATTATTCTAGTTATTTTAGAATATAATTAAAAAAGATTTAAGTGTATAAAAGAACCACCAAGACTTTCCTAATAAGAAACAAGCTTTATAGCACAATTTAATTAAATTCTTTTTTAATTAAATATTATTGTAAGTTAAGGTACCGCAAATTATATGCAGATTTTAAATATTTTCTGAAACATTTTTTTTTTTATATAAATATAAAACAACTATAGGACTTAAACTAGAAGTTTTTTTTCCTTATAAGCTGTGTAAGCATACTCGTAAAACATATAGTTGTAATAATAACACAAAACTAGTGTTTGGCATATATTTGCATGCAGCAGAACGTATTATTAATAAATCCCAAATTATTACAGGTAGCGCTTGTGCATTTGCGGTCATGCGTAGTAGTTAAAATATTAAGTTTTTACAATTATTAATAGACCCAACTATAAATTACACTGCCTGTAGCAGTTTCTGAAAATAACTTTCCTTATGATGCGTCTTACAGGATTTGAGTAATTTCTTTGATAGAATCAGGCGTTACTTGGCGAAAATCCATATCTTAGTAGAAAACAAAGAAATATGTATTTAATTTCGATTGAGTAATTTCAACAAAACTTTGTAAACATACAAACAAAATATTTCCCTCGATTTGTTAAATAACGTCCATAAATGGCTGTCACCATCACCATGCCATGCTTATTCTTAGTTTATTGTGAAAACAGTTTAAGTAGCTATAATATAATATTATTGATCATGCAATACCTGACTATTCTATCGTGATATTTGGTGCGTGTTGTGTGTATAATTAATTGTAAAATTGGTCTTAACATCAAATTATTGAATTTAATAAATGTGTTCTATTATTTATAATCTTTTTTATTAATTAATTCACAAGTCAGGAGTTGCAATGGCACATATTTCTTCTTACATAATGATGTGAAAATATACCAAAAGTACTATTTTAGTTTTATCTATTACAGAACACTAGCTTTTTATATATTCAATTTAATAAAAAAAAAGTAAAACTTGATTTGGTCTTATAAATTAAAATGACATTGTATTAACATTATTTGAGTGAAAGAAACCTACCTTTCAGAACTTAAGTAATAAGTAACAAGTCAGTCACCCGTAATTGAATCTTATTTCTTGGCAATATGGTTGAATTTTCAATATGCTTAAAATCATAAGGATATTGTTTGCCGAAAAGCGATGGCTCGGTTTAACACGGGCACGAGCGGCACTGGCTCAGTGGTTGTCCCTTGTTGCAGGAGGAGACGCCCCAGGGCTTCTTCGAGGACCACGGGCTCGGCTAGGACGCCGCACACGCCGCCACTACTGCTTGGAAGTCTGCAAACTACAACTTTATTTACACAGAACACAGAATACAATAAAGATGTTAGGAATATAATAATTGTTTAATCAGAAACTCCTTCGTGAGTTTTATTTTGATGAAAAATAAATAGTATCTGTACATATCGCCTCTCAATGGGAAGTAGCGGAACTCAAATTCCAGCAATGAGTTGCTACGTATAGAAGAGTCGAATTCGCCATTAAGAAAACCCAGAACAAGTAATCGCGATCGAAGTGTTGTGCAATGCAAGACTACATTTCCTCTTTGTTGTGTTCTGTTTTTTTTTTAATTTATTATTTTATTTCAACAATCTGTTAGAAACGTGATAATTAATAAAAGTATTAAATACACATTTTAAGAGTCGGAAATATGTGATTATATATAGTCGTTTAAGATCTTCTTGTTTCTAATACGTTATTTGAGATTTCCAAACAAACAACTACAGCCAACTTACAAGGCGGCGTCATCGATATTTTAATGAGGCATTTTTTTTGTTTAGTATAAAATCGAGTAGGTTAAAAATCTAAGATCTTAGTAAGCATATTTTATACAAGACCAAATTGTATTAGAGATGACGCGATTGCGCATATTGTAGCTTTTCAATTAATTTCACGGGCAGCTTGTATTCCTAAGTACTTAAAATATATTCTTGTTTTACGTTCACCTTAGTTTTAATGTCGAATTGCACAAGTTTGTTGATTTCAACATCATTTAGTTCAAAGTGTATGCATACATTATTTAATCATTAACTATTAATAATATGCAGTCGTGTTTATGCTGCATCGAAAAATAATTTTATGACTTGTTTTGATCAGTAATTTAAATATATATTTACATTATGCAAATCTACCGTTAATTGTGCCAAACATAACAATCATATACCCCAATTAGTTCTGGCGATATGTGTATCAGAAATGTAAATGAAATTTAAAAAATGTATAGAATGAAATATTAATTCTCCATTTTTATACAGACAATAGTTTTTTTTAAGCTATTTACAATATCACTTTTTAATATTAATTTATGTACTTATGTAAAACTAAATTGTAAATGTATTAAAGTTCTTCCATATCAGATGCATATCTTTAATCTCCAGATATCGTGTAAATATTTTGACTAGAATGCGATATCTTATTATTTCTTTTATATAATACTGTGCTTAGTTTTATAGTGCGCCTAAAAGAAAAAAAAATAAACATACACATAGATATAGCACCCATTTGGGATAATAAACTCATGAAATGAAATGCTAGTTTTATTCGAAGAAATACATTTTTATTAAGAAATCTCTTACAAACTAAATCTATAAGTAATTGAATAATATCGGTATACAAATCTATAAAAATCATCAAAATATAAGACTCATCTGACAGTCTTCAATTACAATTTTAAATACACCTTAAATCTAAGTCATAGCAGTAGATAAAGCCAGTATATCTGCAGTATGACGCGATTACATTAGAATATAAAAATATGATTAATAATATAATAATAAACATTTAGAAAAATATATTGTTATTGTGCGTTAGAATTTTCCGATATGTCCGATTTAGCTTCTGGGGTAGCCTTCAGTTGGTTGGTGGTAGTGGGGGCGGAGGTGGGGTCCGCGGGGGGTTCGCCGCCCGGCGCGGGGGGCGCGGGGTCGGCCCGGGAGGGGGCGCGGGTCTCTTCGGCCCGTTGCTGGTCGCTCGTCACTTTGGCCAGTTGCAGCGCGGCCAGCAGCGCAGTCACGTAACGACGGACATCCAATTCAACGCCTGTATCGACAATTAGTAGAGAATTATTCAATTTTGTTACAAAATGAAGTCCAGAAGTTCATTTTATCTATAACTAGCGGCCGCTCGTGGTTCCCGTTTCCGCGGAGATATCGGAATAAAAAGTATCCTATGTTCATAACCAGGCTATCTGCTGTCTGTGTACCAAATTTCATCCAAATCCGTTCAGTAGTTTCGGAGCCTATTCAATGCAAACAATCAAATCTTTCCTCTTTTTGATTATATCATTCGATATTATGATATTTTATGCAATAAATAAGGATATTGGATAGATGTAATAGCGCCCCAACATAATTTGGTTCTGATATATATCAGAACCAAATTATGTTGGGGCGCTATTAGATGTCTATATAGACAGCACATAAAACATTTACAACTACTACTAAAACAGCTCTTATTAGGAATACGGTAAGAACTCGTTCAATTTCAACAAGATTCAACTTATAAAGCCTGATGTTTTGTAAACTGTACTTAATTAAAAAGAGTTGTAGGCCTACAGTAAGAAATTGTCAAATAAAGCTAAGTATTAGTATTTTAATTTATAGTTTGCCTGGCCGAATAGGGCACAGCTTTCTTTATAATTCTATTAAAAATTTTATCCTAGCATTTTCTTGTAGTTACTAGCTTTAGGAAGAAAAGGACATCAGGCAATCTCCATACAAAGTTGGTCCAAAAAAAAAAGTGAGCGGCCAGACCCAAGATTATTTCTAATAGGTAGTTCATATTAGGACCTAAAAAAAAATATATGTACTTAACCCTGTAACCGCGTGAACTGAGAAGCTATTTAAGATAATGCATTCTGGGCAAAAACACAAGTAACATTAGGCGGACAGACCCGGGATTATTTTTAATAGGTAGTTCCTATAAAGACCTAAAAAAAAATACATGGACTTAACCCTGTCACCGCATGAACTGAGTTGCTATTTCGAGTTCAAAAATCAGGACAAAAAAAAAGTGAGCGGCCAGACCCAAGATTATTTCTAATAGGTAGTTCATACTAAGGCCTAAAAAAAATTATATGAACTTAACCCTGTCACCGCATGAGGAGAGTTGCTATTTCAAGTCAAAAAAATCTAGATAAAAAAAAAGTGAGCGGCCAGACCCAAGATTATTTTCAATAGGTAGTTCAAATAAAGGCCTAAGAAAAATTATACGGACTTAACCCTGTCACCGCATGAACTGAGTCGCTATTTCGATTTAAAAAATCTGTACAAAATAAAAGTGAGCGGCCAGACCCAAGATTATTTCTAATAGTTAGTTCATACTAAGGCCTAAAAAAAATTATACGGACTTAACCCTGTCACCGCATGAAGAGAGTTGCTATTTCAAGTCAAAAAAATCTGAACAAAATAAAAGTGAGCGGCCAGACCCAAGATTATTTGCAATAGGTAGTTCATAGTAAGGCCTAAAAATCTTAAAAGTACTTAACCCCGTCACCGCATGAACTGAGTAGCTATTTCGATTTAAAAAATCTGGACAAAAAAATAAGTGAGCGGCCAGACCCAAGATTATTTCCAAAAGGTAGTTCATACTAAGGCCAAAAAAAAATTATACGGACTTAACCCTGTCACCGCATGAAGAGAGTTGCTATTTCAAGTCAAAAAAATCTGAACAAAATAAAAGTGAGCGGCCAGACCCAAGATAATTTGCAATAGGTATTTCATAATAAGGCCTAAAAAACTTAAAAGGACTTAACCCCGTCACCGCATGAACTAAGTAGCTTTTTCGAATTAAAAAATCTGGACAAAAAAATAAGTGAGCGGCCAGACCCAAGATTATTTCCAAAAGGTAGTTCATACTAAGGCCAAAAAAAAATTATACGGACTTAACCCTGTCACCGCATGAAGAGAGTTGCTATTTCAAGTCAAAAAAATTTGAACAAAAAAAAATTAGCGGGCAGACCCAAGATTATTTGCAATAGGTAGTTCATAGTACGGCCTAAAAAACTTAAAAGGACTTAACCCCGTCACCGCATGAACAGAGTAGCTATTTCAAGTTAAAAAAACTGGACAAAAAAATAAGTGAGCGGCCAGACCCAAGATTATTTCCAAAAGGTAGTTCATACTAAGGCCTAAAAAAAATTATAATAACTTAACACTGTCACCGCATGAAGAGAGTTACTATTTACAAGTAAAAAAAAACTGGACAAAAAAAGTGAGAGGCCAGACCCAAGATTATTTCTAATATGTAGTTCATACTAAGGCCTAAGAAAAATTATACGGACTTAACCCTGTCACCGCATGAACTGAGTCGCTATTTCGATTAAAAAAATCTGTACAAAATAAAAGTGAGCGGCCAGACCCAAGATTATTTCTAATAGGTAGTTCATACTAAGGCCTAAAAAAAATATATGGACTTAACCCTGTCACCGCATGAAGAGAGTTGCTATTTCAAGTCAAAAAAATCTGGACAAAAAAAGTGAGCGGCCAGACCCGAGATTATTTCTAATAGTTAGTTCATACTAAGGCCTAAAAAAAATTATACGTACTTAACCTTAATGCGAGGATATTTTCTCTCATTGATAAAACGACGATGGCCAACACCGTAAAATGGTGAATATACCAAATAAATTGACGTGTCCTCATAGGTCCTCTGTAGCATAATTGGTAAGTGCATTAGGCCGGATTCCCAATGACATGAGACAAGTGGTATTTTTCTTGTTAAATATTTATCAAATAAAAATTGCATTGTTAAATGCAAAATTAAAAAAGCTTATTGTTAACTATGATATAAGCGGGTTTTACTCTAGGATTCTAGGCATTGTTGCATTAACAACTACCCACCTCATAGATCTTACCTGTTGGTCTTGTAGCTCTCGCAGAAGCAACTGTGCTGTTTCATTATGTTGCTACTCTCGAATACGCCAAATATAATGTCTGCGACGCTGAACAGAGTAACCGCATCGAAAGCAAAACGACATAATTAAAAGAACGTAATTTTCAGTTACCACCATATTAAAATGTCAAGATGACTGTCTATGAATAGCATCAATATAGAATTGTCAATTCAAATTCAAACTATTTACAAAATAAACCAGCCAGCAACGGAGGCGTAATGGCCTGCTTGCAAAGCGGAAACAAATACGATCTCTGTGGAGATCATAGAATACTTAATACTGTTGAATTAGCAGAGATACAAATAGAGAACAGGCAGAAGCAGAAAGAAAACGCAGTTACAGGGTCAAATCCATAGAAGAATTTAAAGGTGCACTGCGTTTTTTAAACGCGCCGTCGACGTGCGTTCGACCGTGCGCTTTGGCGCAACGGACTATGAGACATAGCTATTGTAAATAATCCTGGCTCTGGCCGCGCGATTTTTTTATCTGAATGCCTTAGTTAAAATAGCTACTCAGTTCATGTGGTGACAGGGTTAGGTCCATATATTTTTTTAGGCCTTAGTATTAACTACCTATTAGAAATAATCTTGAGTCTGGCCGCTCACTTTTTATTTTTGTCCAGATTTTTTAACTTGAAATAGCTACTTAGTTCATGTGGTGACAGAGTTAGGTCCATATAATTTTTTTTAGGCCTTAGTATTAACTACCTATTGGAAATAATCTGGGGTCTGGCCGCTCACTTTTTATTTTTGTCCAGATTTTTTAACTTGAAATAGCTACTTAGTTCATGTGGTGACAGAGTTAGGTCCATATAATTTTTTTTAGGCCTTAGTATTAACTACCTATTGGAAATAATCTGGGGTCTGGCCGCTCACTTTTTATTTTTGTCCAGATTTTTTAACTTGAAATAGCTATTCAGTTCATGTGGTGACAGAGTTAGGTCCACATTATTTTTTTTAGGCCTTAGTATTAACTACCTATTGAAAATAATCTGGTGTCTGGCCGCTCACTTTTTTTTGTCTAGATTTTTTACTTGAAATAGCTACTTAGTTTATTTGGTAACAGGGTTAGGTCCATATATATTTTTTAGGCCTTAGTATTAACTACCTATTGTAAATAATCTTGGGTCTGGCCGCTCACTTTTTTTTTGTCCAGATTTTTTAACTTGAAATAGCTACTCAGTTCATGTGGTGACAGGGTTAGGTCCATATATTTTTTTTAGGCCTTAGTATTAACTACCTATTGCAAATAATCTTGGGTCTGGTCGCTCACTTTTTTTTTGTCCAGATTTTTTAACTTGAAATAACTACTTAGTTTATGTGGTAACAGGGTTAGGTCCATATATATTTTTTAGGCCTTAGTATTAACTACCTATTGTAAATAATCTTGGGTCTGGCCGCTCACTTTTTTTTTCGTCCAGATTTTTTAACTTGAAATAGCTACTCAGTTCATGTGGTGACAGGGTTAGGTCCATATATTTTTTTTAGGCCTTAGTATTAACTACCTATTGGAAATGATCTTGGGTCTGGCCGCTCTTTTTTTTTGTCCAGATTTTTTAACTTGAAATAGCTACTCAGTTCATGCGGTGACAGGGTTAAGTCCATATAATTTTTTTAGGCCTTAATAGAAACTACCTATTGAAAATAATCTCGAGTCTAGCCGCTCACTTTTTTTGTCTAGATTTTTTAACTTGAAATAGCTACTCAGTTCATGTGGTGACAGGGTTAGGTCCATATAATTTTTTTTAGGCCTTAGTATTTACTACCTATTGTAAATAATCTGGTGTCTGGCCGCTCATTTTTTTTTGTCTAGATTTTTTAACTTGAAATAGCTACTTAGTTTATGCGGTAACAGGGTTAGGTCCATATACATATTTTTAGGCCTTAGTATTAACTACCTATTGTAAATAATCTTGAGTCTGGCCGCTCACTTTTTATTTTTGTCCAGATTTTTTAACTTGAAATAGCTACTCAGTTCAAATGGTGACAGGGTTAGGTCCATATATATTTTTTGAGGTCTTAGTATTAACTACCTATTGGAAATAATCTTGGGTCTGGCCGCTCACTTTTATTTGTCCAGTATTTTTAACTCGAAATAGCTACTCAGTTCATGCGGTGACAGGGTTAAGTCCATATAATTTATTTTAGGCCTTAATAGGAACTATCTATTGAAATTAATCTCGGGTCTGGCCGCTCACTTTTTTTTTTTGGACCAGATTGCCTGATGTCCTTTTGTATTTTTTTTTTTAAGTTAAAGGAACAAGCTTTGTTGCACAATACTTATGCTCCCAACTGTTCTTTTAACAAGTTTGCTTTCTATGGCAACCTTTAATAAAGACAGAACCAATTCTTGTAACCACTGGCTGTAACTCCTAGCATTTAAGTTGTATGATCTTGTTGGTTGTC
The DNA here is from genome assembly GCA_910589605.1 of Chrysoteuchia culmella. Taxonomy (NCBI): domain Eukaryota; kingdom Metazoa; phylum Arthropoda; class Insecta; order Lepidoptera; family Crambidae; genus Chrysoteuchia; species Chrysoteuchia culmella. The sequence continues at coordinate 19,618,702 of OU342654.1, read as the reverse complement.
CAAATAAATAAATAAATACAGATGCGAAAGTAATAGCCTATTTGAGGAGATTTCCAAATGGTATGGTTTTAACTACTGATCACAATACAATTTATTGATATTTATTGTCTTACTATCTTCGCCCGCGTGGTTCGCGTTCCCGTGTGGATATCGGGATATAAACTAGCCTATGTTATTCTCCGTCTTTTTAATTAACTCTATGGCAAAAATAAAGTCGATTGGTTGCTTAGTTAGGGCGTGAGGAAAGGGCAAACAAACACACTTTCGCATTTATAATATTAGGATATGTAAATCTACCAAAAAATAACTTAAGTTAAACTTGTGAAAAGCTGTCACAAACGATAAGAACAAAAATAGGAATTTTGTTTATATTGTGTTGTGTCATTGAACAAGTTATTAACATAATTAATGCGTTAAAACTTGTTGACACAGCTGAAAGTCATGACAGTGGCTGAAGAATATTAAATTGCATTGTATGTCTTTGTACTGATTGTAAAATAACCATCATTACAATAACATCATTGACGTCAGTGTAATAACGTAAGTTTAAAACAAATTATTTGTACCTATGATCATTTTATTCACAAATAACATTGTATGTTACGAGTGTATGGTTGACAGCGAGTCAGGCTTTACAAAACTGACCAATTTCTCTAATTGATTTTGAACTTTACGCAGGCCAGGTTGGCCCACACGCGGCCAGCCGGCTCACCGTCTGCATCGAGAGGAGAGTGTTTCGCTCTGTGGCGGCATCAATAATGATACAAGTATAGTGGCCTTACCCTGTGCCCGCAGCTGGTTGACCCGGCAGGCCAGGTTGGCCCACACGCGGCCAGCCGGCTCACCGTCTGCATCGAGAGGAGAGTGTTTCGCTCTGTGGCGGCATCAATAATGATACAAGTATAGTGGCCTTACCCTGTGCCCGCAGCTGGTTGACCCGGCAGGCCAGGTTGGCCCACACGCGGCCAGCCGGCTCACCGTCTGCATCGAGAGGAGAGTGTTTCGCTCTGTGGCGGCATCAATAATGATACAAGTATAGTGGCCTTACCCTGTGCCCGCAGCTGGTTGACCCGGCAGGCCAGGTTGGCCCACACGCGGCCAGCCGGCTCACCGTCTGCATCGAGAGGAGAGTGTTTCGCTCTGTGGCGGCATCAATAATGATACAAGTATAGTGGCCTTACCCTGTGCCCGCAGCTGGTTGACCCGGCAGGCCAGGCTGGCCCACACGCGGCCAGCCGGCTCACCGTCTGCATAGAGAGGAGAGTGTTTCGCTCTGTGGCGGCATCAATAATGATACAAGTATAGTGGCCTTACCCTGTGCCCGCAGCTGGTTGACCCGGCAGGCCAGGTTGGCTCACACGCGGCCAGCCGGCTCACCGTCTGCATAGAGAGGAGAGTGTTTCGCTCTGTGGCGGCATCAATAATGATACAAGTATAGTGGCCTTACCCTGTGCCCGCAGCTGGTTGACCCGGCAGGCCAGGTTGGCTCACACGCGGCCAGCCGGCTCACCGTCTGCATAGAGAGGAGAGTGTTTCGCTCTGTGGCGGCATCAATAATGATACAAGTATAGTGGCCTTACCCTGTGCCCGCAGCTGGTTGACCCGGCAGGCCAGGTTGGCCCACACGCGGCGCGCGGCCACTGCGCTCAGCCGGCCCACCGTCTGCATCGAGTGGAGAGTCGGGTCGCTCTCTGGCGGGATCACTTCACCTAAACAATAAACAACTGTTAAGACTACAACTAGCGAATGCTCGGGATTTCACGCGCGTGGTTCCCGTTCCGGAATATCGGGATAAAAAGTATCCTATGTTTTAATCCAGGCTATCTACTATCCCTGTTCCAAATTTCATCCAAATCGGTTCAGTAGTTTTCGCGTGAAAGAGTAACAAACTGACATAATTTCGCATTTATAATAGTACCATAGGAAGGATAACAACTGACTCGTATATTTATATGACTGGCAAATGCAATAGCCCAAAACTGCGCGAAATGGAAGGAAGGTGGAAATATCCTTCACCTAACAGTTGTTCCAGCTGCTAGTTATAATAATAGTCTTTATTCAGTTATTAACTGTTCTGAAACTAATTATTATCGGCACCCGTAATCTACAGGTATTTTGAAAGAAAGAAAGAAAAACATTTATTGACCACATACACACAAAAGAATCTTATCTCTATACACCCATATTATGACAAGCAATAAAGTAGAATGGTAAGAAATATAATAGTTTTGGAAAAATTGCTTTTTTTCATCTCAATTGCATACCATGATAAAAGTATATCTATTTGTTTGCATTTTTCATCTCTGAACCACAATAAATTCGACGAGTTGCGTTACGACAATGTGTCGTAAAAATACCATATTTTAACTGAACTTAACAATATCAAAAATCATATTGGATCATTCATTGTTGATAGCAACAGCATTTAGTAGTATTTATTTTCTTCTATTATACTGAGCAGTGAATCGCAGGCGTCTGCTAGTGGTACTAACCTGTAGGCTCCGGCTGCGGGCCGACGGGCGGCAGGTAGGTGTCCAGCAGCTGCATGGCGTAGGAGGCGCCCGAGTCCAGCCCCTGCACGGCCTTCTGCCCGTACGCCGTCGACAGGAGAGCATTGGCCTTGGCCCAGGACAGCTCCTTGAGGGAGTGCACGCGTTGTTCCGCAGCTGCGCGAGCGACGCATACCTGTGTACAATTAACAAATATTTCGCTTTTTTTACATACATTGGTCAGCACCACTATCTCGCCTGATGTATGTGAAGCTGATGGCATCTAGGATGAAACTCGCTTGCCTAGACGATATTTTACACAATTTTTATGACTTTATAGCCTTTAAATTGTAAGGATTCGAAAACACAGACAGACTCAGACAAATATTTCTAGTAATATGGATGATATTTACATTTGAAGCATATTGAAAACAAAAAAAAAATACAATACATTAACTATTCTTAATAACATGAACTAGATTTTAAGGTTGTGCTAATTTGTCATTTGCTAGCAGGAGACCAGGGTCCAGAACAATGCAATGTCTATTGTGTCTCATAACTCGGGTCGGGGCCTTAGATGTTTACTTTGTTTATTATCTCAATATGATTGAGAAAGTTCAACACGTATTGTCTAATTATCCGCGTTTTTGCAATATCCCTAGGATTTTTGCGAAAATTCTATTTATCAAATTATCCTACGACAAATACAAACAAAAGAAGTTTTGATTCTTACAGATTGTTTGCTATAACAACCATCATTATTACTGTCCAATGTTCACATTGTTATCTGCTGTAAAGGATATCCTTAAGCATACAATCTTATCTGCAAGACTTATCAGCATGGTGACTTTAATAATGATATTGTAGACAAAACACCATGCATTTTATTGTATTAACTAAATGAGTTACATTAGAATGTGCTATCAAATTGTAGTATTAAGCTAGTCAGTAGCATGCATAGCACTAACAGCTAGTGAATATGAAATTAAATGTTATTTAACAATAAGGTTTTTGGGTTACACTGAAATAACTTAAAAAAAAAAACATTTAAAAACATGAAAATTTTTGCTTGATATAAACATTGCCTTGGCAGGTTGCCAGATGCACCCCAATATCAACTGCAGGATTCTAATTACTAAATTCTGTCCTAAACTGAACGGAACTAAATTGGATGTGAAGAAACTTAAGATGATCTTATGCAGGATCTCACTTTATATGCTCCTGGAATGTTTCAATATTTTTTTGTAATTCATGTATTAATCTTGGATGGAACTCTGGGGTTCTGCAAGTCACTCTAACATAGAAATACTTCAACGTTTTCAAAATACAGCCCTTAAAATACTATGCAGCGCACCTTGGTTCACAAAAAACGAAGAAGTGCATTAATACTTGCAGATACCGTACATCAAAGACGATATAAAGGAATCGTGTGGAAATTACATCCGCCGTCTCGAGCGTCATAAAAACCAACTTGCTAGTGGCCTACTTAACACCACTCAAACCATTAAGCGACTCAAGAGAATGCCGTTGGCCACCATCTAACTAGTGTCTGAATATAAGGGGGACATCATGTCGCTGGATGTGTGAAGTCCCAGAAAACCTTAAATGATATACAATCTGATTATGGCCTAGAGGCTGATCGCAGATAGAGAAAGGGAGAAAAAAAATGTATTAATCTTTGATCAAAATATTTTCACAATGTAGGTAATAACAAGAATAGTTCGAATGGGACGCTAGATGCGATAAATAAGCGCGTCCCTTTTTAACTGTTATTAAGTATAGATCACTGCTTGAGTCACATTCTGGAATATGGGCCTAAATAAACCTAAAATAAACCAAAATCTCTTTGAAAATTCTAGAATAGATTGAGTCAAACTAGTAAAAACTTAACCAGAATTTGTGGAATCAATTATAAACATGGAGGTACATCATATATCAAACTCAAGTTTTACAAATAAAAGATGCAACAAAGCATTGTCTCTTCCTCTATGTAGCAATGCACTGAAGATAATAACATCCTGTTGTATTCAAAACACCCAATATTTCAGCTCCAAATGTGAAGATAAGATTGCCACATAAAGTACTGACCTTTGCTACCTTTGATGATGATAAACTATTGAAGTAACCTTCATAAATATAATACTGTTATAATATGAATGCTGCAGCCTGTCTATGTAATATTGAAGAAAAGTGCTTATGGAAAATTGCTTATTCGCATTGTGCTTTATCTATTACAAAAATAGACCAATATAAGCAACTTCAATATTGCTGACTAATATGTAGGTAAGTGGTGCAATAAAATAATCATTAGTGTTGTGTTAACAAAAAAATTAGATACCTTGTTAACATGAGGAGAGATTCTTGAGAGTACTGCCTGTTTGGTGGTCTCCACAATGACCTTGGGCTGTTCTGTCACAATAGGAACTCGGCGCTCCAGCTCGTCAATGGCTGCTGCTATTCTGGCATCACCAGCCGCAAGAGGGGCTGCTACAAATGGTGCTGCTGTGGTCGCTGCTAATGTGACGCTGGCTTCTGCTGTCGACAGTGCCCATTCGAGGAGAGAGTGTGCACCTGATGAATTAAATGCAATTGTTAGATTTAAAACTATGCACATTGCACACTGATCCACTTATTGAGTTTCTGGAATTCAAGTCAATCTGGACAACCTACCTTTGACTTTGTGGTAGAAAGCCCCCACTTGCCCCACAGCAGCTCCAACGGTGGGCAGGGCCATAGCCTTTTGTACTGACTGCAACTGTGGCATCATGGAGGGGGCACTCACTTCTGCGGCCATCTAAAAAGATACTTTATGAGTTAATCTCGAGGTATTTGCACTTACAATACAACCAAAGGAAATTGTTTTATTTGGTACCCTCATAAAATTAGTTATGTAGGTAATAAAATTATTAACAAAGGGTTCCTATAGTAATACAATACATAAATGTTAAATACTAGCATTACGCAAAATTATAGATCTTTACACACTACACAGGAAATGAAAGTTGACCAAACAAGATTTTACTACTTATTCAGAATTTGGATATAATGTGGGTAGATATCTACAAATAAGTTTAATAAGGAGTTAAGTTTAACAAATAAGCAAGCAATGTACCAAATACAGGTTTACGAGTTGCACCATCAAACTAACTATGAATGAGGTCGATTCAATTATCTTGTTGTATTATCCAACAAAATTGAAGTGCATATAGCAAGACAAAAAAAGGATGTTTTAAATTACCTTACAAAAAGCTGGATTGCTATTTATTTATTCACTAAGAAACTTGTATCAAAATTAAAGAAAGATCCTTCCAAAGTGCTATGTTAGAATTCGAAATCAGGAAAAGCAAGCACGGAAAGAAAACAGAATACAACCAAAAATTTTATAGTAATACAAGTAACGCAACTTTTTTCTGGCGATGCAAGTGAATGACTAATCGTGAGTGAATGAGTGTTTACTTTATTATCAAGTGACATTGAGTGAACGGATGAATGAATCGGTGCTGCCAACTGTTAAACGGATTCTCCCCTATATATTCTTAAGTACGAATTTAATTAATTACTTCCAGGAGCGTTTTCACTGCGAGCATTCGGCGTCTAATATTCGAGTGGTTTGGACGTTGAGCCAAGCGTTACAAAGCTTACACGGTGTGGGTGGACGTTGCATTCCAACATGAAGGTATAGCGCACTCCCCTTCCCGGTTTTTTGCCGAGCGAGACCCAAAAGTTTTGTCGACGTTCCGGGCTTTGGCGCGGAATCACACGAGAGCGTCTCTCCACTCCACATTCTTCGGCTCCTCAGTTGAAAATAGATGCTCGTACGAGATGGACGTCTTTTACGTATCTGCTGCTGCTGCAGCATATTACAACTTTTTGCAAATCTTTGAAAAACGGTACAATGGGACTGACAACCTGTGGCAAAAGTCCTTAAATACTTCAGTATTTAATTTAAGGAATTTTTCCTGTGAAAAAATATTTTTTTTCCGTTTTTTTAGGGTCCTATATTATATGGCGACTTTGATAGAGTTCTAAAAACGACAATACTAGTTCATTTCATAGGTCCAATTTACTGACATTTTAATAACATACACAAAACATGTGCTCACTGTGGTGACTGACGGCCGACTGGCGCGGCGAGAGAGCGGGACGGGAATGTGGAGGGAGAGACAGTTTCGCCTAAACAAACATCATCTGCACTGCAATACACGGGAACTCCCTCCAAACTCTCGTATTCAGCAAATTTCGTCTAGTTTTGCCGAGAATGTGGATAGATTTTGTTTTTCTTTTTTTATTACTATTAGTGGAAGGATTAGTTAACATCTGCCCCCTGATTATGTAACTTGTTTCTTTAGACGTATGATTGAAAGTGGAGTCACATTGCTGCTTTAGTAAAAATCAGTGCGACAACGATCTTACAAAAGCAGCAATGTAACTGCACTTTTAATCAATTTCAATCAAAATCTGTTAGCAACAGAGTAAGATAATCAACTAGCTGGTCTCCACTTGCTTCCACCACCACTTTTATGCAAAAACCAGATGGCCCTAGACGTACCCGGTTTCCGGCGCAAATGTTTTGTAACTCAGATTTTAGAGGATATTTAAAAATAATATTTTGAGCTATCATTGTCTCTATATCGGGTAGCTAACATATTTTTTTTTGCTCAAGAAGTTTGGTAGGCGTACTTTTAAAAAACTTATTAATCGACCAAAACAAACTATTATTTATTTCTTAATTGGTACCTTTACCTATTTTGTTAACGACAAAACAACTAGTTATTACTAGACAAATAGTTTAATTTTGTCGATTGATAATCACAGCGCGGTCCGTGCGTAAACTCTGCTCGAACAAGCAAACGACTTGCTTGTTGTACTCACAATCTCTTTGTATATGTATACTCGCGTTTCACGGGGCGTTCGCGGGCCTTCGCGCTGCGAATGTACAGTCACGCACGGTCAATGACATGTATACACTTTACAACCTTATCGCATTGACACACACACAAACAAAGCTCTCTTTGTCCATAAATGGCATTCAATATTGTTATGTGATAAGGTTGCTTAATATTTCTATCTATGTCATTGCACGTGACTACAGCCGGCAAGGTAGACACTGTTGATGCTTCAAAGTCAACGTCAAAGTCAAAGATTTTTATTCAAATAAACTTATAGATAAGTACTTTCGAATAGTCTAACAATTTTTTCCCCTACCAGCCATTCAGGACATCCTTTGACTGATAAGAAGAACGGCCGCAAGAAACTTATCAGATTTAACAGAAACAACAACATTTACAATGGAAAATGGTGTTGCCAAACACAAATTTACAATTTTGAAATATATTTAATACTAATTGTTGCCCGCGGCTTCATCCGCGTCAATTTCTGTTAATATGATCGCGATTAAGAAGTTTTTAAATAAAATATATGTCAAAGGAATTAGGTACCTTAAAATAACTTCAGAAAAAAGATAGACATATACTGTCGCGGACATTTTTTTAGATCAGTTAAAGAGTAATAATTCTTTCATACATATTTTTTGGGTAACTTGAACCGTTTACGCAGCGCACGCAACGGAAGCCCTCAAATATGGATAATTTTCCCCGTTTTCCATCATTTTTCACTGATGCTTCGCTCCTATTGGTCGCAGCGTGATGTTATATAGCCTAAAGCCTTCCTGGATAAATGGACTATCCAACACAAAAATAATTATTCAATTCGAATCAGTTCCTTAGATTAGCGAGTTCAAACAAACAAACTCTTCAGCTTTATAATATTATATATTAATATATTATAGATAAGAGGAAAATAGAGCTTCATTTGAATACCCTTATTGTAGGTAAGACGTGTGTAGCATGGTATTCCTGCAAGTGAATGACGCGATATTCTGCACGTACGCACGCGCACGTACGTACGGTCAACAGCACTTACGGCTTTACATTTGCACTACGAGAACTGCCGCTATTACGAGCGAAGTAAGGGCGCTCTCAAGGTCAAAGTGTACAGCCGTAACTGCTGTTGACTGTACATTATATTTTTTTGTTCTTTATTTGTACAACAACGACTGATTGTTAAACTAGACTACTTATACATTACTATATAATTTGTGAACTAGACTAGCCATCCACACACTATGACCGGCGCAAAATATACATCACTTGTTTGAACACTTGTTTGATAAGTGTGGCAAGGGACTTTGATTATGTGTTTAAAGTTTGAACAAAAATTTGCACTTACCATGCGGTATCGGACTCGCACGTCAAAGCGTTCATACAGTGTTTATGTTTGCGTAGCCTGTAGCCCATAGAATATATACACTGTAGCCTGCCACACTTGAGGTGAAGTTCGTTGGTCAGGTGCTCGAGTTGTTGTTGTAGTGGTGACGTGGCGACGACGACGAGCACAGAACACAATTACTCCTAGCGGAGACGACGAGACGGCGAGACACTGTTCATACTGTGCGACGTGCTTGTTTAAAATGGAATGGAGCAACGAGTGCGTCCTTGAATTTGTTGAGTTGCTGCAAGGAGAACCATGTATATGGGACCCAAAAAACCAAAAGCACAAAAATATAAACTTGGTGAAGGACGCGTGGGACAGAATAAAAAATATTTTTTCCGTGCCTTGTTCTATTGAAGAATTAAAGAAGAAAAGAAATACTTTACTGACGCAATACAGGGATTGTTTAAAGAAAATAATGGATTCTTCTAAAACAGGAGCAGGATCTGATGAAATTTACAAACCATCGTGGTTTGCATTCGATGCCATGCACAGTTACATGGGTGCTGTATATGATTATCGTCCGACACTTTCTACTGAGATAAGTGTAAGTAATGTAAGTAGAAGGATTTAGGTAATTTAGTGAGTCTGAATTTAGAGAAAAAGGGAACAGAGAATGGAGGCCTGGGACGGATCCCTCAAGCCCCCTGCTTATTTCCCTAACTAAATCTAAATTCTAACATCAAAATGTAAATTGGGATTGGGCCGATTTAGATGAAATTTGTCACACAGGTAGAGGATAGCCTGGATAAAAACATAGGTACCGTCCTACTTTTTATCCCGATATTCCCACGGGTACGGGAACCACGCGGGTGAAATCGCTAGTAAACAATAAATGAAATTTTATTGCAACATAGCTCATGAATTTCCAGTGCTTTTATTTTCTCCACTCCCTAATCTGAAATTGGCTTGTAAGTGCGTCTTGTTTGTTGTCCAGCCCACCAGCATACTGTGGAAAAAAGTGTTTTCGAAGCATGTCTGGCAGGTTGCGTGCGGGTATACGTGTTCACAATTTGTGTTTTCAATGCTATGAAAATCTTCAAAGAAGTGTGCAAATATTTGAAGCTATGTCTGTCGCGCCGGCTTAACACCGCACCGGTGCCAGTGATGGCTTCAAAGATTTGCACACTTCTTTGAAGACTTTTCAATAAAATTTAAAACATACTGAACACTATTGGAGCAACCTGCCAGACATGCTTTACAAACACTTTTCCCCACAGTAAGCTGGTAGACAAACAACAAGATGGATGAGACGACGATTTCGTGGACGCAGTCTGCTGTGTGTGTGACTGCCTATTCCGGGTGGTATAAGTCTCGGCATATTATGAGGAGGACACACACACTGGTACTAAAACAGTGCACAATATAATAATTGCGCTATTAGTTTACCATTTTCTTTGATGTAATTTTAAAGGGACATTTTTAGCCTTTATTTTTTTTCTAAAAAGCTCATCACTTTTAATTTCATTTCATTTTTATAAAATTGTATGGTCTTTTCATAGGAAAATTCAAACACTTTAGATAGCCCAGAATGCTTAAATACATGGTAGCCCTTATTTTGTTTTGAGTAGTAAGTATATCTTAGTATTATTAAATTGTATTATTCATCTCTAATAAAACATTCAGATATTCATCAAGAGATTAGTTTCAACTACATATGTAGCTAATGTGTTGCACAATAAGTGATTATTATGATATAATCAATATACTTTACCCTACGTCTCTCTCTCTATAAGTGTATGTAGGTACCTAATGATGACTAAGAATCTAAGATTTGAAACAGATGGACTTCGAACCCGGTACTGTGTCACGAAAACAACCGGTAGGTACTTAGTCATGTTTATGACCCTGTAAAGTTGACAGCATTCGTCCGCGCGGACTTTGTAGCAGTCCAAAAGCTAATTAGTTATGAATTTTTCCGGTTTTCCCGAACCTCATTAGATTATGCAATAAGTACCTACGGTTTTATTTGTCTGAATAATTGTTATGCTACATTTAGGTACTGGCGATATTTCCTATATTATTATGATAAAATTATCCTACTAAATTGGTTCTGTAAATAATAAGACTATCATGTTGCTTGTGATATGATAATGAATTTGGAAAGTATTACATTACGACTACGAGCGATAGACATAAGGGCGCTCTCAAGGTCAAACGTTAAAGCCCGACGACGCGACGTGCTGTTGGCAGTACAGTATTATACGATAAAAAGTGGTGGTTGAGCGCATGGAGTGACGACGGCGGCGTTGGTGGACGAATGCCAACATTGACGTAGGCGAACGAACATCGATCGCGTTCTTGTGAAATGAATGAGGCCAACACACTCGTAACAAACATTGGACGAACGGTTGCCTCTGATTGGCTATACGAAGTCAGTCTGTCTCGCTTCTAGAGATCGTTTGCACGTTCTGAAAAATTTTCAGCAAAATGTCATGGAACAACGACGTCGTACTGGAGTTTATAGAACTTTATCGTAGAGAACAACTTTTATGGGACCCGAAACATTCATCGCACAGAAATAGAAGTGAAATTGCCGATGCGTGGTTAAGGATACAAAGTGAACTTAGCACGAGTTACTCAATATTGGAACTTAAAAGGAAAAAGGAATCTTTAATGACATCGTTCAGAATGCATCTCTCTAAAAAAAAGATACAAGAAGGATATAGAACGACTTGGTTCGCCTTTACTGCGTTGGAGTCTTTTCTCGGCGGGAAATATGAATGTGATAGTACTCAGTTGGAAAATGAGGTAGTATATTATTAGGAATTTATTAAGCACTAAGGTCGTCCGCGGTTTCATCCGTGCGTGTGGTACCCGTTTTCATAGGAACATCGGTAGAAAATGTGGCCTATGGTTCAATAATTCAATTTAGGCTATAAACTTTATTTTTACCAATCCAGCCAATTTTGCGCGATTGAGTTAGTAACAAACTTACAAACTTTCACATTTATATTATTAAAATATTATTATTAATCAGTAGACCTAAACATAGTTAATATTGGCTACATTTACAAATTAGTAGGTAATTCTATGAGTAGGCAGGTACGTAAGTGAACTTAAGCTTGAGTTAAAAAAAAATATTGTATGACTAACATTGGTTCAAATATTGTGCCAATAACGGCCAATATTCCAAGGCCACAAAGTGGAATACAAGCCAAATTGTTGCTAAAATAACATTTAGTCATTATTACCTACATAAATAATAATCAATTAAATGAATTTTCTTTCTTTCTTCTTTCGTAAACTATTCTAAGCAGCCACCCACGGTTGCACCGGTGCACCGGTGGCGTGGTTCCCGTCCCCGTGGGAATTACGGGATAAAGAGTAGGTGTATCCCATGTTTGATTATATCGTGCGTTTCATCGAATCCTACTTTGCAACAATGTTGGTTTAGGTATGTTGTTGGTGGCTTTCCAAGCAGGCGCGACATTTTTTTACTAATAAAAACGAAGTTTTGTGACAAATGGAAACTATAAAATCTCGCTCTATACATTGCTTCGTTCACGCGACCAAAAATCCAGTTTATTTCACTTATGATTTGTTGAGTTTTGTTGTAGTTTTGATAGTGTTGGGAATTCGAGGTGTCCAACTCAGCTTAATTGAAAATAACTTCAGTACTTACCTACTTGCCTAAAAGAGGCCAAAGAGTAAGATTGGTGGATCTGATGATCGTCGATTTGCCAACAACATACCACAGGGAAACGTATTAGATCCTACATCCTTCCTCCTTCCTTCCTACATTTCCTACGTCTTTCTCGCCTACAATTTTGAAAAAGTTTGCAGAAATGGGTTTCAATTTGTAACTAGTTGATTCAGACATAATGCTATGTTAAAAAAAAAATGCCCATAGAACAGATTCAACGCATAGTAGACTAGACTAGCTAGACAGTTTATATTATGTTGGCGGCGGCGGCCATCCGGAATTTTTTGTGTGTAAAGTGTGTACGATTTGTTTTATTTATTTCGAATCAACAAAACAATACTTTTGAGAGATTACCACGCCGTTTCTCGCGCATTTCATTACACATTTTTTTTATTTATTCTGCAATAACGACCCTTAATAGTGGCTCCATGGTTGAGGTATTTGATCGTTACCACGCCTCGGCTATCCAAGAAAAGAGAGCCCATAATCTTGCCAGGGGAAATCTAAAAAACTTTGTGTGGTTTGTTTATGCGCATGTGACACTGACACTTTTTTCATGCCCAAATAGTTTTGTATAATATTATGGGCACTCCCTATCGAAATATTTCTTCCCTATAACATGACGATCCAAGGGCGGATAAAGCTTTGGCGCCGGGGGGGGGGGTGGGTCACATAGTTGTGGTCAAGTCACAAGAAGTTATTATTCAATTTAGATAATAATAAATACAAGTAAAAAGTTGGTATTTTATTAATAAATGTAAGTACCTAATGTACTTAAAAATACCTCGTCCTCTGAGCCTCATATATGACACACACATGCTGGGTACAGATTTCCCCCAAAGATCTCCGCGACGATCGGTCCTGCGCTGCCCGCATCCAGCGGCTTCCCGCGACCTTCACCAGATCGTCGGTCCACCTTGTCGGGGGCCTAACTACGGAGCGTCGTCCTTTGCGCGATTCGCTTTCCGTCATTCCAGAACCTTTCCGCTCCAACGGCCATCGGTTCTTCTCGCTATGTGTCCCGCCCACTGCCACTTCAGCTGAGCAATCCTTCGAGCGATGTCAGTAACTTTAGTTCTCCTATGGATCTCATCATTTCTGATTCGATCACGCATTGAAACGCCGAAGTTGGACTTACCTACCTAGATTTTCTGTCCAAGGTAATGTTCATCCTAAGACCCACTCTTTGGGAAGCACTACGGAGATCTTCGAGCAGTTCAGGTCCTCCAAGGTCCTCTCAGCCATAAGGACTATAATTGGCAAAACGAAGATGTGTCAGATACTGGCCGTTAATGTTGATGCCCAGTCCAAAAGCTTAAAGATGCCTCCAACGCAGCTCTGAACAGTATGGTAGAAATTATGTCTCCCTGTCCCACACCTCGCTGCAGTTGGATGGGATTTGTGCTCTGGTTCTGTAATAGGACCGACATGGTGGCATGTTCGTATAAGTACCTTAACACCTCGATATACCTAAAGTCCACTTGGCACCTCTGGAGAGACTGCAGCACCGCCCAGGTCTCAATCGAATCAAACGCTTTCTCATAGTCCACGATTGCCAAGCAAAGTGGCAGATTGTACTCCTCGGTCTTCTGTATAACCTGCCGCAGCGTATGAAAGTGGTCTATGGTGCTAAAGCCTTTTCGGAACCCGGTTTGTTCCGGAGGTTGGACGTCGTCGAGCCTGCGAGCAAGACGATTCGTGATGACTCTCGAAAACAACTCATAAATATAGCTTAGAAGTGAGATGGATCTGAAGTTCTTTAACCGTGACTTGTCACCCTTTTTATAGAATAAAATCACCTCACTTCATGCTCATCATTCCATGCTCTTGGCATTTTGTCCTCGACGATAACGGAATTGAACAGCTTCTGGAGGACTTTGAGTATCTGCTTACCGCCCGCTCTCAGTAGTTCCGTAGTAATTCCGTCATCACCGCCTTGTTGTTGTTTTTCAGTGGCATGAGAGCCATAGTAATCTCGTACAGGCTGACGTCCGGGATATCTTTGCTGAAGTGTCGAGTAAGCTTGGCTCTGGGGTCTTGCCTTGTTTAACAAGGACAACTGTTTCTGCGTGGAATATAACTGCCCATAGAAACTTTCGATCTCCCTCAGGATTTCAGGTTTCGTAGAAATGATACGACCGTCGTCAGTTTTCAGCTTCGTCATCTGGCTTTGCCCAATAGACAGATCTCTGGCGAACAACTGAAAGCCTTTGTGACGCTCGATTAATTATTAATACAGTTCGTATTAACCCTTAATTCGACGCCGTACAGTATACTTCCCATTGAATGAAAAAAAATATACATAAATAATAGACCATTATTTCTTAGTTTTAGATGCTATAATTGCATCTGAACCTATTTAACTATGTTGTCAAAAATTAGCAAAGCGTGTGCATCGACGGGACGCGAGCAGTCACCAGCGAGATGGCGGAAAGGAATAACAAGCTACGTGGGCTTTCGGTAAATTGCATTTTATTAATTGTGTTATGGCTTATTTCCTAGCAATGTTATTATAAACTAAAGGTAACATTCCCGAAAAGCTTCTCGTATTGTTTTGATTGTCTTACTGAGTTTTATTTAGTTTTAACGACGCCCACAACTTGTATGTCCAGTATACTACACGTCGTCGAATCACTAGTAAAGTAACTGCTAAATACTATGTCCAGTATTCTTCCCGTTGCCGTATTACTAGTATATTAACTTTCGTTGTTTCGCGTATTAATGTTTTTAGGGATCCGTAGATAAAACGTTTTATATCTTTTTATTTTTCTTTTTTCAGAGCTAGAAATCGAGAGGGCACCACTTGGTAGAGTTGGTGCCGCCTGAAAACGCTCTTTCAGATATAGATAGTGGTTCTGAACCTAAAAATTAAGAGGAAATTGCTGATAAAACTGAGGACCTGTCGTCCTCGCCCTGCCCTTCCATCGATTCATACATACAGAACATTAACATTTTAGACAGGTCTGAAAACTATACACAAGACAATATTTCTATTGACACTGATCAAGATAACATTGTTACTGATACTTTCATCGAGACAGTAAACGAAAATCTTCAAACAGAGGACTGTTCCAGCATTAGTGGGAGCAAGAAACCTCTGTGGCTTAGTGTTAACAAGCACTGGTACCAGACCCAGAGGTCCCGGGTTGGAATCAAAGCGGGGTACATATTATTGTATTCGGTTTAGTTGGTGATCGAACTTATGTTTGTAAGTCCGTCTGGCTAGCTATCTAGCTAACACCATCTTATCTAAGTCTTCCGCTATAAGTAACAACAATGTTTTCAGCATTGTTGTGTTCCAGCAGTTAGAGACAAGATAGCAAGTTCCTCAGAGGTCAAGGATTCCGGGAGAGGTCTCAGATCTTTGGTTCTTCAGCCTTATCAATACTTTACATCAGATATAATGAAGGCTTAGAGTATTCCAGTTGTTCATAAAAAACGTCAGCAACCCTGCTTAAGAAGCCGAAGACAACTTGATCCATAAACCGTTGACTTCTATTATTGTTACCACACCGACTGGTGAAGGCTTTACCAAGTTTGGCTTCGGAATAATAAGGCAAAACAGACTGAAAGATTGCAAGGAACTATGTGACAAATATCTAAAGAAATGAGGCAGAGATTCAACTAGCCAAGTCGTCGACATGTGACATTATTACGTATAATATACGATTATACGACATTATGGATTTTGCAAATTCTGCAAGAACAATAAAACGAACGTACGTCATTGTTCCAAATGCAAGCAGAGGTAGTGCTTAGCGGCCAAGAGGAATTGATTTTCTTATTTCCACAATAAGAAAATCAATTCCTCTTGGTGGTCCTTGGGTAGGGCAATAAAAAAAATAAGTGACAGTTGGTACTTATATTACTTGTACTATTAAGTATTCTGTGCTTATATAGATTAAGCTATATTGATATTAAAAAAAACGGGAAGGCTAATTATTTTCGAATAAAGAAAAATGGTGATTATTATGAAGATTTTATAAGTACTTAATTATTATGTTCAAAACATAAGTGAGTTTTTCGTACTTATAAGTTTTTGGAGTTTGTACTAGTGTTTTAAGCATAAGAAATGTGACTATGAGACTGATTTGCTTTAATATTATTACTATTTTTCTACGGAATGACTTGTTTCTTTTATTCTTTCTCTTTGACAATGGGAAGTATACTGCACGCGGTTGGAGTGCATTAGTTTCTTATGAACTTGATAATGTCCAGTATAGTGGACGTATGTTTTTCAGGAACCTGAAATGGGTAGATTTTTTCAGCAATTTTTTCGCGGGCTCTCTACAAGCTAAGAATCGAAATCTATAACAATTTTACAAATTTTATTTAAATAAAAATCCGTCGAATAAAGGGTTAAATAAAGTCGGCCAGCAGTTGGCCTCTGGCATTCCGTTTTCCAACTCCAAATCGCCCCACTCTCAACTCATCACCGCAACGTTTCCCCAACTTCGCATTGAAATCCCCCATCACATCGATGGCGGGATAGTGGGTTTTGTTGCTATGCATGACTCTACAGATGTCCTCATACATAGCCTCCACTTCGTCATCTTGGTGCGTCGAGGTCGGAGAGTAGACCTGTATGACATCCAGCGAATACCGTTTGGTTATTCTGAATATCAGGTACGCTACCCTGGTCGACACATTTCCGATGGTGATCACGTTGTTGATAAGGGACTTGTGGACGATGAAACCGACACCACCTATGGACTGTTGGTCGCCCTCCTGGTAGTACAGAGGTTACCGGAGTTAAGAATTATCGTATCAATAAGTCCTCACCCTCTCTTCGGACTTTAGACAACCCTATAACGTCCCAGCGTAACCTGCCGGAAACCTCTTCCAACTCGGTTAGCTTCGCGTCAGTCCTAAGTGTGCGCATGTTGTACGTTGCCAGGTGCAGAGGTCGTCGTTGTTGATAGCCTTCCGTATCCTGGGAATTCTTAGCACCCACTGCTCTGCCGTTACCATAGCCGCTATCGTAGCTAGGATTATTGGCGATCGCAGTATTGCCAAGATTTTAAAAGACGCTGCTGCCCGTCTTCTGAAGGCTGTATTCCCTTAGTCGCCTTTTACGGCGCACACGGGATGAGAGGGGGGTAGTGCTATTTTAGGCGGGCACTACACGGCCGCGCACCTTCCTATATTTAAGAACAAAATATTTTTTTCTTTTACGTCTTCTCCCGTAACGCGTTATCACTTCATCTACTTTTTCTACTTCAGTGGGTACGTTATTATAGACGTGGAGTAGTGCCAGTCCGGTTAGACGTTCTTCAACCATTGAAGCTCATAGTCACGTTTTGATTTTTCGTAAGGTCGCGAAAGATCTTTCCGCTGTCGCTACATTAACGGGTAGTGTAGCCATTATACATAAAAAAAAATATTTAAATAGCATTAAAATTAGTTTGGTATTTAACAGCTTGTCCTCTATCATTACGAGATTGACCCCTTTTTTTGTATAGTCGAAACAAAGCGCGCGCAAGTGTCACACAACACAATATGTGACATATGAAAGGTGGCGGCCGTGGCGGTGGCGCAGTAAAATTAAAATTTTCGATGCGTTCGTTTCCTAATAATGCATTTGCCGTTAAACAAAGTAGGTATTATATTTAATTATAAAATATTGGAAGTACTTAAATAAAATCTATGTATATTGTGACAAAAAAATATAAAAACATTATGTTTAACAATTTCAATGAGCGGTCCACCTAGGTCCTGTACCCAGCCCAGGGGGGGGGGGGGGGGGGGGGCAAAAATTTTTCGCCTCACACGATCTGAAAAGGATGTTTTGTCAATCAGTTTAGGCGTAGAAAATCGCTATTTGCGGCCTAGCGCTGCAAAGTACTTTTTTAATTGAATACCTAAAAATATGTCATAATGCTTTCCGAATCGCACTATTGACTTTTTTGTTACATTTTATATTTATTTTAAATAGCTTTAAATTAATTATAATACTCCGTTTTGGTTTTATTATATTATTTTAGTTCATTGAATCTAAAAAACAATAACAATATGATTAAACTATTTGTTATAAGAATTTAATATTAGGCTGGGTGAGATTTCACAACCTAGGATTGGATTCCGAAATCCAATCATTAATCTTTATTTTTAAATTGTCTTTGTCTTGTACCTCATGTCAGTGTCAACATTTACGGTATCGTTTTTATTCTTATTAATAAGTAACAATATATTCCTACTTTAAATAACTTTGAATTAACTATAAAACTCCTTTTTTATTATTTTAGTTTTTTATATCATTAAAACAACGAGAATAATGTATATTTAGATTAAACTTTATGTTTAAAGAATCTTTTACCGGAAGTTGATCGCAGTAACAACCATAAAATGTTCCTCGCTGTTGTGAGGTGAAAAATTGTGTGTTGCGCTCGGCAAAATAGTAGATTGTACCGTAAGGGAGCAAAATAATATTTTTACGGCGAGAGCGCTTTTTTGAATCCAGAGCAAAGTGAGGGATTCTTTAGTAGAATCCTGAACGTAGCGAGGGATTCAAAGTACGTCGCCCGAGCCAAAAATATATTTTGCGGCCGAGTCTCTCTTCTTTTCATCCCCGTCTATGAGAAAAATAAATAAGAGGCGTTTCTAGATACAACTAATGAATGTATTTATAAAAAAAAAATATTAAACACCTATGTTATAATGTTAAAAAAATATAAAGTAACAACTTAAAAATTAATATTAATATTTGAAACATTTGTGCAATTTTGAAATGTTATAGTAATAGTTAAAAAAAAAAAACTGTCGCTGCTTTTGAACCTCATTTTTCGCAATTATTGCACTGCAAATATCACAAACCACTGTTTACTCCATTATAGTCCAATACAAGGGTAATCCGTAGTTGGCGCGTTTTTCTTTTTTTTCTATTTTCTTTTGCGGCGCTGTACGCGCCGGTTACCTAATAATCGGCCAGTGACTTTTTCATACAATATTTTCGTGCGATCTCTTTGGTCACGGAGCACTAAGGGACGATGTTAATGTTCGAAATTCAAATCTCATTACTGCCCCGTGAAAAAGTCTCTTGGAGAAAACACTTACTTTGTTCGCACTTATAGGCGAATCAATCAGCGTTTTTCGAATAGATGGGATGAAAAAGTTTTTAGCGTCTTGTACCTTTGAAATCCTCGCTTCGCTCAGGACTCAATCTTAGAATCCTTCATTGCTCAGCTTTCAATAGAAGTAACTCGCCGCTAAATAACCAATTTTCCAGCCTTGCATAACAAATAACTATTGTCTTTCTGTAAATTTTAAAAACCCCCAACAAAAAAATAATAATAATCTTTCTCGGTCGGGGGACCCCCAACGTATAATACCCTTTTAGTACTCCTCTTTTTGTGGTCCCCTCACCGAGAGAGAATTTTTTTTTTTTTGGTATTTTTTTTGTGTTTTTAAAATTTAAAATTTTTATTTTTATTTCATCCTTTTTAAATTACACACAAAATAAAAAAACCGCATTGAAATCGCTTAATTCGTTTAGGCACTACGAATATTTAAAAAAAAATTTGGCGCCATTTTGTTTTTTTTTTGTTGCACTTAAATTTGCCCAGGGTGTATGTACATTATTTTAGTCAAAGCACTACTTTTGTATCTTTTATCCAGATCGCCATCTGCAGCTTCTGTTTCACTTGAACGTCGGCATCATCAAATAAATGTATTAAAATATGATTTGATGTTGTGCTTTATATTTATCCTGTGCGTACAGCTACACTATTTTTTTATCGAACCTCGCCGGAAAATTTTAAAATGTTTCATTTTACACAACATGGCCAACTTCTGGGCCAGAAGAAGTTCAGGCAAATGTTGAATATAGTATGTCGGAAGAGGTGTGGCTTGTTCGAATAAGTGTTACCTACCAGTTGCGTTAAATCACTCAAGTTTGGTCATCTTTTATGGAATTTGTTACAAATGTACAGCATTTTAGCGTGGTCCACTATTGGGGATTTACTCTTGGCACAGAATACTAAATAGGTAGTACAAGCTCTTGCTAAAGTATTAATTGACAATAGGTAGGTTAGGTACTCTAGCGCTACCCTAGACTTTGATTTTTATATTTAAAAACATCGGTCCAAGGGATCTCTTTGTAGTCGACAGTTAAAGTAAATACGTTGTTACAGTCCCTCACCGGCTCTACGTCTACGACCAAACCCGAAAACGGCAGCAGGAAGAGAAATACCACAGAATGGAACAGCTCGCCGCACAGACAGCTAAAGAATCACAGTAATGATGAGTCAGATTATACGTTTGTAAAGAAACAGCACGCCGAAACCGTCCGTCCGTTCAACGTCGTTGAAAGACTTGCGGACGAGTGCGAACTATACGCAGTGCTGTTAGCAAAGAAACTTCGTAAGCTGGACGAGCGCCAACGTGATATCGCAATGCATGAGATAGACAACATTATGTTCCGCGCCAAGATGCAGACCTCTTCCCAGGGAAAGAGTTTCGCTTCTTCGCCGTCGTCACCGGACACTCGTAAAACCCAATCACCGATATTTATAATGGCGCATCAAAATAGCTTGCAGTATGAGGACGAAAATTTAACTTATCAAGATCAGCTGCAAGATCCGTCGTAGATTTAAATAGGATTTTAAATAAACGACTTGATCGTGCTTAATCTTAATCGTGTTAATATTAATGTTTTAAAATACTTAGATATATAGGCTATTCTTAACTTACGGGTCCAATATCGAGCGCCTAAGCTAAGCTATTCTTCAGTGGCGTAGCTAGGCGTGGGCGAAGAGGCCCCTCGCCCGCGGCCTCGCACATAAAGGGGCCTCGCGCGCGGATGGATAATTTTCTATCCCCAAAGTTAAAGATCTAAAGTTAAAGAAGAAGAAGAAAGAAAGTTAAAGATAATAAAAAAATATTTGAGGAATAGTATGAAGCAGGACCGATTGTCTGCTTTAGGAATATTATCAATTGAAGCAGAGTTAGCTTCAAAAATCGACTACAAATCTTTACTTCAAGAGTTTAGCAAAGCAAAGAGCCGAAAGGCATTATTTATGTAAAGATTAGATCATACAAGTTAGAAATAAACTCTTTTTTTTATTATGACTTGCAATGTGTTCTGTTAAATTATATTTCATTTTCGTTATCACTAAAATATGGTAGGGTCACTAATATATAGGTACTGAAAGGAAAGGGCCTCGCTGATGCCACGTTGATTAGACCACGCTACGCCACTGCTATTCTTAATATTAATGTTATAAAATACTTAGATAAGAATAGCCTAAGGCGATTCTTAAGTTTATTGCAAATTCCTACGACTATTATGAGTGTTGTAATATTACATTGACATACACACCTAAACTATGTTTTAGAATTATAATATAACTCACGGTTCCCAATTTGTATCCGGATATCCCGATATTCCGACGAGAACGGGAACTCCCGATAAACTGTGGCATATATGTGTTATTCTAATGTTTTATTACATAAATGAAAAGTTTCATCTAAATCCGTTCAGTAGTTTTTGTCTGAAAGAGTAAGTAACAAACGTCCTAAAAATACAAGCGGCCGCCCGTGGTTTCACCCGGGTGGTTCCTGTTCCCGTAGGAATATCGAGACAAAACGTAGCTTATGTTTGAATCCAGGCTTTCTTGTATCTGTGCGCTAAATATTACCCAATTAATCAGTTCAGTAGTTTTTGCGGAAAAGCCGTTTTGTACTAGCTAACTACACGGACGGAATTAAAAACGGAATCGGTAGGCCTATTGACAACTTCAGTGGGAGTTCGTTAGTGTTTAGAAGTGCATTGCTGCTTTTTTTTGAGAATAAATAGTATGAAATAGTAACATCGATCTCTACTATAGTAGGCAATGTCGTAGGTACTGTACTATTTAGTATTCTGTGGTACTGTTTCCTTCCATTGCTTGTTCTGAAAAGTCAGAAATAATCTTAATTTCATAACTTTATAGTAAAACTAGCGGCCGCTCGCGGTTTCACACGTTTTGTTATCAGCACTGAGCAGTAGGTAATCACTACTGAATAACAGGTTTTTTTTTTATTCATTCATTTCAAATCCGCTCGTTCAGTAGTTTTGGGTGAAAGAGTAATGGATGGATGTTTGTTTGTTAACTAACAAACAAACATCCATTCATCCATTTAAACCATGAATGAAGGTACATCGTGACAATTATTTGATCTACTAATGACGAGGCAGTATGGTCTATGGTCCTATTCCTGGGAACGAATAAAAAAAAAGAGGGATTTTGACATTGACACTCGATTGACAATAGAGGTCATTGACTTGTAAATATAGTTCTGTTGTATCTCTATGATAGAGGTAGACAAGTCAAAGTCGTTATTATTTAAGCACCATGACTGTCGTTGCAGTTTACGAAAAAATCACTTTGTCACGTCGATAATAAAGAGTTACGAGATTATTTATAATTGTCACTGTATCGATCACGTACTTGGAGGAAGTTGGAACATTGGAAATTCATGTCATGACAAAAATAAGTTACTATTACAACACTCATAATATCCTTCTACACAGGCTTAGAACTGTCGCATATTTTTGAAACTACTCGGCGTGTTTATTATTTTGATCAACTATTTACATTAATTTAATTTTGTATTAATATACATTACGTGATATTTTTTTATACATGTGAATATACTTGAAAAATGCACCTTGTCTCATGTCGCCCTGACGGGACATGAGACGTGTTGCTTTTTTCTAGTATATTTACTTGTTGTTAATTACTTTGCTGTTAACACCATTGTGAAATGCAAAATTAAAAACTCATTATTTTCATTTTTTACTAGTTTTTTTTGTTTGTACATTATTTACATAGTCTTTTTCTACACTACACATTATTTACAGTAATATGCATAAAATAATAATATAATAATAGCTGCTTTTCTTACACGCGCGACGATGCGCGCAATCATCGTCAGGCACGCACAGTGACATTGCAGTGTCTCAGTCGCGGCGTTCGACGTGATGGCGGCGAAATAGGGTGAAAAAGTAGCAACGTTATTTTGGAACACCGTTACTTGAGAAAAAGTCGCAGTGACTTTCCTATGCGACTGATCACGTCTAATTGACAGTGACAATGACAATAGTGACACAATTTTAATGACAAGTCAAAAAGTACGAATTTTTTCATTGTTTTGATTTGTTTGAAGCTGTCAAAAGTTACTTATTAAATACTTAATAAGATTAAATTAAACATTTATAGTATGTAAATGTAAAGTTACTGCAATACAATTAATATAGTATTAAATTTTAATAACAACGATGGCGACTATGGTGAAGGAAAAACGTCGAGAGGTATGCAAATGTTTATAAATATTCTTTGCCTTTGTATGATCGGCTGTTTTGCGACTAATTTATCAAATTGAAAATATCTTGTTGTTATACAAATAAACGTACGTTAACATTGTTTTCAGAAGAGGAAGTCTAAAGACAAAGTTAGTAAGAATGTGTCAATATCTGAAACTCCGACTATCGCAAATCTGCCTGTACCTGGGGTCACAGTTGAGGAAGGTATCACGGGATTAGCAGAAGAATCTGCAACAATCTCTGAAACCGCTGAAGTACCCATACATGAACATGGTGAAACACAAGATCATAGTGAAACCACTGAAGTACCCATACATGAACATGGTGAAACACAATATCATATTGAAACTAATAGAATGAGCCATACCCATCTGCCTGAAGTAAAATCATATTCTTCCACTGTTCCTGTGAACTTTGATACTGTTCCTATTGAAATGCAAGACTTGGAATCTATTAATGTCCATTTACAAATTAATCAAGAAACTGAGCAATTGTATTTATCAGATGCGTCCTTGGGAAGTGAGGCAACTGAGTTTGTACAGAATTGTGACTTTTCTCAACCCCAAGTTTCTTTAGAAAATGTTGCTCCATCAGCACCTATCTTGGAAGCTGAACATGCACATATCATACCGGTAATGGAAATACCAATAGTAGATGAAGTTATAAGACTGAAGAGTATGCCATTAGAAGAGGCTGTGAAACTATTTGCAGGCGCTGAAATAACTGATGTAATGGTTATGAGTGAAAGAGAAGAAGCTTCAGTAGAAGCAGGCCCTATAAGTGGACCAGAACATCCTCTAGTTGATTTACTGTCCACATTAAGGTACTTTTTAATCGTAATCAAACTTTTGAAAAGCAAGCAATATGATATGTTCCTTGGTTTTTAGTATGAATTTTAACTTAGTTAATAGGAATATGAATGTGTTATGAATGAATAACAATTTATTGCAGTGTATAACACTTTCCATATCATAATAGTCCTGGAAACATCTACTTATAGTTTAATAATTTCAACATAATTTTATTTATCCTCTTGTGTTTTGAGACACAATAGATATTCCATTGTTCCATGGACACCGCGGTGGTGTCCTGCTAGCAAATGACGAATTACTTTAAATTTTTGGTTATTGTTACTTGCTTAGGAGGTCACTGATAGCTGTTGAACGTGAAAGGACACAGATGGAGGTTGGTTATGCTGATGAGGAAAAGTTTAGATCGACATTATGGAAAGTTACCAAGAAAACAATCCAGGCTACCGAGAAGTGCCCATGTGGTCTCAATGTTAACTTTAAAGCTACTTATGATCATGCAGAGTTTCAGAAAGATAGGCTACCCATCGCTCGTCTGAAGTTGGAAGGATTACTTAAAGATGTACAGGAATCTTTCTGCCATAATCAACATGAGGCTTTATTGGCACATTATCAGGTTTGTAATGTATTGTTTTTCTAATGTTATACAAAGTGCATAGATACAAAAAATATACTTTTCTTCTAATACTTTATTTGTAGACAGGCACACACAGATAAAACATACATGCATGGAAACATTATCAAAATGAGTAGTAAAAAGGGGCAGCTAAATCACGTTACAGCAATTTCTTGCAGTCAACACATACTTTCATAATTGCTTTGTCCAAAAACTATCGCATTTATAATATTAGTAAGATAGGATATTGTGCGATAGGATGTTATCTAACCCTTTAACAAATTATTTTTTTAAGGAATTTACCAGTTAACATTTTCAATCATTTTTCTTATTTTTATCAGATTGAAGAGTTCATATCAGAAGTAGTGAAGAGCCATAAAAACGAGATCCGCGAGGCGTTGACGCTAGTGCTGCAAGCTCTGAAACTGTGTGACAGCGCCCCGGCGGTACTGGGCGGCGCGCTACAGCGATGGGCGCAGGCCCTGGCCGTCGCGTTAGTCGACCAGCGCGATGTCAGCCAGCTGCTGTTCCTCATACACCACCTGTTCAGGTATTTATTGTCCAAGTTGGTAACTAGGAACAAGCTAGACTAGGCGCTGATGCTAGCCTGTAAGCTCTGACACTGTGTGACAGGTCCCCGGCGCTGCTGTAATGCAGGTGCAATTAGTGGTCGTGGGTTTGAGTCCCATTTGAGAATTCACTTGTGGCCGAGTTGATTTTGCCAATATTTTTCTATTCAAAATTTATCATATTTGCAATTAGGTTGGATTTATCTAAGTAGGTAATTAGCAACAAGCTAGTCCATGCGCTATTCCCGCGGGCTCTTGTCGCGTAGGTACGTAATAACAGCGGTTTTCGTAGTAAAACTGAAAAGTTTGATAGTTTTTCTATAGCACACTTACAAAGGCAGGCAGGGAGAGGCAGTTACCCTGCCCCCCTCCCCCCCTCTCCTTAGAGATTAAAAAAATCTAGCCAACTACAAAACAACCAAAGTCCTAAGGCCGTGCTAAATCATGGGCTGGTGACGCTCTTGCTTACAAACTACAAATATAGTTGTAAGTCCCTTCTGTTGACCAGTTTTAGTTTTGAGTGGGTAGCATGTGCAACATTATGTTTCCAAAAAGTTTCTTTGTCTGTTTGACAGAGTTATTCTGCCATTCTTGAACTGTGTTTTATGAGCCACATACATGTGCTTTGTTAGCACTTATGGCATAAAAAATACTATGTTACAAATTGTTATTTTATTAATAAACATTTATTTCAGATAAATTAATCCATACATTTAATATTTTTAAAATTATTACTAAAATTAAAATTAAAATTATTTTTTTTTTTTTTTATGTTTTATGAGCATTATTTTATTTTTAAATGCCTATTTAGTATTTTTATTGGATAGTTTAGTTGAATGACTACTTAACAACCGTGTGTTACTGTTAAATCACAGGCAAACCCGGTCGGTGCGGTGGGCGGCCAACATAATAACCGTGAGCGTAGCTGACAACGTGAGCGCCGCGCGCGCCATCGTCCTTATGGACTTGCTGTTCGCTAGGACTAAGATTGACGCTGCTGTTGAATGTGTTGAAGGTAAACTTATTTGGTGTCATTTCATTTTGTTTACGAGTTGAGAGAATTATCTATTGTTTTTATATTTATATTTATTTATTTAGCACCAACAAGATATACATCAGTAAATACAATAATATAACTAAAATGCAAAGTTACAGAGCTAAATGCTATCTCAGTTACAGGTACTACACAAATGCATAATGAGAGTAGCCGCTATTTATTTAATACCTATGGTAAAAGTGTAATGTAAGATTTTGATTTTACAGTAGTACATAAATTTTATTATTGAAAATTAGAAAAACTAAAATGAATGTCAGAAGGATTAAAAAAAAATATATATCAAATAGTCAATGTCAAAAAAAAAAACAATGTCAATTATGTAATAATAATATAAAAACAGCAAAATATCAATGTCTAAATTACGATGTCAGATTTATGGATTACATATAAAAAGTTACAATAATAATAATAAAAGCGAAATAAGTTTACCATTAAATTACGTATTATTTGAAAACAATTACCTATAGTTTTTGCATTAAACCTTTATACTAACAATAAAGCCGGGTATTCATTAGGAAACATTTGTTGCTAAACTGTTTATGAATTTGATCATCATGTTTAGAAACAAGTTTACCGTAAAAACTGTCCACAGTCCACACTTGGCAGTTGTTGCTAGATACCGCGCCCGAGGAAGTAGTGATGCTCTGACACAACTTCCATGTTTATAAACTCGCGCAACATACGTCCACACCTGTCAACTTTTGTTTATAAACTATAATGTTGCTCTCCACTCAAGGTGGGGAACACGGCAACATGTTTACAGAAACAATGTTTCTTCACTTTTGTTTATAAACTGTTTATCGGATGATGAAACGTCGAAAAACACTGTTTATAAACAAATGTTGCGTAATAATTAATACCCGGTTTAACGTAAATGATTTATTTTGTAAATAGCTTTTATTACGATCAAAAAAATTAATCATCTCGCATAGAAATCTTCAAGTTGTCTTGTTTACACACTGTAAGATACGCGGTATGGACTTGATTGCAGAAAAAGACGAAGCGTGGGAGGAAGTAGACAAAGACGGGGGCGGAGGCGCCGTCACCGATGGAAGCCTGCGAGAGCGGGACCTGCTCGCGGTACTAGCGGCGCTGGGGGCCAGGGAGCTGGTGGCGACTATACTGCGCCTGCGCCCCGTGAGTTGTGGTTCTTTTCTAGGACTGTACTAGGCTCCAGTGGCGAGGGGTTGAAATATGGGAAAGGAGAGCCAGACGAAAAATTTCTCAAATAAATCTTTTGACTGTATGGTGAACCTGTGGGCTGGGATTTAAAAAAGAAGCTGATGGGAATTGTGTTGTATGAACCATTCGCCACTGCTAGGCTCACTACTGGAAATTCGCATCCTCCAATAGTCACCTAACCTAACTCTAACCGCCTCTGTGGTCTAGTGGTACAACCACCGGTATCAGACCCAGGGGTCCCGGGTTCGATTTCCAGCGGGGGTACATATTGTATTCGGTTTGGTTGGTGGTAGGACTTGTAGTAAGTCCGCCTGGCTAGCTACCACCATCTTATCTAAATCTGACGCCATAGCAACAATGTTTTCAGCATTGTTGTGTTTATGCAGTTAGAGATAAGATAGCCAGTTCCTCAGTGATTGAGGATTCCGGGAGAGGCATGCTTTCATCTTTAGCCTTATAAATACTTATCATCAGGTATGATGAAGGCTAAGAGTCTCCCCGTCGTTAATAAAAAAAAACCACTGTTACAACCTCATACTCTACAAAGACAGCATCAGCTTTAAACCACGTCTTTTTAGGGTAACACCATTAAGGGTTTAAAAACTTAATATGAAAGTCCGTCGATTTTATAAATTAAACTATTTCAGGTGGTGGGCCAAACCCGCAACTACAAATGGGAGACGACAGTCGCTCGTGACGTCATACGCGCGTGTAGCGGCGTTCGCACGCTGTTGTAAACGTTGACTCTCCAGCAATAAATACATTATTTTTTACTAAATTTTGAAGTCTAAAATATCTAGTGTGTGTTTAAAATATCGACAGACTTATATAGAATTCCGTACATTGAAAAGGCGTATAACGTATATATTTAAAAAAAAATTTTACCCATAAAAAAAAACAGGATTTAAATATAGTATCAAAGTCGTCCGTCGAATTACAAAAGAAACTATTTCAGGTGGTTGGCCAACCCCGCAGCTACAAGTGGGAGACGACAGACGCTCGTGACGTCATACGCGCGTGTAGCGGCGTTCGCACGCTGTTGTATACGTTGAATCGCGCTGTTGCAAGGCACGCGCGCTACTCGCGGCTGGTTCGCGCGCTGCGGGGGATAGCGCGGAGCGCGATGTGCGCGCTAGCCGCGTTGCATGAACACACTTGGTGAGAAATTACTACTTTTTAACATCTGGCGGGGCTTGACCACGCCGAGGGCGACGGTAAAGCTCTTAGGGAGGGACGACGACCCCGACCAATAAGCATGGGAGCAGGTTGCGACCCCCGCAACATCTAAAATGGCTCACGCCAAATACAGATTACCCGCGCGATTTGCGCGCTATATTATAAAATTTAAATTAATACTATAACTTTTTAATTTTGCATTTTACAATGCTATTTTTATGTAATAAATATTTAACAAGAAAATATACTAGAAAAAAGTTTTTTCTAGTATATTTTCTTGTTAAATATTTATTATCTATACTAATATTATGAAGAGGTAAGATTTGATTGTTTGTTTGTTTGTAACGAATAAACTCAAAAACTACTGAACGGATTTGGATGAAATTTGGTATACAGATAGAAGATAGCCTGCTTATGAACATAGGATACTTTTTTATTCCGATATTCCCACGGGAACGGGAACCGCGAGCGGCCGCTAGTTATAAATAAGATAATGTGTTTTCTTTCTTCTTTATTTTTTTACTTCATTTGAAACAAACAAAACAATTGGAACGGAAACCACGCGGATGAAACCGGGGGCGGCCGCAAGTATTAAATATCTCGAGTTGCCCAAAGGACATTCTGTCAGAATGTCATCATCCATTTTCTTGAAGCTTAACAGTTCCTTGTAAATAATTAAAAGTAAAATAACTTAATCCAACTTTTTTGGTTTTATCGTTTGACTATCGGATTAATTATTGCGTAAATTATAATGAGCGATTTTTACAACATATAATAATATTTTATACACTATACAACCTTATCGCATTGACACACGGGAAACAAAGCTCTATGTGTGTGTCTTAGCAAATAATAGTACATTATTGCAAAGGCCGTGAAATAGGCAATTGCAGGTCGAGTATGAGTTTGAAGGCCGAGCCGTAGGCGAGGATTTCACTAATACTATCAGGCAATTGCCATTTTCGCCGAGGCATATATAGTGTTTTTCTCAAAAGAATGCAGGGTAATAAAACATACTTTTTATATAATACATTTAATAATTACTAAAAGAAAATCAAATTCATTGCAGGAGCGTCTTTTTGAATTTGGAACATTACAGCGCTCCAGCAATGTTGTATGAAACGGCGTGCTGGAGTTGTTAAATACTCTTTGTAATGTTCCAAATTAAAAAAGCGCTCCTGCAATGGATTTGATTTTCTTTGTCCGTAAATTCGATACTTCGCGTGTTCTTCTTTCGAAATAATGATAACATTTCCATGTTTGAGAAAAACTTTTTATCTATCTATCTGTGTCCACAAATGGCATTCAATATTGTACAATTGTTTTGTGACAAGGTTGCTTAATGCTTAGTGTGTCTATATTATTGCACGTGACTGTACACAACAAGTGTGGCGTTGTTGAACTATACATACATGAATATTTTTTCTGTAACTATGACCAAACATGATTTCCTAATACTCAGGACTTCCTACCCTCCCGAGGTGGAGCCTATAATTCTCGGTGAGCTCCAGGCAGTGTTCGTGAGCGGGTTGCAAATGATGGACGGCGTTATGCAAGATGTTCCCGCGTCGTTGCTCTCGGCGCACGCGGCGAGGGAATACTGCCTCGCTAACATGATCGCTGTCGACACGCATAGAGTTGGTAAGTGTGTTTAAACTAACAGCTGCTGTTGAGTAGTAGGTATACGGTGAGTTGTAGCCGTTGTTAGAGAGCGGTATGTGATGGAAAGCGTTATGCAAGATGTTTTCGCGTTGTTGCTCTCGGCGCACACCGCATCGGCTAAAGAATACTGCCTCCCTAACATTATCGCTCTCGACGCGCATAGAGATGGTAAGTGTCAAACTACTTACTGTTAGTAGGTATACGGTGAGATGTAGGTGGTGTTCTATACCGGACTATAAGTGATGGACGACTTTATGCCAGGCCTGTCTCACTTCCATACAAGCGGCGCAAAATCCCCGAGATATTTACCTACTATTCGGGAAAACAACTAATTTCAAACTTTTGCATTGCGTGTAGCGTTCATAGTACAAAAACTGTCTGCCGTCTCGCTTCAATCTGCTAGGGCTGTCAAACGTACTACTTTATCTGTGAAAGTAATCTTTTTTGTTTTTTCTGGTGCCTCCATCACTCACGACACAGAACTAATTAGATTTCCAACAGATTAACAGCACAGAATATACAATAGTACCTTACGGTATTAACAGTTTACTTTTGTTTCGGGGATGCGTGTGCTGCGTGTGCGACTAGTCGAGCGAGTGCCAGCCTATTGAGACTAGTCCGGTGACCGGACGCTTGCGTTTATCATACCTAAACTCGGGAGTGAAATTTCTGTACCGTAAGGTACTAATATATTCTGTGGTTATGCAAGACGTCGCCACTTTCTGTACATGCGGCGTGGGAATTATGCCTCGCTAACATGATCGCTGTCGACACGCATAGAGATGGTAACTGTCAAACTACTAACTGCTATTAGGTATACAACGAGTTATAGGTGGTTTTCTGTAGCGAACTATAAGTGATGGACGGCGTTATGCAAGACGTGATCATTTTCCATTTTTTTATAGAAAATGACGCTAACTTTAGTCCCATGCAAAATTATGATAGATACTATACTATATTATGATAATAATATAGGGTCTTTTTAACGCCCGTATAAGACCCCGTGTTGTATTCAGATTTGGCGCCCCGCGTGGAGTCCTTAGCTCTGGAGCTAGCGCCCGCGCAGTGCGGCGATCGCGTGCGTGCAGTGTGCCACGCAGCCGTCTGCCGCCGTCAGGACTACGACTTAGCCAGAACCGTGGTGGAATTCCTGTTCCGGGTATGGTGATAAAAAAATTTGCTCATAATCACACCAATATGGCAGGATGATAGAAAAAGTATTTCCGCTTGATGGCGCTGTTGTAGATGTAGACCGATCAAACGTTGTTTACTTTCGTGCATGTGGGTTATTATTTATTTTTATCTAAAAATGCATTGCATTCGCTTCCAAAACTCCAAAACTTAATAGCAAACAAGGAAATCCAAAGAAAAAACGTCTTTGTAAAAATAACAGGTCTACATTTACACACCTTAAAACACTTAAAATAACTGTCAGATCATCCTGCCATTATCTAGCCTACAGCACCAGAAAGAGGTAGAACCCTTGTGCAGAAGAATTAAAAAGAGTCGAACGTTTCTCCGAATTTAGATTTTTTTGTCTATGAAACGTTGTCATGGCAACGGGGTTATGTATTCGGAACGACAATTCTTTCAATACTATATTGCTCTGCCCCTTTAGCCCGGACACCGCTATATAACTGATATTCGTATCATTCTCCTCTAGAACCACATTTCTAGAGCATCTTTTCGTTTTCGCTCTCTCTCTTTTACTTTATCTTTTTTTTTTGTCTTTGAAAGCTAGTAGCTTTTAAGTGTTTGTTTATTAATAATAGGGGGTAAACTATGAATTTGCCGATTTTTTTCTTACACTTCTTAGAGAACCTCACTACTTCTGTGATTAAAAGGTACATCTATTGCTTGATTTTATATTAAATTAAGAATAATTAATCTCATGGTTATTATTTTCGTTTCTTATACGATAAAAAAAACCTCGAAAGGTTCTCCTTTTTTGTTAGCAAAATTTACTACTTTATTTAATATAATCTAAAAATTATTCCTAACGAACAACCCGTGTGCGCATAATGCGCAAAAAACACATTTTTTATATTCAATTTAAAAATCCATTAAATCCGGTTTAAATCGCTCTAGATTTGAGTTTTTGCTAAATTTCTCGACTTATCCGACCACTTCAGACAAATACCTTTCTAACGGTGTATTGCACTTGATTGTGCGACTTTTAGTTTAGGAGGAGAAGCGGCTTAACTGCCGTATTATATATATAGATTTTTTAAAGAAAAATATAGCATTAGATTGCTTAGTCTTCAAACAATGATAGCACATTAAAAAATTGTGGCATTAGCACTTGCAGTAGTAACTATAACAATTGTTAGTATCGAAAACGAACTTTCTTTGAAAATCTTCATACAAATCGGCAATTTCATAGTTAAAGACCTAACATCATTTGTAAATGAGGCCCTAATAATAGAATAAAAAACTAAAACCTATTTGTTCTTACTCGTTCCTTACAAGGTTGGCGTGAAGAAAAGTGCGACGGGCACTCCATGTAAGGGCGGGTGCAGACAGGCAGCGCGCGAGTCGCTCCCGGAGGTACTCGGTGCACACCCTTATCTGCACGCGTTGGCGCTTCATATGGTAGCGGAGACCAACCCAGGTGAGGAATTGCAATGACTCACATAATATAAGCATATCTTACATTTTGCGCGCTTTGTTCAATGAAATAATAGTTATTTGTTATGCAAGGCTGGAAAGTTGGTTATTTAACGGCGAGTTACCTCTATTGAAATCTGGGCAAGTGAAGGATTCTAGGATTGAACCACTAGCGTAGCGAGTGGTTCAAAGATTGAATCCTGAGCGAAGCGAGGATTTCAAAGGTACAAGACGCTAAAAACTTTTCTGCCGAGTGCAACACACAATTTTTCACCTCACAACAGCGAGGAACATTTTATGGTTGTTTCCGCGGGCAACTTCCGGTAAAAAATTCTTTAAACATAACGTTTAATCTAAATATACCTTATTCTCGTTGTTTTAATGATATAAAAAACTAAAATAATAAAAAATGGAGTATTATAGTTAATTCAAAGTTATTTAAAGTAGGAATATATTGTTACTTATTAATAAGAACGAAACCAATTCCGTAAATGTTGACACTGACATGAGGCACAAGTCAAAGACAATTTAAAAATATATATTTATGTCACAGTCCGAAATCCAATTATAGGTTGTGAAATCTCACCCAGCCTAATATAAAATTCTTATAACAAATAGTTTAATCTTATTGTTATTGTTTTTATGATTCAATGAACTAAAATAATATAATAAAACCAAAACGGAGTATTATAAATAATTTAAGGCTATTTAAAATAAGAATTAAATATAACAAAAAAGTCAATAGTCCGATTCGGAACGCATTATGACAAATTTTTTGGTATAAATTAAAAAAGTACTTTGCCGCGCCAGGCCGCAAAAAGCGATTTTCTACGCCTAAACTGATTGACAAAACCTCCTTTTCAGAGCGTGTGAGGTGAAAATACCTTTTTTACCTCCCACGCTCGGAAAAAGAGGTTTCGTCATTCAATTTATGCACGGAAAATAGCATTTTGCGGCCTAGCGTCGTAAAGATTTTTTTTTAAATTAAAAACCTAAAAATAACTCCTAAAGCGTTCCGAATCGCACTATTGACTTTTTGTGTTACATTTTATTCTTATTTTGAATAGGTAACTTTGAATTAATTATAATACTCCGTTTTAATTTTATTATATTATTTAAGTTCCTTGAATCATAATAACAATAAAAATAGTTAAGAAGATAAAAAATAGAGAGTTTTAACTACCAATAAAACTTACCTATTATTTTTCCTGAGATATCCGGAATCCATATTGAGTCCGTTTTTCATGCGTTTCCGCCTAACTTTGCCTCTCTTCCGCTGGGGGCGCCACCTGTTATGCCCTGAAGTTGTCCGTATTTCCAGTAAAGGTACGCCATGTTGGCGCGCTTTTATTTCGTCATTATACGTCTTGTACCAGGTAGGAATTATTCGGATTCCGGATATCTCAGGAAAAATAATAGGTAAGTTTTATTGGTAGTTAAAACTCTCTATTATTTGTTCCGTCTTCGATAACCGGAATCCATATTGAGTGATGTGTTTGATTTCTCCTGGTAGCTTATGTTATGATGCTATAATATGTTATAAATTATTTTTTAGGAAATAGACAATTAATTTAGCGTATATTGTCTCTAACAGGCAACTTCAAAATATTCCTTTAAAGAAGCATTACTCACAGATTTTTGCAGAAGTACTTCCAACAAACCTGCAGCTAAATTCCAGTAGCTAAAATTTGCCGTTAAAAAAGATATGTAACTAATTCAAGGTATAGCAATATGTAACGTTTTTGGTCAATAAACATTATCTTATCTTAAGAAAAGTACTGCAGACCGCACATACCCAGGTGACGCCTTAACTCCAGCTCCTCGCAGCATACCCTTTGTCCATTTTCCTTTCTGTCAGATGATTTAGTCCAATAGTTATAGAATGGCGAGCAGCAGCGTAGCGTCATATACTCCAGCTAAATAGCATACAAGCGTAAGTAAAACTGCAACATGTTTGGAAAACTGGCAGAAGTTATAATCATAAAGACACTTTTTTCTTAAATACCTATAGTAAAACTGATCTGCATATTTGTCTATACAGAAAAAAAATTATTATGTGATACAGTTGAAACACATTTAGCTGTTATGACATATAAAATTGTGACACTTAAACGATAATCCACTCAACATGTGACGGATGGCACAGGCAGTCGAACACTGATCTTCCGTGGCTACCTATATTGATCAGGCTTTTTATATAGGAAGCTATAGATCTATAGACATAGAGTGTAAAATTTTATCTCTTGAAAATGTTGTTGGATCTTGCTTAACCTGAGTAATTAAGTTATAAAAGTTTTCTGTAAGCCAAACACTCCCGGGGAGTAGCTATAGTTAGGCGGCTTTCGAATGGCTTTAGAGTACATATTGAATTAGGTTAACATCGCCCTTTATATTTATTAAAAATTCAATATCAGACATCATCCATCACATACATTGATCTGATTTCGAAACAAGTAGCTTAGGCATCTGATTTTCGGATATCAGAACTAACGGAGATATTACAAATATATAGATTACACACAGGCATCGAACCTATGACCCGCGGCGCTGTCTGCAGGACCAGCACAGGTCGGGAGGCCCAGGGCCAACAGGCCGGTAAAATTTATTCCATGCGGGTACAAAATAATATGCTGGATGCTCGAATCGTATGATGTCAACAGCCTTTGCATCAGTCAATCTCTAAGAACATGAGGTGAATCCCCAACTAGTGCCGTTCTCGTTTCTACTTTAACTTGGAGTACCAAGTTAGGTGAGGAATT
Source organism: Chrysoteuchia culmella (assembly GCA_910589605.1). NCBI lineage: Eukaryota > Metazoa > Arthropoda > Insecta > Lepidoptera > Crambidae > Chrysoteuchia > Chrysoteuchia culmella. Next base: position 19,582,558 of record OU342654.1, on the reverse strand, counting down.
TAAATCGGTGAGGTCGTATTTCCGACAATGAAATGAAACTGTTGTGAAATAACTATTTACTGAAGCAATACTTGAGCTGTTTTGGGAGCAAAACTGGCTAACTCTGGTTTTCTGTCGCTAAACCACAGCTGTCTTCGTCTACGGCAGCAGGTGACACTTTGGGCTCGTGATCCTGCGTTACCATGTATCGACTTCTATGTTGTATGAATTACCGGACGTAGTACCGAGCCGTCAAACAAGCATTTAGCTAATCGAGCCTTTGCCCGTCGTGTCTGCTCTTCAGCCCACATCTTATGCGTTCGCGGTGAGCTGTGTAATGGCTTCCATGCATGAAAGCGATTTGAACTGGAAGCCATCACTAACCAATTCATCTGGGAAAAGTCTTGTTTCCTTAACGTGAATTGGGCCGTAATGAGGATCAGCGAGGTTTTTAGTTAAAAATGTACGATAAAAGTCGCATCAAAACCAATTATTCCTGTGAAAAAATTATTGAAATTGGACCAAAAATGACGCAATTGTAGAGATTTTAGTGTCATTTCTCATAAATTTATATTGTAATCGATCTCGATTTGATCCTCATTACGACAGGTGTTCGTCATCCCCCTCGGGATGACAATCGAGGCTAAGTTGAGTCTCCTCATTAGAAGCAAGGCCTGTCTGAGGACTTTCTGCCTCTCTGTTCTATTGTGCATTGCGGAGCATTTGGCACAATGGTTCCGACAGGGACTTGGAACTGTGTCGTGCGTCCCATGTAACGCGCATAAATTCTGGGTGTGTGTCGGAACCAGATAGGATTTCTTGCAGTTGGCCGGCCATGCCAGCCATGATAGCAAAGCGACTGTAATACTGACTTGTTGTCGCAGCTGCTCATAAGACCAATTCGCCTCTCTGCTCATGGATTGTGGAGCGTTTGGCACTTTGGTTTGACAGGGACTTGGAACTGTGCCGCGTGTCCCAGGTAACGCCAATAAACTCTGGGCGTTGTGTCGGTTAGAACCAGAACATAATTCTGAATGATAACCGTTTATACCAGCCGTGACAGCAATGCGACTGTAGTGTAGTACTGACCTGTTGTCGCGGTTGCTCGTAAAACCAATTCGCCTCTGATCTTATAGTGTCCTGTGGACCTATTGTACTTTGGTTCCGACAAGTACCTGGAATCGAGTCGTGTGTCCCAGGTAACGCTCATAAACTCTAGGCGTTGTGTCGGAATCAGAACAGATTTCTCGATGACGACCGTCTATGCCAGCCGCGGAAGAAAGGCAACTGTAGTGCTGGCCTGTTGTCGCAGCGCTCATTAGACCAACTAGCTAGTAGAAAATCGTGAGGTATACGAGGTACGCGAGGCCACGCTATCTACTTTTCGGCAGCAGCAAAAATATCTAACGTTGGATTGTTCTAAAGGGTAGACATTTCATGTAAATAAAATCGCTGCCGTAGGTAGGCCTGAGAACCCAGGGTACTGTGGAAGTCAAGGCAGGTAGAAAAAGGCTTGGCATGAATCTAACTGCCGTTAAGCATTGAAATTCAATAAATGACGGTACACAAAAATGAGCGAAGTTGAAAATGTAAGTTAGTAATAAAATCTTTCAGTCTTTTCTAATAGAAACAGTGGAAACAATCATGCTAAATGATATGGCGCATGATGCTGTCTTACTTATCCCACCAAGATGTGAGCAGGACAGTGACACAATATCAAGTTATAAGATTAGATGAAAACTGCTCGTGCGAAGGCTAGGCACTGAATAAATTAAGATAGGTTTATGACCGCACATTCCTTGTAAACCGATTATATAACTTTTTATATAATCTAGTCAAGAATTTCAGAAGATCGTTCTGTTGCCAAATATCCAAAAAGGTGGTTTTGAAATAAAATAAATGCTCATACCACCACTGTTTCTAGATTTCTGTAGATGCTGCATCTGCTCTCAATAAGTAAAGATATTGCGAAAGTTACGCCTCGAAAGGTCGGCTAGTGATGCGCGGCTATTTCGTATATTTATTTGGTGGACGGTTCTTGTTACCTTGAGATATGCTAGCATTGCCTCTTCTGGGAGCCATGAATTAACAAAGATGTCTTTCGGCACCTTTGCGTGAAATATATTTTTAGCGCCCCTCCCCATTTTCATTAAGTCAATAGGGAGGGTTAGGAATTAGTGAAAATGTTACCGAATAAGGTCCGCTGTTTCGACAATAAGTATTGCATTTGTCATAAAGGTATAAGAAGAGAACGTTGTATAATATTTAAAAGCAATCTTCATCATTTGACGTTAATTTTAGTCTACTAATATCAGGGATAAATAAAATTTCTTTCCCGCTGCGGCAACTCAGTTTGAATGTTATTTGTCACTACTAATTCGTAAAAGTTAATGTTAAATCGTTTGTCACTCGATATTGGATATAAAATATATGCCACTATCACTGCAAACTAAAATTATAATAAGCCGAGTATCCTCCGCACTCTCGTCAGGCAGTGCTTGTAAAGTAGTTCACCAAAAGAATCGTTGTGACTTAACTACTTGTTGAGGGAGGCTCGCTTTTAATACAACAAAGATTTAAGATTCATGGTCGTCCTGATAACAACCAATTAGTCAACTTTCCTTTTGCAAATTATTACGCAACAGTTTTACAATTATAGAAGTCGAAAAATAAATAGTTTACTTGTTGTGTTAAAAAAAAACTATTTTCAAATGATATAACAACTATTTTCAAATCACTCGCATGACGTGTCCACTCTCTACGCGCCGTCGCGGCTCCATCACCGTTCTAACCTACCAGACACGTGGTCTCGATGATGTATTCGATAACGCATTGTTTTCACTTAATTTTCGTTAATGCCACGATTGCACTTCACCACATCTTTTTTTTTCCTTTATTTATTTCCATCGCGAAAGAGAAAACTAATTAAATTATACATTAAAATAGAAAATTATGAAAAAATATGGTGAAATTTTCCTGTAATACAAAGTTAGACGTCTTAACGCTACGAAAAACGACGCTATAATGACGAAATAAAAGCGCGCCAACATAGCGTAAGCGGAAATACGGACAACTTCAGGGCATAACAGGTGGCGCCCCCAGCGGAAGAGAGGCAAAGTTAGGCGGAAACGCATGAAAAATGGAAGGCTTGACTCAATATGGATTCCGGATATCGAAGACGGAACAAATAATAAAGCTGATTGCATATTTCATGCGAAACTAGCTGTCCGCCGCGCGACTTTTAATAATTTATACACCACCTGCATCTGTAGCATGTATTAAATTATCAAGTATTCTCAATTTAAAAGTAAGCTATTAATGCCCGAAGGGAGCTAATGCTGTATGGAACATCCCTTGGGAAATTATGATAACATTTAAATTTGGAACGCCAAAATATCAACAAAAATTTCTATCAAAAATAATTTTGAAAAAAAAAACCAAGGCTGTTCAAGGCATAACTTCCTGGTCCAAGGAGTTTTTAATATAAAATTGACACTTCAAAGAGACTTTACTCCTTCAATAATATAAACATGGCTGTATGTATCGGGGTCCCTAGCACCAAGAAAACATTTGCATTTATGTGATATTGTGCACTCGTTCAAATATCTTTAATTTGCATGCTTTTTGTGTCTTTTGTCTTACTTATCAGTAAAACGAGTCACATCTCTTCTCTTATTTCCTTTGCAAAAGCATAGACTTTTTAGGGACGTAGTTTCACACATTTCAACATTTGACAACTACTGAACTCTGTAACAAAAACATATTAAAACGGCCGCCATTTCAACGCAGTATTTATCAATAAAATTTATCATATTTCGTTGCCTTCCTTGGCCTTTATTTTTTCTTGTTTGCCAGTGGACAAGCTAGACGAGGCCAGTACGGAGTGCCTCTGCGTGGAATCGTGGCGGCCGGCAGGCGGCGAAGTTCGCGCCGTGCTAGATGCTTGGGCGCAGCGCTGCCCGCACTTACTGCCCGCGCTTCTGCTGCGGACACACTGCGCGCCGCACAGGTGAGTCAGTGCCCGGTGTGTATAGCCAGCTGCCAGTGCAGAGTGCCTGTGCGTGGACAAGTGGCGGCCGGCGGGCGGCGAAGTTCGCGCCGTGCTAGATGTTTAGGCGCAGCGCTGCCCGCACTTACTGCCCGCGCTACTGCTGCGGACACACTGCGCGCCGCACAGGTGAGTCAGTGACCGGTGTGTTAGCCAGCCGCCAGTGCAGAGTGCCTGTGCGTGTACAAGTGGCGGCCGGCGGGCGGCGAAGTTCGCGCCGTACTAGATGCTTGGGCGCAGCGCTGCCCGCACTTACTGCCCGCGCTACTGCTGCGGACACACTGCGCGCCGCACAGGTGAGTCAGTGACCGGTGTGTATAGCCAGCCGCCAGTGCAGAGTGCCTGTGCGTGGACAAGTGGCGGCCGGCTGGCGGCGAAGTTCGCGCCGTACTAGATGCTTGGGCGCAGCGCTTCCTGTAGCTGTACTACCTGCGCTGCTGCTGCGGACACTGCGCGCTGCACAGGTCTCTTTTAACCGACTTAAAAAAAAAGAAAGAAAGAGGTTATAAATTCGTCGCGTATATTTTTTTTTATGTATGTTCACCGATTACTCGAAAACGCCTGAACAGATCGAAATGATTAAAGTTGATTCCACTTTTTGAAATTTTGAAATCGGTTCAGTAGTTTGAAGAAATCTTGAAAAAACTGTCGTTTTTCGATCAAGCGGTTTGACCCAAACATATTCAAACATAAAAAAAAATAAAAAAAAATCGGCGACATGAAGGGTTCCGTCTCTCACCCAAGGTTGCCTGGAAGAGATTGCTATGTAGCAATAAGGCCACCTATTGTGTGTTCCTCTTTTTTGTCATTTTCTCTGTATGTGTTTGTTTTTGTATCGTGTGCAATTAAGTTTCTATTATTATTATTATATTAAATACACCTACCCAAAATGCCACAATAATTTTTCGTCTGCAAAAATAACTTTGTTTTTCATAGTGTCGTTTGCCTATCACTCGTCGTGACTTGAAGACCCCAAACTGTAAGTATTATGAAACACGGACTGACTGTCTCGTCTGACGCGTGGGTGCAGCGCTGCACATTCACACACATTTATCAGAAATGTTGTATCAGAGAGATATATGATTTATCGCGTTTTCAGGGTAGATTTTTGTTGGCGGTAGGACTTGTTGTGAGTCCGCCTGGCTAGCTACCACCATCTTATCTAAGTCTGACGCCATAACAACAATGTTTTCAGCATTGTTGTGTTTCGGCAGTTACAGATAAGAAAGCCAGTTCCTCAGTGGTTGAGGATTCCGGGAGAGGCTCGCTTCCATCTTCAGCCTTATCAATACTTAACATCGTGATGAATGCTAAGAGTCTCCCCGTTGTGAATAAAAAAAAAATCGTAAAAAAAGTTCTGTAATGAATTATTTCAATAAATATCATTTATTCCAGTGGCATATCACTCGAAAGTCAGCTCACCATAGGCGCGTGGTTATGCGAGTACGTAGCCACCTTACCGGAGCCTGAAGAGTGGTGTTGGCGAAGCCTACGCAGGCTGCGACTGCACGCGGCCCACTGGCGGCTATCGGTGGAGCCTCCGCCCCCGGACCCGCGGCCCACGGGGCTCTTCACCCAGGCTTTCGCCCTGGCGGCCAGCTCCTGGGGACATTCCATACCGCTGGTGAGTCATATAACTGTCGCGGCGTCCAGGCTCCTTGGACTGACATATGAGTGACTGGCTAACGGATGACAGACCTATGACAAATGACAGTACTGATGGATACTGTTGGCGTTCGACTGGCTACCAAGAGGACGTAGTGATTACTGACCAAGAACTGAGAGGACAGGAAGCCACCAAGCCAACGACCAGGGCAAGGATCTACTTTCAGACCAGACACTAAACCAAGGACAGACGTTAAATCCATTCTATCTACTATTCTTCTAAATCCTTTAAGTAGTTTCGCGTGAAAGAGTAACAAACATTCATCCATCTTCACAAACTTCGCATGTCTATACTATAATATTATAAAGAGGAAAGATTTGATTGTTTGTTTGTTTGTTTGCATTGAATAGGCTCCGAAACTACTGAACGGATTTGGATGAAATTTGGTACACAGATAGTAGATAGCCTAGTTATGAACATGCGATACTTTTTATCCCGATATTCCCACGGGAACCACGCGGGTGAAACCGCGAGCGGCCGTTAGTATGTATATGTATGATTATTTGTATAGATCTGCTCCGAGGGCGTTGAGGCGTTGTGTGCGCTTGCGACGACGCGCGTTCAAGACGCGTTGCACTGCCTCTCTCCTATTATGTTGGTGCTCGCTCACTCACCCGAGTCTGTTTCCACTACACCAAGGTAAAGTAAAGCTCTTTAATTTTAAGTGTTTTTAGATAACGTACCGCTAGGACTATAAGAGAGTTCATATTTCAATTTCAAACGGAAGCGCTCATGGCGGCGCTTGTTAGATTAAACGTACTCGATCACGTTTGTTAAGCAACGTTCGGTCCGGTCAGGTGTCCGTAAAGCGCCATTACAACTTAGCGCTGCTGTGCTTCGGAGGGCACGTTAAACCGTCGATCGCGGCTGTTCTCATCTGTAACAGTCGCTAAAAAAAGTCAAGAGGCCTTTTAGGCGGCTTGATAAATTCTGACCCCAGAGGTGGCCACCAATTCTCATACCATAAGAGAAAGACTCACACTGCACTTTTGATGCTTTGCCAAAAATTAGAAATTTACCGGCGGCCCGCGGTTTCACCCGCGTGGTTCCCGTTCCCGTGATAATAACGGGATAAAAAGTAGCATATATATTTTTCCACCACTTGAAGTTCCTACATACCAAATTTCATCCAAATCAGTTCAGTACTTTTTGCGTCAAAGAGTAACAAACAAACAATCTGACATACTTTCATATTTATAATATTAGTAAGATGACGTGACGATATCTATGGATTATTTTCTGTAGATTCACGGATTTGTTCTCCACGTTGATAAACGCGGGTCCGGGACTAGTGCAGCGCGCGTTCGGCCGCGGCGGAACCACCGGCGCAGACTGCCTCCTTCGTCTCATGCTGGAACAACTCGAGCGTGAACAGTGAGTCTCAATGCTACGAGGGTAAAACTTAATTTGCTATATATTTTATTTATTTATTGATAATAATTAAACGGGAGACCCAGTTAAATAATTACTAAGTACTAGAGGCCGGGCGCGTGGTTCCCGTTCCCGTGGGAATTTTGGGATCATTTATAGCCTATGTTACTACTTGGGGTCTAAGGATTCTCTATACCAAATTTCGTCAAAATCGGTCCAGTTTTTGAGTTTATTCGTTACATACAAAAATACAAATCTTTCCTCTTTATAATATTAGTATAGATGTAACAATTAACATATATTTTCAGTGTTCCAAACATGTGATCATTAACAATTTCCATTGATGAAAAAAATATCTAGTTCAGGAAAGGTGACTAGGAGAGCATTAAGGGCAGTGTGCATTCGGCAAAGTGGAGATTGAGCGCCCGCTGCAGTGCGGCACCTTGGTCGGGCAAATAAACGGTGTCGACGATTTGCTCGATGTCGGAGGTATTTATCAGGCACGTAGAGCCTAGTAAGTTGTTCAACGGCCTCAGTCAAATCTATGAGACCGCGCAGTACTTTGACCGCAACTGAAATTTCGTTCACTGCCCTTCTGACCTCAAGCGAATCCATTTTGCTCCGCACTAGGCTGGTATACAGAAGCTTCATTATTGTAGGATCGTGAAAATCGCGTAAATTTCGCAATACAAATCCTAGGCGACTAAAGCAACTTTTGGTAATATTTGAAACCTAAATCTTTTACAGAGCTAAATCTTTTACTTTCGGTGCGTTCAACGTCACTACCCCCCAATCTGTACTGAAATCTAATAGGTTGGCGACTGAAAGTCATCATAGAGCATTTACTAAAGTTAAACTCTAGTTTATTATCGTTGGTCCACTTATACAGCGCATCAATGTGTTGTTGCATATGTTTACAGTCCAGCTCATCGTTTACCTCTATATAAAGCTTCAAATCGTCGGCGTAGAGCAAACATTTGGCATGGCTGACAACCCTCACTATGTCATTGATCATGATCAGAAATAATAGTGGCCCAAGAATCGAACCCTGGGTCACGCCCAAAGAAGTCGGGTAGGGATCCGATACGTAGCAGCCGTAGCGCACAAACTGTTCTCGGGCATGGAGATAGTCGGCGAAAATCCGTATAAGTTGAGGCGAGAATTCAACTAGATCTAGTTTTGTCAGTAGGATGCTGCAGTCAACCCGATCGGATGCTTTACGAAAATCGAAATAAACTACATCTATTTGCAGCTATGGCAAAGGACTTGCCTAAGAAACTTCCCTCATGCATATTAATGTCTTATTAGGGCATAATATTAAACTACTACTACGTGTCACTTTAGAAAAAAATGTTTCTGACCTTTGAGCTTGGTCAATTTAAAAAAATATTTATATTTTTCCGGCCGTCTACAATTTTTTTTGTGATTTTTGAAGCTATTAGTGAAGGCTGTAGGTGTTATACTAATGGCGCTGGAGGGAACATTAGAATGGAAAAACACGGGCCTTATATATAGATTCATATTTCAATTATTTCGAGTTCAATATTCATATACCTATAACTTTCTTGAAATAATCAGTTAATTAAAAGATTTCAAGTTGTTTTTGGTGTTTTTGTTTGAGAGGAAGAATTTCCGTATTACGAAATCAGTAGGCAACAAACCTTCTTTTATAGTATATTTGTGTAAACTGAAACAAATTAACTGTAACAAGTAAACTGAAATTATATTAAAGAATTTGTTTTTTTAAATTATTAAACAACTATAACATTCTTCATTTGGTTTGTTCATGACAGATCGCCGAAAACACAAAAGAAGTAGTAATTTTGGTTGATTTTTAGGTGATTGCCTATTAACGACAATAAAGTTCTAGTGAGATAAATTAAAGAGTTTATGAGATTCACTGTATCTATTGAATAAAACACGATACACGAAATATCTCATACAAAAGGTTTATCTACAATAATAATTAAAATAACCTAGCGAGGCGGTGTTCCGTAAGCAACTGACGGGTCGGTCCCCGCGACTCTCGCGTGTCGGTTTTGCTGTATCAACATTTTGCAACATTGTATGATCGCTTCAGACCTATACAATTGACAAGTGATGAGCATCCGTATATGATACGTATCCGTTCAGACGGCATTATTTTTCCCTCAAACCGCACACGAGATTTTTTTATCAAATAGAGCAGTGACAGTAGAAAATACTTGTTCACAAAGTCTCCATGTGAGAAAATATCGTATTTAAGAAATATTTTTCACGTGAACTTCCGAATTTGTTACCGAAGAGGCCGCGTCTGGCTGAGTTCGAAAAATATATTGCCTCGAACGTAGCAAAGTGAACTTAAAATAAAAAGTAAATTTGACATATTTTATGATTTTATTTTCAATATTTTATTTTATTTTATTTTTATTTTACAATATTTTGGGAGCTTACAGCTAACATTACAAGGTAGATACATAAATTATACTACTAAGCCTCCACAGATAGCAATAAGTTAAATAACTGTTTTACGCTTACTTTCGGTATACAGCTAATTAATCCATATTAATTTTATATACCTAATTAAAATAGACACTATACAGAGCTACTCAAAACTCTATTACCAGTTGACAAGTTATCACAAAATAGGTCAAGAGCATTAATGTCTCGCTTGTTAATACTGTTAAACAAATTACTGGCACGAACATAAAAAAACATTTCTGTGGTGCATAGTGCGGACGAGTGGGGCATGGAGCAGATTTCTTGGACGACAGTGACGGAATGGTACATTCAATTTTAATTTGGAAACAAGTTTGGGGCAATTGACTTTATTTTGAGCTATTTTCATTAGATAACGAAGATCAGAAATCTTTCTTCGGGTCTCGAGTGGAAGAAGATGGAAACGCGAACAACGATCCTCATACGCCATGGCAGGAATTTTGAACTTGAAGCATAGAAATCTAGAAAATTTCCTCTGGATTGTCTCCAGTCTTGAGGCATGTATTGCATAATTAGGGTTCCACATTTGACTGGCATATTCCAAATGACTCCTGACAAAAGCACAATAGATAATCTTTAGTGAGTTCATAGTACTAAACGACTTACTGTTGCGGATAATAAAACCAAGCGCAGTACCAAGCAACTAAACCAGCACCAACCAAGCAACCAGTAGCCTTTCCTACGATACGGTCAATGTGATGATTGTAAGATAGCTGATTATCCAGGTGAACACCAAGACCCACAGTAGTGTCGGCGCGTGTAAGTGAAGTATTAGCAATCGAATAATCAAATTTCAATAGATTATTTTTCCGTGAATAACTTAATACTTGGCATTTGGATATATATTTTAACCGCCTCTGTGGTCTAGTGGCACAACCACCGGTATCTGACCCAGGGGTTCCGGGTTCGATTCCCAGCGGGGGTACATATTGTATTCGGTTTGGTTGGTGGTAGGACTTGGTGTAAGTCCGTCTGGCTAGCTATCACCATCTTATCTAAGCCTGACGCCATAACAACAATGTTTTCAGCATTGTTGTGTTCCGGCAGTTTGAGATAAGATAGCCAGCTCCTCAGTGATGAGGATTCCGGGAGGGGCTCGCTTCCATCTTCGGCCTTATCAATACTTCACATCAGGTATGATGAAGCCAAGAGCCTCCTCGTTGTTCATAAAAAAAAAAAAAATTGAGGTCAAGACGATCCACATTACAGTATTCAACCACCCTTATGAGGTCTTCCTGCATAAGTTGAGCATCAGACAAGGAATTAATTGTTTTATTTTAAACATTTTCATGTCGTCCGCAAATAGTATAAATTTAGAATGTTTGAAACATCTTTCAATATCATTTATAAAGATCACAAATAATAAGGGACCCAAAACGGACCCCTGAGGGACACCGGACGGGACCTCCATCCATGCGGATGTGTGACCACTGAGTACTACTGCCTGAGTCCGATTTCGAACATAGGAGGAGAACCATCTGTATAGATCACCTCGTATTCCCAGTTCAAAAAGCTTCCGCAGCAATCGTCGTCGGCATATCGTGATCGACCCGATCAAACGTTTTACTGTAATCAGTATAAACAGTATCAATCTGGGCTCCATTATCCATCTGCCCCGAGACGAAGTCGGTAAAGAGCATAAGGTTAGATACCGTAGACTTACCTTGTATAAACCCATGTTGTTGCGGGAGAACAGATGCAGATATTAAGCTATTATATAATTGATCATTGACTATGCGCTCAAGCATTTTCGCTAAAATACAGAGTTTTGATATCGGGCGATAGTTTACAATTTCAGTCTTAACACCTTTCTTATGGATCGGCGTGATGAATGCTGATTTCCACCTGGCTGGCAGCAACCCTTCAGCCAAAGAACGACGGAAAAGCAGCGTCACAGGTTTAGTCAGCACATCGGCACACTTAACAAAAATATAGCTGAAAGAGAATCGGGCCCGCAGATTTATTGAGATCGAGTGCCTTTAGATGTTTATTCACGACTATAGGGTCAATTTCAATTGATTCGAGAATATTGTAACAGGAGGATATGTCATGTTGTGCCTGATACGAGCTATTAGCAGATGAAAGGGGTGCTAAGAATGTGGAACTAAGGTAGGCAGAAAAGGATTCACATATATCTTGGTAATTTTCATAATTAGTGCCTTTATAAGACATATTTGACGGATACTTGCTGTTCGTCCGTTTACTCTTAATATAAGACCTTTGGAGTCTCCGTGATTGAAGTTTCAATTCTGGTCATATATGCTTCATAACAAGAACGTTCGACCTCATTTACACGGTCACGAAGCACACGGAATGATAACAGATCGCAGAGGTTGCCATATATCTTATACTTAGTTAAATACTTGAATTTTTCTTTAGTAATCTTAATAAGAGAAGAGGTGTACCAGCGAGGATATTTGGAGTCCCTTAGTGTGCACTGCGGAATATAAAGATCTCTCATTTTGAACAAAATAGTATAAAATTCGGTTAGTGCTTCATCTACGCTACCCCTCATTAAAATGTCATTCCATTGAATTTTGGCCAAATCAGAAATGATTTGCTCATAATTGCCTTTGTTGTATAAGTAGCTTTTTAACAGTTTCAAAAGTTCCTGAAACTTGTTTCATACGAAATACTGGGATTCCGCTATCTAGCATTATACAGGATGGAAATTTAAAACGGGGCACGAAGGGCAGGTACCTTATCCGATGTAGCTACATGAAAACGTTCTAAGGAAACCATCCTTAATTTTTTGAGAAAATTTGAACTGCATTCACCGATTTTGAAAAAAATCTACAGTCAGCAGAATAATGGTGCGTTTTCAAAAATACTTTTTTTATTGCAATCGATCCTGTTCCTTATGAGGATCAAAACACTCTATGACACTAACTGAGGTTTGAGCACTAGAAAGTCAGAAATCGCTAAAACTATTTCCATTCATTCTCTAAAAAAAGGTGAGTAGGTGAAGCGGATGCGGCTGCGTGTGGCGCGAGTGCGTGGCGGGCCCGCGGGACGCGTGTCGTGCGCAACCAGAAAACACGGAATGAGACTTTCAGGCATCTCCCTTCTAAAAAATGCTTGAGAACAATTTTTTCGTTTGAAAAGAGCCTAAAGTCACTCTGCTAGCCTAGCATGACCAACAAAACGCGATATGATACAGCGCTTTAACACGTTTAACCGTCAAAAGACAATGGGTTTTGACGTTTGAGTGTGGATAAAACTCTATATCATATCGCGTTTCGGCGGTCATGCTAGGGGGGGCTGATATTAAGACGATAATTTTATTGATCTGGTTGAGAATTGATAGAAGGATATTAAAAATGAATAAAAACAAAAACTAAACAACCTTCTATAATATGGTAACCAGCGCGCTGCTCTCTGCCCGCCTGCCGGCGGCGTGCCGCTGTGCCCTTCGTCTTTCTTTTTGTACCAATACAGTATAACTATGTATTTTTTATTTTATTTATTTATTTCTAGGAAGACCAACAGCAACAAACAGTAATAAATAATACAAATAAAAGTAGATGGCCAATTAAAGGTCCTCACAAATAGTAATTTAAATAGTTTTACGCGATTTCTGACTTTCCTAGTGCTCATACTTCAGTTGGTGTCATAGAGTGTTTTGATTCTCAAGAGAAACAGAATCGATCGCAATATTATTTTTTTTAAACTCATCATTCTTTTTGCTGACTTTAATTTCGTTTCAAAATCGGTGAAAGCAGTTCAAAATTTCTCAAAAAATTAAGGATGATTTCCTAAGAACGTTTTCAGGCATCTACATCGGTTAAGGTTCTACCTGCCCTTCGTGCCCCTTTTTAAATTTCCACCCTGTATATTATTAGGTTCAGTGTAAATACATTGCTAGGGCAGTCACCCATACAAAATTGAGCTATCTCCTTTTATGTAAAAAGGAGATGGCTAAATTTTGTAGGGGACAACGGCACGTCGAAAAACTTACTTTCCGTTGTCCCCATTTGACTCATCGAAAGTCTAAATAACTCTCTTGTGATGGCGGGAATATAAATGGACTGTATAGCGGCTAGCGGGGCGGTTTGTGATTTGTGGTTCAGAAAAAAATGATGTGGACCTTATAGATTATGAATAGGGAAGGGGACTCACCGAGCGCGATTCGATTCAGCTTCTGGAGTATCTTGCCTTCAGGAAACGCCACTCACTGTCTCACACATGCCGGATGGACAGGAACCCTAGGCCTAGGTCACTCTGCCGGCCGGCTAAGTTCCACACACTATAGAACACTGAATCACTCATTACACAGTTTATAGTTATTCAAGCTGCGGTTAATGCATTTTATTCTAAATTATATCAGGAGCCGCACGCACATTGCGGCGGCGCGGCTCGGTCGTCGAAACGGAAGGACTGACGCGACGAATCACGATGCACTCTGCACTTGCTTGATTAGCTCTCTCACTCTGCGCACGATGGTGTGAGTAGGAAAGGGCTAGGAAGGAAGGAACCACATCATGAAGCTCGCGAATTTAAAATAGGGAAGCCGGAAATGGCGTAAACATCTCTCTTTTTAATGCTACCTTTATTTGAAAGAAAGAAAGTCTTCACGCGACGAACCGACGAGAACTTATGAAACGAATTTCATAAATGAGAAATTTAACTGTCCGCAGCTAAAACATCCATTTTTATGTTTAGGAACCCGTAGTATGATGTCAATATTGGTTTGAGCCGCGTTTGTAATGACGCAATCCGTCTCTCACCCTGCCGCGCGCAATCCGCATTTCACCTCTGCCACAGTCTAAACATTACTGTTTTAACCGTCTCTGTTGTCTAGTGGTACAACCATCGGTATCAGACCGGTATCCCGGGTTCGATTCCCAGCGGGGTACATATTGTATTCGGTTTGGTTGGTCGTAGGACTCGTAAGTCCGCCTGGCTAGCTACCACTATCTTATCGAAGTCTGACGCCATAACAATAATGTTTTCACCATTGTTTTGTTCCGGCAGTTAGAGATAAGATAGCCAGTTGAGATTCTGGGAGAGGCTCGCTTTCATCGTCAGCCTTATCAATACTTATCATCAAGTATGATGAAGGCTATGATGAGACACCTCGTCGTCCTTAAAAAAAAACCCAGTCATAGCACTCGCCCGACATGTCACGCTCACACACACACACACATGCCGCTCGCAATCGTAAAACGGATTTCGCTGTAGTTCGAGCTAAACAGTAGGGGACGCGCTTGTAGCGGTGCGTATCTGTGCGACGACCACCTGTTTGGCGCAGAGGTACTAAGCCTGCCTTCTGTGCCAGAGGTCCCGGGTTCGATCCCCGGAGAAGACAAATATTTGTGTGCATGAACATGTCTATTTGTCTTGGTCTGGGTGTTTAATATGTATATTATGTCTGTATTTACAAAAAAAAGTATGCAAGTATGTTTATCTGTTACCTAGTAACCATAACACAAGTTCTTTATAAAACTTAACGTGGGCTATAGAAAATTGGTGTGTTTGTATGCAATTATTATTATTATTTATCTGTGTGAGTGCGTCATTTCGACCGTTTGTAGTCGGAGCAAAGACTGTTTGGACTGTGACACTAGTGACACGCGACCTTTAGGTACCCGGTTCACTGCTCTACCCACTGAGCTACCGAACCTTGCGAACAACCGACGAAACTTTCTAATTTTTACTTTTTAATACGCTGTAGGCCGGCGTTGTTACATCAATGCGAGGGATATCCTTGCGTTCGAAAGAAACATTTTTACAAATGTTTAACGATCAATAAAGATTAAACAGCCAGCTAGATCAGTGGGTCGGATACCCAAAAGTCGCCGGTTCGAGTCCTGTGTGAGAATAACTTGTGAGGCGATTTTTTGGGTTACGTTCCCAAAGGGTTAAACGGGACTCTATTACCAAGACTCCGCTGTCCGTCCGTCTGTCCATCTGTCTCATGAACCGTGATAGTTAGACAGTTGAAATTTTCACGATGATGTATTTCTGTTGCCGCTATAACAACAAAATGTAAAAAACAGAATTAAATAAATATTAAAGGGGACTCCCATACAACACGTGATTGTTTTGCTCGCTTTTGCTCGATATTGATTACGGCAACAGGTACACGCTTGAAATATTTACAGAATATTTAGTTATATATACACAAATAAAACAAATATTTAAGGGGGGCTCCCATACAACAGACATGGTTTATTTATCGTTTTGTTATAGATAATCTTGTGCGACTCCAACTCGCACTTGGCCATTTTTTTCTATATTTCTCTATTCAAATTTATAAAGCATACTAAAGTTTGGTTCATATGCGTAATATCACAGTTGCGGCGGCATATCCCGCGAGGCGCTGGCTGCCGTATGGATCGCGGCCCTGTGGCCGGTCCCGGGGGCGTGCCCGCTGCTGGACTCCGCGCTGCTGGGCGGCCCCCGCTCGCCGCTGGACAGGCACGCCGCCAGTCTCGCCGCGTCACAGGTAACGTCGT
The DNA here is from genome assembly GCA_910589605.1 of Chrysoteuchia culmella. NCBI lineage: Eukaryota > Metazoa > Arthropoda > Insecta > Lepidoptera > Crambidae > Chrysoteuchia > Chrysoteuchia culmella. Next base: position 19,566,558 of record OU342654.1, on the reverse strand, counting down.
TCTGTCCATCAGTTAAAGCTGTCAAAGTCAATTAGCGTTAACTAATACAACTGATCGTGATAAATATTAAACCTTTTGCTGGGAATGAACGAGACACAATAGAATTTGTATTGTTATAAGTTATAATATGTCTGCTTGCCAGTACAGGAGTTTAAACGAGAAAATATACTAGAAAAAAGCAACTTGTCTCATGTTGCCCCTGACGGGATGTTCTCTTCCATATAGTCGTCCAACGGACACGTTTTGACGGAGTTATCGTGCGGGGTTCGCGGGGCGAGTGGACCTCTAGCACCCCGCTAGTGAGCCCATTCTTTACTCGCTCGCTCGGGACACGCCTGGAAATTACTGCGGAAATGACAAATATCTTGTCAATAACGGCATTGCGCGAGGTTTCAAGGGCGTTGTCCCACTGTTAGTTCTAAAGCCGTGATAGTTGTTTACTGGCGTATTTGTAACAGATTTGATTTAAGTAGCTGTTTATCTTTGTTCCAATAAACTTAAAAAAATCTTCTTAATTTCATCAATCGTCGTTGAAGTGGCAATACCTCCTGACTATTTTTTTTTACGAAATCTTTCCTCTTCCTAACTATACTTTTTTATAATGATATATACTTAAAATTCATTTTGCGTGAACTAATGTTTCTTCTATCTGGAATTGCTCTTTTAAAATAGCTATTAAAACTGTTGAAATAACAGCTATACGCACAAGATAATATTTACGTGTTTATAATCTATATACTTAATTCAGGTTCGCAAAATTTGTGACGATTCGATAGGGACTTTGGCGCGTAGTACGCGGCCGAGTAAGGTATCAAATTAAAGGTACTCGAGTCTATTTGTTCCGAAAACTATAAAATATACAAAATGTTAAACGTGATGATCACAAACTGCAATTAAAAAGGGTCATTATTTTCGCATAATTTGGAATTTTTCGTCGATCGACGAACCCGAGTATCGGGTTGTAACCGCCCTAGTATTCATTCATAGAAAATGGTTAGGAGGTATTGTCTCTTAAACGACGCAATGAAACTTTATCCTGTCAATACGTTCAGGACGAGGAGTCGCAGCAGCAACTGCTAGCGGCCACAAAATGGTCGTCGCAAGCGCCACTGTTGTGCTCGAGCGCGCTGCTGGCGGGGCTCGCCGAGCGCGAGCAGCGCCCGCGGCTGTTCCCGCGGCTGCTCGACGCGCTGCACGACCAGCGGGCTCGAGCGCAGAAGGCACACGTCGACAACGCGCTTAAGGTCAGTTTTTTAGGGTTTCGTGGCGCTTCATGGCAAAAAACGAAACCTTTATAGATTCGTCATGTCCGATGTATGTCACAGTTACTTTATTCCAAAACTATGAGGATTAAACAGTTGAAACTTGGTAGGTAGATATTCTGTAAACCGCTTTACGGTTTTTACACAAAAATTATAAAATATGTATATTAAGGGGGGGCTCCCCATACATGGAACTGAAGCTGAAAATTTTTTTTTTATCAAACCTATACGTGCGGGGTATCTATAGATAGGTATTTAAAAATTACATTGAGGTTTCTAAAACCATTTTTTTTTCAAAGTCAACCGTTTGAAAGATGTACCCTTCCAAAGTGGCAAAATGTGTGCCCCCCCCCCTCTAACTTTTGAAATAAGAGAGAAAAAAAAAATATGCCTGAGATCTTAATAAAAACTTTCAACGAAAATGGGTTATAATATTTTCTTTTCATCAAACCTATACATGTGGGGTATCTATAGATAGGTCTTTAAAAATTACATTGAGGTTCTTAAATCAGTTTTTCTCAAAATCAACCGTTTGAAAGATATACACTTCCAAAGTGGTAAAATGTCACAGCCACTTTATTCCAAAACTATGAGGATTACACAGTTGAAACTTGGTAGGTAGATGTATTCTGTAAACCGCTTTGCAGTTTTTAGACAAAAATAAAACAATGTATATATTAAGGGGCTCCCCATACATGGAACTGAAACTGTAAATATTATTTTTCATCAAACCTATACGTGTGGGGTATCTTTAAACAGGTCTTTAAACCCGATGTTAAGTATTGATAAGGCTGAAGATGGAAGCGAGCCTCTCCCGGAATCCTCAATGACTTCACGTTCACTATTTTGTGACGTAACTGTATAACACTTAGTATGCAGACTTTCGACTTACACTTGACCGATTTGGTCAGAAAGTCGCCTTCTTTGTATGAAGCGGTATACAATGACGTCACGCAATGAGCGCGCGAATCTTGAAGTTTGAAAACTTATTGTAAACCCGAAACCACTTATTGTATCTGAATAAAACAAATACAGTTTAGTTTTTATACGTTTAAACTGTACTGTGAAAAAGTTTCAAGCGATTTAATGAACCTGCTCTCAATCCCCATTCAAATAATAACTGTTGTCTCATTAGAAGTTCCAAGGGATGATGATTGTATTCGTTGTAGTCCCTGGGAGTTTCGCTCAGTTCGGACCAGCTGACGATATACAGCGCCGCGACGGCTGTACTGGGCTCGCCGCCCGCACACACCGCCAACCTCGCTCTATGGCGGCTACTGATGCATCTTTATCTGCACCGACCGCCTTCTTATGGGTAACTTTATTATTAATTTGATATTTCTGTACCAATATTATAAAGACCTGACCTGTAGGCTTATTACGAGTTTGGCAAACTCGACGTTACAGTAAACGTTAATGTAAAATGTAGCTCTGTCTCTTTCATATTTAGCGACTGTTTTATCGACATGAGCAGTGTATCCGATAGTCTACGCTCACGAGTCCTGTAAATGTCATGTTAAGCAAACTCGTAATAGGGGTACTGTTTGGCGCAGGGGTACTAAACCCACCTTCTACGCCAGAGGTCCCGGGTTCGATCCCCGGACAAGACAAATATTTGTATTCATGCAAAAAAAAAGATAAGAGGAAAGATTTGATTGTTTGTTTGTTTGCAACGAGTGAACTCAAATGCTACTGAACGGATTGGGATGAAATTTGGTACACAGATAGTAAATAGCCTGGTTATGAACATAGGATACTTTTTATCCCGATATTCCCACGGGAACGGTGAAACCGCGAGCGGCCACTAGTATGATAATATTTTAAACCACTGCTCTAACCTACTACCTCAGTCGTCAAAACCCACCAATCCGCATTGGGTCATGGCCCGTTCTCCTTATACATCCATAAAGAATAGCCGAGTACCCCAGCATTACACACCTTAGGGACATTAAAAATGGCTAATGACGAACGAACTTAACTATATCTAAATAGGTTAGCATTTCAAGTGGCTTAAAATTTTATTGTCTTAGATTGTTAAACTGAATTATACAGCAATTTTAGATACTGAAATATTAACTTTTGTTGATTAATATTAACTGAAATATAAACTATCAGTTACTGTTGCATAAAACGACATGACGCGACTCTATTTATTATCTGGGCATAATACAAAATGTATTAAATATTTATACAATTTGCAGAACAGATTCACCGCCAATCGGTCCTTTATTCTTCAGTGGCCTAATAAAATCACGCACACTGACGCAGCTCAAGAAGCGTTTACTCAAAGTGATTCAACACCACGGGGCCGAAGCGACCTCGCTGAAATCGAAACAGAACAAATCTGATAGACCACCGACTAGAACTCCCAGGTCTAAGACACCAGCGGTTGAGAACAGTCTCACAGTGGCGTTATCGATTCACGATTTGACGGGCGAAACGAGCGAGTCGAGCGATGTTGATACGGATGTGTCTGACGGGCAGAAAGATAATTCGGAAACGGAAGATGGAAGAGATCGAGAAACGGAGCTTGCGCTGCTTCTAAAGTATCACATTGGCGCAGAACGGTGAGTCATTAAGCTTTTACAAATATTTTTATATATTTATTTATTTTTTGTTAGTAACAATATTGTCTGACAAACTATGTTAGTCTTCGATGGCTAATTTTGATGTTGTAGTTTGTGCCATATTCATAGAGTGAATGAGAATTCACATACAGTAAAAAGAATAGTAGATACATTATTTGATCTCAAGGTTGCTTCTATTATTGTGCTCTTTTGCAGTATGTTCTGTGAATATCTTCGTTGGTTGGAGGAGGGTGAAAAAACGAATGCTATGCCCCATCACGCTGAGATCGCCAACTTCATACCGGAATCGGTAATAACTTTAATCGTTAAATCATTATGGACAAAATAAATATATAGTGAAATATTACGCGTCTAATATACGGAAAAGTTGTTTAATTTCATCTTATAAATGTTTATTACATTAATATTTGCCCTGTTCGGGGTTCAAACAGTAGGTTCAATTAGTATAACTGCGCCTTCAGCTCTGTCAAAATATCATAGTATTGAGCGAATCCGTTGAAAGACTAAAAAAAATTGTTTTGTTTCAATGAACAGTGCGCGCCAAAACTTAAGATGTACGTATTTATATGATGGTCGTGCGTTAGGGTGTTATTCGCGAAAAAAATACGCTGTTTCGTACATTTTAGCAGAAATTAAATATTTTTTTCTATAAAACAGCTATTTTATTTCGCGATTTCAGGGTTGCTTCCACACAAGAAGTAGTTCGTTATGACGAGCTCTACACATGGTTTTGGGTAAACATTAAATAACGTTGTACTCGTATATATTTCTTTTCCTTCAATGTTTCTAATATCCGTAAAACGAGTGTTATCCGATAAATATTATAAATGTGAAAGTATGTCAGTTTGTATGTTTTTTGTTTGTGGATATGGATTTGGATAAAATTTGGCATACAGATAGTAGACCGCCTGGATTAAAATATAGGATACTTTTTATCCCGATATTTCCACGGGAACGGGAACCACGCGGGTGATTTCGCGAGCAGCCGTTAGTATCAAATAAATGAATAGATGAATATATAATGAATAGATGTATTCTTGACGACCTGTTTGGCTCAGGGGTACTAACCCAGCCTTCTGCGCCAGAGGTCCCGGGTTCGATCCCCGGACAAGACAAATATTTGTGTGCATGAACATATCTATTTGTCTTGGTCTTAGTGTTTAATATGTATAATAAGTATGTATTTACAAAAAAAGTATATAAGTATGTTCGTCCGTTTTCTAGTATCCATAACACAAGTTCTTCATGAAACTTAACGTGGGCTAGATAATTGGTGTGCTTGTATGCAAATATTTATTTATTCTTTTTACGTCATTCCTGTCTAGGCGTTACAGATAGCCCACCGTCGGGAAGCCGTCCGTCGCCGGCCGGCGCTGTCGCCCGACTGCGACCCACCGCCCCTCCCCCCCGCAGACACACCGACCCCCTCCCCTGCGCCCCCTACTCCGCTTGATGATGCCACGCAAGCACTTATCAATATCAAAAGCTCGAAAAGAAGGTAAGTAGTATTTTTTTATTTATGAGCGTCGCATGGAATTATTCCACTTTGCCTTACCAACTCGCCCCCTGGTGGGGCAGAGTGGAATGACTATAAATTTGCAGTGGAATTTGTCGTACTTAGTGGGACGGCTTGGTGGGAACTTCTCTCTCGTTTAGTTCGAACTACTGAGTTTTGTACTAGGCCTAAATAAGTAGCGAAATTGATTTAAGTTGGTTTGGCATTATAAAATAGATTTACCATTGTCTAGATCGAGGTGGCGGTCTGTCCGCTCGCCGCTGCGCGACGTAGACTGCAGGGACTCGCGCGCAATGCTCGCTCTCGTCGATAAACACTTGGCTGACATCCAGAAGCTATCTCAGTGAGTCACGTTTCTTATTATCTATTTATTAATAATATTATAATAGTAAAAATAGGAATTCATTGACATTTTACTCATTGTTTTATTTCTTTAGCCTAAATTAAACACCAAAATCAACTCTACAGTATTGATGTTTTTGTAATTGTTGAATTGTTTTTTTGATTAGGCAAGCACGGCTTGGTGGTTTTACAGCTTACTGTTATTTTTGTTTCGCCGTATTGCCGTTCTATGGAATCACAGTCAAAACAAGTCAATGACCACCTTCCGTACACCACCAATTTTTAGCGATTTTGTATCTGTATTGAAGCTAATTGAAGCGGTTACTGTATGTGGTAGCGGTAGTTCTGTTGTCTGTGGTTTGTATGTACATCGAGGGCAGTGCCACGTTTTGCGCCGCCCACCTCCCCGCGAGGTCCCGCCTTTGTTCTACGCAAGAATTCACATTCTATAATTGTAAACCGTCCATTAGACGATAGGTTTTGCTGTCAGTTGTACCATAATCATGGCTGTGACCGACGAATACCATCTAATGCTTTAATTGATGGTTGCATGATATTGCGGCATATTTAATCAACTCATAACAGGGCCCTTATTCACTATGACCACTTAGCGATTCCTTGCTCAAACCACGCCAATGTCGTATTTGGTTTTGACAATTTCAAAATTCGTTTTCTCCACAATACTCACAAATTATAGAGTGATTTTACAAGTACATGACAGTCACAAATTGTATAGTTATTAAACAAGTAAAATAACTTAAAAAATTGGAAGTGTCATAGACAAAACGAATTTTGAAAATGTCGAAACCAAATACGACATTGGCGTGGTTTGAGCAAGTAATCAGTAAGTGGTCATAGTGAATACGGGTCCTGATGGAATTAAGTAACGGTTGCATGTCTGTCTAATACATAGGCGCCTTAAACTGTGACGGAGGCTCTCATTGTTAATATGTCGCAGGGAGTGGTGCAAAGAAGTGGGTCGGGTGGAATCTCTGGACGTGGCGTTGTGGCCACTGACGACGGGGTGGCGAGTGGCGCGGCCCGTGCCCACTTTACACGCCACCTGCGCCAACAAGTGCCCGCCTGTGGGCCACACGCCGCAGGTGAGGGGCCAGTGGGCCACACGTGTGAGGGGATCACAGGTAGGCCGCTGTGGCCGCTGATTGAGTTGGTGTTTTTTTAAAGAATAAAGGGGAGACGCATAGTCTTTATCATACCTGATGTCAACTTATGATAAGGTTGACGGTGGTAGCATGCTCCTCCCGGAATCCTCAACCACAGAGAAACTATTTTTAACTGCCGAAGCACAACAATCTTGAAAATGTTGTTGTGATGGCGTCAGACTTAAATAAGATGGTGGTAGCTAACTAGGCGGAATTACAACAAGTCCTACCACCAACCAAACCGGAACCTATATGTGACCCCACTAGAAATCAAACCTGGGACTCCTTGGTCTGCTACCGGTAGTGTAACTACTACACCAAAGAGGCGGTTAAAAAATTAAGGTAATTTAGATAAGGGACTGTGGCCATTGTCGACAGGCTGGCTTATTGATGACGGGGACGATGAAACATACAGGGTGGAAAAAAAAGACGGTCATTGGAGGGAAAGTACGCTAAATATTGATGTAAGCCAATTTTATTAAAAGTAAACATTCCTTTCTTTTCAAAAACAAATTAAACTGCATTTTGAAAAATCATTTATTTGCACCGGGAATCGAACCGGTGGAATGAGAAAAATAACGTCGTGTACTTTTATCTATACTATATACTATATTACTATATAATATTATAAAGAGGAAAGATTTGTATTTTTGTATGTAACGAATAAACTCAAAAACTACTGGACCGATTTAGACTAAATTTGGTATAGAGCATCCTTAGACCCCAAGTTGTAACATAGGTTATAAATGATCCCAAAATTCCTACGGGAACGGGAACCTCGCGGGTGAAACCGCGCCCGGCCTCTAGTGAATCATAAAGATATATTTAGTGTAAGTAGAGTAGTACTAAAATTAAAAACAACTCTTAAGAAACCTTATTTAAAAAAACTTATTCATCGATTGAACTCGCGTCTTGTCGCCTTTAGTATGGAATTATGGTGAATATTAGTCACAAAAGTCAATAACCTAATAATGAAAATCAGTGTATTGCTGCAAAAATAGTTCATATTTCGAGCTACCAAGTAAGTTAAAGTGAACTTCATTTTTATTTCAGTAAGTAGTAAGTGTTAGTCACTTAGTTACTTAAGCTAAATTGATATTTATACTTAACACTATCGAAGAATTTTTTATAATAATAATAATAATTAATAAATATTTCTTACACTCACACCAATTATTAACCTAGCCCCAAAGTAAGCACTGTAAGGCTTGTGTTTGGGATACTAGGGTAACGGATATAAATACATATAATTATTATTATACATATATAAGTATTTATGAGTAGAAATATATATAAACGTCCATGACTCAGGTACAAATGCTCGTATTTATCATACAAACATTTGCCCCTACCGGGACCGGACCCGGGACCTCAGAGTAAGCGACACCTTGAAACCGGTGTACGTACCACTCTACCACGGAGGTCGTTCATTAAAGTACCATGTAAATACCATAAAGTACACAATGTTTTTTTTTAAAACAAGCCGGTTATATTCCTGTTGCAGATATGTAATTTTTTAAAAATCTTTGAATGTAGTTTAACTTATTTTTGAAAACGAAGAAATGAATTGAGGGTACTTTCCCTCCAGTGGCCGTCTTTTTTCTACTCTGTATAATCAGCGTAGGTCTTATATTCCATTTCGAAGTCCGTGAGTCTGCGACGTTAATTTATAAGTTTTTACCCGCGTGGTTCCTGTGCCCGTAAAAACATCAACATAAAATGTGCTCAATGGCCCATTATTTTATCAGTATGCTAATAATTTTGTCGGTCGATATCAAAAGCAGCTATGTCCACCTCAACTCTTTTCAAGATAACGAGATTTTTTGTTTTAAGCTTGATAAATCAGTGTTATGGGTCTTGTAAAAGTGCAAATTATAAGTAAGGAAGAATATTATCTATTAGAGAAACACAATCCTTAGAAATTCATAACAAAAAGAGAGAATATGTAAAGTTAAATTTGAAGTTGGCTTATTTCTTAGCAACTAGTACCAAATCCAGCATGGATTTGGCTTATTTTGATACATATCAAGTAGGAGTTGGTTGGTTTTGAAGAAACACTATCTCAGGACAACGGACAACTGAAGCCATCTTGCCACAATACTGCTCTGTGATTGGTCCTAATGGAGTTGGCTCTATATGAAATAAAGTATGCTATGGACATGGTTCTTTTTGATATAACGCTTGGTATGGGTTGAATTTCCTTTGTAATAAAATGGATTTGGTTGTTTTCGATGTGACACATGGATGCAAAAATTTTCGATCTTTCACCACAGATAAAAAAGTATTTTTTCCGTAAGGTGGAGATGGCTGCTTTTGAAATCGATCGACACAATTCATCAAAATCTTTATTTAAGCTAATTCTTTAATTCAGGAGCAACAATGGTGCATATCGCTCGGAGCAGAACAAGGAATCAAGGACAACAGGTAAATCTTGTGTATAATATACAGAAAATTAAACATTGTGTAACATGAGATTTTAGATCACACTAAATACCTTCATACTTCCTATTTATACAAAAGGAAGGCCTGCAGACGGAAGTTATCTATCTATCATGTTACATGGTTAATGATACAAAAAATTGCCCTTGACGAGTTACTTGCCGGTTCTTCTCTTTACAAAGTCTACTGCCGTAGGATTTTGCGAACCGATGACGTACTCGTAGCACCTTTGAGGTTCATACGTGCATGTTAAATTCTAAATTTATAAATTTCGTTTCATTTTCCCATTTTGAAAGAAAGAAAGAAAGAAACCATCTCGACTCTTAGTACAAATTCGGCAACCTAGAATCGTTTTTGAAAACTATTGCTTTGTCGCTTTTATATCCATAGACTGCTTTACCCACATGAGTAGAGCATCCGATAGTTGTCGAAAACGTTGACAGTAAATGTCAAATTGTTACTGACCTGTATGTTCATCACAGCTTGCAGTACGGAGTAGTCTTGTAATGCTTGTTTAAAATAAAGTCTTGTTTCTATAACTTCTGTTGTGACCCGAGTGGAGGAGACTATCCTACCGTGAAACAGTTTTATACTACTACGGAGGGTAGAGGTACAAAACTCAGTGTTGCAATAGTTTATGGTTTACATGCAAAGTACCTACGCTAATATTCACAAACTTGTAAGATAAGTAGATCGATAAGTAAGTGTAAACTGTAAAATGTTATTGTAATTGTTAAAACTGTATTTGAAATAAATAAATAAATAAATAAATAAAATAAATAAATTAAATAAATTAACTAATGCGAGAAATATATGTGCTATAGAATACCTACTTCTGGTAGTTTTCAAATTGAAAATTGTTTTCAGTTAAGATTAGTATAAAATGTACTTTTATTTTAGTATTTCCTTTGTGATCCATCACAAAGATCAACCCTACTGATGTGTTGAGGTCACTTTTCAATTTGACGACTTACAGAGTCGTCGTCAAATAAAAGAAGGAGAAAAAACAGCCCTTGACGAGTTTCTTGCCATTTCTGCCTCGTCACAAGGTCTCCCGCCGTAGGGTTTGTGAACCGATGGTGTAGCTTCTTTGACGTTCAAGTGCTTGTAACAGCCTAAACTGAATAAACAATATTGACTTTGAGTTTGAGTTTAACAAGTTATAAATTTGCCAGATTACGATACTTTAATAAAAAAGCGTATCTTTAGAGTACCCTCTGCCTTCAGTTAACACCATGCTCGCAAAGCGATTACCTCTGTTTTCGCACCCGTACGTTTACAACAGCATAACCCGAAAATGTCCCCTAAAAATGTTTCAATTTTTAAAGTGAAGTCAGTCATCTACACGGAAACCGAAGAACTTCTTCCGTCTATTGGTTGACATGCTGCCTACTTAGTACACCTATAACTTCACATCACTCACCCCCACACATTACTCAACTCACTACACACACTACACACCCTCACTCACCTCTTGCAAAATTCAATGTTTAGTTGTTACCTAAAAATATTTAGAGTAAGTAAGTTATTTTTTTATTATTTCTTTTTAACCCCCGACGCAGCGCAAAGAGGGTTGTTATAAGTTTGAAGCCTATGTCTGTCTGTACGTATATTCGTAGAGCCTAACGAATCAAGCGATTTTAATGCGGTTTTTTTTAATTGAAAGCTAAATTAATCGAGATGGTTCTTAGCCACGTTTGATGAAAATCCATTTAGCCATTTATGGAGATGGTCAACTGCCCGCCGAAACAGTAAAAGATACAAAGGTAGTGCTTTGACTAAAATAATGTACACCCTGGGCAAATTTAGGTGCAGCAAAAAAAAAACAAAATGGCGCCAATTTTTTTTTTGTCTTTCTGTACATAAATATTCGTAGTGCCTAAACGAATTATGCGATTTCAATGCGGTTTTATTTTATTTTGTGTGTAATTCAAATAGTAAGAAAAAATATATATATCAAATCCGTGCTTTTTATCTTTCTTTTATAAAAATCATCTTGAACTTAGAACCGGAGCTCCATAGAATTATGCAAATTAAACAAATATTGTAAGTTAAGCAAAATCACTCCCTGGTTACTGCGATTCAGGCCTGCGAGCCTTGTGCAGTGATCATTGTTACTTTTGTTTGTTGTATAATCTAGCTGAAATAAACTTTATTTACATTTATTTATATTTACATACAATTTTAGGATGGCCACCTGCTTTCATATTCTAAATAGAACCAAAAGACTTTAAATAAATTAAATTCTCCATAGCGACTCGAGATGATCAAACTGGGACATGTCCTTTAAAATGCGCTGCGCTGCGCGCCGACTCCGTCCGTTCGGTGTGAAACATACATTATAGTCGCGGGTCGGATAGAATCTAGTAGCGGGCCTCATTTGGGCCGCGGGCCGCAATTTCCCCCTCCCTGTGGCCCTACCGCGTAAGTGTCGTCGACGTCGTCGACTTGTCAAATAAGGGCGTGACTCTTCAAACGCGAGCGCTGATTCTATAGCGCTGTCTCGGTAGCACACAGAGTCGAGTATTAACTGACTATGGAATAGGAATCTTATGATTATAATGATACATTTGAAATTGTGTTGTACGAAAACGCCGTCGTCTGTCAAAGTAAAGTTGACAGCGATGCCGACGGCACTTATGTGGTAGGCCTACTGGTTTAGACTGTGCTTTTACTGAACAGGAGTAGCGCACGAGCCGCCGTCCGCCAGCTGGCGCGGTCGCGGCCGCACGCCGCCCGCGCCGCCGCCGTGCTGTTGGCGGTAGCAAGGTAAACTTACGCCCGATATCCACAACTTATCTGTTGATATTGATAGGGCTATCTGACATAGTTGCCTAGGATACTGGTTTGATTGCCTAGCAACCGTCGTTATTTTGGTCATATTAACAAAAATATACTAGGCAACTATCTCAGCTCAATCCATATTTACAGATTGGTTATTGATTTCGGCCGTTAGACAATAGAATAGACTTTGCTCAAGTTGTGACGTGTTTTTTAACTTAACCTCATTTTTATTCTTATTAGTTTTCGGCAGTAATGAGCGTATATAATGACTATGATAATGCTTAAAAGCAGCTTAGACGAGTTTGCCGGCTCTTCTCGTTACAAGGTTTAGGAATTTGCAAACCGATGGCTGTTAGCAGTTGCAAGGTAAATACAGCATAGATTTTTTGCTCAAGTTGTGACGTGTACTTTAACTTGAACTCAAATTTGTTCTTTTTCTTCGGCTTGTAAGCACAAAACTGTACTGTTACTGTTTTGTTTTTGAAAACATTTGTTATATTACTGTTCATGTTAAATGAGATTTTGACGGAGAAAACTTCAGTAAAACTGTTTATCTCTAATATTTTTCTATTTAAATTTATCACCTTGTGCTTAAAACTCGATTTGATATTTTTGTCCCATCACTATTTGGCCAAGATTGACATGAGTCATTCTAATCAAGCTATTTTTTAGCTAGTCTAACTTCACCATCTTTATATTGTAACGCAGGCGCGCTGGGAGTTTCGAGATGGCGCGACGAATAGCCGAGCGCGTGCTTCAATGCGCTAGCGCAGTCAGTAAGAACTGCGCGCCCGCTGCTGCTGCGCTTGCTTCAGTCGTCGAGCTCATTGCTGAGGTATGACATGGTTCAGTCTTACGTTATTACAAACATACATAATAAATATGCTTGGGAACCAAGCCCTTCTTAACAGTCGGGTTAAAATAACTAAGTCATCAATGGATGACTTGCGACTGAAAATAAACCAACATTGTACTGTACAGCGGTGGTGGGTGCCGCACTTTTAGGCGATATTCCGATGCGTTCAATTTGTGACAGTCGTATAGACCCATTGAAAATTGTTCAAGGGATTTTGCGTTACAGGTAGACTTCCAAAAATTTTTTTTTTTTGCGTAAGGGCAAATATTCTCGCCTAAACACAATCCTTTTAGCAATCGGTTAAAAATAACAAAGTTCCTTATTCAACAGCGCTGGTTGCTAAGCGACGCGTCATGTTGCGCTGTACTGATATCACAATGGGGCGGCGCCAAATCTTCCGAGTTGCAGCGCTCGCTGTGCTTGTATTTAGTAGCGCCGGCGCGCGGCAAAGCGGCGCATGTGCCCGCGCTACACGACGCGCTGCTCGCCGCGAGGATGCCGGCGCAGATGATGTTCAGCGCTTTGTCGAAGGTGAGCTGTGAATCCTCCGCTCGCTGTGCTTGAGTTTAGTAACAAAGCAGCGCACGTGCCTGCGCTACCCGACGCGCTGCTCGCCGCGAACATACCGGCGCAGATGATGTTCAGCGCGCTGACTAAGATAATATAATATGTCATAGTATTTGCTACCAATAGGGTTTTTGATTGTACACTCGCCGGCAAGTAAATCGAGCCACTGCATTATTTGTATACAAATATGTTTACTTCACGGTCTTATAATTAAAAAAGTTTGTATATTTTTGCAGAGATTTGTGTAGTTTTATGATAAAAAAGATGAGAGAGAGAGATGAAGATGATAAAAAATTGCTTGTTTTCGATATAGTTCGACCTGGCCCGGTGGTCGCATTCGGTAGAATCTGATGCTCGAGCCGCCTTACTGGAATCCCTGACGCGGGCCGCCCAGCGCTGGGGGCCCACGCCGGACACTGACGATATGCTACTAGTGGAGGTATGTAATTCTAATTAATACTTACCTGTTATAATACGACATAAGAAAACTTGATATATTTTAGTTCACGTTTTTCCATGTTAGACCTTCCATCCTTGAATTCCTCTTTCAAACAAAAAAGAGTCACTTAAATCTGTCTTTACCATCAAGTCTTTAAGATTCTTTTTAGGTTATTTTTAGGTTATGAGAGTTTTATGCTGCCATACGGCGCGTATAGCGGCGTCTCACTCATACTACCTGAAAATAACTTAAAATGAATCGCTCTACAGTTGATGGTAGACCCCCAGAAACAAAGAAATAACTTCTTTGACGCTTGAGTCCTGGCCCCCTGGCATGAACACCACTCGTAATATGATATGGCGCATGCAGCTGACTTGATTACCCGCTACGATATGAGTGGGACTGTGTCAAAAAAAGCTGCTCATACTAGGAATACTGGCGCATGATCGCACAATAATAGCCTTAATCAGTATCGTTAGGTATCCTAAGTATCCCTTTGTGGCTCTCCCCACACCTTGATGCAGTTTTATTCTCGTGTTTGAATTTAATCCATTCATCCATTTCCAGCTATTCGGGGTACAGATGTCAGCGGCCTGTCAGGCCACAGAACTATTCTTGTTACTCCGTGTTTGCACTCACGCGTGTATCGACAACAGATTGCCGCCGCCGATACTACACCACCTTGTGCGAGCGGCTGAGAAATGCGCCGCAGACATTCCCTATGACCAGGTATTTTATCTCATGAATAGACGTCCTGTTTAACGCAGGGGTACTAAACCCGCCATCTGCGCCAGAGATAGTTTCGGTTTCGATAATTCTTGTTTATATTCTCTCTGTGAGCTTAATCATTTTTTTTGCTAGTTTTTTAATTTGGTTTGTTTATACTCTGTTTAAGTTATTATGAATTTATCTGCTGGAATGCGTACCTACCTATTAAGTGCTTATCAATAACTTTAAAAACTGTCTCTATTGGTGAAGATCTGTAATTGGCTCTCAATTGTTATGTTAATATCTACTGTAATATATTAAGCTGTTGGTCTTCCGAAATGAATAAATAAATAATAAATAATCCAAAAGTTTATTACCAAATATTTTATTTAGTTACCTACACAGGTTATAGTTGTTTCGTTAAAATTTTATATAATCATCAATTAATTTTCAAATAAAAAATCACCATTTGTTCACCGTTAACCACTATGATGTCACATATCTTCGGATCTATCTATACTAGAGCCATTACAAACGTGCGAACTGAGTCATAAATCATTACGTCATAGGAATGTGACAATGCCCCGTCAATCGTTATCGATAAAGGGATGCCGCTCGGTCGGACGCAGGTAGCTAGGACGCCAAGGTCGTTGATGACTAATGCAATTAGAAAGTTAGTTGTCATTTGAAAACATGTAGGTGTTTGTAAAAATTGTTGTTAGTTGTCATTAGACTATCACAAGCGAACCATGGAAGCAAAAAATATTTTGCATTATTTCCTTATCGACAAATCCCTTTTATATTGTTACACACAACACTAGGAGTGCGAGCGAGAGTTCCGATATGCCTATAAGTGTGAGCAAGAGGTCTGATAAAAATGATTTATGACTCAGTTCGCACGTTTGTAATGGCTCTAGTATGCGCGTATAGTTATAGTGTGCATTTCGTCTCTTATGTATCACACTACTTGCGCCCGCCGCCCGCCCCTCTCCCCTTTGTCGTCATGCCCCCGCGCACCTGTCCCGCGCAGCGGTCGTACTATAGATAAGATGGTGGTAGCTCACACACACACAAACACACACAGATTTATCAAATGATATGTACAATAGACTGCGAGCTATATTAGTATAGAGTATTGTGTTTTGCTTTTGGAGGAATCACCAGCTCCTAAGATACAGGATTAGTCCTAGTTTAGGAGTTGGGGACCTGAATTGTTAACGCTGTAATTGTGACTTTTCTCAATAATGAGTACCAATTGTTTTAGTTATACAATGTTTTTTTTTGTTGATAATAAAGTTTTATTATTATTATTATTAGCTAGCCAGGCGGAATTACAACAAGTCCTACTAATAACCAAACCGAATATAATATGTAAGTACCCGGCAAGTCTGATACCAGTTCTTCTTCTTAACGTGTCGGTGGCAGACAAAGTATTATGGGCCAGAATTTAGCCACTTTGACAGCCTTGTCGGATGCTGTCATGAGATCCTCCTGTGTGCAGTTGTCAGGACATATTGTAATTTCTTTATAATTTAACTAACTTAGAAATATTTTTGGTTTTTTTTAAATCCTACGGCTGTAGCCTTCGTAATTCGCAGGGGCACGACGCTAGATATTGTTAGAGAATTTTAAAATATTATCTTAAAACAGAATATAAACAAAACTGTTAAAGCATGTTTAGTAATAGGCGATACATGATGCACAAATTAATGTAACCATCTTAATTACCATGTTTGTGGCAAATGAATAAATGATTATTATGATTATGATGGGCCATTCGTTTGGACTGCATCGCAAAGATATGCCGCGGAATCAGTTCAGTCAGTCAGTTTTAGACTTCTAAACTCTAAAGTTTAGAAAAGTCTTATAATCCCTCTCTGTCCGTCCGTACGTACGTATGTATGTACGCATCGAGATCTCAGAAACCATAAGAGATAGAGACAAACGGTCAACGGGAATGAGTTTAGGACACCTTGGACATGTGTCAAATGTATCACGTGGTTTAGAAGTCTATTTTGTGCCTGCTAACTAGCAGGCGCTGCTAACTTGTTTAGTATAGTTAGTGTGTCTCCCACAGCTAGGCCACATGCTGCGTGAGCTAGGCGCCTCGTGGTGGGTAGCGCGCCGCAAGTTGCCGGAAGCCAACGCGGGTTTGTACGCTCCCTTCGCGCAACACACGCTCGCGCTGCTGCTCACGTTGCACACGGCGTTCTACCATGCGGCCGTCGCGCTAAGTTACACACCAGAGAAAGGTAATGAACAAACTTTTAACATTAAACAACCTTGGGAATCCCGTCAGAGCGACATTGCAGAATTGTATAATGCAAATTTAAAAAGTTATAATATTTTAACACTTTATTGAGCATACAGACAAAATAAAATTAATAATCGGGCTACTCGAAAGCACCTATAAGTTTATTGTAATAAAATATCATATTTTGACTTTGACTTTGAATACATTATCATCAGCTATATTAATCCATTCATCCATTGAGAGGCTTAAACTATCTGCACTGATATGCTAGCAGTTCGCACATTCTAGGTTTTCATTAAATCCTAGTCCAACATGGCAGATCGATACAGTCGACTTACATTAAGGGCATGCATAGGAGCTAGAATGCCTATTTTAAGCCACACGTCCTACCTTGCTGAAAGGGTGCTTTTTCTCCGGGGATTCGCCACCTAGGGATAAATTTAATACACAAAAACGTTCCAGACACGTAACACCATCCAGCGTAAAAGCAGTGAACTAAAGCAGCGGCACGTTATTAATAAAGAACTGGATTCGCTCCTTTCAACATAGTATCAATTTTTAAAAAACTTCATGGGCATACAAAAGTCAAAATCATTGATTTTGAACAATTAATAAAGAAATGAGTGGAGTTAATAATGAGTTTAATTTATTTGTCATCAACGTGAATAATGGTACCAATGAATACATACAGTGCTGGACACATAATTGAAGACACTTGGAGGATATTATGTTTTCAGAGTTTACCGACCCTATATTTTTTATTATAACGCAATAGGAGCTTTTAATACTATTTAAATTATTCTTACGGTAATCGTGAAAGGTTTGTAATAAAATAAAGAGATATATGTCGTGTTTAAAATTTTTATTAAATTTAACTTTATTGCAAGCAGTATGAACTAATACAAATACTTACGAACTAATTAAAGACATACAAATTAAGTAACGATAAAAAAAAAATATTGAAACGATCTTGACTTTAATAAATATTAGATGTATCATAAAAACATAAAACCATGTTATTAATATTTTGTCACATGTCCTTAGCAGTAATGACGACACCGCTTAGGCATTGAAGCGATCAAATTATTTCAGATTTCAATCGAAGTTTCTTTAATAGCTCTCTTTAATTGCCTTGTAAAGTTGATGCATGTTACTAGTACGTTTTTTGCCACTATGTTCTTCACACGGGACCACAAGTTTTCGATCGGGTTAAAGTCGGTACTGTTCGGTGGCCAATCTAAAACTGTAAATCGCCATATCTATAAATTTAATAAACTAAATGATAAAATATAAAACTAACTTTAGTAGTTCTTAGCAAAGTAATAATTGTGCAAGTATTTAAAAAAAAGTATTGATAAATACGCAACCATTTCGTTGTTCGACGCGAAAAATTAAAAAATAGACTTAACTTTGGGAAATAATTCTATCGAGGAAATTTTATTGAATCGTGTCTACACTCGCTATTTACCAAGTTCTGAAAGAAGTATGGAAGTCATTAAATACTAAAGTTTCATGTATTGGACTATTCCTAGATATGTCCAGGGCATTTGATTGCGATTGTCATGATACCCTGCTTCGTATTGGAGTACTTAGGCGTGCGTGGCCTGGCCCTAAAACTAATAGAAAGTTATTTAAAAGAAAGAGAACAGTTTACAGTGGTTGATTCATATAACAAAAATAGTAAAACATTTGAAGAAGTAAAATCAGAAACAAAAAAGTAACAATTGGTTTGCCCCAAGGAAGTATTCTTCGACCACTTCTATTTTTAGTTTATGTAAATGAATTGCGAGATATTACTGACAAATTATGATGATTATGATGTTAATTTAAGTGTAAATTTAGCTAAAACAAATTATATCCAATTCAGAAATTACAAAACATTGTCTTATGATTATAACTTTTTAATTTTGCATTTTACAATGCAATTTTTATGTGATAAATATTAAACAAGAAAATGTACTAGAAAAAAGCAACTAGTCTCATGTCGCCCTGACGGGATTCGAACCCGCATCCTTGGGAATTGGCCACCGTCGTTTCATCAATGAGAGAAATATCCTCGCCTTCGCCTCGCAACGACGGTGGCCAACACCGTAGAACGGTGAATATACTAGAGAAATTCGACGTGTCCGCATAGGTCTCTGTAGCATAATTGGTTAGTGCATTGGGCCGGATTTCCAAGGATGCGGGTTCGAATCCCGTCAGGGCGACATGAGACTAGTTGCTTTTTTGTGAAAGTATCTGTAAAAGTTGTTTTATTTCAATGAACAGTGCGCGCCAAATCTGTACGTATAAAAATGTACGTATTACAGTAATCTTATTCATGTTCAGTGGGGCTGTTATCGTTTGCGGGCTTACAAGAGGCGCTTTCAGCCTGGCTAACGCCGAGCGCCACGCCCGACCTGCCCTCCGTACTACTCTCCGACTACGTCGCCGCGCTGCAATACGTCTTTGCTCACTTACTGATGCATTACTCCGGTGAGTTTACTACCTATTTGATACCTTGAATTATCCTGTTTTGACGACATGTTTGGCGCAGGGGTACTAAACCCGGGTTCGATCCCTAAACAAGACAATTATAGTTATATGGTTCGGTCATGTAAAAATAATTAATAGAGTTTGACAAAAGATGGTTTATGTAGCAGAATTCAGATCGTACGTACAAAAGTTATTGTGGACACGTTTTTTAATAATTAATTGTTGGCCCCGTGAACTTTCTATTATCAAATATTGACAACCATCAAAAGGTAAACCCAGTGACACTATGTTTGACAGGTAGGAACAGTTCATATGGGAAAATAAAATCGTTTTTTCTTACTGTCTTCCTCGCTATTTTCCAATATTTTCTCACCATTTAAAACTTCCCTGAACTACGACAAACATTTCAAAACGAAAATCATGTAAATAGGCCCAGATGCACAGCAATTCATTTTTATATAATATACTAGCGGCCGCTCACCCGCGTGGTTCACGTTCCCGTGGGAAAATCGGGATAAAAATAAAAACCAGGTTATCTACCATCTATGTACCAAATTTCATCCAAATCAAAACCTTCATCTTTATAATATTAGTAAACATAATGTATGCGAACAAAGAAGATAATTATTACGTAATAGTTTTTGATTGCTTTCACATTAAATTGACTTCATCGTCACCAGCAGCGGCTTATTAAAAGCCGGGTCCGCTGCGACACTATTTTGTATCACATATCATAAAACGTCTTAACAAATGGGCGGGGCCTTACTGTTTTGTTAGCAAAAACATGTGTACATTCGCCTGCGTCCTTCATTTCATCACATTTCCAATGTGCTCAGGAGCTGCATGAGCTCATACCGCCATCCCCCTTCTTCCATCGGACATCCAGTCACACTGCGGGCTACCACCCTTTCTTGGTTGATATTCCTAAATGTCGCACAAAGCGCTACTCAACATCCTTTATATTGCGCACAGCAAAGGAGTGGAACTCCCTTTCTGCGTCTGTATTTCCGAGTACTTATAACCCGTCCATCTTCAAAGCAAGGGTGAAAAGGCACCTCCTGGGCTAACTCGCTCCACAGTAGATTGTAAGTTTGACCGCGCGCGAGAAAGACAGACAGACGACCATGCAGTGCAACGTCACGCTGCGCATTTATTCACAGACACTACGCGTAAATGTGTTGTACCAGCTTTAGTTAACCGACCTATACGAACTTACCATCAGTCAGTTATAATTAGATATGAAAAAATATCTTTGTCTCAGGCATTATACACGTCCTGCTAAACGAGATCTTTAAGTGGGTGATACATATGTACCAGCTGGGTCGCAGCTCGGACCAGGGCCGCATCCAAGTGTCCACCCTGCTGGCCAGCTGTTCCGACCTGCCCTGGGACAAGCACCAGTGGCTCCTGCCTACGGGGTTGCAGGCGATGCTGCAGGTATGTAGACTCTTCAACATCATCATCTTTACTATAAACTAGCGGTCGCTCGCAGTTTTACCCGCGTGGTTCCCGTTCCCGTCAAAGTCAAAGATTTTTATTCAAATAGACTTATAGATAAGTGCTTTCGAATCGTCCAATTTTTTTTTCCTACCAGCCATTCAGGACATTTTTTAACTGATAAGAAGAACGGCCGCAAGAAACTTATCAGCTTTAACAGAAGCAACAACATTTACAAAGGAACATGTCGTTGCCAAACACAAATCTACAATCTTGAAACATATTTAATATAAGAGGAAATATGTGAGAATGTGAGAATATCAGGATAAAAAGTATAAAAAGATATGTTCATAACCAGACCATCAGTATCTGTGTACCAAATTTCATCCAATGGAGAAGATGACCATTTTTTGTTTTATATGCCAAAAAATTCTACAAAAAATTACAATAATAACTGTGTTTTTATTGTTTTTCTATCTTTAAAACTGACCGAGATATAAAAGTGCAAAGTTAACATTTTCGGTCTAAGCCGCGGACCGAGCGCAATATCGTTCATGACGTCACGTCGTCCATCTCCGCGCGAGCAACTCGGTGAATCGAAGCATTTACCCGAATATGCCCGATGCGCTCGGAACTACTTTGTTTATTTTGATTAAGAAACAATAAAAACAACATGAGTCCATCTATTAAATATTGTAGTGGGCCTCAGTGTAAAAATACGGCCACGAAAACACCCGAAAAGTTGTTTTTTCACGTTCCTAGGGATCCGAAAATCAGAAAAAAATTGACAAATGCGAAGAGAAGAGCGCATTCATTAGGACCAAACACGGCAGCATCTTGTTGTGAGGATCATTTCGATGTACCTAAGTATTAAAATACTATTTATACCTATACCTTGTCATGTGAAATACTAAGTAGTAGGTAGGTACTTAGTTATTAATCGCTCCGGCCATCCTCGCAAATACTTAATTTGCTGCTTGTTTAATTTGACAACACGTATCGCTAGATGCAATGCAACTAAATTCTGTTTGAAAATTCTTGGGGTGAGACTGTCTGTTAACGTCCAATCACATAGAAACACTAAGCAACCTTGACACGTTTCTACTTAAGGTAAGGTTAAGTAAAAGACGATATCAATTAAAGACAAGGTAATTTACTTAAAGGACAAAAAAATACAATAATTAGCCTCAAGGTCGTGGGTAGACAGATCCGGTATAAACGAAAACCGTAGTAGCACTCCCCTTGTACTGCTGCTGCTCTTCGATGCCGTCGTAGGGAATACGGTAGTCCTCCTGGTTGTCCAACCCGTACGGTGATCCTAAGGAAATCAATATTTCCAGTTAGTACCCGTAGAAACAAGGTCGGGTACTGCCACTAGTTTTGGTTAAGTAACGAGCGCAATGCAAGTAAAGCCGGGGAAAACAGCTAGCTAGCGTGTACATGGAGTGATATTAAATTTATTATGGTTTGAAGTGGCAGTTAATTATCAAAATCAGTAACGGTTACACTTTTTATAACTGATGGCATTTATGTCTGCATATTTCTTTAATTATTTAACAAATAAGATGATTCGGCAACACTCATTTATTTTAGGCATGTAATATTGATGATGGAACAAAAAGTGAAATGATTATTGCTATTATAATGAATTCAAACAGAGATGATGCAATAAGCAGCTAGGTATCTTTCTTCTCTATAAACCATTGCTTCTTATAACTAAATAAAACCATTAAATGCACAACTTACCCAGTATGGGATCGTAAATATGGATAGCACTTTATATTTCACAGAACTCAAAAATTCTAGGCGTTTTGAAATACGGTTGAGAATACGAACTACAGTATAGTAGGTAGTCGTAATGGAAAAAAAATTATCAGAGCGACGTGCGTCTGCTTCGAGTGAGATTCGGGCGAATGAATCGACGATCGACGACGGTGGCCGGCAGCTCGCGAGACGCGACGCGGCAACGGTTTTTTATGTCGTCCTACTGCGCACGCGCAGGCGGGCTGTTCGACCAGTTAGTCAACAACTACGTTTAAAGATAAAAATTCAAACTAAGAAAGGCGCGCGAATTCTCTGCGTTTCGTTTTATAAAATTAAGTTTTAATTAGAGAGGTATTGCTTACATGTTTATTTATAATAATTAGTTAAGTAAGGCTGAGTTTGGTTAATTGTTTATAAGAAACAAATAAATTTTATACCGAAGATAAAATATACGTGACAAACGTTACAACCTTGTTAGATTACAATATTGAATGACATTTGTGGTCAGACAGAGCTTTGTTTCCGTGTACGTCAATGCGATAAGGTTGTAAAGTGTACACATGTCATTACTCGTGACGTCGTGACTGTATGTCAACGTGTTGGTTAGCATTGGCGCTTTATTCTGCCCATTTGCTTTGGCTAGATTATTAATTTATTGAAATAAAACAACTTTTACGGATATCAAACGCGCTATATTTCCACGAACTAAGTTGTAATTGTCCGTATTTTTAGGTTTTTTTTAGGGGTTTTTTGATTTTCCCGACGTTTCGGCACCTTTACAGCTGCCGTGGTCACGGGATGACTGGCTACTTATAAGTCTACCCTCGAAAAGTTAATTTATTTTCGTTAGGATACGGTTAGACATTTACTATGGCACAAATTATTATTGATTTGATATTTTGATTTTAATGTTATTTTAATTCTTTATTATTAAGAATCAAAAAACCCCTAAAAAAACCTAAAAATACGGACAATTACAACTTAGTTCGTGGAAATATAGCGCGTTTGATATCCGTAAAAGTTGTTTTATTTCAATGAACAGTGCGCGCCAAAACATATTAATTTATTGTTTATTTTTAAGCAATTCAAAACTTGTTATACTTTCCAGTTCAGTCAATGCAATGACGAGGAGATGCTCTCCTGGTGTGCAAAATGCTGCGAGGGGCTAGAGGGGGGTTCTTGGTTGAGCGGAGAGGAGGCGGAACCAGCCGCTAGGTTGGCAGCCCTGCTGTATCTGTGGACCGGCACCGCGCTGCCTTGCTCGGAAAAGGTTAGTGTAGGAGCTGTTCCGATAAATGATACGACTGATGATGATAACAATGGTATATTGGAACAACCCTTAAAATTATTAGAATTAATGGTGATCAAATCAGTGCACGTGACTTAGTTGCCTGATAAATGCGAACTGATTTGTGTAATTCAATTTGGTCCGTAAATGAGGTCAACATAAAAGTGATGATGCGGGGAACAGTGCATTGTACGACGTTAGCTCGTACAGTTAGGATAAGGCCCCTCTTTCTAACCACCAACTAAACTAACTAATAAAACAACTTTTACGAATATCAAACGCGCTATATTTCCACGAACTAAGTTGTAGTTGTAATTGGTTTTTTGATTTTCCCGACGTTTCGGCACCTTTACAGCTGCCGTGATCACGGGATGACACGGATATCATCCCGTGGATGTCATCCCGTGACCACGGCAGCTTTAAAGGTCAAAAAAATAAAAAAAACCTAAAAATACGGACAATTAAAACTTAGTTCGTGGAAATATAGCGCGTTTGATATCCGTAAAAGTTGTTTTATTTCAATGAACAGTGCGCGCCAAAACATAAGATATACGTAAACTAACTAACTTTCTAACACCAGAGATGTGCCGATGTGCTATGCTACACGTTGTTATGGATGCGTGTGATATCCACCAATCATATTCATCGTTCCATATAGCTTAGCACAGGTGGAAACGGGTTCAACTAAGCTATGCCCTTTTAAATAACTTTTAAATAACTTAATTTCAGACGGTACAGACAGCGAGCCAGTTGCCATGGCAGCGGCTGCCCGAGGCGGCGCTGGACGAAGCGCTGGACAGGTTCTACCAACTGCACTACGGACTCGCTGCACCATACCACCACTTGCCGCAATTCAAGTATGCAAACCACCTGTTACTATACATAATTGATTTGTTTTAGAAGAAATAAAGAAGAAATAAATATTTTTATTCAGGGCAAAAAAAAATACGTACGGTTTGGTATTAGTATGATTTGCTGACTCGGTCGTAGATTATCATAGACTATTATTTTTAAGGATACTACTAGCAGCGTGCGAGCTGATCCCAGTGGAGGGTAGCATCAGCAGCAGTTCAGTGAGTCGACAGAAAAGAGCGCGCGGCGTGTCGCAGTGGACGCGCGCCCAGCACGAGCACCGAACCCCCGACCCCGGCGAGATCACGCGCACGCTCGGTAACTTGGGTGAGTCATAATATTAATATTTTTTTATACAATCACACCAATTATTTAGCCCGAGATTAAGTTTCTTAAATGGTTATCGGAAAACCATACGTATATACGTTTTTGTAAATAATACACACATATGTACACATACAACACCCAGACCAAGGCAATTAGACATGATCATGTGTCATCATACAAATAATTGACTTGCTTGGGAATCGAACCCAGGAAATTGCATAGAAGGAAGGTATCCCCTACGCCAGATAATAGGCACCAGTTTTTGTCGAGTAATTAGGAGTATGTGCTCCTATACCTTTGACACAACTCTGTGCTTCTATAGTCTGTTCACCGAAATTGAGAGAATACGCTTGCTAGTGATTGGCTGAAGCTTCAGTGAACATAATTCTAAATGGTAATTTTGCAGCGCCGCACCTGTTACGATCAGAGGGTGGGGAAACCGAACTGGTGGAGCTGATAGGGCGTGCTCTATCCGTTTTTTGCATCGAGCCCGCGGCTGCCGCTGCGTTGCCGGTCAGTATCTTCATCATGCCGTTCGTAAGCCGTGTATGAACGAACAAAACATGGCGAACACCAACACGGAAATTTTGATTCGTGTTAAAGTTAATTTTATTAGAAATCCCAACACGAACATTTTTCGAACAGCGACCGCACGGAATCACCAAATTGGATCGCCACGAAAATTTTTGACGATTACAGTGTTTGATGTTCGTTAGTGGTATGCAATGCATGTGCCAACAAAGTGGTCGATCTTCGTGTTTGCCATGTTTAGTTCGTTCCTGCGTGTACAGAGTGCGGAGGAAACTATTACTATACCTCGACCGTAAATTACTATTATTATAACTCTTAACTAGCTTTGAATTTAGTTCTTAAGTATGTATAGCTACTCCTCTCCTCAGTTTCGCGGAAGTGTATATATTCTTCGCTTCAGGTTAATGAAAGTACCTTACTCGTAAAGATGTTATTTATTTTAACAAATGTTATGGTTTTTGATAAACGACAAAAAATACTACAAGGGCTTATGAATGAAAATTTAACTTATATTTCTTTTGAAAAACTTTAACGGGGTTGTCCTTGAACGATTGGGAAGTCGTTTGATAGTTACGAGGAATATAAAAGGATTATGAAGATTAGGATAAGATAGTGAATAAATAGTAAAAGTTTATAAATAATTAAAGTTTTTTTTGCATGGTATTTGTAGGTGTGGGAACGTTTCACGTCGTCGAGCGACCCGAGCGTGGTGCGAGCGATAGTGCAAGCGGTGGGCGGACTCACAGCTTTCGAATACTTCGCGCCGTTGGCCGATGTAGCTGTCAAAACTCACCTAGCGCAAGGTTCGTTATTTATATCTCTATTGCAATAATGTTAAGAGGATTGTGTAGCTGTATATTTTCATACAAAAAAGGGGGAGAAGCGATAACGTTTCTCTCCCCTTAAACATAATCTAATTTAGATTTTCTTTTACATGTTGTTGACAGATTGTTTGAGTAGGGCCATACGTTTTTATTTTAAAGAAACATTGCTTATAACAAATAACATTTACCGCGAAACAAATTAGTATCCCACAATTAATTACTACTTACTGTATTTTTTACTTATTTTCTACTTATTATAACTTTGACGGGAATCAGTGTTTTTATTCAAATACTACTACGGCGAGTGTGTCACAACTACTTACTTACAACAATTCTCATGTACGGGCCTACTAGTACACAAACATAGCGGCTCAAACAAAATATTAGCATCTCAATAGCCATTTTTTTTTCTAAAAACTACCTCGAGCATTTCAATTTATTTAAGTTAAACTTAATCGAATTACTTAAAAGAAAACAGTACAGCCCTAGATTAAGGTGTACTGAATCGAATGACACCAAAATTGTCTCATTTTGTATAGGTTTAAGGGGGTGGAAACGTTATCGCCCGAAACAATATTTCAGAAGGAAAATGTAGGCAATCGCCTTCTAGGACTTGCGACGCGTATCGGCACTATACAATCCTCTTAAGACGTGTATCGACATTGCGAGGCTGCCTCTAGACCAGGGGTGTCCAACATAATTTTGTGGAGGGCCAGGTTTAGTATTTTTGTAACCGTAGCGGGCCAGAAGAAAAGCCCAATAGCGAAGGATTAAGTAAGCATTCTTCTAGCTATCGATGTCTTCGCGGGCCGGAAGGACTTATGCGGGCCACATTATGGCCCGGGGGCCTTATGTTGGACGGCCTGCTCTAGACTAACGCGGTGATAATGCTCGCACAACTAGTCCAACTCAGTTCTAGTATTTTTTGTTTGTTTAATAATACCAGAACTTACCTGTCGATCGTGAAACAGGCCCTAAGTGTTTAATGTTATCTTCAGGCGGCGACTGGTCGAGCGTTTCGCGCCTGTGGCAGGGCTGCGTGTGGAAGGAAGCGGACAGTTTGTGCGCTCGCGGGAGATTGCACGCCGCCTACGCCGCCGACGCGGGGTCGCAGCGCGCAGCCCGCCGCGCCTGCTTCGTGGCGCTGCAAGACAAGGATGTACACGCGTCAGTATTATAGCGTGATGATTTACGCCCGAAATTAATAACTTATCTGTAAATATGGATTAGGCTTTCTTAATATGGAAATGCGTATGTCGAACGAAAATCAGTAGAAAAGAAGCGCACGACGCGCGACGAGTGAATAAAAAATTGAGCGCCTGTACGTTAGACCAGTCGGCTAGCTAGATTTACGCCCGAAATTAATAACCTATCTGTAAATATGGATTCTATCTATAAATGTAAATTTGGTAATTTGACCCAAAATAACGGCGGTTGGAGGCAACGAAACCAGTATCCGAGGCAACTATCTCAGATATCCCTAACAGATATACAGATAGGTTATTCATTTCAACCGTAACTCTAGCTAGCCGACTGGTTTAACGTACATGCGCTCTACTTTTGATTCACTCGTCGCGCGTCGAGCTCTTCGTTTCTACTGATTTTTTTTCGACATAGGGCATTTCCATATTAATTATCGCTCGACCGCAATGAATGCCCCCCATCCACTCGTTTTAGTCGAGCGAGTAAGGCTAGCGACGCGTGATGCGTCAACACTATGTCATATGAGCGATTCTAAGTAGAGTTTCAGGATAGTTTGGGCGCTCTCGGGCGGACAGCCCTGCGCGCTTGCTTCGTGACGCTGCAAGACAAGGATATACACGCGTCTATATCATTGCGTGATGATCGAGTAAAACAGCACATTTCGACATTTATATCAATACGTCGCTGGTTCAAATCCGGCTCGAAGGACCAGAATAAAAAAGCGTGGAAGCACGCTTTTTTATTTATGCTTTTTTATTGATGAGCTTTATTCCAGAGAGAGAAAATGACTTTGACAGCTAGTAAAATTAAATCATTACAGTGTTTTTATTTTTTGGATATGTGGTATAGCTCTCGAAATATTTAAGTTTTAAGTACGGGGATAGTTCCTCATGATGCGACGTCATTTTGCAGTTCTTTCTATGGTCATAAATAATTGAATGGGTGTTGTATTAACAACAGGCGATATCTCTGGTGGGACGTACTTGGTGGGTGGCCCGCCGGCGCATAACGGTACTTTTTTATAGAGTAATACGGGGTTTTCGCTGTCGTCCCAGGGGTTAATAAATTATATACAGTCTTTAGTTCAGGATTTAAAACTAACCACATTAAAAAGTTATTATTTTTCAATAATAACACGATTGAATTTTTTTTATATTTTCCGTAACAGTTATTTCGTTATTTATTTATTTGAACAGTAAGAACAACGAGGTTATAATCAGCTTATGGATCTGCGTGGCGTGCCGCGTAGCTCGCTGCAGTACCGGTGAAGGGGAAGAGGCGGAGTGCCGGGGCGCAGCCCTAGGGCTTCTGACCCGATGGGGGGAAGCGCCCCGCGGGTTACTGCGACTGGTGCTGCCCTCTGCCACCGGACCCACGCCACAGTTAGTATTCATCATCATTATCTCAGCCACACGACACGCACTGCTGGGTACAGGCTCGGACCAAGGAATTCCACGACGATCCGTTGCAGACTTCCTTGCAGGTCGCGACCTTCACCGGATCGCCGGTCCCTTGTCGAGGTCCCCACGGAGCATCGTCCGGTGCGCGGTCGCCATTCCAGAACCTATTCTGGGCCCGTATTCACTATGACCACTTACTGATTCCTCGCTCAAACCACGCCAATGTCGTATTTGGTTTCGACATTTTCAAAATTCGTTTTCTCTTGACACTTCCAATTTTTTAAGTTATTTTACTTGTTTAATAACTATACAATTTGTGACTGTCATGTTCTTGTAAAGTTACTCTATAATTTGTGAGTATCGTGGAGAAAACGAATTTTTAAATTGTCAAAACCAAGTACGACATTGGCGTGGTTTAAGCAAGGAATCGCTAAGTGGTCATAGTGAATAAGGGCCCTGATTGTAGTATGTTAGCCTATTAACCTTTCTCAACTCTTTCATTTTAGTATCAATTTACTTTGTAATAATCCGACTCGAAAGACCGTTTTGGTGTAAATTCTCATTGTTTTTATTTAAAACTAGAGGCCGGGCGCGGTTTCACCCGCGTGGTTCCCGTTCCCGTGGGAATTTTGGGATCATTTATAGCCTATGTTACTACTTGGGGTCTAAGGATTCTCTATACCAAATTTCGTCAAAATCGGTACCGTAGTTTTTGAGTTTATTCGTTACATACAAAAATACAAATCTTTCCTCTTTATAATATTAGTATAGACTAGCCTCCGCTCGCGGTTTTACCCGAGTGGATTTTGTTCCCGTCGGACTATCGGGATAAAAAGCAGCCTTATGTCTCCGTCCTTTCAACTAACTATGCGACAAATCAAGTCGATTGATTGCTTAGTTACGGCGTGAAGGGACGAACAAACACACTTTCGCTTTCATATTATTAGTTAGGATTAGGATTCGCATCTTAGCCGTAAAGAAAAAAAAACACTGATGAGTTACTTCCAAATTAGAGAGTTTTTCCTATTACTGCACTGTGTCTTAGAAACTGTAATTTAGAAGTCTTTTATGGCTTTTAGTTAATTTTTACGAAACATGAATGAAAAGATTGTTGAGTAATAAATAATTCTTAATATATCTTATTAGAAAATGTCTAACATATGCACTCTACTACATATTTTACCACTTTGGAGGTGTATATCGTTCAAACGGTTGACTTTGAAAAAAAAATCTTTTAAGAAAACTCAATGTAATTTTTAAAGAACTATCTATAGATACCCTACACGTATAGGTTTAATGAAAAAAAAATCAGTTTCAGTTCCATGTATGTATGTATGATCATGCACGGTTGTGCTGACCACAATCCCGCGTTACGCGGGTGTTACGTACCGAATAGTTCGCAACAATAAATAAAAACTATATCTAAAACCTACCTTAAACTATTGATTACGGTCCATAGGTTCGGGGTGGTATGTCCGATGGATGGCCGGCGCGCGCGCCTGGCCAGCTTAAATCTTCTGGACACCAAAGCCCCCGAATGACGGAACCTTATTCTATCACTCTTAAAACTATAATAGTTACACCTGCCTATCTTAGGCAGCTAAAGCACCCCGGTGGCGAGCGACACTCGGGTCGAACCGTGCTCGCGGCCCGTACCCCGTAGGTGCAGTATCCACAGTTTAAAACACTATTAGTACGCGGCGCCTTATCCCGAAGCGAACGATTCACGCGTCACAATCATGAAAACACTATAAACGTCGGTCGCGTTAATACAAAAGCGATACAAATTCACGGCGAGGTTTCCGAACAACAACGCGGTGCAGTGCAGCCGAGTCTGCGATTTCTATGCAACTGGGAAGTGAAAGCGCGTTATCGCACACTGATGTCCACGCGCGACCCTTACAAGGACAACGCACTGTCGGCAATATTCAATTTAAAATACTACTAGCGCCATCTCGCGATAGGTCCGTAACCTTGACAGGCGCGAACATCCCCCCGCCCCGGACAGTAGCAAACTGTCCGCCAACTCAATCTAAGGGCAGGCGAGAGAGAGTGGCAACCGCACGTTTCAAAACAGAGTCCCCCACCAGGACCTCGGCAAACCTGGGCACACCATCCGACCCCGGATGAAGCTGAACAATGCGTCCTAAACGCCAGCGGAGGGGCGGCAGGTTTGGGTCCTTTACCAACACGAGGTCTCCGGCCTTGGGTGGGGTCGTCCTATCCGACCACTTAACGCGTTGCTGCAAAATGTGCAGATACTCCAGATGCCAACGGCGCCAAAAACTCTGCGTAAGCTGCTGGAGCAATTCAAATCGCGAGAGCCGTCCGGAGTGCACTTCGGAATAAGGATATTCCGGCAAGGCGTTAAGAGGTCTGCCAATTAAAAAATGGCCCGGCGTAAGGGCCTCCAAGTCATTCGCGTCTGAGGACAACGGGCACAAGGGGCGCGAGTTGAGGACCGCCTCCACCTTACAAAATACGGTCGCGAGTTCCTCAAACGTGAGGATCGTCTCCCCAATAACGCGACGCAGGTGTGTTTTAGCGGCCTTTACAGTTGCTTCAAAAATCCCTCCCCAGTGGGGGCAGGATGGCGGTGAATACTGCCATCGTACCCCTCTGCGAGAGAGTGTGGATCCGATCTCTATATTATTCCTATCTAAGAATTCACAAACTTCCTTTAAATACCTATCGGTGCCCTTGAAATTCGTTCGGTCTGTAATCAACAATCTAACTAACGGTCCATCCTTGGGGTCCATCCAAGTTGGCGTGTCTGAGTCTACCTCCGACACGCAGCAATCCGGTACTGTCCAAGAAGGGATTCAAACGCACCAAGGGTCCCTTCAACTTGGACGTACTTGAGCGCAGGGCTTTCAACTCCGGTTCGAACTCTCGCTGTTGCGTCACTCGCAACCAATGCAACAGAGCGTCTTGCCGCTCTTGTGGGGAGAGGACTGGAGATAACGACTTCTCTTGAGGCTGACGACAGTTTCGCACAAAGCGCCTCATCCAAGCAGTCACGCCGAGCAACTTATCAAGAGAACTGTAGCGGTCTAACTCAGGCCGTAACAACCAGGATGGACCCCACCACAGGTGGTGGTCCACTAATTCAGGCGCCTCGCAGCCGCGGGAGGCACAGTCTGCGGGGTTCAATTCGCCTGGTACGTGGCGCCAAATCAACGGGGCCTTTGATGTCTGAACTTGGGAGACCCGGTTGGCCACGAAAACTTCAAGAGTGTGGACTGAGCTCTTCAGCCAACAAAGAACGACCTGGCTGTCAGACCATGCAAATATTGACTCAAAGTCGACACCGTTTCCCAAGGTGTCGGCTACATGATTGAGTAACCGTACTAACAGAGTGGCGCCAGACAACTCCAACTTCGGAATAGTTAACCTGGTCCGAAGGGGGGCGACCTTACTCTTGGCCGTAACTAAGTGTACGGCGACAACGCCGGCTGCATCCACCGTTCGGATGTGTTATGTATGTATATACATATGTAGGTGGCTGCGACCACCAAGTATAGAGTGTGTGACATCTGTCAAATAAACCAGTGCGTTACTAGCATCGGCTCGTTTCACTTGTGCTCCACGTCCTTATATCTATCACTGGCGACGAGTACCAAACTACCCACAATACAAAAAGGAAAAGAAAATGTCTCAATCGACGTTTGGTGTTTTATGTACTTTTGACCACAATTCACAAACATGGGAGACATACAAAGGACGCATTATGCAATATTTTATTGCAAATGACATCAACCAAGGCACAGATGCGACGGGCACGAAGAGGAAGGCCATCCTTCTTAGCGCACTCACGGAGGCTACCTACAAGTTGGCACTGGATCTGGCTTTGCCGAAAGACATTGGAGAGGTGCCTTATCAAGATGTTATTAAACTGCTCGACAATCACTTTACGCCGAAGTCAGTCGGATTTGGTGAACGACATAATTTCTACGCCGCGATGCAATACACTGAGGAGTCTCACTCGCAGTGGGCAGCAAGGCTGCGAGGTTTGACTTCACGATGTGGT
The DNA here is from genome assembly GCA_910589605.1 of Chrysoteuchia culmella. Classification (NCBI taxonomy): domain Eukaryota; kingdom Metazoa; phylum Arthropoda; class Insecta; order Lepidoptera; family Crambidae; genus Chrysoteuchia; species Chrysoteuchia culmella. The sequence continues at coordinate 19,533,509 of OU342654.1, read as the reverse complement.
TTCCTTAATGTGGAGGAAGCGCTCCGGGACAGGTTTATCATGGGCATGCGGTCGGGTTATGAAAAGGAGAAACTGTACGCTCAAGATCTCACGAACCTGACATTTGCAAATGTCGTAGAAATAGCGCAGAGTGTTAGTTACGCGCGCGCAGCTGCTGTGGCCGCATCGGGCAACAAGGATATCGCCACCATTCAAGAAAATCAGGTGTATAAAATATCTAAAACCACGCAAAGTGAAAAAAAAGAACAGTGTAGTGTTTGCGGGTATAACAATCACAAAACCGCGGAGTGTAAATTCGCTAAATATAAGTGTAAAAAGTGCAATTCGCGCGGTCATTTACGTAAAATGTGTCCCAAAGTGAATTATGTTGTGGATTGCGGTGCCCAGGGTGGGGATGGTGAGAGCGATGATGGTAAGCTGTATCATATCCGTTCGTTGCGTGGAGAGCCGATGGTAGAAACAATATTTATTAATAACCTATCATTGCAATTCGAAATTGACAGTGGTTCGGCAGTAACTGTAATTTCCGAGAAATATTATAATACTCATTTCAAAGACGTGTCCTTATCAGTTACTCGAAAGAGGTTAATGTCCTATAATGGTAGGCATATTGTTTGCGTAGGTACAATGCGACTACCGGTCCGCTATGCTGTAACTACTCACCCGATAGACTTTTATGTAGTGAAGGAAGGTGGCCCACCATTATTAGGTAGGGATTTTATAGCTAAGTTTAAATTACAGTTATTACCGGTTAATTATTGCGAACCCACAGATTCCTTGATTATGCAATTACAAGAGAAATACTCTCAATTGTTTTCCGACAGCTTAGGTAAATTTAATAAATATTTAATTAATTTACAAGTAAAAGAAAATGCAAAAACCGTTTTCTTCAAAGCTCGCTCAGTGGCGTTTGCATTAAAGGACAAGGTGGGTAAAGAAATTGACAGATTGGTCAGTTTAGGTATTTTAAAACCGGTTCAATACTCAAGCTATGCATCCCCCATAGTACCTGTATTGAAACGAGACGGGTCGGTGAGACTATGTGCCGACTACTCTGTTTCAATAAATAAGCAGTTACTAATGGAACAATACCCACTACCAACTATTAATGAATTATTTTCCAAAATCCACAGCGGTAAATTATTTTCAAAATTAGATTTGTCTAGCGCGTACAATCAATTAGTTTTAACTGAGGATTCACAAAACTTAACTTGTATAAATACACACAGAGGGCTTTATAATTTTACTAGATTGGTTTTTGGTTTGTCTAGCGCGCCTTCCATATTTCAAAGAGCGATTGAGAGCGTTCTAGCCGGCATTGACGGTGTAGTCTGTCTGCTTGACGATGTGTTAATATATGGGGGGGAAAACCACCATGAGCATCTTGAGATATTAAACATTGTACTAAGTAGACTACAAGATGCCGGGCTGACCTTACACAAAGACAAATGTAGCTTTTTTAAGGACGAAATTACCTATTTAGGTTATATTGTGTCAAAGGATGGACTAAAGAAAGCACCGGAGAAGGTGAAAGCAATGACGGAAGCTTCAGTGCCTACAAATGTCCATCAGTTACAATCATTTTTAGGTTTAATTAACTACTACAGAAATTTTGTACCAAATGCATCGTCTATTTGTAGCCCGTTATATGAGTTGTTAAAAAAAGGTCGTAAATGGAACTGGTCAACCGAACACCAGTCAGCATTTAACAACATAAAGGAAATAATGACATCAGAACAGGTACTAGCTCACTTTAATCCTAAATCTAAATTAATATTGACAGTGGATGCGTCACCAAGTGGATTGGGGGCAGTATTATCTCAAGTCGAAGCCGACGGCATCGAAAAACCCATCTCGTTCGCATCTCGTACATTAAATGCAGCTGAAAAACGATATGCACAAATCCAAAAAGAAGCCACTGCCATTATTTATGGGGTTCGTAGATTCCATCAATACCTGTACGGTCGATCAATACCATTTATTTTACGAACGGACCATAAACCATTGCTATCTATATTCGGACCGTACAAGGGCATACCCGAGATGTCGGCTAATAGGCTACAACGATATGCAATATTTCTAAGTAGTTACAACTTTACAATAGAATATATACGTAGCGGCGATAATTGTGCAGATTACCTGTCTCGCGCGAGCTTACCCGCCCCGGAGGGGGGCGGCGGCGGTGACGGGCCGCACTCCGCGCACTCTCGCCCACTACGACGGTGCACATGCACCGAACAACATTGTCACGAGACAGAGATAGGCTGCGATCGCGCCACCTACGTTTGTTTCGTCATGGATGGTGACAATATGCCAGTCACTATAAATAGGTTACGAGAAGAAACAAATAAAGATATAATACTTAGCCAAATAATTAAATTTATTAACAATGGTTGGCCACCAAAATGTAATGACCTAAGGATGAAACCGTATTATTTATGCAAATCGGAATTATCAGTAGAAAATGGCTGTGTTATGAGAGGACACAAGGTAGTTGTACCCGAGGGTTTACGTCAATTTATATTAAAAGAGCTACATACATCGCACCTAGGAATTGTAAAAACAAAGGCAGAAGCTAGGTCTCGGGTTTGGTTCCCAGGTATTGATAAGTCGTTAGAACATATGATAGCTTCCTGTGAGGTGTGTACGCAGCTGCGTCCCGCTCCAGCCCGTGCACCGCTCGCGCCCTGGGAATACCCGAGCGGCCCGTTCATTAGGATACACATAGACTTCTTAGGTCCAATTAGGAATTGTACTTACCTAGTTATAGTAGATGCATACTCAAAGTGGGTAGAAGTGTACAACATGAACACAAATACCACATCAGCTGCAGTTAAAAATAAGCTGTGTGATTTTATGGCCAGATTTGGTATTCCTAAAACGCTAGTGAGCGACAACGGAACTGCTTTCTGTTCACAAGACTTCGAATATTTTTGTAAACTAAATGGTATAAAACACGTAACTTCTCCCGTATATCATCCAGCCAGTAACGGACAAGCAGAAAGTTTTGTAAAAATAGTAAAGAAGGGCATTAAGTCTTCATTGCTGTCGAGTAGTAATGCTAGGGACACATCCATTAAATTATTTAGATACCTAATGGATTATCGTAATTCTATCCATACTACAACAGGTCATTCACCTTCTCAAATAGTTTTCGGCCACAAATTAAGATCGCGCCTAGATTTGATATCGCTCAAGTCATCGTCACCCTCAACACCTGCAGTCCCTTATTTAAACAATATTCCCCAGTGCTCGCAATCTGATGTAAATAGTGCAAATAAAACATATTTCTTCAAGAAAAATGATGATGTATTTTACAAAAAGTTCACAAACAAATTAAATTTTGCATGGTGTAAAGGCATCATAATAAAAAGATTGGGGAAAGTAATGTATTTAATACAAGATACAAATACCACATTAAATGTAAAAAGACATAAAAATCAAATAATGTTAAATAAAGGCAATATAAAAGACAATTCATACATACCTGGGTTATGTACATCGCCGCCGCCGCTATTGTCGCCGCCTTCACCGCCGCCGCCGCCGCCCCGCACGCCGTCGTCGCCGGAACAACTACATTCGTCTCACGATGTGGCGCTCTCGCTTGACACCGTGGGGACGTCACCAACGCCAGCAGTGTCACCGCCTACCCCAATACACATGCCAGGGTTGCGCCAAGATAGAAGAGCAGAGTTGTATTTACCGAGTGATCCATCACCGCCGCAGATCCAACAAGATACAGAGAGTGAAGGGAGGGAGGATGAAGCAGATACAGATCTGTACGTAGAAGCGGAGAGTGACTAGGCATGTTCTCATATAACCCAGTCTAGGTTAAATGTTAATTGTTATTTTAAGTAGTTATCTAAGAGGGAGGAGTGTTATGTATGTATATACATATGTAGGTGGCTGCGACCACCAAGTATAGAGTGTGTGACATCTGTCAAATAAACCAGTGCGTTACTAGCATCGGCTCGTTTCACTTGTGCTCCACGTCCTTATATCTATCAGGATGTAAACGGCAGCGGCGTACCCGCTTTCGGACGCGTCACAAAAGCCGTGCAGGGTAGCTTTAAACTTTCCGGGAGGCAGCATTTGCCTCGGTATACAAACCCGATTGACGTCGGGTAGGGATGACACAAACCTCACCCACTCTCGCAGGAGGCTACCAGAGAGGGGTTCATCCCATGATAATTCCGCAGCCCAGAGCTCCTGTAGGAAGCACTTCATTGAAAACACTACAGGGCTGAGCCAACCGTTCGGATCAAAGGTGCGGGCTACAGTGGACAGCACCAGTCGTTTAGTCCAAACCTTTGGGTCTGGCAGTTCCAATCTGTAGGTGAACAAATCCGGGACTGGTCGATACTGTACTCTCAAAACAGACAGCATGTCTGGAGTATCCGGATTTTCAAAAAGGAGCGGCTCTTGCTGGTGGTCCTTAGGCAAGTCTGCCACTAGGTCCGGTGAGTTAGACAGCCACTTCCGTAACTCATAGCCACCAGCCTTTAAGAGCGCAATCAGCTCATCTCGTAAAATGAAAGCCTCATCTAAACTTGAGGCTCCCGTGCAGATGTCATCGACAAACAAGGCCCCCCCCCTGAATAAGAGCAGATGCCCGGGGATAGCGTAACCGTTCGCGCTCTGCGAGCTCCAAAAGCGAACGGATCGCCACAAAGGGGCTCGACCGCAATCCGTATGTGTTGGTGTTCAGCTCATAGGCCAACATTGGATCCTTGGGATCCTCACGCCAAAGGATGAGCTGGTATCGTCGATCCTCCGGATGAATCACTGTCTGTCTGAACATCATGCGAATATCGGCCACAAAAACGACAACGTGTCGACGGAAGTTGGTCAAAACATCACAGACATCGCGATGCAACTTCGGCCCCGCATGCAGACACTGATTCAACGACACTCCAGTCGACGTGGTCGCTGAACCATCAAAGACCACGCGGATCTTCCCATTAGAAGTCTTCAAAACGGCGTGATGTGGCAGAAAATAATGTTCTACATTGCGCCAATCCAACTGTGAGATGGACATGTGTCCAAGGTCTATATACTCCCGCATGAAGTCTATATACTTCTCTTTGAATGCGGAATCCCTGGCAATCCTACGCTCCATGGACAACAATCTCTTCTCGGCCAGCGGTCGGGAACTGCCTAAAGGAGGGCGAACCGCCAAGAAGGGCAAGCGGGTAATCAAGCGACCCGAGAGGAGGCGTCCAGTATTGTTCTGGTAGAACAATTCGCACTCCTCGGCTAACGGATCTAATCGCTTAGCAGTTGGAGGTTCTTCCACCTCCCAAAACTTTTGGAGAACGTCGGACAAAGTAGAACCGACAATAATCTGGCGGTCTACCGACGGGGTCTCTGGTATCTGTGGTACTTTTCCCATCACCACATGACCCAGTGACGAGGACAAAGCTACAAGATCGGCGGTCTTCAAAACTCGCTTGCTTCCGCACAACAAACGACCAAGGACATCCGCACCAATCAACAGATGTATTGGGCCCGGTCGGTGGAAGGAAGGATCAGCCAAAGCCAGCCCAGACGTCAACTCAATGGCGGATGGCGGAACTCGCACTTGCGGGAGCGGTCCGACCACCTTATCGCGAAGTGGGGGGAGAAGGAGAACGTAACTCGACCAATCGGATCAGGGATCCGCGAGTTTCCCACCCCCCGTACCGCTTCGTGATGCGGCACAAGCAAAAGATCCAGCTGTCGGACAAGCCACCTGGACATTATGCACCCCTGTGCACCTGAGTCCCAAAAGGGCACGCACCGTAACAACATTGCCCTTAGGTCCCCAAACATTCACGGAGGCTGTTGGCAACAGCACAATCTCCGGAGGGGTGGTTGAGTCCGACAGGGGCGCCATTAAAAATTTTGAGGGGGGACCTGGCCCCCGCGCGCCTGGGTCGGCGCGCCAAATGTGGGACGCTCATACCGGGTGAGCGGGTCCCAATCGGGTACATACTGGCCCCGGCCAACAGCACTCCTAGGTACGGGATGATACCCGTGTGGGGCGTGCCTCGGTACGTAGTACCCCAATCGAGGCCTCTCCATTAGGGGGGGAGAGTAACAAATAGGGCCTGCGCCCATCGCCATCGTGGCGTACTCATGTGGTACCCCCACACCCCCGCCCGTGGCGGGAGCGTCTCTCCTATTCTCCCCCCTCTCCCGGGGGGATTGCCCCGGGGGGCTAAGCCCCACCGAACCTTTAGGGGACCGATTCCGGGCTGCCGGGCCCCCGCCCGTGCGCGAGGAATTCGAGCCCCGGTCGCTCCCGGCGTCCTTGCGGTCCAAGCAAAGGAGGGGGTGATGCCTCCCTCCGCAACGACGACAATCATCGGCCTGGAGACACGCTGACTGCATGTGTCCCCCCAAACACCTATAGCACCACTGGCGCTGTTTCGCGATGGCCCTCCGTCCCTCCGGGCGGAGGCCTCTGAATTTGGCACAGGCGAGCACCACGTGCCCATCTCCCCTGCAATACTTGCACCGCTCACTCGGTGCGGGGGGAGGGTCCTGCTGGAAGGCAGCATACCCTTTGGTCGGGCGACGGGGCTGTTCCCTCGCCGCCATCAAACGACCTAAACCTGTGCCCTGGGCGGGCTCCAGGTGGTCCGTCACCCTACATTCATCCTCCAAGAATCGAAGGAGGTCCGCGAAGGGGGGGAGATACGAGGCGCTGTCGCCTCCATACCACTGCTCAAAACGCCCCTTCATCTCAGCGGGCAGTTTGGCGAGGACGATGTGCAGCAGTATAAAAGACCACTGGTCCACCGGCAGGTCCAGTCGCCTTAAGGAGTTGACAGCTGACAGCAGCGGGTTCAGCAACTCCTTCCGCAACAGGTGTGCCCGTGTGATTCGCGAGAGTGCCAAAATCGTGGCCACGTGGGTGTCCGCCAGTAACCGGACATTCTGGTACCGGGTAACCAGAAGCTGGCGAGCCACCTGGTAATTGTCATCGCTGATGAGCAGGTGTTGGATCACCGAGCTGGCCTCTCCTCGCAGGGAGGAGCGCAAATAGGCCAACTTCTCACTCGGGGATAAATCCCGTCGTGAGTCCACAAGGCTGTCAAACAAATTAATAAAGCCCATCCAGGCTGAGAGATCCCCATTATAAGTGGGAATCTCCAATGTAGGCAATCGTCCTAGCAACGCCGTCGGGGTGGGTTTGACCTCCCCACTCAAAGCCGGCTCCCCCTTTCGAACAGCCAGGGCCCGCTCAGCCGCCTCTGTGAACTGGTCAGCCAGCTCGTAGGCCTGGGCTACATCCTGCTCCAGCTGTTCCGTAACGCCATCATCAGCCGGGGGGTTTTCTAAATAATACGCGCGGAACTCCATGGCGTGGCGCTCCAGGTCCTGCAGCCGAGCTGCCAGCCCACTATACCGAGCCAGCATCGCGCCTACCCGGTCGGCTCGGTCAATCAGGGTGACCGCACAAGCAAGCCAACGTAAAATTCCTTGGATGCCAGCCCTGGATGCGACGAGCGGATTCGTAGGGGCCATTTAGAAGCCGTATTATAAAACCGTACAATAAAATAAAACAATATAAATAGGTCGCGTCACGGTTATACACGCAACGAACAAACGGACACTGCTATTTTTTCATATTATTATAAATTTCAAGGGCTAACAATATCAATGGTATGACTAAGTACAGTATCTAGCAGATTAACTACTAAAACCGTTATCAAACAAACAAATCCAAACAAATCTCTATACACATCTAGGCGAGTAAACTCGGAACAAAACACTAGTATGTTAGCACAAACGAACAACACTTTCGAACGCAAAACTTCTGTCAAATAAATCCGAACACAAAACTATACACACATCTAGGCGAGTAAACTCGGAGCAAAACACTAGTATGTGAGCACTATGTATACGCAAAACTTCTGTCAAATAAATCCGAACACAAAACTATACACACATCTAGGCGAGTAAACTCGGAGCAAAACACTAGTATGTGAGCACTATGTATAGGTACCTACCTATATCGGATCCACAAGTTGAGAACTATTCGTTCGAGAATGTACGAGAACAATTTCTCTAGAACTTAAGATCGGTTTCGGAGTACCCTCGAAATTTCAACAAAAAAATAATTTTAATTTATAGGGAAATTATATAAACTACGCTCTGCTACCACGAATTATGATCATGCACGGTTGTGCTGACCACAATCCCGCGTTACGCGGGTGTTACGTACCGAATAGTTCGCAACAATAAATAAAAACTATATCTAAAACCTACCTTAAACTATTGATTACGGTCCATAGGTTCGGGGTGGTATGTCCGATGGATGGCCGGCGCGCGCGCCTGGCCAGCTTAAATCTTCTGGACACCAAAGCCCCCGAATGACGGAACCTTATTCTATCACTCTTAAAACTATAATAGTTACACCTGCCTATCTTAGGCAGCTAAAGCACCCCGGTGGCGAGCGACACTCGGGTCGAACCGTGCTCGCGGCCCGTACCCCGTAGGTGCAGTATTCACAGTTTAAAACACTATTAGTACGCGGCGCCTTATCCCGAAGCGAACGATTCACGCGTCACAATCATGAAAACACTATAAACGTCGGTCGCGTTAATACAAAAGCGATACAAATTCACGGCGAGGTTTCCGAATAACAACGCGGTGCAGTGCAGCCGAGTCTGCGATTTCTATGCAACTGGGAAGTGAAAGCGCGTTATCGCACACTGATGTCCACGCGCGACCCTTACAAGGACAACGCACCGTCGGCAATATTCAATTTAAAATACTACTAGCGCCATCTCACGATAGGTCCGTAACCTTGACAGGCGCGAACAATGTATGTAGGGGGGAGGCCCCCCTTAATATATATATTTTTATTTATAAAAATATATATATTTTTATTTTTATAAAGCGGTTTACAGAATACATCTACCTACCAAGTTTCAACTGTGTAATCCTCATTGTTTTGGAATAAATTGGCTGAGAAATACGGACGGACAGACAGACAGACACGACGATCTATAAGGGTTCCGTTTTATGCCATTAGGCTACGGAACCCTAAAAATGCAAAGCATTTTCATATAATATGTTTTGATTTTTGTTCTCAGACACCGCCTACTCTGCCTATTCGCGCAGTGCGTCCTCAATCCGAGCAATGACAACGTCATTCGCGCTTACGAGTCCTTGTGCGGCGCGGTGGCGGGTTTGAATCCCGACGTGGCGACGTGGGGCCGCAGCCCTCAACCGAAAAGGCTTCCTCGCTTGGCCATGAGACTGTTCCCTAACGAAGAGAAGTACTTCCAACGAGAACTGGAACTCGCACCGGAAGATGGGTAACAAACTATCGCTCTGTCTCTTATATATCCAGAAACATTCGATAGAAGGAATAACGTTGATGGTTGATATCAACTCGTACTAACTGTGGGACCGTGTTACTTTTACATTTACGCTGTCAAACCCCATAAATTTTTAAGACGTAATCGTAAAAGTAATTGTAAAAGTGATTAAGGTCTAACCCACAGTATGGGCACAGAGAAAAAATTAAAACTTTTTCCCAACTTGCGTCTAATGCTCCAACTCTTTACGATCATACTTTCCGTAAGTTGGCTGGAGTATAGGCGAGATGAAGATTGTATTACAATCAAATATAAAATTTTGATATTTTGATGTTGACAAAACATGCCCCCTAATTGTCTAATTTCAAAATCTATCACAATCTTTCGAATTGTGTAACTTATAGTCGCAATCCCTTTCGGAACGAATTATGTTTTAAATGACACTTCATTTAACACTTCAAATAAATAAATAAATATTTCCATACAATCACACCAATTATCTAGCCCACGTTAAGTATCATGAAGAACTTGTGTTTTGGATACTAGATAACGGATAAACATACTTATATACTTTTTTTTTTGTAAATACATACATAATATACATAAAACATCCAGACCAAGACAAATAGACATGTGCATGCACACAAATATTGGTCTTGTCCGGGGATCGAACCCGGGACCTCTGGCGCAGAAGGTGGGGTTAGTACCCCTGCGCCAAACAGGTCGTCAAATGAAGTGTCACTTTGCTTAGACAGATCAATTTAGTTCATTCAATACCTTTCAAAACGCGCCCCGATCGCAATTATCAAATGACAAATGGTGACGGTTTGAAGTATGTAATATCTTTCAAATGACGAATTAGAAAAGGGATTGCGATAGATTTTAAAATTAGCCAATTAGCCCCCGGATTAGTTTTTGTGCGTGAACGTTATCAAATAGCTTCTGTTGATCGAAGTTTTATTATGAATGAAATTGTGATATCTAAAAATAGTGGGATTTGAAGTCTGAAATGTGAACGATTCGAAAATAGGAGATACTATAAAATTATGTTATATTCTTAGTTTAATAGTGTTTACATTTTGTATTAAAAATGATCACATATTAAGTTACCAGCATTGGTAAGTGGTAAGTTTATATATTTTTTAACCGATTTAAAAAAGGAGATGATTGGTTACTATTCAAGTCACTATAGTTTAGATGACGACACAGAACTTTACATATTCATTGATATTAAGCCTTATCGTGTACGAAATAAAAGCTTTTTTAATTGTGCAACAGTTAAGGTTAATGTGCTTTCGACTATAAATTAACATGAATGTTAACCATTAAGCAACTCATTGATGTTTTTAACTGACTTCAAAAAAGAAGTTGCTTATGATATTGTACATGTCGCAGGATAATTAGATAAATCGTTTTTTTGCGAAAATTCTAGGGATATTGCGAAAACACGGATAATTACACAAAGTTGTATCAGTTCTCAATGCTACTAAAAAAAGATAGGGGTTTTGAAAACGGGTTGCCTTAGTAAGATTGTGAAAAGAAAAGCTGGCTATTATGAAATAAGAACACTGATTGGCTGGTCGGACCATCCAAAACAACATCTTCTCTGATTGGCTGACGACTTGACGTTTCAAATGTCAATCCATTATCTCCTGTGTAGTTAACTTTCTGTGAACCAATCAAAATAAGAGTTAGGAAGCAAGCAAAAATTAAGCCAATCAGAGTTAAGAATATCTAATGTTATTAAAGCAACCAGTATTTTTTGCAAAAACCCTATCTTTTAACGTGATTATACTTTAGCCATTATATGATAAAAATTGTATATTTTGTTTGTATACTTCACCTCATAAGTTGTTTTTTATTACAGGTTTTATAAAATGTGTACGTCAGTAAAAGCTTGCTTATGTTGTCCCAAGTTTGATATACTTAGTGCCTGTTTCACTATGTCCGATTAGGAGATACTTTCCAGTTTAATTGACAGTTTTGTATGGACTATCTGCCAAGTAACAGTTACAAATAACACTAACAAAAATATCCTAGGCAACTATCTCAGATAGCCCTATCCATATCTACAGATAGGTTATTAATTTCGGGCGTTAGTAAGTATCGCATCACACTATTGTATCTTTTGATTATATTAAATTAATCACCAAAGATACGTCAAACGTATATTCCAAATTCTGATCTCAATAAATATTGCTCTTTTTGAGAAAACAATATTGCTGACATGCCTAATACAGTACACGAAAAGGTCATGGCAAAACAGAATTTATTTATGTCAATGTTGAATAGCTGTCGACTGTACTAAATATTAGGGTTGGACCACATCTGGCAGCACGAAACCGCACTTTTCTATGCTGCTATACTTTTCTTCGTTTGGTTCCACCAAGTCACACCAAATCCTGTCACACTGTTACTCGTTGAAAGAACAATTTATAAAAATAAATTCCAAAGAGTCACACCAAAATATTGGTAATAAAATCAACTCGGCCACAAGAGAATTCTCAGGTGGGACTCGAACCCACGACCTTCGGGAATCCGGCCCACTGAGCTACCGAGACTCAATGGTGGTCGTTGGCATTTTTTTTCCCAACAGTGTGACAGGATTTACTGTGAGTCGTTGAAACAAACGTTTTTCTTTCGCTCAGAATCGTCTATTGCGAGAAAGAGACCGGGAATCAGCGCACGCGGCAGAATAGGCGATGCGATAGCATGCAGCAGTCTTTGTCGCATGCAATTCCGTGCTGTCAGATGTAGCTCAACCCATAATCAGCGCCCTTATTATCTAAAGAAAGTGAAAGAACTTTCTTATATATAGAAAGTGCAGTCACATTGCTGCTTTAGTAAAAATCAATGTGACAACTATCTTACTAAAGCAGCATTGTAACTGCACTTTCAATCAATTTCAATCAAAATCTGTTAGCAAGGGTATTGTTTAGAAGTTTGACTTTATAAAAATAAAATAGTAAGAAAATTTAATATCTATACAGGTAAATCTATTTATTACTTTTTATCTGTTTCTGTTAAGAATACATTGTGTTGATCTACTTTATTGTCTTAAAAAAATATGACATTAGCTTTTTAACACTTTGCCAAGTTCTTTAAACCAAAAATACTTATTTTATGTAGAATGTTATATTATAGTTATGTTACAATTTTATTTAAATCAGAACTGTTAATCTTGTAGATGTATTTATATTTGCTCAAAGATTTTTGTAACTGATAAATAAAAATATAGTCAAATCCGTCTGTTTTATTTGATAGGGACACCCTAATATTACAAGCAATTCGTGGGTTAATGTGTTTGACCAAATGACTTGCTGACATCGATTTACTATTTTATGTTACGCTTAAACAAGCGTTACATAAAAACCTTAGAAAAAAACACCGAATAATATTTTTAGAGGTATTTATTCTTTAATAATTTAATTATTTACATTGATAGCTTTATTACCTGCTTACGTCACAATGGAATTTTTTATGTCGATTTGCGTTTTATTGTTTTATAAATAATCGATAAATGTCGAGTTCATAAAAGTAAGAATTTAATTAAACTTCCATTTTATAATAATATGTGCAGTATCAATAGTAACATAAATCTACGAGTACCTGTATTAATAATGAAATATTACTATGAAGCGCTCATGGCCGCGCTTGACAGACAGACAGTATTCGATCACGTTTGTCAAGCAAAGTTCGGCCTGGTCAGGTGTCGGACGGGTGACCGTAAAGTGGCTTCGCAGGGCACGTTGAACCGTCGGTCCCGGCTATTGTCATCTAATAGGTTATTCTCTAAGCAAACATCTTTGATATTGACGGCTGAAACAGCGGAGATCGCCTCATTCTCAATACTATTTGACAGCTAATGTGACATTCAGTCATGACGACAGCATCCAGAGAATAAACCCCCCTGATTAAGGTCGTTGAGCCAAGTCAGAGGCTTATAGGCGGCTTGATAAACTCTGACACCAGAGGTGGCCACTAATCCTCACTCGATAGGAAAAAGTTACAAAAAATAATTATTCTGAAAGCATTCAATAAAGGTACTCAAGAAAAGAGACTAGAAGTCACTCTTGCGGTCTACTACTTTTCTATTATAGTGTATTTATAAACAGCCTCAAAGTTAACTTTAGAGTACTATAGAATTTCAATATTCTACTTATATTGTAAATGGGACAGTTTGTAAATATGTCTGTTTTTGTGCAAAATCACGCGTACAAAATGGCTAAACGATTTTGGATGAAAATTTGCATACAGATAAGCACAAATTATATGACGTAGGACACTTTTCCATTTTCTTCTGATATTCTTATACTGGAACGGGATCCACGCAGATAAAACTTTGGGCCACAGGCCCAGTATATTTTTGATGTTCACTTATTGATCATTCACTTGTTCCTTGCGAGCCTCTTACTGCTATAATGCAAGAGCAAGCCAAGCACCGCGGAGGCGGTGGCGGCGGCCGCAGCCCGCGACGTCGGCAGGGCTCCGCCCCACAGCCAGCCGCGAGGCAGCCAGCTGACCGCGTGGATGACGTCCAGGGCGAGCTTGCATGACGTCATCTGCGCGACGAAATAACGGGCGCTTGCGCACTTCGGCCGCCCCTCTGACCGCGTCACTAGCGCCGCCTGGTGCAACGCGCGGAGTGACCTGCCATAAGAAAAAACAATTCGAGACTTCGGTTCTTAACAATTTCGAGCTGTCACTGCCGCGTCACGCAGTGATGTAATAGCAAAGATGACGCGACTCTCTTGCATCAAATAAATCTATTTGGCGGGGTGGCCATTGGCCTGCATGCATTTTCGTTCACAGAGCTTAATGACTTAAAAGAGGAGTGAGACTCTTTTACTACTTGCGTAGTAAAAGGTGATCGCAGCCGCCGCCATCTTTTTTGCGATATTTTTATTCGCCAATGAATCAACCCCTTGATTATTTAGTAATCTGTAACGCCGCCTCCGAGGCCACGCCCACTTTTGTGAGGGAGTTGTTAGCTTTGAATTATTTATTTATTTATGCTCGGACATTGGCAGAATCGTCACTTAAAGAGACGCAGCCATCTACAACAAAAAATTGAATTGAATTTATTTATTGAAAAAGATTCACCAACGACATATCTTTACACATTTGAATTTAAAAATTAAAACCTGACTAGGCCAAAAGACATGCCATTACATGTGAATACAGCATTTTTTATTTTCTTATTTACTGGTTAAAAATACAAAGTAGAAATTGTTAACAGAACAGATAACTTATAAAATAAAGATTAATTATTAACCTTATTTTCAATCAATTTTGCCACACACAGCCTCTTAAACGCACGATCAGAAAGATGAAAGATGTCGACATTGCTGTTATCCATTTCGTTATGAGTACGCATGCACCGGCTTAGAGGAGCGCACCGACCAAGATTAGACTTACGAGGCAAGCTGAAGATATTTGTCAACGGATGTCTAGGGATATGATATGGGACAGAGAGACTTATCTGTTGAAGAAGATTTGGGCAGTTCAATTTACCGTGGATAAACTTATGAAGTGTAACGAGATCCAAAAGTTTACGTCGGTCGGCTAAAGACGTTATTTTAAAGTGCGAAAGGCGATCAACGTAATCAGCGCCACGTGGACAGTCACGACTACGGTAGGCAAGGTAACGAGTAAAATTATTTTGAATCCGTTCTATTCTATCAGAATGTACCTGATAGATGGGGTTCCACATGGTTGACGCGTACTCGAGGTGACTGCGAATGAGCGTGTTAAACATTATTATCAAGGTTCTGATGTTAATAAAGTGTTTACCCATGCGTTTGACCAAACCTAACATTTCCAAGAGCAAGTATCAATTTTATCAATTATTATGAAAACATGAATGCAGTATGTATTAACCGCCTTTGTGGTCTAGTGGTATCAGACCCAGGGGTCCCGGGTTCGATTCCCAGCGGGGGTACATATTGTGTTCAGTTTGGTTAGAGGTAGGACTTTTTGTAAGTCCGCCTGGCTAGCTACCACCATCTTATCTAAGTCTGACGCTATAACAACAATGTTTTCAGCATTGTTGTGTTCCGGCAGTTAAAGATAAGATAGCCAGTTCCTTAGTGATTGGGCATTCCGGGAGAAGCTCGCTTCCATCTTCAGCCTTATCAATACCTAACATCAAGTATAATGAAGGCTAAGAGTCTCCCCGTACTTCATAAAAAAAATGTAGCATAACTCTACACAGTTAAGTTTACGGTGTTATATCAGTTTAATAAATGTTATACTAATAAGTCGAGGGCATTCCAAAACAAATCGTCAACTCACCTGATGAAGGCGACGAATGCGGACAGCGACCAGAACAATTTGTGCGCGATCCTGGCGCGTTGGTCAGCGTTGGCAGACAGGCGCAATACGCCGGTGTCCGCCAGCCACACCACTTTTTCCGCCTGAAGGTACGCCAGCGTCAGCAGACTGTTGGCCACACCCAGCGAGCCCCACAGAGGACCGTCCTGGGGGACATTCGACTTCTTACAACATGTATGATAAAGTGAGGATCTTGAGAGAATAATTAAATTCTTCCTCTAAAATAATAATAATTAAATAATAATTCCTCTGAAATTCTGTACAATGACTATTTAGAGAGTTCTAATTAGCAGAACTTCCATTATTTGCCAGGTTATGCCTGTATTAATCGTTTTAGGAAATAGTGCCAGTTTAAAGACATCAGAGGTTGCAAACCTTTTGTCCCCAAATTTTACTTCTTTTGTGTATGGCGTTTGACACCACATGTCGTCATAAAGAAAATTCCTCTAAAACTAGAATGAATTTTTAGAGAGTTCTTTATTATAAATTGAGAAAACAATATCGGCCTCCCAGAGAGTCCACGCCACATAACTTGGCATTTGTCATAGGGGCTGATCGTCGAGGTCGGTCGGAAAAATAAGCCTTATTCCCGTGTCATAATTTTAGTTCCAGATATTGACACGCGCCAAGTTAAATGGCGCGTAGATACCTACTGTATAACTTTATAACCACAAGAGAATTATCCGCCTCAAAAGACGAGCGTCTCGCGACAGTTTTACGCACGGCTCCGTTGACATTTTAGAAAGCGAGTTTGCCTCGCAAGTCCTGTAGTTTGCCTTTAGTCCTGTAGAACACGTGGTAAGTTTTTTTTATAAAGCCATTAGTTTAGTTTCACAAAAAAATAACTACGAAATTTAAAGCGATCGCTTTGCTGCGCTTCGCAGTCGCCGTAAGTTGGCCGACCATGACCAATACATCGTACATTGACACTTTTGAACGAACAAGTTTAAAAAAGGTTCTTTCAAAAGTGTCAATGTACGATGTATGGTCATGGTCGCCGACCATGGTCGGCCAACCTGTACTGACTTTAAATTTCTAACCTATCACGTGTTCTACAGGGAACAGAGGTCAGTGTCTACAGGACTTTCATCAAGCCGTTTCATTTGATATCCATATTGTAATAGTGCATCAAAAAAACTACATAGTTACAGACATAGGTACATACAAAGCAAAGCTTTTTTAAAAGTGAAGGGGCGCGTCTACATGAGTGGTGGGACCTATACCCTGCCTACTTATTTTTGCGTAAAACGGGTGACTGTTGGGGCAGAAAAGTTCAAACCTTTCGTTTGACTAAAACCGCAGACGAGTACGTCCAACTGTTACTAATTAATTATGGTGGACATAGGCACGACTCCACGACGTGATAAAGATCGCAGGAATACCCTAGATGCAAGTTGCGTATGTCATGATGGTTTTTAGATTTAATAACCTAAACAAAGGTCTTTTCACACACTTTTGTAAACCCCTACTAAATTTACACAAAAGGTTTAAAACACTTGATCCAAATAAATCACTTACCAGCCATTCCAGCTAAATCTCGTAGCTATTTCACTTTAGAACACATTAAGCTAATTAGCTAATTAACCAAAATGTATTCACTCATGGCTGAAGACGCGCAAGGGCGCCACTTTAATGGGTGGCGGCTGACGCACGGAGGCGTCACAGAATATTTGTTAGCCGCCATGGACAAATGTCCTTAAAAGTGGGATACGCAATGAATCGGGTAAGGGACAAAAAATTAATACCTACCTATTAGAGATGGGCCGACGTGCCGACTAGTCACTGCTGACTGACTCACTGTTTCGAAACGACATATTTCGACAAGCATTATTCCGACAGAACATATTTCGGCACACACAACTTCGAATAACACTACTTTGGCAGAACCCTTATTCGAAATGTACTTGTTCGACGGATCTGTGGTCAACCGCCTCTGTGGTCTAGTGGTACAACTACCGGTATCAGACCCAGGTGTCCCGGGTTCGATTCCCAGCGGGGGTATATATTATATTCGGTTTAGTTGGTGGTAGGACTTGTTGTAAGTCCGCCTGGCTAGCTACCACCATCTTATCCAAGTCTGACGCCATTACAACAATGTTTTCAGCATTGATGTGTTCCGGCAGTTAGAGATAAGATAGCCAGTTCCTCATCAGTGGCTGAGGATTCTGGGAGACGCTCGCTTCCATCTTCAGCCTTATCAATACTTAACATAAAGTATGATGGAGGCTAAGAGCCTCCCCGTCGTTCATAAAAAAAAAACTATTTCGACGGTACATATCTTCGACAAAATACTGCTCTGAAATGTGACGATAATAATTGAATTCCGTAATTATAACAATCATATCTTCAGATAATTAAAATAACATATAATAATAATAAGTGTAGTCTTGATTTTTTATTAGGCATGTTAGTATTAATAAGTCTTCTTAATTATTTATTAGACTAAATATGAGTAACGTATGCTATTCCGCTTAAGAACGAAATTGTATGCATGACATTTTCCAGGCGTTATTAGTTTGTCAGGCGGTTAGATTACAGCAGGCTACCATACTATCCACCACACTAGAAATGTGATCGGTTGCAGATTCCATTGAATCCAATTTTTGAGCATTATTATGTTGATGTTCCTTCGAAATAGAGATCCGTCTTGTTAGACGTGCAAGTGCATTTTAAAGAAGGGTTCTGTCGAAGTAGTGTTATTCGAAGTTGTGTGTGTCGAAATATGTTCTGTTCGATAGGCAATGCTTGTCGAAATATGTCCTGTCGAAGCAGTGAGTAGTCGAACTATTGTTTTTCGAAATTGAGACCCTGTCGAATTAATTGAATGTCGAAATTAGAATGACAGTCCCTCTTACAGCATTACTTGCCCCTAATTAAAAAATCTTAATTATTCAACTAAACTCACCTGCTAGTTGATTATCTAACTCTGTTACTAACAGATTTTGTTTGAAATTGATTGAAAGTGTAGTTACATTGCTGATTTAGTAAGACAGTTGACACATTGATTTTTACTAAAGCAGCAATGTGACTGCACTTTCAATCAAACGTTGATAGATACAAGTTACATAATCAGGGGGCTGACTAATCATTTTTGTTTACCACTTTTTAAATGATACCTGTACCTACACTTCACACTTACCGATTTTATAACGTGGGTAGGTACTTAATTTTTTAGACGGCCGACGAGTAGAAATTTTAAGGAAACGTTTTTTCGAAAAGTAATACAAAACCTAAACTGTGATTCTAAAACAAATAATTATTAAATAGCAAACACTAGGTTACGTGACGGTATGTTCTAAATTCAGATAAAAAAAGGTTTAATTGTAATTTTACTTCTTATTAAGTCCAATTATTATTGACTGAGCGAGCGAAGCATCTCAGTTTTGAGATTGGTCAAAAAATACTTTTGTCCGTATGTCAGTCTGTTCTCGCCTACAGGTCTCATTTTTCAACCGATTTTGACGAAAATTGGCACATAAGTTTCTAGATTTATTTAACAATTGTATCGAACGCGAATGGGGGGGAAAAGGGGGTGTTTATCCAACGGATTTTAATCAAATTTGAGAGACAATTCCAAAAGGGGACAGCGAAAGGAATAAAAGAGGAAAAGTTTGTTGTAGCGTTTTATATGGACGGAAGTCATTTTTTTTTCGGTAAATTTATACCCCCGTATACCAATATTACCAATCAAACTACGCAGTCCTCTCCTCCTTTGCAAGACGAACCCGTTGATAGTTTTGATCTCCCAAAAAACTACAATTTTACCTGTTTAACTGTTTTCACAGAACCACTAGTTTATCAAAAGTAGGATAGAGAGAGAGTTCCTATTCCTAAATCGAATGAGAAATTTATAGTTTTTTTTTTATGAACGACGGTGAGACTCTTTCCTTCATCATACCTGATTTTTTATTTGATAAGACTGAAGATGGAAGCGAGTCTCTCGCGGAATCCTCAATCACTGAGGAGATTGATTAAAAATAAAAAAATATAATTGTACTAACTATTTTATTTTAATCGCCCCTATTAAAATGTGTTTAAATATAAAAATAGAACAGCCGACTAGAACAGACTACAAATGTGGCCGGATAGTCGGCTTCCCCGACTAGTCGGTACATCACTTAGTAGTGATGTATCTTTTGGTTTAAATATTTAATTTATTGTAGGTATAGGTAGTACCTACAATAAATTAAATATAAACCAAAAGATTGAAATTCTATGAACACTTCTTCCATCAATATCCCGAAGCCTGAATGTCACGAGGACGATTAGGAAATGTAATTACCGTCAACGGCCATAAAAACTTATCGTAAGTACCTAAGTAGGTACCTATTATAGGCAAAATATGTGGAATATATCTTCAATTTATTTTGAACTTTATTTCAGCACAATAAGGTTCAAAATGAATGCGGATTTTGATAATTTCTACGCTGTACCATTTACATCGGATTTTGATAATTTCTACGCCTGTACCATTTACATACAGCTTATAACACCTCCTATGTGGCCCACATTGAAATAAGTTACACCTAGGTGTAAATCGGATGTCTTTCACTTTCTTTTAGCGAATAGTAAAATACAGTGCGTAAAGTGTAACTTTACGTTAATAATTTAAGAGTGATAGAATTTATAGTATAAGTACTCGATACCTTTCCCCCCAGCCTTAGTACTGAGCGCAGCCGCGGTGTTGAACGTCCGCAGGGTAACGCGGGCGCTATAGCCAGCCTAACTTCAGCCCACAAGTCTTCCCCCTCCGCCCGTCGTAGCGCCCCATCAATTCAAAATCAGCATATAGCTCGCAAGTTCACCGCATATTTTGAATCCAACACGATAAGGTTCAAAATAAATGTAACACTCGTTACCTTTCCCCCCCAGCCCGTAGGCAGCCATGGACCTGAGCGCGGCCGCGTCTTCGAACAGCCGCAGGGTGGCGCGTGCGCTACCAGCATAAATTCAACCTTCAAGTCTTTCCTCTCCGCCGTAACGCCAATAACTTCAGCGTATAACTTGCCAAGTTCACCAGATATTTTGAACTCTACATCCAACACAATAAGCTTCAAAATCAATGTAATACTCGTTACCTTTCCCCCCAGCCCGTAGGCGGCCATGGTCCAGAGCGCGGCCGCGTCGTCGAACAGCCGCAGAGTGGCGCGTGCGCTAGCCAGCATAACTTCAACCTTCAAGTCTTTCCTCTCCGCCGTAACGCAAATAACTTCAGCGTATAACTTGCCAAGTTCACCAGATATTTTGAACTCTACATCCAACACAATAAGCTTCAAAATCAATGTAATACTCGTTACCTTTTCCCCAGCCCGTAGGCGGCCATGGTCCAGAGCGCGGCCGCGTCGTCGAACAGCCGCAGAGTGGCGCGTGCGCTAGCCAGCATAGCTTCAACCTTCAAGTCTTTCCTCTCCGCCGTAACGCCAATAACTTCAGCGTATAACTTGCCAAGTTCACCAGATATTTTGAACTCTACATCCAACACAATAAGCTTCAAAATCAATGTAATACTCGTTACCTTTCCCCCAGCCCGTAGGCAGCCATGGTCCTGAGCGCGGCCGCGTCGTCGAACAGCCGCAGAGTGGCGCGTGCGCTAGCCAGCATAAATTCAACCTTCAAGTCTTTCCTCTCCGCCGTAACGCCAATAACTTCAGCGTATAACTTGCCAAGTTCACCAGATATTTTGAACTCTACATCCAACACAATAAGCTTCAAAATCAATGTAATACACGTTACCTTTCCCCCCAGCCCGTAGGCAGCCATGGTCCTGAGCGCGGCCGCGTCGTCGAACAGCCGCAGGGTGGCGCGCGCGCTGGCCAGCCGCGCGCTTGCTGCCATCAAGTCCTTCCTCTCCGCCGTAGAGCCCCATAACTTCAGCGTATAACTTGCCAAGTTCACCACCTACTTGGACCATTTAATGGTATCATTAAATTTTTATTTTGTTTTTATTGTAACTGTACTAACGTCCTAACTATATGAAACGGCGACGTCTGGGTCTATTGGAAGTGCTATTTCATTTGATCAAGAACAAATCAAATAAAAACGTAATGTTCATTAGAGGATCAAGTTTTATGACTTATTACAAAATTGTAGGAACTAAGTAGGAACTTAATAATAAAAACAAATGTTAATTGCTTACAAAATGCCTTGTAATTATTATCAAGTCCTATAAGTAACAAAATTGTTTATGTTATATTCTCTCTTTAGAATTTCCTCTCGTTAATACTATTACATAACTTAAAAACAATAATGTATATTTGGTAAAAAGTAATAAGGAAATAAGTTTTAAGAAACAAACACGAAATAAAAACTTGAGCACGGAGACGCTCTACCGACATCAGCCTCATCAATCAAAAAACATCACAAAATATCAAATTATTTCCCTAAAAAAAGAAATTCTAACACTCAATAAAATAAAATAAAAAACGGTAAAATAAACATACCTTATCGCGGTTAGCATGCGATTGTAATAATTCGCAAAATTCATTTACCAAATCCATAACACTGGCACGCTAATTTACGTCAAGTTGCAATCAAAAAGCAAATAATTGTGTTTTATGTAAGCATTAAAATATTGTCATATGTTTCTTATCTCATGATAAGTGATATATTTTATCATCTGTCATAAACCTGATAAAATAAAATTTTCAACCGTCAAAATGAGTTAGTAGCATACCTGTGAGCATGAAAAATATACGAAAACAAAAAGTAAATATGTAGAGAAGATTTAAAACATATCAATAGCCTTCTGACAAGTACTTAATATCTAACGTAGTTTTTAAACGTTATTAAAATTTATTAATTGAACTATTAAAACGTTTGGATAGTTAGCTAATTTTTGTTTTAGAATAAAAATCGTCTCTCTATAAACGTATTTGAAATACACAGAATGCTACACAATTAAATACACACACAATTAATTATTATTTGGAAGGAGGGACGCCGGCGAAGCCGGACGGGCGACCGTCGAGCCTACCTGTGCGCTTACAATACCTGTTAAGTTGGCTTATCGTAAACTGCTTTAGATCCTCTTCTTTCAGCTTGTCTACTTCAAAGAGCTCCCAGCGCAGCGATGCGTACATCGGGCATTTTGCTATGAAGTGGTAGCTTGTTTCTTATTTTTCTCTACATTGCGGACAGATATACTCCTCCGCTCTTTTGATCACAAATAGGTGTCTGTTTAGAGGACAGTGTCCTGTCAATACTTCTACAATGTTTCTTATGTCTCTACACACACAATACTTATGTCGAAAATAAAACCAAATATTTAAAAACGTAAATACTTTCTTATGCCTTTTTTTGATAATCTGCAGATATATAATTATGTTGTTCTACAACTAATTCTAGACAGTTATAATGTTTTGCGTATTTATTTCCCATTAGTTGTTACAGGGTACTCTGTACAGGTTTTCTTTAAAATGACAGATTATAAAATACTACTAGTAATATAATGTAATTAAAATTCTTGCCCAGAGTTAAAACTCAATTATTTACAAATTAGGCAATATTTTATTAATTACAAATAATTATGTCAATTAGGTAATTAAATTCATTAGGTACCTTTTAAGTAGAAACAATGGTTTGACACTATAAAATTGAATAAGGAAAATTTAAAATTGTTTTGGCCTATTGAATATGTACATAATTCGATTTACATATACATAAAAATGTCTCATCACAAACAAGAATAATTGACTAGTATATTGGGCTGAGCAAATGCCAGGCTAGGAATGTTATTTTAAGTGCATTTATACAAAATGTCAGACAAATGGAAGACTGCTGTTCATTATTGATAAGTAAAATTAACATAATTAACTAAAACAATTCACAAACCACAAATAATGAAGTAGATACTTTTGTTAATAATCACATACCACCTGGGTAAGTTATTTCAAAACTCATCCAACCAATCTAAGACTGTTAATCATATAGGCTATTTCAATAATCGTTTCTTAGTGAAGTAGAGAGCAATTCCCATAACTGAGGAAGTGGTTGCAATAGCTGCTATTTTAGTGGCGCCTATTTTTTCTCCCCAAAGCCAGCCTTCAGGGAGGCATGATACAGCATGGACAATGTCCAGACACATCTTGGCGGCGGTGGCGGCCTGCAGCGCCAGCCGGGTGTCCAGACCTCGGCGCGCCTCCGCACTGCCTTCTGAAGAGTTGAGACATCCGCGACTCCAACAGAGTTGTCTCATTGACCTTATAGTCCTAAAATAAAAGAATAACAGCTGATGTTACATTCGGAACTACTAGCTGAAGTGGGCGACGAACATTTTTACTTTAATGAAATTACTAATTCATTAAAGTAAGTATTAATAATAATGAAACACTTACTACCGGTGAAAGAATCGGTTTAGTAGTTTTAGAGATAGCTTCCTATAAAAAAGTTTAGATTTAATTGGTTGATGATAATTTCCTTTACAAGGATATAGGAATCTCAGAAGGGACTCTCTTAGAAGGGGCCCTGACTTCTAAGGAACCCTTACTTCTAAAAGAGAGGTCCACTATTTCAGATTTATATCTCCTGTATTATAATGATTAGGGTGAAATGGTTCCAATTAGGGAGACTGATCACCCGTCCGGCCTTGCTGGCGTCCCCTCTCCAAAAAAATAAATAAATAAAAAATTATAATGATTAGGCAACTCTAGTATATAGGGCAACGGGCATGACATAGAAGGTCAACAAAAAACTTTGTAATTGCTTTTAATACCTTGAACAAATAGCGGCCGCCCGCGGTTTCACCCGCATGGTTCCCGTTTCCGCAGGAATATTGTGCTAAAAAGTAATGTTTTAATCCAGGCTATCTCCCATCTGGGTGCCAAATTTCATCCAAATCCGTTCAGAAGTTTTTGCGTAAAAGAATAACAAAGAAACTGACATACTTCGCATTTATATAATGATAGAAACTTATATAATATCATTGGATTTATAATGATTACTGTAGTTATTATTATACTTACTGTAGTAGTGCAATATATAAACTGGCAGCCCAAAGTGCTGTGCTAAGTGTATCGAACTTGTATGCTGTGTCAGGATGTAGTTTGATGATACCAACTTCGTGTAGCCAGCATATTTTCTCCACAGGCAAGAAACTTTGGTCTACTACATTTGCAAGTACACCTAACGTAGCTGCTGTTATTGAAGTTTCCTGAAACAGTAGATAGTACTTGTCAGGACTAAAAAGGATTTGGAGTACCCATTCTTTGTTTTTTCTTGTTTGTTACACATAAAAATAACATATAGTCCTCATCACAGGTACACCCACATTAAGTAAAGAGTGAAAAAAAGTACTGTACTTATGTGATTTATAAATAAATAATATTATTGTGTGATTAATTATGTGTCTTCATAAACCATATGTGTAGGTGTATATTATTTGTGAGATTACTTACATGTCTTCCTAAGCCATATGTGTATGTGTGCCTAATCATGGGAATGTCATCAAATAATCTGAGCATCAGTCTGGCACCTGATAGCCGGGAACCTGCAGACTGCCATGCCTTGTCATTTATTATGCAGCCATACAATTTGAATGCATAACATGTTAAACGGACAACCTGAAAACAATAATTAAAAATTAAGTGTTTACCTGATAGGGCTGTGAAGGTTTGCAAAGTAGAAAAATCTGATAATAAAAGCATAGATAAGTTATCTAAATAAAAGTAATAAATCAGTGACGTTTAAGTTTTGATAGTTTCTGGAGAATGTACTTAACCACAGAAATTTGGTAGGTACAATAGTTAGTAGAAAACTTGTTTTTAGCGACAACTCCAATAATATGAAGGCCATATTATAATTTCCGCATGCTTACCTTATCCCTGCCATTGTAACTATCCAAAAGCTCGCAGATATCTTCTACTACTGAAGACATTCTACGAGACAACTTTAGAAATCGAGAGGAGTCTAATGAAATGAACGTGTGCCACTGATAACTTATCGGAGATTGATGATTTTTGACCTGCTTACACCAACGTAGACTGTTCACACGTGCTACCGTGCAAATTCGCGAGCGATAACTACATTTCTCTAACTAATCTCCAAGTAGAAAACCTTGATTGCGAAAGGTTAGCGAGGTAAGTACAATACCAGCTGTTTGATGATGTTGTGACATCGAGAGTGACAATGACAACCATTGACATTTCACCTGTTTTGCTTTCTAAAGTCCGAATTCCGAATCTTTACAAGTTTTTTTTTTTGGTCATTTTATATTGTTTATGAATTTTGTGTCTTCCAGACTATACGACACATGAACATATTCTTCTTTGATATAGCCGTAGTAGGGCAAGGCTGAATTTTAAGTTAAAGTTAGTATTCACAAAGATATAAAAAGGCTTTGAAACTAGTACTTAGTTTCGGAACTTTAGTTTTGCCCGTTAGGTTTGACGTTGACATTTGACATTGACTGACTGACGTTTGCTTGCATGCATTGCATTGCATGGTGCTTGCTTGAAGTCTTCGAAGTGTGCTTCGAAGACGAGTTTGCTGCAAAAGTGTGGTTTCATTAATTATTATTTTATTTTGTTTCATCAGATAAAAAAGTTATGAAGTTAACATGACAGTTTTTAACATCAGTGATATACCAGAGTTTTCCAAAAAAGACCGCATTGTGGTCGTAGGTGTAATCGGAAAGTCTCCATACCGGTACCCTAACAAAACAACTCCGCTGCTGCCTTCAGTAAACAGTGATGAGGTAGAAACTTATAAAATCTATTCTTAAAATCGTAATTATAAGTAATAAATATTATAATTCCTTTGGATTTGGTTGAAAAATATGGTTTTCAATGATTCCACATTGTTTTTTGTTTAGCAATACAGTAATTAGAAATGAAATGACATTATTATCTATAATTTTATCCTTTCATACTGATGAAAGAATAAAGAAAGAACTGTCTTTAAAACACCTTTTCAGAATGGCATTGAATGCCATTGGGATGAGAGACGAGGAGTTCTGTACCTGCATGCAGTTACCTATCTGGATACAAAACAGCTAGCAAAGCTCGCTGAAACTTTAGATGAACACTCCAAGAGCACCGAAAAGGATGCTGATGCGGCTCACTGGCTGGTGGCATCGGGGGAGCTGGCTGCGGACTCTTGTCGGATAATTGCGCTCCTGTTCCATTTATGTCATATTGTAGTGCTCTCACACCCCACACCAGTGTTTGATTTGGGATACTTACAGCTATTTAAAGCAATTGATGCTTATAGGTAAGCTAAATCACTTGTATTTTCATTATTAACATATTTAGTTTAGTAGTTTCTTTATAGTCATTTACAAAAGCTAATAAAACATGTAAGTTGGAAATCCTTGGCTGGTAGAATATAACAAAGTTTATTTAGTTTTTAAATTTAATTATTATTTATTAGGTATAAGTTGAAACAGTTAGTTAATCTTTGAGGATGATGAGGATAGTAGTGACCTTAATTGATCTTGTTTGGAACAATTATTTATTTAAGAACAATGTATTACATATACATGTATATGCAAAAAAAATATATGAAATATTCAAAAAAAAAATCTCTGTATTACCAACCCTGCCAGTTTGGGCCACAGTTACTTAACTACTGTTATCATAGGCTAATTGTGCTTATTGATTATAATATGATATAGAAATAAACAAAAAAAAAATGTATATTGCAAATGGTACGGCCTGCTTACAATAATTCGGCAGTCTATAAATACCCTTGATTATTTATAAACAATTGAATCTTGCAAAAAGACGGTGACATGTTCTCATACTGTTCTTCCATAAACCACATAAAAACAAGAAAGTCCTTCTGTATGTATATTGTAGGACATATCAGTCACAACACCGTCTTTAGGTGGTGCCTGGGAGAGCCACGGGCGCGCGTGTTGCCCGCGGCTCATATATGGCGGAAGTTATGTGGACTATAGGTCTTCCTTTTCATATTGTAGGACAGAGTTATCAGCCCGCACGTCCGCTGCAACAGCCCCTTTAGGCGGTGCGTGGGAGAGCCACGGGCGCGCGTGTTGCCCGAGACTCGTGTTTCACTGCGGTCGTGCGCCGGCGCCGCTGCGACGCGTCCCTGCTGCTCTGAAACGGTTGGAGCATGCGGTAGAAGATCAACTTTACTTCATACTTAGGAAGGCACGCATTATTACTAATGTTTGGTGAGTTCTGCATTGTTAGCTTCGTTTGGTGTACACATTATCAATGTAACAGATCATTTATGTTTCTAGATTTTTCTTTCTTTCGTCTGTGCTTGTCAGATTAAAAATGTCATGAATAGGTTGCTAAAAAATAATTGTTTGATCTAATAGAAATATAACTACAAGTCACTCACAGAAGAATCAAAAACATCTGACAATCATGTAGTAATGTAGCAGTAAGTGCAATAAGTTTTAGCAATTTATGCTTTTTACCTTTTTGGTAAATTCCTGTGACGTTTTTAAATAGGCTAATAAATGCATCTATGCAACAGGAAAAATAAATAAAAAATATTTGGTCTCGCGACACTTCTGACAAACAAAGGGATTCAGCAAATGTTTAACAAAAATATTTAGTCAGAAACAACTCTTATTGTTTACAAAATTTGATTTTTATGATGTTCGGATCACATCAAATGCTAGTAACAAGTGGGTTAAGAGATTTTGCCATGAGAGCTCCTTTTTGATCAGGAAGGCTAACTTGCGGAACGTCTTTAAAGAACAGGTCTACATTGCTTAATGACTAAAATGCAGACAGCCTAACTTGCAAAACGTCTTCAAAGCATTACACGTCTACATTGCTTAATGACTAAAATGCAGACAGCCTAACTTGCAAAACGTCTTTAAAGAACAGGTCTACATTGCTTAATGACTAAAATGCAGACAGCCTAACTTGAAAAACGTCTTCAAAGCATTACACGTCTACATTGCTTA
The DNA here is from genome assembly GCA_910589605.1 of Chrysoteuchia culmella. Taxonomy (NCBI): domain Eukaryota; kingdom Metazoa; phylum Arthropoda; class Insecta; order Lepidoptera; family Crambidae; genus Chrysoteuchia; species Chrysoteuchia culmella. The sequence goes on along the minus strand of OU342654.1, from coordinate 19,504,982 downwards.
ATGACTAAAATGCAGACAGCCTAACTTGCAAAACGTCTTCAAAGCATTACACGTCTACATTGCTTAATGACTAAAATGCAAACAGCCTAACTTGCAAAACGTCTTTAAAGAACAGGTCTACATTGCTTAATGACTAAAATGCAGACAGCCTAACTTGAAAAACGTCTTCAAAGCATTACACGTCTACATTGCTTAATGACTAAAATGCAGACAGCCTAACTTGCAAAACGTCTTCAAAGCATTACACGTCTACATTGCTTAATGACTAAAATGCAGACAGCCTAACTTGAAAAACGTCTTCAAAGCATTACACGTCTACATTGTTTAATGACTAAAATGCAGACAGCCTAACTTGCAAAACGTCTTCAAAGCATTATACGTCTACATTGCTTAATGACTAAAATGTAGACAGCCTAACTTGCAAAACGTCTTTAACGCAATACGTCTACATGGCGGCTGAATCTCAATCGTTACATTGTTCTCCCTCTCACACACATTCCATACATACGTTTGCGCTGACACCACCACACCACACAACCTAAATCACAATCACACACAATCACTACAACATTCATCGTGTTCTCTATAACCTACTTAGTTATTATCTAGTTTATAAAGTTACGAAAATCAATTGTTATTTTACTCTTTTTGGACTTTCCTCATACTTTCATTTTTGTCTGTCCGCTAGCAAATCTTTGTATGTATCAGCTTCCACCTAATTTGCGTAATAATTTTAGTCCTTTCTGCGGAAAGAGGCTGGTGACCTGTGGTACAGGTTTCTAAGAAACCTATTTCAGGCGCCAGTCCTTCACAAGTTGAGGTTAATCTATGAATCAATTATATAAAAAGAAATTATAAAAAATTGCTCAATGACTAAAATGGTCCGCTAGGAGTAAATGTGTTCTGTGCTAAAATGCAGATAGTCTAACTTGCAAAACGTCGTTAAAGCAACAGGTCTACAATTCAGACAGACTAACTTGCAGAATGTCTATGACGACTCGTTTGTTTTATTTCGGTAATAGACCTAGCTCCGGAACAGAGGATTAGGGGTTCGAATCCCGCCGGATCCAATACGAACCCATATGTCCATGAATTCGTAATTTAACATTTCTCGTCACAAGTTTGCTCCAGTGAACACAGGAGACGTAATGCTGCTAAGGCAATTTTTATTTTAAACGTTTTGCTCCTTAGACTTTTTACAACTTAGACATTGATTTTAGACATTTTGCTTTAAAGACATTCTGTAAATTAGGCTTTCTGATCAAAAAAGGTGAGAGTTTCCTTTTACCGCTCGTAAAATAGCGACGACGGTTTTCCTTGTGCGTGTTAATCCTGACGAGCTATTGACTAAGCAAAGCACAGAAAATAATCTCCAGTTAAATATATGGTGACCGATGGCAGATTACGAATTTGCTTTGCTAATATTTTAAAAAGTAAAAAGCTTGAGGCGGGTACTTTGACGTAATTTGATTGATCCTTTGTGCGTGATATGTTTACTAAACGTCTCAGTGGACGGGTGCGCAACGTGCGTTTGCAATTTAGGCGAAGGGGTTGATTCGTGTTGATTCGAAAAAAATTTTCGACAAACAGTTGTAATACCTACTTACAACTGCTTGTCTTGTAGAAACCTCAATGTAATTTTTAAAGACCTATCTATACGTACCCCACACGTATAGGTTTGATGAAAAAATAATAATTTCAGTTTGAGTTCCATATATGGGGAGCCCCCTTAATATATATTTATTTTTTATTTTTGTGTAAAAACCGTAAAACGGTTTACAGAATACATCTACCTACCAAGTTTCAACTGTGTAATCCTCATAGTTTTGAAATAAAGTGGCTGTGACATACACCGGACATGACGAATCTATTAAGAGTTTCGTTTTTTGTCATTAGGCTACGAAACCCCTAAAAAACTGCAAAGCCGATATTTTATTTTGTATTTCAAAATCAATGGGCCCCGGCCATGAAGTGTTGCTGCTGAATATGACATGTGTCTTGAAACCTTCTCATCCATGATCTTATTAAATTTTCGCTTGGAGCATCTTGTAAATAGCGAATATTGACGAATTAGTACACGAGTCATTAGCCTTAAAACACGCATTCATTGTAGCGCACCCGTCCACTAAGACGTTTAGTAAACAAATCCACACAAAGGACAAATCAAATTCAGTCGAAATTCCCGCCTTAAGTTTTTACTTTTAAAATATTGGCAAAGGAAATTAGAAATCTGCCACCAGACACCTATATTAATATAGTATCTATTTTTAGTGCAAAATCCCTATTCGCGATACCGAAGAATGAGGAATTTGTGTACATAAATGCTGAAGATATGGGTGGGGCTCGCGACGTTGGCACGTTGGTTCGTGGTTTGATGGAACGCTGTGCCCCTACCTTCTCCACTGGGGCTGGTGCCGCCCCCAGCGCAGGCCCCGCCTCCAGCGCTGCGCGGACCACCTTCAAGCAGTTCTTGCAGGCGCATATAGACTTGGCGTTTGGAGAGGGATTTGATGATAACGTTGGAAAATACGCGATGACCACATCTTTCTTTGAGGTAAGTTTCATAAAAGATTAATTGTCCTCAAAGCAAATACCTAGGCAATATAACATGTTCATTAAGATTGGTTATAGTCGTTTATTGTAAATATCTATATTAATAATCGTTCATGGCGGTGCTTGACAGACTGATCGTATTCGATTACGTTTGCTAAGCAACGTTCGACCCGGTCAGGTGTCGATGGGTGACCATAAAGTGGCATTACAACTGAGAGCTTCCGTGCTTCGGAGGGCACGTTAACACCGTCGTCGGTCCCGGCTGTTAGCAGTCGTTAAGCTAAGTCAGAAGCCTTATAGGCGGCTTGATTAACTCTGACACCAGAGGTGGCCACTAATCCTCAATTCCCTTATCGAAGGCTACTCGCAAAAGCGACCTGGCCTGGGTCATGTTTCACTGGTTAGTTATGTTAACGTTTTGTTAGTTTATTTATTATTTTTACCACCCGCCTACTATTAACGTCTTTCGTGTTCTCATTCGTAGTTGCCGACGGCGGCGACATGGCGGGCGGCTGCTTTGGCCTTAGCCCCCATCTACCTGGCTGATACCAGCGACGAGTCGGACGGCGGCGCGCTGTTCGACGCGCTCGCTACGGACGTGCGCTTCTCTCAGGCTCGATGCGCTAAGGTCAGCTAAATAGAAAACATACTAGTAAACGCACTGAAGTTTCACTTCTCAAATTAATTTAAATGAATTGCTACTTTTTCTCCTACACAGCAACGCACGCAGCTTTGTGTTATTCTGCGGTCCTTCCAAATCTTCGTGAGTTTTTTGACTGCGTATCTGGTCACCGCGCAACGTCTTCGTATTTCATCTTCGCATCCTCCAGTTGTTATCGTTGGTAATAGTGCGTCTAGGTTAATGTAGCCCTTTACCACCTCGCATCCAGCTATGTTGTGGACGTCCGGTTGGTTGTTTTCAGGACGATCAACAATCATCATTTTAATTTTCCTTGTCGTTCCAAATTCCTTGTCGTTCTTGGTTGACGCTAGGACTGATGATACCACTCTCCTAGCGTCAACCAAGGACCAGGACCGGCGTATCTCAGATTTGATATTTTCTGACTCCAACAATCTTCAAGAACTATCCTTATGTATTCTGTGTATATGTTAAATAACATGGGAGGCAGAATACAGCCCTGTCTATCGCTGGCTTGCGTTTTAAAGTTTTGGGAGTCAATCTTCGTCTGATTAGGTACACAAGATGATTTGCGTTTCTGTCAGGACCGACCAGTTTCCACCACTTGACGGTATTGAAAGCCTTCCTAAAGTCAACGAAGCACACATAGAGGGTGATATTAAATTCTATATATAGCCTTTTCTACAATTTGTCGCATTATGAGTAGCTTTTCTCTTGTGCCTTGGCCTTTTACAAATCTAGCTTGTTCAGAAGCGATCTCTCGGGACAGGGAAGCTTGTAGCCTCGTGTTAATAATATGAAGCAGTTGATACGTGGGATATGAGGGCAATTAGTCTGTAGTTACTGAACTTTTTCGTTGATCTTTTTTTATGTAGTGGCATGAATATAGAGAATGCCCAATCGCTCGGCCAAACTCCAGTGCTCCATATTCGACAACAGATGGGGTGCAGTATTTCTACTCCGATCTCGCCCATGGCTTTTATTGTCTCGATCTGCCTCTTATTTGATCTCCTGAAGGGTTGTTCTTCATATACGACATCTTTTATAAGTTTCACAGTGGATTTCCAGACTGTATCCAGGTATACAGTCTTCTGGGGTGGTGCTTGAAAACTGTGATATAAAAAAAACAGTAAAATAATAATCAGCTGCAAACTAAATTAAGCGTATTCCTGTGCTGTTCCTGTACCCAAGACCATAATGGCCCACAATGTTCCGCAGACCCACATCCAGAACTGTTGTCCCCAACTTAGCATTAAAATCACCAATAACCATTAATATTTTTCTTTTTGGGATGTTGTTGATTCAAATCTCCAGCTGGTTATAAAACTCCTCGATCTTTTCCTCAGTAGCGGCACTTGTTGGGGCGTATATCTGAATGATATTTAACACGCATCGTGAAGCACTGAGTTTCAGTGAAATGATCCTCACGCTGACAGGGTTGTAGCCCAGGACAGAGCCAGGCCATAGTGTGGGTATTGCGATGGCTACTCTGGCAAAGCTGGACAATTCATTTCCTGAGAAGATAGTGTGTGTCTCTAGGTTCCTGTGTCCGCTCTCTTTCCATTGCGTCTCACTCAAACCCGTAATAACCGTATTGCATCGCTCGAGTTCGTGTTCTAATACATGGAGTTTTCCATCATCAATGAGAGCCCTTACATTCCATGTCCCGATGCGAATGTTTTTACGCAGTTGTAATTTCATACTTCCAGTGGCATAGTTTTCATGGGGCGCCTGGTCGCCTGCTACCTCATGGCCGGTAACCAAATTCACACTCTGATTCCCGGAAAACTCAGGGCGCCGGTCGCCACTCTAGGCACAAGTTCATTGTTAATGTAGCTGGGCGGTTCAGTGCTTTGACCGGGCCCCTCGGGTACCGGAGGGAGGACCCGGAGGCTACAGACTACGACTCAAACCTTTACCAGGTTATTTTGACCCAAGAAACGACCGTGCCACTTTTTATACTAATCGTTTTGGATAGACCCCCAGAATGCACTCTTCGTTGTTAGCGGTAAAATAAAAATTGACGGCGCGCGATGTTCACAAATTTCTTTTCGATACTTATTGCTGGGAAGGTACTAAAAACTTTACTAGTATATTTTTTATTTGCAAATAAAAACACTAGTTTATTCATTATAGTGAATTAAAGTCTAAAATATTTTTCGAAAGTTCTGACTATAGTGTAATTTTCAAGAAACTACTTTATAAATTTATTTTATTTATACCAGAAATGAATTCCTCGTCATCGATTTATACGAAAATGATATCAAACTTGACCTATTAGCTAAACATGGACTGTTATAATTTTTGGAATGAAACCGGGCGGAGCGGTACATTGGCATCCCCCCTTCGGCGCCAGAGGGGGCTACCGGGGGCTACCGAGCTTATTCGGCTTATTTTGACCCAGTGAACAACTATGCTAAGTTTCATACTTGTATCATACATATCGCTTCGGATAGACCCCCATAATGAGCTCTTTGGTAATACCAGAAATGAATTCCTCGTCATCGATTTATACGAAAATGATGCCAAACTCGACCTATTAGCTAAACATGGACGGTTATCATTTTTGGAATGAAGCCGGGCGGACAACTGTGCCAGGTTTCAAACTTATGTCAAACAATGGAAGTGTAATGCACTAAACTCCTCTAATATTCGAACGTGTATCTCTTATCCTTTCTTACGAACGTCAACCCTTCTAATTTCTTTGTGCGATGGCCTTCCGAGTAGACCGCGAGCGAAGGGCTGAGAGCTAATAATTATACGAGTCTAAGCGTAGAGTGAGACCTCTTTGCTAAGTGTTCAGATGTGAATCAATTACATTTTCAATAGTCTATTATACAGTGGTGGTCTAATAATTAACGACACTAGTCGATTTTCATACAATCGAGGTAGCTTTGGAGCCTTGATTCTCTGCAAAAGATTGACAGAGCTGTAATCTAATAATGGTCATCCAGCATGCGTAGCATGTGCACCTTGACAAAGCTTTCTCGACCCTTTTATCGAGCAAGCGCAGTGGTTGTCCCGCTCACACATGAGCGGGACAGATATCTCGAGATAAGCGTCGACAGCGAGTCGCGGTGCTACGCTGGCAGGGAGTGAATGGAGGAGATCCAGATTGCTATACAGATAGACCTAACTGATCTGCCCCCTGATTATGTAACTTATTTCTATCAACGTTTGATTGAAAGTGCAGTCACATTGCTGCTTTAGTAAAATCAATGTGACAACTATCTTACTTAAGCAGCAATGTTAAGATAAATAAGATAAAATATTCTTTATTGTACACCATGATAGTTTATAAAAGTATTTTTTTAAAGAAGAACAATTGGCGGCCTTATAGCTAAAAAGCAGTTTCTTCCAGGCAACCATAAAGTTGAGCTGGATTAAAACCTCAGTAGAATTGGGTAGTTTATGGTGTTCCACATACAAAATATTTACGCTTAATAATGCCTAAATGCTATAAATACAATACATAAACATAAAACATAATGGGTATTTTTGGTGATGGGCTCTTTTCTCCGCATTTAGACTCTCATTTGGTCCGTTATGCGTGAACATAGCATCGGTATGGCTAGTTAAGCCATCCCAGCTCCTTCCAGAAGCGCAGAAGCCTCCTGGGGCGTTCACAGGCTTCTAGGAGCGACCTCACGTCTTTGAGGGTTTCTGCCCGTTTTGCGGCCAAACCCACGCACTCCAGGATTACGTGGGCGGCTGTTTCCTCTGCGTCCAGGCATCCCCTACATAGGGGGCTGTCTGTCGCATTCATGATGAATAGTTGTCGGTTTAAAGGTAGGTGACCTGTAAGTGTGCCTACAACTATTCGGAGGTCCGGACGATTAAGGCTTAGCAGTCTACAGGTCAAACGCGGCGAGACTGCAGTCATCGCCAGCTTGGACTGTCTACAGCTTGTTTGATCTACCCAACGCTTATTATGTGCAGCACGAGTACGCTGTCTTACCCATGAGCGCAATTGGCTGAATGGGAGTGGCAGAATGGGTATGGGTCCAGCCACTGTTGTGGAAGATCCCCTTCTTGCCAGCTCATCGGCGGCATCGTTCCCGTGTGATCCGCTATGCCCTTTAATCCATTGTAGGATTACACTGTTGTTGTTGGATGCTTTCAGTCTGCGTTCGAGCCTCGGTCCGGTAACACGTGCATAACTAGTCTCAAAAATCATACATCGTCAACCTTTTAATCCAACCACAATGAATTGTGTTGTCTGCGATTGTACTACCAACGACGGTGCCCAGTGTAGTGTGTGTAAGCATCAGTTACGTTTTTCCTGTGGGAACATAAGTGAGTCCGGATATAGAAAGCTGGGAGCGGATCGCAGGGCAACATGGAGGTGCCCTCAATGCAAACTCACACCCACCCCGGTGCCATCTCCTAAAAAGCTCACTCCAGTAACCGATTCATCTTCACTTGAGCTGGTTCTTGCAGAACTTCGTGACATGAAGCGGCAGATTGCAAGCTTATGTTCAGTGGTGGACGATGTAAAGGAAATAAAAAGGGAGATGTCGGAGCTGAAGGCATTCTGTGAGTACTCGTCATCAAGACTCGATGAATATGACGCAAAGTTAGCAAGGGTTGACCGGAGTATTGGTGAAATTTCTACATTACGTGAACATCTGGATTTAAACCTTAACACAGTTTCTAGTTTGAAGGCAGAGGTGGAGGCAATGGAGCAGTGGTCTCGGCTTGGTAATGTCGAGATTAAGGGCGTCCCATACAAAAAGGAGGAGAACCTGTTTGCAGTTATTGACAATATTGGCAAAGTAATTGGCTATCCAATTCAGAAGACACAAATTAATTACATTGCCCGCGTACCAACATATTCTAAGGAAAAAAATATTATAATGAGCTTTACTAATCGATATATCAAGGAAGAGTTTATTGCTGCTGCGAGAGCCTGTAAAAATCTGAAAGCATCTGATATTGGCTTTCCAAATGCCACCCAAAGGGTATTTGTAAACGATCACCTCACTCCAGCATCCAAGATTCTACTGTCTAAAGCGAAACAAAAAGCTGACAGCCTGGGCTATGATCACAAATGGGTTAAATATGCAAAAATTCATATTCGCAAAAATAGCACATCACCCGTCATCATCATTGGCAGGGAAGGTGAATTAAACAAAATAGTTTAAGCTACTTTTATTCACCTTATGTTCACTCATTTTCATTATTTCGTTTTCCGACTGTAAGCATATTAAACAAAGCATTAATATTAATTAATTACGTTACAAAATTTGCATTGTTGTTGCAATATTTACATTGTATCCATTATTATTGCCAATTATTTTATTTTTCAAATCAATCACTATGCACTTTGCTTAAAAGGTTGATCACCGCTGCTCTGCTTAACGCTTTTGTCTCGCGCTTTTGTTCATCGAAACTAGCCTTTTGTATTCCTTATCGCTGGCCGCCTATTCACAATACTCGACTACCTGCTTTGCCGTCATTAGTGACCTTGCCATTTTACACCTTAACGCGCTCGCATATGTGTGAATTTCGTTCTTTTATGATTTTCTTATATTTTATGTTTTTTACAAATACTTATCTAGATGATGACTCCGTGCATAATTGTTGTTGTGGATGTCTCTTATTCAATTTGCAATATGTGACTGTAATATTACGGTTTGTAGTGTTATTTTTCTATTTTGGTTTTATATTATTCAATTATTTTAATAAATTACTTAGTTATTTTACTATTTCGCAGTGATTTCGTCTAAACGAATAGACAATTTGAACATCTACTATCAAAATGCGCGGGGCCTTAGGACTAAAACTAACTCATTTTATCGTAACGTGTGTGCAACTAACTATGACATTATTTTGTTATCAGAGACTTGGCTGGTAGACGGCATAGCCGATACTGAACTGTTTGATTGCAGATATGTAGTTTGGAGGCGTGATAGAAACTACGCGGCTACTCAGCAGTTAATGGGAGGTGGAATCCTCATTGCCACGCGCAAGGAGTTATTAGTTATGCCTCAAATATCATTCCAGTCGAGTGCGGAAGATCTTTGGGTAACCTTATCTTTCGGATCGAATACATCGAGTAAATTACATATTTGTGTACTGTATTTAATTAAACAGAATCTGGGTAATACTTTTTCTCAACAATTATCAAACTTTTTTGATAATCTAAACAACCTCATCTATAATCACCCACACGATAGGTACTTGGTCGTGGGTGACTTTAATATGAGTCGTATAGTGTGGACACCTTCTCATGATGATAATTCGCTGTCACCGAGTAATTTCCATTCTCATGATGAGTGCTTTCTTGTGGATGAATTATCAACTTTAGATTTAAAACAATATAATGGCGTGAGAAACTATTTCGGAGTTACTCTTGATTTAGTTCTTTGTACTGAGCCTGTAAGTGTTTTAGAGTGTAAGGATCCTTTGTCCCGACCAGCAGATCCCCATCACGGTGCACTGATTGTTGAGATTAGCTGTACTGACTTGCATACCTTAATTCCTGCACCACGGTTGCAGTTCTTATTTAATAGGGGTGACTATGATGCAATTAATAAAGCCATTTTAAAAGTCGATTGGGAGAGGGAACTTTCTAAGGGAACTGTGAATGACGCGGTGGACTTTTTGAAGTGAAAACTTCTTTAGCGGCGTTGAGCACTTTTTCTGTAATGGGTATAAAATCTTAAACTCGCGTCAGGACACGTGACCTGATCGAAAAAGCGTAGGACGGATGGAGAATGTTGAGGTGACAGGTTGACTATGGTCTCGGTTGCTTAGCGACAGACTGTTGATAATGTCTTTTACTTGTCTCTTGTTTTATTGTCAATATATATTTTTCGATTCTCTATAATAACTAATGTTTTCTTATATCTTATTACCTAACTTAACGTTCACTTTAATATGGTTTGTGTACGATAGCGCAATAAATGAATATTGTATTCTACCACATAAATGATAGTACTTTTATACTGATAAAGCAATTGGTGCAAAATTATTCCCTAACCATTCCAAAATATCAAACATGCTCAACGTTAATAATCAAGTTTTCACTTCTGCCGGCACTCCCGGAGTGCAACCCGTCTTTTTTTTACAAGACCTTTTAGTCACTGAGAGATATGTACGTCCCCTCTAAGGTGGTAGGTAAAGAGTCATATCCAAAATGGTATCCGATAACACTTAAAAAAATGTTAAAAGAAAAACAGAAATATTTGAAAAAATTTAATACTTACGGCAACCGCTCGGACCTCGAATCATACAGGCTACTACGAGATCGCGCAAAAAATCTAGAGAAGGAGTCTTATAGCAGGTACATGAACTCTATTGAAGATTCCATTCAAGGTAATCCAAAGCAGTTCTGGTCGTATATTAAGTCAAAAAAGAAATCTAACTCTTTGCCGAGCTGTCTCAAATACGGCACTAATACATTTAACACCGGTGGTACTATCTGTGACGCCTTCTCCAATTATTTTCAATCGACATTTTTGTCGCATTCTACTGATCTAGGTCAGCCTAGCCTGGACACACCTGCTGAGTCGATTTCTTCAATGAGTTCTGTAGTTATCGATGAAACAGAAGTACGTCGCTTTCTTAAACAACTAGATCCCTCTAAGTCAGCTGGACCTGATCAGCTTCCTGCTATTTTTCTCATTAGATGTTGTGATTCTATCGCCCTCCCCATATCAATTTTGTTTAAAAGATCTTTGTCCGAAGGTGTGGTCCCAGATATTTGGAAAAAAGCTTTTGTTACCCCTGTTTTTAAGAAAGGTAATAAAACCGAAGTCACTAATTATAGGCCGATATCTAAACTCTGCATCATTGCGAAAGTCTTTGAGAAAATCATTTATAATCAAGTGTATGCATGTTTGAGTCAGTCATTCTGTCCGTTTCAGCATGGTTTCCTTAAAAAACGATCCACTGTCTCAAATCTAGCCTTATTTAACAACTTTCTCACTAAAACGATGGACTCGGGAGGGCAAGTAGATGTCATCTATACGGACTATAGTAAAGCCTTTGACAGAATTAATCATAAAACGTTAATATCGAAACTTATACGCATCGGTATATGTGGTGACCTGCTTAGATGGTTCACGTCTTACATTGAGTTTCGATTGCAGGCTGTAGTAGTCAACAATTACACATCTGGCTGGGTTACTGTCCCCAGTGGTGTCCCGCAAGGATCGCTGCTTGGGCCATTACTGTTTGTGATTTTTATAGCTGACATTAACACATGTTTTAAACACTCCCATTTACTTTGTTTTGCGGACGATATGAAGATCTATGCAGATGTCAGATCAAGGGATGACGCAATATCATTGCAGTCGGACTTAGATAGACTGGAGTCCTATTGCCAAGCTAACGATCTGGATTTAAACCCATCTAAATGCTGCCTCGTAACCTTTGCACGTAAAAGAAATATAATATTGTCTCAATACTCTCTTAAGGGTGCAGGCTTGGAAAGAAAATATACAGTGCGCGACTTGGGTGTTCTCCACGACTCCAAACTGCTGTTTGACGAGCACGTCGATAATATTGTGTCCAGAGCCTCTAAGGCATTAGGGTTTGTTATGCGCTGTGCAAAAGAGTTCTCTCGCATCAAAACTCTAAAAATTCTTTTCTGTTCATTCGTTCGCAGTATACTCGAGTACGCCAGTCAAATTTGGAATCCCCGCTACGACATATATATTTCACGTATTGAAAACGTCCAAAAAAAGTTTATTCGATTTCTGTGCTTCCGTACCAAAGATTATTATAATTCCTCAATCTACCACGAACTCTGCCGGAAGCACCATCTCTTGCCACTCTCGCTGAGACGCGACATAAGTGACTTGACGTTTCTGCTTAACATTACATCCGGTTCGATTGACTGCTCTGAACTCCTCGGTAATCTGTGTATAAGAGTGCCCTCTAAATCTTTAAGAAATAACTCAATTTTGCTCCTACCTCCAGCTCACACGAATTACAGGCAAAATGAATATATTTGGCGTGCTAGCGATAACTTTAACCACTTAAGTAGCTTACACAACTTTGATTTATTCAACACTAGTGTAACTTCAGCGAGGAATGCGTTGAGCAGACGGTTTTTTGACCCATAGTTTTTTTCTTCTTTTGACCCATAGTTTTAAGTTAAATAGTTCTAAATAGATTATACAGATCGTTGTTGGTATTACAGCTTGTAGGATTATGTTAACTTTAAATTTTTATATTATTCATTCATACATTATGTGCTTGTTAATAGAGGTTTCAGTATTTTAAATAGCTGTTATTAGCGAGGACCTGTAATTGGCTATCTGTTTCTTACTGTGCTAAATATTGTAATTATGACACGCTGTTGGTCTTCCATAAATAAAATAAATAAATAAAATAAAAAAATAAATAAACGATCCAAGACTCGGTGGCATTCGTAGACAATGCTGGAGTTGATCGTGTTGGCCTCCAGTGCTGTTAGGACGGCCATACTGTCGGTCAGTATGCGGATGTTCAGTTCCTTCATACCTCTAGACAGGGCCGTGGTAGCTGCGTTTATTATTGCAACACATTCGCATTGAAATATCGAACTGTGTTGGCCTAGTGCTAGTGAAGTTTGATATTTAGGTCTTGTGAGAATACTCCGGCTCCAGTGCCAATCCCCATCTTGGAACCGTCCGTATAAATTCGGACTTCATGTATGCCAGAGTAGTCTTGGTCATAATGGGTATATATATATAGTATATATAAACATACTGAAGTAATAAATACCATTAAGTAATTATATAAGTAATACTATGTAACGAACGGACAAAGTATTGAAGCTCTATGATGTGAGTGACAGGTAGTGATTTTTGACGAACCGTTTAAAGCTATCTGAGGATTGTGCACGTTTTTTGTCCTCCGGTAAAGAATTCCACAGTCGGGCCGCTTGTACTGTGAAGGACTTGTCTAGTAACTTAGTGGAGTGCCTGGGTATCTCTAACGTCATGTTCTCCGACGATCTCAAAACTCGAGAATGAGTGTCACGCAGGAAACTGAAGCGCTCCTTTAGGTAATGCGGTGAGAGAGGATGGAACAAAATGTTGTACAGAAGGGAAACAATGTGTGCATTCCGGCGAAGGCGAATTGGCAACCACTTGAGCTTGGCGCGAAAATCAGACACATGATCATATTTCAAGCTTGTTCAGTTGCTCCTCATTAAGGTCAAGATAGCTGACGTCGGCATAATCCAGTATAGGTAGAAGAACAGATTGTGCAAGCGCAGTTTTAGTGGACGTTGGTAGAAAGTTGTGCAATCTTCTCAAGGATCCAGCTGCAGCAAACATTTTGCGACTAACTGCTTGTATTTGGGGTCCCCAGGTCAAATTTTTATCAATTAACACGCCTAAATCTTTGACTGAGTCACTAGGTCTTAAGATAACGCCATTGAATGTGATATAAGGTAGTAGTGACCAGTGAATTTTATTTGTATATGCAGGACTACCAATCATAATGATTTGGGTCTTGCTGGGGTTAACTGTTAAACCGTGCGATCTACTCCAACAACAAATCGTTTCCAGGTCATTGTTTAGGGTATTAATAGCTTGAGATAGTTGGCCTGTTTCTGCTTGAGTGTAGATTTGCAAATCATCTGCATAAAGGTGGTAGGACGAAACTAATTGAGATGAAATAGAATTAATAAATATAGTGAAGAGCAATGGAGATAAAACGCCACCCTGCGGTACCCCAGAAGAAATATCACACCAAGAAGAATAGGTATCATCAATGCGAATCCTCTGTCGGCATCCAGACATGTAACTATGAAACCAGTCAATCACGATTGGAGATATGTTAAGAGAGCGGAGTATGCCAAGAAGGATGTCTAAGTCAACACAGTTAAAGGCGTTGCTAAAGTCAAGTAACGCAAGGACTGTGACCTTGCCACTATCCATACCCGATCTGATGTCATCTGTGACGTTCACCAATGCTGTGGTAGTACTGTGCCCTGTGCGAAACCCGGATTGGTAAGGATTCAGGAGTTGGTTCATACGAAGGAACGAGGATAGTTGAGTATGGACAAGGCGTTCTAGGACTTTAGATAGGAATGGTAAAATGGAAATAGGCCTATAGTCCGCCACGGATGAAGGTTTGGAAATTTTGGGCAACGGGGTGATATGAGCATCTTTCCAAGCAGATGGAAAGACACCAGTTTTAATGGAGTGGTTAATGCGTGATGATGGGAAGGATTTCGTCCAGCACAAAAAGTATCATTTTACGGCTGATACTGCCACGTATCAGCGGCTGATACTGATACGTTGCCAACAGCACTAGAGTTAACTGACATAATGCTCTTCCTAACATCACAATCGGTGAACTGACGTAAAAAAAAGGATGGATGATTTGGGCATGGAAGAGACGAAAGAGAATTCAAAGTATCAACTTTAGTAGTTGTGTCGAAGCTGTGTGAAGAACTGAAGTGTAGATTTAAAGTACTAATGTCTATATTAGGGGTTAAAGGTTGTTGTTGTTTACCAATGCCCAGGGATCTTAGAAATTTCCAGACTTTCGATGGGTCTCCATTGTCAACAGATTTATGGATGTGTTGGCGTTGAGCATTTCTACACACCTTATTGCAGTGATTGCGTGCTTTGAAATATTTCTCCCAATTATAAGGCGTAGGCCGACGCTTGTATTTGTACTTGGCGAAATTTTTAAGCTCAGATACACGTTTAATCTCCTCTGTGAGCCATGGTGAGTTTCACAGAACAGATACTGCACTTTCAGTCAATCTGTTAGCAACAGAGTTATATAATCAACTAGCTGGTCAACATTCTAATACATATATGGATGTGTTTAAAAAAACCGCCAAAATAATATAAAATTGCATGGAATTTCTGAAACTGAAAACTCTGATCCTTACAACTTTTAAAATGTCGATCAGATCTGTTAAATAAGTAAATCAATCAAGATCTCCTTCATTCACTTCCTGGATGGCCATTATCAGATCAAACTCAGTCAATCCTTGGCAGAGAGCCAAAGCTCCAAACTTACCTCGATTGTATGAAATCAGCTAGTGTCGTTAATTATGCGACCACCACCTGTACTCCTATATTTATTTGTTTTGAAGGTGTTGCCGATAGCTCAAGCGTCCTACGCGGAGGGATTGCCCTCCCATTATTCCAGCCAACATCACGCGCATAAGGTCAGTGACATTATTTAGGTTTAATCTAAAGTTTACATTAAATTAGCTTCTAAACTATACTACTACGTAGACTTTCGTGCAGAAATTTTCATAAAGTGTTGAAGGAATTGATATGTGATTGTATGAAGTTTATTCTAATTTAAGTATGTCTTTTCTTTTAAATCTTTTTATGTAACTACGACGTAGCTGTTTTGCTAGTGCATTGGTTTTTTTAACGATTACGGTATTTTTAGCGTTATTTTGAGTTTCTTCTTTTTCGGTGTTCGTTTCTAGATTTTTAAAATTGACGCCACTCTAATCGTCTTTAGGTGAGCGTAGCCCTAGGGGTGCTAGACTCGATGGCCCGCGGTCCAGTAGCGGGAGCAGCTCGGGCCAAACTGCGCGCTGCCTGTCGCCAGCACCACCGCGCTCGCCGTCTCTGTGAGGCGCCCTCGCTCACGCGCCATGTGTGCGTGCTGCCGGACCAGTGAGTGCCAGCCCCACACTATACACACACTCCTCGCCACGTGTGCTTGCTGCCGGACCAGTAAGTGCCAGCCCCACACTATACACACACTCCTCGTCACGTGTGCGTGCTGCCGGACCAGTGAGTGCCAGCCCCACACTATACACATACTCCGCGCCTCGTGTGCGTGCTGCCGGACCAGTGAGTGCCAGCCCCACACTATACACACACTCCGCTCCTCGTTTGCGTGCTGCCGGACCAGTGAGTGCCAGCCCCACACTATACACACACTCCGCGCCACGTGTGCGTGCTGCCGGACCAGTGAGTGCCAGCCCCACACTATACACACACTCCGCGCCCCGTGTGCGTGCTGCCGGACCAGTGAGTGCCAACCCCACACTATACACACACTCCGCGCCACGTGTGCGTGCTGCCAGACCAGTGAGTGCCAGCCCCACACTATACACACACTCCGCGCCCCGTCTGCGTGCTGCCGGACCAGTGAGTGCCAACCCCACACTATACACACACTCCGCGCCTCGTGTGCGTGCTGCCGGACCAGTGAGTGCCAGCCCCACACTATACACACACTCCGCTCCTCGTGTGCGTGCTGCCGGACCAGTGAGTGCCAGCCCCACACTATACTTACACCCGCGCCACGTGTGCGTGCTGCCGGACCAGTGAGTGCCAGCCCCACACTATACACACACTCCGCTCCTCGTGTGCGTGCTGCCGGACCAGTGAGTGCCAGCCCCACACTATACACACACTTCGCCTGTCGCCAGAACCACTTTTTTTGTATTTTTTTATTTTTTTTATGATGTTACAAAACTAAGTTCTAAATAAGTATTTTTTTTCTTCTGAATTTATGAACATTATTTGCAGTGACAACACCAAAGAGCACTCGTCAGGCGTCCGCTACATAAGCGCGTGCAACTGCGGCCGCACGAAGTGTTCGCGCGAAGACCCCTACACGGTGAAGCGGGCCAACTACACGTTTTACGTGCAAGCGGCCGAAGAGTGCGGTGTTTGCCCCACGCTACTTTGCATTGAGTTCCCGGTGTTCCAGCCTTCAACGCCCACTTATAGGTAATAATAGTAATAAATGTCTTTATTAACATAAATCATACATTATTAACATATAATGCAACAACCCCAGTAAGTAGTTCTAAAATACTTGTGTTGGGGCGCTTCGCTCAATGCCCTCGCAACTTAATATAACATATGTTAACAAAAACTAATATAAAGAAATGGAAAGCTATTTAAAAGTAACATTTTTTATTTTTGTGATGGTAAGTGTGTGTATGTGTTTGTGTGTGTGTGGGTGTGTATAAGTGTATGTGTGAAAACAGGTGAGACAGAACATAACTATACTCTTAGGACTTGTTTCACCACCGACAATCAGTTCTGAATAACTTATCTGGCAGATAATTTGACATATTTTTCATATTATAACGGACAAATGATCGGCCAGATAATACTGTTGCGTGGGTTTGGCCGCACAACGGGCAGAAATCCTCAAAGACGTGAGGTCGCTCCTAGAAGCCTGTGAACGCCCCAGGAGGCTTCTGCGCTTCTGGAAGGAGCTGGGATGGCTTGACTAGCCATACCGATGCTATGTTCACGAATAACGGACCAAATGGGAGTCTAAATGCGGAGAAAAGAGCCCATCACCAATACCAATACTGTTATCAGTAGTGAAACCGGCCCTTAGTGGAACAAAAGAGTGGAACTCCCTCCCTGCGTCTGTATTTCCGAGTATAACCCGACCAAGCAAGAGTGAATACGCACCTGGGTTAACTCGGTCCATCGTGGATACTGTCTTAGCCCCTGGGCTTGATTAGGATCATGAGCAAACTCATTCAAAGTAGAAAAAAAAAATGTGCTGACAATGACAACGAACGTTACGCGCGAAGACTTCCACGGTTAAGCGTTTACAACCCAATGCACCGGGACTTTAACACCGGGAACCCCACATTGCCTTGCATTGGGTTCCCGGTGTTAAAGCTCTAAACGCCCACTTACAAGTGACAATAAAAGATCATAATATCACAGAATAAATAAGTAACAGCAGTTGTACTCCGCAAAATCATTTAAATAAAAAGCTACTCTTGCTCCTACACAATTAAGTGCAATTCAGGTCGAACAGCGCTCCCAATAATTAATCAAATCGTTGCCCTCTTTCTTACGCGTAGCTCTTATCCTCTCCGATAACGTCCTCGCCGAGGACGCCGAGCGCTAGGAATATATATTATATATGTTTCAATCTCAAACGTGGAGTGACGAGAGCCCTGATAATATCACAACACAACCCTATTCCACCCTACCAAGAGAGGGTTGGTACACATTTAGCTACCGAAACATCACCTTCCTATGCTGCTATCCTTATCTGTCGCTCAGAACCGTTATTTGCTAGAGCAAGAATGAGAGATAGCAGCATAGGAAAGTGCTGTTCCGTGCGGCCAGATTTATCTCAACCCTTAGGCCCGTATTCCAGAACGTGATTCAAGCAGTTGAAAACAGCTAGAATGGGACGTCGCTACAAGCAATGAATAAACGCGTCCCTTTCTAACTGTTTTTAAGTATGGATCACCGCTTCAGTCACGGCCTGGAATACGTAACTTAGAATGATTTGTGAGTTTGCGAAGTAAAAATATGACGATTTGTAGCTTCGATCTTGCCTTCGTTTCAATCTCTCCGCCGAACTAAATTCGGCTTTATTTATTACAGAGCGGCATCAGTCAAAGGCGAATCCAACCAAGATAACGAAGAGAAAACTTCGCGAGGCTCCCAAGAAGACCAAGCGGAAGTGGAAGCGGATGCCGAAGTGGAGGGGGATGTAGACGCAGAAGGGGAGGGGGAGGGACCTTGGTCAGTGGCCGACGCATTGTCCCCGGGCTCGCTGAGGGATGAAGACGCGTCGCCGGCTTCGGATCGATACGTTGTGCCTGTTAGGGGAGGAACTAATCGAGGTGAGATTTTAATAATCATAATAATAATAAAAAATCTTTATTTCAGACAAAAGGTAGTCCATCGAGTGTAAGTAACAATAATCCTTAAAATTATGTTAGTAAATTTACATTATCAATTATATCAATCAATATCAATTTTAAAAATAATACCCTACCCTTACGATGCTCCGTGGGTAGGCCCCCGACCAGGTGGAACGACGATCTGGTTAAGGTTGCGGGAAGCCGCTGGACGTGGACATCGCAAGACCGATCGTCGTGGAGATCCTTGGGGGAGACCTATACCCAGCAGTGGGTGTCATGTGGCTGAGACGACGACCCCACCCTTCAATAGTAAGTCGATGTACCGTCGACAACAACTACGCTAGACAATTCCGGTTTTAATTCTCAATGTCGATTGTAGAATCTCTGAAGTTGCCGCTAGTCTGTAAAAACATTCTGAACGGCTATCAGTGGGTGGCGTTGTGATGTGAGCCTGTACGACTGTTCAAATTGAGCGCGCGCGAATATCGCCTTGAGTTGTTCGACCAGGGCCCTTATTCACTATGACCACTTAGCGATTCCTTGCCTCAAACCACGCCGACGTCGTACTTGGTTTTAACGTTTTCAAAATTCGTTTTCTCCATGATACTCACAAATTAAAAAGTTATTGTACAAGTACATGACAGTCGCAAATTGTATAGTTATTGAACTAGTAAAATAACTTTAAACGTCATAATTTCAAAAAATTCAATTCAATATTATTTATTCAGTCTAGGCTGTTACACGCACTTAACAACGTGAAAGAAGCTAAATCATCGGTTCACAAATCCTACGGCGGGGTTACTTGTAACGAGAAGAATCGGCAAGAAACTCGTCAATAGCTGTTTTCTCCTTGTTTTATATACAGAGTCGTCATATTGAAAAGTGACCTACTTGACTACCTAGCAAAGAAATTAAATAGTATTCTATAGGTCATAATATACTTTTCTCAACCATGCATGGAAATATTGTCATTATTTTCGAAAAAATAACACGCGAAGTATCGAATTATGGAGCGTTGTAATCACAGACCTATATCGAGATAGACGAAAAGAGCGCTTCAAACTGTATGAAAATTTAGCGTGTCGACGTTTTCGTACTATGATGACGTCACGAGCGAGATTTAATGATGTGTAAATGTTATTGAAGAAGCTCTTGCAAGAAACACTCCATGATTAACCATTTTCGTTTCTGAGTGACGCGTGTTTTCATGGCAATGGTCTCAAACGGACTGACTTGGGTCGTAAAACTTTGACCGTGGATCAAACTTTTGGCACGCAACTTAGGTACACTTTTATCGTCTATCTCGATATAAGGCTGTGGTTGTAATGTTTCAAATTCATAAAACGCTCCTGCAACGGATTTGATTTTCAGTCATCTACCACTACATCCTATGCCTGCACACCTCACCAGAAGTTCAACAAATAATCATAAATGTACCGGGGAAATAAATAACATTTTCTTTTAGTAATTGCCCCAATATGACTAATGTAACTTTTAATATTAATTAAATTAAATGTATAATATAAAAAGGATGTTTTATTTCCTGCATTCTTTTGAGAAAAGCACTACATATGCCTCGGCGGAAATGACAATTGCCTGTCTCGTTTTAGTGAAATCCTCGCCTACGGCTCGGCCTTCAAACTCATACTCTATTCTCTCCTTTCTTATGCGAACCGCTAAAGAATGGAATGCGTTGCTTGCTCATGTGTTCCCCGATTCCTACAACCTTGGCCTCTTCAAGGCGAACGAGAATAGACATTTCCTGGCCAAGCATGCAACACCTTAGACCACATCCTGTTTGTTAAGTACGATGGTAGTCAAATGCCTGTCCAGTTATTATTATAAAAAAAAATACTCGACCTGCAATTGCCTATTTCACGGCCTTTGCTATAATGTACTATTACAACATTAGTTGCATACAAGATTACTCAGTACTGCAAGCTATGACGTCCTACACGCAGAGGCGGCGATGGCGCGCCAGCCGTCCACCACGGAGTACCTGCCGGGCATGCTGCACGCGGGCAGCCCGGGCGGGCTGCTGCCCTCGTTCCCGTCGTGGTCGCTGGTGTGCCTGGGCGCCTCCAGCCTCTACTCGCACAGCGCCGGCCTGCCCGAGCACCTGCAGCCCGGCTTCCTGCCGCACACCAACTACTTGCTGCCCTGGGACTGCGCCGTCAGGTAAATATAGGGACCGGCTAATATCTTGACCCGTTCGTGGCGAGGCAAAAGGTGCGCAGTGGCTAGTACTTGTAGTTACAGCACAGAATACTTAGTACAGAAGGTTCACTTCGCAACTCCAATCAAATAAATTGCTAGTCTAGCTCACGACGCAATAAAGTCCAATTCACGTCGCGCTGCGCTAAATGCATAGCATTATATTCACCTACATTCTGCGTCTCTTTCTATCGCGTAACTCGTATTCTTTCTGACGCAGCTAGGGTTGCCTCTTTGTGATTCATTTATTTATAGGTAGACTTTGTGTCGGCATATGCATAGTATAATCAAAAGGTAGATATATTAAAGGTTAATAGGTACCTACCCAAAGTTAAAAAAATAACAAACCTACCTATAACCTATAACGACAAAACAGAGCGTTAGTCTCAAACATCAGAAATTCGTTTAATTCTATCAAACTCGTGAAAGATTATTACACCAACCTACGTTCCTACTTATTTTCGTAGCCTAAGTAGGTAGGTACCTACCTATTTAAATATTAAACCTACGTAATAAACCTAACATGAATGAGAATTTCATAATAATAATAACCACTTTAAAGTAGAACTTGCCTTTCATCGTCCTTAGGGAGCGTAAAAAAGTTAACTTTGGATCGCGATTCGTGTTTAAACAGTTGAACACTGCACAATATTTACGAGCTTTTTTTTTACGTGTTGCCATTTTAAATTTAACTTATTTTAAGGTAGTTAACTACGGAAAGTAGGTGACAGACAAAACTCGCGCGTGCGTCACTGCTCGCTCGTTAGTCCCTACTAGATTGGCACCGCCGGAGGGGCCGCCGCGCGTAGGTATCTTTTCGAGCATACACGGGGAGTGAAACAGGCCTGGTTACAGCGAACCTTTTATCTGGCCGCGCATGTGTAGAGTTATTTTTATTTACCATGATGACTTATACATTTAAACCATATTTTTATAACTATTCGATTGAACTTAAGAGATCGTGTACGACGGAAGCTTTACTACGTTAATAGAGCTGTAAATCGAACTCGAGACTTCAGAAATAGTGACACCAAATTACAGAAACCTTTTTTTATTTGTGTGAGGCAAATGCATTAACACATACCGAGCAGTTATACTGGAGTCACCTTGAATACCGGACTCGTAGGACTGTGTAAGAAGTACACAGCCCCAAACCGACTCCAGCGTATCCCACCCTAACACAGCTACCGGGTATTTTCCGAAGCACCCGTGCCCAGAAAACACCTACGCCAGTCTGAAGGTCAGCGACCCCAAAGCCCCCACTGCACCACTCTCGGAGTACTGGACCGATGGCATAGGCCGTTCGCCTTCCAGCCGAATCCGTCTCCAGGGCCCGTATTCATTATGACCACTTACCGATTCCTTGCTCAAACCACGCCAATGTCGTATTTGGTTACGACATTTTCAAAATTCGTTTTCTCTATGACATTTACAAATTTTAAAGTAATTTTTCTTGTTTAATAACCATACAAATTGGGACTGTCGTGTACTTGTACAATAACTTTATAATTTATGAGTATCATGGAGAAAACGAATTTTGAAAATGTCGTAACCGAATACGACATTGGCGTGGTTTGAGCAAGGAATCGGTTAATGGACATAGTGAATAAGAATAACACAAGTGATAGTGAATATGTTAACAAGTGAATTCTCAGATGATCTCTGAAATCTGATGGGCCCATCTGAGAATTAACCTGTGGCCGAGTTAATTTTTTCCAATATTTATCTATTTAAAATTTATCACAGAGATAGTAGTTAGGCTGGACTTAGGATAATTATCCGCAATTTGACTTGTTAAGAATTTATACAGTCACCTTTTAAATTAATGTATATTTTTTAAATTTAATTATAATTTGCATGCCACCGTTGTTGGCTGAATGAGAGGCGCCTTATTATAGAATAACAGCTGTAATGTACCTCAGCCAAATGCAAATAAAAGTATTCTATTCTATTATCCCGATTTTCGCACTAGAACGGGAACCACGCGGATGAAACCGCGGGCGGCCGCTAGTTTATAATATAAGTAGGATTAGACCCCGCGTACACGGATTAGTTTCTTCATACGTACATCTTATGTTTTGGCGCGCACTGTTCATTGAAATAAAACAACTTTTACGGATATTAAACGCGCTATATTTCCACGAACTAAGTTGTAATTGTCCGTATTTATAGGTTTTTTAGGGGTTTTTTTTATTTTCCTGACGTTTAGTAAAGTAAAGACAGCTGTAAAGGTGCCGAAACGTCGGGAAAATCAAAAAAACCTTTAAAAAATTACAACTTAGTTCGTGGAAATATAGCGCGTTTGATATCCGTAAAAGTTGCTTTAGTTTCTTGATGTTGTCACGTCGATATTCCAGGATGGAGCAGGCGAGCCTGTTCCGCGCGGGCGGCGCGCGCGGGCGCGGCAAGTCCGCCGGCACGCACCATCTCACTGTCAAGATATTCATCGGGTTCGAGTATGAATGCCCAAGGGGCCACAGGTTAGTTGTATTGTATTATAATTCATGTCCACCTTTAGGTGAGTCTTCTGCTCCAAAAATGACGTAATAACAAACCAACAACACATATTAATCAAACAAAAATCATATTTAGTGATGTAAGAGTTTGAAACACGACAAACAAATTTCTAGTCAACGCGCGAAGATGTTCTTAAATAATTGAGAAGTTTCTCAAGATATTCATCGTTCTAGTAGGTACGAGTGCCCACTTGGCCACGATTCAGTATTGTTGTATGTGTTATTTTATATCCACATTATTAGATGGAGCACATGAGTTTCTTTTTGCATTAAATTGGGTAACTCTTGGCGTCATTCTGAACCGTTAGATTAAGAAGAGGTCTAAAATGGAATGAGCTTACCTTGAAAAATCCTATTGAGCTTGTCTTGTTCTCTTGGCCTTTTTGTGCCTACATACATTTTCATTCCTGTACTTACGATTACTTTTTTCTATACCAAATTCAATCCAGATAGTGATAGCACAGTCTATCTATACTATACGGGAGCTGCTATTTATGTTTCCGGAATAACAAATGAAACAAACTTAAAGATTTTTTTATAGTTTTATTGCTTTTCAAAATATTCGCCATGATGATCAATGCACTTTTGCATACGTTGGAACCAATTTTCGTAGCACTTTTTCCATTCGGATTGAGGTATCTCCAAAACGTTGATTTTGAACGCATCAACAGCCTCTTCACGGCTCGAAAAAGTTGACCCCGTAATTTTTTTTCTTTACGGTTAGGAATAAATAGAAGTCGTTAGGTTCGGCCCATCTTGGAACACCCAAACCATTGATTGTTGTTTAGTTTCAGGAACATACGTGTATATGTATGATTAATCACCTATGTAGATATTATAGACAGCTTTTGACGCACCCTGATTGTACTTTTGTAACTTTTTTTTAAACCAATCAACACGTGTACGTTTTTGGTTAATTGTCAATTGTGTGGAATCCAACACAAACAATTTTTTTTAGCCAAAGAGTTCTATTTTCAAATGTTATAAATACTTTTTAAATATGGTTTTGTAAATGGCCAGTTTCGGATACATAAATAGCAGCTCTCGTACCTACAGTCGTCCGACGGACATGTTCTGAGAGGAATCTTGCGGCGTTCGCGGGGTGAGAGGGGTGCTTGCGAGGCCGAGCTGCCAAACGCTCGCTCGGGACAATGACAAATGTTCTGTCAAATACTTAGAAGTCTTGTCAAACGCGGCATGGCCACACAGTTTCAAGGGTATTGTCGCACTGTTAGTTCCTTAGTTACACTGTGGTGATAGCGCTAATATGTGTTCTGAAAAAGTTTAAATTTTGAACCCCGGACACAGGAGCGAGCGGCGGCGCGGCCGGGGCTCGCTTAGCCGCTAGCGATATGCCGCTGCACGCCAAGATTTATTGGTTTCAGAACAACTATAGATAGAATTCACAGGCGGCATTTACGGCTCCAAGGCGAGCCTCGGCCGCGCAAACTTTGATCTCGGCTATAAACTATCATTGTGGCAAACATCCAAATTCGTTCCGCGGTTTTTGCGTGACGTACGAGTATGTTATCAACTTGGGTGTTATCCACTTCGCCAGGTTCATGATGGCGTCCCCGGACACGGCGGTGAGCGGCGGCGGCGGCGGCGTGGGGCGGGAGGCGGGCGCGGCGGGCGCGCGGCTGGCCGCCAGCGACATGCCGCTGCACGCCGCCTGCCCGTGCCGAGCCCCGCACGCCGCGCCCGCTGACCTCACGAGGTTACACGTCGTCACGCCCAAAGCTCCTGTAAACGTCACTCTGCAACCACAGGTTGGTTTCATTACTATGTATTCAATCTAGGTTGTTATCGGTATAATCGGCGCCGGATACCCGGCGACCGGATGGAAATTATTGTGTGTGAAAGCTTTTGGACATGTCCATACACTTCACCGGCTACCGGATACCCGGCAACCGGAATGTGTGGTCACGCAGCAAACGCAGGTTGGTTTCAAAACCATTCATTCAGTCTAGGTTGCAGTGGCGAAGGGTCCATCCGACGCGATTCCCATCGGTTTCCCTTTTAGGAACGATTGTATTGACTCATGTACGAGTCAAGTAGAGTGAAAAATAACGAAGGCGAATAAGACGAAGTATTCATAAACCAGTCGGGTGGAGCGAATTCGGTGGAATATCATCTTTCGAACATCAGGATCAATCTAGGTTATCATTATTATGTTATCAGTATAATCAGCGTCAGATACCCGTCAGCTTTTGATTGGGGACCGAACGGAAATTCTCGTGTGTGAAAGCTTTTGGACATGTCCATACGCTTCACCGGCTACCGGATATCCGGGAACCGCAAACGCAGGTCGGTTTCGAAACCACTAATTCAGTCTAGGTTGGTACCAGCGGTTTAACGTGGGCCGAGAAGCTGGTGCCCGGCTAGCCAGCGACATGTCTTTACATGCTGCGTGTCCTTGTCGAGCGCCCGCTGATCTGACGAGGCTGCACGTCGTTTCGGCTATAGCTCCTGTACACGTCAGGCTGCAGCCGCAGGTTAGTATCAGCAATTTCATCTAGGTTGTTACCGGCATTTGTAAATGTCAAAGAAGCTAAGCCATTGCTCGCCCGCCACCTATTCGTCGTCACGCCTATGGCAGATACAGATACATATATTTGCTGACAAAATGCAGGCCACTAGTTTTATAATGTAAGTTCGATTTTAAAGATAGTTCAACTCATCTGTGGGCGCGGCGTTATGTGTGTGTGCGCTAGTAACAATGCAGTTTTCCAGTCGTCGTATTTATTCATCGGTCGTCATCCATGCACTCGCATGGATTGTTGACTTGTTTTTACAAGCGTAAACAAACATAGCGCCGCGGCGCGCACAGCTCAGTTGAACTATCTGTACCAGAGCTGGGCCCAGCGATATGCCTTTATATGTTGCGTGTCCTTGTCGAGCGCCGCACGCATTTATAATATAACTAGCCCTCCGCCCGCGACTTCGCCCGCGAGGAATTAGGTTATCGCGCGGATTTAGGACGTCGCGTGGTGGTGCCATTTCGTCGTCTCAGCCACGTAACTCCCACTGCTGGGTAAAGGCCTTCCCCAAGGATCTCCACGACGATCGGTCCTGCGCTGCCCGCAACCTGCGGCTTCCCGCGACCTTCACCAGATCGTATGTCTCCCTTGTCGGGGGCCTACCTACGAAGCGTCGGCCGGTGCGCGGTCGCCATTCCAGAACTAAGACAGCCAGTTCCTCAGTAGTTGAGGATTCCCGTAGAGGCTCTCGTTCATCTTCAGTCTTATCAATACTTAACATCAGCAGCCTTATTCACAAACCTTCCGAAAACGTTTCCGAGAGCAGAATGTATACATAATTTCACTGTCGCTCACTTCAAAATGAAGAAAGACAAAGCATAGAATTGGAATCCGATTCCGTTTCCGCAGGTTTGTGAATAAGGCTGCAGGTATGATAGGCTAAGAGTCTCCCCGTCGTAACTTAAAAAAAACATGTAATTGTAACATTAAAATAATCGTCCATTTCAGGTGCAACCAGTCCCCGGCGGGCCGATCTTCGTGCCCTTCCCGGCCGGCTCGCCGCCCATCAAGCTGTCCCCGTCCGCCTACTGGGTGCTGCGCCTGCCGCGGGTCTACTGTGATGAGAGGGGTGTACTACCTCGTCCACGCCCTTCTACAGTCGCTGGTGCCCCCACCCCGCCACAACCACCGGGGATGATGCTGGCACCTATATTTGGGCTCCAAGACTAATTTCCGCAAGCTCGGGGAAGATGCCGGTAGCTATATTTTGGTTACAAGATTAATGCTCCACCTCAACTTAGTAACCGGGGATATGTTTACACCAACATTCGAATGGAAAATTAAAATACGTACCTTACTTTTAGTTTATGGATGCAAGCACGAAATGCTGAACGCATCATCATTATGTGGGTGCGAATCGCACTAAAATACTCGCTCTTATTTTCGGGCTACAAGACTAGGTAGTAGGTTACGGCTTGCTCATCAAGCTATCTGTGATGAAAGGAGCGTATTACCACGTCCGCGCCCTTCTACAGTTGCTGGTGCCCTCATTCTACCTCAACCGGTGGGGATGTTGTTGGCGCCTATATTTGGGTTCCAAGACTAACTTCCGCAAGCTTAAAGAAGGTTCATAACAACAATGTTTCAGCATTTTTGTGTTCCGGCAGTTAGAGATAAGATAGCCAGTTCCTCAGTGATTGAGGATTCCGAGAGAGGCTCGCTTCCATCTTCAGCCTTATCAACACTTAACATCAGGTATGATGATTTATTTGCCGCGTTCATTATAAGCCTTGTCGTACTGCGACGGCGGCGTAACTCCTCGCCCGCGCTCTTCTGCAGTTGCTGGTGCCCCCACTCCGCCGCAATCGGTAGGGATGATGCTGGCACCAATCTTTGACGACCTGTTTGGCGCAGGGGTACTAAACCCGCCTTCTGCGCCAGAGGTCCCGGGTTCGATCCCCGGACAAGACAAATATTTGTGTGTGTGTGTGTGCTTAAATATCTGTGTGCATGAACATGTGTATTAGTCTTGGTCTGGGTGTTTTATATGTATATTTTTTTTTTATGAATACCTGATGTTAAGTATTGATAAGGCTGAAAATGGAAGCGAGCCTCTCCCGGAATCCTCAATCGCTGAGGAACTGGCTATCTTATCTCTAACTGCCTGAACACAACAATGCTGAAAACATTGTTGATATGGCGCCAGACTTGATAAGATGGTGGTAGCTAGCCAGGCGGACATACAATAAGACCTACCACCAACCAAACCGAATACAATATGTACCCCCGCTGGATCGAAGCCGGGACCCCTTGTCATATACAGGTGGTTGTCACCACTAGACCACAGAGGCGGTTAAATATATTATGTTTGTATTTACAAAAAAATACCTATATAAGTATATTTATCCGTCATCTATTATCCATAACACAAATTCTTCATGAAACTTAACGTGGGCTAGATAATTGGTGTGATTGTATGCAATTATTATTATTATATTATTATTAATCTTCCAATCTTCGGATTGCAAGATTAGTAGATATTCGTTCATCTTTTCACTCCGCAACTTCGGCCGTTATATCACGCGGTATGTGTATATGGGGCATGATGCTGTTTCGCTCATCCCGATAAGTTATAAGAGAGACAATGACACGTTATTAAGCTACGAGTGGCGATAAAAGCTGCTCTTACTAAGACAGCATAGTAAAGCTGGTCAAAAAGCCAATATGCTGAATTAGTACCGTTTTAGGAAAAACCGTATTTTTCTTTTTTGTGTTATATTAATGTATCTTATTGCCTCTTTTCTTAATGTTCCTTTTTTTATATTTATTCCACAACCTATGAGCCTATATTGTTTTTAAGACTTGAGCATCACTAGGACACAGGAGCGCGGCATGCTACTCTATATTGCAAAGCGGGGTTTTCTCTCAAAAATTCATTTATTTTGAATATGATTCCAAATACCAACTTTTCAGCTTTATTGTATGATGTGTTTGAGAAAGGTTTCGTTCAAATGCAATGTACGCAAAACTTTTCTTTGGTTTTTCATGGTAAATTTATTTTTATAAAGAATGAAGCATAGGAAAAAGAACGAATGTAAGAAGCATGGTGTATGTGCGTTCAACGGCAAGTACGATATATACAAAACGTCAAATTTCTAGTCAATTCCGAACTTGAAGACATAGGTCAAGGTCGATAGAAGAAAGACAGATATTCATCATCAGCCTGTGGACGTCCACTGCTGGACATAAGCCTCTCCTAGCTCCCGCCTATTGTGGAGTTCATAGGAGGCTATTAGCCTTCTGCTTCCACGCTGGCCAGACGGGTTGGTAGAGGGTTTGTTTCAAGTTTTCCTTCTCTCGCACAGGTGTTCAATGCGTCGAGCCTCTTAGTCGACTCTTACGACATCCCAGGCATGTAAGGGAGTGTTGATACTTGTATTCTTAGGCCGTCATCACACGGCAAGACAGATATGTAAAGCCGTAGCTGCTGTTGACTGTACTATGAACCTGATTAAATTAAAATTGTTACTTTTATTTACATGATGGTGTACCTTTTACAATAATTGTAAAAGGTACACCATCATGTAAATAAAAGTAATAAATTGTTACCTATAACAATTTATTTAGTTTAAGAATATATCTAAATGTAACATATGTATTGTACTATAATAAATAGTGGTATATTTACAAAAAACGAAACACAACTGTCTGAATTTTATCAGAATACATGCTAAATGAGTTATTAATAATTATGAGGACAGACAGTCAAAATGAACTAGGTAATTTTATACGCTTGTTTTCATTAAACAGATCTATGTATATAACATTGTTCCAAATATTTTAGTTTAATAAAAACTACTCCTTCAGTTGGATGTTTCGGACCATCCTCCAACTACTGATTTAAAATAAATTGTCACTTGACTATTTAACTTTTTGTTATAAACAAAATCGAACTTATTTATAGAGTTTAACTGAATACTCTAGCCTGACTGAAAGACGACTAAAACCTGAATAAATGAAATTGATACAATTCTATTTGCCTTTTACTTCGTTAATTAGTTATTTTATTTTTTATGGTAACCTTTTGTTTTCATTTTCATAACACTCTTTATTTTACACACAAACGACTGCAGCTGTCGACTACTGTTGGCTTGTTGACAGCTCCTGCCGACCAATGTTGACAGCAATATTCGAGGCACACACACGACTGCAGCTGTCGACAAAGCCAGCAACAGCTGTCGACTACTGTTGGCTTGTGGACAGCTCCTGCTGACTAATGTCGACAGCAATATTCGAGGCACACACACGACTGCAGCTGTCGACAAAGCCAGCAGCAGCTGTCGACTACTGTTGGCATGTGGACAGCTCCTGCTGACTAATGTCAACAGCAATATTCGAGACACACACACGACTGCAGCTGTCAACAAAGCCAGCAGCAGCTGTCGACTACTGTTGGCATGTGGACAGCTCCTGCTGACTAATGTCGACAGCAATATTCGAGGCACACACACGACTGCAGCTGTCGACAAAGCCAGCAGCAGCTGTCGACTACTGTTGGCTTGTGGACAGCTCCTGCTGCTAATGTCGACAGCAATATTCGCACAGTGCTACTCGTGTCTATGGCGCCTAAGGAGCACTGAAATGAAAACAATTGTAATACTTGCAATAGAGAAAAAAAAATCATCTATTTCAAGGGTACTAATGATTTTATCTTTAATATTCTTTAACATTTGATTCAATGATACATTTTAGGACAAAATGAATAGCACCCTAAGCTCTGAGCCATCTACCTTTACCTACCTTTGAGTATCTCCATAAAGTCAAATTTTATTTAAATTGAGCTCCTAGGTGACGAACTGAGAAGATATGAAGTAGTTAAACTCAATAAAATCATTTTAAGTATTACAAAAAGTTTAATTGCAATACAAAAACCACATCATGGTAGTAAATTTTATTTAATTTTAAATGCTTAGTTCTCTTCAATTTTATCAGTTTGCACGACTTTCCAAAATCTCTGAAAAAAAACTATCAAATTCGCTACAATTAAAACGTCTTTTAACTGCTTCCGGTTCCAGTAAAATATTTTCCATAAAAGTATTGAATATGACAGACAAAGTAGCAACGACGCACGCATGCGCCCTTTGCCAACACGTGGCGTTGCTAAATTGCGCGGGAAAATTGTTTTCCTCTACTTTTCTTTACATTGAAAATATAATTAATTTAATTCGATAAATCTTTTTCAAATAATCCCAAAGTAATCTAGAAAAAATAATGTTAATTTATTATTGCTTGTTACTTAAAATAAAGAAGAAAAGTTTTGAAATGACGTCAACGATTTGTGGGTGGGGGAACGCAAAGGAGAGTGGGGTGGGGATAAGCTCGGCTTCGTGCTTCGCGGCGGGTCTGTTCGACGTCAGTATGCTGTGCGCCGTCGCCGCGCAAAGAACCAAGCCGGTAACTCTAGCCGTCTGAATATACATTACGATCGCTACTTCGGAAACTTTTGCGGCACTTATGCCGCTCTTGCATCAGGTAAGTGAAATTTTATTTATGCTGTCAATTAATTTGTGAAGTGAATATAAATGTTTGTTCGGCCTTTTCTGTGCCACAATTTTTCAGACTGCTATAATTAACTTTTTAATTTTTTTGAGGTCCTAGGTTTTTTACTCTCGATATTAGTAAAGATAGCCATTTTTGCAAGAGCACTGGTTCAAGTTGTTTAAGATTACGTCCGCCATTTTAATTTAATTTCTTAACTACCCTCAAATGTTTTCATGCAGTACGACGCCTGCGGTGCCTTCGATGGGTTACCATATCTTTTTGATTGGTTCAATTCATGGTCGAAGATCGTATTTTCTAGTACAATTTTTATGTAAAGAATTGATAAACGAATATTAAAAAAGTGAAACTGCTGGGCAAGGTAAATTAAGAAGAGTCCACCATTTTGATCCGTCTTTTCCGAACTACCCTCACGTAACTTTTAATGCAGGATGATAACCGCAGAGGCGGCGGGCCTAATGAGAACCGGCGCTCTCTGACGGAGTTCCTGAGCCTGGACGCCACGCACATCGGCGAGCCGCCGCTCGCCACGTTAAATAATCGGAATAACAATGTAAGTACTCTGCTAATCCTAAGAGCCCCCGAGGCGATCAATGGAGATTGTTCTACGTGATTGTAGTTTGCGATTGTTGTTCCCATTGTAGCAGTCTTCAATGTTGTGTTCATTTGGCTTGAAACGGTTAATTTCCATCAATCGGATTCAATCGTGTAGGTGCATTACATGGACTTCATTTCAGATTGAAAACCATTGAAAACATAAATTGCATGATCGTGTCGGGGCCGCTGGACTACAGTATTTTTTAGTTCTGTGATTTTTACGTTGTAATTGATGTTGCTTATTGATTTTTCGTCTTATATTCTTATGTAGAAGTATGGAAAATACGTATTTCCTTTCTATATACGTGTAAAATGAGGCGTCATTAAAAAGATGAAAGCGATGTCGTTTTTAAATTCAGTGTTCTTTTATCATTTCGGTTTAAAAACTACGATTTTTACAATAAGTAATTAATGTTGCTTGTTTTTTTGGTTTGCATTTTTCATACTATTTTACACGCATTTTACACGGATAGCTATCAATATTCGTGTAAAATGCGTATTTAGGTAAAATCGGAATTTAGTTTAAAAAATCCAACTACCCTCATTTTACAAATCTTATTCATAGAGAGTCGGGAAAATTTCATTGTCAGATTAGCTTGGATGCGAACAATAATTATGGATTTTATAGATGCGAAGCGTGGTTTGCAATCATTGATTGGTAATTTAATTTTTTCTTTTATATTGAGATTTTTTTATTAAATCGGAAAAATATTGTTCTCTAAAAAGAAAGTTTTACTTACTTCGTTTTTTACAAAATGTACGGTCAATAGCGCGTACGGCTTTACATTTGCACTACGAAAACCGCCGCTGTTACGAGCGACATAGGGCGCCCTCGTCAACATGCAAATAAGGGTTAAAAAACCGACGACGGTAACAGTGATTTTGCGCCGGTTTCCCCACTGACGGGTAAAGTGCTGTATAGCTTATATGGTTGATAATTTGACTGTTGTAAAATGAAAAATATCGAATTATCTGCCAGGATAGCTTTTATGTTTGATAATTTGAATGTTGTAAAATGAAAAATGTCGAATTATCTGCCAGATAAGCTATCAAAAACTTTTGTCAGTGGTGGAACTGGCCTTTAAAATGCTACCACGTTGGGCGCCAATTTCACGAAAATATTGTTGTAAAGTACCGCTTTTCATTAAATCTGTTATATTTTATATTGGTGCTCCTTGAACATGCACATTATAATTTAGTTGCATCTGATGGCATTTCTAGTGTTTATAAATCAAAGTTTAAGTGCACCAGGCTTTGTCCTCTCATAGCGACATCCGGTTTGATGGGTGTAATGTGGGCCGCGGCGGGTGCCAGCGCGGGTAATGCGCGCACCGTGCCAACTAACCGCGGTGCACAGCGTTTGCATTAGCTTGTACTGCCGTTACGGTACGCCGACTACTCTATAGTCGAGTTTTGAATAAGGTTAGGTTTTTAAGCAGGATTTAGATAAGGTTGGATTTTTAAGCGTGATTTAGGTATTCGGAGATTTGAACAGAGGGCCTAGTGACTTTGCAAATGTCCAAACGTTAGATACCTTCGCATGAGTAAAGTTTTCTATTCGCAAACTGCGGTGTAAGCAAGTAAGGTGAGAAAAGTCGCACTAAGCACTCTGATATCGGTGTAGGTGTTTCACCGTTACAATCTGTTCTATTGCAAAAAAAAAATCGGTTTGTTTGACGAGAGAATTTGCGTAAGACTATTGTTAACTTTCGCCCATTGTAAATATCTACCAATATTTCATTTTTAGTTGGTCACAGTTCTATTTTATTTTTATGTATTTTTCTGTTGTATCTTTATGTAAACTGGCGACCGCCCGCGGTTTCACCCGCTTGGTTCCCGTTCCCGTGGGAATTTAAAAAAATCCTTTCTTAGTGCTCGCCTACATCGCTAAGGATCCTATATCCAAAATTTCAGCTTAATTGTCGGTTCAGCCGTTGTGCCTGTGCGTTGACTGTCGGTCGCGGTATTATTTAATTAGTAGTTACTTCATAATTCTAGAATGACTGACGAGACAAATGCAGTTTTTACTAGAAAAATATATCATGCAACGTAAAATTGCAATCGCAAAAATTAAAATCTGTAAAAATATATATAAATATTAAAAGTGATTTCGGGCGAATGCCACATAACCGGTGAAGCCAAGTACCTACCAAACCCCGTATGACTTTACTAACCTTTAAATGCTCCCTATTTTGAATGGGTCTACTTAGCATTAAGCCATTTTGTTTATAGTAAATTGCCCATTGCTGGTGCCCAGAATGTCGCCCGCGTCACCCCTCCATCCAATAAATTACTTTTTTCGAAATTAACTTTAAAAATATTGTGATAATAATGGCGGTAATAAATAAATGCGTCGACTCGCCTCTTGCCAAGAGCGACCCTTAAAATCGTGAGATCTCCGAAATCCCAAACAATGTATAGAATAAGTATGCAATCGTGCACTTGGCAGGCGTCTGGCCGCGTATTGCCGGCTATTGGCATGCGACTGGCAATTTAATATTATTTGTGTAGGCTCATGCCAAGGCTGTATGGCATGGAGCTTAAACGGGCGGTGCGGCCCGCGACCCGGAAAACTATCTTGGATACAGATGCTTTTTCATGCAGCTTGCTCTTCGAACAAATTTACGGCGCTCGCCGGCGTTACACCGGCGATGATATTTACTGGCTACTCTATTATCGGCTTGTTCGATGCCAAATCATATTTTCGGTTATCATCGCGGGAAATCGTAATTTACTTGTTCGTGATTTAGCTGAAATTTTCGATATTTAAGTTCAGAAAGTCTCGGTTCTGTAACTTTTTTATAATTACTTAAATTATCAATTATAAAAAATTCTTAGCTTTTTAGTATGAAATTATTTTCGTCACGAGTGAACGTTTTTAAGAGCCCGTTTTTCAATGCTCTGATAAAACTTGTTCTTCTGATATCGTATAAATAATATACAGATTACAAACAAATTGAACATTAATCTTTTAATTTGCGATTGTCATTTATTTGAATTGGTTGTGAATTACCCCAAAATATTCCTTAGATAGTATTCTTTTCAGTCTGTTTAACCCAACCTATAGTTCTTTTTATATACCTAACTAGACAAAAAGAACGGTGATTCTCTAGTTCCTGGCCTATTGTTCAGGACGGGGGCAGCGAGAATGAGTGGCGCTGGGAAGAGCCGGGCAGTCCCGAGGTGGCGCACACGCCGCGCGCGCTGGTGCCACACGCCTGCTTCCCGCCCCGTCACCCGCGCAGCTTCGCTAGTTACAGGTACGAAGTTTCAGATCTGCAGTTCAGGTTCGCAATGAGTCCTTCCCATTTTAGAAATTACTGGCCCACCGCTGTTTCCCTATCCCGAGGAAATATCCGCCATCCAAGGCTGTGTTAAAATTCAAAGTTTCCGGTGGATTTGCAGAATATCTAAGAGGACGAAGTCGCGGGCGGAAACTGTTATACTTTCTTTTACCGTTTCGCAGCCGCAGTGGACAAGGGTGGTTCGATCCCCACCCCTTGGTAACATTTGTTTGTACCGTAGCTGGGTGTTGTCTACGTTTATTTACAAACCGTCATGTCAGAATTGTCATTTTATTGCATACGTATTTTAATTATCTTGCTCGAAGTCTCGATTTGTAGTGATTTTAACGATAGTTTCCAAATTTTTTTAATTAATATTGATTAAATTACTTGCAATTCTTCTAAGTAATATAATGCTACAACTGGCCAACGCGTTAATTTAGTTTATGGCCGGTTATGCTTAAATTTATTCTTACCAACAATACCCCTACAGCTTAACTGTCTTAAAGCCGCCACGTGCTAAAATTTTAAGTAATGTCGAAGGGTTCAGTAAGTAGCGAGTCGTGTACCTTAATGTGGCAATTAGCGTAAGTGCGATTTAGTGAATTTTAGTGTCTTTGCAGCGAGAGCGCGCGCCCCGGCGGCTGGGCGCAGGACTCCGGCCAAGCCATCACCGACCTTGTCGCCTCTCTAGTAAGTACCAGTTTATATTGTCAGTATTTGATTGGGTAATTTTATTACTTTTCGACCATGAGATTTTTAAGTACACGTATAAAACTTGTCACATGTAGTCTTGCTTTAATCCTACAGCGTAAGGCACATCTTCCCCTGTCTTTACTAATTGAAAATTCGAGTTTACGGTAAAATCTAGAGTGGACACAAGTTGCTTTTTCTCTAAGTAGTACAATGTTAAAGGAAAACTTCAAACGGCGAATAGAATTTCAACGAATAAAACAACTTTTATGGACTGTTTTCGTGCTATATTTTACCGTTTTATTGCGTAGTATCATTTTGTGACGTAGACAAAGGTTTAATATAAGATTTTTTTTTCATTTTATTTATGAACTAGGATATGCATAGCCTTCGTCATATCTGATTTTAAGTATTGATAAGGCTGAAGATCGAAGCGAGCCTCTCCCGGAATCCTCAATCACTGAGGAACTGGCTATCTTATCTCTAACTGCCGGATTGTTGTTATAGTCAGATAAGATGGTGGTAGCTAGCCAGGCGAGCTTAAAAGTCCCACCTCCAACCAAATCGGTACCCCCGCTGGGAATCGAATCCGGGACCCCTGGGTCTGATTGTTTGATCGGTGGTTGTTGCCAAAAGACCACAGAGGCGGTTAAATACTTTAAAAATATTTTTGACCATATTTAGAGCATTAGTGACGCGTGGCGTTGTTTCAGAAGGCCCTGGCGATGCCGGCGGCGAGCGCGCGCCCCGCGCAGCTGGAGACGCGGCTCAGCCTGGACTTCATAGTGAACGGGGTAGGTATTGCTTGGTTTTGCTCTTTTTACAGAAAAGTTTAGGTCAATTTAATAGCGTTATTGTGAAACTTGTTTATTTTCGTATTTTGTAGTCCTGATTTGTGCGCCGGTTTTCATGGTATTGTCAGCTTGAAGGCTCCAGGTTCGATCCCTGAAAATCTGTAGAAACCTAACATACCAACATTTTCTAGGATTTGAAAGACGACACTCTGACCCGATTTTTTACTTATAATTACTGGCAACACGAATTTAAATTAATATCATTTTTATGTAACAGCGTGTCCCTTTGAATTTCTCCTTTGTGGCTCGGTAGATTGTTTTTACAGAATGAAAATAATTATACATTCCAAAATCTTATTGTTAAGTTTACAGCAGTTATCGGATAAATAGTGATCAGCCATGGTTTTTAACAGACTTCCAAAAAGGAGGTTCTCAATTCGGTTGGTATATTTTTTAATATATGTACATTGATTACGCAGAGATTTCTGAACCGATATACGCTATTCTTTTTTTTTAGTTTGATACGAAATAGTTGCCGTTTGGTTGTTTGGCTCAGTAGTTTATGTTATGAGCATTTTTGTTAGATTGTTAAACAAGCGTTGGTCACATGGTTATCATTTTCTTCAGCAAGGCGAGTCGCCGTGGCCACCCGAGCAGGCCAGCACTGCGCCAAGCCGGAAGGAAGCGATCCTCGCAAGGCGGGCTTCTTTTTGTGAGTATTTATTTTATAAATACATTTACATACATATTATTTGAAGCAGGGGTACTAAAGCGAGTCGCACATTACGCAGATACGATAATATTTTA
Organism: Chrysoteuchia culmella; assembly: GCA_910589605.1. NCBI lineage: Eukaryota > Metazoa > Arthropoda > Insecta > Lepidoptera > Crambidae > Chrysoteuchia > Chrysoteuchia culmella. Next base: position 19,467,277 of record OU342654.1, on the reverse strand, counting down.
TCTGCGTATAAAAACTTATTTATCTGAAAGCATTACACACTAGACAGATACGATAATATACGAGATGATACATTCACTCGGAATCCTTCAGACTGAGTAAACTTGTTTTTTTTGGTAAGGATTGTTTATACGCGTGTTTAAAAATGAGTTCGCGTTTTACGGAAAAAACGCGTTCATTGCTTCTCGATTAGACAGCTCGTCGGAAGATGATTCTGATTTTGAATTTGATGCACGTCTTGCTTCACTTTCTAAAACGCGAAGAATTTGGATAGAACGCCATATAAAGCGTAAAAAGGACGGAGTCGAATTTAATATCTTCCAGGATGTATCTTAAAACAAATTTACAAGCTATTTCCGAATCCCAAGATAAAATATAAAACTATCTGTACAAGAACTTAATCTAAACAAAAGTACAACCACTAAAACTGTTGCCTTACACCAGTTCATCATCATGAGATGATTTTTGTTGTAAAATTTTGTTTCCTTGAAAACATAATTTAAATATAAGTTGAATGGGCAGGTTTGGGCACGTGCTTATAGACTAGTATTGTAGTATCGCCAATATTGATGCTCAAAATTTTGAAAGCGGGAAATTTGAGACTTGCTACAAAAGCCCATGAAAGGTATCGTTCCGTACAAAAGAAAAAAAACAAAAAAATCTAACCTTGAGATGATTGGTCACTAGGATAGAGTGATCTATCGATAAATCTAAAAAGGATGTACGAATTGAAGAAAAAGTCCAGACCTCTTGTATGTAATAAATATTTATTTATTAGGTACTATTATACTGCGGTCGCGTTGCGAGAATGCTGTAAAACAGGGTTTTTATAGTATTTTTAAGTAGGTCAATACGTTAATGTCTTACAATGACATTTAGCTTGTTTAGAAAAGTATCCGATTACATGTTGCATGTTTACCTTAAAGAAAATTGAATATTAATTTGTAATAAAAATAATAGTCATTTATATAGGTCATCGACATGTCTTGTGCACTACAATGCGTTTTGTTAATTCTTCAGTTTATTTTAGATTACCCGGAAAAGTAAGAAAGAAAACACCCACTAAAAAAAGCTTAGTTTTAAAGAACTGACACGACCCGTCGGGAACTTAACTGATAGATTCGATAATCTTAACCCATAGCAGCATTCGCGATTAGCAAAGTATTGCCTCATGTTAGTGTTTACTCTTTTCTTAGACTTTGATAAAATCAGTGTTGTGATCTCCAACTTATTAATTTCCTGTTTAGTTTAATTTTTACATTGTTAAAATGCTGTTAAGGTAGTCCGAATAATGAAAGAAACTAAACAGCAAGTTGAAATTGAACGATTTTACTATTTTAACCTTTCAGATTCTAATAACTTTTGACCGCAATTAGTCTACCTAATATTGAATTTTCTAGCAGGATGTCAAGCTAGATTTGCCATCTTTTGTTATTTATTGCCCTACTGCCAAGGAAGGGTTATTAGGTATATAACCAACCAAAAGTAGGCTTCACCCTGTGTAAAGTGCAAATACTTAAACTGTTGACTTTTTGCGCAGGCGGCGTGGAGACTGGAGGGGGTGTAGCTCGATGGAGCGGCTCCCTGAAGGCTCGCTGCGTGGACCCCAGCGGGGCCTTCTCGCCCAAAGTGTTCATGGGCGGCCTGCCCTGGGACATCACCGAGCACGCGCTCATGCACACGCTGCGCCAGTTCCACCCGGTGCGGTCAGTCCTCGCCAATATCAATCTTATTTTACTAGTCATTAAGTTAAAGGGGTTTGGGTAACTTTGTATGGACAAGTCAAGTTTTTTTTTTCAGCGGTCACTATAATTTTGATTCCTGTAATAAAGCATCACAATTGAAGACGTGTATCTGTCTAATTAATTTTGTATTCAGTAATATCAGAACTGAGATATGATATTTTTTGTTTAGTTTTCCTTAATAATACAATACTTATGATCGGTTTCAATAACCTATCCTCAGTAAGAGATAGGCTTACTAGAGCTTTGTTGCCTAGATATTTTTGTTAATCAGCCCAAAATAACCTAAAATAACAGTGGTTGCTAAATAACGTAACCAAGACAGACCTACCTCTTGTTAAGGATATATTATTGAAACCGGCCGTAAGTCTGCCTGCTGCCAGTCTGAATTCTCGGTTTTGATATAGTATAGCTATATATGTTCCATAATGAGATTTGTCTTTTAATGTTCTTTTAAAATTTACTATTTCCCCAAGTGATGGCCATCATTTTCGACTTTTAGTAGAAATTTGAAAATGACGCCAACTGGGAAACATACCCCTTTGTAATGTCGACAAATTAAGACTGGTTAATACTGTAATTCATGAGCTGCCCTTAAGCATCGCAGCACACGCTCTTTCATAAGACATTGGTAACCTATCGTTGTCTTTGTCTACTTCACCCCTGTGTTTAATCTGTGTAGGTTATTATTTTATACTTTGGTTGGAAATCCTGCCTAAATATTTGCTGTGAACTTCGCACTGAAACTCTGTTTGTCCACAGGGTGGAATGGCCAGCGGGTTCCCCTCGCGGCTACGCTTATGTCACGTTCGAGAGCGAGCGGCGCGTGCGAGCGCTGTTGGGCGCCAGCCGCCGCGACGGGAACGACTGGTACTACCGCGTCGCCTCCAGGAAGATGCGCAGCAAAGATGTAAGTTTTGTACTATATTCAGTCATTTCGGAACTGTACTAGGCACAGACCTATATCGAGATAACGAAAAGAGCTTCAAACTGTATGAGAACTTAGCGTGTCGCATTTTTCGTATGTACCATGACGTCACGAGCGAGATAGTGATGTGGGAATGTTATTGAAGAGCTCTTGCAAGAAAACACTGCTCAAATAACCATTTTCGTTTCTGATCGACGCGTGTTTTCATGCCAATGGTCTCAAGCGGACTGACTTAGGTCGGAAAACTTTGTCCGTGGATCAAACTTTTAGGTAGGTACTTTTACCGTCTTTCTCGGTATAAGTCTGTGGAAGTAGGTGTACTGCTGCTAAGATTGAAAACGCTTTTTCCTTGGCTCCTATGGGATTCCTCCTAAAGGCTTGGCTAAACTGGGCCCGTAATTAGAACGCGCAAAGCGCTATGTAAGCGTTGTTTGGAGAAGCCTTTAAACTCGCAATGGATCCAGCATTATGGCTGTCGCACCAACTGTTCCCGCTACGCTCGATTAACATGGCGGCGAAATGGGGTGAAAGCGAATGTTTTGAAACGAAATTGTACAAACTACGGGAGTTTTGTCAAGTGTCCCCTTTGAAATTAAAAGGCCAAAGGAAATTGCTGGAAGGCGCGCGCCACGGAGTTTTCAACAATATGAGACATTTCTTTTTTATTTATTTTTTTTATTTTTAGTGTAAAGTTTCGTTTGCTATATACGCTTATTGCATCGCTTTTTTTTGTAGATTAGCCAGTTATTTATATGCGAGGACCCGTAAATTACTTCTCGATGTTCTTTCTAGTACTATTTCTGCTTAAGCTAGTTGTAGGTCTTCCACAAGATTAAATAAATGAATAATAGTACATTACTGCAGCGGCCTGCAAAAGAGGTATTAATGGACGAACGTGTAATATACGTAAGTCCATCAATGCCTAGTTATAGCCAAGGCTTGTATAGTACTTTTCTCAATTAATGCGCGGAAATTAAAATTACCTTTCGAAAACGGATGAACCACGAAAAACAATTTTTTTTTCTAGTGCTAAAGTGTATATTTGTTTTTTTTTTTCTAAAAGGGCTTTCTATTTGCAAGCCAGTTCGAAATTTAAATATGTAAAACCTTTGATAAGTCACCTCCAAAATATGGCAACCATATTTTGTAGTAAAAGATCGTTCCATTTTTAAATTACGCGACAGATGAGTTTACTATGTAATTTATTTGGCTGCTAAACACGACAGATCTGGATTATCATACTTTTGCCGGCCGCTGCTCGCATGTATGTTGCCAGTACAGCAATATCGATTCATGATGTTACTAATTATTTACTATACCACCATGTATACATCTACTCATGAAACAATAAATATATTTGTATTTGTATCTCGAAGGTTGTCAAAATAATGCTCATATTTCTAAGCATGTTTGAGAAAATAATAGTATCGTGTATCGCAGGTGCAGGTGATCCCCTGGGCGGTGTCGGACTGCAGCTGGGTGGCGGGCGGGTCGGCGCGGCTGGAGCCGGCGCGGACGGTTTTCGTGGGCGCGCTGCACGGGATGCTGAGTGCCTCCGCGTTGGCCCACATCATGAACGATCTCTTCTCGGGGGTTATTTATACAGGTATCTTGAACTTGGTCTAGCTACTTGTGTGTTGTAAGAATCTTTCAACTATAATCCTACTAATATTATGAATGAGAAAGTATGTCGGTTTGTTTGTGGTTATTGAAGTGAAAACTTCTTCAGCGGCGTTGTGCACATCAGTTTTAAATTTTTGGGATAGGTAAAAAATGTTAAAGTCGCGTCAGTGAGAGTAGACCGCAGGCGCGGCGTAGGAGAGGAAGTAATATCCCACTCTTTCTACCGCGCGGCGAAAATGTATACCTGCTCCTGCCGTTTCGTTTAAACGGTTTTCAGTTCTGCCGGCACTCCCGGAGTGCAACCCGTTGTATTTTTTTGTTTGTTTGTTACTCTTTCACGCAAAAATTACTGGACCGATTTGGATGGCAAAAGTAGTGTAGATGGTAAAATCTTCTAGTGTGCCAAATGTCACACAAACGTCCAAACATCCTCGCAAACTTTCGCATTTATAATACGAAGGATTTACAATGCTATTTTTAAAGTAAATTTTAATTACGAAAATATACTATAAATCAAATTCACATATCGCTTAGAGCAGACTCTAACCCGCAACTTTAGAGTATCCAGTCAACTGCTCTAACCATGGCTCCTCAACTTTTGTTTTAACTTGCTAGTCGTTGTATCACTTGTTTTAATAGACAGTTTCCCATTTTTTCTCTTCACTTCTATGAATTGCTAAATACCTACTTGTTGAAACACGCGATAATCATTATATAGTATGCGCAAAATAAATTACCGGCTCTGAAGTTGAATGCAAGTGACATTTCACGCACCGTCCATTCCCCTATGGCGGAGAACGGTGCCCGTTCTCCGCGTACACCTGTATTCGTCTACTGTGCAGCGTTCCGCGCGAAGTTCAGAGCCGCCAAGTTATTTTGCACATACCTACTGTAAATTGTAACCAAATAATAAGACGACTACAAAGATACCAATATCGGTTGAAATGACGTGTCGATAACTCGTGCTCTGCAATCTACATGCATTCGATTTGTCATAGTTGTAAGAAGAAAGAAAGAAAGAAAATATATTTATTTGACACAGACATTAGAAACATGCTTAACAAATTATTAGAGGAAAGATTAAAAAAAAAGAAACTAATCTAACGGCTGCGTCAAAATAGGATACCAATTCAGCATTATGTCGGGTTTGCGCGATCAGCGAGACCCGACGCTGATTTTCAATTGGCACCTTTATTTTTTTGACAGCTGAATGTCTAACAGAAATGGCACACAATCATATGTTAATTTAAGTAAAATTTTATTTATATGCGAATTAATAAACTGTACATAAGTAAACTGTTGTATATAAAAGTAAGTATTTTATTTCATAATATATAAATATCTGAATATTAATAAGTAAAATTATAAATATATGTAAGGTATATAAGAAAGAGTCGTAGCATTAACCGGTAATCCCGCAGGCATCGACACGGACAAGAACAAGTACCCGATCGGCTCGGGCCGCGTCACCTTCAACAACGTGCACTCGTACGTGCGCGCCGTCTCCGCCGGCTACATCGAGATCAGCACCGACAAGTTTTCCAAGAAGGTAATATAATCGACTTTATTGCACTTATAATTCAGTCTATTTTTTACACCTATCCTTTATTATGGATGTTTGATAATTTCACGTTGAGATCATGAAATTATAGGTATAGGTGAAGCTAACACTCCAAATACTTACTTAGCCAAAATCCTCGCTCTCTAGAGAATAGGCTATTTGACAATGCGAAAAATAAAGTGTCAATTACTGTTATCAGTATTAATTAAGAGTTTAAAAATTGTTTTTTATTAACGTAAGTTGAAAATAATTATAAATTTATTTAAAAATCCGTAAATAAAAATGCATTTTTAAACGTTTTGTCACGTGACACAAAACGCTCCTGATTCGTCGAGTTTATAATGACATCACCTGCTTGTAAACCTCATTTGCCTACGTATGTGGATGATATGCAGAATACAGGCAAGTGACGTCACCGAACCCATTGCAGCGCCATATTGTCAAAGTAGCGTTTTGACGCGCTATTTAAATATTATAAAAATATTATTTGATATTTTTCAGCAAATATGTACCAGAATTAAAAAAAAACCACTTTTACTGGGTTCCTTAAAGTCCACTACATAATATAAAATGGATTTTCAAAACCTGTCAAATAGCCTATTGTTCTAATTTTGTTTTCCTATTTAAACACTAACGGTGAAAGGATAAGTTAGCATCTTTCATCATCTCTAAGAGTGAAGTAACGCTACATAGAATTTTGTCTCTAGTAGATATTCGGAGTGTTAGCTCCACCTATAACTTCATGGTTGAGAATGTCTTAAACCTCACTCGTACATTTTATATTTTGTGCATTTTGCTACCGGATTGAGATGTCCTCGTCATAAAATTCTCAATTCTGAAACTGACCATAACGGCAGTACATTACCTTTCTATTAGCTTATCCTTGTTTGCGTGTTTTAACTCGTCGAACTTATTCATACTTGAACTTAAGTCTTAAGTGCAATTTGAATCGTGTAGTTATATTTCGTAGTTCATTTATTTTAATTACAGTAGCCAATTAATTCTTATTTGACTTTGTAGGTGCAAGTGGATCCATATTTGGAAGACTCGATGTGCTCCGTATGCAACCTGCAGCAGGGGCCTTACTTCTGCCGCGAGCCGATGTGTTTCAGGTATATAGTACAGGACGGTTACCGAAAGCTGGCACGTTATCAGTACTCTCACTAATGCAGTTTCTAAAATCAAATAGCCAAATACAAAAAGTTCAGTCTATAGTAGTAAAACCAAGACAATAACTGTCTCCATGATAATCGTAAATTTGACCGCGCGCGCGAGAGAGACCGACGACCATGCAGTGCCACGTCACGCCGCGCGCTTATTCAGAAACTACGTGCGAAAGTGTTGGACGGTGCCAGCTTTAGTTAACCGAGCTGTATTACTGTCATACTATTTATCTCTTTCATGGCTTTTTTTCTACGTTTACAAGCGTTGAATACACGCGTAACAAAAAAATTAAAAAATAAGATTGCCGATTCATTGATTTGGCTTTGAAACTCTGAATCATTTACTCTTTTTTCTGCCAACTTGCGAAAAGAAAGTTAGTTAACAAATCTTGTATTTTTATTAGGTTTTATAATTGTGTGCGTACAATCGGAGAACTTCCCAGTCGACCTGTAGTTTTTTTTTGGAATCGTCCTTTTTTTTCGAAAAGTAGACGGTTAAAAGAAATAATTTGTTACTAAAATAAAATACCTTTTAATGTTATTATTTGTGATGTAAACTTTTTCTATAAATCTATGTTTTAATATAACGCTCCTAAAAAACCACTACTTGCCGACAGAGAAGTTCCTCGACTATACCTCGGTACTCGTCATTAATTGTTGTGAAGTTAGCATGGCACTTATTAACTAAAATGTCGAATCTTGTAACAACTTGTAAAATGTAATTTCGCAGATATTTCTGCCGTTCATGCTGGATGTGCGTGCACGCGAACGAAGACCACAAGCCTTTAATGCGCAACTCAAAGTCATCGCCAGTAGCGATGTGGCCGCGCGCTTCTACTTCACCCGCTTCCGCGCCCGCGCCCGCCTCCGCTCATGGGTCACGCCTATCGCCGCCAGACCACGCGCTTTATGCTAACGTCTACCCGCTACCTAGCGAAGGTAAGCTTTGAAAGAAGTAGTAATTTGACAAGTGTTTTCTTTACCCGACATTGTAACTATAACTCAAAAACGCATTTTTTCGAACTGTTTTGAATGTATTTTTGTTTGTAATTTGTAATTTGTTTTATCTCAATCGGTCTTCAGTCAACTTGCCGAAAATTTTTTTGTCGAAACCGCCTATTCTTAACCTCAAAAGTATTTTCTTATGTTTTATAAATGTGTAAGTACGTCATTTATTATTGGTAACTTTATTGTCAAAGTTTGATTTATGGCATTAAGTAAACTTGACTTTTCTTTCTTATTATTTTCGAAAGTTTACTGGAGATAGGCGCTTGGTTAGACTCGTTTTACTCTAATGTCTATCTTTAGTGTAAATTAACTCGGCGTATGGCAGCTCGGTCTCGCTAGCACCTCTCGCCCCGCGAACCCCGCACGATTGCTCTGGCAAAACGTATCCGTCGGACGACTGTATGCATACTGTGGCCCTCCTTTTTTTTATGAACGACGGGTAGACTTAGCCTTCATCATACCTGATGTTAAGTATTGATAAGGCTGAAGATGGAAGCAAGCCTCTCCCGGAATCGTCAATCACTGAGAAACTGGCTATCTTATCTCTAAATGCCGGAATACAACAATGCTTAAAACATTGTTGTTGAATTAGAGAACGGACATGAGGTGTCAGTCTTGTTGATCTGATCTTTTTGACAATCGAGACTTAGGCCCAGATATTTTTCAGATTGTACTTGAGTCAAGGCTTCATTATTTATTGTCAAAGGATCAAAATAGGATATCTTTTCTTTTTGCGCTAAATATCATGTAGTTTGTCTTAGCTATGTTCAAGGTCAAGAGTTTTGCCTGGTACCAAGACGCCAAAGTATCTAAATCGGATGGTGGTAGCTAGCCAGACGGACTTAAAAAAGTCCTATCACCAACCAACCTTAGCCGAAATGTTGAAGTATATTAATCGTATTGTATGTCCCCCCCAGGCGCCCCACCGGGCGAGGGCGCGGCGGCGGAGGAGGCGTGGCCGGCGCCGGCGCCGCACTAACCGACGCGCGATCGCTATTAAGTTGGGCGCTTCGCCGTAGCTTACATCCCCGAGAAAACCCCGTAAACGCCGACACTTCAACTGTTAACGATTTCTTAACTTGTTAATTTATAACCTCGCGTAGACTTATGAACTTTTTGTGTAAACAATATTAACTTTGTAATTTTTTTGATATTATTAACGCTTGTTGGACTTTTTATGTACAAATTAACGTTTTTTTTAGTTGGATTGTTGGAACTGACAAATTTAACGTGACATTGATAAGTAACTTGTGAACTACACTTGAAGTCGTAATACTGAGCTGCCTGTTTTTCGTCAGTGTCGATGTAGAATCAATTTGGGTAATTCGTGTTCTAGTTTTAAAGGTTAGTGTTGATCTTTAAAACTGTACAATTTTTTACCTCAATTGATTACACAGATACGGAACATATGAAAAAGCGTTGGTTCATTATTATGATCTGAGGACCTACCATCAACTGCACTGCGATTCATTTTAGGTAGTAAGAGTGAGACGCCGCTATACGCCGCTCTCAACCTAAAAATAACCTAAAATGAATAGCATTACAGTTGATGGTAAGGCCCTTGAAAGTGTAAGATTTTTTTCATCGTTTTGGTAACCTTTGACTGATATAAAAGTAATATTTTTCACTAACCTACTACCACTCCACAAGTGTCGGCATATCTCGTTCTCGTTATATTGTGAATACTGAGTTAGTGTAAATTTCGTTAGCTTGCAATATTTGTTTCAACTTACTTTACAATCGTATATATCAATACGATATGACGTTTACTAAGAGTGTATTTTTTGTTACTATTTCATTGCTAATTTAGGCCTAAATTCGGTGCGCTTATTCTGATTTTGTATTACGCAAAAGTAGTAATTTTTGTTTTGAAATTATTTGATATAGTGAATTTAAAACAATATGCATGCATATTGTTAACTTTTTATAAGTATTCTTATTTTTACGCCTTTCGCGTAGTTTATATATAGTAATTTTAGGAGCCTCCTAGAATAGGTGATTTTAATCGATTTTTACAGTGCCTCTTAGTATAGCCCGCGTAGGCTGTCTATTGCGATAACTTTTAACGTTTTAAAGGGCTTTTAAAATGTATAATCATGGTGATTTTTTAGAGTTTTAGTGTTTCATAAATATGAAATGTTGATTTTAATCACAAATGCTTGTTTGATTTTAAACATTATGAAATGTTATTGGAAAATAAATAATGCAAAAATAACCATGCGTATTTTTTATGCTTATCCCCTTTTCAATTGATTTTTCATATACAATAGTGACCTTGACATAGTGATAATGATGGACTGCAACATTGTAAGCAGTTATGCTATTACCCCCTTGCTTTGTAAAGGTGGTGTAAGCTTGAAACAGTTATTCCGCGTTGTCTGACATTAAAATGACCTAAACTCTAGCAAATAAGTCAAAACGCTGAATAACAATTCCAACATTAAACCAGAGGGTTGTCTAATTTTAAATCGCGGATTGCGATATCCCTTCCAATTCGTCATTTGATAGATATTCACATACTTCAAGCTTGACCTTTTATAGGGATTGTGATCGGGACGCGGCTCGAAAGGTATTGAATAAACGAAATTAGACTGCCTAAGCAAAGTGACAGACTAAAATCAAAACATAATTCGTTCCGAAAGGGATTGCGACTACATGTTACATAATTCCATAAATCGCAATCCCTTTGAAAGGAATTGTGATAGATTTTGAAATTGGACAATTGGGGGGCAGGTAAATAAGGGGGTTAGTGTTTATCGAATAATTAATTTATTTAAGTCGTACATAATATCTTTACGAAAACCTAAGCCATTAGTTTGAAGTTTGATAATATAAGTAATCCCATTCAAAATGTATTTCTGGTTTTAATTATTTAACAGTAATAAAGAGTAGGCAAAGAACAAAGAGCAGACTGCACTAGGCCCGTTTCATCACCGACAGATAAGATCAGCGGGCTGATTCACAAACCGGCTTAGTCTCAAAACGTCTTCTTCGCATCTACTTCGCCAAATGTCTACCCGTCGGCGTCGTCGCAAAATGTCGCGAATGGGGCTTATAATAAAATTTCGATGTTTATAGAATATCATTTCTTAAACAGACGTCTTGACTGCTATAGGTAAAAAATTATACAACATTTGTACGTAGTACTATTATGTATTCTGTGGACATGGTAAATACATGGTTTTATAATATTGGTTATTGCGCAACATGACCTGTCGAGTTTGTCGACGTGCAAATACTATAATCGAGTTATTAGAATGTCAAAATGCTTACAAAATACAATGATTTTTTAAAATGTCAAAGTAAATATTATAGTTGTTAGGTGTATTACAAATGTCAAATTATGCAGCCAGTGCCCACTCATTCATGTCAAGTTCTAATCTTAAATACAAATAGCAATTAATATTAATGTCAAGTACGTAGTGAAATTTTACAATGTCAACAATAATAATATATTTAATTAAGTGAATGTCAAAATGTTAATATCCACTATACATAGTTCAATTAAAGTAATTTACCAAACTACCATTAAGAATTCAGTAACAGAGTAATATGTTTTATCCAGTAATAAATTATACAATTTAGATTTAAATTTATTGAATGACATTTGTGCCAAACTAGTTGGTAATTTATTAAAAATAGTTATTGCCATACAATAAGCATTTTTGGAGAAGTGTACAAGTTTTTTATTCGGTATTTGTAACTTATTTCCTTTTCTACTTGTGAAAGATACATTATGAGAAACGACATTTTGTGAAACATTATGAGAAAACGACATTTTGTGAAAGATACATTATGCGAAAGCGACATTTTGTGAAAGATACATTATGAGAAAGCGACATTTTGTGAAAGATACATTATGAGAAAGCGACATTTTGCGAAGTAGGCGTTTTGCGATTTCGTTAAATCTAGACTTAGCCCTACAAATATGTCAAATATTTAAATCTAGATTTCATATTTGACATTTTCCTATGGGTTAAATCTAGATATAAATAAATCGAGATTTAACAAATTTTGCTGCAAGTGAGAGGACCTAAGCCCACAAACCATCGGACACGGAATCGGATTAGAATTCTATGCTTTCTTCTTCTTTCTTAACCGATTCATTACGGATGACGCCATGGAGCGTCATTGATATTTTTGCGTATGGCGTTTGATGCCAAATAGCGTCATAAATAATTCTTCTGAAATTCTGTTCAATGACTATTTAGAAAGTTCTAATTAGCATAACTTCCATTATTTGCCACGTAGGTTAAGCCTGTATTATTCGTTTTAGGAAATAGTGCCAGTATAAAGACTTCAGAGGTTGCAAACCTTTTGTTCCCAAATTTGACTTCTTTTGTGTATGGCGTTTGACGCCACATGGAGTCATAAAGAAAATTCTTCTAAAACTAGAATGAATTTTTAGAGAGTTCTTTATTATAAATTGAGAAAACAATGTCGGCCTCTCAGAGAGTTCACGCCACATAACTTGGCATTTTGTCATAGGGCGCTGATCGTCGTGGTCGGTCGGAAAATTATTCTCATGTCATAATTTTAGTTCCAGATTTTATAACTTCATAACCACAAGCGAATTATCCGCCTCAAAAGACGCGTCTCACGACAGTTTAACGCATGGCTGCGTTGACATTTCAGAAAGCGAGTTTGCCTCGCAAGTTTGCCTTTAGTCCTGTAGTTTCATTTGATATCCATATTGTAAAAAAATAACTACATAGTTACAGACATAAGTACAAACAAAGCAAAGCTTTTTAAAAAGTGGAGGGGCGTGTCTTCGTGGTTGGTGGGACCTATACCCTGCCTACTCATTTTGCGTACAACGGATGACTGTTGGGGCAGAAAATTTCAAACCTTTCGTTTGACTAAAACCGCAGACGAGGACGTCCAACTATTACTAATTATTGTGGACATAGGCACGACTCAACGACGACGTGATAAAGATCGCAGGAAAACCCTGGATGTAAGTTGCGTATGTCATAATGGTTTTTAGATTTAATAACCTAAATAAAGGTACTCTTATAACACACTTTTGTAAACCCCTACTAAAATTACACAAAAGGTTTAAAACACCTGATCCAAATAAATCACTTATCAGCCATTCCAGCTAAATCTCGTAGCTGTCACTTTAAACTAATTAGCAAACCCTTTACGTTGGACATCCAATGCCGACTGAATGTAATCACGTGTAAACAAGCCAAAATCACAACAAAAATCAAAATGTATTCACTCATGGCTGAAGACGCGCAAGGGCGTCACTTTAATGGGTGGCGGCTGACGCACGGAGGCGTCACAGAATATTTGTTAGCCGCCATTGACAAAAGTCCTTAAAAATGGGATACGCAATGAATGGGTTAATTAATGGCATGCTCGCGATAAAATTGGCGAATTTTGCCAATTTCAAGTAAATATATTATTGTGTATTATATACATAGAAATTGTAAGGTAGATTAAGTTCATTCTACTTTGTCTATTCTGAAGTGATTGACAGTGACAATGCATATATTCCGCTGTCGGAAACGTTTCCCATTGTGTAAGGCCGTTAAATGGCTTATCTAGCAGATCATTGAAAGCTAGATAAGCTGGATCGACTTTTAACAATTGTATTCGTATCACTTAGGGCTTACGTAAATCTCTCATTACCGCTAGCAGCTTAAATGGCTTCTTAAACGCGAGCGTAGAAACTTGAGAGTTTGTCTGTGCCCTTTTCACCATTTTGTTCGATCTGCTTACCCAAGAATACAAGAAGTCTAAATTTCAGTTTTTGGGTTCCTCTCATCCACGTGACCTTCACTCTAACAGCAATCTTGTTTTAAAATTCTCTCTCATACTCTGGCTTCGTCTCCTACTCTTTTTTTTTTTTTTTATGAACGACGGGGAGACTCTTAGCCTTCATCATACCTGATGTTAAGTATTGATTAGGCTGAAGATGGAAGCGAGCCTCTCCCGGAATTTGTTGAACATTGTTGTTATGGCGTCAGACTTAGATAAGATGGTGGTAGCTAGCCAGACGGACTTAGAACAAGTCCTACCACCAACCAAACCGAATACAATATGTACCCCCGGTGGGAATCGAACTCGGGACCCCTGGGTCTGATACCGGTGGTTGTAACCACTAGACCACAGAGGCGGTTTTTCCCTTACTGCAATTCGACTCTGGAACGCTTTACTCTTGGACATTCGGAAGCCGCCAGCAAGTTTGAGTTTAAAAGTTTGGTCGGTGAACACTATCTTAGATCTCTACGCTAGGTTTCTTCATTTCTGACACTTTGTTCCCTATATTTTTATATGTAGAATATATGTATGTCTGTATTATATCGTTCTGTATTGTTGTAGAGAATGCCTTATGGCGTTAAGTCCGCTATTTGCTGTATTTTTATATTGCAAAAAAGAATAAATAAATAATTTGACTGTCAAATATGTCAAATTATCTGCTAGATAAGCTAGCCAGAACTAATCTGTCGTTTGGTGATGAAACCGGCCTTTAATTCCTAATTCTATTTACTTAAACATTATTTCATAAAACATTGATTCTATTGTTTTACAATTTGGTTATTGCATACGATAATAAACTCTAAATAGGTACACCGAACAATTCATAAATTGTAGTATTTTATAACGCCTAGTCTTGGCAAACGTTTCTTTTCAACCGCTCCCAACCGCATTACGCGGCGCAGTGTTTATTTTTAACCGACTTCAAAAAAGGAGGAGGTTCTCAATTCGACGAAATCTTTTTTTTTATGTATGTTACTCGATTACTCGAAGACGGCTAGACTGATATAATTCTTTTTTTTGTTCGAAGGGTATACTTCCCATGTGGTCCCATTGTCTTGTCAGGATCTGATGATGGGATCCTGGAGAAATCTAGGAAACTTCAAATATTACGTGCACTCCTATATTTTTGTGTTTTCTATAATAACTCATGCATATGCTTCCGGAAAGCATCATTTGATGAAGTGGAACTGATGACGAAGACCACAAATGGTCATCGGAATTATTAAATGATTAGCGTTTCACGGAAGCGCTATGATTACTTTAATGTAGTTCATAAGCAATTAGGCTCGATTCAATCCAAGTGATAAAGTGGAGCTGATGATGAAGTACCGGGAAACCTCCTCGATAAGTAACGTCCCTGCACCGGGAAAAGCAGCATTTTGTAAAAGGTGATGAGCAGTTGACATAAGGTTATTAGCGTAGGCACAGGGCCTCTTCTACCTTTAAAAATTGTGAAATAAAAACTTTTTATAAATAAACCGACTCCAATAAACTAAAAAGCAAAACAATCGCAGTTTTCATTCTACTTTGTGGTCCAACTCTTTTATTTTCTCTTTCTCTTTTATTTATTTGCCTTGGCTCGCACCGACGCCAAAAGGCGAATATTAGCTTTTTAGTTTCTTCAAGTCGGTTTTCATTTTTTTTATATTTTTTTTTATAATGTTTTAATATACGACCTTGTATTACAACTATTTGTAATTGGTAAAACATTTATAATTACTAACACAATCGATAGTAACAAATCTTATGTGAAATTTTAAATTTATCTTGCATTTCATTTCAACAGGCAAACTGCTATGGAAAGTAAGACTAGACATACTCTGAATCAGAATACACGCAGTAGTGATATATCCTATACATGATTAACTGTGAAACCCGCAATGGTGCAATTCCACTGAAATGGAGCAGGAGCTCTATTTTGAATCACTCGTCACGCGAGTAGCGAGGCGAACGGGGAGGCAATCAGGCGATTAGCGACTTTGCAATAGTACACATAGCTCGCTTTTCGCTTTGCCCCTCGTGCGCTCGAGTTGGGAGGGGTTTACAGGCGAAAAGCGAAGCTATGTTTATATGCGCAAGGTCGCTATTACGGAAGTACGGAAAATACGGAAACTTAAACGTCGCACGAAAATCAGTAGAAACCTCGACACGAGTGAATCAAAAATAGAGCTCCAGAACAGAGAAAAGTTATTGTTTATATATTAAACATTCTGTATAGAATATCACACATTTTAAAGCCAGCCATGTCAACGCATGAAAACAGAATTCGACTCCTCTCTGCAAAATAAAATATCAGACGACAATATCACGATAACTTTAATCAGATAGATATACAAATACCAATAATGTACACTTACAGATTATGTACACACAACAATCTTTATACAAACTACATACATGTACCACAAAATTATTTGTTTATATTTTGTTTCTCGAACAAAGTTCTGACTCCTGATTCGGTAGGCAAGATCAATTCCTTAACGCCATCAAGTCTTATAAATTCTCAGTGGAAACGCACCATAAGAATGTCGGTGGAATGTGGTAATCAAATCTTACCTATGAAATTGCCGTTGGCGATTTTCAACACTCATATTAACTATTTATAAGTAGGAACACGTAAATTAACACCATACTTTTATCTACAATAAATACGAAAAATCAATCGATTAAATCTGTACAAGCGTGATTTTTTTATAAATTCAAAGTGTCCAGAGTACAATGGAATATCTATTGTGTCCCCCGCGGCCCCGAGAGGTTACATTTTCGTGTTTCGCATTGAACTATAAGTTATATTGGTTTTGTATATCGGCTATTTCATAGATAAAGACCTAACAGTACCGACTAGTAATAATCGTACTGTGGCGGGTAATTCCGCGCTATGTACTTGTGTATAGCGCGCACGATGCGGACCGGTCGCTGGTTCGATTCCCGACCCTCCTGGAAATAAACAAGAGTGTTAAACTAAGTCTTACTTATTTTTGTAGATTACGTAACAAGTTAAGAGTATTTTATTTTATTTCTGGCAAAATATTATTAAACCGGATTGGCATAAAAAAATAATTTATTCCTTTTTATAAATATTACTCAGGCAAATAACTGGAATTAATCACACGCTAAAAATCAATATCCTATCACCGGCTCCACACATTGGTATAGTAATCGATAAGACTGACCTGTGTAGGGCGCGATCAGTCGAAGCTCATGCTCATATCAGACGTATTAGTGTTGTGGTGTTGTGTTGACAGATCCACCGCCGGGGATGAGAACTGGGCAGTCTTCTCCTCTGCATGACTAAAGTAACCGACATCGCTCGAAGGATTGCTCAGCTAAATGGCAGTAGGCAGGGCACATAGCGAGAAGAACCGATGGCCGTTATGGCGGGGCGGTTCTAGAATGGCGACCGCTCACCGCACATAGCTCCGTGGGTGGCCTACTCAAGGTAGGCCGATGATCTAATGCGCGGTCGCGGGATTCCGCTGGATGCGGGCAGTGATGGACCAATCGTCGTGGAGACCTATACCCAGCAGTGGGTGTCATGTAGCTGAGATAATGATGATAAGACAGACCTGCGTAGGGCGCGATCAGTCGAAACTCATGCTCATATCGGAGGTGTTGGTGGCGTCGGCTGGCGTGCCAGCGGGCAACGGCGCCGGCGTCGACAGCTCCACCGCCGGGAACGGGAACTGGGGGATCTCCTCCTCTGCACGATTAAGTATACGTTCAAAATGCTACAAGTCAAAGTTAAATAGGCTGTTTCGATTTGTTTTAGAACGTCTTAAAATCACATTAAAGCAAAATGTTCGTGCGATTCAAAAACTATTAAGTTCGGACTCCACCAAAGCGGAGATGTGCGGGAGATGTCCGAGGTGGAGATGTCTAAAGCGGAAATTAGATGTTTTAAAGCATTGATAGATTAACTAAAGCTGTGCGGGAGGATACGTATTGTAACGTAAAGACTGACGCTACAAAGGATTGATTAAATAAATAAAAATAAAAAAACCGGAGGTGTGCGCTGGCTACTACGGAACAGAGCCACGTGCAGTGAGCGTTGTTGATTGTCGTTTCCGCTAGCTTGCTAGGCACATCTCACATCTCTGCTTTGTACTGCTTTTCAACTCAATCTCGGTGAAGCACAGCATATTTCCGCTTCGACCGCGCTATATAAATATATGAAATCTACATCTCCGCTCGGTGGTATTCACTAAAGCTGAATGGAGATGAGATGTGTAAATAACGAAGTTTTATTGGTTGTTTAAAACACATGTTTTCTTTTTTCATCTCATCGCCTCCGCTTTGGTGGAATTCGAGCCTAAAAGGAATAATTATGATATACCAAACAAATTTGACGACCTGGCGAAGGGGTACTAACCCCGCCCTCTGCGCCAGAGGTCCCGACAAAACAAATATTTGTGTGCATTAACATATCTATTATATAGTATAACATGTTACTTGCTGAATAAATATTTTGTATTTGTATTTGTATTGGTCTGGGTGTTAAATATGTATATTAAGTTTGTATTTAAATATGAAAAGTTATATAAGTATGTTTATCCGTTACCTAGTATCCATAGCACAAGTTCATCATGAAACTTAACGTGGGCTATCAATTGGTGTGATTGTATGCAAATATTTTTATTAATTTATTTAAAATCATAAAAACAAAGTAATCATACCCGTGAGCGCCCGATCCAGCCTATCAAGTATAGCATCGAGCAGCGCCGAAGCCAGCACGTGATCAGGGTCCGCAGCCAACGCAGCGTGTAACGCAGCTGCAGCGTCCGGTTCTCTTCCCGCCAGCGCCAACGCGAGTCCGCGTGCCGCGTGCGTGGCCGCCACCCGCGAGCCGCCGGGCCGCAGCGACAGCGCCCGAGCGTGCCATGAACAAGCTTCGTCGGGCCGGCCTAGGCGGCGCGATGTATGACCTAATGCGTCTAGTGTTGCGGCCCATCGGCTACTTAACTGGATGACATAGCAAAAAGAGAAAATTTTAAATGTGAGACATTAACCTGCCCCCTAATTGTCTAATTTATAATCTATCACAATCCCTTTCGGAGGTATTGTGATTGTGATATTTTCGTCTGTCATATTGCCTAGACAGTTCAATTTCGTTTATTCCATACCTTTTAAAACGCGGCCCGATCACAATCCCTTTTAAATGTCAAATAGGGACGGCCTGAATAACTTTCAAATTAAAAATTGAAAGGGATTGCGATAGATTTAAAATTAGACAATTAGCCCCCTGCAGGCGTAGCATGCGCACCACGACTCGCTGTCGACGCTTATCTCGCGATGTCTGTCCCGCTCATATCAGTACGGTGTAAGCAGGACAGACAATACGCTCGCGCGAGATAAGTGTCGAGAAAGCTTTGTCGAGGTGCTCATGCTACGCATGCTGGATCTGTAATTAGCCGTGTACCCACCTAGCGCACGAGCCAAATGCCTCGGTTGGTGTGGACGGGCCTCGGGCGCGTGTTTGCTCGGCTGAACGCGGCTCGACCCCGAGCCAGATGTTGTCGGTAAACTTGACGTGCTCAAAAGTGCGGTCAAAAGTGAGCGCTGTGCGTTAGGTGGGTACGGTTATGTTTTGACTCGCGCGTGAAGCTACTTCAAGTTTGTCTCTATCTATAATATTAATATCATGGGCAGTCGAGAGGAGTCCATTCGTTTAATAAAACTGTACTGCACGTACAGAGAGCTTTGCAAAAACAATAAGCAGCTAGGAAAAGACTACTACAAGGACTCCTTTACGGCGAAGTCAATCAGCCTCTGGAATAACCTCCCGTATGAGATCCGTCATTCGAAGTCACTTGCCATTTTCAAAAACAAACTGCATTCACATCTTCTCTCTAAGTCCTAGTTTGCAACTACCTTCTTCTTTTTAATTTGTTTATTATCAAGTATATATTATTATAATATATATAGCTATATTAAATATATATTCAGTTGTTATTTATTTAAATATTTTATTTTTATTTATGACTATTTATTTAGTAGTTTATGTAGGTAGATTTATATATATATTTAGTAATATTGTTAAGTAAAGTTTGTCATTCTTGCTTGTTGCCTGTGCACTACCTCTCGCTCTCTGTCCATTTTTCCTATGCCACAAAGGTTGTCTGGAAGAGATCGCTCTTAGCGATAAGGCCGCCTTTGCCCACATTTATGTCAACTCTTTCTTGTGTTTCTGTCTGTATTTTTGTGTGTGCAATAAAGTGTTTTATCTATCTATCTAGGAAAATAGCTGCAGCTGAAAATACACGACTGTCCATTTCGAATACTCGCGGACTTATGACGGCTGAGCCTGCCTCGCGAGGCGGCCTCGTGTAAATTTGACAAAACTACTGAGGCTGCCTCGGGAGCCATCGCTCGCGATCCGGACACCGAGGCGAACGCGCGAGCCCGTACGCTAGGTGGGTACGCGGCTATTGGCTTTCTTTCATTTCTGTTGTCTACTGTACTAAATATTGTAATTATAGCACGTCGTTGGTCTTCCATAAATAAAACAAATAAATTAAACTGCTAAAATGAAAGAGCAAACGTTTTCAATGACACATAAAGTTGAAATAGTTTTTCTTTAGTTATAAACTTATAATTTAGGTTCCAGATAAAAAAGGTAGAGCAAAATGTTTCAATCGAAAACCTGTTGATACTACAATGCACGGTCAACCATAAAAAGAACTAGAAACAGGCTATACCGCGCGAGTGTACCATGAACAAGCTTCACCCGGTCGCACTATGGAAAATATCGGTCGGTATCAGGTCAAAAGTCTGTAACTTTATGATTTTTTGCCGATGTCGATTTCTTGTTCCGACTTTTATCATAATTTCCTCCAAACCCGCAAAAACACGCAGCGTAGCTGATTTTTTGGGAAATATAATAAACCGGGCGAATAAAAATTATTAGGTTAGGGTAGCAGAAATATAGGTTGACAGCGGAAAAAATAGGTTTAGGTTAGGTTAGATTGAAAGAAGAGGATTTAAAGCAGCTTACAATAAGCCAACTCAATAAGTATTGTAAGCGCACAGGTAGGTTCGAGGTCCCGACGCCGGTGGGGTAAATGATAACCCGCCCTCCCCCCTGTTTTCAGGAGACTTTGGGGAACTGGGCGAAATGATTCCGACTATGGTGACTGATCGCCCACCCGGCTTTGCCGGCGTCCCTCCTTCCAAATAATAATAATAGATTAGATTGGCGACTAAGTCGCTCACCTAGTATTTTTGTCACTCAAAAAGTTTTTTAGTCGCCGCGTTAAATACATGGTAATTTTTTGGTATCCTGCTGCTACAGCTACAAACCGCTGACGGATACGAACCTGCGCGATATGCCTGCCCCGTCTAGTCACATATAGCGCTCGTAAGAACAGTTTATGTGCAGCTACTGTTACGACCGACCCCAGGCTAGTTCTTCGGGCGGTTTGAACGCCGTCATTGTCCTCAACATATTTATATATTTTTAGAGTAATAAAATTCTGTCCTCGTGTCCAGTTACGAATATAGGTCCCAGACGAGTAGCGTTTAGCAGCATAACCTTTATAATTTTCCCACTTATGCATGTTACTTTATATGTTGAGGACAATGACGGCGTTCAAACCGCCCGAAGAACTAGCCCCCAGTGCTACAATACATTCATTTCTGTAAGATCTTTTTAGTTACTAACCTGAGCGATATCCCTGCCTTGTCTTGCCGCATCTAACGCTCTTAGGAACAATTTATGTGCAGCAGCATAATCTTCGGCGTGGAAAGCAGCAGCGCCAGCTTCGTGTGCGACGTGCGGCTCGTGCACGACGGGCACCAGCCGCTCCCAGCAGTTGCCTTCCGAACGCTCTACAAACTTGTCTAGGGATGCCTGGGAATACCATATTTCGCGTTAGACATTCAATGCTAAAATATGACTGGGTTTGCTGGTTTTAGGTCCGCTTTCACCACCGACAGATAAGTCCTGGATAGCAAACTGGCAAATCATTTGACATATTTTTCATTCTAACAACTGTCAAATGACCTACCAGATAAGCTCCTGATCAGAACTTATCTGTCGGTGGTAACACTAGCCCTTAGTATCTTTTGTTAACGGTAGAGAGATTTGGTCTTTGAAAACTATCGTAAAGTTGATTTATGGAAGAGTCAGCGTCGCGGTTAAGCAATCCTTAATTGTTATTTTGAATATAGATTAGCAATAGTTATTTGTTATGCAAGGCTGGAAAGTTGGATTTTGCGGCGAGTTATCTCTATTGGTATATAAAGGTACGAGACGCTAAAAACTTTTCTGCCGAGCGCAACGCAAAATTTTTCACCTCAAAACAGAGAGGATTTTTTTTTAAGTTTATTCTGCTGTCAACTTCCGGTAAAAAAAAAATGTAACAAGTCGTTAAATCTAAATATACATTACTCTTCTTGTTCTTAGGATGTAAATTACATACATAATAAAAAAGCGAGTAGGTATTATAGTTAATTAAAAGTTATTTAAAATAAAATGTTACTAATAATAAACAAGATCGGCGCCCTTCACTATCGTAGCGAAGGCATCAGACGACTTCTAAACTATTGGATCTCAGGAATCACTTGACCCAAATGTACGCAACTCAGTATTTAAACTTTTCTCATTGACATATATAGGTGTACCAAAAATGGTGTCTTTAGCTACTGTAGTTCCTGAGATTGAAACATGCGCACAGACACACAGAGCCAGCACATAAGACTTCTACTATCGTATGCAAAGCATAGTTTAGAAGTCTAAAATCAAAACTATTCCGAAAATGAATAGGTACAAGACAATTTAAAAATAAACGTTTTTGTCATGTTTCAAAATGAAATCATAGGTTGTGAAATCACACCCACCGTAAATTGAAAATTCTAATAATAAATAGCTTAATCTTATTGTTATTGTTTTTATTATTCAAAGAACTAATATAATATAATAAAACCAAAACGGAGTTTTATAATAATTCGAAGTTATTTAACATAAGAATAAAATGTAACATAAATAGTAAATTACGCGATTCGGAGCGCAGAATGACGTATTTTTCTTTCTAAATAAAAAAAAATACTTCAGCCGTAAAATGCGATTTTCCAATTGCGATGTGCGAGGTGAAAAAAATATTTTGCCAGGTGTGATATTTCTGTACTTATTTCTTACTAAAGATAGGTTATGAAAACCGATCCACTAACGGCCGGTTTCAATAATCTATCCCTAACAAGAGATAGGCCTATCTTGGTTACGTTACTTAGCAACCGCTATGTTTTCAAATACAGGAAACTTCTCCAGTTTGTCCAAGCCTCATAGATACCTCTGCGTCGGCGTGCAAAGCAGCGGCGCGCGCCAAAAACCGCTCGCACATGGCGTCGTTGTGGAGCAGCGAGCACTCCACGCCCACGTACAGGGGCGGCAGGTGGCAGCCACCCATCAATTGACTAGCCTGCACGAACATCATTTATTTATTTGAAAACTAAGATTGCCGATTCATTGATTTGGCTTTGAAACTCCGAATTATTTACTCTGTTTTCAGCCAACTTGCAAAGAAAGTTAGTAAAAAAATCTTGTATTTTTATTAGTTTTTATAATTGTGTACGTATGAACAATCTGAGAACTTCCCAGTCGACCAGTAGTTTATTTGGGAATAGTTTTTTTTTTATCGAAATGTAAACAGTTTAAAAAATTATTTATTACTTACTAATAATAATTAAAAAAAAAAGCCAAGCATAAAAAAAAATAGTACAAGAAATCTGTTTCAAAGTTACATAACAATCAACCATTAAATATTCTCAGTTATTGTTAAAATTTAGAGGTTACTATATAATTATTATACTTATACATTTTTTCCGTGCACCACTGAATCATCTACTTACATTACAAAGTAAGTTTTATATCTTTGAACTATATATTAACGATTAATTTGGTTGGTGGTACGACTTGTTGTAAGTCCGCCTGGCTAGCTACCACCATATTATCTAAGTATGACGCCATAACCACAATGTTTTCAGCATTGTTGTGTTCCAGCAGTTAGAGATAAGATAGCCAGTTCCTCAGTGATATTCCGGGAGAGGCTCGCTTCCATCTTCAGCCTTATCAATACTTAACATCAGTATGATGAAGGCTAAGAGTCTCCCCGTCGTTCATAAAAAAAAGTTAGATTAGCTTAGATTGAACGATTGCGAGTCGTTCAATAATCATTTTGGTTTAGTGTAGCCACTGAGAGAATGCGTTTACCGCCCGAATACTGAAATGTTTCTAAATTTTAGGTAAATATCAACCTTTCGTTTTAAATGTCAAAGGTATAAAAATGACGCCATGATGTTTAAGAGCTTCTTAAAGATAAGTACCATTTGAGTATTAGGACATAAGTCTTCTAAATAAAGTTCATTTGCGATTATCCGCAAAAAGTATTCCAAAATTTTACTTGAAACAGAGCACTCGTGCTGCTTTTCAAAATCTTCAGGTAATAAGATTTTATGATTAACTTTACAAATAATATGTCTTCAATATCTATCAGATATGTAAGATTTGGATTTTTTTTAAAGAATAATAAATACTTAACGATGACCTTCGACGACTTTAATTTTGTTAAAGTTCTTCTCATATCTAGTAATTTATGCTATTGGTATCCGTTATAAATAAATCCCTTGATTTATCATGTGAATACTTGAACCGGGTTGGAAATGGGAATCGAACCCACGATTTCAACAAATTCCTCGCGGACGAAGTCGCATGGAGGATGTTAATAAGTCCTATTTATTACCTTGAAGTATGCGGCCATAGCTTGGTCGTGTTCATTGTCGCTGGCGAAGCTGTGTCCGTACGCCAACCACACGCAGCCCGCGCCCGGCTCCAGGCTCTTGGCCTTGCTCAGGTAGCGACGGGCGAACTCGCTCTTACCTACGGATACGGATAGAGAGCGAGCTATGAGCGGGTAATATATAACCAACCACACGCAGCCCGCGCCCGGCTCCAGGCTCTTGGCCTTGCTCAGGTAGCGACGGGCGAACTCGCTCTTACCTACGGATACGGATAGAGAGCGAGCTATGAGCGGGTAATATATAACCAACCACACGCAGCCCGCGCCCGGCTCCAGGCTCTTGGCCTTGCTCAGGTAGCGACGGGCGAACTCGCTCTTACCTACGGATACGGATAGAGAGCGAGCTATGAGCGGGTAATATATAACCAACCACACGCAGCCCGCGCCCGGCTCCAGGCTCTTGGCCTTGCTCAGGTAGCGACGGGCGAACTCGCTCTTACCTACGGATACGGATAGAGAGCGAGCTATGAGCGGGTAATATATAACCAACCACACGCAGCCCGCGCCCGGCTCCAGGCTCTTGGCCTTGCTCAGGTAGCGACGGGCGAACTCGCTCTTACCTACGGATACGGATAGAGAGCGAGCTATGAGCGGGTAATATATAACCAACCACACGCAGCCCGCGCCCGGCTCCAGGCTCTTGGCCTTGCTCAGGTAGCGACGGGCGAACTCGCTCTTACCTACGGATACGGATAGAGAGCGAGCTATGAGCGGGTAATATATAACCAACCACACGCAGCCCGCGCCCGGCTCCAGGCTCTTGGCCTTGCTCAGGTAGCGACGGGCGAACTCGCTCTTACCTACGGATACGGATAGAGAGCGAGCTATGAGCGGGTAATATATAACCAACCACACTTAGCCCGCGCCCGGCTCCAGGCTCTTGGCCTTGCTCAGGTAGCGACGGGCGAACTCGCTCTTACCTACGGATACGGATAGAGAGCGAGCTATGAGCGGGTAATATATAACCAACCACACGCAGCCCGCGCCCGGCTCCAGGCTCTTGGCCTTGCTCAGGTAGCGACGGGCGAACTCGCTCTTACCTACGGATACGGATAGAGAGCGAGCTATGAGCGGGTAATATATAACCAACCACACGCAGCCCGCGCCCGGCTCCAGGCTCTTGGCCTTGCTCAGGTAGCGACGGGCGAACTCGCTCTTACCTACGGATACGGATAGAGAGCGAGCTATGAGCGGGTAATATATAACCAACCACACGCAGCCCGCGCCCGGCTCCAGGCTCTTGGCCTTGCTCAGGTAGCGACGGGCGAACTCGCTCTTACCTACGGATACGGATAGAGAGCGAGCTATGAGCGGGTAATATATAACCAACCACACGCAGCCCGCGCCCGGCTCCAGGCTCTTGGCCTTGCTCAGGTAGCGACGGGCGAACTCGCTCTTACCTACGGATACGGATAGAGAGCGAGCTATGAGCGGGTAATATATAACCAACCACACGCAGCCCGCGCCCGGCTCCAGGCTCTTGGCCTTGCTCAGGTAGCGACGGGCGAACTCGCTCTTACCTACGGATACGGATAGAGAGCGAGCTATGAGCGGGTAATATATAACCAACCACACGCAGCCCGCGCCCGGCTCCAGGCTCTTGGCCTTGCTCAGGTAGCGACGGGCGAACTCGCTCTTACCTACGGATACGGATAGAGAGCGAGCTATGAGCGGGTAATATATAACCAACCACACGCAGCCCGCGCCCGGCTCCAGGCTCTTGGCCTTGCTCAGGTAGCGACGGGCGAACTCGCTCTTACCTACGGATACGGATAGAGAGCGAGCTATGAGCGGGTAATATATAACCAACCACACGCAGCCCGCGCCCGGCTCCAGGCTCTTGGCCTTGCTCAGGTAGCGACGGGCGAACTCGCTCTTACCTACGGATACGGATAGAGAGCGAGCTATGAGCGGGTAATATATAACCAACCACACGCAGCCCGCGCCCGGCTCCAGGCTCTTGGCCTTGCTCAGGTAGCGACGGGCGAACTCGCTCTTACCTACGGATACGGATAGAGAGCGAGCTATGAGCGGGTAATATATAACCAACCACACGCAGCCCGCGCCCGGCTCCAGGCTCTTGGCCTTGCTCAGGTAGCGACGGGCGAACTCGCTCTTACCTACGGATACGGATAGAGAGCGAGCTATGAGCGGGTAATATATAACCAACCACACGCAGCCCGCGCCCGGCTCCAGGCTCTTGGCCTTGCTCAGGTAGCGACGGGCGAACTCGCTCTTACCTACGGATACGGATAGAGAGCGAGCTATGAGCGGGTAATATATAACCAACCACACGCAGCCCGCGCCCGGCTCCAGGCTCTTGGCCTAGCTCAGGTAGCGACGGGCGAACTCGCTCTTACCTACGGATACGGATAGAGAGCGAGCTATGAGCGGGTAATATATAACCAACCACACGCAGCCCGCGCCCGGTTCCAGGGTCTTGGCCTTGCTCAGGTAGCGACGGGCGAACTCGTTCTTACCTACGGATACGGATAGAGAGCGAGCTATGAGCGGGTAATATATAACCAACCACACGCAGCCCGCGCCCGGCGCCAGGCTCTTGGCCTTGCTCAGGTAGCGACGGGCGAACTCGCTCTTACCTACGGATACGGATAGAGAGCGAGCTATGAGCGGGTAATATATAACCAACCACACGCAGCCCGCGCCCGGCTCCAGGCTCTTGGCCTTGCTCAGGTAGCGACGGGCGAACTCGCTCTTACCTACGGATACGGATAGAGAGCGAGCTATGAGCGGGTAATATATAACCAACCACACGCAGCCCGCGCCCGGCTCCAGGCTCTTGGCCTTGCTCAGGTAGCGACGGGCGAACTCGCTCTTACCTACGGATACGGATAGAGAGCGAGCTATGAGCGGGTAATATATAACCAACCACACGCAGCCCGCGCCCGGCTCCAGGCTCTTGGCCTTGCTCAGGTAGCGACGGGCGAACTCGCTCTTACCTACGGATACGGATAGAGAGCGAGCTACGAGCGGGTAATATATAACCAACCACACGCAGCCCGCGCCCGGCTCCAGGCTCTTGGCCTTGCTCAGGTAGCGACGGGCGAACTCGCTCTTACCTACGGATACGGATAGAGAGCGAGCTATGAGCGGGTAATATATAACCAACCACACGCAGCCCGCGCCCGGCTCCAGGCTCTTGGCCTTGCTCAGGTAGCGACGGGCGAACTCGCTCTCTTACCTACGGATACGGATAGAGAGCGAGCTATGAGCGGGTAATATATAACCAACCACACGCAGCCCGCGCCCGGCTCCAGGCTCTTGGCCTTGCTCAGGTAGCGACGGGCGAACTCGCTCTTACCTACGGATACGGATAGAGAGCGAGCTATGAGCGGGTAATATATAACCAACCACACGCAGCCCGCGCCCGGCTCCAGGCTCTTGGCCTTGCTCAGGTAGCGACGGGCGAACTCGCTCTTACCTACGGATACGGATAGAGAGCGAGCTATGAGCGGGTAATATATAACCAACCACACGCAGCCCGCGCCCGGCTCCAGGCTCTTGGCCTTGCTCAGGTAGCGACGGGCGAACTCGCTCTTACCTACGGATACGGATAGAGAGCGAGCTATGAGCGGGTAATATATAACCAACCACACGCAGCCCGCGCCCGGCTCCAGGCTCTTGGCCTTGCTCAGGTAGCGACGGGCGAACTCGCTCTTACCTACGGATACGGATAGAGAGCGAGCTATGAGAGGGTAATATATAACCAACCACACGCAACCCGCGCCCGGCTCCAGGCTCTTGGCCTTGCTCAGGTAGCGACGGGCGAACTCGCTCTTACCTACGGATACGGATAGAGAGCGAGCTATGAGCGGGTAATATATAACCAACCACACGCAGCCCGCGCCCGGCTCCAGGCTCTTGGCCTTGCTCAGGTAGCGACGGGCGAACTCGCTCTTACCTACGGATACGGATAGAGAGCGAGCTATGAGCGGGTAATATATAACCAACCACACGCAGCCCGCGCCCGGCTCCAGGCTCTTGGCCTTGCTCAGGTAGCGACGGGCGAACTCGCTCTTACCTACGGATACGGATAGAGAGCGAGCTATGAGCGGGTAATATATAACCAACCACACGCAGCCCGCGCCCGGCTCCAGGCTCTTGGCCTTGCTCAGGTAGCGACGGGCGAACTCGCTCTTACCTACGGATACGGATAGAGAGCGAGCTATGAGCGGGTAATATATAACCAACCACACGCAGCCCGCGCCCGGCTCCAGGCTCTTGGCCTTGCTCAGGTAGCGACGGGCGAACTCGCTCTTACCTACGGATACGGATAGAGAGCGAGCTATGAGCGGGTAATATATAACCAACCACACGCAGCCCGCGCCCGGCTCCAGGCTCTTGGCCTTGCTCAGGTAGCGACGGGCGAACTCGCTCTTACCTACGGATACGGATAGAGAGCGAGCTATGAGCGGGTAATATATAACCAACCACACGCAGCCCGCGCCCGGCTCCAGGCTCTTGGCCTTGCTCAGGTAGCGACGGGCGAACTCGCTCTTACCTACGGATACGGATAGAGAGCGAGCTATGAGCGGGTAATATATAACCAACCACACGCAGCCCGCGCCCGGCTCCAGGCTCTTGGCCTTGCTCAGGTAGCGACGGGCGAACTCGCTCTTACCTACGAATACGGATAGAGTTTATACTCACCAATGAGATAATAATAGCACCCCACAATATACCACGAGTTCACGACCTCCAGCTATTAGGGTAGGCGTCCACGAGCGTGTGCGCGAACGCGAACAGCTCTGAACTCTTCCTTGGTGCGATAATGAATCTAGTATATTAGTCTCTTAAAGATAATAATCTAGAGCGTAGCAAAGGTTTCAAAGGTACGAGACGCTAAAAACTTTGCTGACAAGCAAAACACACATTTTTCACCTTACTACAGCAAGGAAGATGCACGTAAAACAGTTTAAATAATATTTTTCACGGTCCAAATTTTGGCATAGGTTATGAAAGGAATACTCACCAATGAGATAATAGTAGCACCCCACAGCGTACCACGACATCCAGCTGTTAGGGTAGGCGTCCACAAGCGTGTGCGCGAACGCGAACAGCTCCGAACTCTTCCTAAGTTCGACCAAACACGCTGCGCGAACATCAGCGCAGCACCACGGGTCCACTCCGTCTAGTAGTCTGAGGGCTTCGGCCCACGAGCAGCCAGCCGCGAGACGACGGGCGCGGCACATTGCTGCTTCTGAAGTTCTCGAACGGCATAGTTCTACTTCTGTTGTCATCTAGAATATTAAATTCATTGTTTATTATTTTCTTTTTTCTTCTTTTTTGTATGTTCAGTTAATTGGTTTTTTTCTTGTTTTGTTTTCTCTTAATATTGAGTAACATAGTTCAACTGAATACGTGGATAACGGTGTGGGTTTCACAATGATTAAACCCAGTTGTATTAACAAATTTATGTTATACTATATTGTGTAAACTGTTTGTTGTCCCCAATAAAATAAAACAAAATAAAAAAATACAGTTTATTTTACAGTTTTTAACCGCCTCTGTGGTCTAGTGGTACAACCACCGGTATCAGACCCAGGGGTCCGGGGTTCGATTCCCAGCGGGGGTACATATTGTAATCGGTATGGTTGGTGGTAGGACTTGTTGCAAGTCCGCCTGGCTAGCTACCACCATCTTATCTAAGCCTGACGCCATAACAATAATGTTTTCAGCATTGTTGTGTTCCGGCAGTTCGAGATAAGATAGCAAGTTCCTCAGTGGCTGAGGATTCCGGGAGAGGATCGCTTCCATCTTCGGCCATATCATTACTTAACATCAGGTATGATGAAGGCTGAGTTTCACCGACATTCATAAAAAAAAGTAAACATTTCAGCCCCCTCTAGCATGACCACCGCTTTATCACGCTACGTGATATGGTGTATACCGACTCGCTGACTCCGCTAAGATGTGAACCAGACAGACACGTTATCGAGCTACGAGTTACAAACGCACGTAAAGGTAACACACAAATATGTGATGGAATTCTTTACGAGATCATCTATACTAATAATAAAAAGAGGAAAGATTTGATTGTTTGTTTGTTTGCATTAAATATGCTCCGAAACTACTAAACGGATTTGGATGAAATTTGGTACACAGATAGTAGATAGCCTGGTTATAAACATAGGATACTTTTTATCCCGATATTGTCACGGGAACGGGAACCACGCGGGCGAAACCGCGAGCGGCCGCTAGTCAAGAATAATTAGACTTAGGGCATCAACAATTTAAGTATTTATGTTATGTAATAGGTAATTGTTGGAAAGGGCACAAAGAGCTGTGATAAAAGTCATTAATGTTACCCTTTAGATATTTATTTATTTCATAACAATGTTCATTGTGTCGAAATTCATGGTTACATAAATAAAAATTAGTTAACAATTAAACAACAAAAAATTATATAATTAAAGTGACACATTTACACATAATATTGTGGACATACACGCATTCGAGATGTTCGATATTAAAAATTTTACGTCAACTTATGATATAATAATAATGTCAACTTACGATATTATAATAATGTCAACATGATTTGTTTATTAATTTTTAAGTCCAATGCATAATAATAAAACTTAAGGAAATACAATACAATACACATAAATACTACTGGCTATTCAAAAAATCATTTATTGAATAGAAGCATTCCTTCAACAAGAATGACTTCAATTTATTTTTAAAATTTGACTCGTACACTGCGCTTTTTAACTCATTTGGCAGTTTATTGAATAAATTCACTGACTGATATTTGGGACAATGCTTGACCAAATCTATTGTGGGAACGATTTTCTGCTTAAACGCTTGTCTTCTCGTTGCAGCCCTAATAATTTTCTCATCGGGATTCTCCTACTGTTAAACTGTACAGTGACTTTGAGGTCCTTACAGTTCGCCAGTTGTACTTCTTGGAAATAATTTTAAAACAGCACGCATTCCAATATCAAAACAATTGTAATACTAATCTAAGACGCAGACCATGTATTGTTAGATCTACGTGTAAAACTAGTTTCGCTTACCGGTTTTCTTATGCTATAGGACCAATATTGTACAACAAAATTATAAAAATTTATAATATTATTGGCCAATCAAATTACATATGTAAGAATACTTTAAAAACGTGGTTGTTAACACTTGATTATCAGCCAACGGAAGCACTAATCGAAATACAAAAATAGTATTTTGTGATGCAAGGCAGGGCATAACAATTGTAAAAATTATCTTTGTTCATAGAAAGTAACTTTTATAGTATATAGACACACACTCATATATACACACACACACACACACATGCATACATACACATACATACATAAACACACACGCACAGAAACACATAGCGCACACAAAAAATTGTTTATAACAAAGAGCATAAGTGCCTATAAGAACAGGTTGGACCTAGTTTAGGTACTTAAGTGTCATGTCTGGCTATGTTCTGTTTATTTTATGTCAATAAAGATTGTTTTTTATTATTTTTTATTTATAATACGAGATGCTACGGGACGAGATTATCCAGCTGAAACTTTAAACCCCAAATACATAAAATAATTATAATAATGTGTTTTCAACACACTAAGATTTCAACACATCTAACTTTAAGACTAACAACAGTGGGCTGATTATCTAACTCTGTTTCTATTAGTTCTCCATTGAAATCAATGTGATTGTATCCTTCAAGTCAGTTTTGCGATTATGTATGTTCGATTTGACAAGTTGAAATTTCAAGTACAATCCATTGCAATTTTGACTTATCAATAGAAATTGTTCACATCGAGCACCGATCACGTAAGCTTGTTGCAATCAAAGTGACGGCTTGGATTTGCAGTAATTTTCATAGCAATGGAAACTATTCAGACCTTGTTTCTTATAATCGAAAACATGTTTTTATTTTTTTAGAATCTTTGTTTTTTTACTTGTATTATGATACTTACAAAGATTTTACTTATAAAATCAGCAGTACAAAAGACACTGCATCTGTTTTAAGCTTGTGCTAATAAAATTATACTCATAGAAAGATTTTTTAGCCATTTGGCCATTTAGCCTTCTATACTATAATTTAATTTTAATAAAAATCGGAAGTGCTCGGTGGCGTAGTGGTTCACGCCCTCGGCCAGCAATTTTAGCGGTTAAGCAACTTTCATATTAGTTGATCACGGGATGGTGACCAAAGATTTATTATCGAACCCTACTGTGCTTCGGCAGGCACGTTTTAAAATTTTATTGTATGGCCAGCGTGGTGAGTTATGCTCATGGCCCACTCTCCTAATCAGATGGATAGGGGGGGATGGGGGGGGGGGGCAGTGCCCTAGCATTAAAATGGCTGTTGACGATGACGCCGAATAAAAATCATAGTGGCAAAAGGCGGGCTTTGAAATGTCAGTACCCTGTGTATGGGGTAACAACATTACTTACCATTTTATTTTAATACCTTAACTTGGCATTGTTGAAAATTCATTATTATATTTAAAGAAAGATAACACGAAAATACTTATTTACAATAATCGAATTTTATTGTGATTTTATTTGTTTTTGCTTTTTATACTGTGGTATAATAAAGAGTAAAATGTGGATGGCATGCCTAGTATCCATGCAAAATCTGTGGTATAATGTTAATAAATTATGAACGTACATGTCACTGTTGCGGAGCATTGTTTTGCACCGCAACACTGACTTTTTAAATAAGTCGTATTATCCGTATTTCGTAGCAACTTCATGTTAGTGTATATTTTATATAGTATGTTTTTTAATCGATAGAAAGTGAATAGAAATTTAAAAAAACCGTTTAGGTAATCGCATTTCATCGATAGATATTGTTAGGTGTTAGTTACAAAATGTTCATTGGAATAACTTCAATCAAAGTTAGCTAATCAGCCTGCAGGTCCAATAAATCGCTTGAAACTTTTTTACAGTATACCTTACCCGTATAAAAACTGATCTGTATTTGTTTTATTCAAATACGATAAGTATTTTCGGATTTACAAGTTTACTAACTTCAAGATTCGCGCGCTCTTTGCGTGACGTCATTGTATACCGTTTCATACAAAGAAGGCGACTCTGACTAAATTGGTCAAGCGTGAGCCGCAAGCTGCATACAAAGTGTTGTACAGTGATGTCACAAAATAAAACGCCAACCTGAACTTAAAACATTAAATATCTCTAGAAATATATCACACTAGCGGCCGCTCGCGGTTTCACCCGCGTGGTTCCCGTTCCCGTGAAAATATCGGGATAAAATTTCATCCAAATCCATTAAGTAGTTTTTGAGTTTATTTGTTGTAACCAAACAATCAAATCTTTCCTCTTTATAATATTAGTACAGATATAGATATGGAAAAAATAAAAACAGTTTTTATTTTATTTTTCATGTACTACATGATGGCATATAAATATAAAAGTGCTGTTAATGCCCATTGAAACTAATACTCACGGGACACTCGTGGGCGGGGGGCGAAGGCTCGGGCGGCGGCGAGTACCGGTTGAGGCGCTCCCGATACGCCG
The DNA here is from genome assembly GCA_910589605.1 of Chrysoteuchia culmella. Lineage (NCBI taxonomy): Eukaryota > Metazoa > Arthropoda > Insecta > Lepidoptera > Crambidae > Chrysoteuchia > Chrysoteuchia culmella. Next base: position 19,433,176 of record OU342654.1, on the reverse strand, counting down.
CGCGGACCAGCGTCGCCTCCGCCGCGCTCAGCTGGTTAGTTACCGGGAGGGACTCCACTAGTTCACTTTCTTTAGAAAACAGAAATTATTTTATGAGGTCAGTCAGAGTGAAGAAGTCACTGATGATGAATCAGTCATTTTAAGGCCGCCACAGACGGGGCACAGGCCTAGATGGATATGGAGAAAGGGTCATGACCGGTTGGTCATTATCAGTCCTGATCAGTACGGTCGCCTAAAAATGTGCACTTGCTGTACACACTCACTTTAGAATAGACAAAGACAAAGCACAGAATTCGAATCAGAATTTATTGTTAGACGGTTGTGAATGTAGATGCAAAAAGTATTTTAAACGTTTAAAACCATTTGGTTTTAAACCGTTTTTTTGGTTTAAAATGTTTTAAACCAATTTTTGAGGTTTAATATAGGTTTAAATCGATTTTCTATTAGAATTTACTAACCCTTCATAAAAAACAATTCAGAATAAACTTATTGCATTGTTTATAATATAACTGGGTTATTGAAATGAAAAATAAAATAAAAGCCTTTTTATAATCAACATTTATTTACCATTTACGAAACATTGTGAACAATTATTAATTAAGAACTATACTTATCTTACATATTTTAATATATTGGTCAAAATCAAGCTATACCATGGAAAATTATTGTTTAAGGTGATCCTCCAATCCTATCGAACGTGACGCGACTCGGCGCGAGTAATGTGTAAAAATAAGAAAGGAAATATACGAAGCGACGTTGCCGCTCCGTAACGTATTATATTGTACAACTAAAATACACTATGAAATAGGAAAAAGCATAGGTACCTACTTACAGCTTAGGAAAAAGAAATAAATAAATACGCATATTAGTTTTTTTAATATTTCTAAATATCATATTGTAAAACGTCATTTAAACTAACAATAATAAAAAAAAAAAATCTTTTATTATTACTTTCAAAATAATAATTTGTTAATAAACTAGGCAACAGGCTGAATAGAATTGAAACTAGTAATCACGTGGTCACGGTTTTAAACCGTTTTAAATTTATTTAAAATGCGTTTAAAACCACTGAATTTAGTTTAAAACGGTTTATTTGCAACTCTAGTTGTGAACCAGGGGGTAGGTCAGAACAAAAGACTCTACCCTCTCTATATATTGTACAGAAAAGAGAAAGAAGAAAAACAAGTTTAACCGACAGATTAAAAAAAAACGACGTTTGTTGGGACGAAGTTGGCACAAAAAATCTAGAGGTATTGTATTTCTCAACTTGAGCATAAAATATTTAGGTTGGGGTGAAATGTGCGATCTACTCTGTTTCTCACCTTGAACGGGTGTGAGCGCATGGTGATCTAGCAACAGATCCAGCGCCTCGTAGCAAGCGCAGTCGGCCCGTAGCGCAGCGCATAGAGCGGCGGCGCCTGCTTCCCGCCTTTCCAGCGACCAGAGCGCGCGGGCTTGCCACACTAGCACGCCTGCTAACGCTCGCTATGAAAGAAATAAAAGGAAAATTGAAAACTAGTGGTTCTGTGAGAATAGTAGACCTCGCTTGCAAAGTTAGGTCGCCCTAACTTTGCAAGTTACTATATTTTAATGTAAATACCTACCTAAAGTAATTTCAGCAAAAAAAGTAACAAAGAAACTTCAATTTTAAATCGAATTTCACGTTAATAACGTTACAGCAAACTTTCCCCCTTTTGCCCCCTATTTCACCACCAAACAAAAATCGCGTTCGATAAAAATTCTTAAATAAATCGAGGAACATGTGTGCCAGATTTGCGAGAAAATGCGGCCTGTAGGCAAGAACAGGCAGCCAAAAGCATTATTGGCCAATCTCGAAACTGAGACGCTTCGCTCGGTCAGTCAATTAAAATTGCTTAACCTATCCAAATCCGGACGACAGCCCGGGCTGCCATCGCGTGCTCCGAAGACGTCCGAACGACAGCCCGGGCTGTCGTCGGACCGCACTCGATTATATTCGCTATTATTTTAAAAATAAGACTACCTTCGGCCTGAAACAAAAACAATCCCGCAAGGCAGATCTCAGCGATAAAAAATCACGAGCGGTGTCAAGTGGCCGGCGCTTACGTAATTCGACGCGGGTGGTCCGGTTTCGGAAGGGTTAAGTCATCATTTGCTAGCAGGACACAAGTGTTGTCCAGAGAACAATGGAATGAAATATCTATTGTGTCTCATCCGAGGTATGAGAGGTGAAGTAAGTCTAGTAACCGACAAATAGATCAGCCCCATTATTCATAAACTCTGTCTACTTCAGCGGACAATAGAGTTAAGCATATGGTGAAAGTGTATTTCTGCTCTTTATAGAGAATGCAACAGCCGATGTATTCACCGATGCCGATGAATACATCGGCACATCGGCATCGGTGAATACATCGGCTGTTGCATTCTCTATAAAGAGCAGAAATACACAATAGATGAGACACAATAGATATTTCATTCCATTGTTCTCTGGACAACACTTGTGTCCTGCTAGCAAATGATGACTTAAGCAATTTTAATTGACTGACCGAGCGAAGCGTCTCAGTTTCGAGATTGGCCAATAATGCTTTTGGCTGCCTTTAAAGCATTGGAGCTTATAGAGTTACAGAATAAGGGGGCAGATCAAAATCAGTGGGTGAGGTCATGTTCGGCTTTAGTCATGTTCCATACTTGATCATGTTTGTCATAAGTCATGTTCTACCTTTGGTTATACTCTGATTTGGTCATGTTCTGGTTTAGTCATGTTTTTGTTTGGTCAGTTTAATTTAGCCATATTATGCTCGAGTCATATTACGATTTGGTCACGTTATCCTTTAGTCATATTCTTGTTTAGTCATAACCATAAGTAGTCATCTACACTGACTGACTGACTGGAAGCACTCATTACATAGACAAAAATAAAAAATAACATTGAATAAACGTTTCTAGGCATTTTTTTGGTTTGAATTTGGATGTTATATATATAATATACTAGCTGTTTCCCACGAGTTTGTCCGACATTATAAACTCTTTTTTCGCAAATTCGGTAAAAAAGTAGCCTTTGACCTTCCTCAGGCCTCCAACTAACTCTATGACGAAAGCAAAATATGACCTAAGAAGAATATGACGAAAGCAGAATATTATGAAGAAAGCAGAATATGACTAAATCAGAACATGACGAAAGCGGAATATGACTAGAGCGGCAGAATATGACTAAAGCCGAACATGACCTCCATTTAATAACCCAACCATTCATGGTTGAAAAAGTTAAGAATATCAAATCCAATAGAAATACCAGAGTGTACCAGAGGTAAGTTGGTTACTATTAACTCCCGAAATTAATAACTTATCTCTAGATATGGATAGGGCTATCCTATATAGTAAATATAGTTGACTTTCGTTACCTAGCAACCGTTGTTATTAACAAAAATATCCTATATTTGCGGCAAGGTTGTGTTTGCAGCGGCCAAAATTGTCATGAACACTATTTACTTATTTACTTTATTTCGGAAGACTAACAGCTTAAAATATTACATAAGATTTTAACAAAAAAATTGAGAGCCAATTACAGGTCTTCACCAATAGAGACAGTTTTTAAAGTTAATGATAAGCACTTAATAGGTAAATACGCATTCCAGCAGATAAATTCGCAATAACTAAGACAGAGTATAAACAAACCAAATCAAAAAACAAGCAAAAAATTGATAAAGCTCACAGAGAATTATCAATAAGCAAGATTTACAAAACAAATGAAAAAGCCTATCCATCACAAAACTCATTACTCATTAATCGCCTCACCGATGCAACGCTAGTGTTAAATAGATCAATGTCTAACTGTTTGGAAATTACGTCAAAGCAATTGCTCGCACGCAAAAGGTATGAATTTTGGCGATAGTTTGAAGATGCAGAGGGTACGCATATAAGGGGGTTAGATCTAAGGGGTTTCCTTGGAGCTCTGAGGGAGATCTTAGAGAGAAGCCCAGGACAATCGACGAACCCAGAAGTAATTTTTAATAAGAGAGCCACATCCGAAATTTCGCTACGTTTTTCCAGCGGCAGCAAATGGTGTTTCTTACAAAAAAACAGGTAATGGGTGGACTCATAGTGTTCATTCGTACGGAAGCAGAGGTATTTAATGAATTTTCTTTGAAAATTTTTGATGCGTGTTATGTAAGTTAGGTACCGAGGGCTCCAGACCTGCGACGCGTACTCCAGATGGCTTCGTACAAATGTACAATATAAAATCTTTAATGTTTTAGCGTATTTGAAGTCTCTAGAATTACGCATCACAAATCCAAGAGCCTTTGATGCCCTAGAAATAATATTGTTAACGTGATCGTCAAACAAAGATGTCCTGAATGGCTGGTATGGAAAAAAATTTTGGACTAGGTATTCGAAAGTACTTATCTATAAGTCTATTTGAATAAAAATCTTTGACTTTGACTTAGAAATAGCTTACTATCATGCAGAACACCAAGGTCCCGCACGACGACAGCATCAAGTTTCAAATTGCTCATGCTCATGTCATCATTAAAGCAGTCTATGGATAATGAACACAGGTTTGGATTGAGATGGCTATTAAATTTTTTAACATTACAGCCACTTAACAGCAGTAAACAAACGACAGCAAAATACCAGTCTTTGCACTCGGCCGCTCGGTGCTCACACACACATACACACACACAAGGGCGCGAACGTGCGTTGCTCGTTATTGCTACACGGCCGGGCGGCGGCTCCTCGATCTTACTGGTTTTCACTGGTAAAACAGTTGCAAGCGCGTGGACGCTCGTGTAGCGGTGCGTTTCTGTGTGAGTGAATCTTTTCGGCCGTTTGTAGGCAGAGCAAAGGCTGTTTAGACTGTGAAAATACTTTAATGCTAAAGGAGAGTAAGATGATTTCCTTACATTATGTGTCTGGTCTGTGCTCTTTGATTCTAGTAGACCTGGATCACATTCTTCAATGATGTTGATAGCTGTAGCTGGTTCTCTAGCTGCTAAATATGCCCTCATGGCCACTCCTAGACACAGCAAGTGTCTCCTGCAATTATATAAATAAAAATCGTTTGATGTTGTTAATATTCATATTGCAAGTATTGCATAACATATTCTGTAAAAACTCCTGATGAACAAGGATCAGGGAGAACAGAAAAAAAAAATCTTAATCCACTATTGATCAATTCAATTCTTTATTTGTGTTAAACATGGTATATACAAAGTTAAAAAGAATCTCACAATTAGCCAAAATAAATATATAAATATTAGTATAGATATACTAATATTTATATATTTATTTATTGATCATCAGCATAATGAACATCAACAAGCACAATATTATTATTACAGGTAAGTTTTAATCTTAATGTTATTATAATTATAGGTGAAGACCAATATTACAAAAAGGGAAAGTTTGATTTTTTGTATGTTTGCAAGAAACAAACTCAAAAAATACTGAACGGATTTGGATGAAATTTGGTACACAGATAAAAGATAGCCTGGTTATGAACGTAGGATACTTTTTGTCCCGATATTCCCACGGGAATGGGCACCACGCGGGTGAAACTGCGAGCGGCCAAATAAAATAAGAAATTAATACATTCAAAAGACTTGCAGTTTCGCATATTAGATACTACTAAATTTATTTATATTTTAAATATTCATTGATTGAGATTTTGTAGCAACCATTGCCTTAAAGCTCTCTTGAACTTATTAAATTATAGACTCTGGTATCTTGTTGTAGATTTTTATGCACATTGAGTAAAAAAAATTTGAAAACACATGTTTGTGGCTTTATATCCAGAATAGAATGTGGTGTTGAAGAAGAATCGAAGGAATTAGCTGGACTGAAAAGAAGACCAATGAGGATGTACTGACCATGGTTGGGGAGGGAAGAAATTTACTTGGGGAGATTGGGAATAGAAGGGGAAAGATGCTGGGCCACTTGTTACGACATGACAGTTTCATTATAAACATACTGGAAGGGAAAATGGAGGGAAGGAGAGGGAGAGGTAGACCTAGAATGAGCTATATTTCACAAATAAAGGAGAAAGTTAATGTTGTGTCGTACCAGGAGGTGAAGTCATTGGCAGGAAAAAGACAGGAATGGAAAATACTCCACCGACAAGAGCGCAGCTCTTAAATTTAAGAAGAAGAAGAATAGAAATTGTTTATTAGCAGAAACCACAGTACCATTTTAGATATTGATGATATTATAAAAGTTCATACATGTTTTACCGCTCTAGCAATATGCATTTCAGTTGTCATGCATTATTTTATATCCAACTATTAAAAGAAATGGGCGTTAACTAAATCCCAGCAAACCAAATTACAAACTTGTCAACGGGCCATGGAACGAAGCATGATAGGCAAGAGAAAAGTGGATAAAATCAGACACACAAATATAAGGAAAGCTACCAAAGTAGAAGATGTCGTGGTAAAATTGAGAACCCTTAAATGGAAATGGGCTGGTCACACAATGAGAGGGGACGACAGATGGAGTAAGGTGGTAACCAATTGGTACCCTAGAGAGGGGAAAAGAAGGAAAGGAAAGCCGCTGAAGAGATGGGAGGATGATTTGGTGAAGATGGCAGGGAAAAACTGGATGAGAACGGCTAGAGAGAGGAAGGAATGGAAGAGTTTGGAGGAGGCCTTTGCCGGAGGGCACACAGGGGAGCAGCAAAACATTTAGATATTAATGAATTATACTGTAAAAACCTGAATAAAGGCTATAAATATAAAAATATAAATATTTTAAAAGAAATAAATAACATGAAACAAAATAAATATTAACAATAAATAATACAAATTAAAATTAAAAATGTCAAATTATAAGGTATAAATAATATAAAGGAAAATTAAAATTAACAATAATTCATAAAAAAATCAAAAAGTCCAAACTACAAATTAGATAGTTAACAGTTGAGTCTTGCACAGAACTATGACCTAAATGAATTTACAAATTATTTGTCATAACTTGTAGTATTCCATGTTATCTAAATTGGACATTTTATTAGTCTAGCTTATTTTGTTTTGACTTGTGATAATTATTAATCAAGTAAATATACTAGAAAAAAGCAACTTGTCTCATGTCGCCCTGACGGGACTCGAACCCGCATCCTTGGGAATCCGGCCCAATGCACTGACCAATTATGCTACAGAGCCCTGCAGCCCGACCGCCTAACGGTATAGCTTGGCCTATCGCTATAGCTATCAAACTTCAAACTCTCATAAAACCCTTCAACGATAGGGTTTTTGACTAATTACTGCATATTTCTATTCACCTATTGGATTCACTATTGCATTTTTAGTATGAAAGTGATAGCGTCAGCAAGAGCCCTTGTAGGGGCTTTGAAAAATCGATAGCTATAGCGTAAGTACAAGCTATACCGTTAGGCGGTCGGGGTGCTGATCTAGCATAATTGGTTGGTGCATTGGGCCGGATTCCCAAGGATGCGGGTTCGAGTCCCGTCAGGGCGACATGAGCATTTACTCCCTGGATGGCCATTATCAGATCACAGCTCAGTCAATCCTTGGCAGAGAACCAAGGCTCCAAAGTTACCTCGATTGTATGAAAATCAACTAGTGTCGTTAATTAAGTAACCACCACTGTAGCAGTGTTCTGCTAGGGGGGCTGGTTGAACTTAGAATATACACATAGCTTTTGCCAATAGCATTTTTCGACGCCATATCTTTTTTAAAAAGGATGTTATCTGAGTTAAGCTCTACCAAGGTATTACAATACCTGTGCAAGCCTCTAGAGGTAACTGCATGAGCCGCTCTGTGGAGCTCTCCACGGGACAGCATCACACTGGCGAGCAACCAAATATCATCACCACTAGCAGTTCCATTGCCACTGCCTGCAGCAGCAGCAGCGTCTGCCCAAAATAAAGCGCTTGTCCATTGACCCTGCATCAAAACACAACATAACCTATAAATACTAAAAAAACCTTATACTTTTGTGAATAAGTAAACAATTTACCCATTTTTAGGTACCAATATCATTATCTGAAATACACACCAGTTCGGAGTACTGCTTCACTAAAGACCTCATGAAGTCAATATTTAGGCATTCGATTCCTGTAGCAGTCGATTCCGCCTTTGCCATGTCATCAAACGAAATAAACGATTAGTAACTGAGAAATGGAAGCTTTATCGTTTTATTAGCGGTCTTGAAGAAATAGACAACGAATGAATTATGTATCTTTTTGAATTTGCAATAGACTACAACCACCTTCCCGCCGTCAAATCAAAACAAAACTGACATTGACACTTTGACATGTAAAGTAGCGTTGCTTTTTTTTTTGTTCTTATGAACAGTTCTTGAACCATACTGCCTCGTCATCAGTTATATCTATTTTTCATAGTAGAGTTTTTTGACTAAATTCATTAGTTTTTGTAAGATCGTTAAGAAAAGTCATAATTCAGTAGTAGTCAATCCAAGAATAATATCAAACAATAGAATAGAATATAGAATACTTTTATTTACATTTGACTGAGGTACATTACAGTTGTTATTCTATAATACGTTGCGCGATTATGAATGAACTGAATTAGCGCATGTTAAGCTAGCTAGTAGCTAGTAGCTCTAGAGGGACTAGGAGCGATTCACATTCGCGTTTTTTAAGTCATCTGATTGAGATAGAGGGGAAAAAAGAAACCTTCTTGGCTGGCGTTCGTTTGCCCGGTGTGGACGGCGGACGAGACGCAGCTTATGAATTTAAGCACTGGGCCCTTATTCACTATGACCACTTGGCGATTCCTTGCTCAAACCACGCCAATGTCGTACTTGGTTTTGACACTTTCAAAAGACGTTTTTTCCATAATACTCCCAAATTATACAGTTATTGTAACAATACATGAAAGTCACAAGTTGTATAATTATTAAATAAGTGAAAAAACTTTAAAATTTGTAAATGCCATAGAGAAAACGAATTTTGAAAATGTCGAAACCAAATACGACATACGCGTGGTTTGAGCAAGGAATCGGTAAATGGTCATAGTGAATACGGGCCCTGAGCAAGTAGTACTACGTTTTTAAATCTAAGGATGATTTTCGAACGTTGATTTGGTTTTTTTATTATTTAAGTTAAGGCAACAGTTTATGTATTATACGGTTTATCTTTAGCCATCTTTTTGGGTACTTAAAAAATCACATATTGCACCTATTTGTGCAGCGATCATTGCAAGTGGGTGTGCGTGTTCTTGAAAAAAGTAATTTACCTATTTATTTTTGTAAAAATACTGTTTCATGAACAAGCGTCATTCATCCATTCATTTCCATCATCCATGCTTGCTTCTTGCTGTCAACTGACAGTTTGAATTTGATGACGGAAAGAAAAAGGTTATAAATACAGGATTACAGAGAATACGTTGGTTGAGGTTAATTTTATTGTTAATAATAAATTGCGACCTATTAGGACGGGCGAACTTATTTTGTGTAGTGATAAATAGTACAGTGTAATCAATTTTGTAATTACTGATTCCTGAAATCGCAACGTGTCCTAGGTTAGGCCGTTAGCGAAACATGTTAGTAAAATTCTTAGAATAACATGACTGAAAGAAAAATGTGCAAGTTTTACAATTTAAACGTGCCTGAGCGACGATCTGGGGAAGGCGGACAGGGGGGTGGAGCCGCGCAAAACCATGGAAATAATGAAGACGATGATAGAAATTCAGACGAGGCACTGCCACCAGCAGTGCCTCCACACGAGCACAAGTTGGAGTACAGCTACTGGATGTGGTTCTCGCGGCGGCCGCCTGCCCGTGAGCTCTCTGCCTCAACCACTGGTTATGGACAGGTTGGTGAAACACTACTATTTTCTATCTAATTTTATAATTTGCTAGAAACTGACAATAAAAAGACCAAAGATACACACAAACTAAAGAGTCAATCGATTTCTTTGTAATGAAAAAAAACCTGGTTAATAGTTTCTTATAATACATCTGGAGGACTGTCTTTGATGTATAGTGTGTGTGACTATATTTATTGAAGTAATTAAACAGTTCAGAGGGTCTTTTATTTTGGCTATGTTTAATTGTTTGTTGTTACATATCCAAATTCATTAACTTGCAATAAATCCAGATTGTTACTTGAAAGTCTGACTTATTGAATACTACAGAAATGCTATAATAATAACCCATATAAAAGTTTATATATTAATATATTTATGTACCTAGTTGTATGGAATTTTACTTCAGAGTTTAATCTAATCATTTTATCAAAAGTAGTGATTTTTCAAAATGTTAAACTTATCAATGAGATAGAAGTGATATTTATTTTTTTGTAGTAGTACTCATAAAAAAATACAAATCATGTGTCTTTGCCTAGAAAAGAAGATTCAATACCCATAGCACAGTCTATATATGCATACAGTCATACGACGGACACATCAGCCAGAGCAGTCATGCAGGGTTTGCAAGGCGAGAGGGAGTGTTAGCGAGACCAAGCTGCCATACGCTCACTCGGGACAATGACATATGACCTGTCAAATGCTATGAAAGTCTTGTCAAAAGCGGCATGGCTGCGAGGTTCAAGGGTGGTGTCCCACTGTTAGTTCCTAAGTTACACTGTGCCCATAGTTACCAACCATTTATAATCTCAATAAAAAATAAATTAAAAGAGTGATCTAGTTAGTGGTTACCATAATATGTAGCACAAATTCAATGAATGATAGGAGTCACAACTTTAAGTTAAGTCATATTTTTTTTAGTTTTTGTAGTCTTATTTAGTAATCAATGTAAAAACGGAAACTAATTTAAAAATAGTAATATTGTGATAATTAACACTTTTTTACCTAAGTAATGTGCAGCAAAGAAATTGTTTTTTTTTTAAATAATAATAGCAATGAGAGTTTTGTATGATTTAATTTACTAAGTCATTCCCAACAACAACTTTGCTCATAGTCAAGAAGACTGATCACATGATAAAGTAAGTCTTGTGGTGTCAGCTGTGATATACAATACTTCCAGGCTTTACGCTTGGTGGGTCGCGTGGCAAGCGTGGAGCAGTGGTGGGGCTTGTACACCCACCTGGCGCGGCCGTCGGAGCTCCCGCCGCTGTCGGACCTGCACCTCTTCAAGCTGGGCATCAAGCCCATGTGGGAGGACCCGGCCAATGTTAACGGAGGCAAATGGGTATGTTGACTATTAACTTTAACCTTTTGAGTGCCAAAGTCGTCTATACTAGACCAGCACCTGCGGGCCCTGTGCGCCAACGACATCTATAGTTGACAAAAAACCCGACTTACAAAAATATTAAATAAATGTGTTGAAAAACTATAACTGGTATTTTTTTTCTTTATTCGGCAATAAAGAATATCCCTGCAACATATAAGTATAAAAACAAGTCTCTTAGAGCCATAAGAACTGAGAAATATTGAACTATAAAACATGGTTTTTTATCTAAACAAATACTATGTCCAACACGCCAAAGTCGTCTACTCTTGACCGCTAGTGCTGTACTGCGGAAGGTAGTTTTATTGTAAATTACCTATTCAAAATTCAACTAAAATGTGTTATTTTATTTTATTATAATTGCTATTTTAATAAAATGAAATGTAAGAAAAATAACACTACCATAGCGTACCGTAGCTCAGCTACATGAATAAAGAATCGTCAAATCAACTTCACCTAATAAATCCAATATGCCAACTCTGGCGCATCCCTAGCGCGCCATCAATAATCAGTTCTCTGAGCGCCGTGGTCACGGATAGACGATAGCCTGATGACGTCATAAGCGCTCACTATGCGCAGTAGTGCAGTGCAACATGAGCGATTCAATTGAACTTCTTCGCATTTTGGAAGGCGTCGATGATGACGACGAATTTTCGGAATCTGATTCCATTATTGAAGAAGATTTGGTTAGGGTGTCGCAAAGGGGGTGCAGGACTAAAAAAAAATTCAAATAATTTTTATATGAAGATGCGACTTAATTTTTTTTTAAGTAGTACTTTAGTATGGAGCCAGGACATAGAAAAATTTCGAAACAATTTTGTATGGATTTTGGACTTAAAATATTTTTCGTTTTTTCTCCACCTTGTGTCGCAAAGGGGGCGCAGGACAGATTTTTTTTTACTGATTTAGTATGCAGCAAAGACTTGTAAATTTTTCAAATATAAAATTTTATAAAAATGAGAATATCTCGAAAACCGTGCGTCGTAGGTAAAATCTAATGAAATTTTTTATCCCCTTTATAAAACTCCGGAGGTATTTAGGAACTATCCGATGTACTTATCGAAAATGGTCAAGTCCGAGTTTGACTTTGTACTTGTAATTTTTTTTCTCTCAAAAGTTTTAGAAAAAAACAGAAGAGAGGAAGCAACAAAATTGAGAACCTCCTCCTTTTTTGAAGTCGGTTAAAAAGGTTAATCGATGTCTTTCTAGGTAGGTATCGATTTCGAAATTGATACATTGCGTGTGACTCGGGTACATCTCTATGGAAGAGGCAATAAAGGATGGCCAGCTGTGCCGTTGTCGTCCAGTCGTGACAATGAAGACATCACTATAGAGAATAGTGCTGTTGCTTACCACCATTTTATTTTCAATTCCATGCTTTTATATAAGTACTAAGTACATATATACAAAGAGGGGAAGATGGGACAAGATTAAATTAAACATCCCAGATTATAAGAAGTATTTATTGCATATAAAAACAACAAAAACAGGTCGCCGTGTGTTACCAATATATCGACTCTTGGCAGCACTATATTTTTCGTAGGTATTTTATTTTATTTTATGCTCTGGCGTGCAGGACACAGGAATGCGTTTATGGCGTGGCGCCCAAAAGGTTAAATAACTTACGTTTCAGATATTTGATAGAATCAGGCGTTACTTGGCGGAAATCCATATCTTAGTACAGCCGTATTTAATGCATTAAATACGGCTGTTTGGGGCCATTTTACTCACTCGGTGCTGAGATTGGCACGGTCTAACAACTCCTGAGGATGCTCCGTGTGTAGGCGAAACACGTGTAGAGTAGTCGGTGAAGGTGCAAGGTGTGTCACTGGGCTGCATCTGCATTTTTTCTTGCGGAATTACGCGACATATTTTTCGTTTTCTACTAAGTTACGTTTCAGACTCTCATCATGCTGTGACTAACTGGTGAATTTTCCCATTTTGCTTGGACTCAAATTAAGAAGTCTTGTTTGTTTTCTATCAGTCTTGTTTCCACTTCACACCTATAAAAGTGGTAAGAGGAAAGGTAAAGGCAAAGCAAGCAAAGGCAAGGTTTAATCACTGCACCTGTTTAGAGCCCTCCATATCTGAAGGACAAATTAGTAAAAGGTCCTTGTGGGATAAACAACATAAAAGTAAAAAAACCTACTATTAAAATGTCTGAAATTTAAAATCGTTATACAAGTAGGACTTCTGAAATTAAAAAAAGTAATATTAGATAAAAGGACTTGTCTATGCTATAATGTATGTAATGCACAAAAAAAAACATTATTTTTGGGGACAATTGCTAAACCCTCTGAAAAAATAATACAATAAAATAACGCATTTTAGTTACCACAAACCTATGAAAAAAGGGTTTTATTCGTTATATTATATAAAAATTATATAATATAACTATATTTAAGTTATTGTGTTTAAGTTATTTTCTGCGACTGTGTATACCAGTTCTTTTGCCCAACATGCCGGTTTTTTCTTTTCAGATGTTCTACTAATATGACGATAAAAATTTCCGATGTTTTACTAGTAGGCTGTTTTATTTTAATATGATGTTTATCCCACAAGGTCTACGAATTTGTCCTTCTGACATGGAGGGGTTTAACCTTTTGGGCGCCACGCCATAAACGCATTCCTGTGTCCTGCACGCCAGAGCATAAAATAAAATAAAATACCTACGAAAAATATAGTGCTGCCAAGAGTCGATATATTGGTAACACACGGCGACCTGTTTTTGTTGTTTTTATATGCAATAAATACTTCTTATAATCTGGGATGTTTAATTTAATCTTGTCCCATCTTCCACTCTTTGTATATATGTACTTAGTACTTATATAAAAGCATGGCATTGAAAATAAAATGGTGGTAAGCAACAGCACTATTCTCTATAGTGATGTCTTCATTGTCACGACTGGACGACAACGGCACAGCTGGCCATCCTTTATTGCCTCTTCCATAGAGATGACCCGAGTCACACGCAATGTATCAATTTCGAAATCGATACCTAGAAAGACATCGATTAACCTTTTTAACCGACTTCAAAAAAGGAGGAGGTTCTCCATTCGGTTGGTATATTTTTTTTGTATAAATAAACTAACCTAACCTGAAACGTACGTAAACGAAAAACAGAAGAGAGATTGAGAGAAAAAAAATTACAAGTACAAAGTCAAACTCGGACTTGACCATTTTCGATAAGTACATCGGATAGTTCCTAAATACCTCCGGGGTTTTATAAAGGGGATAAAAAATTTCATTAGATTTTACCTATGACGCACGGTTTTCGAGATATTCTCATTTTTATAAAATTTTATATTTGAAAAATTTACAAGTCTTTGCTGCATACTAAATCAGTAAAAAAAAATCTGTCCTGCGCCCCCTTTGCGACACAAGGTGGAGAAAAAACGAAAAATATTTTAAGTCCAAAATCCATACAAAATTGTTTCGAATTTTTTCTATGTCCTGGCTCCATACTAAAAATGTTTAAAAAAAATTAAGTCCCATCTTCATATAAAAATTTATTGAAATTTTTTTAAGTCCTGCACCCCCTTTGCGACACCCTAACCAAATCTTCTTCAATAATGGAATCAGATTCCGAAAATTCGTCGTCATCATCGACGCCTTTCAAAATGCGAAGAAGTTCAATTGAATCGCTCATGTTGCACTGCACTACTTTCCTCACTATGCGCTTATGACGTCATCAGGCTGTCATCTATCCGTGACCACGGCGCTCAGAGAACTGATTATTGATGGCGCGCTAGGGATGCGCCAGAGTTGGCATATTGGATTTATTAGGTGAAGTTGATTTGACGATTCTTTATTCATGTAGCTGAGCTACGGTACGCTATGGTAGTGTTATTTTTCTTACATTTCATTTTATTAAAATAGCAATTATAATAAAATAAAATAACACATTTTAGTTGAATTTTGAATAGGTAATTTACAATAAAACTACCTTCCGCAGTACAGCACTAGCGGTCAAGAGTAGACGACTTTGGCGTGTTGGACATAGTATTTGTTTAGATAAAAAACCATGTTTTATAGTTCAATATTTCTCAGTTCTTATGGCTCTAAGAGACTTGTTTTTATACTCATATGTTGCAGGGATATTCTTTATTGCCGAATAAAGAAAAAAAATACCAGTTATAGTTTTTCAACACATTTATTTAATATTTTTGTAAGCCGGGTTTTTTGTCAACTATAGATGTCGTTGGCGCACCGGGCCCGCAGGTGCTGGTCTAGTATAGACGACTTTGGCGCTCAAAAGGTTAAAGTACACCTACTTCCAATATATTTAATTCTTATTTAGATAACTAGCGGCTGCCCGCGGTTTCACCCGCGTGGCTCCCGTTCCCGTGGGAATATCGGGATAAAAAGTAGCCTATGTCTTTTTCCAGGCTATCTTCTATCTATGTTCCAAATTTCATTCAAATCGCTTCAGTACTTTTAGCGTAAAAGAATAACAAACATCCATCCAAACATTCAAACATTCTCACAAACTTTCGCATTTCTAATATTAGTAGGATATTTTGAACTATTGTTATAATTCAACAGAAAAATTATGACATCCTTACTTCATGTTTAGGATGTGTAGTTTGCTTACATATTTTATTACCAACTAGTTTCAGGACCTAGTTCCTATGATTTGTGTTAAATCATAGGAAGAAAAAATTACATTTCAAAAATAGTTTGAAATTCCACTTTCGTGGTGGTTAAATAATTCTACATATATTGATGATTTAACATGATTGTCACAGGTGTTTTTGAGGCTATTATTCTTTTACATTGCGTAATTATGACGGTTAATAAATAGCAGTGGCGAAGAATCGATACCCATCGGCCTCCCCTATGATAAATCAAATCTATAGGTCAACAATAATGTAAATTGTTCACTAACTTCAATGCAAATAGACTAACAGACTGTATAACAAAACTTCCTTTTAAAAGCTACCTTGAAACTCTGTTTTATTTCACTTTTTTATAGCTACTCCAGCTTCCCTTATGAATATATTCACCATTCGCCAAATTGCAACTGATGCTACGGCCAGACTTGCGCGTTGTCGCGATTTTTTGCTACTTCATGACAAGTCTGGCCTAGCAATAATCACCTTTTCTGTACGTGTTCTGAAATACGACGATTGCTTGGCCAGACTTGTCTTGAAAACGGCAACAGTTTGCGACGACGCGCAAGTCTGGCCGTATTATGATAGGCTGTGATGACTGTCACAGGTGGTCCGACTGCGTAAGGCGCAGACGGGCCGCGCATGGGAGGATCTCTGCATGGCGATGCTGGGTGAGCAGTTCATGGTTGGCGCCGAACTCTGCGGCGTCGTACTTTCTGTTCGCTTTCAGGTATAATATTCAACAAATACTCTATGGCCCTCATTCCAGACGTGACTCAAGCAGTTGTGTACAGTTATAAAGGGAAGTCGCTACATGTTCTAATTGTCACTTTCTAATTGTTCTTAAGTTTAGATCACTGCTTGAGTCACGTTCTGGAATATGGGCCTAGATGTTTAATGCATCGAATAATGTTAATTTAATTTTAAAGCCTTTTTTTTTGCCTATGGGGATGTGTTGTTTGTATAGGGCTGGTAGTTTAATGGGTGATAATATAAAAGAAACAGGACTTATCGTGTATTCCCAGGTTCAATTGGCTTGCCAGAGAAAAGCATGCTAAAATAATCTCTACAGCTTTTTTTTTATGATGTACGGGGTGACTCTTAGCCTTCATCATACCTGATGTGAAGTATTGATAAGGCTGAAGATGAAAGCGAGCCTCTCCCTCTACTTACTTGTATTAGAAAATAGAGTCAAGTGTGCCATTCGACTGAAGAAATCCTCCCCATCGCAGGAAGACCACCTAGCGGTGTGGCACCGGACGGCGTCGGACACGACAGCGGCGGCACGCGTCCGCGACGCCCTCCGCCGCATCTTACAGCTGCCGTTGTCCGTGCCCATCGAGTACAAGGCGCACGGCGACTGTCTGCGTGCGTCCGCCTCCCGCGCACACGACCACGACACGCACGATCACCCGCCCCCTCAGCGATCCACGTAGCCCTTACCGCCCGCACTCACTCGATTCACCCCCGAAGGCGTTTGCTCGATCCCGATCTCTCGAAACGTTTGATCTTGTTCCTATTCTTTTAATCGCGGTGAAACTAAAACGATTCTCCGATTTCGATCGAGGGTTGGACTACATGTGGCAGTATGGAAGCGCACTTTCCTATGCTGCTAAAGAAGGAATGACGCGAATTCGTGCTGACTGATGAAGCTTCAACCCTAACGCTCCTGTCGAAACATTCCCTGATGGTTATGTACAAAATTGACATCGATCTTGTAGGTAATGTCGAGTTAATTTTAATGCACTAATATATGAATTCGTTTTCGATACAAATAATAATTGTTGACCGCTCCCCTCCCGATTGTCAGGGAGAGGGAAGCATTTAATGTATTCGTTATGTTTTTAGCGTTTACGATTCGAGTATTTTCAATTCCTAGTCAAGGCTATCGAGTTGCGCCATTACTAGATACTAACATCCGGTTAAACGTTGCTGTGAAATTGAGTGAGAATAAGCGAATAAGTTCCCCAGGCGGCGCCGGGTGGCCGCACTAGTTCCGCGCGATGTACATATAGTGAAATTGAACGATTGTTAAGCGAGGCCCCCGGCCCGCCGCGCACACCCGCTCCCTTCCGTGTACAGTAAAAAGAACTGCGTTGAAAATAAAGAATCAGACTTTGTATACTTTCTATGTTGGTTTCCTTTCCCTTATTTACCCCGTTGAATGTAAATTGTCAGATGATACAACAGAGTGCTTAGTGTGTGATCTCACATTAATCGCTTACGCAGCAGTTTGCGAATTAAGTTTAATTCTCAACCTTATTCCTATTGCATTAAGGAAATCTCTCAAAATTTTACTCTCACGCTGCTGTAATAATATCGAATTAAACTTAGTACAGTCAACGGTAACGTCGACTTATATATGTATTTCGTGGGCTAATCGTTGAATGGAGAAGTTTCCTGATGTTGAAAACATTATTATTATTATTTTTTATGAACGTCGGGGATACTCTTAGCCTTCATCATACTTGATGTAAAGTATTGATAAGGCTGAAGATGGAAGCGAGCCTCTCCCGGAATCCTCAATCACTAAGGACTGGCTATCTTATCTCTAACTGCCGGAACACAACAATGCTGTAAACATTGTTGTTATGGCGTCAGACTTAGATAAGATGGTGGCAGCTAGCCAGACGGACTTAGAACAAGTCCTACCACCAACCAAACCGAATACAATATGTACCCCCGCTGGGAATCGAACCCAGGACCCCTGGGTCTGATACCGGTGGCTGTACCACTAGATCACAGAGGCGGTTAGATTTCACTGAATGGCATTAAAATTTAGATCAAAACTATTGCGACAGTGAAACTGTTTTTTACAACCCATCAGAAATGGCTGAGAAATAAAATATTTAAATTACATATTTTCGCACAGAATTGACTGTTGCTGCAAAGGAGACCAAGGAGTACCAAGCGCCTTTGCTGATACATTTTTTATGCGAACCGCTAAGGAATGGAATGCGCTGCCTGCTTATGTGTTCCCTACAAACCTGGCCTCTTCAAGGCGAACGTGAATAGGCATTTCCTGGACATGTATGTAACATCCTAGGCCACATCCTGTTCCCAAACACGATGGTGGTCAAATACTTGCTCAGTCTATAAACTCAGTTCGCTTTGCCCCTCGCGTTCTCGCGTTGGGAGGCGGTACTACAGGCGAAAAGCGAAGCTATGTATATGTCGCAGGATAATTAGATAAATCGGTTTTTTGCGAAAATCCTAGGGATATTGCTAAAACACGGATAATTAAACAATGGTGTTGTCATTTCTCAATCCTACTGAAAAAAGACAGGATTTTTACGAAAAAACAGGTTGCCTTTAAGATTACGAAAAGAATCCCTGGCTAAAATGAAATAAGAACACTGATTGGCTGGTCGGACCGTCCAAAACAACATCTTCTCTGATTAGTTGACGAGTTGACGTTTCAAATGTCAATCCATTCTCTCACGTGTAGTAAACTTTCTGTGAACCAATCAGAATAAGAGTTAGCAAGCAAGCAAAAATTAAGCCAATCAGAGTAAAGCATATCCAATGTTACTAAAGCAACCCGTATTTTTGCAAAAACCCTATCTTTTTTCAGTAAGATTGAGAAATGTCAACACCATTGTCTAATTATCCGTGGTTTTGCAATATCTCTAGGATTTTTTCGAAAATTCTATTTATCAAATCCTCCTACGACATATATACGGTTAAGGTCGCTTTTACAGAATACGGAAACTCAAACGTCGCACGAAAATCAGTAGAATCTTCGAGACGAGTAAATCAAAAATAGAGCTCCTGGATGTTATCAATGTTTTTTCTTTGTCTTTTCGTCCATTCAATAATTTATACGGGCAACTATTACTGATCATAATAAAAACATCCAGCTTTTTCTAAAAAATATATTTTAATACGAACATCAAATCCGACAGACATTGTTAAAATAAAAATAGATATAAATGATAAAGATTGCTGCATTGAGGCGTCTGTACTACCACACGAAGTACCCCGATGAACGTAAGTCGTAAAGTCTAGTCTACAGGCTACGGTTCCTAAAAATTCGCTACCAATGTACACATTTTTACACTAAAGCTGTGAACACACGGGAAGTCCCGTTGTATGAATGAAATGATATTATTAAATCAGCCTGCTGCGGTGTGTGCGTTTCCATTAGATATGATTTACAAAAAATATCAATCATGACAAAATACTTCGTATGTAGATAATTGATCGGTTTCATATTTTGCCAGTAAATTAGTAGTATGAACAACAATTTCACTTATGTTTCACGAATATTAATTTTGTGCAATTTTGACAAGGTAGGATTACAAATTAAGTCTCGGTAGCTCAGTGGTTAGAGCATTGGACCGGATTTTCGAAGGTCGTGGGTTCGAGTCCCATCTGAGAATTCACTTGTGGCCGAGATTTTTTTAAATATTTTTCTATTTAAAAAATTATCATAAGCATAAAAATAGCATTGAAAAATGCAAAAATTAAAAAATCATAAATTACAAATTACATTAATCTGCAACACAAAAAACCAAACGTGTGTTCACAACCTAAACTGACATCCAGACAAAATTTCTAAATCTTAATCTATTCTATTTACATTTGGCAACTTCACTTATTCTATGTGTGTTGATATGCACTCGGCATAGGTAAACCATGTTCACACTGATTTCCCATTGATATTTTCAATCAATTTACTATTACTACAGATCACAATGTTTCATTGATATACGACAATTCAGACAAAGTTGTGCCCTTACGTTCAACAATTCTATGCGTGTCCATAGTTTTTAATTTTAGTTTATTAAACTGTGCATTTTTTTTTTAAAACAATCATTTAATAACGGTTTGTGTTAGATTCATTTCCATTGCAATAGTAGTGAAGTAGGGCTGTAATGATTTAAATCACATATTTCGAATATGGCACGGAATCTCTTGCCTTCATTTAATTACTAAAGCCGCGCGCAGACATGAGACTTATGAAAAAAAAGTCTTTTATAATTATTTTCCAATTATAAATGACAATACTAGTCATGAGGACTCAAGCCTAGGCAGGAAGACTAAAAGGAAGATCTTCCTCCTACTTCGATACAGATCAATAATTAAATCTGTGAAATTGTGTTTTATAAATAAAATGTTTAATTTTTTAATTCGACACTCAAACTGAATAGGTAAAATAAAACACTTAAAAGTACCAACAATATTGTGAATTTGTAAAATCGTTCGAGCTTTTCTTCTTCATAAATCTGACATCCGCACGCGATTATTACGTCTAAAATTACAATAACTTAACAAAGGACACATACACTTACGATAAGTATTAACGCTAAATTCATTGCTTCAATTTCATCGTCAATTAGCACTTTAATATTTTAACAGAATAATACAGAATTATAAGGCTATCCATAAATTACCCGTTCGTTAATAGTCGAAAACAAGATTTCGGTCGGTCGTAGTCCACGCCGGGTGGTTAGAATATTGTACTACAACTGCAACAACATCCAATACGAACCTATTATATCACCTTGTTATACTCCGTTATTTTTAACCAATTAGAAAACAAATAATCAGTGGCGTTAACCAGTTCAAAACGAATATGAGTGCGTTAACGAAAATGACACTCCTCCATTATAATTTGATGTAGGGTAGGCGACTCGGTTGTGGGTACTCCAATTTAATCCTTATTAACATAATGTTATGGTCCAAAGTGACCACAAGAAGGCCGCTTACACTACTTGGAAAAAATGTGTAAATAATCTCTTGAATAAGGTAATGTTGCGGGAGTTAGGGTTCGTTCACACAGAACGTCTGTGTTTACAGGATATCTTTAACGGGTCCGTCGTTACTGAAGCCCCGTTGTGAACATTTGTTTGCGTGTAAAACAGACTGCCGTGCGAGTGAACGTAACCTTAGGCGGAACGCAGTTAATGTCTAAAGCGGGGTTCGTTGTGGATGCTCTGATCTGTCCTTTGAATCTATGGACTAACATTTTGACATTTTGAATATGATTCTGCGTCGGCGCATGACGGACATAACTCGTGGATGGCCTAACCGATACCAATAGCAATTAAAATAAATGCCAGTCTTATTATATATGGGGTCGATTAACATGATATTTTGCGGCAAGACTACAATTTTCAGATATGTAATTACCATCCATTTTGGGCAGCGGTGATTGAAAAAACCGACCCCACTATAAAACGGTACAAATCCATTAATAAAAATAAAACTTAATAATGAGTATGCAACAGCAACACATATATAGATTTTAATAAAACTTTTAGCAACTACTAAAATAATACAAAGTTTAATTTAAAGAGAAAATTTTTCTAAACAGCTAAAACAATATGTTACCTCATAAATATTGGTAAAAAATATAAATTCCTACTATAAAACTTCATAGTTGCGCGATATAAGACGGTCGTTATAATAAAAAAAAATATTTATGTTGAAACCAAAACCTTTTTACATAGTGCTATTCACAGAGCATAATTTTATACAACGCCTTGTACTTTCGTATTTTTTTTACAGAGAAAAATACAATATGGAAACCCCAACAAGAACTTCTTGTTACTTATTTTAGAAAACGGATCAACAAGCAACGTTTTAACAGGCACACACACATCTACACGTAGAAACAGCTAAATACGCAATAAAAAAAATTAGTCTAAAAATATAAATTGAACCATTCAATACATTATTGCTATCCATCGCGATATCACACCATACATATTTGAATGGGACGAGTAGGCAATACAGGCAAGTATAAGTTTAGTCTAATCTTACCAAGTTCTTTAAAACCGAATTTCAATTCGTTTTTACCACTGGTTTTGATAGTTTAATCATTATTTGAGAATACTTTCATAATCTGTTAATTGAAAATTTTTTGCTCAATAACCATGTCACCTTTACATGTACATTACAGAGACATCTTCCAAAAGACATTTCTTAACATATTATAATATACTATTGGAAACATCAAAATATATAAACACAATGGCAGTATTTATTATGGGTTAGCACATAACAATGTGAAATCATTCACTATAAGCTGAATTCAAACAACAAGAAGGTCTGGTTAGCTTTAATTGGAACAGAAAAATAATATTCTCAAAATACTCTGTTCATAAATTCATCCTAGGGGATAATGATGTATAAACTCTTACTGCATCTTACAAAAACTATGTTTTCAGAGACTATAGTTTATAACAAAAACACAAAAATGGTATAGCAATAGCAGCAACACACAGCTGCTATATATATTCTAGGTTATCATCATGAAATTTCGTTTCAATACTGTTTGAATATAGTATTTGCCTAATAGGCTATTGATCTGTACTAATTTGATTTAAAAACTTAAATAAATCAATTATATAACTAGAACTTAAATACAAACTTGTTATATTTTAATGCAAGATATTTAAATATAATGACTTCCAACATTGTAAAGTCAGATCTTGGGCCTAACTGCCAATTAATCATTCAATATACACTTGTCAGCAAAAAAATCGAGCCACTGCGTTATTTTCATACATACATTCTCACTTTAACAGTCTCATTATTCAAAACGTATAAACAGTTATGTATGTCTATGTATGAGTCGAATACTCGACTTGCGAATAAATGTCCCAAAAATTCAAGAAAACTTACAGTTTTGTGCAAAGTAACGAAAAAACAAATGTTTAATTTTCATTCCATATAAAGTTGTGGGAAACCGGATTGAGCGAATTGGTTTTTCTTACTTACACAGTGGCTCTATTTATTTGCTGACAAGTGTACGACAAAGTGTATTAACACTAATGCGACACAGATAGCTCATTTACATGGCACTGCTACTGACTGTTTGCTCATGGCTAACATTAAAATACCAAATAAAATGTAATATTGTAATTCGGGAGCTTATAAAGTTATTAAAGTTGTCTTCGGTCATACTCAAATTGGAATGCAAAAGAAATTCAAAAGAAAATAGGTCAAAGACTCGGTAGTTAAGTTAGTTTTGGTTGGTAAATATTTCCTTGTTATTTTTTTTTATTAATGGTACAGAGAATTATTTAAAATTTTAAGACCCTAATTAAATTAATATTCCAGCCAGTGTGAAAGCAGCATTGTGTAAATGAGCTGCAACCGTTCATCCTGTTTATAAATCACCCAATAAGTTTGTTATTTTTTATGACACATATAAGTATCACAAAAAATACTATGTTACTTTTCTTTACGTTATCCACGAAAACCATTGGTGTTTTACTAAACGTGGTCTTAAGTTAAACTTCGTTTAAAACTGTAGCTGTCACTATAATATGCTGATAGGAAAGAGAGGCAGCATCAAATTTAAACCAGGGGGCTAATTGTCTAATTTTAAAATCTATCGCAATCCC
This sequence comes from Chrysoteuchia culmella, assembly GCA_910589605.1. Taxonomy (NCBI): domain Eukaryota; kingdom Metazoa; phylum Arthropoda; class Insecta; order Lepidoptera; family Crambidae; genus Chrysoteuchia; species Chrysoteuchia culmella. Next base: position 19,409,062 of record OU342654.1, on the reverse strand, counting down.
TATCAAATCGTCATTTGAAAGATATTTACATATTTCAGGCCATCACTATTTAACATTTGAAAGGGATTGTGATCGGGACGCGTTTTGAAAGGTATTGAATGAACGAAATTGAACTGTCTGAGGAAAGTGACAGACGAAAATACCTTTCAAATGTATGGGGAAGTGTCATTTAAAACATCATTCGTTCTGAAAGGGATTGCGACTTTATGTTACACAATTCCATAAATCACTATCACAATCACGATATCCTTGAAAAGGATTGCGATAGATTTTGAAATTAGACAATTCGGGGGCAGTTCGCCGAGCATGAACACTGCTATAACACGCGATATGATATGGTACATATCGCTGTCTTGCTTACCCTACTAAGTTGTGAGCGGGGCAGTGACGCTACGAGTCGATAAAATCCGCTCATGCCAGCAGGGCTAATGAGCGCCGCGACTATTTGTCGTTTATCTCGCGATGTCTGGCGCGCTCATATCAGTACGGTGTGAGCTGCTCCCTTACCGCCTAACGATATTGCTATCGCTATAGCTATTAATTTTCAAACCCCCTACATGGGCTCTCGCTAACGCTATCACTTGCATACTAAAAATGCAACAGTGAATCCAATAGATAATAATTAATAAATTAATATTTGCATACAATCACACCAATTATCTAGCCCACGTTAAGTTTCATGATTAACTTGTGTTATGGATACTAGATAACGGATAAACATACTTATTTACTTTTTTTTGTAAATACATACTTAATATACATATTAAACACTCAGACCAAGACAAATAGACATGTTCATGTACATAAATATTTGTCTTGTCCGGGGATCGAACCCGGGACCTCTGACGCAGAAGGCGGGGTTAGTACTCTACATGGGCTCGCGCTAACGCTATCACTTGCATATTATAAATGCAACAGTGAATCCAATAGATGAATAGAAATATATTATAAGAACGAGATATAAATATATAAGAAGATGTTTTATGAGAGTTTTAAGTTTGATAGCTATAGCGAAAGCAATACCTTCAGGCGGTAGGGCTGCAGGACAGACAGTACGTTTACGCGACATAAGCGTCAAGAAACTTTAATCGCGCTGCTCATTTTAGGCCTACACGGCTACCACAAGTGTAACTTAAGACCACATTATGTACGAACACCACAAAAACTTTTGACAAAAAAAGGTTACCAACTAGTCTCTGAAAAGCGGTTACATCACCTCAGAACTGTATGAGGGGTAGGTCGCCCCCGGCGAGCGGTCAGCAGGGCTCCAAGTGGTGGATGAGGAGCGGCGCGTCGGGCGCCAGCCGGGCGGCCGGTCGCTGCGCCGCCACGCGCTCGAGGACGCACGACGCTGACAGACGCGCTTCGGCATCGTGATCCCAGCACTCTTCCATTGTGTCGCAGAGGACGGAGAGACCCTGGTTATTTTATTTATATAAACAAATATTTCTTACACTCACACCAATCAACCTAGCCCCAAACTAACAGTACGGTGCTGTAAGGCTGTGTTATGAGATAAGTACTAGGGCAAGGGATATAAATACATATAATTATAGATATATAAGTATTTATGTGTAGAAATATTATAAAATGGCTTCCATTATTCTTAACAAAATGTAGTAAGGATCTGTCCTATCCCGTTACACTCATATTTAAGCTATCTGGAAGCAGTTGTAGTCCCCATTTACAAAAGCGGTGACAAACACGATGTGCGGAATTACCGTGGTATCTCGAAGCTCTCCGTTTTTCCAAAAACGTTTGAGAAAATTGTTTACGATTCTCTGTACCCCGTTATAAGCCCTATGCTAACATACCATCAGCATGGTTTTATCTCTAAGTTCGACTGAGACGAATTATTATTATTATTTAACAGGCAAGCAGTTGATGCAACTGATACCGCCTGTATCCTGATAGTGGCATAATTTATTTAATCCATATATTGTAGGTATTTATCAAGTCTGTTCTTGAATTGGTTGATGTTGGCAGCTGAAACAACATCTTCTGGAAGCTTGTTCCACTGTCTTACGACTCTGTTGCAGATGAAGTTTTTACAAGGATTATTATTAGCGACGCCGGTATTTTTGAATGTCTCAAATTGTGTGATTTTTTAAGAAGATATCATTGCAACAATGGATACAGGGGTTCAAGTGGACGCTGTGTACACCGACTACTCCAAAGCTTTTGATAAAATATCTCACTCACTACTAATTTCTAAGCTTGGAGCGGTCGGTGTACATGGTGATCTTCTGCGTTGGCTAGCGTCGTACCTTAAAACTAGATCTCAAGCCGTAACAATAAAAGGTTTTGTTTCTAGTTTTACCCCAGTTTCCTCGGGTGTGCCCCAGGGGTCTCATCTTGGTCCCCTACTCTTTAATATTTTTATCAATGACGTCATCAACTGATTAAGAAATTCAAAATTATTATTGTACGCAGATGACACAAAAATATTTTCTGCTATTAAATCAGAAAATTACTGTAGACTGCTTCAAAGTGACCTAAACCTATTATGTGAATACTGCTCTCTCAATGGAATTTATTTAAATGTAGACAAATGTCACACTATAACCTTTACCAGTAAAAAGAATGTCATAAGATTTGATTACAAACTTCAAGACAAAAAATTTAAAAGAGTGACCAAGGTAAGAGATCTTGGGGTGCAACTTGATTGTGGTTTATAGTTTGAATCGCACATCAATAAAATCACTGCAAAAGCGTATCAATTACTTGGTTTTATTCTACGCTAAAGCACAGATTTTAAAAATATTAACACGGTATTACTGCTTTACAACTCTTACGTTAGAATATGCATCTTCGGTATGGAACCCCATGTATTCCAAGTATGTAACTATGCTTGAGAGAAATCAGAATAGATTTATTTCTCAAATGAAGTATAGGTTTAAGAACTTTAATCCTGATAAAATCGATTCCCTGTTGACTCGCAGAGAGCATAAAGACCAAGTATTATTACATAAAATTGTTTGATTTCGCAAACTGTTAAAGGAATGTAGTAACAAATCCTAAATATAGCTAGTTAATATATATATATATATATATTATTTTTTTTGTTTAATTAACTGAAATTTAAAATAGTTTTCGGCCTTCTCTCTTTTTTTTTAGACTTTTATTCACTTTTAAACTTTTGATATTACTACTTCACACATACTTTGTCAACAAATTTTTGTAAAAGCTAGCATTGGAAAGTAATTAGGCTAATGTATTGTTCTAGTGTTTAAGTTTATTATGTATTACAACATGCTGTTTGTTTCCTTAAATAAATTTAAAAAAAAAAAAAGTCCATGACTCAGGTACAAATTCTCGTATTCATCACACAAACATTTGTCCCTACCGGGATTCGAACCCAGCACCTCAGAGTAGCCGACACCTTACAACCGGTGTACGTTCCATCAACTCAAACCCAGCATCTTTAATAGCAGCCATCACAACTTTGGACTTGTGGGGAGTTATCCTGATGAAACAAAACAACTTTGCGAGTTCACCATGAAACAAAGAAAACATGACATCCAAAAAAAAACAAAAGCGAATGGAAAACTTTATCTTTTTTTTCTTACCAAATCTATACTTATAATAATATTATAAAGAGGAAAGATTTGTATTTTTGTATGTAACGAATAAACTCAAAAACTACTGGACCGATTTTGACGAAATTTGGTATAGAGAATCTTTAGACCCCCAAGTAGTAACATAGGCTATAAATGATCCCAAAATTCCCGCGGGAACGGGATCCACGCGGGTGAAACCGCGCCTGGCCTCTAGTAGTATATATATGTCATTCTCATTACTTAATAAACACCCCTCGTATGTAGCTAGCCAGACTGACTCAGAACAAGTCCTAGCACCAACCAAACTGAATACAATAAATACGAATCTTACCTGGGACCTATGGATCTGATATTGTAGATGATATTTTTACAGTTAAAAATGTCGTTCATATTGAGTAATAATAGCTACTGACCGGATGGTCGCGCCACTGCGGGGGTATGTGCGGGCGTAACTTTCGCTGCACCACGGCCTCCTGCATCTCCTCCAGGGTGGGATGCGACCCGACCTCCTCCTCCAGCGGCAGCCGGTACTGCGACGACGAGTCTGCTCCGGCTTCACTGCATCTGATGTTGTTATATTATATAGACTTGATTCCATGTATGTTTTCATGACAACCACATTTCATTGACAACCTGTAAGGCCCAGGGGCACCTGCCTTCTGCTATGAGGTCGCGGTTAAAATCGTCTCAAGAGGAAATTATATGTATGAAAGAACATTTCTATTTCTCTTGTTCTGGATGTTTTCTATATTATACAATAGTTAGAGCGCTTACGCACTACATCCGATTTCTCTCTGTCATCCGTGAATCTCCATGACAGACCATATACACTAACTTTCCAATTTTAACACCATATGTGAAAGGATACGATGTTACGGATCGGATTCAGATTGCACTGCATAAGCGACATCCGAATTCTGTCCGAGTTTTCGGGATCCGTTTTTTCACAGATACGGATCGGATTCGGATCGGACGTAGTGCATAAGCGCTCTTACTATTCAATAAAACGAAATTGAATCCATCCAAAATTTGTTTTAACATCCCTACAGTGGATAACTCTTTTTACAGTCATACAAGAAAATTTAAAACAAATAAGCTAAAGCTAGCCAGCCACCAATAGTGATTTGATTGTAAAAGAAAAGATAAGCAATTCATCAAAAGTGAAAATATTTCTAAAATTAAATCAGTTCATATTAATTGTTACACATTGTCAGAGATCATGTTACAGAAATACTGACTGGAAATACAATAACAGATTTTTGCTTATCTATGCAATTTGATATTGCATACTTATCTATAATATCTCTTCAACAACAACAAATAACTACAGGTTATTTGCAGAAGAAATAATAATAATATTTTTTACCTTGATGCTATTTCCCACAAAACGAGTGCACAGGCATACATGTCTATCCTCAGGAAAGCGTCTTTTGTAAAGTTGATTGCTCCGTCTAGTACTTCCGGGGCCATGTATCGTCTCGTTCCCACCTGCCCATGAGCATCCCCGCAGCCTATACCAGCTACAAATACTAAAGCCAGACCAAAGTCGGCAATGCAAGCACTCATATCAGATTTCAGTAGAACATTTTTAGATTTGAAGTCTCGGTGGGCAACAGCTGGTTTTCCTCCCCCTTCTTCATGAAGATGAGCTAGACCTCGAGCGACGCAGACGGCTACGCGCCAAGCTTCAGCCCATGTCAGAGTATGGGCTTTTAGGTAATCACAGAGGGAACCCTGGGAGGAAAGCAAGTATAAATCAATATCACTATCAGAACTATAATGACATACAGACATAATTTAAAGAAATATCAAATAGGAATAGTAGCTTTACCTTCTCATGATAAGCAGTGACGAGCCAGTACTCGGCTTGCAGATTATCACCCTTCTTGTCAACTCCAATATAATGCAATATGTCTGGATGATCCATTCTAGCTAGCCTGTAGATTTCTTGTTCTGCTAGCCAGGACTGTTTGTCTTGTAACGTTAAAACTTTTACAGCCACATCAAGAGGCCCCAATTTAGCTCTCCATACTGCACCAAATCTGCCGCGAGCTCTAACCTCACACAACATCACTTGGCCTACCAACCCACCGCTTTCATTTTCCATCCCACCACCAGCTGACGGAGGGCGAGACAAAGAAGCTTCACCATTAGCAAGTTCAGCAAACGAACTACCTTTTCGTCTCCGGTATAAAAAGTAGCAAGCTATCAGAATGGCAAACAAAAGGAAAAGAGGTGTCAAAGTGTATGCTATTACAGCTTTAGTATCGTCAGTGACAGGTACAACTGAAGGTGGTATTCGTTCTGGAGGAGCATCCGTTTGCTCCATTATAACATCCAGCCCTGGGAATGTTGCATTTTGATTGCACATATTTCCTTCACAACAGCAATGGAGTAGTGGCAATTTTGAATTATGTAGATTGCATTGGTGACTTCTGTCCATACATGCAACAGTATCTATGAAGCATCCTTTGAATTTCAAGTTAGCAGTATTTGTTTCATTGTTGTAATGCCATAAAACAAAGCAATGGGAGCTCTTATCTGTCTCCGTGGGCTGACATTCTTCAACAGCAGGGGCGGAAACACACTCCGATTCATTTGTAGAATTACAAACAGCTTTTGTACCATTGTAGAAGTCACAAAACTTTGTGGTCACACCACCTTCCTTTGGTCTTGGTGGTAAATTCTCATCAATTGGAGGTGCAGCTACTGCTAAAGGTATGACACCTAAAATAAATAATTACTTATTTCCAATAATCAATTTGATCATAACAACAAACAAAATCTCAAAAATTTATGTATCTGTTGATTAACTAATTTAGGTACAACAGCCATTCTTGGGCTGCGGGCGTCAGGTAAAAAATTAAGGTTTAGAACGCCGCAGTTTCGACATTCGAAATGATGATGACTAACTAAATGTTGTTAATCTCAATCCTGTTTCTTCAGAAAAGAAAATTGTGAGTCAACTTATTTATTTACATTCTGCCTAGTATACAGGAGTAGCTTAACTTTCCTTTCTTTACTTACCTATGAAAAACAACAATTTACTCATAGTAAGCTTCCGACACATTTTGAGTATCATGGCGCAGTCCAGACTGGTACCTCACGACAGTCCAATGTTATTTTTATACGCGGTCCCGACATGAAATGTCTGTTCTATTTAGGAAATTCCGATATAAGTACATGACAGACAAACAACGCACATTTGATAGACGCTAATAAAAACACAATCACATTACAGTACTAACTTAAATTAATTTTTAAGCAAACATTATGCACTTTGATTTAATCACATTTAGGATTAGAATCGGATTTTAACTTGATTTTATGTATTAAATGGATATCAATCACAGCAAGGAATCCTTTGACCACAAATTATATATTGACTTGACACCACAGATTACTAATATCCACAGATGACTATATATGTAGCAAGCTACTAATATCACAAATTATACAGCCTATACAGGTATATAGGTAGTAACTAATATGTAGCACTAGCAAGCTACTTGCAGTGTTACCAACTCTCAAAAATATTTATCCCTAACTCTAAGTCAAAACCCCCTAAAACTGGATCAATTATTTGAAAATTCACCTAAAAATAACATTCCATCAAAATAATATATAATAAGTAATATGCAGTATGTAATGCTCTTTATTTATAAATTAGGTACCTTATACATTAAAAATTATGTCATTTTACATTACAGAGTAGTTAAATATAATTACACTAGATGTCACCCAGTCCGAAGTCATTCGCTAGGTGAAACAATATTATTGGATTGGATAGTTCTATTATATTCAAAAAATATTATATATTCAGAAAAACCCTAAAAACCCATCCCACTTATTTACCCCCTAAATTTGGGGGGAAAACCCCTAAGTTGGTAGCCCTGGCTACTTGACACAAATGCCTTTAATTTTTTTTGACGTTTTCAACGACACAGACTAGAAATTAAAAATTAAAGTCTTTCCATGAAGGTACAGTCCGACAGAAAAGAGTAGAAAGTGGATTTTGACGTAGTAACAAAAAAAAACACTATAAATGGCAGCATTAGCAGCACAAGTTCCAGTTGTCAAGTTGGTAATTGTATATTTTTTTATTAACACCAATTATCTAGCCCACGTTAGGTTTCATGAAGAACTTGTGATATATAACTAGATAACGGATAAACATACTTATATCCTATTTTTTTGTAAATACATACATAATATACATTTCAAACACCCAGACCAAGACAAATAGACATGTTCATGCACACAAATATTTGTCTTGTTCGGGGATCGTACATGGCACCTCTGACGCAGAAGGTGGCTTAGTACCCCTGCGCCAAACCTTTAGCGTCGTCATTTATATATTTATTTTCCTAATTAAGAAGACGTGGCAATTGTGACAAACTCCAAAACTTAACTACTTAAATTAAGTCGTGCCCGTGATATAATATAAAAGCGGTTTTTGCGTTGCTTGGCAGAAAATCAAGCCAATGTCGATGGTGTTTACAAACGAATAGCGGATTTTACAAGTAAGTTAGTTGCACGACACGTATTCACGAAGTATTAAATAGATCATGGAAGTTAATTCGTTATGACTTTCCCCTCATAATAAGTATCTTCTTTATATTTTTTGTTCTTACCTTGGAAATTCTAAAGAAGTAAACAATAACACGTAATTTTATAGCGTAACTGAAGTATTTTGAGCATTATAAAATTTATACGTATTAATTAAATATTTAATGTTTGATTATGACCCTACCGCGTAAAAATATGGTTATGGACATGGGTTTCATTTGACAGTTAAATGACCGTTTATGGTAATTTTATGAGCTTCAACTGTCAAAGGAAGCCCAAATCCGCGGTTTACGCGGTAGGGGGCAGCTCCCAGTCCATTACATTCTGCACTTTATAAGTGTTTATTGTGTGAGAAAATAATAAAAATTTAATTGTTGTTGCTTATTATAGGTTGGGGAAGTCTAGGTGATGAACTTTATGATGAATCATTAATTGTCCAAAAATTAAGCAAGCATTAACTAAATGTGCTAGAACATCTGAAAACAGTCGCAAAAATGCATGGAAGGTGTGAAGTACCAACCTAAATATTTGGATTTTAAATTCTTAGATAAAACGTTTATGTAAAGTTTGTAACTTTATACCAAGGTGTTTTATTTAATCTATTTGTGACAGTTAGCTCCAGGGCTTGTTTATCCAGTTAATTTTGAAACTGGTACAGCAGCGAGTACATAGAAACCGTTTCATTAAGGCTTTACTCTACCGAAACTCAACAAAATAAAAACGGTTTCATAAAAGAGCAAAATTAAAAGGATTTTGAATCAATTAAGCGGTTTATGGAAGTTTTCTTTTATGATTTTGTAATTTTTGCATTTTTCAATGCTATTTTTATACTTATGGTAAATTTTAAATAGAAAAATATTGGAAAAAATTAACTCGGCCACAAGTGAATTCTCAGACGGGAATCGAACGTAGTGTATTACATAAAAATCAGCTTTCTGATTTTTTTATATTTTCCAGTCAATCTTAGTAATCATGCACTAAATTATAGTGGTTGAGTAGTACACGTATAATCAAACGGAATATAATAAACCTGTCGACAAAAAAATACTAAATTGACCAACTAAAAATCTAGGTTGAGTTGCGGAAAACTTGGTTAAGGCAAATTAGATTGGAGGCTAATTCGCTCACCTAGTGTTTTCATTTCATTGAACAAAATGTTTGTAGTCGATCGGTTAATTACTACCCTCTTCAAAACTTATTGTTATTTCCATGACAAAGAGAACATTAATCCTATAAATTAGTATCTATCCATTAAGTAACACTTTTATAAATTTTACTACGCAAAGCCGTTTAATAAATAAGTATGCACACTGCAGAAAAAGACAGATAACGCCATCACTCTCAGTTCAGTAAGTATGTAGACAAGCCAATTTCACCACTTACACAATGCAATAAGTAACAACTGAATCGCAAGCAAATTTCACCGTTTATACAATGCAATAGAGCTTTATATAAGTATATCCAATTCATCACTTCATAGCGACGAGCTTGCTTCGGGATTTTGACGGTAATACGCGCCTATTATTTAAAAAACGCGTATCTATCTCGTCGCTCTTTAGCTGACATGGTGAACACGGGTTTCTAGACAATTTGTATTTGACGAAATTGACGAGGCGCTGTAATCCCGTCTCTAATTCGTCTCCTCTGGTGCCCACATGGATACGGGTTAAGAGGTAAAAAAGACGTATCGATGTCGTCGCACTTCGTGGGGACGAGGTGATAACGGAAAGCCATATACGCTGCCCGACCGAAGATATTAAGAAGGAGAACTCTATACTGGCATGGACTTTACATACAAATTTAACGAACTATTTGGTCCTTAACTCCTTATTATACTTACTCGAATGGATGGCGGATGTGTTTTGTTAAAAGAATATATTTATTTATCCACTGAAATTGTGTATTTTTCCACCGATTATACGAAATGATGATTAAAATCATCAGCATTTTAATGTCCCCAGTTCCCCACTGCTGGGGTAAGGCTGCGTTTCGGAACTGCGCGGGGCTGCGTGGAGCTCAGCTAAGCGGGGCTGTGTAAAGAGGTCGATACGCTGTATCGATACGTATCGTAACCAATCGTAGCGATACAGCGATATATCACAACGTTTTGTATCGATACATAAAAATCAAAAATATATATCGAAAAGTAATATTTTATTAAAAACCAAAACCACTCACATGAAAAATGAAAGTAATACCAACTATAATATTTTACCATTGCCATTCAGAGGCGGTTAGGCTTCGTAAAAACAAAAGTCTAGATAGGCGTTGCGGATTCAACCGATTACGTCTATACTTATGGTAAATTTTAAATAGAAAAATATTGGAAAAAATTAACTCGGCCCCTATTACGTCTATCTGAAAGTCTGTGTTTCGTTATTTTTATATCGATGCGTATTGTATTGTGTGGTCGTGTCTCGACATATCGCATTGCTTTGAATCGATACCGCATAATATCGATACGTATCGCGCATCTTTAAAATAGACGACTGATGGACTGACCACAGAGTACATTATTATAACAACAGGCAAGGGGACCAACACGGTTGGTAGATTGGGGGCTGTGATTGGGGCTATTTTCGCAATTCTGGGGAAAAATAGCGTTCTTGGGGAAATTTTGGGGAAATGTTTGGGGAAAGAAAAATAATCAAGGGGAATTTTGGTTGGAGTAATTTTGGAAATTATTTTTTTATCATCCTGTGGGAACGGATGAAACACCTCGTGTGAAAGCAAGAGCGTAAATATGTTCTACATTGGTCGCGAACTAGCAACCGTCCGCGAATATTTGTAAATAGCAACACCGATGCTCGCTGTGGATGACACCGCGCCAACTGCTTAGAACTAAGTAAGCCAATATGGCATCCTGCCTGAAAAGTTGTATTGTGTGAAACAAGTGGTTGCTGTTGGAAATCTTTATATTCAGCTAATTATACCTAACTCAGCTAAATATTGTAATTATTGGAGTGCACTTTAATAACCCATTACTTTGAATTTCTAGTTTAGGCAAACTTATATATTTTACTGAAAGCCCCACATCCTTGAGTTGCAAGGATTCGTTGGGAAGAGTTAGCTCGAGTGACTGAGAGGCTTGTTGCCTGCAATAGCCCCACATCCTTGAGTTACAAGGATTTGTTGTTAAGAGTCGGCTCATGTAAGTAACTGGATCCAGGTATTGAGCGACTAGAAGCCTTACTATGACCCGCATCCTTAGGTGTTAGGATTTGTCGGGAGAGTCTGCTCGAGAGACTCGAGGCATAACAATAAGCAACTAGAGGCCTTATTATGACCCTCGTCCTTAGGTGTTAGGACTTGTTGGGAGAGTCTGCTCGAGAGACTCAAGGCCTGAACCTGATTGGTTCCGTTAATACCTTTGTCCTTTGGTTTGTAGGACTTTAGTTAAGAACATTATGTTATTCTGTTCAGTTGTCTTTAATATATTCATGACCTTTGTTGGATAATGTATGTATGATCCATATTATATGCAATAACAATATACTGATAAACTGTGTGCTTGAATTTCTATATATGTGAGAGCTGAATCACTGTAGGTGGTAAGGTTCTCTTAGTCGTCGTCTATAACGTCTTCATACAATTATCTTTTTAATAAACTTGTTTTAGAACTTTTAATTCGTTTTATTTCCTATTTGAAAATAATGGGGAAAAAAGTTGTCTAACATATCACTTTGGGGAAAAAAAAATATATATGGGGAAATCTTAAAAACTGGATCTAGCAACCCTGGGGACCAATGACATGACAGGGACTGACTGACTTTTGTATGTTTTTGTTTAGAAAACAAAACAAAACAAAACAGAATTAACGTTATATAATAGATACATACAGATACTCATATATGAAGTATATTGAATTGGTTTGTTTTCTTACAATAATATCCTAGGTTGATAAATTATGTCCTTCTTTTATTTGACCCCTGTCAAAGGAGATATTCCTGCACATTTATTGGAAACAATCACACTGGAGAGGTTACGGTATCTAAAAGAAGTTTTAAATGCAAATGAATTATTTTACAGTGAGTATTTAGTCGAAGGCGGCGTTTATGACAACGTGGGTCATTTTTTGTTGTGTATCGTAACAATTTTACGTGAAAATATTGATTTTAAACGCTTCATATTAAAAACTGAAACAGAGTTATTTAAATTAAGGTTAAACGCACTTAACGCTTACGATTTAAGATCATTTGCAAAGAAGATAGTCAAAACAGTTAAAAAACAGCAGCATTCCTCACAGTTTTTCGAACCATTGAGAATCTTGTGTGAACATTTAATGTTAAAAGATTTGGCTCGACATGTTTCTGAAGTATCACATGGAGGTGATTGTGCTGCTCATATTATAAGATTGAATTTTACGCACTGCTTGCTGTTCGTAGCCCAACGGCAGGTAGAGCTTAAGAATGGTGTTGCCCACATTCCCTGTGGAAAGTGGAAGCAATATTTGACTATTTTGTTTAATGTCAATCTAAGTCATAGGTTGACTAGTTGCAATGTGGTGACTCTTAAAACAGACCCACGATTATCAGAGTTGTTGTTTAAATTAGAGAGAGAGATAAAGCCATTAATGAACTGTAATAACAGTAAGAAGATACTACAAAGTGCCAAAGTAGATGAGGAATCACAAAAGTTCCCTCCATGCATGTTGAATCTACACCAGGAGCTGCGTAAACGTCACCGCTTGTCACATAATCAGAGGTTTTATTACAGTTTATTTCTCAAAGATATTGGTATGCCGGTTGTAGAAGCTGTTGAGTTTTGGAGGTTTGAATATCGGCAAACACCAAATGGGGCTCACAGTTGTTGTCATAACTGGGAGAGAGATGAGAAAAAGTATCTCTATGGCATAAGACACATGTATGGATTAGAAGGAGGCAGAAAAAACTATACATCTGTAAACTGTCAGAGGATCCAAAGTGTGGAAAGCTCATGTGCCGAAGGAGGATGTCCATTTAAGATATTTGAACCCAAGAACATGCTTCACATTTTAAAATTAAAATCTAGTGATCCATTATGGTCACAAATAATAGAATTAAAATCTAAACATCATTATTCATCTGCTTGTATGAAATATATGCAGGAAAAACATTTAATGCAAAAGGTCCCAAATTGTGATATTGAAAATGCTAGCTTTAATTTTACTCCTGTGAAATATTTTACAATTGTTTCCAAAATGATTGATGATGTGACATAATGAAATATGATATTGAAATATATTTTTATTTGTTTTTTTTTTGTTTTTATTTTTATGTCATTCATCATGTTGCAAGATTTTGCTGTGATACCTACCTTTATTTCATGTTTAATAAGTTTTAAAAATATCAATGCAGAGCTTATGTTAATGTAGAGTAAGGAAATATCAAAGTCTAGGATATAACTTCTGGAGATATAATTTATTTAGTAATTAAAAAATTATCCCAAATACTCAACTATTTTTTTATGAATAAGACGCCATAATGTTTACAGTTTTTAAGGGTGATGTCTTTGTCCGCACCCGTATCTCCGTTTCGTAGGTATAATCCAAAAGATGGATGCAAAGTCGCTACAATCATCGCATGTTCATTTCCTTTAAACGGATATAAAAACCTACTTGCAAAGGATCGGGGCGTACGAACCTGTAATGTAATAATAGTATCTGTATCCGTATCGAGACGCTATCAAAACTACCCTTCTTGATATATAATTTATGTTCTTGATTGCGACGCCCTGATATGAAACAGAGGTACGTAGGTACGGTACGGACAAAATAATATTATCTTCTATCTATTTATCTAGTCTAGACCTAGACCCCCTCTTTTGGGTATACAGGCGGTGTTTTATTCTGACCAAAACACTTTTTTTTAAATGATTATATTTATTTATTCATGAGCTTTTGTCTCTAGACACGGCAGCTCCATCTAGGCAAATCAGCCGTTTACACTTAGAAAGAATAAAAATCTAAGTTTGTGTAGTTTGTAGGCAGTACTCCACCAAACCACACAAGTAGGTACCTAAAGTGCGGCCTCAGAATCCGGATTGCTTAAAATACTCTGAGCAATCCCAATATCTAGCCCAGGGATGCACAGACTTATTAAGACTAGGGGCCACTCGGGCAAATCATGAACTGATGGCGGGCCGCCAGAAGTATAGGCAATTAAAGACAATAAAGAATTGATAATAATGTATTAAAATTGAAATAGTTATTTGTTATGCAAGGCTGGAAAGTTGGTTATTTAGCGGCGAGTACCTCTATTGAAATCTGAGCAAGTGAAGGATTCTAGGATTGAACCACGAGCGAGTGGTTCAAAGATTGAATCCTGAGCGAAGCGAGGATTTCAAAGGTACAAGACGCTAAAAACTTTTCTGCCGAGCGCGCAACACACAATTTTTCACCTCACAACAGCGAGGAACATTTTATGGTTGTTTTCGCGGACAACTTCCGGTAAAAAATTCTTTAAACATAAAGTTTAATCTAAATATACCTTATTCTCGTTGTTTTAATGATATAAAAAACTAAAATAATAAAAAAGGGAGTATTATAGTTAATTCAAAGTTATTTAAAGTAAGAATATATTGTTTCTTATTAATAAGAATAAAAACGATTCCGTAAATGTTGGCACTGACATTAGGTACAAGACAAAGACAATTTAAAAATAAAAAACTTTTATATTTTTTTTTTGTTTTTAATCATTGTCCTTTTTTATTTTTATTTTAGATGCTTTTTTTTTCAATAGGTATTATCCCACTCAGAAAAGTAAGAAAAGTTTGTGAAAAGTTTTTTACTTTGTTTGTGACACAAACTGTCACTGTCAGTTGTGTGTCACAGACTAGTTAAATTACAGTTGTGTTTTAGTCCATAGATTTATGTTGTGTTGGTTGCGTGTTTTTAATTTGTTTTTGTGTAAGTGATTTTTTATTTCTGTTTATTTTTATACGTTCATCTGTCGTTATGGCTGTCACTGCTGTGTCAAGCAGAATATCAGTGCAGCAGGCCCAGCTTGCTGCTTATACTGAGCTTGGCACAGTTTGGCGACATGCGACGATGCGCAGCTCAGTGTGCGTTGTATATGTGTTGCATTTTAATTTTAATTTATTTTTTATCTGTATCTGTGTATCGTCGTGTGGATGTCAAATAAACATTTTTCTTTCTTTCTTCTTTCTATAAAAAAATTAAAACTGACTTCAAAAAACTAAAAAGCAAAAAATAAACCTTTTGGAGTCGGTGCCAGCCAAGGCAAGAAAAATAAAATAGTTGGACCGCAATGTAGAATGTAATGGAATAATTTTTTTATAAAAAGTTTTTTATTCCACAATTTTTAAAGGTAGAACAGGTCTCGTACCTACGCTAATAACCTTATGTCAACTCCTCATTACCTTTTACAAAGCTGCTTTTCCCGGTGCAGGGACGTTACTTATTGAGGGTTTATAGCCTATAGGTTTGTTGGCGAGGACCAATAACTATTTAACAAAAAAGTTTCATCAAAATCCGCTCAGTAGTTATTGCGTGAAACTTCAGCTCGAACAAGAATCTAACAATTACCTGGATGATATAATTGTTTCATGACTTCCATGACATTAGGCCCCATATCTCCGAAGATTATCATCGGATCTCAATGAGACTTATATGGGACCAAATTGACAGTGTACCCGATCGAACAAAAAAACAACTATTAAAATCGGATCACCAACACCGGAGTAATCGGTATACATACATCGGTCAAAAAAAAAAAAAAAACGGGTTGAATTGAGTACCTCCCTCCTTTTTTGTTGAAGTCGGTATAAAGATTTATGTCACAGTCCGAAATCCAATTATAGGTTGTGAAATCTCACCCAGCCTAATATAAAATTCTTATAACAAATAGTTTAATCTTATTATTATTGTTTTTATGATTCAATGAACTAAAATAATATAATAAAAACAAAACGGAGTATTATAATTAATTTAGAGCTATTTAAAATAAGAATAAAATGTAACAATAAAATCAATAGTGTGATTCGGAACGCAATAGGACAATTTTTAGGTATTAAATTAAAAAGTACTTTGCCGCACTAGGCCGCAAAAAGCGATTTTCTACGCCTAATCTGATTGACAAAACCTCCTTTTCAGAGCGTGTGAGGTGAAAAAGAATTTATTAATTTGAAGCGTGGCACTGCATAGTGCTTACAATCTTTTTTATATTTGGCTCAAATTTACTTGTAGCAACACGTAAAACTGCTTCCAAACTTTCATTTGCAAGGCGGTTTCGATTTTTTGTTTTATTATTATTTAGTATTGAAAAAGTTTGTTCACATATATAGGTAGAACCAAATAAGCTGGCACATTTCAGAGCGTTTATGCGCAACTCTTTGTACCTACATATTTTTATCAATGCAGTGGTAAAAGTTCAGCAAGTCTCCTTCGTTGAATTTGTTGCGTAAATCTTGGTAGTTTTGAATGTCGATAATTTCTAACTGCATTGACTCTGTCGCATTTTCAACTGAAATCGTGAAAGGATTGCTGAATATGTCCAAAAGAGGTTTCACTTTTTTAAAGTCCGAAAATCTGTCTTGAAAAGTTTGAATCAAAATATCTAGCTTTTCTACATAACTGAAATTAATCGCAGATTTGTTGAATTTTTCAGCCATTTTCTTATAATTCGGAAAATGATTGTAATTTCCAGAATTCAGTTGCGATCTGAAAAGTGTCAGCTTGCATTGAAAGGATGATACATGAGCGTAGAGCTGGGATATCAGTTGATTTTTGCCTTGAAGCCGTGTTTTCAAGACATTCAAATGATTTGTAATGTCAACTAAAAAAGCCAAATCACACAACCAATCAGGATTTTTAAGTTCCGGGACATCCCTTTGCTTTTCCGCCAGAAATATTCCAATTTCTTCTATTAAATTTAGAAATCGTTCCAGTGTCAATCCACGACTTAGCCACCTACTTCTGTATAAAACAGTAAATCTCCAAATTCGCCTTCGATGTCATCAAGGAATTGTTTGAATTGCCTGTGAGTCCTCGTGATTTTACGAAATTTACAGTTGAAACTACCACTTTCATGACATTTTGAAATTAATTTTTTTTAGAAAACCATATATACAGTTGATGGTAGGCCCCCAGAGGGCTTCTTGTTGTATAATGCAGTGAAACTGCATGAGATCTTCAGCGTTTATGTTTTTTTCTTGCAGATACTTTTTTAGCAAAGTAACAAGCCCGGAATTGACACCAATCATCGAAGGAGATCAGCACGAACATTACCGACCGCTGTTACCGACGCACGCACGGCGCATCGATAAGCGCACTTAATAGCGCACGCGCGAGATTCAAATTACTTTTCGAACATATTTTTTTTGGAGTTTATTCTGGAATAGAATTCAATATTTTTCGAATGTACCAGAGTATTATTTTTGCTGTCGGCGGGCCACCAGTATTCCACCGGCGGGCCGCGGTCTGTGCATCCCTGATCTAGCCTATGTATACCAAATTTACTTAGGAAGGAATCTCTTTGAGTGCGGTTCCGCTCACATTCCATCAACAGGTGATGCACATCCTCAATTCGCTCACATATTTCACAATTAGGTGAATTTACTTCGAAAGAAACAACTTATCAGGTGTTTAACGATCGATTAAGATGCAACAGCCAATAATTTATTTTTTGAATTTTTGCATTTTTCAATGCTATTTTTATACGATAAAAAATAGAAAAAATATTTGAAAAAAAACAACTCGGCCACAAGTGAATTCTCAGATGGGACTCGAACCCACGACCTTTGGAAATCCGGTACAACGCTCTAACCACTGAGCTACCGAGACTTGCGAACCACTGTGGAAATTGTCAAATACTTTTATATTGGTTTAATATGCTGTAGGCCAGCGTTGTCACATCAATGCTAGGAATATCCTTTGCATTCGAAAGAAACAACTTTTCAGGTGTTTAACGATCGATTAAGCCAATAATTTATGATTTTTTGCATTTGCAATGCTATTTTTATACGATAAAAAATAGAAAAATATTGGAAAAGACAACTCGGCCACAAGTGAATTCTCAGATGGGACTCGAACCCACGACCTTTGGAAATCCGGTCCAATGCTCTGACCACTGAGCCACCGAGACTTGCGAACCACCGTCGAAATTCTCCAATACTTTCATGTTATGAAGTATTAAATCGTTGAGTTTAAGTTGAAAAGATTTCTTTCCTATTGTAAACGCTTTATCCTGCGATATAGGATGTGGGCTTGAAAAAATATATACGTGTGTAAGTATACTATACACACTACCATACACTGTATAGGTATATATTATATAGGTACTGTGTTGTGAGGGTGCAAGTATGACCACAGAATACTAAATAGTACAAGTGTATAGCACAGTATACCTTTTTGTGACTTAAGTAAGAGTTAGTATTATTTGGTATGACTCGTTGGGAACAACCAAAGAGTATGTAATTACTAGGAATAGGAACAACTATAACTAATAAGGTTATGGCTAATAAGGTTAACTTGTGGCCAAGTTAATTTTTTTCCAATATTTTTCTATTTAAAATTTACCATAAGTATAATAAGGTTAACTGAGCAAGAGGATGTCGTCCCGAGTGTTTACCCGTGGTCCCACCGATTTGTCCCTCGGGTGAAGTGGATTTTTTTTACAAATAAAAAGCATTTGGCCACCAACTGGTCTGATGGAAAGCAAGCTGTGTCCTAAGATGGAGCATGTTTGCCCAACAAGTACCTATTAACTCGGCATTTGAATAGGTAGAAATTGTAGGTAGCATTCAAGAAATAGGTGCATCAGCAGGCAATGAAGGATGTCCTTGGCTATTATAATGGAGGATGCATAGCGCTTCGTGCGGATGGCTGGAATGTCTGCGATGATAAGGGTTGTAAGCAAGCCTGCGTCTTGTACTCCGATGATAGTAGGGCCTTCATCATACCTGGGGCCCAATTCTGCTAATGCTTAGTCACAATCGTGTTTCAATGGTAGTCCTGTTTTACACACTTCTTGTTACAACAGTGCAAATAAACACTACTATTGAAACACCACTGAGAGACGATTTTGACAAGAAAATAGCAGAATTGACCCCCTGATGTTAAGTATTAATAAAGCTGAAGATAGAAGCGAGCCTCTTCCGGAATCCTCAGCCACTGAGGAACTGGCTAACTTATCTCTAAGAGCCGGAACACAACAATGCTGAAAACATTGTTGTTATGGCATTAGACTTAGATAAGATGGACGGAACTAGGTCATGCAATTCTTTCGCACATTCCCCAAATGTGTCCTGTATAAAAACCCACTCTTCTGTTATTAGAAACACGACAAACACGACGTCAACGTATGTTTTATGCGTTATTTAAAAGTTCTTAATTTCACTTCAATATTTCATCAGAAAATAGTAATTTATTTCACCTAATTAACTGTTTTGGAGACAAAGTCCTTTTTTCAGTGGATTCTTAAGTAGGTGCCTATATATCGCGAGATACCATAACGCCAAAGTGGTTTTTGAATAGGCAAACACTTGAGAAAAACGATTTTTTTTTCCTAGTCTGTCTGTCCAATCATTTAAAAACAAGCTGCCCCCTAATTGTCTAATTTCAAAATCTACCACAATCCCTTTCAATGGTACTTACTGTGATTGGGATAATGATTTATGGAATTGTGTAACTTATAGTCGCAAGTGAGGTGAAATAACTATTTGCGTTTGGATAGTCCATTTAATGAGGAAAGTTATATAAGCTAATAAACATATTATTACGCTACGATCAACAGGAGTTAATGAAAAATGTTGCAAAACGGGGAAAAATATTTATTTTTGTGAGTCTCCGTTGCGTATACAAAGAAAGAAGTATAAAGAAATATTTCCCCATCAAAAGTTATAAAAAAAGTCCTTGACAGCATACTTATGTTAGCACCAAATAAAAAAAAAAAGAATTAGGTGACTACTAACCACTCATCTGTTTGACGTTTCAAAAAAATGACCCCCCTATGCTTTAGTGTACACTTGACGTGCCCGGCCGTAAATAACTGTTAATTACGGTCGATTCTTGAGCCTTAGATATAAAACAAAGACTGTTCTCTGTAGGGAAAAACATGGAGATCAAAACAGTTCATGTTATGTTAACAAATGTAGCAGCAGATAGAAACACAATGGCGTTTATCAGTACGACAACTTTCAAAATTATTTTTTCTATAAATTTTGTTCCGCAATGTTGGCCAGACAGCATTCTCACATTAAAGAAATATATACTCTATGGTCTAAAGCCATTTAAAATAAACCTTATGCCTGTACACACAGTTTCTTATCGTTTTGTGCAAACAAGACCCTCGCAACTACAGTTGCTTGAAGCAGTTTGACGTTTTTGAAATACGCAACCATAGTGGCTGCAAACAAGTCAGTGGTTAAGTATAGTAAGACCTTAGTATTATTAGGTAGGCAGCGAGAGAGTTTCTAACAACTATTTACTTAGGTATATCAATAGAATCGATAAAATACTTATTAAATAGAATTTTGCAATAAGATCTGCTTGATCTAGGTAGGTCTAAAAATTGCGGTACGGATAATTACCTAGTTAAATAATAAGTAGGTTGCGCATATTGATACGTAGCAGTAGGTATTCAAATGTGAAATTACGTCGGTGCGGGTGTTGCCGACCGATGTTTTGGAAAAGGTAAAACAAAATACATGTCTCATGTTTTTATATGTAAATTCTAAATAGCAAATAAAAAAAAATATATATAGGGGTTTAAACTTTTTTGTATGGAGGCTAGCCTCGTCCAAATCCGTAGTATAAGACGCCATTTTGAATTATTTTCAAAATGATGTCGCACGATAATACCTATATAAATGATCAGGAGACACACAGAGGAACAAAAAAGGTTATGATATACTTTTAATGCCCAGAAGTGTCACGTCACGACTAGCCAGAAGAATAATGCCGACCCACGGCCGGTTTCAATAATCTACCCTTACAAGAGATAGGCCTATCTTTGTTACGTTACTTAGCAACCACTGTTATTTTGTTTTTTTTTGGGCTGATTAACAAAAATATCTAGGCAACAAAGCTCTAGTAAGCCTATCTCTTTCTGTGGACAGGTTATCGAAACCGACCGCCAAAGTATCACTTTTGTATCTAACCTCCAATTATCTCACTAACCTGACATGCTTCATTTGACAAATGAAGCCCATATCCATATCCATGTTTTTTACGCGGTAGGGGGGCTGACACTTGGCCACGCCAAAAGATTCGAACCCCTTTATGAAATGTTGTCAATTGTAGGTAATGTTTAAGATCACCCCGGTACTTATATGGAGGTTGGCCAGAAGATATTATACCGACTCAAACCCTTCCCTAACATTTTATTAAGTTTTTAACATTCTTTGAAAGTTATTAATATAGTTTTGCTGTCGATTGTAGAGCAGGTACCTACCTACTTCATTTGTGGAAAATTCTTCCATTCAATAATGGATTGGGAAAATACTTAGTGTGTAAATAGTCGGTTGTAAAGAAAACATAAACCTTGACATGACACCTGAGTAGCTAAGTACGACAAACCACATATTATGTAAGTAGGTATGTACATAGGTAGTACAGTATCTACAAGATATTGATCAACGTCATTCAGCCTTCACGACAAAGATAAGTGGTAGGTATGCACCCGTCAATTTCAATCAATGATTTTCACATTACTAAGGTTTCCCGCTGCTGACCGGGTATGTGAAGTCTGCATGAAGCCTGGAGGTCGATTCTGCTAAAGTTTTGTAAGTATTTAAATTTCAACGGTATATCAATTTATCTTATAAATGCGAAAGTATGTTTGTTTGTCCTTCCTTCACGCTCTATTTACTCGACTTGATTTTGGGCATTAAGTTAGTTGAAAAGACGGAGAGTAACGTACTTACATAGGCTACATTTTATCCCGATATTTCCACGGGAACGGGAACACGCGAGTGAAACCGCGAGCGGAAGCTAGTAGCGTTTATAAAGGACCACTACAAATTGAGATACGATTTTAACTTGTTTATCTGAATGGGGCTATTATTTTCTACAGAAAAGAACTAAGAAAAAACACTTTACATACCTAGGAAGCTTTACTGACCACCTTTTATCAGTTTCGCTACGCGGATCTCACCCGCGTAGAATATTCATACGTCCCCTTAGTGGTAAAACCGATTATCTGCACTTATTTTTTTGCAACATTTTGTTATAATAAATTCTCAAATTATTGTCAAGATGGCAAGGTAATATACCAAGGTAATATACACCTTAACACATAGTTAAGGTGTATATTACCTTGCCATCTTGACAATAATTTGAGAATTTATTATAACAAAATGTTGCAAAAAAATAAGTGCAGATAATCGGTTTTACCACTATTCCAAAAGTTAAATTTTAACTTTTGGAATCTTAAGAAACTAATCAGAAAAGTAGTAATTAACAAAGAATTATTCCACACTACCTACTTTACGGTTTCCGAATAGTTAATTGTAGAATATCTCAAGTTCTAAGGCTTAAGAAATACCATAAGTCAACATTTATTAATTAATATATACCTAATTCTCATTACCTAATGTAGTGCAGGTCGATATGCATATCAATTTGAATGGGGTTGTAGTAGAGTTAGTTGAGAGTACAAAATTTCTTGGCATTACATTGGATTCAAGAAAGGTTCAAGACTACAATGGGATCCACATATTGAAGCCTTGTCGAGTAGACTTATTTCTGCGACTTTCGCAATAAGGAAAATAAGGCTCTTAAACGGCAAGACTAGTTTATTTTAGTTATTTTCATAGTGTAATGTCCTATGGCCTGTTGTTGAGGGGCTCAGCAGCCAATATAGAAAATGTTTTTAAACTTCAAAAAAAGAGCTGTGCGCGCCATTTACTACCTTCGATATACTAACTTTGGCGGGACAATACATCTATGATAATATAGTATATGTAAGGAAACATTATGATTTATTTAGTAAGCATCATCATCATCATCATTTTGAAAAATGTAGACGCTCGTTGTGGGGAAAGGTATAGCTTTTTTTAATAATTTTCTATAACAAGTGATTTAGCTGCCTTTGCATAGATTTAAAATATATGTTAAAAGACACTCTTATCTTAGGCAAAGGTTATTACAAGGTAGATGATTATTTAAAAGACCAAAATGCATGGATATGATATTAACATAAAACATAACTATTGTAAATTGTGTAAGAGGAAAATATTTTAATAACTGGGTATGAGAAAATGTTCCTCTTATATTAAATATATTTCAAGATTGTAGATTTGTGTTTGGCAACAACATGTTCCATTGTAAATGATGTTGTTTCGGTTAAAGCTGATAAGTTTCTTGCGGCCGGTCTTCTTATCAGTTAAAAGATGTCCTGAATGGCTGGTAGGGAAAAAAAACTTTGGACTATTCGAAACACATCTATAAGTCTATTTGAATAAAAAAATAATCTTTGATGACTGAAATGACCTTGGCTGGCTGGCACCGACTCAAAAAGGTTTAAATTTACTTTTAGAAGTTGGTTAAAAAAATATATTTGTATTTTTTTAGAAATATTAAGTTCCGCACTTACCTACACTGAAAATCGGAACTATGAACCGTAGCACGGAAGCACAAAAAACCCGTCTGTCTGTCCTGTCTGAGCTGTTGGGTACCATCTTCATTTTTGTTTAAAAATATTAGAAGAAACTAATTGCAACATTGTCTAATCCTACTAATATTATAAATGCGAAAGTATGTCAGTTTGTTTGTTACTCTTTTACGTTAAAAGTACAGAACGGATTACGATGAAATTTGGCATAGAAATAGTGGATAGCTTGGATTATAACATAGGATACTTTTCATCCCGATATTCTCACGGGAACGGGAACCACGCGGGTGAAAACGCGGGTGGCCGCTAGTATTATAAATGCGAAATTAAGTCATTTTGTTTGTGTGTTACTCTTTCACGTTAAAATTACTGAATGATGATGAAATTTGGTAAAGAGATAGTGGATAGCTTGAATTAAAACATTAGTTAGTTGTTACGCCGATATTTCCACGGGAACGGGAATAACGCGTGTAAAACGGCGCGGGCGACCGCTACTTATAAAATAAAATGATCTCCTCAGATTATTTTATTTTATAATTAGTCAATTTAATTTTATAATTTACACCGGTCGGTTTCTGGAGTTTATCAGGCTGCCTGCTTAGAATATTATTATTCTAAGGCCGCCTGTAAGGCCTGTGACTTACCTTAATTAGTGTTATCAGATGACAACAGCCGATACTGACAGTTTAACGTGCCCTCTGAAGCACGGAAGCGCTCAGTTGTGAAATGAAATGAATGAAAATGAAAATATTTATTGGTCTTTACAGTTTTTACTTAAAACCAGTTGATGAAGTCTCCTTTTAAGCACACAAGGAGACCCCGCTCTCTCATATCATTAAATACAAACAACTGTAATGAATTACTATAAATTGCAAAAGTGTTAATGTTTGTATATTTTATTATGAGTATATATGCACATTAATAAGTATGTATAAGATAAGTATAAATCAAATCAAATCAAATTTATTAATTTGCAAAATATGGGTAGGTTCATAATTAAGGCCTTACAAGTCATAAGAACGCCATATTTAACCATTCAGCATGCAAAATTTTCAATGAAAAAAAAACAATACGTATTAAAAATATGACATATCAAACACAATAGAGTCGAGGAGTATTATCTTGAATAATAGGTAATACTTATAACTAACAACAGTCACTAGTACATTTTCCATATTAAAAGGGTAATCAAAAACACCAAGAATATTCAATTTAATTTTTTAACATTCGATTTAAAATAATAATAATAAATATGTAATACAATAATAACCATGTCATGCAAATGTAACCAAAAGTAAAAAAAATGTAAAATAAATTAATCTAAAAGAATAAAATGTCAGTTGATATTTATATAAATTTGTTACATGTCAATATTTTTGTCTGTAATAAATTCATTAATGGAATTATACGTTCTTTCAATCAAACATTTTTTTAGCCTTTTCTTAAATATTATTTATGATTCAGCATCTTTAACATTCTTCGGCAGATAGTTGTAAATAGTAACTTGCATGACAAATACGCTATTTCCTAACAGAGTGGTCCTGCAGGGTGTCCTTATCCTCGTCATATGTCGTTTACTCATTAATGTATCATATTTTCTTATGTTCTTTCGTACATTTAATGCGGCTTCTAATATATATATAGCGAAGGAAGTGTCAATATTTTTAATTTATGAAAATGGGGCTTACATGAATCGGTCGGTTTTAACTTACAAATAGCTCTCATGCATTTTTTCTGTGCCTTAAATGCCTTTAAGATTATGGTCATTCAACCAATTAATAATAGAAATTAGAGATTTATTTACGTTATTTTCATAGGATATGTATCATCATCTACAAATATAACTGTACTGTCATCAGCAAATAGTATCATAGGATCATTAACGACTTTTGGAAGGTCATTAATGTAGATGAGGAATACCAGAGGTCACAAAATAAATGAATACATAATATAAATGAATACATAATATAAATTGCAGTAGGTATGCTTTGTTTTATGCTATTGTTTATAGATAAATTGCAGCAATGCTTCAATGTTGTAATGCCACTTCGTATTCGCTTATAATTTCTTTATAGTAAAGCTAAGTTTTTCTTTGAATTTCTGAATTAAAGTACTAAAAACTTCTCGGCCAGGATAATTTTTTTAAATGTTTTTATTGCTGTATGTTTACTTATTTTTTACACTTTCAATTTTAAATGCCGTATAAACAACAAAGACTGAACGTAGCGCACCGAAAAAAATTGATTAACACTCAGATTTACCAATTCAAATAAAATTCGCAATTTACCAGTATGGATGTCGGCGCCTTGGACACATACAAACATTTAAAAACATTTAAAAAAAGATTAATAAGAGCTATAGCTCTAGACAAGAGCTATCTATAGCTAATCGTACATTTAGGTGTAGGCGCATTACGAGCATGCAGTGTGCGTAAAGCAGGTACTGGTAAATTGTCTTCACTCACTTACATTAAGTACATTTTACCTATTAAGAAAAAAAACTTAGACATAGTAAAAATACCATTATTAAAATTTATAAGTATAGTTTTCGCTATTCTTTTTCAAACTAATAATAAGTTAGTTCCTTAAGAGAAATTACAATTTTATAACTTTTCCCTAAAAACGAAAAATATTTTTACTCATAATAAAAAAGCAGAAGTAGAAAAGCATGGTATTTAGCATATTCTAGATCTTGATTTACGTGCGTCAAAGTTTACTTTACACTAGCCACCGAAAATTATGATTAAGGTTATACATGCGTCTGAGTCCCTTAGAGTCAGTAGAGTCAATCAAGGTTGATCTCTCATTGGAGCACGCTCTAGGGTGCCAATCAATCGGCAGACCCGCCCTTCGACTTCGTAGTAGTGCTAAGCGCAACACTAATCCATGGGGCATCTGCACTATCTCACGCCAGCTGACGACTGATAACACTTAGTCCACACGCAGTCGCTGACTCCACCCGATCACCGACGGTCGTCGGCGTCGTCGCCATGGAAGTCCCGAACACATTCCCCGTAGTGTACAACGGACAAAAATATGACATAAACAAATTCTTACGGGATCACCCAGGTGGAGTGAACACTTTAAATAAATATAAGGGAAAGTCTATAGTGCAGGCGATGGGCGCCTTCGGACACAGCACTAGTGCTTACCACATGTTAAATGATTTTAAAGTGAACGGTGACTTGAAAGATGTGAACTTGACTGGAAAAGTGAGTGCCAATGGTAGGATCATAACTAAGGAGGAAAGTAATAGGAGTGAAGAGGAGATCGCGTTACTGGAAGAATTGGAGGTAAGTATAATAAGTAATTACACATAAGTAAGCAGTTATACAACTAAAAGTTGTGACTTAACATAGATATTTATTGCAAGTGCCTTCTTCACTCCTAAGTAGGTACCTCAAAAGCTATATTACACCACTGAGTAACAAAATAGCATTATACCAAAGTAATACTAACTATTAATAATACGCACCAAAATTTGACGCAAAAATCACGCTTCGCTCGCACGTTTAACAAAAAAATTTGTTAATTTCACTGTTTAAAATAAAATAAACTCTTTATTTTGTAGGCTATATAGGTAGTTAGGCATAATAATATTGGGAAGAAAATATTGTTCCGAGTTTCCCAAGCGTTTTCCGGAAAAGATAAGTCGAGGCACGGAAACGGACTTCGTACGGTAAAGATAAGAATATAGATATGGTCCAAAAGATTTGTAGAATTTTTTGACGACTTTTGCCTAAAATGTTAACTAATTATTCACTAACATCAGTAAGTACTTAGGAGATCTCTTAAGATATTTTTCACTGTTTACAATACAATAATATAAGTACTATAGTACCACAGAATACTTAATCTTATTTATGTTAATACCTACTTATGTATTTCACTGGTACTTTCCTCCTTGGTAGGCTTTTCAAAATATTTGGAAGAAGAAATATTTCCGCGAGTTACCGAAGCGATTTCTGAAAAAGATTAATCGAGGCTCGAAAACCGAACTTCATACTTACGGTAAAGATAAGTTTTCCATAGAGCCAAAAAGATTTGTCGATTTACTGGTATTTTTAGTTAGCAAATATTTAGTTATAGATATTAAAAACTAATCTTCCCTTTGTTATGATTTTTGAATTTTTGCATTTTTCAATGCTATTTTTATACTTATGATAAATTTTAAATAGAAAAATATTGGGAAAAATCAACTCTGCCACAAGTGAATTCACAGATGGGAATCGAACCCACGACCTTTGGGTATCCGACCCACTGCTCTAACCAGTGAGCTGCCGAGACTTGCGGATTGCGGACCACCGTCGAAATTCTCCAATAGGTACTTTTATATTTTTAATTCGCTTTAAAGTCAAAGTCAAAGTAAAAGATTTTTATTCAAATAGACTTATAGATAAGTGCTTTCGAATAGACCATTTTTTTTCCTACCAGCCATTCAGGACATCTTTTAACTGTTAAAAACAAAGTTGTTCGTTTGTTGTGACTATTGAGGTTTTGAATCGTCATCAGCCATTTTTAATGTCCCCACTGCTGGGGCACTGGCCTTCCTTATGGATGGATAAGGAGAACGGGCCATTGGGGTAATGGCCCGTTCTCTCAACCACGCGGGCCCAATTCGTGTACTACTACAAATGCAGCCAGGACCAACGACGTAACGTGACTTCCGAAGCACGGAGGACCTCGAGATAGTAAATATCTGGTCACCCATCCTGTGACCGTCCATTACGAAAGTTGCTTAACCTCAACAATCGCAGGCCGAGCACGCGAAACACTGCGCCACGGGCTCCTGGCGCCACGTTTTGAGTAAACGCACAGAATGTAGTTTATAATGATGACGTCAAAATCCACTTAGCAGAAATAAGTTGGATAAAAACATTTTATAAAAAAAATTCAAACCGACTTCAAAAAGTAAAAAATAAAACTTTTGGAGTCGGTGCCAGCCAGAGCATTCTACATTGCACTTCTATTAACTATATATTTTTTGGCCTTAGCTAGCTAGCACCGACTCCAAAAGTTTTATTTTTTACTTTTTGAAGTCGGTTTGAATTTTTTTTATAAAATGTTTTTATTTCAGATTTTTTAGTTACATCATGTGCCGTTACTTACATGAAAAATCAGCCCATACACAACAATGTCATCTAGGTAACCGACTACTTGCCAAAAGGTGATTGATATTTTTCAAGATTATGAAAAAACTACTAGCCAGATCTTCGTAAAAATTATATGGGACCACACATAAACCATCTTCTTTCAGATAAAAAAAGAATTATAAAAATCTGTTAACAACTGGCGAAGTTATGGTGGAACATACATAAAAAAATAAAAAAATAAAATAAAATACAGTAGAATTGATAACCTCCTCCTTTTTTGAAGTCGGTTAAAAATATTAAAAATTACCTTGCTAGGTTATGATTATTACATAATAAACTATCAGTTATTATACTATAACTAAGTAGTTTTTTAATTAAAACAAGTTAATAGGTAAGTAAGTAAAGTAAGTAATAAACTAAACGTTGTAAACTATCTTTTACACCGTGCTTGCATTATTTAATAAACTAAAAAAACAAAATAAAAACAAAACTATTAGTTTACTAGTTTGAACAAGTTGCACCATGATTTCCATGGTCAGGAATATTTCGTTATATATTTAGATTTTATTTTTTAGTAAAATGCAATTATTTTACGCTTAAATACATCAAATACCCAGGTAGCATTTATACGTCATAAAGACGTGAACTTTTCGTCAATTTAGACCTGAGAGACGTCATCTGATGACGTCTAGATATCCAGAAAATGACGTGTGAAAGTCACAGCCCCACGACGTCATTTTTCTCACGTTAAAATAACGTAACTATCAAACGTGCCTAGCACGTTCTTCTATTAGCGTGACTACGACGTCATTTTTCTCGCGTTAAAATAACGTAACTATTAAACGTGCCTAGCACGTTCTTCTATTAGCGTGACTACGACGTCATCTAGATGTCGTCTTTCTGACGTTAAATAGAAACGAACAGGGCACTCCTTAGGGTGCTTCCAAAATTAGCACTTAGCCGAGCTGATAAAAAAAACTCCGTATAGTTTATATACATCATTTATTTTACTTACTTATTGTTAAAAACAAATTTCAAGACATTTCATAAAGATTCATGGATTGGTCTTGGATTCAGAGGTAAAAAGGCACTTTCTATAAGTACCTACAATCGTAAAAGTATACTTTATTTTCTAAAATTAACAGTAGATTATAACCTATTCATAAAATACAATGGATCATCGGAAAACATATAAAATTGTCGTCAGTGCTATTAGGCAACACAACACACTTACAAACTATGTCATCAATTGGTAAAATTTTTAACTCTGTCAAATTAGATAAGATAAAGATGTCAAGACCAGCAGAATCAAAAGGATAGTTATATAAAGAATTATACTCTATGAATTCTTTGCCATATACAAAGACTGTTTTATCAATAATGTGTCTCATAATACTATGAATCTCAATTATTTTATTTTTATTAGTCAAACAATAACAATCACTTTTACGATATTCATACACATAAATGAGAAAATCTTTGCATACACCTTTTTTATAGAATTCGTATACATTGTTCCCATTGAGGTTTGGCCCCAAATAGTTGTCATAAGGTAAAGAAAGATTTTCTTTAACATTGCATTTGGGATATGATGAAAATTCAGTCTCTCTCAGACGTTTAACTATTTGTTGTAGTGGGTATTTAGGAGACCTGACAAGCTTTTTCAAACCACCTAAATAGTTTTCAAAAGGAAAGGCAGAATAATTGTCCAAGACCCCATAAATTCGGACATCGTCAGATACATGGCACATCATGTGAACATTATAAATTAGAAAAGATATTCCGTACACATTTTGTGAATGTTTTATAAACATTAACAATAGTTCGTGTGCAAAATCTATACCAATTGAATTGATGTGCTTTTGAGAGCAAAGAATAGTTATTGCACAGTGAAGTAATATAAAATTTTTATAGAGAGCAGTTGGTAGTATCTCTTTTAAAACAAATGGACCAAGATATAGAAGAAATAGCCTGAATTCGGTGGCCTTCCAGCGAGCTAATTCGTTTAAACTACGAGGTCGTCTGTTAAATTCAATGGGTATTGATTTTTTACAAGAAAGTAATTTTTCAGATATCTGCAACACTAAACGGCTACATAAGCGAACTGCTAATTTCCCACCAATCCAAATATTTAGGAGTTTCCTCATCACTCCCAATAATACGGCGTGCATATAATCTACAGGGAACGCAGTGATTAAGTCAATGGGAAGATCTAAAAGTAGAGACTCACCTAAATGATGGTCTTCATCTGATCTTAATCGAAACTGTAAGTTAGTTCTTTTGCTAGCACATACATTTTTATAAATAACTCTTCCTTGGACGTATTCGCCAGGCTCTACACATTTGTCACAGGATGAGTATCCCCCATGTGATTTTGTACATTTCAGAAAAGCTCTAGCTGGGGCGTCGCACACGAAACTGTGCACTTTAACACTGTAGTGGATACTCTCGAAATCAAAACCAATCTCAAGTAATTCTGTTAATTCTTTTACGAAATCTTTTAAAAAAAGGTTTAATGGAGATGGTTTTGAACGTCCACAAAAAATAGCGATAGCAAAAGGTTTTGCATTGGTATAGTTTTTTATCAATCCTAATATAGGCCAAAGTTGTACATTGCTACTTTTGAATAACGGAAGACCGTCTACATTAAAAGAAATTAATATCTCTCTTTTGTCAATCTTAGTGTGACCAAGTAATTTTAATTGACTTTTTAATTGAATAAGGAGTCCAATGTATACTAATTCGCCAGATTCTAAAGATAATGTTTCTACATGCTTTGGTGTCTGCAATAACGTTCTGCTATCTTTTGGCAGTTCAGGGCATATGGGAGAAAGAATCTTTAAAAGACTATCTATAGCATTATGGGGGATTTTATACTGAACTGTGGCCCAGTGTCTCAACTGAGATTTTAAATCAACTCCACTGTTCTCAGTTTCTTGAGACACATATTCATTCATAGATAATGTGGGCTGAGAAACTTCTGTATTTACAGATGGCTCACAATCCACATTATCTATCTGTGAAACTTCTGTACTTACAAAAGGTTCACAATCACTATCAATACTATTATCATTATAAACATTTGATGTGGATACAGTTGATGGTAAACATGGTAACTGACTACATGAAGGCTCTGAATTAACAGTTTCATAATTGCTATCTACGTCTGAGTTGCTGGTTTGGATTTCTGACAATACTTTTAACTTTTCTTCTTTAACACGTCTGAGTAATTGTCGTTGCCCCACTACAGCTTTTCGCTTAACACCTGTTTTTTCAATTGCTGACATAATCTAATTCTTTTTCACCTGTTTCTTTTCCCGTTGTGGCGCGTGTTTAAGCCAGTTTTTAATAATATCTTCTATTTGTCTACTCGTGGAACCAGTAGCTGTCTTCACTGCATCTGTATAGAAAGTATTTTTTTACATTAGCTTCCTCGTCCAATGTTTTTTGTAAATTTTTGACTGATTGGCAAACTGTCTTTGTGCCTCAGTAACAACATGATTAACAACAGCAACTAAACAACTAATGGTGCCAATTTTCATCAAAATCAGTTCAGTAGTTTTTAGCATGATAAAAAATTACATTGGTATTAGTTGAGTCATGTAAAAAGAGCGCTAGAAGAAAGTAGAGAGAAGTATGTTTGCACAAAAATGGACTTTTCTTTTAGCGATTTTTTTTAATGACGCGAACTATAGGGTAAGTGGGAAGTACGCAGTCCCATAGTAGTTAAACTAGTTCCCAATAAGTGGGATAAGTCTTATTTACGAGATTATTACCTCTAGCCAGTTGCTAGATACTATTTATAATTACAGTAAAAACAACTAACCAACAACAGCATCGCGCAGACGAAGTTCCGAAAATGGGTGTTTGTCCGATCGTTTGCCATAAAAATTGTACTGTTTTGCGAAGCTGTCGGTCATAATGAATTTCATGATCCTTGATACCTGGTTCGAGGTACCTGTTCCACCTAGAGATTTTAAGTAGGAAACCTGCAAAATTCAAATAATTACTCAGAATTGTAAAGGTCAGGCTACTATGGAAAGAGCTAGGTAAAGACAGCGACCGTTTCAAAGAAAAAAATTGTGGTGGGGAGGCCTGTGCTCCATCAGTAACAAAATGTTAAAGGTTGTTAAAATTAATTAAAATTAAAATATGATGCGACAGTTGCTACATACCAGATCTTCATAATGTTTTGAATTTTTTAGTAACAATTCTGTAGTTTCCAGCTCTTCTTTACATTTTAAGGGGAATTTAAATTCCGGTATTGAATGTCCGGTCTTTTTTTCCTTTAAAAGTGATATTATTTGCTCATTTTGAACTTTTATATAAGACAGTAGAGATATTATTTTATCCTGGAAGCCTGAAAATAATTATTAAAAAAAGTAAATAAAAAAAGTAAATCTATAAATCTTAACTCTATAAATTTTTTTTTAGTATAGATATAAAGATGAAGGAGTACCTACCTATTGTTCCAGTAGATACTGGAGCGGAGCCATCACTGCTTGTGCTTATAGTGTTATATTCATAATTAGTAACTTTAGATGTGAAATCTGAAATCCACAATAAATTACCATTCAGAATCCTAGCTATAGTAATAAATCTATATAATAATACTAGCTCCCGCCCGCGGCTTCGCTCGCGTGAAATTTGGTTATATCGCGCTCCCTAAGGAACATGTCAAATTTTCGGGATAAAAAGTATCCTATGTCCTTTTTTGGGTCCTAAAGACCTAGATCCAACCCAAATTTCATCAAGGTAGGTTCAGTAGTTTTGGCGAGAAAGACGGACGGACAAACAAACAAACAGACTCACATACTTTCCCATTTATATTATAAGTAAAGATTCAAGGTGTCCGGGATCATATACCCGAAACTCTAAACTTGGACTTAGACCATCATTCTGAACAATAATCACGAATAAATTGTTGTCAGAAATTGAGCTTCACATTTTGTATGGTACAATGAGCTTCCCATACAAAATGTTATGGGAAGCCCAATATTTTTTTCATTTCTGCTAAGAATTTCTTGGTGATTTTTGGTCAGAATGATGATCTGAGTCCATAGTTGGAGTTTCCGCCGCTATGCAACCTATATACAGGGTCTCCAGGGTATTATATATAAATACTTAAATACCTTTAAATACATATATATATATAAATACCTTTACAGCTTTGTGAACCCAAGGACGATGTTGGAGCAGGGCTTGTTGGAGCAGGGCATACTACGTCCGCAGCTGATTGAGTAGGAGTGAATACAAAAGCTTCCTGCTCTATTTCTACAAAAGAAATGATCATATGGACAAAACATTGTACAAATATGTGTAAAATTCTACACTAAAAAACTAGTGAACCAATTTTGATAAATTTTGCACTGTACCCTAAATTGAACAATACTCAATAGTCAATCTGAATTTGTAATGTTCCGACTTGTACATAGTTTTTGAGAAATGTGAGCACAAACATAGATACATACATTCATACATACACTCGTCAAATTTTGCACGTTGGTTTAGAAGTCTTTAAAGATTATGTATGCCAAATTCTATCAATGTTACCTACATAAGGGTTGAATTCATAACCCTCCTTTTTTGAAGCCAGGTTAAAAAGAAATTGAATAAACATGAACCAATAACTTCTAAGTAAAAATAAATATTCTTAAATAAAGCATAGTTAAAGAGTAAAAATAAAATAACACCATACCTTTCACCAAACTATTTGGTACGGATAGGTTCAGGTGTAATAAAGAATCATCTGGCTGCAAAATATTTTCAGACCCACTGGAAATATCTGTTAACATAAAAAAATTATCTCAGATTTTTAAGAAAGTAAAATACATAGGTATCTATTAATAGGATTATACTTTACTTTCTAGTATTGATGAAGAATTGACAGATTTTTTGGAGATATCTGCAATATAAAAATATATGTGATTTATACAAATTGTAGGTATAGTTTTTATAAATATGAATTCTAGTTTCCCACCATGCCTTACAAGCCACACCAGAAAATTATGTAAATAACAGGCTATTGCAGAAATTCAACACCTTTTTCAAAAAAAATATAAGTAAGTATAAGTATCTCACATGTCTGGTATCTGAATAATTAATGATTATGTGTCCTTCTTAACTCTTCAACGCCCGGAAAACAATACAACAATAGATTTCTATTGTTGTTTGTGCCTGATAGGGCACAACGGGCGTTGATGAGTTAATATCTCACAGACCAGTTAATAAATAAAGCACATTTTAGTTGTAGTAATTAAATTCAAATTCAAAATATATTAGTGTATGAAAGCATTAATAAAATATATTATTTATCATGCTTACTACAAAATAAATGAGTTCAAAATTTTTAACATCATGGATTTTGTGCAAAAACTGGAGACTTACATTGAGCCAACTTTTTTTTTAGTGGCGGTGGACTTTCAAATCTCTCATTTTCTTCTTCGTCAGAAGAATTATACCGCTTATTGCGTATCTGTTTTCTTTTGACAGGTTTTTCAGGTTCTGCTTCTGACTGTGTCTGTATGTCAGACGTTTCCTCAGCCAACTTTAATTTTTTCTTGGCTTTTTCTATATCATCTAAGCATAAAAACAAAGAAAATCATGCAATACCCAAAAACCAAAAGGCTTAATAAAAAAAAGATGCAATAAATTAGAATTAGTATCACATTTCATAAGTTTTATTGAAGTGTTTTGTGAGGACTGAAACTGGAAACAACCCACTGGCTATAACTGGGGACAGGGATCTTCAGGAGAAAATCTTTACATGATTGTGCAGCGGGATAAAATTATTTTATATATTGAAACTGAACCCGTTTCTTATTCGATCCACCAACACCAACCAAGAATTTTGTTAATACAGCGTTAGAGGATGCTGCACACAAGCAATCAGATACCAAACCACACAGGGACATGATAAAAAAATTATGAACTTACCTGTTTCATAGAACACGCGTTGCACGCCGTATAATTTCCATTTCTCATCAGGCGTCAGGCTCCCGTGTAAATATTTGTCAAAGGCCTTGGTTCCTTTTATTGGAGGCCAGTACACTTCACAACCCCTGGGCGTCAGCCAGTTTTTATTTATAACCGACACGGTTCCACCATCGTCAGGGCAAAATTGTATTACGGCAAACATTTCACAAAAAATAAGACCGGTAAAAATGGCTAAAAACAAACAGGTTGACGTGACGCGCAGTGTTGGGAAATGTTGGATGCGAAATTATGGTGCTGCCCCTGCCAAGCTAAAAATTATTGTATTTTGGGTCGAATTATTGTACGTTTTAGGCAATAATTTTTAATATTTAGGCCGCTAATATGCGATTGATTTTACAAAGTACAACTGAACTAAAGTCGCCCCACTTATTTTGCGCTTGTTCTTTTCTTTCTCATAAATTCTGGAGTGAAGTAAAGTTGAAGCGAATCATTCAATACAATCGCAAACCTTGTAATGCAACTTTTATACTTTTATACAAGTTCAAATTTTATTTTTTGAATAGGCAGGTAATGATTTAATTATATATTTTTTATTTTTTCAATTTCTTTTTATTTAAAACATTTAATTTTGATTTTTAAATAAAAAATATATTTTATATGATTCCACAAGAGAAGGCAAGATGTTTACTGACAATGCCTTGATAGTTTACTGCCAATGCCATTGTCGGCAAGCAAGAAATGAAAGTGAATTATCAACTTTACGGCATTTATTAGAGACAAAAGACAAGACAAGTGTGACGTTACAGAATAATAGTACCTAGGTGATGCGTTTCTTTATTAATTTTAGTGTCACGTACCATGATATTGTACCTATATTGTGTCAAATCGGAAAATATTGTATAAAAGCGTACAATAATGAGAAAGCTATGTTTTATTGTACAATGAAATTTCGTATCACGAATTATTGTAAGAATCCAATAATTATTGTACGTTTCCCAACACTGGTGACGCGTCTTGAAAACGGCGGGAAAGGAAAAAACGGTTTATTGGCGACTTTTTTTTTTTTTGGTTATTTTTTTCCGCTTCGAGCAGAAAAGGCAAAGGCTCATTTGCGCCATACAGCCATGACTTCAGAGTTTATTCGTCGTTTAGTTTTCAGTCTTCATTCTTATTTAAACAAGCCCCAGCCGAAATCATTTACCTAGACAGGGTTGAGGCGCGTTCCAAACCTACACTCCGAGTGCAACCTAACCACAACCGAACGCTCTAACGGCGGCGTTCCAAACATTAAAATTTGAGCGTGACGTTCGGTTGACACAACCGTGTCGTTCCAAACGTCAGAGCGTTGCAACCAAACAACCATCAAAAATGATGGTTGTAAAACGCTCTGACGTTTGTCTATAGAAAAAATGTCAATGTCATTTGACATTATTTTGTATTTTTGATGTTTTTATGTCTAATTTTTAAAATAATCATGGTAGATCCTCTAAAAACGGATTTTATTTGATTTAGTATAAAGAAAAGTTTAAATTATTCGTATTCCAAATGGAAAATCAAAACTTTGTATTGACATTGACATTTAAAGTTCTTGGTCGTTCCAAACCTTAGAGCGAGTCTGACGTTTGGAACGACACGGTTGTGTCAACCGAACGTTACGCTCAAATGTTTGGAACGCCGTTAGAGCGTTCGGTTGTGGTTAGGTTGCACTCGGAGTGTAGGTTTGGAACGCGCCTCAGTTTTGTTTATTGCTGACATCAAGAAAGACAGTGTTACCAACTCTTATTTCAGAAACTATGATATTTACGACATTTTGTCAAAGAACAATTTATGTTTATAATTGCTTTTCCAGTTGAATGGCATTATGTTTCATGGTTGTAAAATAAAAAATTTAAAATAATAAAAAAAAAAGCTTTTTTGACATCAGTATCATGTAAGACATGTAAAGTCACCCCACTTCGGATGTATACGTCACGGGCAAACCCAAATTTCGATTGAAACCAATTTGAATTCGGGTTTTGCCCCCGCAGCTAACCTAGGTCTTCCCAATACTGGCTGGGCAAATCTAGAATACAATGAGATTAGGCAAGCCCAACAAAATCAATCGACCCCTATCGAGGCCGAGCAAGCTAACTATAAGTAAGAAATTAGCAACGTAGAGCTATCATTACGACAGATTTTAACGTGTAATGATAAGCTCCACTTACTGAATAAGGTAAAAAGAAAGATCTTAAAAAACGTAACCAGGACGTAATGTACTAACGGACGTAGGACGTTGATTAATTAACGTAATTAGTACGTTGCTTTAACCACCGTGAAGAGACGTCATCAAATTGACCTTAATGTTACGTAAATTAGACGTGCTTTTATGACGAATAATGGACCAACCCTAAATCGACCAAAATGGCACGTGTTATTTACGTCACAGACGTAAGTATGCTACCTGGGTAATTTAGTAAGAATTTAAAACGTACTGTGCTGTGCTGTTTTTCATAGCGTTTGTATGAATGTCAAAGTTATATTTGCGGTCTTGGAAAATGTGCTATAAGTAGCTCTGAAACTGCTAAATATATTTCGTTCAAACAAATTTTCGTTTTTGCTTTCAAATAGATCTACAGCATATTTTTTGTATAGATTTTTCACTTTCTCATTTTAAAAGTTAGAGGGGGGGGGACTCATTTTACACTTTTGAAGTGTACATCTTTCAAACGGTTGACTTCGAGAAAAATCTGTTTTAGGAACCCCAATGTAATTTTTGAAGACCTATCTATAGATATCCCACACGTATAGGTTTGATGAAAAAAAATATTTTAATATTTTCATTTCAAAATAGTTTCAGTTCCATGTATGGAGAGAGAAGATTAATTTATATATTTTTGTGTAAAAACCGTAAAGCGATTTACAGAATACATCTACCTACCAAGTTTCAACTGTGTATTCCTCATAGTTTTGGAATAAAGTGGCTGTGACATACGGTCGGAACGACAGACATGACGAATCTATAAGGGTTCCGTTTTTTGCCATCCGGCTACCCCTAGCAGATAGAGATTTTGGTTAGGACCTTCTCTATATTTTTTTTCAAGAAATAAGGCCTCTTTACCACTTTATAGATGTCACCCTGAAACAACAACACAACTATAATTTATTTCATACACTAGTGGCCGCCCTATTTCAACTGCGTGGTTCCTCGTCCTGTGGGAATATCGGGATAAACATGTTTTAATCAGGGCAATTTAAACTGTGTGCCAATTTTCATCATCGATTCAGCTGTTTTCGGGTGACTAACTGACCAATAAACGTCCAAACATCGGAAACTTGGACGGGTTAATTCGTCCAAGATCGGAAACATAAGTAAAATAAAAATTATTTTTATTTAAATGTACTAGTAAATAAGTGTGCCAATAAGTTTTCTTATTCTCAATTGTCAGTATTTTCCAACCACATGCGCTCCTTTATTCGCAACGAGTCCCATTGAATCGTGTCACACCGTGAATGGTTGAGAAAAAAAGTCGACTTTTTTTTCTGTGTGTGACTCAATGTGATTTTTTATTCTCATCTAGAAACATTTTTAACACTCTTGAATAGTATTACTTGTTCGGAATAAAAAGTCGCATTTAGTAACTGTCTGATACCCGGTTCGGGTATCAAAATCCTGTAACAGGACTCGGTTCTGCATGCCCCAGTTCGATTCCCCTTAAGGCCTTGAAGGCCTTGAAGCCTTAGGTCTCTGTACAGGTTTAAACACTTTCTCCCGTCTAGCACCATGATTGCACTGATACAGTATATTGTTCTACCCCTTATTGATTATGCAGACGTGTGCTGTACTGATCTAAATGAAAATCTCTTGGATAAGCTGAATCGACTTGTTAATAATTCTATTTGTTTTATTTATGGTTTATGTAAATACGACCATTACTCTCAATACCGCCAGCAGCTCAAATGGCTCCCTATACGCGAGCGTAGGAACCTGAGAGTTGTCTGTGCCCTTTTCACTATTTTGTTCGATCCGCTTACCCCAGAATACTTGAAGTATAGATTTCAGTTTCTGGGTTCCTCTCATCCTCGTGACCGCTTCGCTCTAACAGCAATCTTGTTTTAAAAATTCCCCTCATTCCTCCGGCTTCGTCTCCTACTCTTTTTCCCTTACTGCAATTCGACTCTGGAATGCCTTACCCTTGGACATTCGGAAAGCCCCCAACAAATTTGCGTTTAAAAGACTGGTTCGTGAACACTTTATTGCCGACATATGAACTCTCACTGGTTGACTGTTAGAGAATGCCTCATGGCATTATGTCCGTCATTTACTGTATTTTATTGTATTGCAATAAAGATTAAATAAATAAATAAATTCCCGGTGCAAATATGTAATTTATAAAAAAAAACTTTAAATGCTGTATAATTAATTTTTGAAAATGAAACAATGTTTCTCTAGGGTAAAATTAGCTTACATCAATATTTAGGCTACTTTCCCACCACAGACTAATTTCCTAACCGCTATTATCACAGCCCGAGAAAAGCACGCGGGTTTGTTTGACAGACTGGTCGTAATCGATTACGTTTGTTAAGCAACGTTCGGTCTGGTCATTTATCGGATAGGTGGGATGGGTCCGTAAAGTGCATAACAACTGAGCGCTTCCGTGCTTCGGAAGGTGCGTTAAACCGTCGGTCCCGGCTGTTGTCATCTGATAACAGTTGTTAAGCCTAGTCAGAGACCTTATAGGCGGTTTGATAAACTCTGACACCGGGATGACCACTAATCTTCATACAATAAGAAGAAGAAAAAGACTGGCCGACGAGAGGGTGCGAACTGTGCTATATTTCGTTCTATTGATATTGATATCAGCTTGATAGCTTAATCTCTTTACTGACAGATTCACAGACAGACAGACTATACCCAAATGTCACTTTTCTAGGAACGGTATGGGCTAGCAGGAAAATCTATCGAAATAGTATCGAGGACGTATCGTCAAAAAATGTATAGGAAAGTGTTGTTCCGTTTACGTCTGGTAGAAACACTCAATATGTCATACATTTTTTAACGACACATCCGCGATACTTACTCGATAGTTTTTCGTGCTAGGCCTACTGTCCTTAAGTCTACACAGTCGTAAATTAATATCGAAAGTAGGCAAGTGTGTAAACTAGATAACGAGCGAGCGACCATATAAATTATTAGTTTACTTTCTATCTTCATTTCCATAAAGTTTATTGGTTTGTAGATACGGGGGTTTTTGACTCCACACCCCACCTATTATGTCCCACTGTTACTCGTGGTCCCACTAATCTTAAACACTAGGGTTCGTAGTCCCACTACTAAGTAGGACTACCAGTCATATATAACGTAGGGCTAGTGGTTCCACTACTTAATGGGACTGCCAGTCATACATAGGTATAATGTAGGGCTAATGGTCCCACTGTCATACCATACATGAAGGTTAAATATAATAGAAAATTAAGTGAATATTTATTAAATTACAATATTTTTATTTGAAAGACCAGAGTCATATAAGTTACCAGGAGTATCTATTGAGAAGTTCTGATTTTATGTTTATTTTATAATAGGGCATTTTTTGTTTCATTGTAGGCAGCAGCTTTTCAAGAATTAGTAACTCCTGGTTAGTTATGCTGCCCTGGTACTTCTTTTTTTACTCGTGGTCCCATTATAGTCCGTAGTTCTACTAGTTGGAGACAG
Organism: Chrysoteuchia culmella; assembly: GCA_910589605.1. NCBI lineage: Eukaryota > Metazoa > Arthropoda > Insecta > Lepidoptera > Crambidae > Chrysoteuchia > Chrysoteuchia culmella. Next base: position 19,367,665 of record OU342654.1, on the reverse strand, counting down.
TGGAACCATGAACCCAAAGCTAGTGGCACTATGAGACCGGAAGGACATTATTGGTGGGGCCACGAGTAAAAAATCGTTACGGGTATATATTATAACGTACTGCCATTTTTCAGAAGGTACACTAGTTAGCACATCAGCCTAGCATGACCACCGTTATATCCCGCGATATAATAAAAGCGCGGGACAGCAACACGTTATCGAGTTATCGCGTCAATAAAAGCCGCTTATACTAGGCCTACAGGCTTTAAACAATGTTCATGAGAGCGGCAGGAAAATTTTACAATACCTACTGAAAGATAATTTTACCGTGGGGGAAAAACGTCGGCCGTAGCGTGATATAGACTAGCCAAGACTTTAACTTGAACTATTCGCAAGAATTATCATATCAAATACAAAAAGTATTTGCTTAGATGACAGGTAGTTCCAGAGATTGCATGGCGCGGTCATATGAGCAAGCTTTATTGTATTAACGTAGATAACAAATATTATAAAATGATTTTATCAGCCCCCTGGGAGGTTGTTCTCTAAGCAAACATCGACGCTGCTGTCATGACTGACTGTCACATAAGCTGCTATTAAGGCGGTACCCCCACCGAAAGTGGCGCCGCGTTGAATTTTATTTAATATCGTAATTCTAATACACAATTTAAATAAAACTTTACGTGGAATTTTTACAGCCCATAGTCTAGTATTTTTAGAAGGTATCATTACATTCCCTCGTAGTCACTGCTAGTATCACTGCAAGTAGATAGCAAAACTGCTAAAAGTGGCCGTTTTTGACACATTTGCTATCTACTTCTACGAATGACTATGACGAGATGTAGCGATACCTTCTAAAAATACAAGAAAATGGGCTCTAAAAATTCCACGTTTAGTTTTATTAAAATTGTGAATTAGAATTACGATATTAAATAAAATTCAACGCGGCGCCACTTTCGGTCGGGGTACCGCCTTAATAGTATTGTAAATTGGGAAATCTCCGCTGTTTCAGCTGTCGATATTTAAAGGATGTTTGCTTAGAGAATAGCCTATCTGCTGTGATAATACTTACATGTTTTAGTTAACCGTACAACAAAAGGCAGTTGACGGATGTCGACTACATTGGTCGAAACTTTAAAGTTTTGAACGAAACTAATAAAATAATTAAAGGGTAGTATTTGACTGATCGACTAATAAACTTTTTCAGCGATTAAAATATTAGGTGAGCGACAGTCGCCAATCTAACCTAACCTTAACCTAATTCCGCAACCCAACCTTGATTTATAGTCGCTCAATTTAGGAATTTTTAATCGACCGGTTTATAATATTCCATAATTAAATATAGCGTTTATTGTGATAAATATTATACAAGAAAATATATTTTTTAAAAAAGCAACTAGTCTCATGTCGCCCTGACGAGATCAGGGCGACATGAGACTAGTTGCTTTTTTCTAATATATTTTCTTGTTTAATATTTATCACACAAAAATAGCATTGTAAAATGCAAAATTTTAAATTTATAAATAGCGTTATTGTATGGGTCATTAGTTGCCTGAAATAGATACACACATATTTATTGTGACGCTCTTACATACTTCCGTAGCTTCCTTACGTTCGGCAATTGTCTGAATTGCTTGAAATAAAAGTATAAAGAACGTCTTTCTATTTCCTAGTAAAACGCTAGATTTATGAAAAAATACTTCAGTTAGTTACGTTTTTTCACCAATTTAGAAAAAATTGCGGGTATCCAGTGGCTGCAAGTCGCTCATAGACTGTTTTTGTAGCGCTTTATGCAGGGGCGTTTGTCAAACAATGAAATAAAATGGCCCCTGGTGATTAAATGATGTCATCTAACGTCTTAGTTGTGGTCACCAACAGGACAAAAAAGAAAAGTTACCCGCCCGCGCCGCGCCGCCGGCTTATACACTTTGTGTAAACAGAAGAACTTGCATTTTTTCATTTTACAACGGGGAAACTAACTTTCGCGAAGACCGCGCTTCTTCTTCAAGCACTGAATCGAACTTCTTGCAAAAAAAAAAAAAAATGTTTTATTGTGATAACTTGAATACAAAGACAGTAACAGATAATGGAGCAGCCATTTGAGCACAGAAGTACATGCGATAGGATGCTCCGCTCTTCATATCTTAGATAATTTCAATGGTAAAATACTTAAGAGTTTTACTGTTAAACATTTTAAATATAGCGAAAGCGAAAGCTAAGCGAAACTACTAACTAAAAACAAAATAAATAAAATAATTCAAAATAATGCAAACTAAAATCAATTACAGCTACCTACAAAATTAAAAGAATGCTCCTTTATGAATAAATAAGAATTGTGCATTTATGTGTGTGTGTGTGTTCGCGCGCTCCTGTGTGTGTGTGTGTTTGTGTGTGAGTGTGTGTGTTGCAAGCATCTCACTTTTTTTTTCTTTTTCAGGCGCGGTTAGACTGGACCAAGCCTTTACTCAGCCAGCTACACATTGTGGCACCTCACTATGAGCTCTGGGTGAACAGTGCGGTGTACAGGCGGAGCAGACTCTTCGCCAACCCCGTCCTGGAGAGTATGACCTACACGCCCTGGTACCTGGTGCCCATGTTCTGGGTGCCCATCATATTGTACTTGGTAGTCACACAGTTTTTGGAGCACGTGGCTTGTGGAGGTGAATATATCCATAACACGAGTTGTCATGAAACTTAATTCGTCATTTGCTAGGCAGATCACTGGTGTCCAGAGAACAATGGAATATACATATTATATTGTGTCTCATAACTAAATCGGGGCCTACATAAGAGGTTAACTTGGTTTAAATTATTGGTGTGTCATTGTATGAAATATGTCTGTCTTTAAGCTTGTGCGGGCGTTGGATTTTGTAATTCTGAGGGATTTTTCTAAAGTTACCCAAATTGAGAGTTTCAACTAATCTATTCTATTCTATATCAAGATTGATGCATTACCAGTCGATGCCATTTTTAATCTTTATATATGTGCAGCAATTGAAATCTACATGTACAAAACTCGACAAAATGCTTAAATAGCTGTTAAAAATAAATAAATAAAAAAATACGTGTGGCACTCGGGGACTGCCGCGGTAAAGCTATTGCATAGCATTTTTTTATCATAGATTTTGGTTGCTAAGTTACGATTGTGAATAACAAAATTGTCAATGATGAAAAAAAACTGTGTGAAAATATAATTTCTTTTTAAAATCTGGTAACGCATTTTTACCGCGACAACTGGAAAAAATGCGGTACCAGTATTTAAAAAGAAATTATATTTTCACACAAATTTTCATACAGTTTTTTTCATCATTGACCATTTTGTTATTCACAATCGTAACTAAGCAACCAAAATCTATGACACGAAGTGGGGGGGTATTGGGTTTTTTGTTACGGAATTTCTTGATTCGGTCGCCGCGCTCAAAGCCCGCGATAAAAGCTATGCAAAATGGTAAAAATAAAGAAAAATCAAAGAAAGGATAGCATTGAAAATATATGTTTTGTTCCAGAAATGTGCACAAAAGATTCCTTATCATTTGTCCAGTTCGGTGGACACCTCTTCTTCGGGTTTATGGTGTGGACCATCCTGGAGTACTCCCTCCATCGATGGGTGTTTCACCTGGACCCTGGCTCCTCGCTGAAGCTGATCACGTTGCACTTCCTCATACATGGATTGCATCATAAGGTACTGTTTGTTAACTTCCAAATGAATGCTAAGGAATGACCTTATCGGATTGGCGATAGGTGTTTATAAGCTTCGTAACTCATAAGAGCGTTGCCGTGCTATGCTTATAAAGCTCGTATCGAACCACAAAACGATAACAGTTTTATGAAAGTTGAAATATATAGCGCGTCATGTGCATTGATCATGCATACGCAGACAAAACAGCGCGCTGAAAAATAAGCTTTTCTGAAAGCTCCCGCTATGTAACCGACTTTAAAAATAGAATGAGGCTATTAGTTTAGTGGTTTATTTGTTAGTAGAGTGATGTTGATAGCCTGTATAACTTTTTCAAGAGCTATTAATTTGCAAAAAAAGCTGCCTTAGCGTTAAACAAACTCAGCGTTTTTTTTATAACTTTTTAATTTTGCTTTTTACAATGCTATTTTTATGTGATACATATTAAACATGAAAATATACTATAAAAAAGCAACTAGTCTCATCCCGTCAGGGCGAAATGAGACTAGTTGCTTTTTTCTAGTATATTTTCATGTTTAATATGTATCACAGACTCAGCGTTATTAAATAGTGTGGACACACTGTGAGCTAAAAACTAATAAACATTGCAAAGCTTATATTCAATTTCTTGAAAAAAGACTCGTCAGCGTTAATCAAAAACCATAATTATTTGATTATGGTTAGTATCTATGATTTATATCTGCAAATCTCTTTTGCTCTAGTTTTCTTTTGATATACGAATGGATGTATTACTGGTGTATTACCTTTACTTTGTTTTATTGATTCTTTCTATGTTTAGCCGTGCTATTCTAATAAGTAAGTATCTACTCTTGCAAAACTACTTTCGAAATCGCATACGAATTTTGAATTTTTGTATGACGAAACTGACATTCCACGTGCGACTTCGAAAGTGATTTTGCAATAAGGCAGTCGATAATGGTTGATGATGAGTCTATCTAACAATTTGGTTGCAGATGCCGTTCGATGGCCTTCGGCAAGTATTCCCTCCGATCCCGGCGCTTGTGCTGGGTAGCATCATCTACGTGCCCTTTTGGCTCGCCACGTCGCATCCTCTCGTGAAGATGGCCGGCGGACTTGTAGGTCAGTATTACAACTTTATTTAATGGCAACTTTAACAACCACCTTTTTAATTTAAGTGACACTGATAGCCCACTATCCAGGAGGTATGCATGGAGGTACAAGAAACAGTTGCTCTAGCCCTGCGGATTGTGGCGGTGTAGCGCCTGCCGGGTAAAGTATCTCGGCTCACCAGGTAGTCTTGAAGCCGTCTCCGACGTGAAGACGCTGGGAACTTTTCTAGTTGAGCTGGGATGGCAGGAGAGATCCAGCCAGACATACTCCGGACACAAAATACTTAGGCGCAAAAAGACGTCGAGATGCGGAAACTGTACAATATTGAAAGAAGTAGAAGCTCAAATTTTTTTTAAATTTTTTTTAAATTTTTTTTTTATGATTTTGTAATTTTTGCATTTTTCAATGCTATTTTTATACTTATGGTAAATTTTAAATAGAAAAATATTGGAAAAAATTAACTCGGCCACAAGTGAAATCTCAGACGGGAATCGAACCCGCGACCTTTGGAAATCCGGTCCAATGCTCTTGTGGCCGAGTTAATTTTTTCCAATATTTTTCTATTTAAAATTTACCATAAGTTATTTTTTTTATATTTGAATTATAAGTGTTATTACGCTACAAAAACATTCCTGCTTATTTAAAAATAAAATGTAATTTGAGGTTTGATCCTTACAAATAAGTATTTATAAAAACAAGCGGTCACCCGCGTGGTTTCCGTTCCCGAGGAGTATCGGGATAAAAGTAGCAAAAAGTTCATCCACTACTTGAATTTAATACATACTGAATTTCATCCAAATCCGTTCATTAGTTTTTGGGTAAAAGAGTAACAAACAAACAAACAAACAAACAAACAAACTGACATATTTTCACATTCATAATATTAGTAGGATTAGTAGTATCGATGCGCCAAGCAAAAAAGAAGGCTCGTCAAATGTGTCCAAAAAAAATCGACAAGCAAAAAGTGAATAACACTGAAATTAGTAAATTAGAAATAAGGTTATGTAAGCCAATGTTAAGTAATATGCTTTACGCACATAAAATATTTGATATAAAAAGTAGCAACATTTAAAGATAAAACGATAGATAAATATATAGACGATAACGAAAAAAAAATGTATTTTATAGATACATTTTTTTTTCGTTAATCCTGTGATGTGACTCATTTATTCAGTTAAACAACATTATCTAATCTGCAGGATACCAGAAAATGGTATACCTTATCTGGAGATATTGGAAACTGATAATGTATGGATATACGTTTATGGAAGATTAGTAACCATTTATGAGTAGGCATTGCATTATGTCATAAAAGAGACTTTTGCCCTAAGTTTATTATCTCTGACTAATTATGATAGTAATTTTAGGGCCCAAAAGATATAATTGAAATTGACTACGGAATTGGCTACGATCAATGTAGCATTCGCTGTAACGGGTGAAGGGAAAATTCTTATGACGTGTATCGACGACATCGCGATGCTGTTGGTACTTTTAAAGCAAAAAAATAGTGGAGCAGCAAAATTTGGTTTGAGATTGGTAGGCAAATAAAAAGTCTTTAAGTTATCTACAGCGTTTGTGTTCTTATTAAAGTATTATAAACAATTCGTTTTTTTTTATAAACTTCTTACTAGTTTTGTGTTACAAAACGACCTCTGTAAAACATCTTCCTAATATTTTTCTCAAACATACTTGTAGAGCATTGTTTGGCAACCTTCTTTGATAAATCGAAATTGCTGTACTGGCCAAATACATGCAGAGCAGCGACCGGCAAAAGTTGTATAAAAATCCATATCTGTCGTGGTTTAGCAGCCAAATAAATTACATAGTAAACTCATATCTGTCGTGTAATTTAAAAACATTTTATAAAAAAAAATCAAACCGACTTCAAAAAGTAAAAAATAAAACTTTTGGAGTCGGTGCCAGCCAAAGCATTCTACATTGCACTTCTATTAACTATATTTTTTTTGGCCTTAGCTAACTAGCACCGACTCCAAATGTTTTATTTTTTACTTTTTGAAGTCGGTTTGATTTTTTTTTATAAAATGTTTTTATTTCAGATTTTTTTGTTACATTATGTGCCGTTACCTACACTAAAAATCAGCCCATACACAACAATGATGTCATCTAGGTATACGACTACTTGCCTAAAGGTAATTGATATTTTTCAGGATTATGAAAAAACTACTAGCCAGATCTTCGTTAAAATTATATGGGACCACACGTAAACCATTTTCTTTCAGATAAAAAAAGAATGATAAAAATCTGTTAACAACTGGCGAAGTATTGGTAGAACATACATAAAAAAAAAAACAGTCGACTTGAGAACCTCCTCCTTTTTTTGAAGTCGGTTAAAAATGGAACGATCTTTTACTCCGAAACATGGCAACCAAGGAGGTAACTTATCGAAGGTTTTATTTAAATTTGGAACTGACTTACAAAAGAAAGTTTATTGAAAAATAAACAAATGAGCACTTTCAACGCGGGAATATACTATTTATAAAAAGTTCAGATAGGATATTATAAGCAAACGACCTTGGTATTGACGGTTGAAACGGCGGAGATCGACCCATTTCCAATACTATTTGATTTAGCTGATGTGACATTTAGTCATGACAACAGCGTCAATGTTTGCTTAGAGAATAAGCTTAGGTCTTGCTTAGGTACATAGTTTTAATTTCCGCGAATTATTTGAGATAAGTATTATACAAGCCTTGGCCACAACAAGGCATTGATTGACTTACGTATTCTACACGTTCGTCCTTCAATGCCTCTTTCTGGCCGCTGCACTAATGTACTATAATATAACAAAGTTGCCTTGACACAACCAGTGTCATGACATCTCATGCTGATGCACCTTATTTGTCCCAAAGCCCATTATCGCTTTAATTTATTGTCTGTTAAATCCTACTAATATTATAAGATATAATATTCCGGGAGAGGCTCGCTTCCATCTTCAGCCTTATCAATACTTAACATCAGGTATGATGAAGGCTAAGAGTCTCCCCGTCGTTAATAAAAAAAATAAAAAATGCGAAAGTATGCCAGTTTGTTTGTTTGTTCCTCTTCCACTCAAAAACAACTGAACGGATTTGAATGAAATTTGGTATGTAGGGACTTCAAGTAGTGGATTAACATACACGTTACTTTTTATCCTGATATTCTCACGGGAACGGGAGTTACGCGGGCGAAACCGCGGGAGGCCGCTAGTTTTCTATAATTTGATTAATTTTGTCTTGATGTTCTTTGGTGTTTGTAAATGTGGTAAAATCTTTCTCTCTCTCTCACTATCTTGCTCTCAAAGGTGGCATTTAGTTATTGCAATGTAATTATGTGGTCTGTGCAGTATTTTAAAGCCAGCGTGTCCCTAAAGGCTAGTATGTATTATGTAATCTGTGCCTAAAGTAAGTAGTGAATAAGCATAATAAGAAGATTGTTATCGTTCATATCGTCTGGTTACTTTATCATTGTCATACTTTATCATGCTACACATACATATCTAAAGCAAAAAATAGCTGGGCATTGATGAGTGACGGGCGGCGCTTCTCGGTAAAATGTTTTGATTAGATTCATGAACGTTATTCACAATTTTCAATTAGCTTATGGTAAATTTTAAATAGAAAAAAATATTGGAAAAAATTAACTCGGCCACAAGTGAATTCTCAGACGGGAATCGAACCCGCGACCTTTGGAAATCCGGTCCAATGCTCCCGGTCCGGTGCAAGAGCATTGGACCGGATTTCCAAAGGTCGCGGGTTCGATTCCCGTCTGAGAATTCACTTGTGGCCGAGTTAATTTTTTCCAATATTTTTCTATTTAAAATTTACCATAAGTATAAAAGTAGCATTGAAAAATGCAAAAATTACAAAAATCATAAATTTCAATTAGCTGTGAATTTTTCAATTAGCTGTGTAGTGTCGGCTTAGAATAGCACTACCCCCTCTCATCCCGTGGGTGTCGTAAAAGGCGACTAAGGGACTCAGCCTTCAGGAGATGGGCAGCAGCGTCTCCTACATACTTGGCCATACTGCGATCGCCAACCCGCCTGCCAAACGTGGCGATTATGGCAAACCCCCCCTTTTGGGGGAGGCCTATACCCAGCAGTGGGTGTTATATGGCTGAGACGACGACGACGGACGATTCACAATTTGTTGCTAATTTCAAGACCCTAAAATTGATTTGATTTATTTTGTGAACTAGTAGCCACTCGGGGTTTCCCCCGCGTGATTTATTTTCCCGTCTAGGCATGTTTCAATCCAGACTACAAACCATCTGTGTGATAGTTTGCTATCTCTGTTTGGCATATTATTATACCACTCAATTCCGTTCAACCGTTTTATTGTGATTCAGCAACATACATTTTTCAGATTTATAATTTTAAAATGCTCGAAAGCAGCATTTTAAAATGCACGACTTGATTATACTGACATGTAACAGTGTAGATTAAATACCTCAAAAATTATTAGATTATTGACAAGGACAACTTATTTATTTATCTAATGCGATTTATGTAGATTGCGTACCTAGAATACGATATCGTATCGAATTTTTTGTTAACTACTCACATTGAAATAAATGTGGCAGAAATAAGTTAGATTTGAAGCTTGTAGAAGAAAAAATAACAACGAAACCTTTTGTTTTATAGTAATCCAAATAAAATAATAGTAAAAATATAATTGCAAAAATAATAACCTATAATTTGCGAAGTTTGTCAATAATTTTACACTATTTTATTATTCTTTGAAATTGTTTACGATTCTATATTATTTATTTATTATTTATTTATTTTTTTACATGGAAAACAAACAGCATATAATACTAAAATATAGATAAATAAAGAATAGCACAAACATGCCTTTATCAGTTTTCACAAATAGAAACATATACATACAGAAAAAAGGTATTTAAAAAAAAGGATAATGTGCAATAACAAAGTTAACTAAATTTCTAGCAGAATGCATACAAAAAAATATAAAATTTATTTAAAATAACAAATGAGTACTTAATCTGTAAGAAGCCAAATCAATAATCAATAAAAGCAGAAGAAATAATAGACTAACTGTCAAAGAAACCTAAATTTATTTTCTTTTTGAAATAATTGGGTCTCACTATAAACAAATCTGTATCTTCAGCGTGGTTGTGGTTAAAAATAGTAAATACCCTATAAAAATAACAATTTGATCTGTAGTTGGCAATACCTGCATCTACATAGAACTTAAGATGATTTCTCCTTGAGTTCGTACGGACGGGTAGTTTAAAATAAATTAAAGAAAGTAGCTCAGGACAATCCATTGAGCCATTGATTATATTAAGAAGGAAAGTTAGATCAGATGCCTCTCTACGCAAGGTCAATGGAAGTAAGTGTTGTTGTTTGCAATTGATCTCGTAGCTTGGGCTAAGGTTTAACCTGCATTTATAATTTAGAAATCTGAGAAACTTTTTCTGGACTCCTTCTATTTTTGAAATATATAATTGGTATTGTGGATTCCACACTTGACTTGCATATTCCAAATGACTTCTTACCAGCGAGCAGTAGAGAATTTTTAAGGACTTTATCATTTTGAAGTGTTTGGTGCTTCTAATAATAAAACCCAACATCTTTATAGCTTTAGATGTGATGGCGTCAACGTGTTTGTCATATAAAAGCTTCGAATCCAGAATTACACCGAGATCTCTAATAGAATCAGTTCGTATGAGTGATTGCTGGTTTAATCGATAATCAAAGCAAATTATATTTTTGGATCTACTGAAAGAAATACAGTTGCACTTGGACACATTCAAGTTAAGCTTATTAATGTGACAATAGTGTTGCAGTCTATCGAGATCCTGCTGCAAGAGAAGACAGTCATTCGGTGCTTGTACTTTTTTGTAGATTTTCATATCATCCGCAAATAACAAGAACTTAGAGTGATGAAAACATTGATTAATATCATTAACAAATAATACGAATAATACGAATAATTATACTCTAATCTAACACCGACTGTTCATTCATTATTCAACATAGTTTCACAATTTGTGACAGAGCTAAGTAAGTATATTGTATTACAATACAATCGAGTTTTTTCAGAAACATTGTTGAGCAAGGGCCTTATTTGCTATACAATGTGTGGCTTTCATTCAAATACTTTATGAATTAACGAAATGTAAACAATCATTAATCTATAGACGGAATCGAGTCGCGATCACGATCGAATCAGAATGCAGAGCGTCAATATTCAATAGAGGCAATTCCTACAGATTTTCGATGTTAATGCGTTTTAAATCGGCGCTATAATAGCTTTTCATATTACAAAATAATTAGGTACCTACTTAATACAGTCATATTACTGACTTTAACATTGATTCGATCTCGATCGCAACTTGATTCCATAAAGAGTAACAAAGATACTAAATCTCCGATACCCTGTGATTTCAGTATTCAACGAGATGCGTGCACGAACCTCTATGTATTTGCATTGCGGTAGTCGCTTGGATACCGGAATCGTCGGGTACCTATCGGAGACTTGAGTATCCTTGGGTACGAAGGGGCTAAGGTCCCAGATCTAAACCAATGTTATTTAACCGCCTCTGTAGTCTAGTGGTACAACCACCGGTATCAGACCTAGGGGTCCCGGGTTAGATTCCCAGGTTCGGTTGGTTTTAGTACTTGTTGTAAGTCCGCCTGGCTAGCTACCACCATCTTATCTAAGTCTGACGCCATAACAACAATGTTTTCAACATTGTTGTGTTTCGGCTGGCAGTTAGAGAGAGATAGCCAGTTCCTCTGTGATTGAGGATTCCGGGAGAGGCTCGCTTCCATCTTCAGCCTTATCAATACTTGACATCAGATAAGATGAAGGCTAAGAGTCTCCCCGTATCGTTCATAAAAGCTATAGATAGACTCACATAACACGTTTCGTTTCATAACTCGCAGGGTACCTGGCCTACGACATGATACACTTCTACGTCCACCACGGGTCCCCCACGGACGGCTCCTACCTCTACACCATGAAGAGGTATCATTCCAACCATCACTTCGTCAACCATGACAAAGGTAAGTTCAAAATGTACGTTTGTCAATAGCAGGTCAGTAGGCTAACACAAAAACTTCCAAAATAGTATCGACCTTCGAGCGAGGACGTATTGAGCACGTAATGTCAAAAAATGTATAGGAAAATGTACACTTGAGAGCAAAAAAACGGAGCCACTACTGTTTTTTTCATTTCTTGATAAATATTTCCTGTTATAAGTATTTTATTACTTCAAAACATAGGTATGTCATATGAAATAACCTTTAAATTAAGCGTAAATTATTGAAAGCTTACTCTTTCATAATTAATTATCAAAAATTCAGGAACAGTCTACAAAAAACAAATCATGAAAAAAAGTTTATATTCTTTCTTAAATGCTGGTATTCAACACTTCACGTTGTCCGTGCCCAGCCTCGAGTAAAGCTAAAATTTGAGCAGCCTCCTCAGGTGTGGTATCCATTTTGTTACAATAAATGATTGCTGAAACACTGATGCAGATCACAACGAACCTTCAATGCAAGGACGATAAACAAAACCACTTATTCAGATTTTTTAAACGGAGCACTTCAAAAATGTTACAAACAAGTAAACAGCGTCAGTTTTAAAGTACCCTCTAAAACTTTTATAAAAATGATTAGTTTTACAACAAAATACCCTCATTTTAAAGGTAATTAAATAAACTTTCATATGGCATAATGTTGCCAATTAATAAAATACTTGTAACAGAAAATATTTGAATAAAAACAAACAAGAATCCGTTTATTTGCTCCCAAGTGTAGTCCGTTTAGGTCCGTAACGCTGCTCAATATGTCATACAAGCAAGTAATAACGCAAGTTTTTTGTGGTAGAGACCTACAGGCTTTATAAAACTGTAAAATTTCTCCAATCAAGTTTGGATTGAGTTAGGAGTCTCAAAAAATTTTTCACTAAAAAAAACTGTAGTTGCCGCGGACTTTGACACACGCGTAGGGTTACCAGATGAAAAAAATAAAAGTTCATAGAAGTAGCTTGATATCTTGAGAGTTTTTTGCCTATTCAGTATATTTTGTCAAACGTAATCAATGCAAAATAATTTGGAGTTCCTATGGTTGGCAGCCCGAAAAATTCAAAGCCGAAGTGATAACAGGCAGATTTTTATGTAATGGATTTAAACCCTGTTTTAGGATATTATCCTTTTGTATCAGCTATGTTGAACGCCCTTGGTTATTTCCTTGTGATATGAGATAAATCTCATTAGTATTTTAAAATAATAAGTAAGTAGTTATTCTAATTAGGTAACTAACATATACTATTTTATCCTTCCTTTTGAAAGTCTTATCGGTCACACAGCTAATAATTAAATTCTTTGGTGGGATTTTTTTAAAATAATTAGGGGATATTTAATTTTTTTCGGATAGCCGTAAGTAATCCATTTTGAACTGATCTTAACTTTGAATTTACCTATCGACTTATTACGTTTCTATTACGCGATGTTTCCTGGCAAAAACATCTTGGTTATATCAAATACTAGTAGCCCGCCTGCGGTTTCACCCGCGTGCTTCCTAGTATTATAAATGCGAAAGTTCGTGAGGATTCAGACGTTTGTTAATGTTTTACGCAAAAACGACTGCACGAATTTGGATGAAATTTGGCACAGAGATAGAAGATAGCCTGAATTAAAACATAGGCTACCTTTTATCCCAATATTCCCATGGGAACGGGAACCACGCGGGTGAAACCGCGGTAAATTATAAAATAGGATTCTAATTTCTTATTTTGTTTCAGCATTCGGGATCAGCAGCAAAATATGGGATTACGTATTCAACACTTACGTCAAGGTTAGAAAATTAGGTTTCAGTTTATATTGGTCTTAGTTGTCACTGTTTTGTTATTGTTAGTGTTTATTATGTGTTTAAGTCGGGGTATTTAGTTAGGCTTATGTTAAGGCTAGAGAAATCTACAACATTTTGGGTTCATTCAGCACAGATTGCATTTAATTCCCAAGTAGAGAATAAATATAGAGCTAGATTTTTTTTTGGATGCAGTCATCAATCGCGTTCGTTTCATCATATTTTGTCATTTAAAGTGCGTATTTATTGATACCTACAGTCCTACTTTGTAAACAAGTATTTGACGGCTTTATTATCCGATCTAAACCTAGATAAATTGATGTCACTAAAGTAAAAATTAAATTGCCGTAACTCGACATCGACGGAAGTTGAAAAAGTATTTTTTATTTTCATCAAAATACTGTTTACATTAATTCAAAATAAGACTATAGTGACTGTAAAATATACACGCAAGCAAATCTGCGTGTATATGTCGTAGGCCGATTGTTTAACTGGGCCGATCGAGATCTGCCTGAGCATATCACGATACGCCGGAATTTCTTACTTTGCCTGTCTTAAGCCCGCCATATCGTTCAAAGCATAACGTTTGACGATGCGCCCGGCCACGTTTGGGCAGATCGATTCCCATTAGGTGACCAAAATATAAGCAAATAAAATGTAATTAGCACACTTATAAATAAGATTTTCTTTAAAAATCTTAAATTCTAAAACATTACTTACGTAAATGTGAAATAAAACTCTAAATAAAATCTTATTATAGCATTTAAATTTATCAGCTGTTGTGACGTCGCCATCTTTCTCGCAATCAGCTGACAGAGTGCTCCGGCGCCATATTGGAACTACATTACGATGCGCCCGCCGAGTCATATCTGGAAGTGCCCAGCCATATCACGATGTGGCTAAGAGATTGTAGGGTAGATCGACAAATAGGGTTGCTCTCATTGATCTGCCCAACTTTATATCGGGCACATCATGAAATAATTGGCCGGCACATCGTGATGTGCCCAGGCAGATCTCGATTGGCCCAATTAAGCGATTGGCCCACGACATTATATAACATTGGTTATAACAAGTTATGTCAATAGTCTTACTATTACTTAGTTAAAACAGAAAAGGTGATAAGTGCTGTAAAGTTCACTATCTAATCTGTCTTTTTTTCTATCTAAATATCATATCTTAACTTAAGGTATTTGTGTATACCTACATGATAGATAAGTCATTTTAAATGTGATTTTACTAACTTTATTCTTAAACTATAAACTCTATTATTTACGTACACGAAATATTCACTAACGTTTTGGTGCTATGCTAATGTTTAACATTGTAAAGTAAAATTTTTCTGACTAAACAAAACCTTGTAAACGATTGTAAGAGTTCATTTGAAAACCACTTGTGGTGTGTTTTAAAACTTTTATTTGTGATTGTTTTTTTTTATGATTATTTGTTAATAATACTGTAAGTACTTACCTAAATACATTGTTCTTTAATTTTTTTGGGTAAAATCTTATCTTATCAAAATATTTAGGGTAGACCGGGGACAATGGTACCATTTTTTAAACATTGGTTGATAGCGACAAATCAACTGAAATATATTTTATTCTGCATTTAAATTTCACTACCTACACTCTTAAGCTGCAAATGTATGTATTTAAATAAAACCTACGGTACCGAAAAGTCAATGAAAACCACATCTGAACAGAATGGTGTCGTGTGTTACAATTGACCCCTACTTTGGGTTAATTGTACCAAAATTAAGTTTGGTAATAAAACTCTGTTATATGTGTTAATAATAATGTCTTTATTAATGGTTGGTAATTTTACGTTGTAATAAAGCTACAGTAACAGTCTTTACTCTTAGGAATCAAAATACTTAATAGTAATCAGTCGAAAAAGACAACACGTCATAAACTTAAATAAAAACAACTATTCTACTCCAATAACAAAAAATAGTCAACTCTTGCATAATATACTATTCTTTTGACTCAAACATTACGTAATTATCTTACTAACAATCTCTCAAATCACAAAAATCAAAAACTATCAATTTGTATGAGGGTACAATTGACCCCCGGTACAATTAACCCTGACAGGCAGTACTTAATATTATGATATTTATATTTTAATTATTAATCAGAGTCGCAGTTATGGCAAACATAATTGGCTTCTTGTGCCGTACATTCTTCGTGTGCCCACATTCCGCTAATTATGCACTGAACCCAAACTTCGTTTGGACGGCTGGCACTATAAGGTTCCATACACAAAATGCAATACCATTCTTCCGTTTCTTTAGAGGTACTGGGCCTAGCATAATCTTTTGGTGTTCTATTTTTTTTCTGTAGTTTTTGGTTTACTTTTTTTTCCTTTACCTTTGCCCTTTTTACAATCTTGCAGTAGATTCATTTTAACCTGCTTGGCTTTCTTCCTTTTATCAGCTTCTTCCGCTTCCTTTTGTATAATATTATTTTCTGTAGTATCGGTATATATAGCTGTTTTCTCCTTTTTTCTTCCACGTATGTGCCTAAAATCATTCACCCTAATTAATTTAAACTCATTTTAATTAAATTAATTTAAACTAATTTTAATTAAGAATAATTCATAACTAATTATAATATCGGGGTTAATTTTACCATGGGGTTAATTGTACCGCTACAATTGTCCCCACCGTCAGCGGTACAATTGTTCCAAATGGACAGTTTAAATATTAACCAACAAATCACGGCATTTTATCAATTAATATAACTATAATTCATCACTTTTACAAAGATTGAAGTGTTAGTAAACTAATGAAAGCACTGATTTGATAAGATAGCGAGTTTAATCGGAATTACAGACTAAAACTTTTTACGAGAATACTTACTGTGACTGATCGAAAACAAAAAATCCCCCGTGTACGCGTCCGCCTCAGCACTGTCGCGCCGCCGACTGGTGAGCGGGAGGGGACGAATCGAGCGCGTGAACTGACGCTACACACACATTCAAACGTTGTTTGTGTTTGGAAATATTGGCAATGGTACTATTGCCCCGTGGTACTTTTGTACCCGGTCTACCCTACATTAACATTCGATGCGGATCAAAATTTTGGTTTCTAACTTTTCCAATAATTCAGAAGTAACTGTCGATGTTTCTCTTCTTTCACAAACGAAATGTAAGTAGTAACATAAGAGCAAAAAATACATTTCATAATTAGTTTTTTATTTAGGCCGAAGATTTTGACGGAACCCTCATTTTTGATTGACAAATAATTATGATTTTTGTGTCGCTTTTAAATCCATTCAGTTATCCTATCACACACTGTTTGTTTATTTTATTTTATTTTAATTTTAAGTAGATACCCATCAACCTAACTCGGTAATGACGTATTGTCTGTAAAATGTATTTTGACCTACCCAGTGTACAAGGTGAACAAATAATTTGATTTGAAGCTACGCGTAGCTTTCATCATAGGTATACCTACCTATCGGGAAGCTAACCTACCTACCATACTAACCGGGAAGTCGGGGGAAGTATACACTCGGGGGAACTTAGCGGTTGATCAGGGCCCGTATTCACTATGACCACTTACCGATTCCTTGCTCAAACCACGCGAATGTCGTATTTGGTCTCGTTATTTCATTACGCGTTTTCTCTATGACACTTACATATTTTTAAGTTATTTTACTTGTTTAATAATTATACAACTTGTGACTTTCATGTAAGTACTTGTACAATGATTCTATAATTTGGGAGTATCATGGAGAAAACGACTTTTGAAAATGTCAAAACCAAGTACGACATTGGCAGGGTTTGAACAAGGAATCGCTAAGTGGTCATAGTGAATAAGGGCTCAGTAGAGTATTTTGGGAAACGTTTTCTCGGAAAGTATAATGGCTAAAGAAACAATTTATTATTCAAATGAAATACCTGTTAATGTTCTATTATTTGTGATATAAATGTTTTATAAACATCTTTTACTTATTTAAATAAGGCTCCCTAAAAAATCTCTACTTGTCAACCGGGAAGTTCCCCAACTGAACCTATTAAGTTAAATAGGTAATCATTGATAAATATCCGAACAAGTTTTAATTTAGGTCTTGTACTTAAAATACGAAGAACAATATAAAATTGAATCACATCCCTACCATATCATAATTATTTACACCAAAGTGTCGTAATGTGCCAGTATCTAAGTAGTTGATTATTTATAAGATAATAATAGTAATACTTACTTACAGTGATTTGTAAGTATTTTTCGATTCACGATTAGTTAACCAAAAGATTTTGATATTTATGATCAAGGAAGGAATTAATGTCGTATGTGCCATCATCCCATGCATAAAGTGACGTTTTTATTTACGTAGGTAATATACAGACAAGACGTGCCTATAATTTATAATTATATGCCTATAATTATAGTATTAAGATTGTGAGAGTTGTTAAAAACTATATACTTAAGCTTAGATTAAGTAAAACTTTCTTATGGCCCGATTTCAATAACCCCTCATGTTTTTTTTATTATTTTGCATTTTCTATAAAAAATTAAATATTTATATCTGAGATTAGTTGCCAACATATTTTTGATAATATTACAAAAATAACGACACGCGACGGTTACCTACTAGATAAGGAAACCAAGATCAGCCTATCTATCTTGAGAGATAGGTTATTGAAACTGGCCGTTAGGTCTAAGTATGTGTTCTGCACAATTGACAACACATAGAGCCTTATTGCAGTCGTATTTAAGGTGATTTTAGTAAAGCAACGTTAATGTTGATAAATTATTAGACTGTATATTAAATGATGAGTAGTCTGTGTTAACTGTTAAGCCATTTGTAAGGCTGCTTTGCGCCAGCTAGGTTAATATTTAACTCAGAGTTAGAAGTATGCGAAAGTAGGATTAACTCCGAGTTAAATATGTTTACCTAGCTTGGCACACGTGGGCCTTTTAAGGGTCTTACCACGAGCTGTTGGGCAATATTTAAGTAATAATGTGAGCGAGATGTGTCGGTATTCGCAGTCTACAGCTCCGTATACATTATTTCAATATTGCTGTGACAGCTTATGGTCGGGTCGCCAAAATTGTTTATTTTATAAGTAATACAACTGTGATCATTAGCGACTAGTGAGACCACAAGTCATGTCAATAAATATATTTTTTTAAACATTAATTGAGTTTCTTTATATTTCTACATATCTATACATAAGTTACATATTCTGTGCAAGTAGCTTAACCTTTCAGACCCTGGATTATGAGACCACAAATTATAGTATGAGACACAATAGATTTTCCATTGAATTTGATTTTGGTTTTTTTTTCATTGTTCTCTGGACAGCGGTTTCCGGTCCGGTTTGATGAATTAAAAGCATTTATATAACGTAGGTACAAATAGCAAGAGTTCAAGACCATAACCACATAAAAAGAGATATCGTGCAGAGACCGAACAAACACAAAATACTTACATCTCATCACGCAGATCTAGGTAGGGTTTAAACCCTTAATTTTTTATTCCCGTGAGACAAATACTTATTTATATGGATTAGAAAAAAAATTACTTACGTGCCACGCATCAGGTAGTTTAATTACTTACTTATTTAATTATTTAGCAATATTGATGTCATAACCCATCTAACATTACCATTACAGCGAAATAACCTGTCAATGGAAGCCAATCGATAACAATTATGTAAAGTGATAACGTAGTACAAATTGTGTAAATATAACAAAGAAATTTGTACGAACGTGGACAATCAAGAACATTAATTTACTCCGAAACTAAATGAACGTGACGTTTGCAACTGAATCGTAAAGCCATTGAAAATAGTTCTTGTTGTCTTTTGTTTTGTGTGTTTAAAGAAACAAGTGGTTCAATTGATAAAATCCCGGTGCTATTAAAAAGACAAAAGCTGAAAAAATATGTGACATGACATGATAAAAGGCGGGAAAAAATATTTGACCGACTTTGTGCTATAAACTGTGCCAGTGCTAAACGTGTATGAAACCGGAAATTTTAAACAAATTAGTTAAAAATACATTTGTTTTATGACATAAAAATGATTAAATAATAATATCAATTAAAAAAAACAAGTACTTATGTACTGAACACATGTTTATATATTTTTGTGTCAGATAAAAATCGTCGTGAGTGCAGAAATTGACAATGAGGATTTTGTTGAGTGATTGCAAAAGCGCTCTTGTTGTGTTGGTGTTAGTGAGTTTTTTGCTTGGCAGAACTGACAGCTGTTTAGAGTGTGGATGGGACTTCTTGACGGAGGAACTGTTTCCGGCGTTGTGTCCTATCCTTAGCAGTACTACTTCGTTTTTAAAGGAACTGTTCTCTGATAAAAGTAAGTAACTATAGTTTTTATTGACGACACGTCTTTGGTGTAGTGTCGGAATATTGATCATGAGGTTGTGGTTCCGATTCCCACGTTGTTGGTGAAAATAATACCTACCTAGCCTAGTATATATGATGACGACATCTAAGGTCAAATTAGGTATAACTAGCAACCCGTGTGCGCATAATGCGCAAAAAACACATAATAACATTCAAAAAAGTTTTTTTTTTTGTTTTTTTTTTTTTATTTTTTATTTGAGTTTTTGCTAAATTTCTCGACTTATCCGACCACTTCAGACAAATACCTTTCTAACGGTGTATTGCACTTGATTGTGCTACTTTTAGTTTAGGAGGAGAAGCGGCTTCACTGCCGTATTATATATATAGATACTTTCAATATAGATAAGGCGACAGCAATACATACACAGACCCAGCTTAAGGCTGCCTTTCCACCAGAGATGTGTTATGCAGCTATGCTGCGAGGATGTGGACGCTAGGCTTCGAAACTATGTGAACTTTTCCAGTAGAAACATATTTCCAGTAAAAAAAAATTAACTATGTAGCGGAGTGATCTATGTGCTATGAAGATGAGCCGCCGCGAGGTGGCGTGCGAGGAAGACGCGCAGCTCGAGCGATGCGATGTATACAGTAGCACTATCTATCTATAGCTCGCATCCTTAGCACACATCCATCGATACCTCGCAAAGCTATAATAAAATAGTTATATAATCCATATAAAAACATAGCTTAGTTGAACCCTTTTTCTCCAGTGCTAATCTTTATAAACCATTGAATATAGTTAAATCAAACGCATAGTATAGCAAGAAATCGGCCAAGTGCGAGTCGAACTCGCACATGAAGGTCTCTCACCCAAGGTTGCCTGGAAGAGATTACTATGTAGCAATAAGGCTGCCTATTGTGTGTTCCTCTTTTTTGTTATTTTCTCTGTATGTGTTTGTTTTTGTATCGTGTGCAATAAAGTTTCTATTATTATTATTATATTAAATACACCTACCCAAAATGCCACTATAATTTTTCGTCAGCAAAAATAACTTTGTTTTTCATAACTGTCTGTATGAATGACAAAGTTATATTTGCGGTTTTGGAAAATGTGCTATAGCTCACTGCTAAATATTTTCGTTCAAACTAATTTTCGTTGAAAGTTTTTATAAAGGTCTACAGCATATTTTTTTTTTAGATTTTTCACTTTCTTATATTAAAAGTTTTAGGGGGGGGACACATTTTACCACTTTGAAAGTGTATATCATTCAAACGGTTGACTTTGAGGAAAAACTGTTTTAGAAACCTCAATGTAATTTTTAAAGACCTATCTATAGATAGGGTTCCGTTTTTTGCCATTAGCTACGGAACCCTAAAAAGCATATCACATCTTCGGTGGAAAGGAAACCCTTATCAATGTGATTCAGAGATAGGTAGGTAGTTAGTTTTCTGACATCAGTAACACAGAAGATGGACAAAGATGATGTGACAGCTTACAGGTAATAATAACACCCAGACACAGAACAAAGGCAAATTAATTATTTTAGAAATAGTACAGATTTATTTATTTATATCTACACTAATATTGTAAAGAGGAAAGATTTGTATTTTTGTATGTAACGAATAAACTCAAAAACTACTGGACCGATTTTGACGAAATCTGGTATAGATAATCCTTAGACCCCAAGTAGTAACATAGGCTATAAATGATCCCAAAATTCCTACGGGAACGGGAACCACGCGGGTGAAACCGCGCCCGGCCTCTAGTATTTTATAAATTGCGTTACATGCTTAAGTTGTCTGATTTGTTGTTTATACTTTTACAAAGCTGGGTTTTTTTATGAAACTAGCGGCCACCCGCTGTTTCACCCGCGTGGTACCTGTTCCCGTGGGAAAATAAAAAAACCTTTCTTAGTGCTCGCCTACATCGTTAAAGGATCCTGTATGCAAAATTTCAGCATTATTAGTATAGATTGGGAATGGAAAGAAATCCTTACTTACTTATTTTAGTAAACCATGGAGGTTGCAATACCTTTGTATTACTTTTGTATATGTTATCATCGGCCATGTTTTTAAATGTCAACACTGTTGGGGCACTGACCGATTTATAAAAGGGCCTTAGTCCTTCCCTTAAGGGCCTCAAGAGCTCGAGTCAAGAGTTGATAATGAGCATGATAATGAAAAAAAATTGTCTTACCTGATTTGGGATGAGGTTTAGCGGTCGTTAACAACTGCAAATCCAGACAGGATCGACGGCTTAACGTGAATTCCAAAGCACGGAGGAGTTTCAGATAAGTAACTTAATACATTTTTGGTCACCCATCCCCGAGACCGACCATATTTTAATTTACTTTATCGGCACAATCGCAGATAAAATCTGCTTACCACTACTCTACCAAACTCTTGTTTTAATAAAGGCTAGAAATGTTTAACTGATCTGATTAAAAATGATATTTTTTTTATGGGAAAATATTGGAAAAAAATCAACTCGGGCACAAGTGAATTCTCAGGTGGGACTCGAACCCACGACTTTTGGAAATCCGGTACAATGCACTTACCAGCTCGGTTAGAGCAAAAATTAAAAAAGTCAAAAATTATTGGTTGTTGCATCTTATAGAATAGAAATAGAAATAGAAATCATTTATTTGCTCAATACAGTGTGATTCATTGAGATGGATGACAATGTGTGTTTACTGTGGTCTACTGTATTCTACCTTAAATATTGTAGGCATGCAAAAATTATATATTAATTTAAATTGTACAATGTCAGATTATTAAATATTAATTAAATTCCAACTCGTGATAGTGTCAGTATATGAAAAAAAAAAAAAAGAAATTAATACAATATAATTACATTATAGTTACATTTTTATGGTCATATTCCTGAGTCAATGTCCTCAAAATTTATTGTTAACTTGTTTGTAGTCTAAGTATTCACTTACAGAGTAAAAGTTGTTTTCGATAAGCCAGCGTAACAAACAATGCTTAAACTTATTTTTGGCTAGCGGTACTTGTACGAGATCAGATGGCAGTTTATTATATAATTTGATTGCCATGAAATATACATTTTTCTTAAATAATGTTAATTTACAATGCGGTATTAATAATTTATTTTTTCTGGAGTCTCGTACATTTTCTTTAACATCATCAATTTTTGTAAAATACTCTGGATGTTTTTTTACTAACATACACATCTCGGCTATGTAAATGCAGGGAAGAGTCAGTATTTTATTTTGCTTAAAACAGAGTTTACACGTATCCCTGCTACTTCTAAGACCACATAGTGCACGAATGCATCGTTTTTGGGCTTTGAAAGCTCTTTCGAAGTCGACACTGTTTCCCCAAATTATGATGCCGTATCGTAATATGGATGATACGTATCCATAATAAGCTTGCAAAGCAACTTGAAAGGAAGCTATTTTTTTTAATCTTTTTAGTGCGTATACAAACTTATTAACTTT
The DNA here is from genome assembly GCA_910589605.1 of Chrysoteuchia culmella. NCBI lineage: Eukaryota > Metazoa > Arthropoda > Insecta > Lepidoptera > Crambidae > Chrysoteuchia > Chrysoteuchia culmella. Next base: position 19,344,307 of record OU342654.1, on the reverse strand, counting down.
TTTACAAAGATTGTCAACGTGGTTTTTCCAATTACAATGCTCATCAATAGTTATTCCTAAAAACTGTGTGCAATTTATAAGTTCTATTTTTTCATTATTATATTGTATATTTAGATTTAATTTATGTGATTTATAAGTATGAAAATGAATAGCTTTTGTCTTATTAATATTAACATTTAAATTATTTTTGTCCATCCAATTAATAACGTCAGATAGTGTATTATTTATGTCAATTTCAAGTTCGTCAATATTTTTATTATTATTTTCAAATAGCAATGTGCAGTCGTCAGCAAACAGAATACATTCATTATTAATTATGTCAGGTAGGTCATTTATATATAAAATAAACAGTAAAGGTCCCAAGATGCTACCTTGTGGTACACCGCATTCAATTTGACGATATTTAATCGATCGTTAAACACCTGAAAAGATGTTTCTTTCGAATGCAAGGATATTCCTAGCATTGATGAGCATGGACCGGATTTCCAAAGATCGTTCGTCTGAGAATTTACTTTGTGGCCGAGTTGATTTTTCCCAATATTTTTTTATTTAAAATTTATGTTAAGTATTTTATTTTTATAAATCGTTATTACACAGCAGATGGTGCGATACCATCAGACCTTATTGCGGATTGCTTCAAATGCGGCCGCGACCTCAGCAAGGCAGCCATCGCTCGTGGCAACAAGCTGGTGAAGGAGGGAGCTACCCTGGACTCCTATCCCTCCGCTATGGCAAACTTCTTCTACGCCCCATTGCCCACTGACGTGAAGAAGGGATGTACGGCGTCACATGAGATGCTGGCAGCTACGAAAGTGTTACAGATGAAAGTTTGTGCGAGGTAGGTTCATATATTATATTTAAGGAAGTGCCTCCGCTACCGGCGCCGGTCGCTGATTTGGGAGCCGGCGAATGCAAAAATCACTGTAACTTTTTTTGACGCAAGGCTCTGCTTTCGGAAGTGTGGCAAAAAAAGGTACAAAATGTATCTCTAGGTTAGGTTAGAACTTTGTCCATTAAAGCGTGAGCCGAGCGAGCATAGCGATTTGACCCTTTGCACGTGTCAATCGAGATTATCCGGTTGCCATTTCGAGTACCGGCGCCGGCAGCGGTTGTTTTACATCTCGGCTGCCGGCAGCGTATCACAGCTCACCGCCGGTTCCCAATGGCGATATTTTTGGGAGCTGGCGCCAGCAGCGGAGGCACTCCCTATATTTAAATATGTCTCTCTTTGTCATGAGCACGGCGAGACAAAAAATATGCCTAACTACACTATAGTCACTGCGCACCTTTTATTTCCTTTATCATATCTAAGGTTTTTGGTTGCGGTCAGTGAAATCAAAATGTAAAGTGTTTGACAGTTTATAGAACGGGTTCAAAATAATAAATGTTGTGATAAAAGGATACATTGGACACTGACCATTGCGAGAATAAATTAGTAGGCTTGTAAAATAGCGCCTATTAGGTAACTATTTAGTAATCTGTGCTAGTAGTGATACATTTGTCTTTTAAGTTTCTCATTTAAACTAGAAACCTAGCGGCATTATAATTCCGATGAGTAAGTATTTTAAGTGTATGCAACTTACCAAGTACCTATGTCGAATTTCCGAGTTGTAACACCTTGTCATTTATTAATAATTAAATATTTAATTACTCGTTTCCAGCTCTGACGTCACACCGAACACTTTCATGGCGTTCCTGGAAAACCAAGTGATAAAAGCTAGCGGCGCCGGCGCGACCACCTGTAAGCCGTTTACAGTCACATGCACCAAAGACAAGTACAGGAGCTACGATGGCACCTGCAACAACATAGACAAGCCAGGCTGGGGCAGGAAACTGTCGCCCTTCACCAGGATTTCCCCAGTTCGATACGCCGATGGTAAGTCTAGTCAAACAGTAACAGTAATAGTAAGATTGTGTATAGGTGTCAGACAGCATTTTAGACTTTCATATACGCTGTAACCACGAACCCTGTAGCCGCCGAACCTTCTGATGTCAATAAGGATTTAATGAAGAATTCATGAAAGCATGGTGTTCCTCGAAAACCAAGTGATAAAAACCTGCAACAACCTGGAGAAGCCGGGCTGGGGCAGGAAACTGTCATCTTTCACTAGAATTTCCTCAGTTCGGTACGCCGATGGTTAGTTTAGTCTAATTTTTTTTATATGTGTCGGATAGCATTTTAGTCATTCTTAAAAGCTGTAGCTACCAACCCTTAAACCCTGAAACCCAAGTGGTAATAGCCAGTGGCCACACAGTGGTTCACAGTCACATGCACCAAAGACAAGTACATATGAGTTACGATGGAATCTGGAGAAGCCAGGCTGGGGTAGGAAACTACCACCCTTCACAAGGATTATTACAGTTCGCTATGCGGATAGTTAGTCTATTCAAACAGTCTTAGGTATTAATTCTTTTATACCTAGGTATCAGACAGCATTTTAGACTTTCATATACCTACGCTGTACGCCGCTGAATGTTTTAATGTCAATAAGGGATTCAATGAAGGATGTCGTGAAGCCTCGTAATTAACCGTAGTCGATCTGTAACTCGTCTGCCAAGCATAGCGATTAAAGCATACTCAAAATACTTTATGAGTGAGGACTAACCCCATATTCTAAGTCGTTCCTCCAAAACTTACTCGTCCTCGACTTAACGAAACCTCATTGAAAACCTCTTCAAAATACTCCTCGAAATCGGTATTCTAATCCAAAGAATACGTAGCCACTCCGTGTTAGGCCTAGTGCACACTACCATTTTTACCCACGACGAGGTTGAGTGGAGTGTACAAAGTTTTGGAGGAACGACTTAGAATATGGGGGCTAATGTCAATTTTTTCACGCCTATTCTTCTTGTCCGTTAAAAGTCTTAAATACCCATTTAAGACAGGAAAAATATGTCAATTCGCTTTCGTTAAGGGCGCGCTCTAGGCCAAAAGCAAAAGTAATAACTGCAACGGCGAACTGCAAAGTAAATGCTGCCTTATTTCTATGAAAAATAAATATAATTCTCCGGCCCCATTCGGCCGGTCCGGAATGAAGAAATGAAGGAAATTCTTTTTTTAAAGGATATTTAAAGGTTATTTAGAAAAAATATATAACATAAGCTCTGCCTTATCTATAGTGTAATTATACTAAAAAGTTCCAAGCTTTATTTTAATGTATTACTTGAATACTAGCAGTTTATCGTGTTAATTATAGTGATTTGGAGGCAACTTCGCAATTTTTTTCTATCGAGAAAATTTTATGCAATCGTGTTTTTGAGTAACATAGTCACTAGAGTTAGTCCTGTAGTTTGCTGCATCTTAATTTGAAATTCAGTTTTTCATTAATATTGATATTACAGACGATCATGTAAAGCAATCTGATTTTCGTTGGCCTATAGCGGGCCCTTAAGTAACTAATTTACTTTTCAGTTTCTTTGAATAAAGATATTGTTAGACTAGTTACATTGCAGTCGGCAAGACACTGATGACGAAAGACAGGCTATAAATTGTAACCATTTTCTGAATAATATCTAGAACAAGCTCACGTTTTGTATTACTTTTTACTTACATTGTAAAAGTTCTATCCAAAACACATATTTTTAGGAAATCGCTAGTCGTATATATAATCTAATCGGAGACAAACAGTACCCCTCACATAGATAGGCATAATCGTAAAGATAAAAATACAATATCTGTATGTCGAGCTAGGGTTGCTAACCGTATTCTAAATTAGAGTCATCGTCGTCATCAGGCCTTCCGTATCCTTTTTCCTTCCTACTTCTTTCCTTTCCTTTACTTTGTTTTTTTATTTGTTTCTTTGTTACTCTTTCACCCAAAAACTACTAAACGGATTTGAATGAAATTTGGTATGTAGGAATTTTAAATAGTGTTCTAACACATAGGGTGCTTTTTATCCTGATATTCCCACGGGAACGGGAACCACGCATGTAAAACCGCAGGCGGCCATTGTTACTTAATAAATGGATCGGTACAGAGAAAGACCCCATGATCCTCCACATTCGTCGATGTTAACAAACTGCAAATGATGCCGTCATCATCGACCTCGAGTTAATATAATTTTGGTCACCAATCCCGTGCCCGACCACTGTTAAACTTAACTATTGCTGACGTGCCATAGCGCATTATTTCACGTACAAAAAAACTATCCAAAATATTTATATTGAGAATTAAAACACAATTTTCATGATACTTATTCTTTTTTAAAGAGTCGGCGGTACTTTATATATTCGCCCTAGCCCTACCTGAAATTAGTATCTTGTAGTACTTAATTTTCTTCTGTAACAAATTGGAAACCCTATGTCAGACCTAAATTCAAGGTAATTGACAGTAACCTATATTATGTAAACCATGTTTTACTTCGTGCTTGCTTCGAAACAATGGTTTGTTTATGCTTATTTTAGAGGTTGTGACAAAACCTAATTATCAAGGTTTAGAATATACTTACCTTCTAAGTACTTACTTATTGGAATGTTATTGAGGCGGAGCGTAGCGGAGCCTCTCTTATGTTGACTCTTTTGAAAATCTGTCCGCCCGGTCATAGCGCCCAGACCGCTTAACCGATTCTAATGAAACTTGGCACATACTTAGACATCAACCATACCTAGGAGGTGACAAAAATTCGATGTCCTACCATCACCATAACCTTAGCTTTTGGCGCCAAAGAAGAGCCAAATTCGGTTTTTAGGGTTTTGCTCGAAAAGTATAGACTTTTGTGCAACGCGATACATTACAAATTTGACCAGAATGTAATTCTGCGTTTAATGCAACAAACCGCGTCTAAATCCGTCATGTCCTCACAGAGTTATGCCGACATAAAGTTGTAAAAGCTCGCGGCGCTCCGCCTCTCTTGGGCTCCAAAGCGCCACCGAAGGTGGTGCAGTTTGGAGCCGTTCCTAGTTGATTAACGTAAAGAACTACGCAACAATGAATAAGAGTTATTATACGGGCTTAACTTACGATAAAGTTAAACAGGACAACTGTGTAGCATTATGTTACACTGTTGATGAACCCGTGGCGCAGTGGTTCGCGCGCTCGGCTGCGACTGTTGAGGTTAAGCAACTTTCGCAATGGTTGGTCACGGGATAGGTGACCAAAAATTTACTATCTCGAGCACCACCGTGCTTCGGATTGGTTCTGGCTGCATTTGCAGTCGTTGAAACCCACCGATCCGCATTCGGCTCGCGTGGTGGGTCATGGCCTGTTCTCCTTATCCATCCATAAGGAAGACTTAGTGCCCCAGCAGCGGGGACATTGAAAATGGCTGATTACAATGTTACACTTAAATGAGATCGTGTAACTTTTATCTTTCCGTCTGTTACAATTTCATGTTCTATAAAATGTTTTTTTTTGTAAATCGACAATAACAATAACTTACCTTTAATTGGTAGAAGAAAGTAGAGCATTGGTTAAAGTAAAAAAAACTTCTTTTTAATTTGAAAGTGTCAGTTTTCCCCGCGGACAATGTCGCGAGCACAGACCTATATCGAGATAGACGAAAAGAGCGGGTTCCCTCTTTCTGGCAGAATATCGATGCGAAGAAACTTATTTGGCATAACACACTTGGCAGAATCTTTTAAACGCATAAAAATTATTTAGCGTAATTGTTGATGAATGTTTATATATGTCCGAATTTACAATGGCATAATTTTATTTAGCATAATTTTGTTTAGCATTCTTTTTATTTAGTACCGCGATTATATATTTGGTATAATTTCACTTATCATACTACGAAGACGTCAGAATTTCATGTGGAATAATTTCGTCAGGTTTCTTATGAAAATTTGTAACAACTTTTTATATAAAACATTATATTATTTATAACTTTTTTATTTTGCATTTTACAATGCTATTTTTATGTGATAAATATTAAACAAGAAAATATATTAGAAAAAAGCAACTAGTCTCATGTCGTCCTGACGGGATCATTATATTATTTCTTTTTATATATTATAAATAATAATAAATATATCAAAATCCTGCAATTTTGCGCTAAACTAGCCAGTGACAGAACCGAATCGCTGTAAAACCGACTACACGCAGTCTTGTATGCCCTACCCCTAGAGTGTAATTTAAGTCCGCGTAGGCGCGGAAGGGTGAGGTGGCCCGCGAGTTGCCAGGTGGTTTTAATGGATGCTGCTGCGGTGGTGAGCGAGAACCATCAGCGACGATAGGCTCGCGTGGGATCGCCGGAGCTGCCACGCAGCGCCGGAGTCGTGACAGAAGTCATGCTTGCATGCCTGCTTACATGCATGCTTGCTGCATGCTTGTATGCTTGCATGCTTGCTGATTGCTTGCATGCTTGCTGCTTGCTTGCATGCTTGCTGCTTGCTTGCTTGATGTATGCTTGCATGCTTGCTACTTGCCTGCATGTTTACTGTATGCTTGCCAATTATTGAACCAGAGACAGTAGTTTTGAACTTGATGCAAGTAGCAAGCAAGCATGCTTGGAAGCATAATATCCATAATAATAAAAAAGCAGAATCATCATTTGGCAGCTCTTGTCAAAAAGCACTGCACTTTTGGCACTTTTACCGTCTATCTTGATATAGGTCTATGATCGCGAGCGAAACTAATTTACAGTTTGTAATAGTTATTTAATTGTTATGTAAGGCTGGAAAGTTGGTTTTAGCGGCGAGTTACTTCTATTGAATTTCAAAGGCTACGAGACGCTAAAACTTTTCTGCCGAGCGCAACACACAATTTTTCACCTCACAACAGCGAGGAATTTAGGTTGATTCCACCGTCAACTTCCGGTAAAAAAATATTTTAACAAAAAGTTTAATCTATGTAAATGTACCTTATTCTTGTTGTTTTTATGATTTAGATTACTAAAATAATCAAAAGGGTGTATCAATATAGTAGGTCAATATAGTTAATTCAAAGTTATATAAAATAGGAATAAATTGTCACCTATAATAACAATAAAAACTATTCGGTAAATGTCGACATTGACATGAGGTACAAGACAAAGACAATTTAAAATAACGGTTTATGTCACGGTCCGAAATCCAATCGTAGTTTATGAAATCTCACCCAGCCAAAATACAAAATTCTTATACGAAATAGTTTCGTCTTGTTGTTATTGTTTTTATGATTCAAGGAACTAAAATAATATAATAAAACAAATACGGAGTTTTATAATTAATTCAAAGTTATTTAAAAATAACTTGGAATGAATTATAATACTCCGTTTTTGTTTTTTTATATTATTAATGTAACATAAAAAGTCAATATTGCGATTCGGAACGCATTAGGACATATTTTTAGGTTTTAAATAAAAAAAGTACTTAACACGCTAGGCCGCAAAATTCGATTTTTCACGCAGACATTTAATGACAAAACCTCATTTTCTAAGCGTTTGAGGTGAAAAAGTGTTTTGTTATCAAAGTCTGACGCTATAACAACAATGTTTTCAGCATTGTTGTGTTCCGGCAGTTAGAGTGATCAAAGATAGTGTATTAAAAAAGAAATACACTATCTTTGGATAAGATAGCCAGTGGTTCAGGATTCCGAGAGTGCTCGCTTCCATCTTTAGCCTTATCAATACTTAACATCAGGTATGATGAAGGCTAAGAGTCTCGCCGTTGTTCATAAAAAAACCTTATTTAACTAGATAGTTGTTATCATTAATACATTAACGTAAGCTTAATATTATCTCAAGCTATAGTGACAAATTCCTAAATACTTTAAAAGAACTTAGAAGCCTATTCTTGGACGAACACATTTTGTAAATGTGAGATTGAAGTTTTAGAGGATTTCACTTTAGAGGATATAACTTTAGTCTATCACTGAATGTCTATAGGATGCTAAAGGAAACTCGAACGTCAGAATTAAAAATATTATTTTACTGTAGGAAAATCGCGTGTTAACATAATGCCGGTCGACATCGGACTGTCTTCCGTTACACCATGTAGTTACAAAGTCCTTTAATATAAATTATTATTTTTATATAATCATAAATAACTAGTGGCACACCCGCGGTTTCCGTTCCCGTGGAAATATCGGAATAAAATTTATTCTATGTTTCAATCCAGGCTATAAACAATCTGCGTGCCAAATTTCATGTAAATCGGTCCAGCCATTCTTGAACTGTTTGATTTATATGGGAAAAGATATGTGTTATTGTTACTATTTTCCTTTAAATTTTTACATATTTTCTCTGCATAAGAACCTTCCTTGTGCCGAAAATTTGTCGAATTGATTGAGTTGTTCTTGAGTTTTGCACACTTACCCCCATATTCTAAGTCGTTCCTCCAAAACTTTTTACACTCCACTCAACCTCGTCGTGGGTAAAAATGGTAGTGTGCGCTAGGCCTAACACGGAGTGGCTACGTACTCTTTGGCTCCTCCAGGTCCTTACGGAGTAATGACTTAGAATACCGATTTCGAGGAGTATTTCGAAGAGGTTTTCAATGAGGTTTCGTTAAGTGGAGGACGAGTAAGTTTTGGAGGAACGACTTAGAATATAGTTGTTAGCTTACACATGAATAGATTTGACCCCCAAACCAATCAAACCAAAAAAATACCAACTTGGATGTGTACTTTAAACTTCTAGGTACCATTTTTATTAATATGATAGGAACTGAATAGGACAGTCTAATTTCATCTTATATGTTTTCTCATTATTTATTTTGCTCTATTTATTTGTTTACTAGCCTTTGCCCGCATAACTTCGTCCACGAGGAATTAGGTTACAATACAATTCCGTTTTATTCCCTATACCGTGGGAATATCAAAATTGCCTACATCGTTTAAAAGGATCCTGTATGCAAAAGTTCTGCTTAATCGGTTCAGCCGTTTTGTCAGTCACGGTATTGTTTAATTAGTGATAAGTATAGATAATTTTATGTTACACTTAATTTGTTTTTTTTTTCAGGAATCTACTCAATGCCCGTAGCAAAAAGCGGTCGTCCTCTCCCCAGTCCTCGGGAGATCACGACGAAGTTGTTTAGCGAAGTGGTCACCACCAGCCGAAACCTCAACTACCTCAACATGCAGTGGGGACAGTTCATCACACACGACATGATGATGCACCTCACTGAAGGCACTGGTAATCATTCAACTGACCGATTAGTTTATGTCTTGAAGCAAAAGGCCTTGGCCATGTTGACCATCGTTTATGATGACTCTATAGTGTGAAGTTTGAACAAAATAAGATGGAAGAAAGAAACAGTCCTTTATCATTTTCTTGCCAGATAACTCATCACATTTTTTTTGTTTTTGCGGAAATAGCGAATAGACAACAATATACAAATCTTTATAATCAGCAGCGGTTTAGGTCTACTCTCTAAGCCAGTCAACTAAGATCGGGCCCGTCCGTAAGTAGCTCGGATCTACGAAGTCACTAGTGGAGCCTACTACTCCCTATTGATTTCGGATGAATTAGGTTCGAACGGAATCAGAGATAATATTCGTGAACGAATGACACGTGACGATAGACTTGCGCTTTTTAACGGCATATTACCGGATTTCTTATGTTGTCGTTCTCAAATATAAGAAAAAAAAAAACTTAATATTGCTGTACTTTTTATGAAGTAAGTAATTATGTTATATCTTATTATGACTTGCAATAGATAACTATTGAATTATTCACGCCATTTACACAATCGCCCGTAACTTAGGCCGATACTACGTGTTTCTTGTTTAGAGAGATCCTCCAGACGTCGCGCGTCGACAGGTAACACACTGACAGACAGTAAAAATTGGAGCTTCTGAATCATCTAAATTTTATTCGTAAAACACCTTTTCGAATGAAATATCTAGTGTAAATGTCTCATCTGTAATTCTACAAAACTCCATTTCCTTCCAGACGAAGGCGGTATCAACTGTTGCGTCGGCGGTGGCACCAGCGTGCTGCCTCCAGAGTTGCTCAACGAGTACTGCATCCCCATCATAGTGCCTGACGATGACCCCTTCTATAAGTACTTCGGGATCAGGTGCCTCAACCTGGTGCGGAGCCTCACCACTCCCAGGGACGACTGCAGCTTAGGGTATGCTGAACAGGTAACCGATATAAAGCATTTTCTCTCAAAATTTCATAATTTAATCGACCGAACAGCGAAAGATCGTAAAATTCTGATAGACAAACACACAAAAAATGCTTTCTAAACGTACTTCGGGATCTGGAGCCTTAGTCTGGTGCGAAGCCTCACCACTCCCAGAACATGCAGTTTGGGGTATGCCGAGCAAGTAACGTAAGAAAACCTGTAATAAATTTTAAATAAAAAATTTATTTATACTAATATTTTAAAGAGGAGAGATTTGATTGTTTGCAACGAAGAAACTCAAAAACTATTGAACGGATTTGGATGAAATTTGGTACACATATAGTAGATAGCCTAGTTATGAACATAGGACATTATCCCGATATTCCCACTGAAAACGGGAACCACGCGGATAAAACCGCGAGCGGCCGCTAGTATAAGTATGAAAATAGCATAAAAAAATTAAAAAATGAAAAATCATAAAAGAAGAAAATCTATTTCAAAACAAAAGGAAAATCATAAAAACATGCTAAACGAATACTGCATCCCATCATAGTGCCTGACCATGACCCCTTCTACAAGTACTTTGGGATTAAATGCCTCAACCTGGTGCGGAGCGTCACCACTCCCAGGGACGATTGCAGCTTGGGGTATGCTGAACAAGTTTGTAACCAAGAAAATTCCTGAAGGTTCCTGACTAAAAAAAATACAAAAATAGTGCCAGTTTAAAGACTTCAGAAATTGCAAACCTTTTGTTCCCAAATTTGACTTCTTTTGTGTATGGCGTTTGACGCCACATGACGTCATAAAAAAAATTCCTCTAAAACTAGAATGAATTTTTAGAGAGTTCTTTATTTATAAATTGAGAAAAAAATATCGGCCTCCCAGAGAGTCCACGCCACATAACTTGGCACTTGTCATAGGGCGCTAATCGTCGTGGACGGTCGGAAAAATAAGCCTTATTCCCATGTTATAATTTTAGTTCCAGATATTGACACGCGCCGAATTAAATGGCGCGTAGGTACCTACTTTATAACTTTATAACCACAAGCGAATTATCCGCCTCAAAAGACGAGCGTCTCGCAACAGTTTTGCGCACGGCTGCGTTGGCATTTTAGAAAGCGAGTTTACCTCGTAAGTCCGGTAGTTTGCCTTTAGTCCTGTAGAACACGTGGTAAGTTTTTTTTATAAATCCATTAGTTTTATTTCACAAAAAAGCCTTTTCGTTTGATACCCATATTGTAGGAGTAATCAAAAATAACTAGTCAGCCATCTTGGTTGTTTCGCCATATTGGATTTGGAATGACTTCACTTTATTTTTCGTGTTATTCTCAGTAAGCCCTTTCGTTTGATAACCATATTGTAGGAGTAATCAAAAATAACTAGTCAGACATCTTGGTTGTTCCGCCATATTGGATTTGGAATGACGTCACTTTATTTTTCGTGTTATTCTCAGCAAGCCCTATCATTTGATATCCATATTGTTATAGTGCATCAAAAATAACTACATAGTTACAGACATTGATACATACAAAGCAAAGCTTTTTAAAAAGTGGAGGGGCGCGTCTTCGTGGATGGTGGGACCTATACCCTGCCTACTCATTTTTGCGTAAAACGAGTGACTGTTGGGGCAGAAAAGTTCAAACCTTTCATTGACTTAAACCGCAGACGAGGACGTCCAACTATTACTAATTGTGGTGGACATAGGCACGACTCCACGACGTGATAAAGATCGCAGGAATACCCTGGATGCAGGTTGCGTATTTCATGATGGTTTTTAGATTTAGTAACCTAAATAAAGGTACTCTTTTCACACACTTTTGTAAACCTCTACTAAAATTACACAAAAGGTTCCAAATAAATCACTTACCAGCCATTCCAGCTAAATCTCGTTGCTATGTCACTTTAGAACACACAAAACTAATTAGCAAACCCTTTACGTTGGACATCCAATGCCGACTGAATGTAATCACGTGTAAACAAGCCAAAATCACAACAAAAACCAAAATGTATTCACTCATGGCTGAAGACGCGCAAGGGCGTCACTTTAATGGGTGGCGGCTGACGCACGGAGGCGTCACAGAATATTTGTTAGCTGCCATGGACAAAAGTCCTTAAAAGTGGGATACGCAATAAATCTGTTAAAAAGTTATCATGATGAAAACTCTTGTAATGTTGTAGTGTTTTTATCTTCCACGGGGAAATAGTTAGAATTCATCGTAGGTACCTGATGTTAATGATAAGGTTGTAGGTGGAAAAGCGCTTCTCCCAGAATCCCCAGTCACTAGGAACTAGCTAACTTGTCGCAATTGACGAAAACAAAAATGTCGAAAACTTTGTTCTTTTAAAGTCAAACGTAAATAAGTTGGTGCTTGCCAGGCGAATTTACCTACAAGTGTTAGGGCCGGTTTCACCACCGACTGATAAGTTCTGGACGGCTTGCCTGGCAGCCTTCTCCCTCTTCTACATCTGAATCTTCTCAACTAAAACTGTTCCAAATTATTGATACTCATCTTCTTTCTTAATAGGTGAACGCGGTGACCAGTTACTTAGACGGTTCCATGATCTACGGCTTGGACAAGACCCAAGCTCTATCCTTGAGGACCAAGAAGGGTGGACGTCTTCGAGAGGAGTTTAAGAAGAAGTGCAAGAGAGGCTACTTGCCGAGTGTCACCGATAGACTGGCTTTCTGCGATATTAAGAATATTTCGGAGCCGTGTTATTTGAGTGGTAAGATCAATTAGTAGCGTAAAGTGAACTGTATTCACACGAGATTTGTTTGCACTACCCAGTAAAATAGCAGGATTTTGTAAATAACTTTCCCCCTAAAAACTGTTCCGTCTTTCTCCTGTTCTAGCGTTGAGCTAGAAACTACATTTATTTATTTTTATTTTATTTATTTGGCACAATAACAGACAACAGACAAAAGGATAAACAAAAAATAACTCACAATAACAACAAATGAGTGTCTACGTGCGCACAGCATTTTATCTATAGCATTAACTAGATGACACAAAAATTATACGAAATTTCATATAAAAACATAAAAAAAAACTAGTCAAGTAAATGAACAATATAAAAAAAAATAAAAAATTACAACCTAATGAACTACTATAATTTTTTTTTTTTTTTTTTTTTTATACATGAAGTAAGCTTGTCAATTCCACTAATTTGTAGCTTGTTCTAAGTGATATAAAGTAGGTAGTCATTTATTGCTTATTAACCGACTTCAAAAAAGGAGGAGGTTCTCAAGTCGACTGTATTTTTTTTTTTTTTTTTTTTTTTATGTATGTTCCACCATAACTTCGCCAGTTGTTAACAGATTTTTAAAATTTTTATCTGGAAGAAAATGGTTTATGTGTGGTCCCATATAATTTTTACGAAGATCTGGCTAGTAGTTTTTTCATAATCCTGAAAAATATCAATCACCTTTTGGCAAGTAGTCGTATACCTAGATGACATAAAAAAAAACAAACCGACTTCAAAAAGTAAAAAATAAAACTTTTGGAGTCGGTGCTAGTTAGCTAAGGCCAAAAAAAATATAGTTAATAGAAGTGCAATGTAGAATGCTTTGGCTGGCACCGACTCCAAAAGTTTTATTTTTTACTTTTTGAAGTCGGTTTGTTTTTTTTTTATAAAATGTTTTTTTTTTAAACTTTTAAGTTTTCGACTAGCGAGGACCGAATAGTTAAAGTTCGCAATTTTGATAAATAGTTTTGTAGAGATGATGGTGGAGGTAGGTATGGAAAAGGTGGTTGATGGTAAGCCACTGTAGGAAGGTCAAATGTTGAGCTCTTTCTCCGGACTGGGTGTCGGTAGTCCGGGGACCGCGGACCGACTGATGAACGTCGGATTTTATATATACACTCTGCCTTCTTTCGTTTAATTTTATGTGTATATTATTTAATATTATATATTGTTTTTTTTTCTATTGTTGTAAATCTGCTTTAGCATCCTGGCAGAACAGCGCTTCTGTGTTCATTCCTCCCATCGAAGAATGGCAAAGAAGCAAAATGCTGAGCCAGGGTATTTATTGGCCCCACATCATATTCCATAAGTTATTTTTTTATTAAGTAAGGTTTAATTTTAAGATTTTTTATTTTTATTATTTTTTTATTATATAGTGTGTGTGTGTGTGTGTGCCAATAAATGTTTATTCTTTCTTTCTTTCTTTCATATATATTGTTTGTGGCTGGTGAAACTTCTGTAAGCGAGATGTAGGTTACTATACATGTTGTTCGATCCCATACTGAATTGTTATCAGCGCCATCTATTTGTTGCACGGTGGATACAAGTTTCTAGTGTAGTAAGTATAGTATGTGCGGCGTCAGGTAGGTGCCGCCACAGTTTCTATAAAAATAGCATGTTGCAATATGAAGGAGCCTTGACTGTTATTTTCTGGCAGGTGATCCGCGTGTGAACCAGTTACCACCACTAGCATTGATGCACACCCTGTTCCTACGGGAACACAACCGAGTGGCCGCCGCATTAAAACGCCTCAACCCTACCTGGAGCGATGAACGTCTCTACCAGGAGGCAAGGAAGATCGTCATCGCGATCCTACAACACATTACCTACCAGGAATGGTTGCCCCTGAATCTAGGTAAGAATCATTTCTATTGAACTCGAGTTAGTTTCTTTTAAACAGCAGCAAATGGAGTAGCTGACCTTGAATTCAGGTAAGACTAGTTTATATACTGTTCCTGTGGGAACACAACCGCGAGACCGCCGCACTAAAGCGCCTCAACCCTAGCAGGGCCCGTAATCACTATGACCACTTACTTCCTTGTTCAAACCACGCCAATGTCGTATTTGGATTCGACATATTTAATGAAACTCTATGACACTAACAAATTTTAAAGTTATTTTACTTGTTTAATAGCTATACAATTTCTTACTGTCATGTTGGAGAAATCGAATTTTGGAAATGTCAAAACCAAGTATTATGACATATTGGCGTTTGAGCAAGGAATCGCTTGGTCATAGTAAATAAGGGCCCTGGAGCGATGAACGTCTCTACCAGGAAGTAAGGAGGATCGTAATAGCAATCTTACAGAATATCACCTACTAGGTTTCCTCTGAACTTAGGTAAGGACCCATTTCGACGATTTACTGTATTGTATTAGCAACAGGTCTGGAGGATCGTCATCTAGCCATCATACAGGACATTACGTACTAGGAGTGGCTGCATCTTAACTGAGGTTATGTTCCAGCATGATGTTGCTTTGAGATTAAGTCTTGCAATTCATTCTGGTAGGTGATCAGGCGTGAACTCGCTGCCAGCGGTAGCGTTAATGCACACTCTGCTCACTAAAGCGCCTCAACTCGACCTGGAGCGGTGAACGTCTTTACCAGGAGGCTAGAAGGATCGTTATAACCAATTTACAGCATATCACGTCACGTACCTACTACGAGTGACTGCCTCTGAATCTAAGTAAGGATAATTTTACGCAGTGTTCTTTCATACATTATGTAGGTATGAAAGAACACCGACTGATGTACTTATCATGAATCAGGAATGTTCCTGCAGGAACACAACCGCGTAGCCGCTGCTCTACACCGGCTCAACCACTGGAGCGAAAAGTGCATCTACCAGAAGGCTAGGAGGATCGTCATCGCGATCTTTATCACGTATTAGGAGTGGGTACCTGGGTATGGATCAGGAGGATAGTCTTAACCATTATACTTTATATATCTACATTACGTACCAGGAGTTCCGTAGGTACTTCTTGTAATCGAAATTTGTAGTGGCTACCTCTGAACTTTGGCTATGAATCAGTTCACGTGGTGTTCTTTCAAACAGGATATCACCACATATTATTAACAAAAAAAAAACGGTTCATATCACTAAGTGCTTTTTGTGAAAATCAGAACTGGAAATACTTCTTACAGTTTTGTCGTCCACAGGCGAGGGCTACGTCCGCTACTACCGCATCTCCCCGTCGTCGCTGTTCACGCGCGACTACAGCCCGGCGGTCAACGCGGGCGTCATCAGCAGCGTGTCCGCCGCGGCGTTGCGGACGCTGCACATACTGGTGCCCGACACGTTCCTCACGAGCTCCTCCTGCCCCGGCTGCCCCTCTAAGGGAGCCACACGAGCGCACATGTAACTATGATTATAGTAACTACTAGGGCGGTTACAACCCGATACTTGGGTTCGTCGATCGACGAAAAATTCCAAATTATGCGAAAATCTTTAATTGCAGTTTGTGATCATCACGTTTAACATTTTGTATATTTTATAGTTTTCGGAACAAATAGACTTGAGTACCTTTAATTTGATACCTTACTCGGCCGCCTACTACGCGCCAAAGTCCCTATCGAGTCGTCACAAATTTTGCGAAACTGAATTAAGTATATAGATAGTTTTATGGTAAATAAATAGAAAAATATTGGAAAAAATTAACTCGGCCACAAGTGAATTCTCAGACGGGAATCGAACCTTTGAAAATCCGGTCCAATGCTCTCTCAACTATAGTTTTATAACTATTGTAGGAGTTAATACAATACCTACGAAAAGTAATAATAACAAGAGATCGATGATTGGATTCATTTGCAATAGAAGATATCAAGAATTCAAAAGATCGAATATCATTGGATATCGTTCCCACGCGTCGAGTCTCCACTCCGTTAGCTCACGCACGCGCCTCGCGTCTCTTTCTGTCGCGTAGCTCTCTTTCATTTCGTTGTAAAAGCATAACCGCTGAACACTATCAACAGCGTAGCGTCTTCAACAGTTTCGAATGTTACACACACGGTGCCCGACACGATCCTCACCTGCCCTTTCCAGTGAACCCATATGACATAAGTAACTAATTGCTTAATGCACCAATTTTAAGATACTATGCTAGTAGCTATACTTACATCACCAGCGTGGCGGATTTCCCTTGTTATCACTTAGTGTTTGTATTTTTCATACTTTCATATAATCACATAATATGTATGTACATAATATGTATATACATAATATGTAATTACATTACATAGTGTTAATACTGAATTCAGTACAAAAGACATCAACGCATCAATATGAAAGCATTGAGCAACGCGGCTTCTAGTAAAACCGCGTTGTTCTATGTACCTATGAAAGTATGAAAAATACAAACACTGTGATAAATACTGTACGGCATGGTATTACTTATTACCCGTAATCTATAATTATTTATTAGGTCCGCGTAAAACAATAATAATATTGGAGCTAAAAGCAACAGCGTTGGCTCCAGACATGCATAATTTATTAGAGTATTTTTCGAATTACCACAAGTAAATTGGAGCAAAATTAGATATTTTCGAGAGTAAACTAACGATTTGAATACTGAATGAATTAATAAAAATCATATATTCCTGTTGTTATGGTTACTTCACGGCATGAGTGTTCTGAATGTACAGAAACAGACTGGTTAGGCGCTGGTTTCTCTGGCCGCCCGCCACCGGCGGCGGACGACGGACGCGTGTCCGCGGCCGACAACGTCCGAATGCTATGTTCGGTAATGCTCGGCGCTGTGTTCTCTGAAACGTCGACGCAAGCGCAAGCGGGCGACGGCGACGTCGCACGCCACACGCGTCGGTCGGTATCATTTTGTAGAATAGCGACGGGCGCACGCCGCGGCGTCCTGGTTTTTACAATGAATTTTAATAAGAAAAATTTCGAGTTTTTAATAAATTTAATAAGATGTTACACTTTTAAGAATCAAATCATAAAATGCACCTTCATCTTGATGATTTCTGAACATTTCATTAGTTTTTGTTCTTTTCTTTGAGAATATTACAAGTGCATCATCCTCTTCTTCTTCTAACAGTAACAAAGTTAACAAATTTTCGTTCATTTCAACTCTGAGTACAAACACAATCGTGACTACCAGACTCCCGCGGCCAACGGCGTGCAGACGCGTCTCCAGACGTCTTCGGTCGCGTGCGGACTGCGGCGGACCAGAGAAACCAGCGCCTTAGTACACATTACAACAACACTGGAGTCTGTAAAAAAAAATGCTGACAGTTTTCCTCTTTTCATTAACCACCTTCAAAAAAATTAGGGGGTTCTCAATTTCTCGCAATCTTTTTTTTTATGTATGTAACTCGATTACTCGAAAACAGCTGGACCGATTTGAGTAATTATTTTTTTGTTCGAAAGCGTATATTTCCTAGGTTGTCCCATTGTCTCAAATCAGGATTTGATCGACTTCAGAAAGTATATTTTGAAAACGGTTGTAATTATAGGGTTTTATTATTTGGTACTTTTGTTTTCGTTTTACATTTTCCTTTTTGAAGTTGGTTTTTAAAATTTTAATATCTTAAGAGGTGAACTAACTCACGAGACATTCTAATTTTAATTTTCTTCCTTATGGATGATAAGGAGACCTCGATCCACCACGCGGTCTAGTCCAATGCGGACTACTGTTGGATTATAACGACTGAAAATACAGCTGGCACCTTCCGAAGCACGGAGGAGCTTGAGATTTCGGTAAAAATTGGAGGAACTCGGTGGCTCAGTGATTCGCACGCTCGGCCTGCGATTGTAGTGGTTAATCAACGTCTGCAATGGCCGTCACAGATTAGACCGGCGGCCCGACCGCCTAACGGTATTGCTTGTGCTATAAGGTTTAAGACATTTATTCTCATTAAGAATTACACATTAATTCACTTACATGAGAACAACACAATTAACAAACAAATAATACATATTCTAGAGATACGTACTTATGGACGGTAGTTTTAAAAACATTGTCACAACAATTACACGAGCACCGCGAGCCTCAGTCATCGGGCGCAATGATAACAAAACATTGATGTAAACAAAAAAAAACGCTCAGCACCACGCTAGATGTGGCTTATTTAAAATAATTTGTTATGTTTTAAGACTAATTCATTTTTCTTTTTGTATCGCTATAGCTATCAATATTCAAACTCTTATAAAACCCTTCAACAATAGGGTTTTTGACTAATTCCTGCATATTACTATTCACCTATTGGATTCACTATTGCATTTTTAGTATGAAAGTGAAAGCGTCAGCGACAGCCCTTGTAGGGGTTTGAAAAATCGATAGCTATAGCGATAGGACAAGCTATACCCTTAGGCGGTCGGGGTGCTGGAGACCAAAAACGCAATTGTCGTTACGTTAAGAGCTAGTGCAGACGACGGATAACGGAGGACTTTTTGTCCGCGACACGTCTTTATTGTTAACCAAATAAGATTCAACTTAGACCGCGTATATCCGCGAAAAGTACGCGATAGTCCTCGTTATTTATTCAACTTTATCTTCTTAGTAATAAGGTCGTGTCGCGGACAAAAAGTCCTTCAATGTCCGTCGTCTGCGCAGGCCATAAAGAACACCTTTCGTTTATGATTTTTTGCATTTTTTAATGCTATTTTTATACATGATAAATTTTAAATAGAAAAATATTGAAAACTCGGCCACAAGTGAATTCTCAGATGGGACACCTTTCGTATTGATAAATATTAAACAAGAAAATATACTAGAAAAAAGCAACTAGTCTCACTTCGCCCTGACGGGACATGAGACTAGTTGCTTTTTTCTAGAATATTTTCTTGTTTAATATTTATCACATAAAAATAGCATTGTAAAATGCAAAATTAAAAAGTTACACCTTTCGTATTTTTATGCCAGACTGAGCGACTACTACCAAAACCCCAGCCTTCTTGAAGAGACGCCATCCTCCATAGAAGCCCTAGTTCGCGGGCTGCTGGGCGGCGCGGAGGCGGCAGTTTCAGGCGCGCGGGTGACTCCGCAAATGTCTCGGCTTCTGTTCCGCTCTGATCGCAAGTGGGGGCTGGACCTGGCCGCTATCGATGTGCAGAGAGGGAGAGACCATGGCATCGGATCGTACAATGATTTTAGGTAAATTTTACATCTTGAATTTTTAGGAGCGATCGTTGACCACCGTCGTGGGTTCGATTACCAACAAATATGCACCATCATTATCTTGCCCCTTATCCATATACTTAGTCACAGTATAGTCGTTCTAAAACCGGTTTCAACTAGAAAAAATTTCGCATAATTAGCTGACCATAACTTAGGATCTATCAAATGATTAAGTTATTCCTTCCTTGTAGCTCATTAGCTCATGATACTATCCGTATTATAACTTTCAGAGAGATATGCGGTCTTCGTAGAGCAAGATCATTCCAAGAACTGTATGGCGAGATACCGCAAGACGTGAGTAGACTTGATCTTTTATGTGATAAATATTAAACAAGAAAATATACTAGAAAAAAGCAACTTGTCTCATGTCGCCCTGACGGGATTCGAACCCGCATCCTTGGGAGTCCGGCCCAATGCACTAACCAAATTATGCTACAGAGACCTATGAGGACACGTCGCTTCATCAATGAGAGAAATATCCTCACATTCGAAAGAAACATCTTTACAGATATTTGACTATCGATTAAGATCAATATACTAGAAAAATTCGACGTGTCCTCATAGGTCTCTGTAGCATAATTGGTTAGTGCATTGGGCCGGACTCCCAAGGATGCGGGTTCGAATCCCGTCAGGGCGACATGAGACAAGTTGCTTTTTTCTAGTATATTTTCTTGTTTAATATTTATCATATAAAAATAGCATTGTAAAATGCAAAATTAAAAAGTTATAATTTGACTTGATCTCTAAATTAATTTTATGTTATCATTGTACAGTCAACAGCAGCACGTTTACATAATCTGTTTTCTTTCAACTTTGAACTTTATGACGTAAGCCGTTGGTTTGGAATGGGGTTTGAACTCTTTTGTATGAAGACTGGCCTCGTCCAAATCAGTAGTATGAGAAGCCATTTTGTATTTCTATTAAATGACGTCGCACGATACTGCTTATATAAATGAACACAGAAGAACAAAAAATGTTATGATGTATAATGCCCTAGAGTGTCACGTTAGCCAGATAATTAGAGTTAAAAATGAATAATGCCGACCCAAAGTATCACCTTTGTATCTTTAACTCCACTTAACCTGACACTTTAGGGCATTATGTTGTATAATATTTTTTGTTCATCTTTACGTTACCTATCCATTTATGTAGGTATTACAGCGCGGCGCGATTTTGAAAAACAAAAACAAAATGGCGGACCGGTGACGAGGCCAAAAGGTTTATTTTAAACTACAGAAAGAGGTTTGACCTCTTCCTGTAAGTTAAAATCTTGTATATCCGTAGTTGCCGTAGACCGTACGATAAATTATGTATTTTTTGCCAAATTAATTTAAGTTTAGGTCCAATATTTGCTAACGACTTAAAAAACAACCAATTTTGCTATTCCAGAGGATCTACGCGTTATCTCAACTGTACGAATGCGTGGACGACATCGATCTGTACGTAGGAGGGATCATGGAGATGCCGGTGCAAGGTTCGCTTCTCGGGCCGGTGCTGCAGTGCGTCGTGGCCGAGCAGTTCTACCGGGTCAGGGTGGGAGACAGGTTCTTTTACGACAACGGGGGGATGCCACATTCTTTCACTTCTGGTAAGTTGAGATACAGTATCCAGATACTCGTTGCTATCTCTCCCTCTCTTTCTTATCGTATGAGGATTAATGGCTACCTCTGGACCCTCTAGTGTCAGTATATCGAGCAGCCTCTGACTTGGCCTAACGACTGTTAACAGCCGAGACCGACGGCTTAGCGTGCCCTCCGAAGCACGGAAGCGCTCAGTTGTAATGTCACTTTATGGTCACCCATCCGACATCTGGCCGGACCGAACGTTGCGTAACAAACGTGATCGAATACGATCAGTCTGTCATGCGCCGCCAAGAGCGCTTCACTGGTTGCTGTGTTGATATATTGCAATAAATATAGTGCCGAGGATGTCCTAATAAGAACAGACTTTAATACCGGTGCAAGGTTTGCTTCTCGGGCCGGTGCTGCAGTGCTTAGTAGCCGAGCAGGTCTAACGGATCAGGGTGGAAGACAGTTTATTTTACGACAACGGTCCCACCGTTGTCGTAAAAAAATCTGTCTTCTGCTGCTACATTCCTTTATCACTGATAAGTATAACATTGACTAAAACAAAACACCTGTTAATTGTCCTATTGATGTCTTAAGAGCAGACTATGGTACTGATAGCCATTGGAAGACGTTCTTCAGTGTCTTTTGGAGCGACTTTGAGCGTTCTACGTTAATACCGTCTCTTAGTGAGGACGGGACGAGATAAATTCCACTTCCATGTGCTGTGATGTAGGCATCGCAGCATGGGAAGTAGAATTTCTCTCGTAAGCAAAGCAACAGAGAGGTAGGCCTCTCTCTTGTTTTTTTATTCTCATCTCCTTAACACTCCATCAGGGGGTCTTCTTGGTTTTCATCACTCTTCTTGGTTTGCGAGATTACAAAATTGGCACTTTTTATAATATAAATGTAAGCGGGAATAGCCTCCCGGCACAGATTAATAAATAGTTACTTCTCCCGGTTCTTATGATCCCTTACAAAATTCAAAATTTAATATCATTTATTCAGTCTAGGTTGCCATTTATAGTCAGTCTAGGCGCTTGTGAATGTAAAAGAAGCTACGCCATGCATCGGTTCACAAACCCTACAGCGGGAGACTTTGTAACGAGAAGAACCGGCAAGAAACTCCTCAAGAACTTGCTTCTTCCTCTCTCTTGCTTAGGTACTATATTCTCATCACACCACCATGTCTTCTCTCATCATGTATTTTGCCTTCCATCTCGCAATGTGCTTAAAATTTTTCGGTGATTGTTTCAGAGCAACTTCGCCAGCTGAAGAAGTCGTCGATGGCTCGCATTCTGTGTGACAATACGGACATTAATTATGTCCAAGGCCGCGCCTTCGAGCGCGACGGGCCCAACAACCCGCAGGTGTCTTGCGATAATATACCTTGCGTAGACCTTTCAGCTTGGAAGAAGTGCTAAGAATTTGTGTTATGATGCTTTCTTTTTTAACCGAATCAAAAAAGGAGGAGGTTCTCAAGTCGACTGTATTTTTTTTATCTATGCTTCAATATAACGTCGTAAGTTGTCAACTGCTTTTAATAATTCTTTTTTTATCTGAAAGAACATAGTTCAAGTGTGGTCCCATATAATTATTACGAAGATCTGGCTAGTAGATTTTTTCATAATCCGGAAAAATATAATTTACGTTTTGGCAAGTAGTCGTTTACCTAGATGGCATCGTTGTTGTGTATGGCAGTGTGACCATCTCAGAAACGGCGAATCTGCCCAATCACGGGCAAAAAATCTGCCAAATCACCAGAAAACTAATATTCCAACTCAAACGACCAAAAAAACTACTTCATAGGGAATTTGAAGAAGTTCTTCTACAATTTACTTATTAAGAAACTAATGATCAATTAAATAACAAAATAAACCTTATTACAGATTCATTGCCATACATAGTCATAAATTTAAATCATACAGTGAAAGCATTTGGAAAATTTTAAGGAAATCTTTATTTATTATAAGTGTTATAAAGATTTCTTTCCAATCTGCCAAATTCTGCTACTTTTCGAAATCGTCGGCATAATGTGCCACACTTAAAATTCAAGTGACAAATCTGCTGAAATTGCAGAAATCTGCCACAATTGGGCTGATTTTTAGTGTAAGTAACGGCACATGATGTAACTTAAAATTGTAAAATAAAAATAAAAACCTCAAATGAAAACTTAAACTATTACATAACTAATATGATGGCTTGATAATGATGATCAACAAAAGCAATGGTTTGGTGTCAATAATTATTGTTTTATTAATGTGTAATGTATTGAGAATGCTCTGCCACTGTATTAGCTTTGGTATTAGCGACGAGAATGTATAGAATCTCAACATTTAATTTAATTTTATTGTTATTGTTGTATTATATGTAGGGTAGACGACCCATTTGTGTCCATTTTTATTTAATCTTAATTAAATTAGCGTTAAAGCGAACTTTAAAGCTATTTAAATAAGACCACCACTTGTAGGCACTTTTAAATGGCCTCAAGTGACTCTTCTATTATTTACAGCATCGGAATAAAAAAGACATACGTTAAGTTTTGATATAGGTAACTTTATTTTTAGAAATATCGTTTATAATCTATTTTACACACATGTCAAGATACAAAATTTACAATTATGCTCACTTATTTATTAAAATCGTTACTTATTCTATTACTTAGTCAATAAGCAGTACATATACAAGTTTATTAAAACTGTTACTCGTTGATAATCATTTGTTTTTTTTTAACCTATCAGGCGGAATATTATTTGGTCCCATTTAATTCCTCAAATATTTTTAATTACCTATAAAAGTATTAGCTTCCACCCGCGGTTCCGGGTGGCTTCCGTTCCCCATGGGAATATCGGGATCTTTCAACTAATTTATGATTCTTGAATTTTTGCATTTTTCAATGCTATTTTTATACTTATGATAAATTTTAAACAGAAATATTTTTCTGTTTAAAATTTATGAAAAAAACTGCGTTAAAAAAACCGACTTCAAAAACTAAAAAGCAAAAAATAAGCCTTTTGTAGTCGGTGCCAGCCAAGGCAAGAAAAAAAAAAGAATAGGAGCTTAAAGTAGAATGGCTTTTTTTACTTTTTAATGTCTGTAATAGGCTGTTTTGTAAACTACAGCAGGGTTTTTCTAGATTAGATAAGGTTTCATGTACATTATAAACAAAATTATCGTAAATACTACATCGTCCAAGTCAACAAGGAAATGAAATATATAAAAATGTTCATAACATAAAAAGTACTGGGTCAAACGAAACCAAATTTTTATGGGAGTAATTGGCAACTATTCTGCATCGGACAAAAAAAGAATCATGGAAATCGGTTCAGGAATCTCGGCGTAATCGGTGTACATACATAAAAAATAAAAAATATACCAACCGAATTGAGAACCTCCTCCTTTTTTGAAGTCGGTTAAAACAACTCGGCCACAAGTGAATTCGCAGATATTCTCCCATCTGAGAATTCACTTGTGGCCGAGTAGTTGTTTTTTTCCAATATTTTTCTATTTAAAATTTATCATAAGTATCTTTCAACTAACTATGCCAAAAATCAAGTCGATTGGTTGCTTATTTATGGCGTCAACAAAGGACAAATAAACACACTTTTGCATTTATAATATTAGTTAGGATCAGGATATGTTAGGTTAGGCAAGCGACCGCCTGGTCTTAGGGGTGATTGCGAACCCTACCCCCCGTGACCAATGGCGGCCTGGAGGGCAAGTACTAGGAGTTTTAGTTGGTAGTACCCGCCCGCCTCCCGTCCCCCCATCGAGCCTTAGGACTCGATGGGGGGTCGGGAGGCGGGTGTCCCCCGGCCCCCCCCACTTTCTCATCATTAGGATCGGAAGGTGGGGATACAAGGGGATATATACCCCTTCCGAACCTCCACCGAGCTCACACGCTGGGTGGGGGTACGGGAGGGGCGTGGGATGGAGTGCGTGGCCTATATGTTCGTATTGGCCGTGTACTCCAGGTGAGTCCAACATTTCGAATCGCCCCTGCACCTGGGGGCGAGGGATGCGTAAAAGCACTTCTCCTAGTATAAAAAAAAAAAAAAAAAAAAGTTAGGCAAGCGAGATAAATTGTCCGCACACCGACCGCACGGTATAGCTTGTGCTGTCGCTATAGCTATCGATTTTTCAACCCTTCTACAAGGGCTCTCGCTGACGCTATCACTTTCATACTAAACATGCAATAGTGAATCCAATAGATGAATAGAAATATGTAGGATTTAGACAAAAACCTATCATTTAAGGGTTTCATAAGAGTTTGAAGTTTGATAGCTATAGCAATAGCACACGCTATACCGTTAGGCGGTCGGGCCGGTTAGAAACTATCTCTTCTCGGCATCAGCATTTTGATAAATGGTTGTTGAAGTTTCATCCGTTTTTGTATGAATTAAGGATTACTTTTGCAGTTGTAAGTATTTGGTACTTTTTACAATTTTAATTTTTATGACGCCACTAACTTTCCGGTACCTAGATTGTTAAAATAACAAACTATCTACTAATTTATTTAAGTAACTAGGTAAAAAGTAAATGTTGTTTTGTCTATAAAGGTAATACCTATTATATGTTTTTTATTATTTTGATCGTACTAATATTAGGTAAATAAATCACGTACAGTCAGACACCATAACAAAGACAACTAGTTAAGTTTAATAATAGTATTTCTTACATTCACACCAATTAACCTAGCCCCGAAGTAAGCACTGTACGGCTTGTGTTATGGGGTACTAGGCTTACGGATATAAATACATATAATTATACATATATAAGTATTTATGTGTAGAAATAAAAATTACCGTCCATGGCTCAGATAAAAATGCTTGTATTCATCATAGAAACATTTGCCCCTACCGGGATTCGAACCCGAGACCTCAGAGTAGGCGACACCTTGAAACCGGTGTACCTACGTACCACGCGAGGTCGTCAAATTGTTCATGCCCAGCACCTCCTCCCAACATTTTTTACATTTTACATACAATATTTGTACAATATTTTGATTAACTTTTGCATATCAACAAGTTCCTGTTACTCCAACTTTTATGAGGTTTTATATCAACAAGTTCCTGTTATTCGGTTTCTCTTTACCCATTAACGTGGTCAGCTTATTCTGGACCCCGCTCCAGGAGACAGAGGAGTGCACCAGTTGGCTAAGACCTCCCGACCCTGGCTTCACGATTCTCTCGAAGAAAGGCCTCTTGTATAACCTCTGGGCTTCTTCCCTTTGGTCATCTGTCACTTTTCGGTCGTCCAGATGGTTTAGAGATGGGAATTGGGAGATGACGAATAGTCTGTAATAAAGAAATTGTTGGGTAAATAAATGATTATATAAAAAAAAAACAATTAGGAAGCTGATAACAAGGTAAATAACTCTTGGCGCGGAAAATGTTAGGACGAAGTTTACCAACTGACACGGACTTATAAAAATATGGTAGGGTAAACGAGCCAGTTGTGGCTACTCTAAGCAACGGTTGTAGACACGAGGCCCAAGCTGATGTGGCCATTAAAGTTCATAGTTGCCACGATCGCGGCCTTTACCCTATACCGCATTTGGAGCTAGATGGAATTTCGTTACGTGACCAAAAAGTATTTAAAAAAAAAATACTTCTTAATTTTCATTACCTGAACCGTGCTAAAACACTGTACAGCTCGGTTAACTAAAGCTGGCACGTTCAACACATTTACACGTAGTGTCTGTGAATAAACACGCGGCGCGACGTTGCACTGCATGGTCATCAAGAATAGTCTGTCTGTATCTCTCGCGCGCGGTCAAACTTACGATTATGAAGGAGAGAGATTGTTTTGTTTTTGTTACTAGGCGAACATTTTCGTAAATGTCTATTTGTTTTTTAAATTGCATCAGTGTGAGTACTGATAACGCGCCAGCGTTCTGTAACCGACCTATACCTTAGTGTATAACGTGTGAAATTACTGTGAGTATAATTACATTTAAAAAATCATGCATACCTGTACTGCAGATATTCATAAAACGTGCCCCCGTTGAAATAGCTCGGCGCGGCGGGGTTGCCCATCAGGCTCAGGTACTGCAGGTTGGGGCAGGACTCCTTCAGCTTGCCCACCCACGGGAACAGGGAGGAAATCTTGCAGTTGTTCAACCTGAAATAAGTACTGTTTATAGTGACGTAGCGTAGGTGATAACTGATAATTAAAAAGTTTGCAAGTTTATTAACTTAATAAATTTTCTGACAATAAAGCTAACGCTACGTTGGAAGCCGCTTTGTAGTACGGCACGACGAAGCTAGGCGCATTACTAACAACGACGTTTTTCGTGAGCGTGTTAATATGGCTGCGTCATGGATATTAGGAACATCGACGGGACATAAAGATTTGCTTTCGTCTTCAGCTTTATCAATACTTAACATCAGGTATGATGAAGTCTCTCCGTTGCTCATAAAAAAATATTGAGAAACGGAACCTAAATAGGAAAAGGTCTCGGGTCGGGTTCGGTCCCAGCAATATAGGTTACATTGCAGCGATCAAACCCGAGATCTCGTTAATAGTGACACTATGAATGGGCATGTAATGCAAACCACACATGAATAAATAAATCTTTCTTCCACTCACACCAATAAACCGCACGGCTTGTGTTATGGGATACTAGGGTAACGGATATAAATACCTACATTATAATATACATATATAAGATTTATGTTTAGAAATATATATTAACGTGACTCGGGTACAAACGCTCGTATTCATCATATAAACATTTATCCCTACCGAGATTAGTACCCGGGACTTCTGTGGGCGACACCTCGACCGGTGTATGTGCGTACCACAGAGGTCGTCAAATTAAGGTCAAGATAATAAAACCATGACAAAATAAGGAAGCTACCTAATTGTTGTTTTAATGAATGTATGGTAAATAGCAAAGTATTTAAATACTTTTGATCTTCACACTACACTAATTTATAGGTTTTCGTACAGATAATAATAATTTACTCACCATAGTAGCTCTAATTTAGGCAGTGGCGGTAAATAGCAATTTTCTGTGATTGGATTGTGATCCCCTATGAGTGAAGTCAGGTGCTTGAAATGAACGAGTGCATCCAGATTCCTTAAAAATACAAGTATAATAGATTGAATTTAAATAAGTATCAAATTATAGTGCCCACAACTGGGTTGGCTACCCTATGACAATATTTTGTTTTGGAAAACAGTTAAGGAACATAAAATAAATCTTTATACACAAACACATAAACAGAATAATCCTCTTTCCTTATACCAAAAACAATTGTGTTTCTACTAATAGGTACCTACTTGTATTATGAAACTTGTAACTTAATCATGCAGAAATAGCTGAATGTATATGAACCATGACCAGTAAATAAATAAATAAATAAATAAAAATGATTTATTAACATAAAGTTTCTATTCTAAACAAGTGGTGAGACAACCCTAGTAAGTAGATTTGATACACTTGTGTTAGGGATATCTCGCTCAAAGCCTTGAACCTTACAATATGTTTATAATACTTAGGTACTATAAAAGTATTTTAAACAAAATAAAGGTAAATTAATTTAAATAACAATTTGCAAAAAGGTAAGTTTGCCTGTTGTGTGTGTGTATATGTATGTGTAGGTGTGTGTGTGTGAATGTGTGTCTGTTTGTGATATAATTCTATAGGTAATTAAATTATACAATTCTTTTTAGTATATTTTCAGTCTCTTCATATGATAAAGTTTTTAACCATTCAACGACAATTTCTTTACAGTTATGTGCTGATCTGTGATATATATCTAGTCTTTTATTAACTTTGTTATAAATGTACGCCGACTGGCTCATGTATTGTCGTTTAGCAAAAGCTGTATGAAATCTTTTTGTATTTACCACGGTGTGTTTCCGTCTACGTTTTAACTTATTGGGGTCAAAAGGTAAATCCTTATGCATTTTTAAGATAATATTCAGTAAATATAGTTTCCTAACTGTAAGAAGGTTACTAATTTTATAAAGATTCTCAGTGGAAAATTTCCACGGCTTGTAGTACATTATCTTGATAAGTGATCTTTGAGACCTCTCAAGCTCAAGAAGTTTTGTCTTAGAGGCCCCTCCCCAAACCGGAATACAGTAGGTGATTATTGATTGCACCAGTACTACATATATTCGGTTCAGAAGTGTGCCACACATTACATGCCTTAGTGTCTTAAAGATCCATTTAAATTTTCTTATTCTACTGATAACCAAGTCTATGTGATTGTGCCAAGATAGCCTGTGATCGACAATAACGCCAAGATATTTTAGATAGTCTTGTTTTTGAAGAGAGGGACAATCACAACATGTGTTTTGTAAACTATCACAGTGATGTATTCTAATTTTAAATTCAGATTTAGGTTGGGATTTCTGACTAGGAGCAAAACAGATGTATCTTGTTTTTGATGTATTTAATGTTAGTAGATTTGAGTTCATCCATTCAGCTATTCCAACCAAACCCTCCTCGGTGACACTTCTTACATTTTCCATCCAGTGCCATCACATTTCCCTGTACGTGTGAGTTCGAGAGCCACCAGCGCCAATGGCTCCAGCGGCAAGTAGCCGAACCATGTACACGCTAGGGTTGATACCG
Source organism: Chrysoteuchia culmella (assembly GCA_910589605.1). Taxonomy (NCBI): domain Eukaryota; kingdom Metazoa; phylum Arthropoda; class Insecta; order Lepidoptera; family Crambidae; genus Chrysoteuchia; species Chrysoteuchia culmella. The sequence continues at coordinate 19,314,284 of OU342654.1, read as the reverse complement.
AAATGAAATTTTGACTTGCGCCAAAGACATGTTGTAAATTGGTAATTAATAATAATAAGTATAATAATAAGTATAATTTATTTACTCAAACATAAAACATTTCTTTTTTGCATACAATTTTTGTTTGCGTGGGTACGTGTATGTCGTGGACGAGCACTTAGTCGCACAACTGACGCTTAAATATTTGCTGGCTGGAAATATGCCACTAAGTCTGACAATGTCAATCTTCCTGACCTGACACCCTTATGTCGTCCAGGTAGCAACAAATACACACAAATAACTATTTAAACGCTATTTATTTAACCACTTCTAAATAAGACACTTAAAACAGTTAAAGGAAATGACTTACTGAATTAAAACAACTACTTTTATTTACGAAATTAACTACGGACACTAAAATAACTTAATTTAAGAAAACTGCACTTTAAAATATTTATTTTGACTAATTTTAATTAAAACACTATTTAAACTCTTAATCAAACTCTTCAAGGCACTTAGAATAACACTTCGCACTTATTTTCTCCTTTGGTTTCGCTTTGAGCACTCGGAACTTGTGTTCGAAACTGAATTAATTCCCGCTGCGCTGAGCGTCGCTTTTATACCGCCCGCGGAAGGTCGAGAATCGTTTGGAACGATCGAGATACATATGACTCGAACGTTCCTGACTGTCCGCGGGCGGCCGAATCTATTCTCTCGCTCTTCTGTCTCGCTCGCTCAGTGCTAGAAGCTTCCCGCGTATTCCCGCGCTGTCTCGTTGTGCGACGTATTAGGTATTTAAGGCGGCGCGACTTTGTTTTAAGCTTTTCTTCATTTACGCGGGCTTATGACGCGAACGTATGATCGCGCGGGCATTTTAAAAATATAATTACATTAATTGTTCGACGTCGCTTACATTCTCCCCCGCGGTGCATAGCACTGTCCTTTCTTTGTGTGACGTCGAAGCAGGTTCTAATATGACGACACGGCGCGTAGGTCTTCGTAATATTCCCTCATTAGTTCTGACATCCAAAATCCGAACACGGTTGTCTGGTCCTGGGTAAGTTTTCACTACTTCTCCTTTAGGCCATGTGTTTCTGGGAAGAGATGAATCAATAATAAGAACCACGTCTCCAACTTGCGGATCTACGGTGATGGTTCCAGTGATTTTCCTTGGCATAAGGGTAGGTAAATATTCTTTAATCCATCTACTCCAAAAGTGGTCTGCTAGTCTTTGTGCAGTCTTCCAGTTTGCTCTTCTCACAAGTTCTTTGTCATCAAATTCCCCAGGTGAAATAGCACCACAAGACCGTCCAATTAAAAAGTGATTTGGAGTCAAACTTTCTTCGTCTTCAGGATCCATGCTCACGTCAGTCAAAGGTCGTGAATTTACCACATGTTCTACTTCGGTGAGGAGAGTATGTACCACTTCTTCAGGCGGATTTCGTTCTCGAAGAACTGCCTGAAGAGCCGTCTTCACTGATTTTACAAGCCTCTCCCAAGAACCACCCATGTTAGGGCAGCCAGGAGGTATGAATTTCCACTTAATTCCTTCTTTACAAGCGGCTTCTTCTAGCTCTCGATTGGCTCCTACAAAATTTGTTCCATTATCACTGAAAATAACCTTCGGAGTTCCTCTTCTTGCTGCCATTCGTCGGAGAGCCATTATCATCGAGCTTGTGCTTAACGAATTGGCCAATTCTAAATGAATAGCTCTAGTTGTTAAACACGTAAAAAGTACTCCCCAGCGCTTTTCTGTTCTTCTTCCAATTGTAACCTGCATGGGACCAAAATAGTCAACACCTGTACATGTAAACGGGTGTTGATGATGAGACAGTCGTTCAGCTGGCAGGTTTCCGGTTGGTGGAACTTGTGGTAGACCTTTCTTAACTTTACACAGTTTGCAGCTGTGTATGATAGCCTTTATCGTTGTCCTTAATCCCAAAATCCAATATCTTTGGCGTATTTCATTCATTACTGTTGCTGTATTTGCATGTAAAAACTTCCTGTGATAAAATTCTATCAACAGACGAGTAATTGTATTTTTACCATCTAGCACCACGGGGTTTGACTCACGTCCTTCTACCAGAATTTTACTCGTACGACTCCGTAGCTTTATAATGTCCTTATCATCCAAGTAGACATCAACTCTTCTTAGTCGACTTGAATTTTCTAGGCACTTCTTGTTTTTCAAATGACTTATTTCATTGTCAAAGCTTTCCTTTTGACTCTTCTTAACAAGGATTTCTTCAGCCCTTTTTAAATGTTGTTCTTCAATTGGAATGAAAGTTCTCTTCGGTAAGTCAGTATCAGCCTTCTTTACAGTTTCTTTTTTACTTCGCTTGTTAACTCTCTTCTTACGTATGGCATTTACTGATTCCTTAGTTTCAATACGCTTCTTCAAGATGTCTATGAACTGAAATATACGAGCTGTAGTTCTGAGCAAACGTATCCAGCTTGAAAATCTTTTTGGATCTGGTATATCTGACTTTGTAGCGAGTTTTGCCACAGCTACGGTATGTACAGACTTTTCTTCCCCTGTGTGAGTTTCTCCATATTTGAATTCTCTCTTCGGCCATTCCTCTTCGTCGTGATAAAGAAAATCTGGGCCTTGGAACCACCTGGCTGTATGACTGAATTCCTTTGGTGTGCCTCTTGTTGCATCATCAGCAGGATTTTCTTTTGTTGGGACCCATCTCCAGTCTTGCGGTCTTGTGAGATCTTCAATTTCAGCTAAACGATGGGCCACGAATGTCTTGAATTTTCTTGGATCTGCCTTTACCCATTGTAAAACTGTAGTTGAATCAGTCCAATAAAACTTCTTGGTGACCTTAAGATTCATTTCCATTTCAACTGCCGAAGCTAATCTACTTCCCAACAAAGCTGCTTGCAGTTCTAATCTCGGTATTGAAGTTGGCTTGGTTGGTGCGACCCTTGCTTTTCCTGCGACCAATGCTATGCGTACACTTCCATCTGGTTCTATAGTTCTCCAATAAACAGCTGCCGAATAAGCTTCTTCGCTAGCATCGCTAAAGGTATGGAGTTGCCCTTCACTTTGTGTGGGTGACAAACATCTTGGAATTTTCAATTCAGTTAAAAGTAATATTTCCTTCAAATATCTTAACCAAGCTGTCTTCTGCTCTTCGTTTATTTTATCATCCCATCCGATTTTAGTACGCCAAATATCTTGCATTAATATCTTCCCTTGGATGAGTACAGGAGCTGCGAACCCCATTGGATCAAAAATTGACATTATCGCACTTGTAACTTCTCTTTTAGTTGGGGTTCTCTTCCCTTCGATGATTTCTCTTGGAGTATTTCTTAGTCCTTTGTTGAATGCCAATGCATCCTCGTCTAACAACCATCTGAGCCCAAGAGTCTTCTCTTCTTTGTCAAATTCTATAACTTTACTATTGTTACTTTCTTCAATCCCTTCTAATACTCGTTTATCATTACTGCTCCATTTTGTTAAATGAAAACCCCCTCGTTCTTGTATCATGTTCACTTCATTAGATATTTTCTTTGCTTCTTCGACTGAACCAAAGCTATGTAAATAGTCGTCCATATAATGATTGCGTCTTATGGCTTCCACCGCTGCCGGGTATTCTTCCTTGAATTCTTCAGCATTTTTATTCATAACATAAATTGCCGTAGACGGTGATGATGCAGCCCCGAAGATCAACGAAGTCATCCTAAACTCTTCCGGTTCTCCTGTTCGCTTCTGGGTGCGCCACAGAAACCTTAAACTATCACGATCTTCTTCCCTCATTTTTACTTGAAGAAACATTTCCTTAATATCTGCAGCGATGGCAACAGGTCGCTCTCTGAATCGAATAAGTACACCAAACAATGACTGAAGTAAATCGGGACCAGGCAGCAATACGTCGTTTAAACTTTTCCCATTAAACTTTGCAGCTGCGTCGAAGACAATTCTTGGTTTCTTCTTAATCGGATGCATGACAGCGAAATGGGGTAAGTAAAATGTTCTTCGTGACGACGTTGGAGGAGCCGGTTCGGCGTAGCCACTATCAAATAGATGTTGTATTTGCTCTTTATACGATTTTCTTAAGTTTTCGTCGCCATCCAACTTCTTCTCTATGTTGATGAGTCGCTTGTATGCTTGCTTATAGTTATTTGGTAGCTCTTCATTTTCTTTTCTCCATAGCAGACCCGATTCAAATCTTCCAGACGGTAATCTCTTTGTAGTTTGTTCTAAGACTTCTAATGCTCTTCTGTCTGCATCATTGCTGGGTCGGCGAGGCATAACACCAAGTGACTCGATTTCAAAATGTCGACGTACCATCTCTTCTGTGACATCTTCTTCATTTGCAATAGTTGTATGATTGACAAACTTAATTGGGTTTCTCAACCTTCCATCATGGCCGTGAAGTACCCAGCCTAAACTTGTAAGTGAGGCTACTGGTTGTGACTTTTTCCCTTTTTTCAGTTTTCTCGTTATAATCAATCCCCAGTTATCTTGTCCAATTAGCAACTGCGGTTCACCTTTCTCATACACTAGTTTGTCAGCTAAACCTTCTAAATGTTTGCAACCCTTTAGTATGTCCTTTGATATCTCTTGCTTCGCTAATTTTAAACCTTCCATAGTTCTGACCCTTATGACCTTTGTTTCATGTTGATGGGCTCCTTTTAGTTTAAGGGATACTAATTGAGAAGTACTCTTTAGAATACCCTTTCCTCCTACTGTCTCAATAGTGAGCGGTTCTGTTTTTCCGTTTAGGCCAATTTGTTCGGCTATCCTTGAGTCCAATAAAGAAACAGTTGATCCTTCATCCAATAGTGCTAAAACTTGGGTTGTTCCTTTAGGGCCATATAAATCAACCGGCACAATTTTTAGGTAAGCTTGACCTTCGCAAACAGTGGTATGTACTGATGTTATCTGTTCCTTGCGTTGGCGTTCTTCACTTCCATTCGAGTGTTTTGTAACTTCTAACTCTTCTTGTCTCTTTTCTGGGACAAGTGGTTTATCTGAATGCAACACAGTATGATGCCACCTTCCACATTTTTTGCAGACGTAGGCTTTGCAGTTCAACCTTGAGTGAGTATATTTCAAGCACTTAAAACATAGTTTCGCTCTCTTAGCCATCTCCCATTTCTTATATATATCGGCTTCCTTAAACGTTTGACACTCGTAAAGAAAATGTTCCTTATTACATTCGGGACAAGACTTTACTCTTCTTGTGCCTTCATGAGCCACGTGATATAACCTTCGCGGTCTGTTGCTCTTCTGTTCCCGATTTGCTGCAGGTAAGGCAGACCAATGTGGCCGTGACCGTGGTACTGTAACTTCGAGTGGAGCAAAATCTGCACACATATCAGCTTCCGCTTCTAAGAAATTACTGATGAGTAGTAGTTCTGGTATATCTTTATATTGATGACTCTTGTAATAAGCGTACCAACGGAATCTCATGGCTGATGGTAATCTTTCGAGAATTGCCTTCATCGCTTCCGGTGAGCTTAAGTAGCTTACTTTTCCGAGTGCTTTAATTGTTGCTACTGTATTCTTAACCTCACTGGCAAATACGCAAATATCATTAGGATTTTCCGTGATTCTTGGCAGGTTCTTTAATTTTTCCAACTCTGCTAAAGCCATGGCACCTGGCCTACCGAAGCGAGCTTCCAAACCTCTCAAAACCTCATAGGGGTCTTCGGCAGTAAACAACAAACTCTTCACTGTTTCTCGAGCACTTCCTTGTAACGCCCTTCGCAATCTTGCCGAGTTTTGGGCAGGGCTAAAGGATTTGGCAGTGTCTTCATATGACCTCTTGAAGGCTAGCCATTCTTCGCTAGAGCCATTAAAGTAGGGTAGTTCAATGCATCTTGATTCTGGAATGTTTGATGCTCTTCGACTTAATTTTGCAATGGCTTCTGCTAGTTCCAGTATTTCACTTCGTTTTTCTCTTATCGGCGCTTCTGTTGTGGCTTCGTGGATCATTCTTCTATTTTCGTTGAGCCATTGTTCAACGTGGTTGTGATGTCCATCGCTTTCTTCGGATTCCAACTCAAGCAATTCTAATTCAGCCAACGCCATCTTTGACCTTGCTTCGGCGGCTTCGACTTCTCTTCGAGCTAATATCATTCTAGCTTCAATTTCAGCCCGTTTCCTTAAGACGGCGTCGAAACGTGAATCAAAACCTTTCCCCACAAACCCTTCGCTGACCACCCTATTAAGCGGCGGTGCTGGTTTGGGTTCAACCATAGAAGTTGCTAGGCGGACTTCCTCTTCAACGCGGGAGCGTCTTCTCTTTTCCACTTCAGAAATGTGCGCCATCAACTCTTCCTTCTGCTGCTTGTAAGTCATTTCAGCGGTATTTCCCTTTCCTAGACTTAGGTGCGGTGAGTGAAACACTTCGGTGACGACGGGGCGCATAGTAGCAGCTGGCGGCGTCTGAATGTCAGCGGGAGCTTCCTGGGTTTCCGCTGGTGCTGATCCAACTCCTTCTTCATCAATCACAGAGTGTGGCGGGGTCCGCTTCGTAAGCGTAGATCGCCGCGCAGACATCATGTTGATATCAGCTTCGGATGGTTCTCCCACAATCCTCGACTTCGATTTCTCAGACCTAGTAATCGGCATCTTATAAAACTCCAGATCCGGCTCGAAGGACCAAAAATATGTCGTGGACGAGCACTTAGTCGCACAACTGACGCTTAAATATTTGCTGGCTGGAAATATGCCACTAAGTCTGACAATGTCAATCTTCCTGACCTGACACCCTTATGTCGTCCAGGTAGCAACAAATACACACAAATAACTATTTAAACGCTATTTATTTAACCACTTCTAAATAAGACACTTAAAACAGTTAAAGGAAATGACTTACTGAATTAAAACAACTACTTTTATTTACGAAATTAACTACGGACACTAAAATAACTTAATTTAAGAAAACTGCACTTTAAAATATTTATTTTGACTAATTTTAATTAAAACACTATTTAAACTCTTAATCAAACTCTTCAAGGCACTTAGAATAACACTTCGCACTTATTTTCTCCTTTGGTTTCGCTTTGAGCACTCGGAACTTGTGTTCGAAACTGAATTAATTCCCGCTGCGCTGAGCGTCGCTTTTATACCGCCTGCGGAAGGTCGAGAATCGTTTGGAACGATCGAGATACATATGACTCGAACGTTCCTGACTGTCCGCGGGCGGCCGAATCTATTCTCTCGCTCTTCTGTCTCGCTCGCTCAGTGCTAGAAGCTTCCCGCGTATTCCCGCGCTGTCTCGTTGTGCGACGTATTAGGTATTTAAGGCGGCGCGACTTTGTTTTAAGCTTTTCTTCATTTACGCGGGCTTATGACGCGAACGTATGATCGCGCGGGCATTTTAAAAATATAATTACATTAATTGTTCGACGTCGCTTACAGTGTAAATAAACTTAATAAACAAGTAGTTACACGTTCGCAGTTCGCACGTCAGCGCAGCCGCGCGGGTATCAGTCAGCAAACCGAGCGCTTTATGACAATGTTCAATACAAATCAAGTTGATGTGCTTGCGCAGCGCTGCAGCGGGCGGTTGGCTCGCGAACGAGTAAACAATTGACAAGTTAGACTACATAAACTTTGAACCTAAAATTAAGATTAACAAAACGTAAGGAATAGTAATTTAGTAAACATCAACAATTTTATTAATACTAATGTAAGAATTGTATACAATACACTGGCACTTAAACTAGGCCTGGCCTGTGTTTTAAGTGCCAGTTTCTTCCGCATTTGGCTTGTTGATTATCTAATTGATTAAGAAGACTGTGATTGTGAAATTGATAATGGTAACTCAGTTATTTCATCACTGTAAATAGATTTTCAGTTTCAGCATACGACAAGGCTTTAAGCCACTCTGTCAATTTAATTTTGAGATTATGGTTGTTAAGATGATGGAACTTAAGATTTTGATTTATTTTGTTATACAAAAAGGAACCGATATAGTAGGGAAAAGTACGGATAGAAAATGTTCGGGATTTAAGGGTTGGGAATACTTTGTAGTATCGTCGCTTTTGTGGTTGATTGGATATATAATCTAATTTCTTATGTTGTGATAAAATTGTGTTTAGTATAAAGAGCTGTCTCACTGATAATACTTCCGATAACGCGTAAAGCTGAATTGTGGGGAAACGAAAAGGCTTAAAGAACATAACTTTAAGAACAGCTCGTTGAGCTCGTTCTACTTTAAGAATGTGAGATTTTTTGGCTCCCCCCCATGCTTTAATGCTATAAGTCAAGATGGATTGTACCAACGCATAGTAAACAGTTTTCAATAATTTCGGATCTGCAAAGTGCCGCAGTGTCTTAAAAATGAAAATTAGTTTGCGTGTCCTTTCCGTTAGCATTTCAATATGGGGCATCCAACTGAATGTTTGATCTAATAAGACTCCGAGATACTTAACAGAAGCGACGCGTTCAAGAATTGCACACTGACAGGGAAGACGAGACTGTACATCAGTACAAGTATGGGCTGCAATCTGAAAGGAAGAATTTGGCATGTTTTTCACTGTTATGCCAAATGTAATATACTTCGTTTTGGAAAGATTTAATGTCAATGAACTATTTCGGAGCCAAAGCATTACAAGTTGAAGACCTTTTGTGGCCATGGCTCTAGTCTCCTCCCATGTTTCTCCATGAAATACTAGAGCAGTATCGTCAGCAAAAGTAAAAATATTGCAGTTATTAAGCTGTAAATTGCATAGGTCATTTATAAAAATTAGGAAGAGACTAGGACCAAGAACACTTCCTTGTGGTACTCCATAGGTGACGGGGGTGTCAGAGCTGGTAAACTCGCCTATTTTAACCCTTTGTACTCGTTCTTTCATATAACTTTCGAACAGTCGTAGTGTCTGTCCACGAATACCCATTTTTTCCATCCTATTCACAAGAAGGGAAACTGAGACTGTGTCAAATGCCTTTGCCAGGTCCAGGAAAATACCAAGACATTTCCTGTTTTGATCTAATTGTTGACCAATGTAATTCGTTATACCAGTAACAGCATCAGCAGTAGACATACCAGCCCTAAATCCATATTGATTGGCAGATAGGAGTTTACCTTTCTCTAGAAACGATATTAGTCTCCTATTAATCACTTTTTCTAAGACTTTAGATAGAGCTGGTAGAACTGATATAGGTCGATAGTTAGTGACACAGTCTCTTGCTCCCGTCTTGTGAATAGGGTGTACAATGGCAATTTTAAAGATCCGTGGAAAGACTCCAGTGTTTATAGATAAATTTACGATGTGAGTTAATGCAGGAGCTATGTTTTCCTTACAGATTTTCAACAGTTTATTTGAGATGCCATCGAAACCAGTTGCGCTGTCATTTTTAAGATTGTTAATAATATCTAAGATTTCTGTGATATCAGTTTCATACATGGCCATTGAGTTAAGTGAGGAAGCTGTAGATGAATGTGTGTATGTATTCTTAATGGGAGGGTTGCTAGATTGAATTTTTCCAGCTAGTGTTTTCCCAACCTCGGAAAAATATTTATTAACAGATTCAACCGACCTTTGAGGACTGTCTGCTATTCTTAAGAGGTCATTGGGTATTGTTTTTTGTTTTTTTGTGTACACAATAGATTTAATAGTCTCCCATGACTTTTTTGGATTGTTTGACTGCTTTTTTAACTGATCTTGATAATATATTTTTTTTAGTCTCTTTAGTAAGTCAGTACAAAAATTCTTGTACCTGTTGTACGTTATATTTAGGATTGTATTACTGGGCTCTGTTTTACTTCTCTGGTGCATTCTATCGCGGTTACGTATACAACGCAGAAGACCTGGCGTTATCCACGGCTTAATGCAGCGCATCCTACGAGGAATCAATATTTTAAAGGTGTGTTTAACGAGATAGCCCGACAGCAGCCTTACAAGTTGCTCTGCAGCGCAATTTACGTCTTGAAAATTTAAGATCTCCTTAATAGAGTTTGCTTTCATGTCTGAAAGGATGCCATTGTAATTGATTTTATTAACTGTGAAATTCTGATTCTGTTTTTTTTTATTATTAGCTAAACTTAGACACGAAATTACTGCAGAGTGATCAGTTAGGGGGGCTTTCATAACAAGAGTAGTAACAGGATGCTTTGTTTTAATCATGGCATGGTCAAGGCAGGCCAGGACTCTAGTGGGAAACGTGTGACAAGGTAATATTCCGTGAAATGCTAGTAGATTTAGATAGTCACAAGAGCTCGGATCCTTATTATTAGGTTTAATATCAATATTAATATCACCCATTAGGACGATGTTAGTTGATGACTTATGTTTTAAGAGTAATTTATCTAGTGAGTTTAAAAAAGTGGCGGTATTTCTTATGGCTGGAGATCTGTAGAGTGCGATAATAAGGGTATTCAGGGTTTTTATATTTACTGTTAAGCAGCTAGCATCACAGAAACTAGGTTCCTCCACGTGACAGTCAGTATCTATCTTCGTGTAAATAACAAGACCATCATTCTGATTACTGTTATTTTTTGTAAAGTGAATATCATAGTTTGCAAGCGTTGGAATATTAGGCGTACTAGAGTTCCAAGTTTCGGTAAGTATACAAACATCACAGTCAATGTCCATTCTTACAAGTAATGTTTTGAATTCATCAATGTTGCAACTAACACTTCTAATGTTTTGGGTTAGAATTTTAAAAGTTTGTGCAGTTTGTGATTGTTTTAAAATGGTTTTACAGGATTCCGGTTCACATAAGTGGGAATTCCCTAAACAAAATTCATCAATATCATTAGTAATGCTATCATTTATAGGCACCACTTTGAATTTTAGGTAACAAGGACGCAATTTTTGACAGAATAACTTTAGTTCCTGAGTTACATTTGCAATTCAATTTCAAAGTAAAGGATTTTAAAAAGTTTTGCTTATGTATAACTGAGTAATCATTGTTTAGTACATATATGAAACTAATTTTATTAATACCAATTATAATGGCGTTTAATTTATTTTCAAAACAAAATAGCATGCATCTAATAATATTTAACTTACTTGCTAATAGAGCTACAGAAAAATAAAAATATTTAGAGACTGAAGATAGTCACTTAGGGTCTTTAAGACTAGTAATGTCTTCTTCTCTCTTTATCTCAATATATGAGGAACCATCGGTCTTACGCAGGAATACCTTTCCATGACTCGTCCAGCAATGTTTGTAGCCAGACGATGCCTGAAAATCACGAGCGAGGAACAGCAGTCTCCGGCCCTTACTTGTGAGACCCTCAGAAACGTAAATTGGAACGGGATTTCCAGACATTCCAATCTGCTTTGTGTTGAGTCTATCATTTGGGTGGTCTTTATTATATCTTTTGGCAGATGTTACTATATCCTGCTTTTTTGCCGTCCGTATAAGGTCAGCAACAATGGTGAAATATCCAGCCTTACCTTTGATGCGGAAAATATCCTTAAGTTCGCTGGACTGGAAGTCCACTCCTATAACCTTACAAGTATTTTGAACAAAATTGATAAGTTCACTTTTGTCTTCACTTTTTGACTGAAGAGGAACATTTCTAAATTCAACTGTATTTTGCTTCATAGACCTTTGCATATCTTCAACTTTAGCTTCAAGAGAGGAAATATATTGAAGATGCTCCTTACGTTCCTTTTCCAATACGTCTACTCTATCTGTAACAGAGTCATATTGCTCTGAGAGGAATTGTAGGGATCTTTCAATTTCCTCGTAGGATTTTTGGATAGCTGAATTCTGAGTTTTAATTTCAGCTACGTCGTTTATAAGCTTGCTTAGGTTCACATTTTGACTTTTGGACATTTCTTGTAACATAGATTTAATTTCGTCTTTGAATTTATCAAGATGTTCTTCACAGGATGTTTCTCTAGGTCTCTTTGTTCTTTGAGTAACTTTTCGAGTATCGTGTTCGTGTAAGTTAGATATGTCGGGGTCCGACACCGTATGTGGAATGGATCTACCTGTCGGAGGGCTTCTTGGCGTGCGACTCATTTTGTTTGACTTAATTCTCAAGTTCGCAGTTTATGTAGTTGCACCTGAAGTGTTATGCTCAGTCTCGCTCTTTCGCCGCACAACTAAGCTGGCACTGCTCGCACTCGCACTCGAGTCTTCTTCTTCTTTATGCGCGCCTAGTACCAGCGCTTTTTAAATTAGATAGAATTAATAAAATAATCAATTTTTTTATGTAAACAATGACAAAAAACACGTCTACTTTCGGTCGTGGTCGGGACGGAAGGGGGGATTTAAATATAGGTTAGTTTTTAATATTCAATTATTATAATAATAATAATATATTTATTCAAATACACTTAACGTCAAAATTTTCCTTACGCCCCCGCCCTTTAAGACTTTTTCAACTGACAAGAAAAGCGGGCCCAGGAAAACTCGCTAGCTGCCAGAAGTAACGACATTTACAATTTAAAGGACAGACAAATGGGGTCGCGAAAATGATTGATTATTTTAATAGGTAATTATGATGGAACAATAAGCTTTCAATCTTTGTTTACATATTATATAAAGAATATAATAACAAACACGCCTTATGAGCGTTTCGGTGGGGCTGATAATACTAAAGTCATTCATAAAATTCGTGGAAGCACTTGAAAGAATACATAGATACAATAATATTATTTTCACCTCACACGCTCTGAAAAGGAGGTTTTGTCAATCAGTTTAGGCGTAGACAATTTTAGCTTTTTGCGGCCTAGCGCGGCAAAGTACTTTTTTAATTTAATACCTAAAAATATGTCATAAGTCCGAATCGGACTATTGACTTTTTTGTTATATTTGATTCTTATTTTTAATAGCTTTAAATTATTTATAATACTCCGTTTTGAATCATAAAAACAATAACAATAAGATTAAACTATTTGTTATAAGAATTTTATGTTAGGCTGGGTGAGATTTCACAACCTATAATTGGATTTCGGACTGTGACATAAATATTTATTTTTAAATTGTCTTTGTCTTGTCATGTCAGTGACTCAGTGTCAACATTTACAGAATCGTTTTTATTCTTATTAATAAGTAACAATATATTCCTACTTTCAATAACTTTGAATTAACTATAATACTCCCTTTTTTATTATTTTAGTTTTTTATATCACTAAAACAACGAGAATATGGTAGTTTTTTTTTACCGGAAGTTGAAAGCGGAAACAACCATAAAATGTTCCTCGCAGAAAAGTTTTTAGCGTCTTGTACCTTTGAAATCCTCGTTTCGCTCAGGAATTCATCTTTGAACCCCTCGCTACGCTCGTGGTTCAATCCTAGAATCCTTCACTTGCTCAGCTTTCAATAGAGGAAACTCGCCGCTAAATAACCAACTTTCCAGCCTTGCATAACAAATAACTATTTCACCTCACAAACTCAGAAAAGGAGGATTTGTCATTCAGTTTCCGCGTAGAAAATCGCTTTTTGCAGCCTAGCGCGGTAAAGTACTTTTTTTTATTTGATGTCTAAAAATATGCCATAATGCGTTCCGAATCGCACAATTGACTTTTTTGTTTCGTTTTATACTTATTTAAAATAGGTCTGAATTAATTATAATACTCCGTTTTGGTTTTATTATATTATTTTAGTTCATTAAATCGTAAAAACAACCAAAATAGGGTTAAACTATTTGTTATAAGAATTTTATATTAATCTGGGTGAGATTTCACAATCTATGATTGGATTTCGGAACGTGGCATAATGGCCTGCGCAGACGACGGACATTGAAGGACTTTTTGTGCGCGACACGACCTTATTACTAAGAACTTAAAGTTGAATAAATAACGAGGACTATCGCGTACTTTTCATGGATATACGCGATCTAAGTTGAATCTTATTAATTAATATTTGGTCAACAATAAAGACGTGTCGCGGACAAAAAGTCCTCCGTTATCCGTCGTCTGCGCTAGCTCTATACCTTTATTTTTAAATTAACATTAAATGCACAACAACATCTTCTCTGATTGGTTGACGACTTGATGTTTCAAATGTCAAACGATTCTCTCACGTGTAAGTAAACTTTCTGTGAACCAAATTAAGAAATGTCAACACCATTGTCTAATTATCCGTGTTTTTGCAATATCCCTAGGACTTTTGCGAAAATTCTATTTATCAAATCATCCTACGACATATATATTCTTTGCCATGACTGAAATATTGACATAGAATACCTAAAGAATTAAATAACAGATTTGAATTAGTTACAATAAATTTAGTAAATAAAAGAAGGGGTAGAAATATTACATACTCATAGATTATTCTGTTCTCATCTATACTAATATTATAGAGGAAAGATTTGAGTGTTTGTTTGTTTGTTTGCATTGAATACGCTCCGAAACTACGGAACGGATATGGATGAATTTTTTTACACAGATATCAGATAGCCTGGTTATGACCATAGGATACTTTTTATCCTGATATTCCCACGGGAACGCGAACCACTCGGGTGAAACCGCGAGCGACCGGCTAATTCGTAATAGAAATTATAGGTAATTATGTTATGAAGTGCAATAATATAACCAACTGATAAGAGTTGTTTTTTCTAATGCTGCATAAAATTTTCCACTAGAAGTTTTGCTAATGATTTCAACAGTTAATAAATGGACTTACGTAATTTTGTTGTGGCTGATGTCTAGATATTTGATGTGATTGGAAAACCTTTCCACAATGGTTCTTGGTAGTTCGTATAGATTTTCATATGCCAGTGTTAATTTTGCTGGATCCTCAGTATCTGATGTACCATCTGTCGCCCTTGAGAACAAAAATAATATTATTTGCTGTTTGCTGTATGCTATATGTTTACCTATTAGTGGAAACTTCACTGATTTATGTACAAACTTATATTTTTATCTGTTTATCTGTGTCTGGAATATTGTATGTTTCCCAAATAAAATAAAATAAAATAAATAAAATTTGAGATACATGACTTTCAAGGAAATCTTCTTCTCCAAATTATAATTTAGATTAGAATTTGATAATGTTTAGTTGTTCATGTTTTGGACTCCTGACTACAAGAAAAGTTGGCTTGGATTCACACTGGACACAATGCATTATATGAGTAGATATACAGGATGTTTAAACACCCATTTCGAAGCTGTTATATATGCGCAGTGTACATAAAACTTATTAACAATATGTAAAAATAATTGCTGAGAAACTACTTTTATTTTTAGTTAAAAAAATGGGTGCTATTTTTACACGCTATGAATCGCGTGTGTTATATATTAGATAAAATACTACTTTATAAGATGTGTTAATAGTTTAATTTTTAGCTGAAAGTTACGAAAGTTATCGTAAATTAAAAAACCTAATTGTGATGCAAATTATATAAAGCTTTGTTTAAATTAAAAATGTCTAAATAAACTATCAAAATGTTTATATTATTATAACGAGATTGCAATTTATTACTTCATTTTCAAATCAATAATTAATTTTCTTAAAAAAGAGTTGTTTAACAACTATTATTCGAACATCACAACATTTAAAAGAAGTGATTTGATTATTTGATCAATATAATCATTAATTCGTTTGTTATATCCTGTTTTTATAGAGAATATTATTTGTTATGTAAAATATGTTTTAAATTCATTTTATTATTAAAATATTTCAAATATTATCATAAGAACGGCAGAATACTAAAAAGAATGAAAAAGAAACATCTTTTCAGATGCAAAAATTACAAAATCATAAATTATTGGCAGTTGCATCTTAATCGATCGTTAAACACCTGAAAAGATGTTTCTTTCGAATGCAAGGATAATCCTAGCATTGATGTAACAACGCTGGCCTACAGCGTATTAAAAATATAAAAGTATTGGAGAATTTCGACGGTGGTTCGCAAGTCTCGGTAGCTCAGCGGTTAGAGCATTGGACCGGATTTCCAAAGGTCGCGGGTTCGATTCCCGCCTGAGAATTCACTTGTGGCCGAGTTAATTTTTTCCAAATTTTTCTATTTAAAATTTACCATAAGTATAAAATTGCATTGAAAAATGCAAAAATTACAAAATCATAAATTATTGGCAGTTGCATCTTAATCGATCGTTAAACACCTGAAAAGATGTTTCTTTCGAATGCAAGGATAATCCTAGCTTTGATGTAACAACGCTGGCCTACAGCGTATTAAAAATATAAAAGTATTGGAGAATTTCGACGCTGGTTCGCAAGTCTCGGTAGCTCAGCGGTTAGAGCATTGGACCGGATTTCCAAAGGTCGCGGGTTCGATTCCCGTCTGAGAATTCACTTGTGGCCGAGTTAATTTTTTCCAATATTTTTCTATTTAAAATTTACCATAAGTATAAAAATAGCATTGAAAAATGCAAAAATTACAAAATAATAAAGTATTTATTACATCATTTGGCGCCATTTTGTGGCAAAATTATGATTGGGTTTTAATGAATGGTGGGAGAATCCCACAGACATAGATCTCTATGTCTGTGGAGAATCCCCTTCAATTTTGGCTCCTTCTGAGCATAGGAGCACACATTTCGGGTCAGTCTTGTGTGGTCAGTTGAGCAGAGAGTTCTAAAAAGCTAAGTACTTTTTCTGTGTTATTCTAATTTTATAGTGTGTTATTATTGATAACTCTTATCCAAGCTATTCATGATGTTCTCTATTAAGGCTTAAGATTTTGTTAATTCTGTGTTGGGTATTTAAAGTTATGTCTTTTAAATAACAATTCTAATTGAAAAACCAGTTTTAATCGTCGTTTTTATTTAATAAACTTGAATAATTAGTAAAAAAAATCTAAGGTTTTATTTCTTTACTAGAAATACCGTGGGAATATCGGGATAAAATATAGCCTATGTCACTCGGAAGAAACGTAGCTTTCTAATGCTCTAAGAATTATCTAAATCGGTCCAGTAGTTCCTGAGATTAGCGCGTTCAAACAAACAAACTCTTCAGCTTTATAATATTAGTATTATTAGTAAAAGATTTCTAAGGTTTTATTTCTTTATTCCTCGTAGAACAATAGTTTTGATTTAACTACAATCGATTATTGAAACTATATAACAAATCCAGTAGAAGTTTGATCTATTATCCATTGATACTTATACTATTGGTTTTAAATGCTGACATGTGCAACGTGTTTCCGTATCTAGAGGGTACGAGTGGGCATCTGAGGCCCAGTTTCATTGATTGGTTTTGATATTCATTGCGGTTTTGTATCTTTTAACGATAATCTTTAAAAACAAATATTGACTTTGATCCTCATTAACTCTATAACTTATGATAAATTTTAAATAGAAAAATATTGGAAGAAATTAACTCGGCCACAAGTAAATTCTCAGATGGGAATCGGACCCATCCTTTGGAAATCCGGTCCAATGCTCTAACCGCTGAGCTACCGAGACTTGCGAACCACCGTCGAAATTCTTCAATACTTTTATATTTTTAATACGCTGTAGGCCAGCGTTGTCACATCAATGCTAGGAATATCCTTGCATCCGAAGAAACATTTTTTCAGGTGTTTAACGATCGATTAAGATGCAACAGCCAATTATTTATGATTTTTGAATTTTTGCATTTTCAATGCTATTTTTTTTAATAGAAAAATATTGGAACAAATTAACTCGGCCACAAGTGAATTCTTAGATGGGAATTGAACCCACGACCTTTGGAAATCCGGTCCCATGCTGTAACCGCTGAACTACCGACACACACTGAGGACTGACGCGAAGCTAACAGAGTTGGAAGAAGTTATCAGCAGGGTACAGTGGGACATTATTGGGTTGTCTGAAGTCTGAAGAGAGGGTGAGGACTCGATAATTCTTGACTCCTGTAACCTGCTGTACTACCGGGAGGGCGACCAAAAGTCCATAGCTGGTGTCGATTTCATCGTCCACAAGTCCCTTGTAAGCAACGTGATCACCATCGGAAGTGTGTCGACCAGGGTAGCGTACCTGATACTCAGAATATCCAAACGGTATTCGCTGAATGTCATACAGGTCTACGCTCCGACCTCGACGCACCAAGATGACGAAGTGGAGGCTATGTATGAGGACATCTGTAGAGCCATGCATAGCTACAAAACCCACTACACCGTTGTGATGGGGGACTTCAATGCGAAGTTGGGGAAACGTTGCGGTGACGAGTTGAGAGTGGGGCAATATGGAGTTGGAGAACGGAATGCCAGAGGCCAGATGCTGGCTGACTTTATGGAGAGGGAGGAGCTCTTTATGATGAACTCCTTCTTCAAAAAGCCGGAAAGCCGAAAGTGGACCTGGATCAGTCCGGACGGTACAGTAAAAAATGAGATAGATTTTATCGTGTCGACGAGGAAGCAGATATTCAATGATGTTACTGTGATCACCGTTAAGACGGGAAGCGATCACCGATTAGTACGTGGCACATTGAATATCAACGTAAAGCTAGAAAGATAAAGACTGATAAAATCTACGCTCCGTCCATTACCGGCCCATATCCAAAACCCCGAGAGCTTTCAACTCGAGCTCCAAAACCGCTTCGAAGTCCTTGGAACAGCATAGATGTGGACGATTTACACAACATGGTGGTGGACACTCTCCGTACGGTAGGGTCTAGGTTCTTTAAGACCCGCCGTACCAAGTTAAAGAATCTCTCCGACCACACACTCCTACTTATGGATCAGAGACGTGAAATGAGGCTTCAGAACTCAGCGGATGCTCATCGTTATCGGCAGCTAAATAGGCAGATCTCTAAGTCTTTGACAAGCGACCTTCGCTAGTTTAATACGAATTGTATTAAAGAGGCTATCGAGCATAACAAAGGCTCCAAAGTGTTCGCGAGAGATCTGTCTATTGGGCAAAGCCAGATGACGAAGCTGAAAACTGACGACGGTCGCATCATTTCTACGAAACCTGAAATCCTGAGGGAGATCGAGAGTTTCTATGGGCAGCTATATTCTACGCAGACACCTGTTGAAAGCAAGGCTAAAGACCCCAGAGCCAAGCTTACCCGACACTTCACCGAAGATATCCCGGACGTCAGCTTGTACGAGATTAGTATGGCTCTCAAGCAACTAAAAAACAACAAGGCGGCGGGCGATGATGGAATTACTGCGGAACTTCTGAGAGCGGGCGGTAAGCCGATACTCAAAGTCCTCCAGAAGCTGTTCAATTCCGTCATCGTCGAGGGCAAAACGCCAAGAGCATGGAATATAAATGAGGTGATTTTGTTCTTTAAAAAGAGTGACAAGACCCGGTTAAAGAACTTCAGACCCATCTCACTTCTAAGCCATGTTTATGAGCTGTTTTCGAGAGTCATCACGAATCGTCTTGCTCGCAGGCTCGACGACTTCCAACCTCCCGAACAAGGCGGGTTCCGAAAAGGCTTCAGCACCATAGACCACATCCATACGCTGCGGCAGGTTATACAGAAGACCGAAGAGTATAATCTGCCACTTTGCTTGGCGTTCGTGGACTATGAGAAAGCCTTTGATTCGATTGAGACCTGGGCGGTGCTGCAGTCTCTCCAGAGGTGCCAAGTGGACTATAGGTATATCGAGGTTTTAAGGTACTTATACGAACATGCCACCATGTCGGTCCGATTACAGAACCAGAGCACAAATTCCATCCAACGCAGCGAGATGTGAGACAGCGAGACGTCATTTCTCCGAAACTGTTCACAGCTGCGTTAGAAGACATCTTTAAGCTTTTGGACTGGAAAGGACGCGGCATCAACATAAATGGCCAGTATCTGCCACACCTTCGTTTTGCCGATAATATAGTCCTTATGGCTGAGACCCTGGAGGACCTGAACACAATGCTCGATCTCCGTAGTGCTTCCCAGTGGGTCTTAGGATGAACATGGATAAGACGAAAATTATGTCGAATTCCTGTGTCATACCCACTACAGTTCACGTTGGGAACACTATACTTGAAGTTGTTGACCATTACGTTTACCTTGGACAGACAATCCAGTTAGGCAAGTCCAACTTTGAGAAAGAGATCTCTCGTCGAATCCAACTGGGATGGGCAGCATTCGGGAAGCTCCGTAAAATCTTCGCGTCCAACTCACCTCAGTGTCTCAAGACGAAAGTCTACGACCAGTGTGTTGCCAGTGATGACTTACGGCAGTAAAACGGGGTCGCTAACTATGGGTCTGATAAAGAGGCTCAAGGTAACTCAGCGTGCAATGGAGAGAGCTATGCTCGGCGTTTCCCTGCGTGATCGAATCAGAAATGAGGAGATACGCAGGAGAACTAAAGTAACTGACATCGCTCGAAGGATTGCTCAGCTGAAATGGTAGTGCGCGGGACACATAGCGAGGAGAACCGATGGCCGTTGGGGCGGAAAGGTTCTGGAATGGCGACCGCGTACCGGACGACGCTCCGTGGGTAGGCCCCCCACAAGGTGGACCGACGATCTGGTGAAGGTCGCTGGAAGCCGCTGGATGCGGGCAGCGCAGGACCAATCGTGGAGATCCTTGGGGAGGCGTATACCCAGCAGTCAAAGTCAAAGTCAAAGATTTTTATTCAAATAGACTTATAGATAAGTACTTTCGAATAGTCCAAAAATTTTTTTTCCCTACCAGCCATTCAGGACATCTTTTAACTTATAAGAAGAACGGCCGCAAGAAACTTATCAGCTTTAAGAGAAACAACAACATTTACAATGGAACATGTTGTTGCCAAGCACAAATTTACAATTTTGAAATATATTTAATATAAGAGGAAAATTTTCCAATATAATTAATTATTAGAATATTTTCCTTTTATCCAATTTATAATAGCTATGTTTTATGTTAGTATCACATCCATGCATTTTGGTCTTTTAAATAATCATCTACCTAGTAATAACCTTTGCTTAAGAGTGACTTTTTAACATATATTTTAAATTTATGCAAAGGCAGCTCTATCAATTGTTGTGGAACTTTATTAAAAAAAGCTATACCTTAACCAAAAAACGAGCGTCTACATTTTTCAAGTCGAAATTTTGGAACGGCAAGCTTATTCTTATTTCTAGTAATAAAATTATGGACATCGCTATGCTTAATAAATAAATCAAGATGTTTCCTTACATATACTATATTATCATAGATGTATTGTCCCGTCAAAGTTAGTATATTAATCTCTTTAAACAAATCCTTAAGAGAATCTCTCCGTCGAAGGTTGTAAATGGCGCGCACAGCTCTTTTTTGAAGTATAAAAACATTTTCTATATTAGCTGCTGAGCCCCACAACAACAGGCCATAGGACATTACACTATGAAAATAGCTAAAGTAAACTAGTCTTGCCGTTTCAATATCAGTTATTTTCTTTATTGCGAAAGCCGCAGAACTAAGTCTACTCGACAAGGCTTCAATATGTGGATCCCATTGCAGCTTTGAATCCAATGTAATTCCAAGAAATTTTGTACTCTCAACTAACTCTACTACATTCCCATTCAAATTGATATGCATATCGACCTGCACTACGTTAGGTAATGAGAATCTAACAAACTTGGTTTAAGAAGGGTTAAGAGACATATTATTATGTTGAACCAGTGTGCGACTTGAGAGAGAGTGGGTGTCATGTGGCTGAGACGACGATAAAAATAGCATTGAAAATGCATAAATTCACAAATCATAAATTATAGGCTGTTAATCATAATCTTATAGACATCTTAATCGATCGTTAAACACCTAAAAAGATGTTTCTTTAGAATGCAAGGATATTCCTAGTATTGATGTGAGAACGCAGGCCTACAGCGTATTAAAAATATAAAAGTATTAGAGAGTGTCAATGGTGGTTTGCAAGTCTCGGTAGCTCAGCGGTTAGAGCATTGAACCGGATTTCCAAAGGTCGTGGGTTCGATTCCCATCTGAGAATTCACTTGTGGCCGAGTTATTTTTTCCAATATTTTTCTATTTAAAATTTATCATATGTATAAAAATAGCATTGAAAATGCAAAATTTCAAAAATCATAAATTATTGGCTGTTGCATCTTAATCGATCGTTAAACACCTGTGGGCTGATTATCTAACTCTGTTTCTATTAGTTCTCCATTAAAATTAATGTAATTGTATCCTTCAAGTCAGTTTTGCGAATATATATTATGTACGATTTGACAAGTTGGAAATTCAATTACAATCTATTGCAATTTTGACTTATCGATAGAAATTGTTCCTATCGAGCACCGATCATGTAAGCTTATTGCAATTAAAGTGACGGCTTGGATTTGCAGTAATTTTCATAGCAATGGAAACTATTCAGACCTTGTTTCTTATAATCGAAAACAAGTTTTTATCATTTTAAATCTTTGTTTGTTTCTTGTATTATGATACTTACAAAGATTTTACTTATAAAATAAGCAGCATAAAAGACACTGCATCTGTTTTCAACCCGTGCTTATAAAATGATATTCATAGAAAGATTTTTTAGCCATTTGGCCATTTAGCTTTCTATACTATAATTTAATTTTAATAAAAATCGGAGGAGCTCGGTGGCATAGTGGTTCACGTCCTCGGCCAGCAATTTAAGCGGTTAAGCAACTTTCATATTAGTTGATCACGGGATGGGTGACCAAAGATTTACTATCGAGCTCTACCGTGCTTCGGAAGGCACGTTTTAAAATTTTATTGTATTGCAGTCACGTAAAAAACCCACCTATTCGCATTGGGCCCGCGTGGTGAGTCATGCTCATGGCCCACTCTCCTAATCAGACGGGTAAGGGGGGCCAGTACCATAGCATTAAAATGGCTGTTGACGATGACGACGAATAAAAATCATAGTAGCAAAAGGTGGGCTTTGAATTTCGGATAAGATATTTCAACAACCATACAAATAATACCTACGCTTTCAATCCCAACATTACTTACCATTTTATTTTAATACTTTGACTTAGCATTGTTGAAAATTCATTATTATATTTAAAGAAAGATAACACGAAAATACTTATACAATAATCGAATTTTAACTAATTTATTCTGTGATTTTCATTTTTTTGTTTTTTTATACTCTGTAATAATATAGAGTAAAATGTGGATGACATGACTAGTATCCATAAAAAAACTGTGGAATAACGCTGATAAATTATGAACGTACATGTCACTGTTGCGGTGCATAACGATGCATTGACTTTTTAAATAAGTCGAATTATCCGTATTTCGTAGCAACTTCATGTTGGAGTATAGTTTAAATAGTCTGTTATTTTATCGATAGAAAGTGAATAGCAATTACAAAAAAACCGTTTAAGTAATCGCATTTCATCGATAGATATTCTTAGGTGTTAGTTACAAAATGTTCATTGGAATAACTTCAATCAAAGTTAGCTAATCAGCCTGCTGAAAAGATGTTTCTTTCGAATGCAAGGATATTCCTAGCATCGATGTGACAATGCTGGCCTACAGCGTAAAAAAAATATAAAAGTATTGGAGAATTTCGAAGGTGGTTCGCAAGTCTCGGTAGCTCAGCGGATACAGCATTGGATCGGATTTCCAAAGGTCATGGGTTCGATTCCCATCTGAGAATTCACTTGTGGCCGAGTTAATTCTAATATTTTTCTATTTAAAATTAATCATAAGTAGGTATAAAAATAGCATTGAAAATGCAAAAATTCAGAAATCATAACTCTTTAACTAACAGGTTCCCAGATTTGGCCCCATACAAGAAAATTATTGTAACAATATCTCGAGAATTTTCGTAAAGGAATTTCTACTCAAGACACAATCTTAGACTTAACTATTATAACTGAGGAAGTTGACAAAGGAAATAAATGTCTTACTGTATTTTTAGATAGAAAAAGGCTTTCGACACGATTTCAGTCCCAGTTCTTGTAAACAGACTAGAGAGAATAGGGATTAGAGGTAATGCACTCTCTCTTTTTACTAGCTACCTCCGTGATAGAACTCAAGCTGTAAAAATAGACGGATTCATCAGTGATGAAGAAACAGTTAAATATGGCGTTCCACAGGGGAGTGTCCTTGGCCCGACTCTCTTTTTAATTTATATAAACCAATTATGTAATTTGCAGAACGTCGAGGGAAGGATACTCTCGTATGCGGACGACACTGCCATCGTTTTTACTGCCAAAACTGGAAGATCTGTACACGGTATGGCTACGCTTGGTTTGTTTCGGGTGTCGAATTGGTTGAGGGAAAAACCTTTTAACCTTAAATATACAAAAAACTAATTACATTTGTTTTGCTCCCTACACCCCATCACAGCCAAGTAATGACTTTTGCATCAAAATCCATAACTGCTAAAAACCCGAATACAATATGTGTGAAAGTCCCTGCATAGATAAAGTGAGCCAAACGAAATACCTTGGCA
This sequence comes from Chrysoteuchia culmella, assembly GCA_910589605.1. Lineage (NCBI taxonomy): Eukaryota > Metazoa > Arthropoda > Insecta > Lepidoptera > Crambidae > Chrysoteuchia > Chrysoteuchia culmella. The sequence continues at coordinate 19,290,132 of OU342654.1, read as the reverse complement.
TTATCATGGATCAGAGGCTTAGTTGGCACTCGCAGCTGGAGTCTGTTATAAATCACATCAGGAAATTAATCTGGGTGTTTAAATCACTTAGGGTCTGTTATGTCTAGCTCGCTTTTAAATAAAATTTACATAGCTCTAGCACAATGAATAATCTCCTATTGCATCCCAATCTGGGGTGGTGCAATCAAAAGTGACTTTCTAGAACTGGAAAGGGCACAAAGGTCTTTAATAAAGGTCATGTATTTCAAACCGTACAGATTCTCTACGAAGTCTTTACAAAATAAGCAAACTTCTTTTAGTTCGTAAGTTATATATACTAAAATTTGACTCTTAAATTCCATAAATCCATATCATTTAATGAATCAATTCAAAGAAAAAGAAGAAATGATATTGTCGCTCGCTTACCTCCTGTACATACTGCTTTTGCTAGAAGACAATACCCATCCCAATCAGTGCATATTTATAATAAACTAAATAAAATACAAATATATCCTCTACATGTGTATTTATGCAAAAAATGTGTGACTAAATGGATAGAGACACTTACTTATGATGAAGTGGAAAATCTTTTGATTAGAATTGCCTGACCACACACACACATACATACACACACACACACACACACCATACACACTCACTCACACACCACAATACACCTATGCCTCATATCTAACCAACTACCTGCACCTGCCTTACTTAATAATATATTCCTCGTATCTTTTAGTTTGTTTACTTTTTATCTTTTGTAAGTTTTGTAACAATAAAGTACAGACCTATCCACTGTCATCCACTAGGGAAGAAGCGGGTCATTCCCAATACAAGTATCTTTTGATAACTTACAGGGAAGTCTCAGCAATGTACTGTATGTAACATGATTACTGAAATAAATGCAATTTTTATTTATTTATTTATAGAATATGTGGTTTTCATTTTCATGATGGGTCTTTTAACACCCTGTATAAATAAGTGTTGATCTAGGTGTTTTTTTATGTACAGTCAACAGCACGGCTTTAAACTTGCACTACGAAAACCTGCGTTATTAATGTTATTATGAGCATAATAAGGGTGCTTTCAAGGAGTTGAGTCTGGTATACCTTTGCCTGTACCATTAATATTATTATACTATATTTACTTACAAAAGTTAATTGAAGTTTTATTTTATATCTATTGTCTAGTACCAATAGTACTTTAGCTTATTTTGGAATTACTATAAAATGTCTCAAATATTAATAAATTAAAATAAAATATTTTTCCAGACAATATTGATGTAATAAGTATTTAACTTTAAAAAATACTTTTATATTCTCAGTAGATCTATTCATCAAACAGAATATTTTGATGAATGACAATTAATCACCTAAAAACAGGATTTTTAGATATACTTCAGGATTTTTTTTCTCAAAAAGTATCAGCGTCCTTAACCTGAAATTTTGCAGGAAGTCATCTTATACCTTTCTTCCATAAAATTACCAACATAAAATCATGAGTCGATATACTAAACTTTACTGAGTATTTCTCATTATTAAAATATACCATAAGAAAATATTATGTCCAAGTTCTTGGCCAGCGTTAAGTATAAGCTCTAACTATTATTGTACGAAATTGTTAATAAACAAATGTTAATATTTATTTGTACAAAAGGTTTTATTGTACAAAAGTAAAGAGTGTAATGAAGTTAACTTACTTAAATATTTCAGGGGGAATTGATGAGTCAGTCATTTCGTTATCAACTAAAACATCTCTTGAAACATCTACAGATATCACAGCTTCCTCAGGCCAACTGGAGGATGTACTTGGAAAGCTGTAAAGTAAATGTAATTCTATAATAAAGTGAAAGGTTCACACATTCATACATCGCATTAATTCACACATACGGATTAAATTATTAGAATTCTTTTTAAGCAAACATTTCTTTGAACGAGTATAACTAAATAATGAAGCCTACAACACTTTTATCATATTTATTTTAAGACCTGATAAAACTATTTATTATAAAAAACGTAAATGAACGTAAACAAAAACAACAAGTTATGGAAAGTTTTGACACTTGGTGTCAAAAAGGGGAAAAAAGAAAAAAATACGTTCGGTAGTTTCATAGTTTTCATCTCAATAGTTTTTTTGTAGTTGCATGCACACAAGTTTTTCTTTCATCTATTTTATTTTATGGATTTATGTAAACAAGGATAAAATAAAAGAGGTCATCTTTAACATACATCAAGCCGCGTTGCTCCACAGATCACTATATAAGTAGCAGCGTTACTCTATGATATATATAAATTTTATTTTTACCCTAATAAATATTTTTCATTTTAAACTTACTTTAAATCCTCTGGCACTGTCGTTTGAGACGAATCCATTACTAAAATTCGTAATTACAGTAAAATAGGTATATTTACAGTAAAAAACATCTAGAGTGTCACTAGTCTCAACCATTGCCAATACAATATTGGTTGTTGTTATCAGTAATAATAATACGAAATGTGTCGACTGACTTCGGCATGGTTGATATGAAAGAAGGTTCATCGGTGCGTGTTTTTCATCAGATATTTTATCAAGGACGTATACCTGCCATGTTATTTTATCAATAAGTGATTATGATAAAAAAACTTTATTGAAATGACATGACATCGATAGTACTAAGTACGGTCAACAGCACGGTAGGTACGGCTTTACATCTATATAGGAGTAATTTTGTGTTCTGTGTTTGCATATGAAATTTGCACAGTGGCGTAAGGGCGCTCTCATTGTCAAAGTGTAAAGCCGTAGCAACTGTTGACTGTATATTAAGGAATTGTAACTTTATAAATAAGTAACATATTTAGTCAAATAAAAAATGTATACAAATTAGGGATGTTACGGAGGTGCGTTTCCGATTCCGAAAGGTCGGAACTTCAGATTGATTTTGCACATTCGCTTCCGATAAATTTAATCGGAAGTTATATAATGTGAAAATAAATATTCAATCAATGGAGATGACAAGTTTAGCCGAAAAATCGTCCTCCAATATTGTGTTATCTCCACCATGTAGTGGTGAGTGCCCAATCTTGACCGGTTAAAAAATAGATTGGACGGAGATAAGCTTTTGTTTTGGCATGATTTCCTTCTTTTGGAGTCACTTAATTTGATTTTTGCTTTTTGCTGTTTTTGGAGCTTTTTATTTATGCATTTACAATACTATTTATTTTTAAACTAAACAATATACTAGGAAATAATCAACTCGTCCTCATGTCGCTCAGATAGGACTCGAATCTGTGACCTTTGGGAGTCCGACCCAATGTAATCATTGAGTTACCGAGACCTATGGGGACAATGGCCATTTTTATATGAGTTGCGTCCCAACCCTTGTAACAAGTTGCGACTAGTATAAACATGTTTATTTAGGCTTTTTTTATGAGTAATAATCTAATTTTCTATTTCAATTGCGTGCAGGTCAAAAGTTATTGGGTTTTAAGTGATGAAAAGGTTTTTGTATTAATTAATGTTTTAATCGTACATTTTATATATTTTGTGTTACATATTCTACATTCGTTCGTCTCAGCCACATACGCTGCTGGCTAAAGGCCTCCCCCAAGGATCTCCACGACGATTGGTCCTTCACCAGACCTTGTGCGCGGTCTACCCATGGAGCGTCGCTACCCGGATTATTATCATCTTTATCATCGGGAAAACGAAGGTGTGTTAGGTACTGGACATTAATGTTGATGCCGAGTCCTTTCCAGTCCATGAGCTTAAAGATTTCCTACAACGCAGCCTGCTGTGAACAGTTTTGGAGAAATGACGTCTCCTTGTCTCACACCTCGCTGCAGTTGGATGGGACTTGTGCTCTAGTTCTGTAATCGGACCGACGTGGTGGCATGTTAGTATAAGTACCTTAACACCTCGATATTATCTATAGTCCACTTGGCACCTCCGGAGACTGTAGTACCGCCCAGTTCTCTATAGAATCAAAGGCTTTCTCATAGTCCACAAACGCCAAGCAAAGTGGCAGATAATACTCCTCGGTCTTCCCTATAACCTGCCGCGGAAACCACTATAACTCTTTCCCTGCACGATATACAGAATTATGCCCATACAAAAAAAAACTACATTCATTGAGATCTTTCTCACGATAAAGGTAGAAAAGTGTTACAACACTTGGGACGAAACCACCCGTTGTTCTTTACTTTTCTACGCTGCTAGTCAGCGTCGTTTCATCAATAAGAAGGAATTCTCGAAAAAAAAATACAATTAATGTTTCACAATCGATTAAGATGAAACACAAACACCCACTTAAATTCGGATTTTTTTATTTTAATAATAAAACGCTTTATTACACATAAAAGAACACGCTGCTAGTCAGCGTCGTTTCATCAATAAGAAGGAATTCTCGAAAAAAAAATACAATTAATGTTTCACAATCGATTAAGATGAAACACAAACACCCACTTAAATTCGGATTTTTTTATTTTAATAATAAAACGCTTTATCACACATAAAAGGAACACATACACAAAACGGCAGTAGAAGGAAACACACAAAAGGCGGACTTATTGCTAAGTAACAATTTCTTTCATGCAGCAGGTTTATTTTTGCATTTACGATTTATTAATTTATTTAACAATTGTTTTTATTTTCAACAGACCACCACATACACCTAACTAATAATATGATTAGGGATGAGTAATGGGTGCAATTTGATAAACTTACTTTAATGATCCTATCCTAACAATTATTATAAATGTAAAAGTGTGTTAGTTTGTTTGCTTGTCCTTCCTTCATGCCCTTACTAATCTTTTTTTTTTAAACTATCCATTTTCCTGCTGCCTGCATTTTTTTTTTCAAAATCTGTAAATTCAAATATTGAAATTTCTCAAAAAAATAAGAAGGGTTTCATGAGAACGTATTCATGTAGCTACAACGGTTGATGTACGATATACAATAAAAACGTTATCGTGTTTTTAGACCTGCTCTTATCACATCTCTCTTCTGGCTAAACCTCCGATTTCGGTTCCGATAAAGCGAACCTAAAAACTCCGATTCCGAATTCAGTTCCGATATAACCACATCCGTAACATCCCTAATATAAATAAAGAACCTCGAAAGTAATAAGTACTACGGTACATACAATACATTTACCTAATTTGTTTTTTGTTGTAAATAAAATTATTGAGTTTCCTTAAATTATAGCTATAATAGGCTCAGACATATTATAATTTATTACAAAAAAATATATATATGTCTCGTTCATTGCTAGCGAAAGGTGTAAAGTTTATGGAATCTTCGATGTTATTATAATGATCGAAGGCTGGAAAGGAAAATATGGAGAAATAAAACGCTTTGACAGTTGTCTTTCATACCTTCATGACAGTTGCTACGCGTAGGAAATATTACAGTACGACACAAAAGAGTAGAATGCATTGGTTACACATCTAATCATACAATAATGTGTATTTTTTACTTTCTATTTTTATACTGTAAATTATAATGACGATGATGACGACATTAATGATAAAAGTGAATTTTTTTTTGAAATAATATTAAATATAAAAATGATTGTAATTTTACTCGTTCTTCCATTAGCCCTTAAAAAAGTAGGTACAAAATAAAAATAACTAATACAAAATAAACACTATTTTATTATTAACTCTTAGACCGAATATTTGTGTATTAAATCACTATTTCAAAACTTGCTCATTCTAAAAGAGCGTAAGTGCGTTCTCAGGAAGTTAAATTGGTAAGGCTGTTGCTTATTTCAGATAAAAAAAAAACAGACGTAATGGTTTCGAGTAGTGATGTAACAGTGGCAGAACTTAAATATCGATAACTACGTAAAACTTGTAATTTTCGTTAATAAACCAAAGTATGATTTTTAAAGATTAATACTTTGGCTAAGATAAAAAAAAATAACAAAACGAAAAAAAAAATTATACATTTAAATTTATTCGCATGAATTTGCGTTCATGAACAATATAAACATTTTGTGTATTAAGCATTTAAATGTTTATCAAACCATATTAAAGTTTAAGGTCTGGTATTTCTTTAGTGGAACAAAAAAGAACCACTTCGTTAAACACACACAAATTTCTGACCCGTGGTCCACTGGCCTGTGGGCCTACCATGAGTTTTCCTTTCCGTTTACTGTACAGTAAACGGGAGACATTTTGTATGGCGTACTGGCGTTTCGTGGTGGTTTACCTAGCAAACCTAAAACGTAAATCTATTCAGCAATAATCATAAAAACAATGTATTCCAAAAACTTAAAACAATCACAACCTGCTTTTCATGAGGTTTTTATTGGCATTAAGTAAATTAGAAAATATAGAATATCGATATCTTAGATTTTGATCGCTCTTTCACTACTTGAGTTGACTGTCATTGTCTGTCACTTTCAGTTGTTGTTTGTTTGTTTTTCTTGATTTTCTTTGATGCAAAGGAATGGCATGGCAGGATGAAATGCCTGACTTTCTCGTTTTGGACTACATTCTAGTTTTTATTTAATATCTTAAAATTTCCGATCAGAAAATTCTAAAATAAACTTATAATCTCTTACACTAAAACCTCGAAATGGTTTTTTTATTTTAGTGCTTTAGAGAAAATGAAATGTTGTCCATTCACTTCACATGATGATCACAACACAACCCTATTTGCACACGACATCTGTTTAAAATGTCAAATAATGTCAATGTCATTGTCATAGCAGATGTCCAGATGTTCGGTGCTTGCGTGAACAATTACAGCAAAACAAATTATTTTTTGTTATTTATCGATACTGAATCAATAAACTGTATTATTTCATAGAATTAATATTGAAAAATGGATGTAAGTAACAAAATTTTATTGATATTATTGATGTTTAAAAGTATTTAACCATAAATTGAATGTTCGAACTTTTCTTTCCTATAGGACAGCAATATTCCCATCGATATTAACATAGGAAAACTCCAGGACTGGCTTGTGAGTCGTCGACATGTGAACAAGGAATGGCAGAAAAATATAATCGCTGTAAGGGAAAAAATTAACAATGCAATTCAAGATATGCCCGCACACGACGATATAGCATCATTGCTATCAGGCAGTTACATTAACTACTTTCACTGCCTGAAGATTATTGAAATTCTCAAAGAGACAGAAGCTGATACTAAAAACCTCTTTGGTCGATATGGTTCTCAGAGAATGAAGGACTGGCAGGATATAGTGAAGAGTTATGAGAAAGAAAACTTGTATTTGGCTGAAGCGGCTCAAATGTTGGTTAGAAATATTAGTTATGAAATACCTGGTCTCAAGAAGCAGATTGCAAAAGAAGAACAGTTGCAAAGTGTAAAGTTTTATTATATTTTCTTGAATTAAGGGCTGGTTGCTCCACCTACTGCTAAGTACTGAATAGCTTATTTGACAGATCTTTTTTATATGAAAAATATGAAAAATTATCTGCACATTAACCCAATTACCACTAACCAGTCTCTGGTGACCGCGCTCAACTTTATGTGCTATGCGACTTTACATTATTGTGAAAAGTCAAATCCAAATTGATTTATGGCTTAGAGTCGATTTTATTTATGCTAAGAAAAAAACAAAATTCAAAAGATGTTTTGATGGGTTAAGCTATCCAGATCTTATCAGTAGGTGGTGAAACCGGCCCTAAATCAGTTAGAAATGTTTTTTACTCCACTCTTGATAAATTCAGCTTAATATATTGATTTCAGGAATGTGAGAAGAAACACACTGATTATCTCAAGAATGAGGCCTCTTGCAAATCAGAGTTTCTGCATCAATGTAAACAGCTTGGTATTCAAGGAGAGAAAATTAAGAGGGAGCTCGTGGATAGGTTACAAGAATTACCAGAAATATATGATAAGGTTGAGTTTTTTTTCCTCAGATGTAGGAAAATGAGACAATAAATATTTCATTATTGTGAGACTGCTGTCTTATGATCCTTGAGTTCATACATATATACAGCTCATGTCTAAGTTCCACAGGAAGGGATGTATTAACTTTGTTCATAGATATTTAATTCTTGACAAAGAAGATATGGTCCTAAAAAATTACCTACAACAAATATTAATTTACTTAGTCATTTAATTAGTATCTATTAGTGTTGTAATTATAGAATGAGGCATTTCAATCATCATTAAGAAAATAAAACTACTAACATTCCACTTTTTTAAATTTGTCAAATTTAATTTACCAACATTTATTCTAGACCTAGTAAAGAATGGACGGTCTTTTTGTTTATTTTCAGTAAAGTAAAAGATTTCATATTCTTCACTTATTTTATGGTTTGCTTGCGAGAATTACACATTTAGCCAATGTCAAGTGAATATTCAAATAGTATCATAGACATTTTATGGAAGATTGAGTTAAAATGGAGTCTCACAACACATGTTATTACATAAAGAACTCGGGTGAAAACTCAAGCAAAAGATTTAAATGCAACAGTAATGACATTTTCTTTTTTAATTTTCAGATAGGAAAAGCTCTCAAGCCTTTACTGCCAGGCATCGAATTGTATTCAGCATTCACAAATTATGTGTTAGGAAACAGAGCCACAGAAGTGGTGCCACTATTGCAGTATGTGGTTGAGAACGGCAATACTACTGTCTATGAATGGAGCTATGGAGAGCCCCCGCTGAGCGTGGAACCAGATCCTATTCATATTGAGTTTGATGATGAGGAGCAGGCAGCTGGTGATCAGGTACTTTACCTGAGCTCTTTAGTAATTTTTTAGTCACTTTTGCACATTCACCAACACAAGAAGGAAATAGAAGGAGTATACCACGCATATATTTTTATTTTTTAAGAAAAGGAAGAAAACTACCAGTACAAGACTCACACTTATACATAAGTGAAAAACATGATAGAGTACAAAACACACGTAGTGTGGCCTTAGTTACAAACTGCCACGGCATGTTAGGTTCACAAAAAGCAGTATATGAAACAGTTCATGAAAATCAAAAAGTTATATAGTTCTAAAAGAAATGTTGCCTCGATTATGGACCCATTGCTTGGACGAATACCCATTGCCATCATGAAGGAATTCAAAATCGCACAAAGGGAAATCTGTCAACTGCTTCTGTGTTTCGCAAAAGTTTTGGCGACGCGTGTCAACATACTACTTCTAATCTCGTGTGTTCAGTGGGTTAGCCAATAAATAAAAAAAGAAAATGCATTGTCAATGTTACTGTTTTTACAGATCGATTTTGGGGATGCAGCCATTGACTTCGGTGCCATAGACACTGCAGCAGGTCAGATAGACTTTGGTGACGGTGATGCTGGAGCGGAGATAGATTGGGGAAATATAGACAACATTGGCGCTGGAGATGTTGTAAGTTACTTTCTTACTTTATGATTCTTGAATTAAGCCTTTTCAATGTTATCTTATATGATAAACTTGCTACTTTCTTACTGATGAGAAATTAGTCTTATAGAGTTTGCATAATAGGCTATTTGACAATGCGAAAAATAAAGTGTCAATTACTGTAATCAGTATAAATTAAGAGTTTAAAAATGGTTATTTATTAATGTAAGTTGAAAATAATAATAATAATAAATTTATTTAAAAATCCGTAAATAAAAAGGTATTTTTTAAATGTTTGTCACGTGATACAAAACACTTCTGATTCCTAAATAGCCTATTCACATGTCATATTGTCCATCCATTTTATCATCACGTTTAATGTAATCTACATACATAGTGTTAAAAAAACCAAACTAACGTGTAATTAGTCCATATAAATGTCAATTGTGCTAGAAAAAAATCTTAATTTGAAACACAATTGAAATACTTTTATCACTACTAAAAAAGCAGAAAAAGGCATTTCTACTCAAGTTCATCTATTTATTTTCTACAAATTATCATCAGAATTCAAACATCATTGATGTGCAAATAACCTATAAACTTTCCAGGACTTATCAGTGGATATATCCAACGTGTCCCTAGACGAGTCTGGAATAGTAGTCGAAGAGCAGGGAGTGGGCGGTGGCGTCGCCCGAGGGAAGGACGCGTTGACACTTCTGGATAATCCATCAACTAGGAACCAGTTCATAGACCAGCTAGTTGAGGTGAGATTTTCTTATCGTGTTAACTCAGGCTTACATATGGGTATTATATTTTTTACCATTTAGTCGTGGAATGATTGGGTAGTCCGCGTTACCGACTTACCGTCCGAAGACCTGATCCGATCACATACGAGGAGGTTCCTTTCGCGCACCCCTTCTACTAGGAACCAGCTCAACGTGAGATGGGAATAGACTTGTCAGTGGACATATCTAACATGTCCCTAGACGAGCCTCATAGGTCAATCCAGTAGTAATGTCAATCCAGTGAATTACAATGTAACAATGTAAATCCAGTGAAAGAAGAAACCATTTACTGTGCTTACGATTTGTAATTTATCACTTATCCGAGTTACGAGTGACTGTTTAGATAACACAAAATCTTTTATGATATTCATGAAAATCACAATTTGTAATTTCCTTTTCAGCTGGAATCGTTCCTAAAGATGCGTCTGTACGAAACGAACACTTCGGACAGCGGCACCTTCTCCCTGATCCAGCAGCTGCCGACGGAGAGTACCGCAGCCCTAAGCGGCATGTTAGCCGCCGTGCAAGGCGCCACCGCTCGTCTTACCGCACCCGAGCTGAACCACCTTCATCACGTGAAGCATTTTCCTAGGTATGTGATATCTGGACTTTCCTGACTCTCAGTTCCACCAAAAAGGCACAGCCAGAAGATCAGCGCTTATCAAAAGGCCATGCAACCGCCTCAACCGCCTCTGTGGTCTAATGAAACACCAACTGTATCATACCATAGGTCCTGGATTCGTTTTCTGGTGGTAGCCAGTACATCTTGTAATCGGTTTGGTTCGTGGTAAAACCTTCTTCCTAATCCAGCAGCGGCCGACATAGAGTACCGCAGCCCTAAGCGGTATGTTAGCCAAGGTACCACGGCTCGCCTTACCGCACCTGAACTTCTTCTTCTTCTTTCGAGTAGATGGTAAATCGTGAATCGTGGTTTATATTTTTTTTACCTGAGCTCAACAACCTTTATCATGTGAATCATTTGTTATGTCCATAACATATTTAGGAAAATGATTCACATGATAAAGGTTCTGGACTTTCCTGACTCTTAGTCCCACCAAAAGGGTACAGGCAGAAGATCAGCGCTGGTCATAAGAGCATGCAACCGCCTCTGTGGTCTAGGGGAACACCAACTGTATCAGACCATAGATCCTGTATCCGATTTCCAGTGGTAACCGGTACATATTAATTAGGTTTGGTTGGTGGTTGGACCTTCTCCCTAATCCAGCAGCTGCCGACGGAGAGTACCGCAGCCCTAAGCGGCATGTTAGCCGCCGTGCGAAGCGCCACCGCTGGTCTCACTGCACCCGAGCTGAACCATCTTCACCATGTGAAGCACTTTCCTAGGTAACCAATTCTTTTTGTTTCGTTACCAACTCGCCTAACCTACTCATCTAGATCAGTAAATAACTTGTCTACTACTGTAACCAACTCGCCCAGGTCAATAACCTGTAATGTTAACCGCCTCTGTGGTCTAGTGGTACAACCACCGGTATCAGACCCAGGGGTCCCGGGTCCGATTCCCAGCGGGGGTACATATTGTATTCGGGTTGGGATGGTGTAGGATGAGTCTGACGCCATAACAACAATGTTTTCAGCATTGTTGTGTTCCGGCAGTTAGAGATAAAATAGCCAGTTCCTCAGTGATTGAGGATTCCGGGAGAGGCTCGCTTTCATCTTCAGCCTTATCAATACTTAACATCAGGTATGATGAAGGCTAAGAATCACGCCGTCGTTCATAAAAATAAAACTAAGTGGCATGTTAGCTGCCGTGCAAGGCGCTACCAAGCTCAACATGTCACCATGTGAAGTTTTCTACAGCTGTAACAGACTTGTCGACTTCTGTAGCCAACTTGTCTATTTCTGTAACCTTCTCGCTTGTAATCAACTTGTCTTGGTCTATAACCAATTCCCCTAAATCCTAATTAAGTCGTTATGGCCTGTTACTGAAATCTATCTGACTGCATGAGAAGCTACGTAATATCTGCCTACTTTCTACTTTTTAGGGTTCGGAACCTCTAAAGAAAAGAAAGGAACCCTTATAGGACACTTTGTTGTCCGTCTATCCGTTCGTCCGTCTGTCCTCGTTTATCTCAAGAATGCGTTGAGGTATTGAGATGAAATTAAAATTATGTATTCAGGTCAACAGTCTGTTGATGGGATAAAAATATCAAACTTGTAAATTAACGTAAAAAAAGGTAGGACCATTTATGTAGCAAAAAACGTAGATTTCGACACTCAAGGGAATCAAAATTCATAGGGTACTTCCCGTTGACCTATAACTATGAAATTTGGCAAGTACATCATCTTTTACTATGAATACGGGAAAAAATCTAAAAACTATTGATTTTTTTAATTAAAATATAAAGTTAGTCTTTTTATAAATTTTTAATTTTACATTTTACAATGCTATTTTTATGTGATAAATATTAAACAAGAAATTATACTTGAAAAAAGCAACTAGTCCCATGTCCCGTTAGGGCGACATGAGACTAGTTGCGTTTTCTAGTATATTTTCTTGTTTAATATAGTCTTTACCTAGTAATTTGTGCGGAACCCTCGTTGGGCGAGTCCGACTCGCACTTGACCGGTTTTTTATATGTAACTATACGTTTTAGTAAGTTATTTTAAATTATATTTTAGTAATTGTGTTTGAAGTTTCATTACAAAACCAAACCCCTCTTCCTCTACAGATACGTAGACGTGCTGACCGCTCAGCTGAAGCAGAAGCTGTCTCTGTGCGACAAGCTGTCCCGCCTGGCGGCGCGCGCGGCCGCCCGGCGCGGGGCCGCCGCCGCCCGCGCGGCGCACGCCCGCCCTTTGCTGGCTCGCCTAGTGGACGCCACCAGGCAACTGCAGGCTAATGTGAGTACCCTTATCATGCTGCTCACTAATTGGCTAGGAGGTGATATGTCGGAATGACACCGGCATCTTGAAGGACGTCGCTCAGCGACTGGAGAGTGGGGACAGCCAGGGAGCTGGAGTCCCCAAAAACAACCCGGAGGTGTCGTCGCTCCAAGCGCCTCTCCTGGGAGAGATGCGGCCGAGCGGCTAGGTGGATTAAGGCGGGGGGTCGGGCGGCGGGACGGGGAATCCCGTCGACCACTTAGGACCCTTGTGGTGGTCGGGCGCACCACGTGTTCCGGTGCGCCCCATCAGTAGAGGTAGGCAGGGTCAGCCCATCGACCCAAAGAAGGTGGCCCAAAGGGGGCCAAACGCGGGGCGGCGACTCGGAGACTGCTACCCTTATCCCGAAGTCTCCGCCCACACGCGTGGTTGGAACACCCAGGGGGTTTTAGTGGGTTCAAGTCCCACATAACCTCCCTGTCTCCCCGGACGGGGGGGGTATGCAAAGGCATTTCCCCCTGGTCAAAAAAAAAAAAAGGAGGGGGGCCGATGAACCCTTCATCGGCCCTGAACCGAGCCTGCCAATCTCACATAGAATCTCTAAGAACATCATCGCGATTAGTATAATTAAAGAAACTAACCAAAGATGGATGAAAAATCGGGCATTCTGCCGTGAAGTGGTAGCTCGTTTTTCCTTTTCTTTACATTGTGGACAGGTGGGATCCTCTAAACACTTGATCACTGTGTTCAGTGGACAGTGTCCTGTCAGTTTTCCTACTATGTTTCTTACGCACGCCGTTTGCTAGCATGATTAGTGGACGCTATACGGCAGCTGCAAGCTAACGTGAGTTGACTCTTATAGCTAAAGACTTGATACAGTAGTTGGGGATGACTCGCTCTACTGGAATTAGGTCCACTGTTATCATTTTATTTTTGTACCTATGGACCATGTTAAACTTCTATAGATGTTATTAAGATATATAGAGGTATTTAATACAATAAAAGTACACGAGATTTTAAATCCAATTGGATGGTACAAACATAATATCTGATTTTTAATTCGACGGAATTCTGACAGCTATCTTTTGTCACCTTACACAACACAAACCTTTTCAGTCATGTTCGATTTAGGTATTAATGGATATCAATAAATTTGTTTATTTTAAACTAATCGAATAACTATATAAATATATCAATATAAAATAAAAAAATGTTTGTTTTGTTTATTTTAAAAAGATAAATGGAAAAAAAGAGTAAAATAACCTAATTTTCAACCAAATATTTATCCGTTTTTTACTTAAGGTTTGGCTTCTTACCAGTTTATTTGTAACAAACAACAATTAAATATTTATGTATGAATTTCGCACTAAAGATTTATAACATATGCATCGAGGTAATTAGTGGTCAGGGTTTCCAATGAAGGAAAAAAATATTTTCCTTATTGATTATTGTAACTTCGATAATTTGATATTAAAAAATCTGATTACTATCTATCAAAGTGTTTTTTTATTACACATCAATTCATGCAAATGCGTACCGGTTTTGGCGGGACCGTTTTTTTAACCTCCAAGCGGGCGCGCGTAGTCAAATCAACCTCGCTTAGTAAACTTTCGTTCATATTATTATTATTACCCATCACATGTACTTCTCATTTCTAATAGCCTGTCGCTATTTCTTTGGGAGTAAAATAAAGAGCTTACCGTCGCTCAGGGGGTTCCCCCCACCTCACAGATCGCGATTGCTAGTCGCGGCACAGTCATCGAAAAGACTACACGCGCCTGTCGTCGAAAGGGTTACGCGCGACGCTCAACGCGACATATTTCTTCGGCTGTCACTCAATATTATCGAAATAAGCTAGGAATATTGTTTTTTTTTATATAAAGTGAGTCGTAGACGTTACCACGAAGTGCACTACTCGAAGAATTACTAAGAGAAGACGAAGCAGAGAGTGAATCAGAGCTCAGCGACCAGCGACTGAAATTTCCGACCACATCGTTTTAGAGGAACCTCAATCTGCTGAGGAATCAAAGTGCTCTGACTCCGATGAGGATGACTTGCCTCCTTAAGAAATAAATAGCTGTTTTTTACTAAATTGTTTTTTGATCCAAGGAATTTTGAGAAATGTTAATGAATTTAATAATGGTTTCTTTTTATAATTGTAATTACTTGTTTTGACAAATTAGACTTTAAAGACAATGATAATATATCTGTGTACGAGACAATAAATGACTATTGGATAATAAGTGCTTTATTTCTCTGATTCATCCCATAGGTCTTTTCGGCTACGCACGCCCGCTCCCGTTACACGCGGTCACGCCCGCTTGAAGGTTAATAGCCACACTTCAGATCTGTGACGACCTGTTTGGCGCAGGGGTACTATACCCGCCTTCTGCGCCAGAGGTCCCGGGTTCGATCCCCGGACAAGACAAATATTTGTGTGCGTAAACATGTCTATTTGTTTTGGTCTGGGTGTTTAATATGTATATTATGTATGTATTTACAAAAGTATATAAGTAAGTATGTTTATCCGTTATGTAGTATCCATATATCCATATCTATAGTTATGTCCGTTATATAGCACAAGTTCCTCAAGTAACTTAACGTGGGCTAGATAATTTGTGTGATAATATGCAATTATTTATTTATTTAACTGTCCGAAGTTCAATGTTCGTCGAATTAAAAATCAGACTATAAGTTAAATTAACTTTACGATGACAAACGTAGTTGACGTTTTTTTACCCCGTAAAGCATTTCTGCAACCTTCATAACATAAACAATGCATTTCAGATCGAGAGCGACATCTCGAAGAAGTACAAAGGCAGACCCGTCAACATCATTGGAGGTGTGAAGTTCTTGTAAGCGAAAATGTAATCTGTACTATGTTGTGTCCTGTACATATGGTCTGTTGATTTATATAAGATTATATTTTGTTTACTTATCTTTGCTTTTTATTTATCGTTTAAGATTTGTTGGCAGCAGCAGTCCGCGGTTTCGCACCGTGTCTAATGCCGGGTACAGATTGGTGAAATGTAACATGCATTGTAACATGCAATGTAACACGAATAGTATGGAATATTGCACGCAGCGGGCGCATAGTGCGCTCGCGAAAACCTTAAAATTAATGGAAAATGTTACATTTCACCAATCTGTACCCGGCATAAGGGTCATAGAGTAATGTTTTAGAGAATGCAATATGCAATAAAGAATTTTCAAATACCGGTTGGTAATTGGACCAATAGTCCAGAAAAAGAATTTCGAAATAACATAATATCTTTACTACGTTTTAAATAACAACTGTATTTCTTCATTAAAATACAGATAAAGACTTCTTACCACTTCAGTTTAGCTTTATTAAATAAACATTAACTTATTGCTGCTGGTTATTGAAATAATGCAGTTATTTAAAATTTGACCATCTGACTTTCACAATAAGGAACATTATTGACCCTCCAATCAGATCTTTGCTTCGTATTTACATTATACAAGTATGCAACCTTCATTATCCTTAGAGAAATATTACTCAATAAACCTGCATAAGCCAAATGCATTGTGTAAGCACACTAGAAGCTTTTCTAAAGAGGACACCATTGACCTTTTTGAGCTCAGACGGCTGACCATACTTAGATTATGTTATTGGTGCATACTTATAACTAACAAAGGAGTAGAGGGTCTTTGTAAAATAGACTCTATTTGCCTTGTTTAAGGACTAAAATGGCAACTGCAGCTGGGGTCTACCTGTACCACTACGGGTACGCCGTGCGTGGTAGTAGGTTAAGGGCCGGTTTCACCATCGAAAGATAAGTTCGGGATAGCTTATCCGGCAGATAATTTGATATATTTTTCATATTACACCTGTCAACTATCTGCCAGATAAGGTATACAGAACTTATCAGTCGGTGGTGAATCATAACTATGCAAAATCATGCATTTTACATAGTCATCTCACCATGCATATCGGGGTTGTTGCCAAGTTGGCAACTTTCGTATTTCCTTTGGATTATATAAGGTGTTAATTCATAAAGTGCCGATCGGGCAGGGGCTGCTCAGGTCAACGTTATAGAATACAATTTATACAAAAAAAATATTTTTTCGTTTTATAATTTATTTTAACATATTTTAAGCATTAGATTACCTATTGAATATTCAGCATAAGCAAAACCAAACGTAAAACCAAATTTGTTTTAAGTAAGTAACCAAGGAAATGGTTGATTAGCCATTTGAGTCGGGCGGTCGAAATCAGAAAATTAAATAAAAAAAAAAAAACGTTTTTTTTTGCCTAATTGTGTTTTTTATCGTTGACCTGAGCAGCCCTTGCTCGATCGCACTTGATAAATTAACACCTTATATATAAACAAATGGTGCATAAAAAAATCAAATTTTAGACGATAGATTGTATTACACAATGACCATAGTTGAATTTTTGACCTTAACATGTTAGATGGAAGGTTAAACATCTATTTGGGAAATTGGACAGCTTGCTGTTGATTATGCCACCCCGAAGCACTGATTCTAGGTTACTTTAAATTGAAACTCATTAACTAAATTATCATCTTATATTTAACCATAAACCACTGGCATATAATACGATGCGTAGTAGACGGGGACCACAGCGACTGGGGGTGGGGGCGCTGGCCGGCAACAGGAGACCGCTGCTTGCACCACCACGGGTACCCCGTGGTAGCATGGCCCGCAGCGGCGAGACGGCTTGTACCGGGCAGTTGTTGTAGCGGCGATTATTAACAGACAAGTGGCGATCTGTAGTAACTGGAAGTTGTATTGTATTTAATTGTATATCATTCTGACATTGCTATAGTTTTCTACCAAGTGATAAAAACATAAAAATAACTACACTACCTTATACTAACTATAACATTTATATATTTTATGATTTTGTATTTTTTGCATTTTTCAATGCTATTTTTATACTTATGGTAAATTTTTAAATAGAAAAATATTGAAAAAAATTAACTCGGCCACAAGTGAATTCTCAGACGGGAATCGAACCCGCGACCTTTGGAAATCCGGTCCAATGCTCTAACCACTGAGCTACCGAGACTTGCGAACCACCGTCGAAATTCTCCAATACTTTTATATTTTTAATACGCTGTAGGCCAGCGTTGTTACATCAATGCTAGGAATATCCTTGCATTCGAAAGAAACATCTTTTCAGGTGTTTAACGATCGATTAAGATGCAACTGCCAATAATTTATAATTTTGTAATTTTTGCATTTTTCAATGCTATTTTTATACTTATGGTAAATTTTAAATAGAAAAATATTGGAAAAAATTAACTCGGCCACAAGTGAATTCTCAGACGGGAATTGAACCCGCGACCTTTGGAAATCTGGTCCAATGCTCTAACCGCTGAGCTACCGAGACTTGCGAACCACCGTCGAAATTCTCCAATACTTTTATATTTTTAATACGCTGTAGGCCAGCGTTGTCACATCAATGCTAGGAATATCCTTGCATTCGAAAGAAACATCTTTTCAGGTTTATGATTTGTAATTTTTGCATTTTTCAATGCAATTTTTATACTTATGGTAAATTTTAAATAGAAAAATATTGGAAAAAATTAACTCGACAAAATTTACCATATCTTTTCAGGTGTTTAACGATCGATTAAGATGCAACTGCCAATAATTTATGATTTTGTAATTTTGACAACGCTGGCCTACAGCGTATTAAAAATATAAAAGTACTGGAGAATTTCGACGGTGGTTCGCAAGTCTCGGTAGCTCAGCGGTTAGAGCATTGGACCCGATTTCCAAAGGTCGCGGGTTCGATTCCGGTCTGAGAATTCACTTGTGCCGAGTTAATTTTTTCCAATATTTTTCTATAATCCGTATAACTTTGAGTCAATAGTAGAAATAGGTACTGAAAACATACTGTACTTACAAGGTAGCAAAGGTGATTCCCCATCCTTGAATATTAATTAATAATATATTTACCGTTTCCTTAGTAATGGACTAAGTAGACAACATTAAACATTTTACCATCGTTAGTATCGTGTATCAATTTGTGAGTTGCAGATTGATCAAAGCTATTTGCTTCACGCTCAAGGTAGATAATTGATTAAATAGTAATTATTTCTGTAAAAGTACAACATGTCTGTCCTACTGAATAATCTGATTAAAGCTGAAAAGGGAAAGTAGGTAGAGTACAAAAACTATTTAGAAAAATAATTTATTTATTCTTTTATCCGTAGAAATAATAGTAGGGGTAATAATAAGATGTATAGGCAAAAGGATAATAGTACGGGTAATAGTAATAATATGGGTAATTTTTTATGGGGATACAATAATGAGTTGCGTTGACAACTACAGCTTTTCCGTCGCGTCGAGTCTTGCATTTTACTGGTATTGAGGTAGATATTGTTATCATTATGACTACGATGGTCATTACGAGCATTAATTGTCTCATCTAAAATGTAAAAAAGAATGCATTATTTTTCTGGGAATGGTGCGCTTTTCGACCGCCATTCTACATCGCGTGCTAGATGGGGTCATTGCAGACCAAAAGACAAAGAAATGCTTCTTGAGCAAAGCTGGACATTTAAGTTAAATATCAAAGCATAGATTCTCAGTGTTGGGCGAAAACCAATCATAATTCTATGTACTGTTAACAGCACGTACGGATTCACATTTGCACTACGAAAACGGCCGCTATTACGAGCGACGACGGCGACGTAAGGGCGCTCTCAAGGTCAAAGTGTAAAGCCGCAGTTGCTGTTGACTGTACCTAAATATAAAAGGTTGGTTAGCTCAGGCTTTTAGAAACGAAGATCATCAATATCCGACACTGAAGCTACCTGCAAAGCATTTTGAAGTAAGTAACGCTACCTAGCATCGCACCTAGTTGCCGTTGTACCTTCTCGTCGTCTGCGCTGACCCTAAAGTGTTTTGGGTTTTCATACAACACCGCGGCGTCGGCAGTACGGGATTTGGATGAGATTTGGGACACAGATAGCTATTTACAGGTTGGCTTGAGACATAGGATAATTTATATGAGAGATTAGCTAGTTAACATAGTCTGTGCGTCACAACCACAACCGCTGACTGCGCAGCGCAAATTTCGCAGCCGCACAATACTTTTTTTATCGTATTGTACTAGATGCTAATAATAAAAATGTAGCCTTTCAGTGCAATGCATAATGAAGTGTCACATTTTGGCTCCATTATTGTTGAGATAATAAGACGCTAACCTCAGGGTCTTCGCGCAATTGTACTTAGTTCATTTCCAAGTCCTGCCTTAGACCAGCTTAGTTTAGATGGACGTATTTAGTTAAGGTTTAATTTAGTGTTGATTTAGAGTTTTGTCAAATGGAAGAATAGTACTAAAAAAGATAGGTATATTAAAAACAATAATCTTTACCTTCATGTTTATGTTTATAATTCGGTGACTATAATACATAATTTCATTGTACTTTCACTTTAAAACTTTCGAGTGACGTGATACCTTGCTTCTTGTCATCGCATTTGAGAAAAACTAGTTAATTAATAGGATAATTGATTATCACCATGTCATTTGATCTTATAGTGTTTGATTAGTGTTTTTTCATTAAGAAAAATAGGTAGGCACCTATACAAGTAAGTTGAACCTTAACCTCCAGGGTCCAACTTTCCTTCTTCCAAAAACGACTTGTGATTGTAACGTAGGGTACAATCAGGGATCTTTCCGGTTGATCAGTAGCTTTTTTTTAATATGAAGTACGGGGAGACTCTTAGCCTTCATCATACCTGATGTTAAGTATTGATAAGGCTGAAGATGGAAGCGAGCCTCTCCCAGAATCCCCAATCACTGCGGCACTGGCTATCTTATCTTTAACTTCCGGAACACAACAATGCTGAAAACACTGTTGTTATGACGTCAGACTTAGATAAGATAGTGATAGCTAGCCAGGCGGACTTACAACAAGTCCTACCACCAACCAAACCGAATACAATATGTACCCCCACTGGGAATCGAACCCGGGACCCCTGGGTCTGATACCGGTGGTTGTACCACTAGACTACAGAAGCGGTTAAAAGTTGAAAAAAGTTATCTTAAAAAGTAATGGACTTATAGAAAAAGTTTTTATCACAAATAATAGAGCTTTTAATAGGTATTTTATTTTATAAATAAATTATTTCTTAACCTTAATACTTTCCGAAATATCGGTTATCCAAAAAACTCTACTGATCAACCGGGAAGTTCCTTGACTGTTCCTACACAAATTTCTTGGCCCTAATCCTCCATTGATGCTGAAATAGTAGATTGTTTACCAAGGGCTGTATGACACCCATAACAGTCGAGGGTATTGGCGCCCGAACGAAGTGAGGGCGCCGATAGTTCGAGACTGTTATGGGTCCATACACCCGAAGTAAACACTCTACTTTTCATTTTGAATATGAGGAAAGTAAAAACAAACAGAATATTAAAAAAAAATTGTAAGGTTTCTACGATTTTAATTATTTTATAATGTAGCAAAATAAGCTGTATAGGCTTCTGTGCCTTTGCCTACATACCTTTGGTAAATAAAAATCCAAAGAGATTACAGATATCGATTTGACATGACACCCCTTATTCTTTTTTCAAATTTATTACAGCCCTAGGGCCGCCACCTTGGACGAATTAACCATTCGTCCAAGGCCGCCACATATCACTTTCAACCCGCATTTTAGGCAAGTTATGAGTTACTTTCAGAATATGAGACATGAAAAAAATATGAACCACATAAACACTTAAATCACGCAGGGAAATTTATTTATTATCCCTGCGTGAACGAATCAGAAATGACGAGATCCGCAGGAGAACTAAAGTTACTGACATCGCTTGAAGGATTGCTCAGCTGAAGTGGCAGTGGGCGGGACACATAGCGAGAAGAACCGATGGCCGTTGGGACGGAAAGGTTCTAGAATGGCGACCGCGTACCGGACGACGCTCCGTGGGTAGGCCCCCGACAAGGTGGACCGACATCTGGTGAAGGTAGCGGGAAGCCGCTGGATGCGGGCAGCACAGGACCGATCGTCGTGGAGATCCTTGGAGGAGGCTTATACCCAGCAGGACGACGAAACACTTAAATCGGCAGGCTATGTCCTATTAATCCTACTATCCTATCCTGCTAATATTAGGTATACTTAATCCCATCCTATCCTACTGATATTATAAATGTGAGGATGTTTGGTTGGATGGACGTTTGTTACTCTTTTACGTAAAAACTGAACGGATTTGGACGAAATATGTCACATGGATAGTAGATAGCCTAGATTTAAACATGGACAATTTTTATCTCGATAATCCCTTGGAAGCTGGAACCACGCCGGTGAATCCGCGTGTGGCTGCTAGTTTATTATAAGTAGTTAGAGTTAATTAGCCAATAAGTACTCTTGCACTTACATAATGAGGAGTTTTTAGCCAACTCATGGTGCTTCGCGGAGGCAGAAAGTTGCGCACGACTGCATAGCATAGCAAGTATTTTTTATCATTCCCATCTGTACTGAATTCACTTAACTATTGTTTGCAATAATGGGCTCATTCGCACGTATTAGTATTGTCAGCGATGGTTTATTTAGACCATTAAATGAAACTGATATTGCAGAGATAAATCGCACTTACGGTTTTTCACACGATGACAATCAAATAAACATGGTGAGGTCGTAGGTATTACATAAATGAACGCATGGAATATAATAAGTCTCTAGAAATTATCTGTGTTCCGGAGAATAGGTGATGCACGTTATTATTTCAGCCGAAAGCGACT
This sequence comes from Chrysoteuchia culmella, assembly GCA_910589605.1. NCBI lineage: Eukaryota > Metazoa > Arthropoda > Insecta > Lepidoptera > Crambidae > Chrysoteuchia > Chrysoteuchia culmella. The sequence continues at coordinate 19,267,486 of OU342654.1, read as the reverse complement.
CAGCTCTACCTAGATATACTTCTGGATGCCTTGGTAATTATTTTTCTAGTGTTTACCATAGAAACCATCAGCCCCCTGATTATGTAACTTGTTGCTATCAACTTATGATTGAAACTGCAGCCACATTGATGCTTTCGTAAAAATCTGACCAAAGCAGCAATGTAAATGCAACGTATGTAATTTCAATCAAAATCTGTTAGCAACAGTTACATTCGTGATCCAAGAGACACGCGAAAACAGAAGAACAGAAAAAGCGAACGCAGAAACCATGCGCGTTCGTGATTGACTGAGGACAATGAATCGACGTGCACTGCTTTTCAGTTTTAATTTTAAGATGAGACCTCGGGGTGTAGAAAATTTAAAAAAAAAGTATGAAAAGTAGACCACGTCTACGTTTCTTAGTCCCTTGTATTCTCCACCAAAACTGTACCTATCTTAAGTAGGTACAAATGAGTCTTGAAATCTTGATAAAGAGCACAAATACAAATGAGTACTATTTTCGTTATTTTTGGTTTATTGTAGTTTTCTGCAAAAAAACAGAAAAAGATTTTTCATATCTCATATTCTAAAAGTAACTCATAACTTGCCTAAAATGCGGGTTGAAAGTGATATGTGGCGGCCCTAGGGCTGTAATAAATTTGAAAAAAGAATAGGGGGTGTCATGTCAAATCGATATCTGTAATCTCTTTGGATTTTATTTACCAAAGGTATGTAGGCAAAGGCACAGAAGCCTATACAGCTTATTTTGCTACATTATAAAATAATTAAAATCGTAGAAACCTTACAAAAAGAGAAATTATTAATATATATAAAAGTAAATTTTTAGGTGTTTTTATTTTTGTAACATTTTTCTTATTAAATATTTTTTTTGAATATTCTGTTTGTTTTTACTTTCCTCATATTCAAAATGAAAAGTAGAGTGTTTACTTCGGGTGTATGGACCCATAACAGTCTCGAACTATCGGCGCCCTCACTTCGTTCGGGCGCCAAAACACTCGACTGTTATGGGTGTCATACAGCCCTTGGTAAACAATCTACTATTATTAAACTAAAGTAAAGCATTCATAGATTTACATTCTGGGTGCTTAGTGCCTTTTTTTCTACTCACGGTCAATATTGAGCGCGTTAGTTTTTTGTATGACGTTGAGGTAGTCCGTGGCGTAATCCGCTAGATGGCGGGCCGCTGATTACATACAACAATCGAGGCGTTCACTATCGACCGTGAGTAGTAAAAACTCGCACTAAGCACTCTGAAAGAGAGGAGATCGTGTTAGATGTTGTATTTCATAATTAGGCTCCTATAGTATCCAATCTGTAGCCTTCGTGGGTGTCCCTTCTCGACCGGTTTGGCAAGAATAGCCGAATTACAAAACATTACTGAAGGGTTTAGCTTATCGGCCTCGGCTACAAGTAAAATCGTGGTTGACTGGTTCTCACTTAGGACAACAATGGTTTTATTGTTTGGAATCTTCGTGAATGTCTATGTTCGTACGGCAGTGATATCAAAGTCGTATCGCTTATTCAAAATTACCTGTAAGTAAGTATTTTGTTCTCTGAAATATTGCGAGCGGGGAAATGAAACAGTGGTATATTTTTTTTGTTTCTTTTCTTATTTAAAGGTATTAGTTCGTATACTTAATCATAGATAACTTAGTTACTTAATTTACTTACATTTGTTTTTTTATTGTTATTAGCGGCAATGTGCTCCTCACAATATAAGATATTTATTTGAACGCCAAGTTGCAAGGGGTAACACTCCATAAAGGGCATTTTGATCAATTAGAGCTATAGCGCAATAGGCAGCCTGGCTGCGGCAGCCAGTTGAACATATGACGGTGTATGCACGCACTCTGCAGCCACGAAATCCTGGCTGCGCAGCCACGCTGCCTAGCGCGCTATGAGCCTTAGGCTTTAATATGCAGTTAATTAACCTCATTCCGTCTTCTCCTTTTTTACATCGGGATACCAGACGTACTGCTGGTTACCATCCATACTTGGTTGCCATTCCAAACTTATGCATAGAGCGCTTTAAGTCCTCTTTTATGCCTCTGTTTTCCCGAGCACATACAACCCAAACCTCTTCAAGGTGCAAGTGAATAGGCTTCTTCTGGGCCAACTCGCTCCATCTTAGACCTCATCTACGCCCTTCGACCAGATTGAGGTCAAGAGTAAGCCCATTTTAATATATATATATATATATATATATATATATATATATATATATATATAACAATGGCAGGGCTAATTTAAAAAGTTTAATCAGATGCTTGTCATATTTAACTTATAAGTATATAAGTAGTATAAAATAAATAAGTAAAAATTGTAGGTAACTATAGCCCGTTGATGACCCAATAGTCAGACGAGAGGTCTCCTTCAAGCGCTCATCGAAAGTTTTATATTGCAAAAACATGGAGTCTAAAATGTTATTTGTCACCTTTTAACATTAGTAAGTCCCGTGCCGCAGTCTGCCTTCGCAGATTCTCAAATGCCTACAGGGATTCCTTCTTCTTAGACTTCTTGACACTTGCACAGGTACCCGTTAGTGAAAAGTCAAATTTAGTTAAAATAATTGGGCTAGCACTTGGATCAACGTACCTATCCCATAGTAAGTCACTCACTACGAATTAAGCACCCATTTAGTTCATACAAGTTTGACCAAGAGGTTTCAAATGTTGCAATGGTGGTAGGACTTGTTGTAAGTCCGCCTGGCTAGCTACCATCATCTTATCTAAGTCTGACGCCATAACAGCAATGTTTTCAGCATTGTTGTGTTCCGGCAGTTAGAGATAAGATTGCCAGTTCCTCAGTGATTGAGGATTCCGGGAGAGGCTCTCTTCCATCTTCAGCCTTATCAATACTTAACATCAGGTATGATGAACGCTAAGAGTCTCCCCGTCGATCATAAACAGAAAAAAAATAGAGTAGCCCAATATACATCGAAATAGTCACCACAATCATATCGATATATTTTCAATGAATCCACCTGTCATACACTGTCACCGAAACATTAACAAGTTCTGCAGGAGTCTGATCGGCGAAGACCTGCAGAGCGCCCGTCTTCTCGGACACGCATACTTCTTGACACACATCGCGAATCGCCTATCGCACTCGCATAGTCTTCCCGCGCACCCGTTTATGAACTGGTGTTGCGTTTGATAGTTCTCTAGCGCGCAGAGTGGCTGTCCTCGGTAGCATTTCCAGTAGTAAGGTTGGAAATATACCGTGAAGAAGGGGCAGTAGATGTTCTCGTAGCACTCGTCGTGCATTTTGCAGCATCTAGAACAATGTTAATTTTTATTGAACTTGCTTAATTTTCTTCGGCACAATATATTAATTTTGGTTAGTTTCCTTAACATCGTCATCATCTGCAATTTAATGTCCCCATTGCTGGGGCACTGGTCTTAGTTATAGATAGGCAAGGAGAATGGGTCATGCAAAACCCATTTACCATTTAATGCAGATTGGTGTATTTACTGTAAAATACAGCCCTAATCGTAAATACAAGCAGGCTTAACGTGCCTTCCGAAGCACGGATTAGCTCGAGATACTAAATTAATGGTCACCAATCCTGTGACCGAACATTGCGAAAGTTGCTTAATCGCCACAATAGCTGGCCGAGCGCGTGAACCATTGCGCCACTAAGCTCCTAGCTTTTTAATTTCTGCAACGGAAATTCTTGTTATCAACGCAACGTCCCGATTAAGGAAATGCGAATTTAGCTTAACATTAGACAACAGATTTGAAGGAAAGGCTACTCGTTCGACTGTGAACTTCCAATTAGTGATAGAAAAAGTCGAAGTTAGCAAAACGACTAATTGTAAAAGGGGTTATTACGAAAATTAAGAGAATTTAATATTTATGCAGCAAAAATTTAGTTTAAATAAACCAATGTCGTGGTTGGTTTACCTTACTGAACTTAGGCTGGCAATAGGACGTCGATTTGCTTCCGACTGATTAGACTATCTGATCGGAGTCACTCGTTACACGACGATTTTTGCGTCAGACTTTTTCTAAACTCAGTACAAAGAGTAAAATAATATGCACTAGAGAGTCAACTAGCATATCGGAAGGAGAATCGGACGCCTATTTCGTCTCTGTAAAGAAGTATGCAAACAAATTTCATCGACATGTAAAACGGTTGTACTAATGTAATTTAAATATAGAAGTTACTTAAGATCTTATATTTAGCTTCAGAATAGATTCATGGAAGGACGCTTCCACTGATTCTTGTTTCCTCAGGTCATGACCAAATAATTTACCATGTGTTTTAGAGTTCCCACATGTAACTTTTATTCTTTAACTTTTAATGAGCTTTATTAACAGTGCCCATGTTTTCTGCTAATAATGTTAAGAAAGAATTGTTTGTAATTTTAAATAATGACAGTGGTTTAACATCAATATATATAGAATTTTTGTCAGAAATGTATCACTTTGTTTGATTTATTCCAACACTCCTGTGTTGGTGGCGCCCTCTTTAGAAGTAAGAATTAGAACCCTTAAGTGAACTAATCTCAATATTTTATTTCCGAGTGTAACAGCCATCAAGGTAGAACCCACGCACACTCCCATGAGTCTCGTGCCCATCTGAGCTAGCTGAGCAGACCGCATCTTGGAGGCAGTGTGTGTTGAATAAACACGGCTGTCCCCAAGTGCGTAACAACATTTAGCCTCTGTTACAGTCGGAATATGAATCAAATTACTTTGTTACTTTAATTAAATAAAAAACCCGCAGTAACATCCATAGCTTTATCCAAGCTAGGGGCTTGGAGCCGGACGCGCAGTAAGTACTTATATTGTGTTGAAAAAAACTACTGTCTCTGTTACAGTTGGAATGTGAATAAAGTTCCTACTTTGTTACTTAATTTCTTAAGCAAGAAATGAGGAGATACATAGGCGTACTAAAGTAACCGACATCGCACGAAGGATTGCTAAGCTGAAGTGGCAGTGGGTATAGAAGAACCGATGGCCGTTGGGTCGGAAGGGGTCGTAGTCGGAATGGGCACCCATGGAGCGTTGTCGTACCCGACAAAGTGGACCGACGATCTGGTGAAGGTCTCGGGAAGCCGCTTGATGCGAGTAGGGCAGGACCGATCGTCGTGGACGTCCTTAGGGCAGACCTATAGTAGGGGAGGTCAGCTCAAAGCGGCCACCTTAACTTTGACTTTAAAAAAATGCCACTTTAGAATCGATTTTGAAAAAGTGTTTTATATGTCAATGGATAGGGAATTTAATAAACTTTTATAAAGTGTAATCGCATTTTGCAAAAAGCTTGTAAAGCTTACTATTATTTGCAAATTACGAAAACTTGTCAAAAAACCGCTTTGCCCGAGTAGGCGCCTAAAGCGGCCATGGGGGTAAGGGCAAAGTGGTCATGCCAAAATATGTCAAGAAATGCAATTTTAAATTACAAAAATACCAAAAATAATTTGTATTTCACTTTATTTACGATAAAAAAGGAATACTGTTCAATATAGTTTCAAATTAAACAATAACTTCAGTTTGTTGGTCATACGTCATTACTTAAATTTAAGGCCTAAAAAGTCTTTTACATAAAGTAACATAACCAACAGCTATGCTCGGTATTTTAGCATTAGATTCTTATGTAATAAGAACAGATTTCTTCACTAATGTGAATACGGCATAGCGCGGTCACTTGGCCACTTTGCCCGGACCGCTATGACTTTTTACAAAATTTTGTTATAAAAATCAATTCAGCTCTCATTATTTATCCCATGTCGGAAGAAATAATAAACAAACAAAGCCAAATAGATGAGTAACAATAGACTTGCAATAAAAAAATTGAATTCTAAAGAGGTTTGAATAAAACAGGTTGAACTTACAATGGATTTTTTTAACAAAAAGCTCAGACACCTTGCACACGTCGCTGCGGCCACGGGTTTGCACCAATCACCAACGAATGGCTGCTCGGTGCAGGGCGGGAGGTTTGTTATAGGGTGGCGCTAACGTGGCGCTATCGTTTTTAGTTACCATAAAAATATACCTAGCTGTGGGAGTCATGCCAAGTCAAAGTCAAAGTCAAAGATTTTTATTCAAATAGACTTATAGATAAGTGCTTTCGAATCGTCCAATTTTTTTTTCCTACCAGCCATTCAGGACATCTTTTAACTGATAAGAAGAACGGCCGCAAGAAACTTATCAGCTTTAACAGAAGCAACGGATGTGACTGAGATGATGGTGATGACTTAACTTCTTACCTATCGATGCCATCAGTGGGTCTCCAAGAGCAAAAGAACCCGCAGTAGCATCCATTGACCTTATAGGCTAGGGGCTCGCAGCTGGTAGCACAGTACATCATGTTGTAGAAATGGACTCTGTTGCAGTTGGACTAAGAATTGCTGATTAACTTTTTACCTATCGATGCCGTCAGTGGGTCTCCCAGATCCGAGGAACCCGCAGTAGCAGCCATAACCCTTATAGGCTAGGGGCTCGCAGCCGGTAGCACAGTACATCATATTGTACAAGTGGACCACGCCACGTTTGCCTCTGTTCTCATTTTTGCTGTAGCTTTGGGGAGTAATATGCCTGCAAGATGGAAGATTTTTCCTTAGAAACTTTACGAAAGAAAAGCGATAGGTACGATGTTTAGGTAATCGTGTCGTGTTGTGTATTATGGTATGGTATTTAGGTTTTTCACCATAAAAAAAATATTGTAGAATGACACTATCACTAATATGGCAACAATAAGTTTTACAAAAAATAACCTAGTTATTGAAATAAAAAACTTTTACGGATATCAATCAAAAAATACGGACATTTACAACTTAGTTCGTGAAATATAGCGCGTTTGATATTTGTAAAAGTTGTATTTCAATGAACACTGCGCGCCAAACCATAAGATGTAGGTACGTAACCTAGTTATATTTGTAGCTATTGAAATATCTTTCAGTTTGTGATTGTTACAGTTCCATATTGTGAAATCAAATTCAACATTATGTTACGAGAAGTTCCATTATGTTAACTGATCTAAAATAATAAAGTTTCATAATAATTTATTGGTTTCATTCAACATTTATTTTTGTTGGAGTTCGACCTTCTCTATAATTTTCGGTAAAAGGTGTTTTCTATAAACATTCGTGAAGCTATGTCTCACTGAATACGTACTAATGGGTTATTTAAAATGTATTGAAATGCTAATAGAACACCAGAGGGTTTAAAAAGGACCATCATCAGCCTGTGGACGTCCACTGCTGGGCATAAGCCTCTCCTAGCTCACGCCTATTGTGGCGTTTATAGGAGGCTATTAGTCTAATGCTACCACGCTGGCCAGACGGGTTATTTTCCTTCTCTCGCACAGGTGTTCAATGCGTTAGAAAGGACGCAAACGCAATATTGCTAGTGAATTCTGAATTGACAATTCATGTATTTGTTTGTTTCCCATGGAATTTGATTTTGGTAAGATTTCTTACCTTAATAAAAGCAAATTCTGTTACACTGACACCGACATTGTTCTAAACTCCATAGACATGCTTTACTGTTACCTATGTTCTATTTATTTAATAATCTGACTAAAACTATCAATTTGACATTTATTTTATGATATTCAAACTATAGTAGTAACATCAGTGATTAATTAAGTTTTTTGACATTTATTTTTGTTATTCTGTTTGGTTTTTAACATTGTATACATCTAAGGCTAGCTAAACTTATAAGCGCTTTGAATGGCGACATCTGTTAGCTTGTAAGAAAACTGTATAATAAATAAATAGAAGATAAACAAATGATTTGTTAAGGAATTCATTTAGCAATATTGCGTTTGCGTCCTTTTTAGTCCTTCAGAAAGTAAGGTTTTATATGTTCGCAGAAGTAGGTAGATATTATAAAATAAAAATAGATTATTATAATCTATCTAATTGATTTGTAGTTCTCCACTGCTAAAGCTCTGTCCTCAATAAAAGAACATTGCTTAAATGGCAAACTACGGAACTTTATAGTTCACAGTGAGAACTAAAATATCGCAGAATGTTTTTTTTTCACTTTGGCAGTTAATGATAGATATAAAATTAAACTAATAATTATAAATAAAAGGGGGCTAATTGTCTAATTTTAAAATCTATCGTAATCCCTTTCAATTTGTCATTTGAAAGTAATATCTTTCAAATGACATACTTCAGGCTGTCACTATTTGACATTTGATAGGGATTTTGATCGGGACGCGTTTTGAAAGATATTGAATGAATGAAATTTAATTGTCTAAGCAAAGTGATACACTAAAATATCCTTCAAATTTATGGAGAAGTGTCAAATGAAGTGTCATTTAAAATTCATTCATTCCTAAAGAGATTGCGACTATGAGTTACACAATTCCATAAATCACTATCACAATCACAATACATTTGAAAGGGATTGTGATAGATTTTGGAATTAGACATTAGGGGGCAGGAGGGGGCAGGTTATCAGCATGTCAGGACGCCCTTATGTTTGCTTACGTTGGTTGTTACATTAGCGGTTTCCTTTAAGGTGGTACGACTTCTATACAAACAAACATTACACAATTATTGGTTCATCATACCTTAATAATTCATAAATACATGCGCAACTAACTCGTTTCAGTTATTTGTTTGCGCGAAATAATTTAAAAATTGTACTTTCATACATGAGCTATATAAATGCGATAGGTCACACACACATACGTAGAATTATTGAAATTATAAGATATTAGTATATTCGTGTTTTATGTATGAATGTACAATTTTTTAATTATTTCGCGCAAACAATTAACTGAAACGAGTTATTTGCGCATGTATTTATGTTTTATTAAGATATGATGAACCAATAATTGTGTAATGTTTGTTTGTATAGAAGTCGTACCACCTTAAGTGGAAAGCCTGACTTGCTGGCGACTGTACCTACATAAAAAGTGCTGAGAAGCAATCTTAATTTGTAGTAAAAGACCATATTTCGCCGCTATCACTACTTTTTTAATGAGAAAGTTAAAAAGAATAACACTAAATTAACTGTATCAACTTTCTGAGCTAATCCCGACTCACCTTACACCTTCCAGATAATCTTTTTCCGGGATAGAATATCTAAAAGGATCTCCAGCGAAACCAACTAGAAGTGGTCCTCCATCCTTATCGTGGTCGTTATCTCGATAATCCAATTCGTTGTTGAAATCTTCCAGACTATGGCTATGTATTTGGTTATCGCTCAAGCTGTACGAAGACGGTACACTAAATGGCCTTGAAGGATTCTGCAGTTGTGCGTATTTTGTGCTGTTGAACATTGTGTTGTAACTCAGCGGTTTGAATCTTTCTGTAACAATGGAGAAACTAATTGGTAACATTTAATATGATACATTTTACCATCATAAGCAGCCTGTGGACGTCCACTGCTGGATATAGGTCACTCCTAGCTCACGCCTATTGTGGCGTTCATAGGAGGCTATTAGCCTACTGCTACCACGCTGGCCAGGAGGCCAAAAAAAAATAATTTTGACATACTTGGCCATAACTTTAGAAAATTTAAGAAAATAATAATTTATTAAATTTTACCAACATTATTTTTTTACCCACATCTTTGGTAGTATATTATATATGCCTTTGTTATTGATTATTTTCATAGTTATACATACGAAAAATCAAAGTTTATTTTTAATTTCTTTTAAGAATTTGTTCACTCAATTGAACTGTTTTATTTTGTTGTGTAATCTGTCTTTGGCTTTTGTATTACTCATTAAGTATATCATTAAGGTAATATATTGTATGCTGTTTGTTTCCTAAAAATAAATAATCGTAAAAAAACAACTTTATTCAAATGATATTAGAAAATAGGCGCTTTTGAATAGTTATTTTTTTTCCTAAAATCTTTTACGTACTAAAAACATTTTAATACTAGTGCAACAAATGTTTAGTTTAATTTACTGACCTAAAATGTTGCATAAACACACATTCAACGTTTATTAAATATATTTCTTTAACCGTTCATTCTAGTACGTTTTGCTATTAAAAATTGCAGTATTAACCGTGTTGTGCCTAAATGAATAGAATTGCCTATCTCAGTACAAAAAACCATCTTCATGCACTAAATACTGGGAAACAATACAGCATGCTAATTGGTAACTAGCATTGTCTAGTGCAAATGATATATGTACGGCCATCCTATTTGTTTGTTTCGAACAATGTAAATGGTTTAATATTAAACACGAAAATATACTAGAAAAAAGGTGTAACCAATTATTGGTTAGTGCATTGGGCCGGACTCCCAAGGATGCGGGTTCGAATCCCTCAGGGCGAAAAGTTACTTTTTTCTAGTATATTTTATTGTTTAATATTTATCACATAAAAATAGCATTGTAAAATGCAAAATTAAAAAGTTATAATTAAATGTAAATGGTTATTTGGTTTATTGCTGCCTGTGTTAGGATCTAACTAATATGTAAGGTATATGTTATAATTTGACAATGAGGGAGGAGTCCCAATGGTCAATGCAGGGCAGAGAATCGGTGACTACCACAATCGTCCTGATAGTCTCCATACTAAGCGAGGAGGGGTACCCCCTGTGGGGTTTTAGTGACCACACTACAAAACCACCCCCGTCTGCGCCTGACTGGTCCCTGAAGTGAGGTTTCTCTGAAGTGAGTCCCTAAAACCCTAAAGTCTAGGGTCAAAAAGAAAAGGATCTAAGGTATATATGGAAAGTAAATCTAACAAATAACATTCAAGTAATCAAATGCAGGAGTAACAACCTTGCATTTTTTACGCCTAAGCCTCTAAAGCAATTTAAGCGCAATATTTTAGACTACGTGTGAAAGAAGGGTAATATCTACTTAGAGTATACAAAACTGATTACATTACTGGATGTCGCGTCGACGAAACGGTGTAATCGAAAATATCTTATATCGGATCTGGCTTTGGAAAATAAAGTTCTTTATATGAGAAAAAAAACAGGTGAGGGTGTAGGTATGTAGGCTATGTCATTAGGTCCGATATTTATTTTGCACATGGTAAATAAATAGTAGAAATACTAGAAAATTTCTGTATTATGACTTCTATTTATTTTAGGATCTGAGTTTAATAACATCATTAAGATTAAAGTTAAGATTAAAGTTACAATTTTTTAAAGAATTTCCAGTAATCTGTTTATTTCAAAATAATTATTTGTTTATTATCTTGGTAATGAAATTGTCATTTTCGACATAGTTACTTGAAACTTTAAATGGTTGACACGAAAAGTTAAGTTATTTAAATGTCCAACATATCATGTCATCACGACATTTCACAGTTCGTTATGCAATCGACAATGAGAATTAAAGGTAGATAATTGTAATTTTTCATGTAACACGCTCAAACTATCGTCCATCTAACCATGACACAGTACCATTAAATCGTGGGCCAGAGTGATGTACCAAATAGACCTCTAATTGAGTCTAATTATTGCATTCTATTCAATTCGTACATTATTGTTGAGATCTGATAATACGAGTATTATGGAGGACAAAACGTCTCGTTTTATGAAAAAAAAAATATGCCAAGCACATTTAAGTACTCAATAGCATTTAACCGCCTTCGTGGTCTAGTGGTAACAGCCACCGGTATCAGACGCAGGGGTCCCGGGTTCGATTCCCAGCGGGGGTACGTATTCGGTTTGGTTGGTGGTAGGACTTGTTGTAAGTCCGTCTGGCTAGCTACCACCATCTTATCTAAGCCTGACGCCGTAACAACATTGTATTCAGCATTGTTGTGTTCCGGCAGTTGGAGATAAGATAGCCAGTTTCTCAGTGATTGAGGATTCCGGTAGAGGCTCGCTTCCACCTTCAGCCTTATCAATACTTAACATCAGGTATGATGAAGGCTAAGAGTGTTCCCGTTGTTCATAAAAAGAAAAAAGCATAAAACAAGCAATCGTTGATAAATTGTAATCCTAATCTTAATTAATATTATAAATACGAAAGTGTGTTTGTTTGTCCTTTCTTCACGCCCTAACTAAGCAACCAATCTACTTGATTTTTAGCACAGAGTTAGATGAAAAGACGCAGAGTAACATAGGGGACTTGTTATCCCGAAACTTCTACGGGAACGGGAATCACACGAGTGAAACCGCGGGCGGAAGCTAGTATTTTCTAGTATACTAGGTAAAAGTGGATTCGGGTCAAAACTTATTCTTAAGCGGGCGGGACTCGAACCCACAACCTCTGGGTATCCGCCCCACTGATCTTCCTATTGAATTTACAAGGTTCGTAGCTCAATTGGATTCGATTTTTTCTAGTATTTTTCTAAAATGCCAAATTAAAAAAATCATAAAGCCAACTTAAGAGATAGGATAGCTTTGATCCCTAAATTCCCACGGGAACGGGAACCACGCGGGTGAAACCGCGCCCGGCCTCTAGTTATATTATAATTATGTAGTGGATAAAAACCAGTGCTTATTTTTTAAAGTTACTCATGATTCACCTGTTGCTGTTGTGACCCAATAAGGAAATAACGGTCTGACATGACCCTATCTTGTCATTATTCCCCCATGTGATTATTAAACGATTTGAAAAAGATGTAAAAGGCAAACCAGGGATTTTACTCTTAACGGCATTGCCTTGAGATCGAGATTGAATGTCAATAATTATTACTGATTTTCGACGTTGATACAATTTGCTTGATTTCATTGATATCTAGAGCACAAAATTACTTTATATACTAATTTCAAGAATTATTTATAAATTTTTGCATTTTGCAATGCTATTTTTATACCTAAGATAAATTTTAAATAGTTTATGGACTTTTCTCGAGAAGTCTCGGTAGCTCAGTGGTTAGAGCATTGGACCGGATTTCCAAAGGTCGTGGGTTCGAGTCCCATCTGAGAATTCACTTGTGGCCGAGTTAATTTTTTCCAATATTTTTCTATTCAAAATGTATTAATGTTTAGTTTAGTTGCTTATACATCACATCACATCATCAGCCTGTGGACGTCCACTGCTGGAGATAGGCCTCTTCTAGCTCACGCCTATTGTGGCGATCATAGAAGGTAATTAGCCTACTGCTACCACGCTGGCCAGACGAGTTGATAGAGGGTTTGTTTCAAGTTTTCCTTCTCTCGCACAGTTGATCAATGCGTCGAGCCTCTTAGTCGACTCTTCCTACATCCCAGGCATGTAAGGGAGTGGTGACACTTGTATTCTTAGGCGGTCACCACACGGCATATATATATTTGCTTATAATAAGTCATCACTGGGAGCATTCCTGGTTGAGCTGGGATGGCTGGAGTGATCCGGCCCGACACCCTCCGGACGCAAAATAGGCGCAAAAAAACGTCGAGTTGCGGAAACCGCCCGTATTGGATGAAGAAGAAGAAGAAGAAGAAGTCATGATTACGAACTATAGACATAAATTCAATCTCGTGGGCAAGTAAGTCAAGTAAGTGGGCAGTCATCTGTAATTAGGCATCGTGTGAAAGGTTATGTACTTACCTAGCAGTACGTAGCCTTCGTAAAGTTTACAGATTAAAATACTTATTCAAGGTTTGTTCGTAATTCGTTTGTGTATGATGATGAGTCAACATGTCTAATGCTTTGTCAACCGACCTCCAGTAGTGTTTGAAGATTTATTTGTTGATGGTTATGTCAAGGTGTAGGGTAATTAAGGCTTTCTTTAACTACTTGGTTGAATAAGGTAGGTTTACTGATGTGAAGAGATCGATCAGCGTGTTTCATAACAATACCCCGTAACTTTAAAGTAAAAAGAACTGGGTATGAACTTTTGCCTCACATTTCAGGTCGAACTTTTGTGGTTTATTTATTAATACTTATGAAGTTTGTAACATTTGTGTCGTCATCAGTCATTTTTATTGTCCCCACTGCTGGGGCACTGGCCTTCCTTATGGATGGATAAGGAGAACGGGTCATGACCCACCACGCAGGCCCAATGCGGTTTGGTGAGTTTAACGACTACAAATGCAACCAGGACCAACGGCTTAACGTCCCTGCCGATGTACGGAGGGCCTCGAGATAGTAAATTTTTGGTCACCCATCCCGTGACCGACCATTGCCAAAGGTGCTTAACCTCAACAATCGCAGGCCGAGCGCGCGAACCACTGCGCCACGGGCTCTTCAACATGTATATTACGGGTTACATGTATATCGTTTCATAATTATGGAAAAATAAATAAAAACTTATTGGTCAGAAAATACTCACTGGGTATACTTCCAAATGGCATTTAAGCAAACTGAAGAAATTCCTTATTAAGCAGTTTAATTAAGATCGATAAACAACGATAAGTCCTTTTCAAGACACAGATTGTAGTTTAACCCTTAATAGGGCGGAGTTAATTATTTATAAATTATTTATACATTATTATAGGTTTATTAGGATCCTTTTTAACATTATTTATGAAAATCTAAAAATATATAATTACAAGTACGCGAAATATCGGTGGTAATCATTTTTTTATATCTAGGTACTAAATTTAAGAAAGTGTACACAAACCAACTCTTACTCTATGGTCAAAAAGTTGAGGTGGTAAGCAATTGCCCTTTGCCCTATTAAGGGTAGAAGTAGTTATGATAAATTACTAGCTACTAAGTGTCTATTCCAAAAACCGAACTACGATAAACGGATGAAGTTCATTCCTTATCATGGCTATCACAAGAATAATGCTTAAAATTACCTTCAAGTAAATCGAACCACGGACATCGTTCGATTGTCGTAAATTTTTTTTGTACTTATTAGTAGACGCTCTGCATATTTCCTGATTGAATTTCGCGCCTGTCGGGGGATGTAACGATCTTACAGAATAAAGGGTTTCGTTTTTTGCCTTTAGGCTACGAAACCCTAATGAAGTAAATTACATATTGAACTCGAATAATAATATTTTCAAGTGTTTTTTTTTTAGAAGTGAATAATATTGAGCTCACGTGAACTGCACAATGTGTTGCGACAATGCAGCTACGCAGCGAACCACAGAGGGTCTACTCAATCATTTAAAAATTACAATAATATATAAAACCCACGACGGTTAAAACGTAATTGAAAAAGAATAAAATAATATAAAAACCTCTGACTTAATTATCCGTCGGGGGCTGCCATTAAATGCACTATACTTTTGCAGTTTTATAGTTACGTGAATAATTGGATTTATTTATATTCAGGCCGAAATTTATAACAGTGATGGCAGCCCGTGACGGATAGTTAAGTTGGCGGTTTTTATATTATTTTACCCTTTTTTAACCGTCGTGGGTTTTTCAAAATTTTTATTTTTGCTTTTTATTTCAAACTTTTTAGAGAGCATAGAAAATATGTACATTGTACTACAGAAAACCTATTACTAAAAACCGCATCAAAATTGGACTAGTAGTTTTGGGTTTGCTCAAACAATATTTTCTGCAGCGCCCCCTGGTGAGTTGTCACCGTAACACTAATCTAAGAACATGCACCAATCAAACCCGAACCCATCACTGCAAACCGCATCAAAATCGGACTAGTAGTTTTGGAGATAAATAGTAACATTGGTTTGCAAAAAGAAACACAAAAAACCTCTCACCCCAAACGCATACACCGTCTCCGTACCGTCGTTGGTAAAAAGTTCAAAAAGGAGCAATTACTATAAGTTAACGCGAGATAAAGCTTGTCAATACTAATATATTATATTTATACAAAAAAAAAACAACTTTTAAGTTTTCATCAGCCATTTGAGTAAGGGGGCAGGAGGGCAATTCTCGCGCCTTCGACATCTCGAATTCGACATTTTTGGAGCCATAAATCTATATTTAAAACTTACAGAAAACAAGCTTCAACATTATAGGATTGTCAAAGATCATTGAAACTAAAGTATTATGACCGTAGATTTTACTTACATTTTTAATAAAGAAGTTATGGTTTGAAAAATGTCGAATTCGACATTTTTAAATTCTTAATTTCTTTACTAAAAATCTAAGTAAAATCTCTACAACTGTCAAAATCCTTTAATTTCAATTATCTTTGATAATCCTATAATGTCGAAGATTGCTTTTAGTGAGCCTTTAATACAGATTTTTGACTCCAAAAATGTCGAATTCAAGATGTCGAAGGCGCGAGAATCGGGCCCCAGATCATTTGCAGTTTTAGACACCGACATTATAACAAGTCTAGTAAGCCTAACCATTTGAAAGCTTAAGCAATAGCCTAGATCTGCCCGTGTCATGATGCTTAGAAGTAACGCCTCTTTTTATTCAAATAAGTGTGCACTAGTTTGGCATTATGGGACAACCGCTTACGACATAAGTTTTGGATACACATTTGTTTGTCCACATCATAATATTGAGCACGAATGTGACTGACATGAGAATTGTAAAGGTTACTGCCCAAATGGCCAGAAATTTAAAGACAGTCAAGCTCACGTAGTCAGTAACGTAACATGAATGCCTAAAATAAAATAAAAAACTGATTTCATTACGGTAAAAAAACAAAGGCATGTTATTTAATTAGTCATTTAATTAATGTGCACCATGTGCGCTTTCATATTCAATGTCAAAACGTAATTTGCCTAATAAATTACAGTTCATTCATGAAAAGGTTTCTTGTTATTCCTTTGACATAATAACTAATATGATGACGTCATATTTTTATTGACAGCAACTAGCAGTTTATCGACGTTTTATAATTAAGTATTATCACCCCTATTGGTATGAACCTCTGATAGTTTCTATTCTATTTAACTTTAAAAAGAAAATGAGATAACCTCCTCGATTTATGATTTTTGAATTTTTATACTTATGATAAATTTTAAATAGATAAATATTGGAAAAAGTCAACTCGGTCATAAGTGAATTTTCAGATGGCTAAGTCTCGGTAGCTCAGTAGTTAGAGCTTTGGACCGGATTTCCAAAGGTCGTGGGTTCGTGTCTCATCTGAGAATTCACTTCCTCGATTTAGTTGTCTTAGGTTAGTAGTTGGATATGGCTTTCCTTTTCTCTAGTAATAAAGTCTAGTATTTAACTATTTAACTGATTACGAATCTAACTTAAACCAAAACACAGAAGAATTGATGACACAAAAAACTGAAATGCACATAATTTCTTGTGCGATAAGTGTTTTAGGGTTGCATTTAGATTTTTTGTTGAAGACTTGTTAACGTTTTTTAATGTTTTCCGTAAAAAGCTAAGGATCAAGGGTGGACCCCAGAGGCACTATTCCTTGAATAGAAACAGCAGTTAGGAGCAAGTAAGGGGCACGAATTTGTATGTTATTATAATAAGCAGTTTTTACTTTCATTGATAAATATTCTAAATTACGAGTATAACTACTATCTTCCTACCGATCTAGTTATTTGACAATAAACCAACTTCGATGTGTGCAGAAGCATTTTATAAAACAAGAAAGAAAAATGAAGAATTATATGAAATAGGTCAATGCTGGGTAAACAAATACATTCTACCTGATACGTTTAATGGAATTACATTGCGATTTTAGGCCATTGCCCGCATTACGCGATGAAAGCAAAATGAGCTCGTAACACTTATTAAATTGACAAACCGTACGAACTATTAATCAAATAAAATTTGAAGGTTGATAATATTTTGCACAATAAATTGTTCGACTCATCGTGTCACCCACGTCCTTTACTTTACGTATTTGATTTACGAAAGATTTATTACTTTTTAAACAATAGTGCCGATGTTTTAAGTATTGTCGTCATCGAGTACCTATATTTTGGCTGAGAGTGCTAATTTATTTATTTATTATTACACGGACAACATAACAGATTACAATGAGAATTATAATATGTATAGGTACATTTGTTAAGTGCTAGACTGTAATCCAAACTATGTTGACACAATCATTTACAAAGTGATAATTAACAAGTAAAATCTACTCTTCAAAACTAATTGATTAACTTAGACATTAATTAAATTTTAAACTAATAAAAAAAAAATACTTAATACGTAGTTACACTTATGACAGCGAGCGGTATGGGCGTGTGTTATTTTATTAAGATAGATTTAGTTGTTTAACTGACTTTCCAAAAGTTGATGGATTTGGATTAAAAATATCAATTTGCGTTCGCATGACAGATATCTCGTTGTAAGATATACAGATATCTCGCTTAGCTTACTAATACAAATTATTAATAAAATTTCATACATATGACACTAACTTTTTGTGTCAGGCGTTAAAAGATGTAGGTAAGTAATTTAAGTACCCTACCGGACTATATTTTGTGGTTTCTAAAAAATGCAAATTATTAAACACCTCGTTTGATAGAAATGAGAGAGAATTAAGAGAGAAGCGTATGGGTTCAATAGTTTTTGCGTCTGCGACTTCGGAGCTGAATAATTTAATGTGCAATAAATTTGGATATAGTTAGTGCAAATTGCGGCATAGATTTTTACATGTTGGAAATGCATTAAATTATTTCGAAATTCTGTAGAACGTAGTTCCGTTTACGTCCGGTAGGAACGCTACAATGTACATTAATCTTGGACAATTAACATTAATGTACAGTAATGTACATTACTAATTTATACTATTAAAGAAAAAAGTACATTCTGAAGACTTCACAGATACATCTCCACTGAAATGTCAAGTATGAACTTCATTTTCAAAACCTGCACATACGCGGTCTTTCTTTCGAATCGGTATCAGAAGGCCTAGCACGAATAACTTTCGAGTAAGTATCGAGGAAGTGAAGTAAAAAAATGTATAAGATATTGAGCAGCGTTCCTACCGGACGTAAACGAAACTACGTTCTCCTATACATTTTTTGACATTACGTGCTCGAAACTTACTCGATACTATTTCGATAGTTTTTCGTGCTAACCCTACAGATTCGGTAATCGCGTAAGATTAAGTGAAAGTGGTTAGGAGTGGTGACCATCTCACTGCGTGCTCTGTGGCTGCGCTTGCGTCGGCGATGTGGCCGGCTGACCGTGAAAGTTGTGCCAGGATTACGGGCTGCAGATAATATCGCTTTTGAGAGCATCTTATTGAACGAGATACGTAATAACGTTAAAGTAAATTTGGTAAGTTAAAGTAAGCCAAAATTGGCCACAGCAGTCAAATGTGAGCAGACGATTGATCGCGCGGAGCAAGTTGGCGTCTGCTGTTGAGTCTGCCCGGTAGTTCCGGTAGCAGTTATTTTCGATGAATTAATACCTAATTAAATATAATAAAATACCTAGACAATATAGCTCTAGTACATTACTAAGTTAGTTAGACTAACTTACTATTACTACAGGTAGGTTTTTTTAGACACCCTTGACATTCGATAAGGTCGAGTGGCAGTTATGGGTCTGTTAGTATGCCGAGTTGAAGTTTATTGGCATAATGCAGGTACTTATCGGATGTGCAACACTTGCACGGAATTTTAATTTGAAGATTTATTATGTTGCTTAAATTACCAGTGAGAAAGAATGCCTTACGAGGTGAACGCGACGGTCCTTTGTGTTTTGTTGAGCTTAATGTTGTTTCTTTAAAAAAGTATTTAGATTTTGTTATTTTTAGGTCATAGTCACATTACAATCTTTGTCCTTGACGTGGCACTTTTAATACTATGTTTAAAGCTAACATTTTTCATATTGTATTTTAATATAATCTTGATACTTTTATTAACTATAATTATCAATTTTTTATCAACAAATCATTGAAAATCAAGTTAATTTTTAGTTGCTAAGTAACGTAACTAACATACCTACCTCTCCCTAGGAAAGATTTATTGAAACTGGCCACTATAAAAATAAAACTGTCTCCTTGGACAAAGTTTGAGTTAATGAAAATAGTATATAAGGTCACAGAATACTTAATAGTACATAAGGTGTTAATTTATCAAGTGCCGATAGAACAGGGACTGCTCAGCTCAGGTCAACGATAAAGAACGAAATAAAAAAAAATGTTTTTTTTTGTCATTTAATTTTAGTACTTATTTTAACTTTTATATTTTAAGCATTAAATACCTATCGAATATTCAGCATAAGCAAAACCAAACGTATAAATAAAATTAGTTTTAAGTAAGTAACCAAGGAAACGGGTGATTTAGCTTTTTGAGTCGGCGGTCGAAATCAGATAATTAAATAAAAAAAAAATGCCAATATGATGTTTTATATCGTTGACCTGAGCAGCCCCTGCTCGATAGCGCTTGATAAATTAACACCTTATATTATCTACCCGTATAGATTTGGGTCAGAATAGGACTTACTATCCTCATGTCTTTCTTTTGAGAATCGTAAGATTTCGCTTTATTTATTATAAGTATTACAAATATATGCCCTTGGAGAAGGATTTGCCTAGCCGTGGTCGTTGTGTGGCTTATGATGATAATGATATTAATTACATATATGTGAGCATACAGCAGTTGTGCTATTCTGCATAAAACAATATGTGCAGTTGTTTATTGCAAACACTAGACTATACGTCGTCATTTGAATTAAGTATGTAGTGCAATACGTAAGGTCAACTACTGTACTATAAATGAAAGGGTAACAAGGATATGAACATTCAATTCCGCATTTATTAGGCATAGGAATATTCTTATTATGGTGACAAAGGAACTTTAATATGGGACTTTATATTCAGAAATGATACGTCAAGACGTCATGAGATCAGCTGGGCCGGAAAAATGGTGTCGTTACTCGGTATCACTTATCGTTTAACTTTATTTTCTTACGGTTTTAGGTTTAATCAGTTTGCTGTTGGGTGACTTGTGTAGGTAAAAACTTTTTGGCACTTTATCCGGGAAAGGACGGAACCCATCATCACTGTTGAATTTTTTTGATTTATAATAGTTTTCGACAAATAATTGAATTAATGGATAAAATCAACTCAGCCACCAGTAAATTCTCAAATGGGACTCAGATGGGAATCCACTTGTGGCCGAGTTGACTTTTCCAATATTTTTCTATTTTAAATTTATCATGAGTATAAAAATAGCATTGAAAAATGCAAAATTTCAAATAATTGATATTCATGTATCATTGTATTTCTTTATTGATCTTTAATTTTATTTTCATTTGTATTTGTTTTCATTATTTATTAAAGAAAATTCATTTATAATTGATTATGTAGGTAGGTACTCGTGGATAGTTTTTTAAATGAATAATAAGTGAAGTCATTTTTAAGTATTTTTCTAATGTGAATAAGAAATCAACATTAGAACAACAATAGAAATTAATGACAATTCTGAATAGAAAAGTGTGTAACGAGACTTATGAAAGTCCAGCAGCTTTGATTTCAAATGCTTTTAATTGTTTTAATGAATGTCTAAACTCACTTTCTATTAGATAGTTGTTCATTTTTCGTTTACTGATCAAGATCAGTTATTCAGGAGTCTAGCATGAACAACTTAGGAGTAAGTATCGAGAAAGTATCGTAAATTTTTTTGTCATATTTAGTAGCGTTCCTACCCAACAATCTTGTTTTGTTATTGTATCGTGTTTCATCATTGTTGTTTATGTACATTGTATTATGGTCTTATGTGTTAATAAAATAATTCTCTCTCTCTCTCTCTCTCTCTGATAGTAAAGTACATTTCTTGTTCTAGACAAAAGCATGCGACTTTTTTGTGTGAACAAAATAAGGGGAATGCCCCATTCGAATTCTCATCCCTTTTTCACACACAATGAAGTCTACTTTTGCGACTAAATACTAGTGATGGGCCGAACATAGATTTCACCGAATACGAACATTCGGCCGAATATTCGGTTAAATTTTCACCGAACCGATTATTCGGCCGAATATTCGGCATACCGGAGCAGGTCTACAAGTGTTTACCTGTGGTTTACGCTAACCGCGCGAAATGGCGCGAATTACGATAACCGCGCGAAATGGCGCGAATTGACGCCGGGCGCACCCGCCCGCTCCCCTCGCTACCCCCGCAATACGTGTCATTATTATTGCATCATCCAGTGCGAAACGAAACGGCACCACGTGCATTTGTTTTGTTTATGTGTTAATAGTTTTTTTAACGTTTATGAGCAAAAACGAAAAAAACTTTTGCCCTTCAAAGCAGAGCAACTAGTGCTTTTGCACCATAATTTACCTCTCTTAAATTTTAAATACTAAGTGAGAATTACATACTACTTAAAAGTATTTTAGTTTTTTGTTTACAAGGTCAATTGTTTTGTTATGATAATATTACAGTTTTGCAATAATGTGCTCAATGTAACTACTTTTCAATAGGAACTTTTAATAAATGAAATCTTTCAACGTAAGTTAATGGTGAAAGATTTCATTTATTAAAAGTTCCTATTGAAAAGTATTCAAAACGTTCCTATTGAATTTGATCACACAGTCGTAAAAGGATTATATTAAAATGATATTAAAATCAAAACTTTTGAGTTCTGGATAGTTGATTTTTAAGTTAATATAATTTTTTTTTGTTCGGTTCATCTCTCTTTTTCTGACATGCTATTCTTTGGTTAAATAAATGTTTGAAACAAATTTCAAGAAATCGGAGTCTAGCTCGCTAGCTAAGGCCAAAAAAATATATAGTTAATAGAAGTGCAATGTAGAATGCCTTGGCTGGCACCGACTCCAAAAGTTTTATTTTATACTTTTTGAAAACGGTTTGAATTTTTTTTATAAAATGTTTTTTTTAAGCCCTTCGTCAAAAGACTTCTAAAATTGTTCATTCAACAGAATTTCAGAGGCTATACAATTTGAGTTTGCCTTTATGTAACTCGTAATAGTGGTAATTTTCGTAGACTGCCCGCAACTTCATCCATGTCGAATTTATAATATTTTCCCATACAATTCTTTTTTTTACACAAACTTTTAATCCTGGATATAATTAACACTTTGCAATTCGCACATTATCCAATTTGGTGCAGTTAAGTTAATTAAGAAATCGTTGTAATAATGCAACTAATTCTTACCAATAACAATAAACAGTTATTATAATTTCGAATATATATTTCATTACTTACACTTAATAAACCCTCTGATTAAATTTTAATAACAAATAGGGTCTCAAATTACTGTATCTTGATATTTTTGTTCAATTATCATATTTTCATCGACGATTATAAAGAAATACAGCTACACTATCTCAAAAGTATAAAGCTACACAGTGATTTACTTAGGTTAGGTCTACCTATAATATGCACATGCATCGTTCAATCAATCAATCTCAGTCTAATATAGTTCACAATAGAGAACCTGTTATTAAAATCTTTAAGTACCAATGTCCCGAATATTCGGCAGGTTTACCGAACATTCGGCCGAATACGAATGTTCGGTAAACCTGCCGAATATGCCGAATACCGAACATAAAACGAATATTCGGCCCATCCCTACTAAATACAGTTCCACAGACAACAAGATAATTGTGTTCTGTGAGTAGCTTTTTATCATTCCCATAGTCAAATCTGACCCCTTATCGAATAGGTATTATTGCAAACCTCACTGGTGAGTGGTGGCAATAAGGGTTCGAAGTATGTGTTACAAACTCTAGATTTATAACAGTAGATAGTAAGAATTAAGAAAGGATCAGAATCAGAATGTAATAGATTTTTACAATAAAGCGCAGGCTCCACATACAGAGAAGCTTTATTCAGAAAAGTTTCGCTTCGCATTTCGCTCTGCTTAGGTAAAACCACAGAATACTAAATAGTAACAACTACAACTTACCGATCTATTTTTATTTACTATTTATTTATTACATCAAAATATACTTAAATGACACTTGAAAGCCACGGCCAAGGTGTATTTCATATTATTTTACCAAACCTTTTTATTAGCATAAGCTAATTAAATCGTCATAAATGGTAATAAAATCATGGGAACGAACGTCATGCGAACTTATGTTCGCTTCGAAATCAAATAGGGCTCGCGTTATAAATTCTTAAGTGATAAAAAAACCGCGAAAGCATTACATCTATGTTTAATGCGGTCGACCGCGAAATGCTGCCAAATTATTCGGCCAATTTATTTATATTAAGTGTCATTTTACAAATTTCTCTTGACGAAATAAAAAAAAATGCAGCAGTACTTACCTACTGCTTTTTATTTTGATGAAGCTCATTGCACTCTCACTAACAGAGACTGGCTAGTATTGCACTCGATATTTTATTGTAAAAAAATGAAGCCTACATTTTGCAATGAGCGAGTGTCATTTTGAAAGATTGGCGAAAGGATATAAAAGTGACATGACTGCCGAATAAATTAAGCAAGTTTTTACTTATGCTAATTTCTTATACCTATTGCCTTAACGGCATTTTTTTTTTATTAACGACGGGGAGACTCTTAGCCTTCATCATACCTGATGTTAAGTTAAGTATTGATAAGGCTGAAGATGGAAGCATTATTTGGAAACATCAAGGAATTGAAAGTTATTAACTGTTTTAATGATCAAATTATACAGTTTTATGATGGTTTTTGGAGATTGAGTATTATGGAGTCAAACGTCTATGAAAATAAACAATATTTTTGTTGAATTAACTTGTGGAATTAAGGTCACCAGTTATTGATTAAAATGATAAATGAAAAATAATAAAGGAAAGCACGAAATTTGTAGTTTTGGTACACGAAACCATTATAATATAAATAGTAGTTCACAAAACGTTCTTATTTAGGTATTACTTCGGATTTTCGAGTGTAAGATCCTCGCATTTGTAAGGTAAGTAGGTACTAATAAAAAAGTCATATTAAATATTGTCACTCTCTTACCTGAATCGCATAGCACAGATGGCACTAAAAACACTATCAGACCCGCATAAATGCATTGTAAGCACCAATTTGTACGGTATCTCCTGATAATACATATCGTTATTTCACAACAAGTCGTATTGTTATAATCAGGCATTTTGTTATATAAATTAAACTAAGTTACTACAAAATTACATCGTACGGTTATTAAAAGTTCTAGTTCTTTACATTTTTCATAGTCCAAAAAGTAATTAAAACTTTTTTAAATGATGGCGCCTAAAAAGCGCGGGAAGACGCGCGCGGAGCATGCGCGCTGTGCGGACAATGATCGGACATTTTTTTCCCAACTGACAAATGCCATCACAGCATACAGCCAAGCCTTCCGAGAGAGTTTAATTTTATTCAATGATCGTGGGCAATTTTCTGCTCTGTATGCATTAATTTCGCGGAAATATGGTTTCTGTATTACAAATGTGTCGTAACCGGTTCATTATAAATGTGTATGGCGAATGTTTTTATGTAAATAATGATTATTATATTAATATGAGTTAGATATAACATTTTTGCATCACATTTCTTGTATAACTCTTTAGACTTTTCTGTTATTTTAATTGTTTTTGATTTTATTTTGCTAATAAAAAAAGGCGGAAGAGTGTCTTATTTAAGTAATTATTTTTAATTGTAATAAACTTATTTAATACAAAATAAATTTATTGATTTTGACTGTATACCAGTAAGTAATATAAGGCAGGGTATACTTTTCATCGCCTTGTCATTGTGTTACTATTTTTTGTGTGCATTTGAGCATATTATCACCAGCTCCTCTGTGTTATGGTTAATATGGCATAGGATAAATATTTAGTTAAAGGTTGCGGTTGCATTTGCAGTAAACAATTGTTCGCACCTCTGTAGTGGGTTATGGTCAATATTGTCTCATTTAATCATTCTGTTCTTTATATATCCAATCTGAACGAATAGAAGGGCCGTGTCTCAGAAGTGTAGAAATTATAGAAAAAAATAATAATAGGTATTTTCATTATGTAAAATTGCACACTATAACACTACCCTATACAATTTTAACCGCCTCTGTGGCCTAGTGGTAACAACCACCGGCATCAGACCTAGAGGTCCCAGGTTCGATTACAGCGGGGGTACATCTTGTTTTCGGTTTGGTTGGTGGAAGAACTTGTTGTAAGTCCGCCTGGCTAGCTACCATCTTATCTAAGTCTGACGCCATAACAACAATGTTTTCATGCTGTGTTCCAGAAGTTAGAGATAAGATAGCCAATTCCTCAGTAATTGAGGATTCCGGGAGAGACTGGCTTCCATCTTAAGCCCTATCAATACTTAACATTAGGTATTCATGATACCCACACAGGCTAAGAGTCTCTCCGTTATTCATAAAAAGAGGTCGATGCTGGGATTTTCGCATAGAGAAAAAATCCCGATTGAGGTTATCCAGCAGATAATTAAGGTGACGGACATAATTTGTCAATAAAGCAAGCTGAAGTGGCAGTGGGCCGGGCGCATCTGTCGCTGAACCGACGAGCACTGCAGGAGCAGACGAGACTCGTTCTCGAATGGAGACCACGCCTGCCGGTATGTGTGATTAAAAATTGCTATGAGTCGAAATAACACTGACTGCGGGCCTTCGCCACGGACCCGTCTCGACAATCGTAGGTAGGACGCCCCGAATTAGATGGATCTATGACCTGGGAAAGGTAGCCGGTATATAGTGGCTGAATAAAAAAGGTACGAATGGTACGAGTGGTTGGATGAAAAAGGTAAGGTATGGTACAAGGCACTCAAATACGATAATACGTATCGCTAAATGATGATGACGAAGTAATATACCACGTATGTTCTATCTATACTCCAGCCACTTTTCGTAATTATTCCACAAATATGTTTTATTTCAGACATCTAATGCCATATATCAAACTTGAACAATATAAGTAAGCTATTAATGAAGTGCAAATATTTCTAAAACACGTAATAAAAAAGTACTTTTGAGGTTAAGTACAAACATTTTTTCCCCAAGATAGGCTGAAGTATAGGACCTCGACTGCTTATTTGTAAGACATTGTAGGTACATTCATTAGACAGAAATCCTGAAACACTTTTGCTTTATCACAGCTTCGTATTACAGCAAATGTAGGTGTTTCAATTCTGTCTAAATCGAATGGGATTTTGAACATTATATGTCCCGTATCTTTCCACCGGGAAGATATGTGGCAGCGATACCACACAAAGCTACTGCATGTGCAACTTTTTGGCGCTTGTACTTATGTTGCTTTAGTGCTACCTGTGGTGTCTATGAAATGAAGTTCAGCTTTCCTTCATTGTTGAGAATACTTCGGACGACTGTATCAAATATTTCCCTTGTTATAAGGTGAAACTTGCCGTATGGTGACGGCCTAAGAATACACGTGTCACCACTCCCTTACATGCCTGGGATGTCGTAAGAGTCGACTAAGAGGCTGGACGCATTGAACACCTGTGCGAGAGAAGGAAAACTTGAAACAAACCCACTGCCAACCCGTCTGGCCAACGTGGTGGTAGTAGGCTAATAGCCTCCTATGAACGCCACAATAGGCGTGAGCTAGGAGAGGCCTATGTCCAGCAGTGGACGTCCACAGGCTGATGATGAAGGTGAAACTTATAATGCTGTCACCTTAGTTACAGGTGTCAAAACTATTCTCATTCAAGATACGTTACGTAGTTTTTATTTTCTCTTAAATAAAACCAATTTTACTTTTATCGTACTAATAAATTATGTTATTTATTTATAGCCCACAGTTACCTAACTGTTTACAATGCATATCAATGAGCAAGAACTTGATTCTCACAAATATTTTGATTAAACCACATTTTTTGTTAACGGTACTAAGTATTAATAGATCTTTTACCGTTAGATCCACATATAACTTTGTTTATAGTAAGTATTATGATAAATATGTTGACTATATTCATATGCGATTAATATTCTTCTTGTTTACTATAATTTACTTCCAAAAATAGCTGGGTACTATTCTAATTTTTTCTAGTACGTTTGTTATAATATAATGATTTCTGAAAATGTAGTACGTATGTAAGATAAAGGCCTAATAAAAAATGGGTAGCTACATAGTTCATAAAAAACCGGACAAGTGCGAGTCCGACTCGCCCACCGAGGGTTCCGCACTAATTCGCAGCTACACAATACCTACATGACATTATAAATACATAGTTCAGTTCGCAGTTTTTCCAAAGTTTGCAAAATGGAAAATTATAAATGACGATATTACTTGCCAAATTTCATAGTTCTAGGGAAACAGAAAGTACCTACCCTATGAATTTTTATTACGTCGAGAGTGTCCAAATATACGTTATTGCGGCATAAACGGCCCTACCTTTTTTTACGTTAACTTACAAGTTTAATTTTTTTACACCTTCAACAAACAATTCACCTCAATATAATGGTTTTAATTTCAACCTTATACCTCCACGCGTTCCCGAGATAAACGAAGACAGACGGACGGACAGACGGACAACAAAGTGATCCTATATGGGTTCCGTTTTTTTCTTGTGAGGTACGGAACCCTAAAAACGAGCGACATAACTTGAGCTTAGAATATTCAGTTTAGTTAGACATAAAAAAGTGTTAAAAGTTGTCACTTTGGACAGCTTTTAATTTTTCTTAATTTTAAATAACAATTATTATTTAAGTTCATAATAAAAGTTATACTCCGGAAAATATAAATACCTTGCGATACTTAATATACAATCAAATATCTCAAGAACGAATAAAATTCCTAGTTTTCCGCCAAAGAGTGATAACAATAGTTGTTTTATGGACAACATAAAATGTTTATCAAAGGTAGGTACTATAGTTATAGTGAACCTTACCCATTCACTGATATTCTCGTATTGTGTTTTGTTTCTAATAAAAAAAAACAACGTGAAAGAATATCACAGATTAAGTATACGTAATATGCTGACGAGTAAAAATAACTAGTTATATAAGCGACGATATTTAATAAACAAGCTAAGAAAAAATCAGATTATAAAAAAGATTCAGACTTTTCAAAAATGCGTGTTAGTAATATTGTTGTGTGTATTAGTTATTTGTGTTTGGAAGTGATAAAAGTGAAATAAAGAGTTAATATTATTAATCTGTAGACGCTCATCATCGTCCATTTTTTAGTTAATGGCTGGTAATTTTAATTATTGGGCTACGTTGATCAAAAACTTTGCCTAATAACATTAAATTTTTCTTTGTTTTCTTTTCAGGTTCTTTGAAAGGATTTGTTGTGATATTATATTTGTTATTAAGTATTGAATCGATAGTATTTGCTTCACAAGACGACAAGCCGCCTGATCACTGCAATAATGCCTCGGTACCGGCTGTACCCTTGTTTCCATTTTTTTATCCCATGTATTATCATTATATACCACTAGCGCCAATAGTTTACACTCCCCCGGTTTTCTTCTACCTTATCGGATAATTTGTTTTATAGTTTATTATATGTTTAATCAGTCTATGGCTTTTATTAAAACCACAGAAATTAGAATCTTCAGTGTTTCGCGCTAAAGGGTGTGATGCGTGACGCCAACTTTACTGCTTCTCATCTTTTATTTCTGTTTTGTGGTAATAACCCCTGTTCAATAAGAAACTAATGATAAAGGCATCCCTCCTTTCTTGTCCTTTAATTTAAATAAAATATTTTATTTAATGTCAATGTCAAATAAAGGCACAGTTTGTTTTTTTTACAAACTATATTTTATTACGCTTTTTAGGGTTCCGAACCTCTAAAGAAAAAAAGGAACCCTTATAGCATCACTTTGTTTGTTATTAAATCATAAAAATATAGTCTATGGTTTCGGAAACTTAACATCGGGAAAAACTCGGGAACGCGTGGAGGTATCGAGTTGTAATTAAAACCATATTCACGTCACGTTAACACTCTCTTGAAGCTGTGAAAAAATCAAACTTCAACTTCTGAATAAACTGCGAGACTCAATTCCTGAACTATTTATAATATTATGTACGGTAGGTACCTACTAATTTGTGCGGAACCCTCGGTGGGCGAGTCCAACTCGCACTTGTCCGGTTTTTTATATTCATTCGATTGTAAGTTACAGCACACTTGCACCTGCATTGCATTATAAATAGTTTTTAGTTTTATTTACCTACGTAATAAATATTATTCGCATAACATGTGCAAGTGAATAAAGCTGAAATTGAGACAAACATGAAGGTAACATTTGTATTCTCATATATAATCTAAAGTATTGTCTAATCAAATAATCTAGCCAAGAAGGTCATTTATGCAATAAAGATTGAGAAATTTAAAAAAAATACGTAAAACAAATGCTTGCGATTGGCATTCTACTTTCATTGTCTATGGTCTCATCATATAACAATGATTGGAATCCAATAATATATCCCTTTCATCCCCAATTAGTAGAAATAGTCGACGAATGCGTTGATACACCTGGCAACGTATGTCTAGAGCTTCCAACTAAAGATATTTGCAAAGAAAACTTAAGGAAACCTCACAACTCACGTCTCCCATACCCTTGGTGGTATTTATACTGCAAAATGATACTCAGTAAAAGAATCAGAAGTAAAATTAAAACTACATCCAGTACCGTTCATCCGTATTTCAAAAAAGTTTTGGAAGAGTCACTCAAGTTCAGAAAAGATCAAAAACTTAGAAATAATTTCAATAACGGTCTGTAAAACCTATACATTATTAAAGCCTTACTTTGTTTTATTGGAAAATATTGTCCTTTTTATCAGTAACCTGGTGCACGAGCTCAAAGTCGCCTTTAGTCCTAACGAGCTGGAGCGCAATGTTAAAGTACTTAATATTGACAGCGAGATGGCGATAAACGCAGTATAGTATGCATATATTTGCTCTTTATACAACACTAGTTAGTAGATTAGCTTATCGATAAAAAACGCCCGACCCTTTCATTTTTTGACACAAGTATAAAACTTGGCACAGTTGTTTCCTGGATGAAAATAAGCCGATTAGGATCGGTAGCCCCCGGTAGCCCCACCTCTGGCGCCGGAGGGGGGATGCCAAAGTACCGCTCCGCCCGGCTTCATTCCAAAAATTATAACTGTCCATGTATTGCTAATAGGTCAAGTTTGGTATCATTTTTGTATAAAACGATGACGAGGAATTCATTTCTGGTGTAAAAAAATAGAATTTCTAAATAAGTTTTTTTAAAAATTACACTCGATTTTTTCCCAACGAGTAACAATGTGACACGTTGTGGTGTGACTCGTTGGGAACAAACGGATTTAAAGCACATACACAAGAAGACGCACCAGATTCTTCTCAGACCTTGGCGACTGCATTCGTTAACGGGTTTCAGGGTGTTACGCTAAATGACAATAATGTTTCCGAAAAACATCTAAAACCCAACCTAGCCAAATTTGGATGCGGCGTGAGCTATGAGAGGGATTTTTATAAAAAAAAAACTCGAGCTGCACCTTTGACGTGAACTAGTAGTGTGTTGTGTAGCAGGATATATATTATATTATTAAAAATATTTTTATATTATATATATTAATATAATAATATTTTTTTCACCTTACGCCCATGTAAAGGTAGCGAAACGGCCAAGCCATATATATTGAATAAAGGTAACATTCGGATCCTGGCGACCGCGGTACGCGACCGCTACCACGGTCGCGCCTGTACGAATGTATATAAAGCATTAAATAATGCACACGTCATAATGTTGTCATTTACTGCCACTGATGACAAATTATTACTAGATTTGTTGTCTAATAACCCGTATGTATTCGATTCGACAACAGCTGGCAGCTCTTTTCTTTGTTACGGTGTAAATTGTACGTTAAAATTATACTGAGCGCTATCTAGAACACAACCGTTTATAATAAAAACTGCGTAAAGACAGCCGGTCGTGTCGGTCGCGGTCGCGTACATCGGAATGATACCGGTCGCGGTCGCGTGCCACGGTCGTCAGGATCCAAATGTTACCTTTAGGTGTAAAGTTTGTAAAGGAAGAGCTTGTAGAGTTAGGATGTGAAGAGATAGCTTGGCTTGGCTCTTGGCTTAACATTTTTACAAGAAAATGTTTTTTTGGTGGGATACATTTTTACTCTCAAGCTGCACATTTGAAGTTCTTATAACTCCGCAAGGGATATAATGGGATGTATTTAATAAGGAAGACCTATAAAACAGCTGTGTAGTATCGGCTTAGAATAGCACTACCCCCTCTCATCCCGTGGGTGTCGTAAAAAGCGACTAAAGGAACTCAGCTTTCAGGAGATGGGCAGCAGCGTCTCCTACAAACTTGGCCATACTGCGATCGCCAATCCGCCTGCTAAGCGTGGCGATTATGGCAAACCCCCCCCTTTTTGGGGAGGCCTATACCCAGCAGTAGGTGTTAAGTGGCTTTCTCATCATTAGGATGGGAAGGTGGGGATACAAGGGGATATATACCCCTTCCGAACCTCCACCGAGCTCACACGCTGGGTGGGGGGGGGGGGGGGGGGTGCGGGAGGGGCGTGGGATGGAGTGCGTGGCCTATATGTTTGTATGGGCCGTGTACTCCAGGTGAGTCCAACATTTCAAATCACCCCTGCATCTGGGGGCGAGGGATGCGTAAAAGCATTTCTCCTAGTATGAAAAAAAAAAGAAAAGGTGTTAAATGGCTGAGACGACGACCTATAAAACTATCAGTTGGTAACTCACAGTTACAAATCATAAAAGAGAATAACTTGTAATACGTTTTTCAATCGTTTTTTTTAATCCACTTAAACTTCCAACGTTAAAATTAAAACAACAGCCAGTCTACGTCACGGTTCGAATCAATGCTTATTTGCCTTCTCATTTTTATAATGGCTGCGTTAATATAAATGGAACAAAAGATGCCATCCCGACTATCATAGAGTAAATGAGGCTTATTTGCTGAGAGAAAAGCTTTTTATAAATTGTCTAGGACAGAACATGCAGCCAACCTCAGATCCAGCTAGACACTTTTACAATTGTGTTTCACTAGCCAAATCGTTGGCATGTATGTCCCGACATTACTTCCTGAGTGGCTAATTTTGTTTTGATTGAAGCTTTCACATTTTGACACAATTCGCATTTTGGAGACGATGACTGAGCGAAGACGTCATAAAACTTTCGTCAAAAAGGAAGCTCTGAAATTCGTAGTACGAAATACCATGATAAGATTGAAACAATACTGCTCTAAGAGATGGCGGTATTAAAGACCACCTGGCGAGTCTCCCTGGAATACGTTAAATATTAGGGGACCTCCAATGTATACCAAGCCACGAAAATTAAGATACTCACTGAGTGTGGTGCCGTAGAAGCTGTGTTTATACCGCGAATAACGCTCATCCCCGACAGTTTTCCATTTGAGTTAAAGTACACACAGTTCGCTGTGATACAACAAATAAATTGGTCTTATAAAACATGTCTTATGCGACTTTTGGTTATACAACTGTTGAATAGATGTTATTAGACAATTACAACGCTGTGTAACCGGTATTTCTACAACGATTTAGTTTTGTGACTAAACGGGAGTGTATTAAGAAATTCTCAGGTGTGTAACTACATAAGGGTGTAATATTACCGTAGGCACACGGCAATATAAAAACCGGCCAAGTGCGAGTCGGACTCGCGCACGAAGGGTTCCGTAGCATTATCTATACTATAGAAATGGCAAAAAAAAATGACGTTTGGTGTATGGGAGCCCCCTTAAATGTTTATTTGAGTCTGTTTTTTAGTATTTGTTGTCATAGCGGCAACAAAAATACATCGTCTGTGAAAATTTCAACCGTCTAACATCACGGTTCAGGAGTTACAGCCCGGTGACAGACGGACGGACGGACGGACAGCGGAGTCTTAGTAATTGGGTCCCGTTTTACCCATTGTGTACGGAACCCCAACTATTGCGTTATTGTGGTATTTCAAATGTTATGTAAAGTGTAATGTAAAATTAAAAGTACATACCTATAACAGTATAACTCAAACGTCCGCGAATGAAGTTGCTGGCACATTTCGATACTTTTTCAAAAGTTTTTCCTCATAACCCCACTGTAGATGAAAAGTGTTCTATAGATAACTTAAGTTCATTTAATTCTGAGAAAGCTGTTGCTATCATACAGTGGAGGTAAAGACGCCTAGCGTCGTTTTTGCTAACATTGTTTTTTTAGGAATTTAGTGGAAATTAACTTTTTAAATGTTTATCTTCAGTATTAAGATTGGATTATTAAATTATTATTATTTAGTCGGTCGTGGGAAGCCGCTGCGGACAGCGCAGGACCGATCGTTGTGGAGATCCTTGGGAGAGGCCTATACCCAGCAGTGGGTGTTATGTGGCTGAGACGACGACGAAGAGAAATAAGAACATGCAACTATGTATCTCTAACCACCATAACTCCGACTGTTAATTTGTGCTATATTAATATGTAATAGGATACTTTCTGTAATGAATAATAATGACCTAGTTATCGACATTAACTTATGTATTAATATTATAATATTTGAAAGAAACTCTGTATGTGGGTTACCTTCTTGTCATGACCACAATAATAATTTGAGTGGTTTAGACACCGGTAATATAATAGAAACCCTACAATCCGGACTTATATAATGTATAAAGTATTCCCGTTCCCGTGGGAATATTAGAAAAATCTTTCTTAGTGCTCGCCTACAACGTTAAAGGATTCTGTATGCAAAAATTCAGCTGAATCGGTTTAGCCGTTTGGGCTGTGCGTTGTCTGTCAGTAAGTCACGGTATTGTTTTAATAGTATAGATTACGATTTCTTATAAGTTTACTTACACAAAAATGTGAGAAATATATTGAGATATGATGTGGATAAGTAGAAATACTGAAATGTGGAAACTGTAGTCACTCAACCTCGTCGTGGGTAAAAATGGTAGTGTGCGCTAGGCCTAACACGGAGTGGCTACGTACTTTTTGGCTCCTCCAGGTCCTTACGGAGTTATGACTTTTCGAGGAGTATTTTGAAGAGGTTTTCAATGAGATTTCGTTAAGTCGAGGACTAGTAAGTTTTGGAGGAACGACTTAGAATATCGGTGTTAGTTTATTAGTAGGAGTTCTTCGGTACTTGAGAAGCTCGGTGGCGCAGTGGTTCACGCGCTCGGTCAGCGATTATTGAGGTTAAGCAACTTTCGCAATGGTCAGTCACGGGATGGGTGACCGAAAATTTACTATCTCGAGTTTCTTCGTGCTTCGGAAGGCACGTTAAGCCGTTAGTCCCGGCTGCATTTGCAGTTGTTAAATCCCTCCAATCCATTGGGCCTGCGTGTTGGGTTATGGCCCAATATCCTTATTTATCCATAACGAAGGCCAGTGCCCTAGCAGTGGGAATATAAAAATGGCTGATGATGACTTAGGAGTTCTAGTTGAAAATGCAAATATATATATCAAAGAAATGCATGCATGCCATTCATGTGCCGCAAAATTGTCACTGGGACGCGTTGGCGCTACGGAAGACCAGAGCTGTGGCCTTGTGTCAGGTCATAGCATACCTGAGTAGCGACCAATTTTGTTATTTTCTAGTGTAATGTAATTATGTAATGTTCCTACTGTAATTCAACGGAAAATAACCATTAAACAATTTTTCTTTCTTTCTTTCATTCTTTCTAAATGATCAAGAACTTGATTACAGTAGCCGCGCTTCATGCTGGCCTGCAATCTTCTCTTATCTTATCCTTATATTATTGGAAAGGTTGATTGGATTGGAAGTGGACGATGATCATGATGACGATGAAAGAATTCGTCACAAATAAAATCTCAATAAATGTAAAGGCTTTAATTTAAAATTTCAAAATTAGCGTGATCAGGGCCCGTATTCACTATGACCACTTACCGATTCCTTGCTCAAATCACACGAATGTCGTATTTGGTTTCGTTTTCTCTATGACATTTACAAATTTTAAAGTTATTTTACTTGTTTAATAATTATACAACTTGTGACTTTCATGTACTTGTATAATAACTCTATAATTTGGGGGTATCGTGGAGAAAACGACTTTTGAAAATGTCAAAACCAAGTACGACATTGGCGTGGTTTGAGCAAGGAATCGCTAAGTGGTCATAGTGAATAAGGGCGTTGTATGCCTAGCACAAATAACTTTCGAATAAGTATCGAGGAAGTAAAGTTAAGAAAATGTATGGCATATTGAGCAGCGTTCCTAACGGACCTATACGGCACTACATTTTCCTATACATTGTTTGATATAATGTGCTCGATACTACATATGTATTTCGATAGTTAGTCGTATAACCTTACAGCGCTTAGGAGGCCGCGCTAGATGACGGGTTGATCTCTGAGTATTCCTACACCTACATTACAACCTACTCGAAATCTTCTATACTTATCTATACTTTTAGACTCATATTATAAAGAGGAAAGATTTGATTGTTTCTTTGTTTGCATTGAATAGGCTCCGAAACTACTGAACGGATTTAAATGAAATTTTCTACACATATAGTAGATAGCCTGGTTATGAATATAATGACACTTTTTATTCGGATATTCCCACGGGAACGGGAACCACGCGGGTGAAACCGCGAGCGCCCGCTAGTAATAATAATATTATAAAGAGAAAATATTTGATTCTTTGTTTGTTTGTTTGCATTGAATAGGCTCCGAAACTACTGAATGGATTTTAATGAAATTTTCTACACACATAGTAGATAGCCTGGTTATGAACATAGGATACTTTTTATCCGGATATTCCCACGGGAACGGGAACCACGTGACCTTCATTCAGTCATTTAGGGATTGTTCTGACACTCATGAACAGGCATTGAGGCGCATTACTGACCTTGAAATTAGATTGTCTCTTTCTCAAAAGAAAGCACTTGATTTAGAGAAAGAAAATAAAAGTTTTATAGAAGAAAAGCACTCTCAAAGCCTGTTCAATGAGTTATCTCAATGTAATTTTGCAACAGGTGACGATTCACCTTTAGAATGTGTCAAGTATGTTAATAGACCATGTTCATACAATAACAATAATTGTCAATTCAGTAGCGGGAAGAAATTAAAAAAATACATTAAGATTAATAGATATATTAAGAAAACACAAAAATTGGTTAAAAGACAAAATTATTATAATCAATATAATGACTTAAGGAAAGAACGTAGGCAATTGTTAGAAAAATTAAATGTGATTAAAACAGAATCATGTAATAACAATAAAAATAGTGAATTGTTAGATATTCAATTAGGTAACAAAATTGACAATTTGGAGCTTTCACTGAGGGAAATGTATACTAATTTGAGTGAGCTCACTCGCAAGCAGCTAAATTATCAAAAAATGGCTGCAAATGACATGATAGACTTTTGTAATTTTAATACAGATCGGTTTGAGTCACTAGGTAAGAAACGCAACTGTAGTTGTATGATTGCCAACACTTGTTTAGGTCAAAATGAGTCGTCAGGCCAATTTGATCAGGTGGGTGATTTACTAACCAACTCTGTTTCTGATAGTTTATTACAAAACGATAAAAGTATGTCCCCTGCTAAAACTTGTGATACTAATACAATTATGTTTTGTGACGACATTGGGAAGAACTTAGGCCATTTAATCCAGAAAAATTCTAAGGAAAATATTGTTAACTATTGTATGCCTGGCTCAAGTATAAATGATATAATGAAAACAATTGTTAAGAAATCTTATAGTGACAACACAAATATCATAATTTTGATGGGGAATAGGGACAATGTCAATAAACAAAAGTTGATTTCTTATGTTAACTCCCTATGCTCCTTAAATGTTAGGAAAGTTGTAATGTTTACATTTCCCTACAGTCAAAGTTTCACAGAGCTGGAAAATAAGTTAAGATACAACTTAAACTTAACATTAAGCACAGTAGCCTTTCATAACCCTGAAAAGCTACATATAATTGACATAAATCCTTTGTTAAATAATTTTAACTTGACAAAAGATAATTACTATCTGCCTCACTATTTTAAGAGACAAATAGCGCTCACGCTATCTTTTTATTTTAAACATTTAGCCAATAATCTGGCTATTAAAACCTCTGCTTTTATTGAGCAGTTAAATTCTGACATTTGTAATATAACTTTGGAATCTGTTCCAAGTAATTTGATTCTATTGAATCCCAACACTGACTTGGTTAATTTAAATTACCATTAGAGACAACAGAGGTGTCCTCTAGCCCAGTGTTGACAAGAGGAAAGCCAAAATGTTTAAAAATTGTTCATCAAAATATACAAGGCTTTTCTGACAAAGACCTAGAAGTAAGTTTATTTTTAAACTGTGAAAATGTTGATGTGTTGTGTATCACTGAGCATTGGTTAAAATGTCACGAATTATTTTTAAATCTGGATAATTATAGAATTGTAAGTTCATTTAGTAGGCAATCTGCTATTAGAGGAGGGTCTCTTATAATTTTACATAATAATTTTCAGTACAAAGAGCGCAAAGATATAATATCCCTCTCAATTGAGCGAATAATTGAATTGTCTTGTGTGGAACTAGACCAAATTATTGTAATATGTGTTTATAGACCCCCACAGAGTAATTACCCAGAGTTTGAGTCCACTATGGAGGAAGTTTTAAGAATAACTAGTAAAAGTAATAAAAAGGTTGTCATATGTGGGGATTTTAATGTTGACATTTTAGACTCAAAGTTGTCGAAGCTCGCAAGTAGATTATTAAATTTATTCACATCATTTAATTTATCTCATACCTTTAATGAGCCTACTCGAATAACACCCACATCTGCCACCTGTTTAGACAACATTTTTTCAAACTGTGTAGTCACTGAGAAATCTATAATAAATGTTATTAAATCGGACCATAGTGGACAACAAGCCTCTATAGAGCACCATCATGTCTGTCCTAAGCGGAAAATTGTATGCAGGCCAATAACTAAAAAGGGCATAGATGAATTCAGAAACAATGTGATTAATAAAATTAAGTCTTTACCAGTTCCTATTATGGAATCTAATTATCTTTATAATGATTTATTTCATGTGGTTGAACACGAATTTAGTAAAAAGTTTAAGCAAAAAGTGATCAATTGTAATTCGGATAAAGTAAAGTTTAGTGATTGGGCCACGCCGGGAATTTACATAAGTAGAAGAAAACTATATGACCTCTATGCGTCAAAGCATACTTCCTGTGACCCAATTTTTATTGGATATGTCAGGAAGTATTCTCAAATGTTTAGAAATGTTTGTGTAGCTGCTAAGGCGATGTTCTTTTCAAATAAAATCAAATTAGCGGATAATAAAATAAAGGCTACTTGGAATATTATTAATCAAACAACTGGTAAAACTAAAAATAATGTCAACCACTTCTGTCTTAAAGTAGGTGATAAATTAATTGAATCTGACGTTGAGGTTGCCCGTGTTTTTGAAGATTTCTTCTCTCGGGTACCCTTAGAAA
This sequence comes from Chrysoteuchia culmella, assembly GCA_910589605.1. NCBI lineage: Eukaryota > Metazoa > Arthropoda > Insecta > Lepidoptera > Crambidae > Chrysoteuchia > Chrysoteuchia culmella. Next base: position 19,228,499 of record OU342654.1, on the reverse strand, counting down.
CTACCAGTAAATTAAATTCCTGTCCAAACGTTGCTGCTGCCCTCTTGGAGTCGTGTGTTGATAAGTGTAATAAAGTTTTCAATTTTAAGCATATTAATAGTGAAGACATTTTAAAAGCTTTTAAGTCTATAAATATTAAAAAGACTGAAGATCTATGGGGCATATCAACCAACATTATTAAATCAATTATTGATACAATAGCTCCATATTTAGCTTTCATTTTTAATCAATGCATAGATGAAGGTACTTTTCCCGATTTAATGAAATATAGTAAGCTTATTCCTCTTTTTAAATCGGGTGACAAAAGTGACCCCACAAATTTTAGGTCGATATCTATACTACCGGCACTTAGTAAAATTTTTGAAAAAATTATATACTCGCAATTATTAGACTATTTAACAATAAATCAAATCCTTCATAACAATCAGTTCGGCTTTTCTAAAGGTAAAAATACTACTGATGCTGGCATTGCACTTCTTAAACATATTTTTGAGGCTTGGGAGGGCAAGCAAGACGTAATTGGTATATTCTGTGACCTGTCTAAAGCTTTCGATTGCGTTGATCACGTTACACTTTTAAAGAAGCTAGAACATTATGGTGTCTCTAAAAAATCGGTTAGCCTTTTGCAGTCATACTTGCATAATAGAAATCAAAAAGTAATTGTCAATAATACTGCTTCTACTGGAGCCCCCATTATTATGGGCGTGCCCCAAGGTTCAATATTGGGCCCTTTGCTGTTTTTAATTTATATTAACGATCTCCCTTACTACACGAGTAAATTATGTGAGACAGTACTATTTGCAGATGATACATCTTTAATTTTTAAAATTGATAGAGGAAACAATTGTTCTGACGAAGTAAATAGTGCTCTCTCTCAAGCCGCACACTGGTTCAACATTAATAATTTGTCTCTTAACCCTACTAAAACCAAGTTTGTTAAATTCTCATTACCTAATGTAGTGCAGGTCGATATGCTTATCAATTTGAATGGGGATGTAGTAGAGCAGGTTGAGAGTACAAAATTTCTTGGTATTACATTGGATTCAAAACTACAATGGGATCCACATATTGAAGCCTTGTCGAGTAGACTTAGTTCTGCGGCTTTCGCAATAAGGAAAATAAGGCTCTTAACTGATATTGAAACGTCAAGACTGGTTTACTTTAGTTATTTTCATAGTGTAATGTCCTATGGCGTGTTGTTGTGGGGCTCAGCAGCTAATATAGAAAATGTTTTTATACTTCAAAAAAGAGCTGTGCGCGCCATTTACAAACTCCGACGTAGAGATTCTCTTAAGGATTTGTTTAAAGAGATTAATATACTTACTTTGGCGGGACAATACATCTATGATAATTTAGTATATGTAAGGAAACATCATGATTTATTTATAAAGCATAGTGATGTTCATAATTTTAATACTAGAAACAAGAATAAGCTTGCCGTTCCAAAATTTCGGCTTGAAAAATGTAGACGCTCGTTTTTGGGGAAAGGCATAGCCTTTTTTAATAAAGTTCCACAACAAGTTATTGAGCTGCCTTTGCATAAATTTAAAATATATGTTAAAAAAACGCTCTTAAGCAAAGGATATTACAAGGTAGATGACTATTTAAAAGACCAAAATGCATGGATGTGATACCAACATTAAACATACTATTGTAAATAGTGTAAGAGGAAAATATTCTAATATGAGTATGAGAAAATTTTCTTCTTTTATTAAATATATTTCAAGATTGTAGATTTGTGTTTGGCAACAACATGTTCCATTGTAAATGTTGTTGTTTCTGCTAAGGCTGATAAGTTTCTTGCGGCCGTTCTTCTTATCAGTTAAAAGATGTCCTGAATGGCTGGTAGGGAAAAAAAATTTTGGACTATTCGAAAGTACTTATCTATAAGTCTATTTGAATAAAAATCTTTGACTTTGACTTTGACTTTGGAGAAAGCGCGAGCGGCCGCTAGTAACGAATAAAAGTTTAATGCTAGCTAAATTATTAAATTACACGGGTGTTAAAGTAGTTAGTACCCAAATAATTACAAATTAAATGGTGAACAAGCATGAAATTTTATTGTTTTTAATAAATTTAAGATGACAATAAAATGGTTGAACATTTAACATCAGAATGGAGTTGCTGAAGGTAAAGCTGTTTTTATTTAAAAATACCCATTAAATGTGTTAGGTAGGTACTTTGGGATGTAGGTCTAACATGTAATCATTAATATAAAAGTGGGTCCACCATGTATAGGGGCAGGCGTACTAGATTGGCCGACTTTCTGGTGAAGGAAGAAAGCCACTGGATGTGGGCAGCAACCAATTGTTGTATGAATCCTCGTGGGAGGATTATGTCCAACAGTGGGCGTTATATGACCGATGGTGATGATAAATATGAAAAACCACTGCTTATACATTCGCCGGTGTAGTTTGTATTACTTGAAATTCCACCTCAATAATAACTTTAAACAGATATTATGATGAACTAGCAGCCGCCCCCAGTTTCCCGTTCCCGTAACAATATCGGGATAAAAAGTCCTATATTTTAATCAAGGCTATCTGCAATCTCTGTGCCAAATTTCATCCCAATTCGTTCAGTAGTTTTAGCGAGAAAGAGTAACAAACAAACTGTACGCATTTTAAGATATTAGTAGGAAATAAAAAGCGATCCCCGTAGCAGATTAAAAAAATATTGTCTCCTAATTAAATTTTCAGGTGATGACCGTTCTAGTCACTTATCTGACCCTTACCAATGCAGGCTACCGGAGGCACTTCAAGCAACCCCCACCCCCAACCCTTTTCCCCACCAAAGTCCCAGAGTTCCCCAAGGATATGCGTCCTGATGCCATAAACCACCTAAAAGTCCCAAGCAAAGAGTTTTGCGATAAAGTGGACATCCAACCTGCTTATCACTACGTAGTCCTTCCGTGGTGGTTCCATCACTGCCAGGCCATGAAAGATGCGAACCATGTGAAAGACGACCGTAGGTTGCCCAATTTGGGACATTTCAGGAGGATTCTGGAAGAAGTACAACAGTATAGGAAGAGATTTGGCGATGACGCAAGCTTAGTGAAAAAACGGCACGCCGCCGCACATGAAAAGCGTCTTTAGAATTAATGTCTATTAATAAAATGTCATTAAATTCATTTGTTTTTAGTTACAATAATTTACACTCATGATATGTACAGCACTTGAATTTATATTATAACACCAATTAGTGAAGGTACCATCTACCTATTTATATTCTGCAAATATAACAAGTTGGGGATTTTTTTTTTAATTTTTGTTTGGGAAATTTATACAAATTTAGGGAGAAAATATTATATAGGTAGTCCCAGTGGCGAAAGTTTTCCTATTCCTATCGCTTTTAAGAAATCTATTCCCACCATACAATTAAGGGATTTTCTGGACAAAATTTTGGTTCGGGTTACCATCGTCATATTTCGATCTCTCGCTACTGGGTAGTCCACACAAGTTTAGGTGGGTATCTAATGATATTTCTGGGCTTTATAACAAAAAAGTGTACAGAAAAGATTTTCCACTTATAATTTGGCTGTTTTGTTTTGTACCAATAAGATTTTCAAAGACTCTCCAGTGTCAGAGAATGTGATATAATCTCTTTCGTCTGTCTCTTTCACCGACGGAAACAAAACAAAACATTTTATTACATATTATTATCCTTAAATATTATTTGTAAAGCCATCCGAGAGAGTTTTATCAAGTAAAACATTGAAAATATAGCGTGTTCTTTAAATTTGTTTTAAATTCATTGCCATTTAGTAAGGAGCTGTAACTTTGCAGGGCGTAAAAGGATTTCGACGAGATGGGACCGAGAAAGGGATCTTTAAAGACTTTGTGTATCCTACATATAAAAACAGTGTATAAAGGCGAGATTGCTTAGATATTTTTCATTCAGGTATGATTGTTTAAAGGTTTTGCAGTGTTTGAAGACTGTTGGTTGGCAGTGACACACTAAAAATAATCATTTAACCCGGTTAAAGATACTTATGATAAATTTTAAATAGAAAAATATTGGAATGCTCTTGGAGAGCATTGGACCGGATTTCCAAAGGTCGTAGGTTCGAGTCCCATCTAAGAATTCACTTGTGGCTGAGCTGAATTTTTCTAATATTTTTCTATTTAAATAATCATCATATACTAATAAGATATTTTAAGGCGCTACTCAGAAAAAGTATGGACTTTTTGATATAAAACTGTAGCACGGTTACAGTTGTTACAAATCTGGTAATAACATATATATTTCTTTATACTTTTATCTAGATTCGTATAGTTTCAAAAACACGATTTTATGATTTTGCCTCGACACTTCTTCTTTTTGAAAAGACCTCTAAAAATACTAAAATTCAAGATTATTCGTAACTTACACTATTGGAAATTGGTTTAATAAGTGGATACCAATAATATTTAGGATCGTATAGAAGTATTTTTTTAAAATCACTGTAGTTTTTTATAACGAAGTGATTTTGTGTTTTTTTTGCCTAATCTGCAAAATCGGTCTCGCTCCCGTGCGCGTCGTTTTCTCAATGCTATATCACTTCATCATATTTTTTTCGAGTATCGCCTTAATACTGTGTAGGTATAGGTACCTATGACGTAACATCTAACACGTTCTTATAGAAATATATACGTAAGATGCTGCCATATACTTAATCAATTACTTACCAACACGTTTACAGGATAAGTAATAATAACGTGTCGCGCGACACGAGCGACGACTTTCAAAAGATTACAAAAATCGGGTCAGATTAAATCTGAAGCAACACTTTAAGGGGTTTCGAAAGGAAATAAGATAATGTTCTATAAAGATAAGTTTGAAAGAGGAAGAGAAGAGAGAAATTGTCCGTTTGGTCGATTATTTGGTTATTGATTCGTCATCAGGAGTCAGTGGGAATCTGCGTGAGATACGAATCTACGACCGATGGCTCAGACATTCTGTTTGACACGAAAATGGAGAATTGTGATTATCTGGAAAATTTCTTGCAAAACAACCTCGGTGCTAAACTAAATTGATAAACTAACTCTGTGGTCTAGTGGTGCAACCACCGGTTTCGGAACTGCCGGAACACAACAATGTTTTCAGCATTGTTGTGTTCCGGCAGTTAGAGATAAGATACCCAGTTCCTCATTGATTGAAGAAACCGGGAGTGTCTCGCTTCCATCTTCAGCCTTATCAAAACTTAACATCAGGTATGATGAAAGAGTCTCCCCCCGTCGTTCATAAAAAAAAACAACTTCTAATGTTATAAAGGTCAAAATGCTTTGATAATAAACAAGATATACGAGCAATCAAAACATTTCGAGTACGTGGGAAACTTTACTTGTGGAATCAAATAAGAGAGATAAGGTTGATGATACAACTCTACTACTTCATATCAGACTAGTAAACACTTCATTATTAATAATGGATCCGTTTACCTTTTATTCACGTACTTTATCGATAGTTTACTGATACTTAAACACAATGAAAGCTAGAAATAAAACATCTTGGATGAATTTCCAAGGTAATTTGAGAGGTCAAAGGTTTTAAAGGTCATTTGAGATTAGTAATTAGGATGCTCGGTGACGCAGTGGTTCGCGCAACTTTTGCAATGGTTGGTCACGGAATGGGTGACCAAAAATTATGTCACCTGTTATGAATAAGTTTAGATTTTTTGCATTTTTTAAATGCTTGGGTTCGAGTCCCATCTGAGAATTCACTTGTGGCCGAGTTGATTTTTTCTAATATTTTCCTATTTAAAATTTATCTGTTAAGCAGTTGGAACCAGCGGCAGCGGCTGTATTGTCGCTGAAACCACCAATCCTCCTTATCTCATTATTTTTAATAGCTGATGTCAAAACCACCGAAGGTGTTATAAATACACAAATACGTAAGTACCTACTCGTACATAAGACACAAATATTACCTAAATATGTTCTAATGAAATCGTTGCGTAAACTGCATGGCTGACCAATACTATAATTTCATATGACGAAAAGTCATTGTTGTTGAAATATGGTAAATGTTTGTAAATATTCCTACAAAAGCAAGAAACATTACTTCCTTAATCGAGAATAGCGATAACCGACGCGTGCACCGATTGTACTTTTAACTGGCTTAAGTAATAATGAGAATTTTTATGGTAAATAGAAAATTACAAAAGAATCTTGATATTTATTTGTGCGAAAACCCAAAACAGCATAGTTATCAAAAACCAATTTTATTTTTTCAGATTATTATTAGTATACAAATAATGAGAGTGACGCCCAGAAAGTCCCACGTGTCCTCATCAGATGAAAGCATAGAAAACCTACTGTACTACAAAGACTGTCAGCATAAGCCCAAGGGCTCGACAGAACCGCCTATTCTCCGTAACGATATCCAACCGACACCACCGGCAAGGCAGCCCGACTGCCCCTTCCCCAAGATGTGTTGCAGCATGAGCTGTGGCAACGACTGCGGAGGGCCCCAATCATACCTTAGCAGACAAATGGAACCTCTTCAAAGTCTCGGACCTATTCAACCTCTCCAGTCACCGCCGAGACCACCACGCTTGCCTGTGATGCCACAGATTATGCAAAGAGCTAGAAAGAAAAAAAATAAACCTGTACCGAGCAGACGAGACGCTGGATTCACTAAAGAAAAGATAAAACGTCTCATTTCACAAGACGGTGATATTAGGAAGATTCTCAAAGACCTTGTAAGAGTGACGATGCAGAAAGTTGATTTGATAGAAATGGTCAGCACCAGAAGAAATGAGAACCAGAACCAAGGGACCGTGAGCGAAACGTCAGCGAACAGTGAAGACTACTAAGAAATTGCAATCGTTACTTTCTCATAATAATAGTGATAGTGTCAAAGTTGAGAAAAAAAAATCACATTTACTATGTTCTATAGTGTGTGTTAAAGAGTTGAATACTGAAGTTTAGAAATAGCTAATTGCTCTTGGGAAATATCGCTTAGTTCTGTAAAGTAATAACCACTGGGAAATGCTAATGTTTATGTTAATCAGGAAATTTTAGAATTCCATCGTCCAGTTTCCAAATTATATTCGACACTTGCAGATTCGAAAAATTGGCTGTGGAAGTTTCGGTTCGAATTATCATGCATTATACTGTCTCTCTAAAATGTTAGCCGGGATGCAAATTGTAGGAACATTCTGGATGAAACGATTCCCTAATGCAGGATTAGAGTGAAGCCTCATTATCATTATTTTGCCACACTCTCATAAAATTATAATGAATACAGAAATTATGTATTATGGACATTCCAGAACCTACGTTATTTCTACCACATGTATGAATTTTCACTAAACTATAGTTTTGGTTACAGTAATTTGAAGAAGTTGGTACTTGGTACTATTATGTTTACACATAAATCAAATATTGGTAAAGGTAAAGTCTCTTAATACCTACCAACGGATTCTGATATTTCAAATGACCTATGTTTTATTTTTCAAATATAACAGAAACGGCAATGTAGCATTTGAGATTTCGAAATGTTCGTTAAGTTTATAGTTCACTGAAATAGTGAGAAACGAACACTTTAAAGCTCCCAGGGCGGCGTTATATTTGTTGGCATGTTTGCTCTTGTTCTGGCGAGTAGGTAAATGCTTTGAACTCTCAATTTTTGTTCTAGGGGGATACATGAGGTGAGTATTGGATTGAAAATACCTATGTTTAATCTGGGGACACGGTAGTGTCCCAGCCAAGACGGAGCCAAGCGAAGCACAAGGGCACTACCTTCAATTTCTCAAAGTGCTTCGACGTTTTGTTGAAGCACAACAGCGTCTAAATCAAAATCTCGGGATTTGATATGTCCCGTTAGGGCGACATGAGACAAGTTGCTTTTTTCTAGTATAATGTCTTGTTTAATATTTATCACATAAAAATAGCATTGTAAAATGCAAAATTAAAAAGTTATAAATAGTGGTCTTATTAAACATAATAATATAAAGTATCATTGAATAGCTCTTATACTTTAGATTTTATTGATATTTAAAAACCCCCGATTTGGTCACTGACTCACTCTCTCAATGATGGTTATCAAAAATTCTTAGGATACTTCCTGAAGTCCTAGAAAACTAAAATTTGGTACGTAGGCTATTTACAAGTTGTTCACTACGGGCAATTGCTAAGTATTTTCTATCACAATACGGTACTAATCATAGTACAACACATTAGTTGTGAGGAACTACCGCTTGTCAGAGTCCGGACAGTCCATTATGATCGCATTCATTGGTTAAAGGGGCTATTTATTTCGGACATGGATTTATCAATCTGGCTATTGTGTCAAATGTACGAATTAGAGTTGAGTCGTTCGTGAATGAATCTTCAATTGTCCTCTAGTCCACTTAGCAAGTATTTCTCCTTCATTAGTTCATTCGGATCCCAATTACTTCAGTACTACATTTAGTTCACACTTAACTGAAGTAGAGTAAAGCGAACGGATAGATTACAAACACCGCGTGCGGAAGCAAGACAGTTGCACGGCTCGCACTCAATTTGACGTCTTACGATTTGAATGTGTTTAAGCAAAAAACAACCCCTATTGCGCAAACATAAGGCTAAGTTTTACTTTAATATTTACTATGGAACAGATCGAATTAAACGAATGAAATGACGCGATTGAACTTAATGACAATGTGAGTCAAATGGCATACTGCAGTACTGAGCCAAGTGAACTAGATGAACTAAATAAACTAGATGACTGATTTACTATTTTTTTATGAACGCCGGCGATACTCTTAGCCTTTATCATACCTGCTGTTAAGTATTGATAAGGCTGAAGACCCGGAATCCTCAATCATTGAGGAACTGGCTAACTTATCTCTTACTGGCGGAACACAACAATGCTGAAAACATTGTTGTTATGGCATCAGACTTAGATAAGATGGTGGTAGCTAGCCAGGCGGACTTACAACAAGTCCTACCACCAACCAAACCGAATACAATATGTGGGACCCCTGGGTCTAATACCGGTGGTTGTACCTCTGGACCACAGAGGCGGTAAAAACTTAATTACTTCATCTAGTCCAGTTGAACTATATCATTCTTTACACTTCAGTGAAGTATTTTGCGCATCTCTAGTGCGAATAGAAGAACCTTCACGTTACCGAAAATAGAATACAAAACAATGTAGCCGAAATGCGTTCTTTTTTTCAAAATAGGATTATTTGATCATGCTCTGTAGGCTTAGCACAAATAACTATGGAGTAAGTATCGAGAAAGTAAAGTAAAAAAATATATGAGACATCGAGTAGCGTTCCTACCGGACGTAAACGGAACTACATCTTCCTATACATTTTTTGACATTACGTGCTCGATACTATTTCGATAGTTGTTCGTGTTAACCCTACTGTACTGATATATTTAAAGGCAATACTTTTGCCTTCGTTTTGTGGAAAGTAGATCTCTGTATTATTCGTCGAAAGCTATGATATAGCTGTTCTTCCCATAATCAAAGGAAAACACTTTCTAATATTTTAAATTAAAAAATTAGATGTTTGTTACTTAATTACGCAATAACGGCTAAACGGAGGATGAAAGTATAGCCTGAATTAAAGCATAAACTTGCTAATGCAATAATAACGCATACAAGGAATTCTAAGAATATCCACGCGAATGTAGTCTCGGGCGGAAACTACGAACAGAAGAAAATGAGGCTTGCACGAAAAAAAATTCGAAAAGGTATCGAGAAAGTATTCGAATCGTCACGTCAAAAATGTTTAAGGATAAGTTTAATTTACGTTCGGTAACGATGCTCATACATTTGTTGACGATACTTTCTTGTAAGCTTCTTGTTAGGCCTAGCATCTTGGGGTAAGTTTGGTGGAAAAACAAAACGCAATCTACATAGGTATCATGTCACCACAATGTAGCGCAATCAAAATCTGCCGATATGAGCTGAGCTGACCAAGTCAATAGCAGAGGGTATAATTAAAAAGCTTCGAGTGGCCCGCTGCAATAAAGTAGTGAACACCACAATTAACTGATTGCACCTTCCATCGTGTAGGGGCCTTTACACGATACGACGGCGATGAGGAAACGTGAAAAGACGGCAAGTGTAAATATTTGTTTTGGTGGATGGCTTGGGATTGTCCTTAAACTGGTAATACAACAAAATAAATTACAAGTAACACACAGTTTGATTTGGATTCTTCGCGCTTTTGGGATCAAGAGCAAAGGTATATGCACATCTTTAAGTATTGCACACACTAGTTACTGAATAAATAGTTATTTGTTATGCAAGGCTGGAAAGTTGGTTATTTAGCGGCGAGTTACCTCTTTTGAAAGCTGAGCAAGTGAAGGATTCTAGGATTGAATCTTGAGCGAATCGAGTATTTCAAAGATACAAGACGCTAAAAACTTTTCTGCCGAGCGCAACACAATTTTTCACCTCACAACAGCAAGGAACATTTTATGGTTGTTTCCGCGGTCAACTTCCGGTAAAAAAATGTATAAATTTATAGTTTAATCTTAATATACCGTATTCTCGTTGTTTTAATTATATAAAAAACTTAAATAATAAAAAAGGGAGTATTATAGTTAATACAAAGTTATTTAAAGAAGGAATATATTGTTACTTAAAAATAATAAAAACGATTCCGTAAATGTTGACACTGACATGAGGTACAAGACAAAGACAATTTAAAAATAATGATTTATGTCATGTTCCGAAATCCAATAATAGGTTGTGAAATCTCACCCAGCCTAATATAAAATTATTATAATAAGCTGTTTGCTTGTGTATTGAGATCATAAACAGAGATTCTGTTTTTTTCCCCTTACTACTTGTTTTTTGTTTGTGTAGCCTTCTTGATTTGTAATGTAAGTGCGAGTTTATGTACCATGCGGTTCTCGTACTGGTCCTGCCAGAATACCAGCGCTGCTGCGGTTTGATGACCTCATAACGCAGCAGTATTAAGCTGAGACAGGGTCCTGATTGGCCCGACACACGTTTTTTTCATTTTTTATTGTTACATGACCTTTTTGTCTGTACCGTGCTTTTGTTATCTTTTTTAATGATATCATGTGTGCCGTGTGTCCAAAAAAATGTTTTTCTTTCTGATATTTAAAAACACTATAGAACATGGTTTACTGTAATATCATTGCTGTAGAGTACCTAAACACATATAATATGATTGTTGCAGGTACTTACTGCTAAAAGTATCCATTTTAAACGAAAAAGAGGCTGCATGTAGGTATATGCAGTTTCAAAATTAATTTTGGATTTAAGAGATTCAGATGATAAGGTCAAATCCGATAGTCTTTTAATTGAACTGTGAAAATAAAGGACTATCGGTGGAAAATAACTTCTTTATATTCTACAAATAAAATCAAAGGAATGTGTCGTCTCTTAAAGTGTAGTAAAACTTGTTCCAAAAGTTTTCCGATAAGTGTCAACAGTCCTCAAGTTAAGTTGGGAACAAGAGAGAGGCACGGAGGTGGTCCGCAACCGTCTCTTTCTAGCGCAGTTAAAGTCTCAATCTGTGCCGCGAGTGGTCGGTCAAAGTTGGGCGGGCAGGTCATAGACTTAAGAATGTACTAAAACTGACATGTGAATGGAGTTCGGTTCTCATAAGGGATCGTTTATTTATTAAGGGAATTCTTCCAAAACGCATCAGTTTCATTTGGCAAATTTTGGTCTTTGAATGAAAGAAGTAAAACTATTTTTTTCTAGGCAACAGAGGTGCAGATTGAGGACAAAAAAAGTTAAAACATGGCTCACACAGCAAAACCTCAACAACGCTTCGTCGTTTTGCATTGGTTGGGTCCAAGGTTGGGAACTATATAGGTACTGATTATTCTTAAGCAAAAAAATCAGCCAATTTAATTATTTGATAAATATTTTTATGTGATAAATAAACTATTTTTATGTGATACGGGCAGTAAGGGCGACATGAGACAAGTTGTTATTTTTTCAACTATATTTTCTTGAATAATATTTATCACATAAAAATAGCATTGTAAAATTCAAAACTAAAAGGTTACAATAAAATTATTGTCAACAAATCACAGTAGTAAAGTTATGACAAATTTTGATAGATTTTAGGAAATGTTTACTTCACTGCCGAGCCTTCTCGAGTCAATTGGGAGAGTACTGGACCGGACATCTAAAGGTTCTGCGGTTTCCCGCATCGCCCGAAAATAACTTGTGATAGAAATCCACTTTTTTGCATTTTTCTATTAAATTTTAAACTATAAGATAGTTTAAAAAATGCAAAAAATCTAATTTCGTAAATCTATAACATTTACGTCACCTGCCCACGCATGTCTATCGCATTATGAGGTCTGTATGGCCGTTTAAAAGCTCGCGCCCGCCCGCCTGGTGTTCACTACCTGAGCCATCGCAAGTGCTAGACGTACTCAGTACGGCACCGACTGGATACTACCGAGTCTATACACGCTGTAAGTATTACAAACTTTTTGATGCAGACCTTTTGAGAGGTTTTATTTTCTATTTATTTTTTATTTATAACGGCATTGGTTTAACACGAAGGTAAACAGTAGTAAGTAGAGTTTTAAATAGTGACTTCATAAGAAAGTAGTATTAAATTACAGTACCTACAGGAAGTATAATATTTTGAAACTTTCTAGCTAAAATATACTATATGTCTTAGCAGCAATTTGAAGACGAGTTGCATCTTTTCTAGTTTAAAAATTATCTTTAAAAAATGTAACAGTTGAAACTACAATAAATTCGAGCTATTTATCGTCCAGTAAAATACAAATCTCAATTTCTTTAGTAGCTTAAAAAGTTGCCAAGTTCTATTTAAATAAGAACGAGAGATACATCCCTAACAAAGAAGGCTTTGTTTCTTAATCACCGAGCATGGACGTATGTTTATACGTAAATATATTATTTTATATTTTAATCATGATTACAATCTGTAGTGCAAGTATAACCCTGTACATTTGAGCAATTTATAAGTTTCAATACTTAACTCTTAGCTTATTCTTTATAATCCAGCTCTATATTAGAATTATCAAACCTTTATTTTTACTCAATGAATGTTATTAAAAAAGGGACTAAGTTTATTAGTATCGATAAATTCATTCTGTCACTTCTTTTTAAAAAAAGACGCACGCGTTTAGTGCAAATTCTAGTGCGTTACGGGAAAACTTTTTTGAAAATATAAAAAAAATATATGAGCGTCAAATCTCCTAATTTTTACGAACGAATCCTGACTAATATTATCCTAATCCTAATCATAACTTAATAATATCATAAATGCGAAAGTGTGTTTGTAAGTCCTTTCTTCAGGCCCTAACGAAGCTACCAATCGACTTGATTTTTGGCACATAATTAGTTGAAAAAACGGAGAGTAACAAAATGCTACTTTTATCCTGACATCCCGACGAGAACGGGTACTACGCGGGTGAAACCGCGGGCAGAAGCTATTTTATTATTATTTCAATAATGTGTCTCATGTCTAATTACAGTTTTAGTACCGTAAAAGTTAGTAAGATTACCCTCATGTAATTTTTTATTTAATCGTTAATGTTTAACTTTGTTGGTAAAATTACTCGATCAAAATGTAAATTTCAAAGTAATTTTAATAGTACTTAATTAATACAAAATATACAATAAGCTTGTAATTTTAACTTTTTATTACGTACAACATTTTCTCCCTTTCTCTTCATAAATTGCACCCACTCCCCCTCTTTTTATTTGTCTTTATCCACTTTTTTACTCTTCTACTCAAGGTTGCCTGGAAGAAATAAGGCCGCCTTTTGTGTGCTTTCCTTCTACTGTCTTTTATGTGTCTATGTGTTCCTTTCATGTGCAATAAAGCGTCTTTATTATTATTATTAGTTAGCCTTTCAGCTCATGTAAATCTTTTCTATGTAGATAAAACAAATTAATTGCAAATCCATTATCATTTTTGTGGTGCATACATAATTCATATTCACAAATAAGCACTCAACCAAATTGTCCTCGGATATAGTGTAAACAGTGTGGGCAGGATAGGAAATGTATGAAAAACTGAGAAATCCTAATTTCTGTAGGCAATTTAAAATAAAATTTGTAATATGTGATAAACATTATAATTATGCTAGAAACTATTTTAAAAACATCGTAGATTTTTGGGCTTACATTTTTTTTAAATTAAATGTTTCGTTCATTATCATAATACGAATCTATAATAAACCTAGATTATAACCCTATCAAAAAAATTAACAAGATGTATAAATAGAAACTTATTAAAAAAGAGTCTATTTGAACTTTTAGACAAAACAAACAAAGGATCGTTTTCATAAGTGTTTTGTTAGTGACTATATTTTTACTCACGAGATTATTTACATCCATCGCTTTACATCGAAATTTTTACATTTTATTCTAAATATAAATGTAGTTTTAAAATGCGATTCAATCGAAATATAAATGTAGTTTTAAAACTACATTTATATTTTGATTGAATCGCATTCTCAATCCATTATAATATTTTAAATGCTAAGTAACTCCGCCTATCGGCCTGTTAGCTTTTGACGCCGAAGCTAATTTCAAAAAGATAGATCCTTGGGAGTGTAATACGGGAATCTCGACGTACAAAACATCGATCCACGCTAATTCGATACTACAAGATCGCGATGCACGTTACCGCGAAAGATCGTAACTGCCACGCCACAACACCTCGATGCACGTTACCGCGAAAGATCGTAACTGCCACGCCACAACACCGCGATGCACGTTACCGCGAAAGATCGTAACTGTCACGCCACAACATCTCGATGTACGTTACCGCGAAAAGCCATTACTGCGATAATATTGATTAAGGCGCTACTCGGAAAAAGTATGGACTTTTTGATATAAAACTAATAGCACGGTTACAGTTGTTACAAATCTGGTAATAACATATATATTTCTTCATACCTTTATCTAGATTCGTATAGTTTCAAAAACACGATTTTATTATTTTGCCTCGACACTTTTTCTTTTCGAAAAGACCTCTAAAAAACTCGAAAATTCAAGATTATTCTTAAATGGGGTTACTTACATAACTTAAGGTAAATAAACGATATTCTCTACAAAATCACAGAAAAAAACCAAAAGCAAAGAAATTAAAATTCATAATGGTCCTTCTAACGAATACACAACATAACAAAAAACAGAATATTAAAATTATTATAAATTAATAATTTAACTTCTTCTTCTTCTTATGGTGGCACTCCATTACTGGAGGTTTGCCGTCAGCTTGCTGAATTTGCCCTTGTCCCACGCCATTCGGAACAGTTCTTCCACGCTGGTGATTCCGGTCCATTCAAGTAAGTTTCTAAGCCAATATTTCTTCCGTCTACCAACGTGTCTTTTCCCTTCTATTTTGCCCATAAATATCAATTGAAGCAGTTGGTACCTACTATGTCTCAAAATAATTTAACATAAGTAGTTTAATTTATTAAGGGTGGTTTTAATGCTTGATATAGCATATACATATATGCAAGGCCATCTAAAACCGTTAAGAGGTCCATGTAACCTTTATCCATGAGATGTTCTTTAAGTTTCTAATAGTATTTTGTTTTTGTTCTTCGGTTTTCTTCTACATGAGAAGCCAACCTTTTTATTTCATGCACTGTGTTTTTCTGCTCTTTTACTATTTCGTTTAATGTTTTATATATTATTATATAGATTTTTCTTCTATTAAGTATAAGACTATTCAAACGGTAATTCCAGCTTTCAACAGAATTTTGCGTGATTGGTATACCTGCTGTAAATCCCAAACAGATTAAATTACCAACCTGATTAAAGGTTCCCTAAGTATTTTTTTCGAATTACCACGCGAACGAAGTCGCGGGTGCAAGCTAGTTTATCGTATAATATGTATATATTTGTAATATCTCCGTTGATTCTGATTTCCGTTACACAAGTGATTAAGATAATTAACTCGGATCAATATGTTTGATATTTATATACGTCATCACTTTGACATACATCATGAAAGTCAACTCAACAAGTAGGTATGTCTTGGTAGCGCACGGAAAGATTTGAGGGTCAAAGCCGGCGGCGGTGCGGTGGGGGTGCACGATGGCCCATCTTATTCTGTTAACTGGTTAACTGGGTGTTATTCGAATTGGTTAACTGGGTGAAATGGTTCCATAAAGGGAGACTGGTCATAATTTAATATTATCGCAATAATGGCTTTTCGCGGTAACGTGCATCGAGGTGTTGTTGCGTGGCAGTTACGATCTTTCGCGATAACGTGCATCGAGGTTTTGTGCATCGCAGTTACGATCTTTCGCGGTAACGTGCATCGAGGTTTTGTGCATCGCAGTTACGATCTTTCGCGGTAACGTGCATCGAGGTGTTGTGGCGTGGCAGTTACGATCTTTCGCGGTAACGTGCATCGAGGTTTTGTGCATCGCAGTTACGATCTTTCGCGGTAACGTGCATCGAGGTGTTGTGGCGTGGCAGTTACGATCTTTCGCGGTAACGTGCATCGAGGTTTTGTGCATCGCAGTTACGATCTTTCGCGGTAACGTGCATCGCAATCTTCAATTCGATCAATGTTTTGTGCGTCGATATTCCGTATTACCTATTTCCTTACCGATTCCTTACTCAAACCACGCCAATGTCGTATTTGGTTTCGACATATTCAAAATTCGTTTTCCTTAAGACACTTACAAATTTTAAAGTTATTTTACTTGTCTAATAACTATACAATTTGTGACTGCCATGTGCTTGTACAATAACTCATTAATTTGTAAGTATCATGGAGAAATAGTTATTTGTTATGCAAGGCTGGAAAGTTGGTTATTTAGCGGCGAGTTGCTTCTATTGAAAGCTGAGCAAGCGAAGGATTCTAGGGTTGAACCACGAGATTAGCGAGTGGTTCAAAGATTGAATCCTGAGCGAAGCGAGGATTGCAAAGGTACAAGACGCTAAAAATATTCTGCCGAGCGCAACACACAATTTTTCACCTAACAAACAACAGCGAGGAATATTATGATTGTTTCCGCGGTCAACTTTCGGTGAAAAATTCTTTAAACATAAAGTTTAATCTAAATATACCGTATTCTCGTTGTTTTATTAATATAAAAAACTAAAATAATAAAAAAGGAGTATTATAGTTAATTCAAAGTTGTTTAAAGTAGGAATATATTGTTACTTATAAATAACAATAAAAACGATTCCGTAAATGTTGACACTGACATGAGGTACAAGACAAAGACAATTTAAAAATAAAGATTTTAGTCACGTTGCGAAATTCAATCACAGGTTGTGAAATCTCACCCAGCCTAATATATTTACTTTATAACAAATAGTTTAATCATATTGTTATTTTATTTATGATTCAATGAACTAAAATAACATAATAAAACCAAAACGGAGTATTATAATTAATTTAAAGCTATTTAAAATAAGAATAAAATGTAACAATAAAGTCAATAGTGCGATTCGGAACGCATTAAAGTATATTTTAGGTATTAAATTAAAAAAGTACTTTGCCGCGCTAGGCCGCAAAAAGCGATTTTCTACGCCTACACTGATCGACAAAACCTCCTTTTCAGAGCGTGTGAGGTGAAAACGAATTTTGAAAATGTCATAACCAAGACGTACGACATTGGCTTGGCTTGAGCAAGGAATCGCTAAATGCTCATAGTGAATAAGGGCCCTGGGCCCCTAGCCAAAGTAACAATTCAAAAACGATAACGAAGTTCGAAAATAATTAAATGTATGGTATTGGCGGATTGGCATAAGCCGCGCTAAATCACGTGGTCTTACCGCCAGTTAATTGGCGAATATAGACAATAACGAATCGAATTATCGTCTCGCTATATAACGATGTTACTTTGTCTACGGGCCCATGTACACTTATGACGCGGACAAAGTCGGGACAAAGCGCAAAGCCAATATTTTATATGCGTTCTCCAATGCTCGTTCTGTTTGACTGCAGCTTGAAGTGAACCGAAAAGATAAAACAATGTGACTTGAACTTAACGACTACATAACTGATAATAGTATTCACACTCCAGAGTTTGTTACATTTTTATAGCTTATAGTCCTGAATTAAGACTTTATTTTTAACGCTAGATTTCTATACGTTTTCTTTTTCTTCTAAAATATAGATAATAAGATTTGTTTGTTAAGACATATTAATATTACGCAAACAAAAAAAACTAAAACGACAAAGAAAATGAAAAATGGAAATAAACAATAAAAAATACAATTAATTACAATATTAACAAAAACAGAAGACAAATTGCGAGAAAAGGGAATGCACGTGTGTGCAGCAGTGTGTGGCTCGGCTCGGTGTAAGGGTCGCGGTATTATATATGTATGCTAAATCACGCTAGCTACCAATATTCAAATAGCTACTTATAAAAACTGGCCTTAGTAATAAAAAAAAAAGTAATCCAACCCCTATAGTCTTTTTCAGCTAGGATGATTCCTGTGGCACTTCAAAATTTTCCGAATCGCGTGTACTATGTCAATTTTTTTTATTGAAAGTAATTTATTTAGTGTAGCAATTTAATTAAAAAATTTGAAAACTACACCTCTGGAAATATAAAGTAAAATCTGTGTCTATTATTTACATATTCATTGAAGACGATAGAAAAATATTTCATTTTATTATAGTGCAATCACAGAATTATATAGTAAGTGCAATGTACGATTCGGAACAGGGTAGAGATGAGACACAAAAGAATCGACAACTGCCGCTGTTCATTAGTCGATAACAGTGAAAAAAGAAGATACTTTAAAGACGACGGTCCCGGTTTCATAGAAAGATTTCATAGAAAATACTAAGATGCAGCCGGTACAAAGTAGGTGAAAAACGAAAAAATAAAAATTTGCACAGCCTCCTTTTAAACAAAACATAACTTAGTGTGTTTATTGATGCTATAAATTAAAGTGTTTCTATTGACATTAACATTGACAGCTTAATCTGTTATTTTACCACATAAATAAGCATAAACATTACTTTTCATCCTTTATTATGTTTACGTGGTGGGATGATATAAGTTACGCTAAATATCCGTTTTCCACGTGGCCGATAAAGTAGTAAAAATATATTGCCATTTCTCCAAGAGTAGAGCATTGACTCTTAAAAAAAACCATAGATACGTCGATAGGATTTTTATGTGGGTCATCTCTAGAACTGTCAAATTTTGAAAAGTCACAGGGATCTTCTTAGAAAAAGACTACTAAGTTTTTTTATTTTTATTTTTTATTTTTTTTAATTAACGACGGGGAGCAGCGTGGTTCCCGTTCCCGTGGGAATATCGGGATCAAAAGTATCCTATGTTCATAACCACGCTGTCTACTATCCTGTTCCATTTCATCCAAATCCGTTCCGTAGTTTCGGAGCCTATTCAATGCAAACAAACAAACAATCAAATGTTTCCTATCTATAATATTAGTATAGACATAATGTATCTGATACAAACATGCAATAAATTAATAAAAATCAAATAATATACACAGTACTGATTAGATTACTGAATAAACAAAAACATACATCGCCGTGTTTGAGAGTAATCATTTTTATTTTTCAATTACGCTAACTGTTATGATGAGGTAAAGAAATAAATGTTTGCTGAACAAAAGCTTGTTCACGAGATAAAAACATGATATAAATGAACATAAAATGTTTGGAAATTTCTTAGTGCAGAGCGTGATATGCCGTCGATCACAGATCTATATCGAGATAGACGGTAAAAGTGTACCTTGCGTGCCAAAAGTTTGATCCACGGATTCGTCCAAGATCCTCGGACAAAGTTTTCCGACCTACGAGCAAGACAGTCCGCTTGAGACCATTGCCATGAAAATACGCGTCAATCAGAAACAAAAATGGTTAATTGTGCAGTGCTTTCTTGCAAGAGTTCTTCAATAACATTTAACTTCACTAAATCTCGCTCGTGACGTAATCGTAGGCACGAAAAATTATTGCTTTATTATTATTTATTACGAAAATCACGAAAAAATATTGCTTTATTATTAACATCTTATGTTTTGGCGCGCACTGTACATTGAAATAAAACAACTTTTACGGATATCAAACGCGCTATATTTCACGAACTACGTTATTTGTCGGTATTTTTTGGTTTTTAGGGGTTTTTTTATTTTCCCGACGTTTCGGCTCCTTTTCAGCTGCCGTGGTCACAGGATGACAAAATACAGGAAATACGGACAATTACAATTAGTTCGTGAAATATAGCGCTTTTCATATCCGTGAAACTTGTTTTGCTTTATTATTATTGTTATTGCTAAATGAATTCCCAAACAATTAATTTAACTGTTTGTTTCCTAATTTTCTTTTAAAAAGTAAAAGCCCCTGAAAATAAAGTGTAACGAATGAACGTGCTGTTGATTGTACTTAATTAGGAACTTATTACTACGTCCATCCATCCTTCATCAGCCTGTGGACGTCCACTGCTTGACATAAGCCTCTCCTAGCTCACGCCTATTGTGGCGTTCACAGGAGGCTACACACACACTTATTACTACGTACGTCATTTTAAATATTCAAAGTGGTTAAAATCGATCGAGTTTGCGTGCGATTGGTTTTTAATAATACTTAAGTGAAAAAGTACTTACTTATTTGTTTATCAAAATATTTCAGAAAGTAATTGTCGCCTCGGTGCTCGAAGCGAGCGATTAACACTAAACAATTAAAATGTCATTGAATTTCAGTCTTTTGATTAAAGTTTAAAGGGACACGACGATTTGAACCACGTCTAATCGAACGATAGTGAAATTGGCTCTTAGTTGACCTAAATTTATAGTCAACTAGCTTCTTCCCGCGATTTCACCCGCATGGTTCTCATTCCCTTGGGAATATCGAGGTAAAAAGTCGCCTTGTTACTCTATGTCCTTTCCACAGAACATTAAAAGAGCTTTCAATTAATTCTATGCCAAAAATCAAGTCGATTGGTTGCTTAGTAAACACATTTTCGCATTTATAATATTAGTTAGGATTAGCCCCAACTGCCCCACTGTTATGCCCCAACAGTGGGGACATAGAAATGGCTAATGTCGACTAGTTACATTGATTTAATCCCTTCAAATCAATCCAAATCAAATCAATTTATTTGCTAAGAACACATGGTGTTAAATAGGATATATTACAGTTCTCTATTCAGTTAACAATAAATTAACATGCAAAAATATTCTTTATATTTATATTTATATCCTAATTATATACTTTCATCATTATCATATCATGTCATTATTACTATCTCAACATTTTCTTATCACGTTATTATTATTATCATGTCATGTCATTATCATTACCATTAATATTATTATTATTATCATTAATTAGTCATAAACTCTCTTGCACTATAAAACACTTTTCTGTAAGCTACATGCGCAGTTTTCTTGTCATTAATTTAGAAGGCCCACACTTAAACTGCTTTGGGATTTTATTATATATTTTAATACACATTGCATAACAACCGTTTTGGAACAGTTACGTGTTTGGGCGAAAGTCCAATACAAGTCGATCCTTATCTCTTGTATTTCGACGATATTTATCCTTAGCACGCTTAAACAATTCGGAATGCTGGTTAACAAATTTAAAATGTACATACATGGAACTGTTAGCAATCCTAGCTTAAGAAACAATGGTCTGCAAGATTCAAAGGGGCCTTTGCCACATATAGCGCGTATGCACTTTTTTTGTGCAACGAATACTATATCAAAGTTCTAAATCTATTCCAGTTTGAGATTAAGATGTTCAAACAATTATATAACACTCTTGACGCAGGCTCCAGCTATCAAAAGTTGATGACACGTCCTAAATTGTGTAAGATGTGAGTGGCAAAGGGTTCCCGTTATAAATAAGTAATGTACTTTATGTACTGGGAGAGATTGTGTCAAATCTTGTTGGGATATACTAATTTGAGAAGATAGCCTTTGGTTAAACTGTGTGTAGTATTAGGATAAACAGGATTTTACCATGTTTGTATTTGTTGTGGAGTTCCGGACATATCGGCATAGTTGCATGCCCCATGATCATGGCGTAACTCACTCGGATAGTCTATCACTCGTAATAGTTATGGTGATAGAGACCATAAAAGTTACAAATATAATTATGTAGTAGTAGACTGAAGTATAAAACGGTTAGTAATAATTAAGTATTTTTGTCGCTTTTTTTTTTATGTCGGACGGTTAACAATTAACCGAAAAACCCCACTGCTGGGGAACTGGATGGATAAGGAGAACGGGCCATGACACACAACGCGGGCCCAATGCGGATTGGTGGGTTGTAACAACTGCAAATACAGCAGGGACCAACGGCTTAACGCGCTGCTGAAGCACGGAGGACCTCGAGATGGTAAATTTTTGGTCACCCATCCCGTGACCGACCATTGCGAAAGTTGCTTAACCTCAACAATCGCAGTCCGAGCGCGCGAACCAGTCCACGGGCCACGGGCTCCTCAAATATTCAAAACCATTTATTCATATGGTAAATTTTAAATAGAATAAATAGAATTCACTTGTGGCCGAGTTAATTTTTTCCAATATTTTTCTATTTAAAATTTACCATAAGTATAAAAATAGCATTGAAAAATGCAAAAATTACAAAATCATAAACCATTTATTCAGTCTAGGCTGTTACAAGCACTAATGAACGTCAAAGAATCTACGGCATCGGTTCACAAACCGTACGGCTGGAGACCTTGTAACGAGAAGAACCGGCAAGAAACTCGTCAAGTACTATTTTTTCTCCCTGTTTTTTATTTCATACAGAGTAGCCAATCTAACCTTACCTAAACCAATTTTTTTCGGAACCCAACCTATAATTTTTAGAAGCTCAATTAAGTAATTTTAAATCGATCGTTTATTATATTACAGGAACTAATACGGTAATTAAAAAGACGAGTAAAAATCTTTAAACTGTCAAGTCTAAAATTTTTTCGGGTCATTTTTCAAGCAACTTCTCTACAATTTTCAAGTAGATATTTAGGACCTCGCCTATTGTTTTTTAATATAACACAAGATTCTGTAAAGGGACAAAACACTTAGGTGCAATTATGAGCGACAGGTAAACGAATTATGGTCATTTGATGAAGGTGCGCTAAACATTTTAAATGTTTTTGTAATTATATTTTGTGTAGAATTTTTTTTTTTACTTCTTTCACTGTCAATTGACATCAGTTTAATTATTAGAATATATACAAATAAAATAGTTTTTTTTTATTGCGAACAAGAAATCAGAGTCGATAATGAGACGGAGTAATGTTTAGCATTATATTCTATAGTTAAGTATATCTCTGTAATCAATATTTTTACGATAAGTATTGTAATTTTTTTTCGATTGTGTTATGGTTTAGGTAGTTTTTCTAGAAATCATTTTTGATACGAGTTAAAAATGTCTTTGCCACAACGTAGATTAAATATAACAGTAAATTTCCTTTATAATATTTCACCCGCGTGGTTCCCGTTCCCGTGGGAATATCGGGAAATAAAGTATCCTATGTTCACAACCAAGCTATCTACTATCTGTATACTAAGTTTCATCCGAATCCGTTCAGTATTTTCGGAGCCTATTCAAACAATCAAATATTTCCTCTTTTTGAAATTAGTATAGACAACCATGTTCCACACACTACCCGTAAATACCGAGTATAAAATTATATAGGCAGGTTTTGGCAGGCGAGTTTATTATCATTACACTTAAGAATCAGGTATAACAATACACGTGAAAAATGTTTGCAAAATAAAATTTTCTTACAGAGATAGACTCTTATACGAGGAAACTTTCTCTTGAGCTCTTATACGAGTAAAAGAACTCGCTTTTATATGTCTTTTACACTTCACGATGTCTTTATTCCATTCGTTTCGAGGTTCAAAAGATTATGCCATCGTTCAGTTTACGAGCTGCGAAGAGCCTCAACGGAGTCCAAGGAGAAAATGACCATTTTATAAAGTATACCTCATTCTACTGCGATCGCAGCGAGTTTTAAGAACGGAGCACGAAAATAAAAAATTTGCTCTAAACAGTCTGAAAAACTTATTTCATGTAAGATATAGGTACTAAAAACACATTTTTTACGATGACCGTGACCGCTGCCCGTGACCAGTTGCCAAAAATACGAGTAAATTTTTTTTTACGGTGTAATCAGTAATAACATTCGAAATATTACCAGTTTATAATTTAAAACAAATCATTTCTTTTTCAAATGCGCTTCTAACATTTTGAATATTTCACCTAGTTTCGCATCCGTCAATAAAACCGAATATCTTTTCAAATTGAAGACGGACATAATTGGATGATCGAGCGAGCGAAGCGAGCAATTGCCGCGTGTCACAAGCATCTCGCCGCAAATGTGATTGTCGCCAATCACTGCACCACTGGCCAGCCTGCCTGACACATACATAGGTATATACGACGTACAAACATGCAAGTTTGAGAATTGAAATAAACTGCTTTCCTGAGTGACCCCTAGCGTAAATTCACATAAAAAATATATATTAGAAGTTACTAAAATTGTGTAGGTAGGTAATTGCAGTTTAAGTTGCATGTCATATCAAATAAGAAATAACTCAAAATTGTCATATGTGTACAGTAAACAACGTGATTAAATACGACTAACTATACATATAGATTGTGGGTAACGTACATACAAATCTAATAAGAAGCAACTTCTTTGGGTTCTGTGCGTATTGGCGAAATTAAACTAAATAATTACAGGTTATTATTTTCGCAAAAAAAAAAAATCGCATTTAAAAATAATTGGAAATTTCTAGCTAGGTAGGTAACATCAGTTTATCATTATCTATCGCAAGTCCAAGATCGCAACGCAACTGGCATGTGCCTAATTGTTGGACGGATAGTATTGATGCTATCCGTCCAACAATTAGGCACATGACAGCTACGACAAACATAAAATAACTAAAGTAACTAAACTAATCAATCAGTTCATATTCAATTTTCAATGAAAGAAGCGGGGTGCGGCCCTTGGAAATACGAAACCGCATTCCGGTCATGCACCATACGCTTTGGTCGCGTAGTACGCAGGAAGCGATCAACACCAGTGTGTTCCTCGCGACGCTTGTAGTGTGCGATGGTTCTTAGAAAATATACGAAAGTGACGTAGGACGATTTTTCTCAAGCGATAAGGAGATGTGATCCGCCATATATGTGCCAACCTCAATCGTTCATAGATCACAAATCCAAGATGGCCACCGATGGCGTGGCGTGGTCGCAGGCAAACTCGGCCCCAGTGGACCAAACTGATTACATTTCTCATCTGCATGTTGGATTGTGTTAACTCTTATGATGGTTTCTCGATTTGCTGAGTTCATGAAGGATAACATATTCAAACCTAAATTAAAGTAAAGACACTAACTAGACCTGAAAAGCACATTTCCACCTAAAAAATCCACCTTAACCTCTCAGGTCCTGACTAATTAAACACAATAGGTAACCTATTGTTATCTGGACACCGGTGTCATGCTAGTAAGTGACGAATCTATAATATATATATTTATATAATATTATAAAGCTGAAGAGTTTGTTTGTTTAAACGCGCTAATCTCAGGAACTACTGGACCGATTTAGAAAATTCTTAGACCATTAGAAAGCTACATTTCTCCCGAGTGACCGCGGTAAAACCGCGAGGATCCGCTCGTTAAATACACAATAGAACGTAATCAGTGACTCAAAATAATATGTCAATAGAAATTTAAATGTCCTCACTTCTTCTCACTTTGGTCACCCATTCCATGACCAACCATTATTTGTATTATCACAATAAGTAAAGCTTATCTCTCTCATTTTCTTTCTCGTTGAAATAAAACAGGGAGAAAAAGAGCCCTTGGACAGTTTTTTGCTGGTTCTTCTCGTTACGAGGCCATCTGGTCGCATCGCAAAATCCTACGGTGGGAGCCGTAGGATTTTGCGATGCAACCAGATGGCGTTATTGAATAAATCAATTTCATTTATATTTTTTCGTAAATCTCTCAACAACGGGCGACAACAAATACTTTAAGAGAAGATGGTCAAGTTTTCTTATTTGTTTGTGGAACACCACAGGGATTTTAATGATAATTTTTTTAATAATATCAATTATCTAAAAAAGTGCCTCTTACTTTAAAAATGATTCAATTCGGTCTATAATATATTATGTACTCACTTTTACAATACCCAATTTGTAAGTATCACTTATAATTTCACCTGAGTTTTATTCACAAACGTTTTATGCATAACCAACCAATGTGCATATCGAAATCAAAGAACTTTTGCAACATTGTTCAAAACTACATAGTGCTGTATTCAATACATCATGCAGAACCGATTGTATTCAGGTTGTCAGTCAAAGAACGACAATGACGTTACATTCTGACATGAAGAACAGTAAAAACCAGCTGTGATAAAAGAAAAGCCTACCGAGAGCTGAAAAACTTGTATTTTAAGTTTGCATTTTACCACCGTTCGCGCGGTTTTCAGGAGCTTTACAGAGATGGCGAGTTGTGTTTTTTTTTTGTAGAGGTTATACTGGCGCTGGCTTCTATTATGCCTTTTGGGATGGCGTGCGCTTATTAGCTCATAGATAATAATTTAAAAAAATCACAGATCTCGTGCCCTACGACCTTTAAGTATATTGAAAATACACTTAATAATATAAAAAGTATTATCGGTATAACACATAATTAGAACTAATTTTAAAAACTTATTTTATTGTATTACTACCCGCCGCCCGCGGTTTCACACGCGTGGTTTCTTTGCACTTCGGGAGTGCCGGTAGAAGTGAAAACCGCTTAAATGAAACGGCAGGAGCAGTAGAATGAGAGGGGGATATTACTTCCTCTCCTACGCCGCGCCCCGCCGGCGCCCTTCTCTTCCTCCGTCTTACGAATTTTCGATCAGCCCCTTAATTGTCTAATTTAAAATCTATCACAATCCCTTTTAGAGGTATTGTGATTGTGATATTTTCGTCTGTCATATTGCTTAGACAGTTCAATTTCGTTTATTCCATATCTTTTAAAACGCGTCCCGATCACAATCTCTTTTAAATGTCAAATAGTGACGGCCTGAATAATTTTCAAATTACGAATTGAAAGGGATTGCGATAGATTTGAAATTAGACAATTAGCCCCCAGGTCACATGTCCTGACTCGACTTTAACATTTTTTACCCTTCTCAAAAATTTAAAACTCTGATGTGCACAACGCTGCTAAAGAAGTTTTCACTTCAAAAAACTTACATTACTTTTTACCATATAAATGAACGAATACATCTTAAAATGGTTATAAACAAAGATTATTTCGTCGCAATAATCCATTGAAACAACAGTATTATTGTGATTTCTCTTAATTACGAATAGGAGAAAATAAAAGAAGTATTTGAATTAATTTCCTTTGAGATTCAATGGCAGTTCAATGGTATAGGCATTTATTATAAGTCTTCCCCAGTTCAAAGGTGACATTGAGAGACGTAAATCACGTTTTTTGGTTAACGTAATTGTTAAATATAAATTATTTGTAAGAAAATTTATTTTTACCTTTGTTTTGTTTATCCTTTAGAACGATAATTTTGATTTGTTCAATAGTTGGCAAAACTGTTGGAAATCTGACGTCCTATGTGTTGATATTTATCTGGATATTTTACTGTTTTTACACTTAGTATGATGTTCATTGTAATGTTTCTTCTGACTAACAAGAGTTCTTGTTAGTAAGAAGATTATTCGAGGTAGTACTATACGCAGTTTGTAGTTTCGTCCTTTAATCAACATAAGTTCATAACTGCGATGACGGCTGATGCTAAGGCCTGAGGTTCAGCCCCATAATTGTCTAATTGTGATTGTGATTTATGGAATTTGGTAACATTTGTCGCAATCACTTTCGGAACGAATGAGGTTTAAAATGACACTTTATTTGATATTTCTCCATACATTTGAAAAATATTTTCGTCTGTCACTTTTGCTTAGGTAGTTCAATTTCGTTCATTCAATGCCATTTAAAACGTGTCCCGATCACAATCCCTATCAAATGTTAAATAGTGACTGCCTGAAGTATGTGAATATCTTTCAAATGACGAATTGAATGGGATTGCGATAGATTTTAAAATTAGACAATTAACCGCCTGGTTTGACTTAAGAGGCACAGACCCCAGTTGGAAACGTTATAGATGGCCAATATTCATCATATTTTTGTTTGGTTACAGATAAAAAATGTCTCAAAACTATTTTGCGGTTACCATAGTGGCTGTACTAATCTTAGCACAAGGAATCAGCGCAAAACGTAAGTACTTTCTATAGCTATATAGATTTCAAAGATGATAAATTATTGGCAGTTGCATCTTAATCGATCGTTAAACACCTGAAAAGATGTTTCTTTCGAATGCAAGGATATTTCCTAGCATTGATGTAACAACGCTGGCCTACAGCGTATTAAAAATATAAAAGTATTGGAGAATTTCGACAGTGGTTCGCAAGTCTCGGTAGCTCAGCGGTTAGAGCATTGGACCGGATTTCCAAAGGTCGCTGGTTCGATTCCAGTCTGAGAATTCACTTGTGGCCGAGTTAATTTTTTCCAATATTTTTCTATTTAAAAATTTACCATAAGTAAAAAAAAACAGCCTGTGTCAGTATTTTGTTTTTATTTCCTTTATTACTATGTTTTTATTGTTTTTGTTTTTTTTTCCTTTATTATATTTTGTTTTTAATTACTTTAGGTAAAAGCATATAAGATTCGAAGAGTTAAATAAACATGGCGGTTCCAATTTGTATTTTTAAAGTAGGTAGTTAATAATAAATATTTTATTTTTACTCGCTGTATGCAATATGTTTTTTTTATGAACTACGGGGAGACTCTTAGCCTTCATCATACTTGATGGTATTGATAAGGCTGAAGATGGAAACGAGCCTCTCCCGGAATCCCCAATCACTCAGTAACTGGCAATCATATCTTTAACTGCCGCAACTCAACAATGCTGGAAACATTGTTGTTATGGCGTCAGATAAGATGGTGGTAGCTAGCCAGGCGGACTTACAACAAGTCCTACCACCAACCAAACCGAATACAATAATAATATGTACCCCCGCTGGGAATCGAACCCGGGACCCCTGGGTGTGATACCGGTGATTGTACCACTAGGCCACAGAGGCGGTTAAAATGACAAGAACGTATTCTAATAAGTACTTAGAGGTAATTTAAACTCTTTTAACTGTATTAGTAGTTCGTAAGTACGTGGTGTAAAGTTATTTCACACTTTCAGTCACCGAATGAACGAAGTTTGATTCCCGGTTAGAGAAATAAACTTTTATACTTATGATAAACTAGCGGATTCTCGCGGTTTTACCCGCATGGTGCCCGTTCCCGTAGGAATATCGAGATAAAATATAGCCTACGTCACTCGGGAGAAATGTAGCTTTCTAATGGTCTAAGAGTTTTCTAAATCGGTCCAGTAGTTCCTGAGATTAGCTATTTTTAGATTAGTTTATTATTAAATAAACAAACTCTTCAGCTTTATAATATATTATTATTATAATTATTATATAGTATAGATTTTAAATAGATTGATTGAAAAAAATTGATTGAACTTATCATAAGTATAAAAAGTCGCATTGAAAAATGCAAAAAATTCAGAAATCATAAAATACGTTAAACACCTGAAAAGATGATTCTTTCGAATGGATATTCCTAGCATTGATGTGACAACGCTGACTTACAGCGTATAAAAAAAAATATATATATAAAAGTATTGAAGAATTTCGACGGTGGTTCGCAAGTCTCGGCAGCTCTGTGGTTAGAGCATTGGACTAGATTTCCAAAGGTCGTGGGTTCGAGTCCCATCTGAGAATTCACTTGTGGCCGAGTTGTTTTTTCCAATATTTTTCTATTTAAAATTAATCATAAGTATAAAAAATTGCATTGAAAAATGTAAAAAATCAGAAATCAGAAAATAATTTTTTCTTAACGTCTAGGCATACCCCGGAAGGCAACACTATTAGGTGTTTGCATATTAATGTATCATTATTATGTGATGATTTTACAATCATGCATTTGTGTGCATGAACATGTCTATTTAGTCTGCGTGTTTGATATGTATTACAAAAAAATATTTATGTATTTTTATACTTATAGTAAATTTTAAATAGAAAAATATTGGAAAAAATTAACTCGGCTACAAGTGAATTCTCAGACGGGAATCGAACCCGCGACCTTTGGAAATCCGGTCCAATGCTCTAACCGCTGAGCTACCGAGACTTAAAGAAGAAGTCTCGGTTTTTCCAATATTTTTCTATTTAAAATTTACCACAAGTATAAAAATATCATTGAAAAATGCAAAAATTACAAAATCATAAAATATTTATGTATGTTTATCCGTTATCATTATTTATTAGTATTAGTTATTATATTACACGAATTTCATGAAATTTAACGTGGTTAGATAATAGGTGTGATTGTATCGAAATATTAAAAATAAAAATACAGATAAACTGTAGATACAACTTAATGATATTTGCAAACAAATACCAGCGTTATTTTATTACATTTAAAACTCATTTTTTCTTTTCAATTATCATAGGAAAATAATAATAATAAAAAACACTTTATTGCACAAAAACACAGAAATTTCTTCCAGGCAACCTTGAGTAGGGAAAAATAGATGGGTGCAATTTATGAAATAAATAGAGAACATACTTTATAAATAGTTATATTTAGGATAGGAGATAGGAATAAATAAAATATATAAATAGTAGGAATGGGAAAGACAACAAGACGTTATGTGTAGGAAAGGAAATGAGTTTTCACTTGATCGCTAAACGACTTCAGAGTGCGAGCTTTCCTGATACCTTCTGGAAGAGAGTTCCATAATCGGACAGCATGCACAGAGAAGGAATAAGAGAAGAAGTCGGTGGAATGGGGAGGAAAAACAAGAGTAAGATTCGAGGAGGAACGTAAAGTGCACCAAAACTCTCTTAACCTCTGGTGTTGCTCACAAAAAAAAAACTATTACTGAGGGAATTTAAACTATTAAATACTGTAAATTATTCATATCAACACCCAAATATCGTCACTATCCTTTAAAAAGGCAGTGTATGGATTTAGCCAATTAAAGAGGACGATGATGATGTCAGAGCAAAATCTGACGTGACAAGGGCGCAACAAATATTGCATCTGCCAGATCGGATTAGTTTTAACGAACTTGTGTACCTGTGATATAATCTAGCCAGTGTGGTACAAGTCATTGGCTTTGGTGTACGAATATATTAATCAAATATTGGTTTTCGAGGTTATTTATCTCGAAAGATTTTGCTGCTAGGTAGTTCATACGATGTAGTAGAATAAGGATTCAGTTTAATCACTTTACTTTGAAACTAAAATGCCAAGAATGATTAATACACAAACATTTTACAAACATTATCTTCACCATTTCAGTCACTTCTGGGTATAGGAATCCCCCAAGGATTTTCGCGACAGTCGGTCCTGCCCTGCCGGCATCCAGGCGCTTCCCGCGACCGCGCACACATTCATATTCAAGTTATAATAAATATTTTGTCCAAAATAAAACTGAAAAAATACACCATTTATAGATAAGATATTAACATTCAAAATTAAATACATTTATAAATAAATATTTCTTAAACTCACACCAATTAACCTAGCCCCAAAGTAAGCACTGGTTTGTGTTATGAGATATTAGGGTAACGGATATAAATACATATAATTATCCATATATAAGTATTTATGTGTAGGAATATATATAAACGTCCAGGACTCAGATTCAAATACTCGTATTCATCATAAAAACATTTGCCCCCTACCGGGATTCGAACCCAGGACCTCAGAGTAGCCGACACCTTGAAACCGGAG
The DNA here is from genome assembly GCA_910589605.1 of Chrysoteuchia culmella. Classification (NCBI taxonomy): domain Eukaryota; kingdom Metazoa; phylum Arthropoda; class Insecta; order Lepidoptera; family Crambidae; genus Chrysoteuchia; species Chrysoteuchia culmella. The sequence continues at coordinate 19,196,744 of OU342654.1, read as the reverse complement.
TACGTACCACTCTACCACGAAGGTCGTCTTCAAATAGTCAATTAGCGCAATGTTGACTGCTGCTCGCTGCCAGTGAATCCAACCAAAACGACCATAAGATATAGAAAAGTGCTTGTTTATATGACGTAACGCACATGATTTTCAGCAGCATATTCAGCCTCGAACTCGAATTAACCAGGAAAAACAGTATCAAGTTTTTTTTTTGCATTATCAAAATTTGATTCTAATATTCAATCGCTCAACCTTGTCACTTATACAGCAATTTCCACTCGGCACATATTAGGGTTGCTGTACAAACTTCGATTTATTGGTTTAAGGGTTCCTGGCCGCTTGTGTAACTTGATGTTACTCGTCCTCTGACTGGCGACACTTGATTGTCGGTACGACCCAAGTTACAAAAGGTTCTATAATCAAGGCGTTTTATCACCAAAAAGTGATTTAGTAGGCCTATAATGGTAAACACAGTGACTGATGTAAAGTGCAGCTCAAAGTTTTCATCAGAGTATTTAGGTTCTTTAAGTTTAAAGAGCATTTAATTTCTATAATTTAGCTCCTAGAACGCTTACAGAACTATACAAAAGAATCACTAAAGTGTTGCACTGTAATAAAATAATAAAAAAAATAAAAATCGACTTCAAAAAGGAAAATTTAGAAATTTCCAAATTATTTAACCCCATAATTACAACAGAAACCTCTTCAACATATACTTTTTGGAGTCGGTGCCAGCTAGAACGAAAAAAACTGAACGTAGGCACTTACCTATAAGTAGAAGTGTAATGTATAATGCATCATTGATGTCCTTGCTGGCACCGACTCCAAAAAGTATATTATGAAGACGGTTTCTGTTGTAACTATACGGTTTTTTTATTTGGAATTTTTTGAAATTTTTAGTTTCTTATTTATTTTTTTATTTTTGTATTTTTAACCATGTTCATCGTGAGGAGCATAATTGCTTAGGAATCATATCGCACCCGTGATATACTGAGTATTTAGATAGAAGAATAGTTCCGAACATGAGTCGTTTTCATCATCCGTTCCACTACACCAAATGGTGCTTTATGGAAGCAACTGCACGCGAAATCGATGTAGGTATGCGTGCATTTGAAGAGTTGCCTTAATTTCTTCAGGATCCCATCATCAGATCCTGTCTTGACGACAATGGGACCAACTTGAAAGTACATCCTTTCAAACAAAAAAGAATCAATCAATACGGTTCATAAATGACCGGGTATTGAGGTAATTAGTATTTAAGTTGCACACAATCTTCAAAAACGTGTGTTGGCGTTTACAAAATTTAGTTTATTTTTCCTATAATTAGTATGTAAAAACTAATTTTACATAATGTTTTTTAAGTGATTTACAGGTTTTGCATCTTACATTTTTAATTTAAGGTCTAAAAGATTTAATATAATTTTATTAAAAATGCGTTCCAAATTCTCTATTTACATGTGAAACGTTTTGACTCATACAACAATGCCATTAGGGTCGGTGCAGTCTCAACAGCTAAACACCTTAGACAACATCCTGTTTGTTAAGCACGATGGTGGTCAAATGCCTGCCCAGTTATTACTAAAAAAAAAATTTCACTTCTGTCTCAAAAAAGCTTAATTCGTAGGTACCTCATTGTACCAAAATTAACGTAAATGTCATGTAAGGAGTGCGTATTTCTCATTGAGATGACCCAAAAAGAGCCGGACCTGTAGCAATAAGCATAAAACTTAATGTAGGTAATGTTCCTGTCTTTCAAATATCACTGTAGCTTTGGAGTAACATGTTATATAACAATGCTTCTCCAATAAAATGTTTTTTTTTTTAATTTATCGAATAGCGTGTATTTTATGAAATTAATTTCATAATAAATGGGATGGGGTAAGATACGTACGTCCAGTCAATAATTTCAAGACCTGCCATAGTAAAGCGATTACGTGATCTGCCTGTTTTTTTACGAAGAATCAAACAATCAGCCATACATGGACAAAAGGTATGTTATTATCAGAGCTTCTGCTTTATTTGGGCCTCTGATGGTGTTATGTTTAATTTAACTTAAACGTCTGCAAAACAAATGTACATTTATTTATTCTTGCCTTTCAGTTCAATTCCATCTGTGACAGGTTGTCTATATACTCATCAAATAAATAAAATACTTATTATCGAGCTTTTAATTCCATTTCAAATTTAATTTTGTTTAAAAGTCCGCGGTCAAAACTGCGAGTTTACAAACAATACTGTTACAAAAGCTCACCAAAGAAATACTTTGGAAACGGGTAAATTAAAACATTGGCGATATGAAAGGGATTAATCTTGCTGAACTTTCATATTTTCAGAAATATTTAAACAATCGTAGGTGGTTCGGCCCAAAGTTTGGATACATTAATCAGCCTTATCAGGACAGTATTAAAATTTAAGTAGCCACGTCGTAATAGGCCATGCCATACAAATGCAATTTCTGGTAAAAGTAACATAAATACAAAGTAAGTATTTAATTCTTATTATTAGTAGATCATCATCGATGAAGCTGGCGAGGTCTCGCATCGGTTAAAAAAGTTGTGTAATAAATAAAAACATTTGTAAAAATAGTATACTTTTTACCCGACTACGGCAAAGCAAAAAAAGGAGGGTTATAATTTTCACCGGTATGTATGTATGTATGTATGTTCATCTGTACCCACATAACTTTTAAACTGCTGATTATATATTCACAATTGAGGTATCGTTGGAAGCGTCTCGATTGTCCGCTGGTTATATCATGTCACATGAAATTGAATATGGCGCCCTCTAGACAACATAAAGCTGTGAACTAAAAAAGAATATCGTGTTTGGTGTCATATGAAAGCTCTTGGTAAGCACGTTTCAAAAACATATAATTTATAAGTTTTTGCTCGCGGCTTTGCTTGCATAAATCGAATTTTGGGTATGTAGATATAAAATTATAAACATAAAACAAATAAAATGCACGAAATTCAGAGCGATACAATAAAATAAAACGCTTCTCAAACTACATACTTTATAACTCCAAAAGAATTTAAATAAAAAATAAGTTCAAAAACTAAAACCCGACTACTGAAAAATCACGCTCTAAAAATTATGAAACAAGAAAATATTCTCATCTGAAATTGCCGTGGTCGTATTATGCCACTTACTCTAACAAAACAATACATTCTAGGGAAAAGTGGCATAGTGGTGATTTTTCAGTAGTCGGGTTTTAGTTATTGAACTTATTTTTACATAAATAAGTACTAAGTATCAGTAGCGAAGGGCGAAGGTATTATTTATTATTAATTGTAGGATATAGGGGCTATGCAGCTCTAGTTGGAACTGTAGTCAGTGCGACCTATAAGGGCTATAAGATCTATTGTAACTTGCCGCCTTGTTATATTATCTCTTTTAGCCTGGCGGCCTCCAGGAAGTCTAAAATCTTCCTAGCTTTGAGAGATTTTAGTTCCTTTGGCCGAATTATATGCCGGCCCAGGTGGATACTGCGTTCGTGAATTAGGGGTCCGTAGTCACGTGTGAAGTAGGGGTGATTCTTTCTTTAATCTGCAGTAACGGCAAACGTCAGTGTCATTAAATTTCATGTGAAGTTGGTGCCTTTTTAGTTTGCAGTGTCCAGTTAGGGCTTTTGTTATCGCTCTTAAGTTTGCTCTGCTGAGCTCTAGAAGTTCAGCAGTTTGCATTTGCGAATAGCCTTCGATAAGGGATTTGGCGTGTACTAATCCTGGTTGATTTAATCGGTAGTTTTTTGACTCGCACAATAGGGGCGAAGGTAGTCCAAAAATTTCTCCATAAATTCTCATCGGTGGTGCAGGATTTCCAGAAGGAAAGCCGATGGGAATCGATTTGTAAGACGCAGTGTTTGAATTTTTCTTTTAATAATTATTTACAATAAAAGCTTAATAGTATTTTAAAATAAAAAGAGTGATAGCTACATATTTTGTAATGGAATAGATATAATAGACACAAAAAAATTAGCTTTATAAATTATTGTAATGTTGTAATTTAAATGTACCTAAGTGTTCAATTTTTTATTCGTGAATTCACAAAGTATTCAGCTACGAAGATAACAAACTAATCTTCTGTTAACGTGTTATACAGATAAATTGAAAACTAATTGTCATACATATCTCTTCTAGGTTGTAGTTGTCATTTCATTTAGTCGGTTATGAATGTAACTGACTGATAACTTAACAAACTAATCTTCTGTTAACGTGTTATACAGATACACAACAGAAGGATATATATATAAAAGAAATGTATATGACATGAGTATATTAATGTATAACTTGCTTCCTGAAACTTTCAAGGACCTAAATGGAGTCTTATTTAAAAAGAAGCTTACTAAATGGCTAATAGAAAAATGTTTTTATAGTTCTAAGGAATATTTGGATTGGCAAAATTAGCTAAATATCTAGTGTCTGTAGTGTCTGTAACTTCCAATTTTAAAAATTTTGCATGTCTGCGAGCAGGCTAAACACATGTACCTGTATGTCATATTATAAGATCTATTATTACTGTGTTTTGCAAATAAAATATTTGTATTTGTATTTGATAAATTGAAAACTAATTGTCGTACATATCTCTTTTAGTTTGTAGTTGTCATTTCATTTAGTCGGTTATGAATTTAACTGATTGATAACTTTTAACCGAGGATTGAAAACTTGGCCCCAAGTTAGATTTTTCCTTCGTTATTTCCCATTTGAGCCTACCCTATTCCTATAGAAGGCAAATTATGACACCTATAATATTTTTGGCTAAACCAACCTGTCTGTACAGATGAAGATAAGACACGTGTATTTTGTCAAAATGAGTTGGATGTTGTGGGATTTCGGAGAGCAGTTTAATTACTTTTCTTTTAATTATTTTTTGATTGCTTTAATCACGCATGGATAAGTAATGATATAGGTCAAAAGTTCAACAGGTAATCAAAATGTAAGTTAATATGAAAAAAAAGTAAATAATTTTTGTTAAGTTAATGTATGTTAGTATTTGTTGGCAATTTTTATTTTTATGACGTTCCAGTCTTTTAGCATCTTTTCTGTAGTCTTTTTAAACTAGGATGATTCCTGTGACGTTTCAAGTTTGACAGTTTTAGAGATGTCCCCTATTGAAATCCTATTGATTTTTTCTAAGAGTCAGTGTACCTACTTTTGGAGAAATTGCAATATATTTTACTATGTTTCTGGCTACGTGAAATTCGGTTATGTAGTGTAATTTATATCATCCCACGTAAACATAATATAGGATAAAAATATTGTATGTGCCTATTTATGTGGTAAAATAAAACATTTAGCTGTCAATGTCAATGTCAGCAGAAATATTTAATTTGTAGCATCAAAAACGCGCTGAGTTTTATTTTGTTTAAAATTTATCGTGTCTGCTTTTTCACTGTTTTCGATTAATGAACAGCGGCAGTTGTCGACTCTGTCGTGTCTCATCTCTTCCCTGTTCCGAATCGCACACTGCACTACAAAATAAATGTATTTTTCCATCGCATTCAATTTAAATGTAATTAATAGACACATATTTTACTTTGTATTTCCAGATGTGTAGTTTTTACATTAACTTGACTAAATTGCTACAGAAAATAAATGAATTTTTCCAAATATTTTGCTGACATAGTATACGCAATTCGGTCAATTTTGAAGTGTCACAGGAATCATCCTAGCTGAAAGAGACTATAGTATAAAATATGACCATCATTTTCATCAGTCATTTGATATTAAATAATGACAGAAATAGCCTACCTCAACACTGTGTTCCCAATCCATATTGAACCGAAGTGGGATCAGCCAAATACTAGAGATTACAATCATATTTTTGTCACCCATCCGGGATTAACTCCGGTGAAATGACCGCAAACGCATTGAATTGCCATTGATCTCTTATTTTTCTTTTTACATTAAATAGTCTTACTCTTGGCCTCATTCTGAATCGTTAGATTTAAGATAAGGCCGAAGATGCAGCAAGCTTGCCTAGAAAAGCCTATTCACTCGAGCTTTAAATATACCAGAATTACAGGCCCTCGGGAATACAGACGCAGGCAGAGAATTGCACTCCTTGGCTGTGCGCATAGTAAAAGATGCGGAGAAGTGCTTTGTTAGCGACGAGATTATTATTCGATATTAGACGAGGAATATCAACCAGGTAGGGGTGATAGCTCGCAGTACATCTGGACTCCTGGTGGTAGATTGGAGCTGGCGGGATGAGCTCATGCAGCTCAATAGCACTCTCCGCAGGACAATCTGTAGATTTCATATAGTATACAATTTAATTTTACATACTAAAACGTCAATTTTTTTATTTTTGCATTTATCAATGCGAGTTTTATACTTATAATAAATTTTAAATAGAAAAATATTAGAAAAAACAACTCGGCCACATGCTCTAAAGCATTGGACCGGATTTCAAAGGTCGCGGGTTCGAGTCCTATCTGAAAATTCACTTGTGGCCGAGTTGTTTTTTTTTCAATTTTTTTCTATTTATAATTTATCATACGTCCATTTTTGTTAAACCACAGCATTTTCTGAATTCACGTTACGTAATATGTGTTTTTCATTACTTACATCATTCCCCGTCCATTATACCCGTTTTGCTTGGTTCTGGTACAATTTTATTGCGTTCTAGTTTATGTTTAGGTGTAAAATTGTTTACAACAAAAATGGTACATCTGCGTACTTGAATTGATCATAAATAATGGCTGAAAACGTAAGAATTTTTATGGATGTAAAACGTGTAAAACAAATAAGTGTGTTAGAAAAAACGATATCGTCATAAATCATTCATTTATGTTTTATAAAGTAGGTAAATCATGAGTTTGCATCGAAGAAGTAAAAACAAAATAACATTAATTTTATTTATTCGTGTTTTTCATTCATCTCCCAAATGGATAAGATATTTTACGTTATTTTTACAAATTGCTTTAGTTTGGTATTCGCTTTAATCAAAGAGAGAAAAAGGAATTACTAAGGAATACTAATTTGTTAGTCTCCGGGATGATGTACTACATAATCAATTAACATTACTAATAGGATACGAATTAATATTGACTTGTTGCCTGTGCCTAATATAAAAATCTGGTCAGTTGCTGCATTATTATTTTCCGCATATTTCACTCGGACCCGAGTGTGCCGCACCAGCGGTAGCGCATACCATCACTCGGATCCGAGTGTCCGGCAGTAAAGTACTTAGGGCCTATGCACACCGCGTTGTGAACGCGACGGTTGAGGCGCGTTTGCGTTTGTATAAACCAGCAATAACATCGCACTGCGGCGCGTTTGTATCGCTACAAAGCCGAGTCGACGCGCGTCAGACTGCTTTGTATGATAAAAGCACAGAAAAAAATCGCGCTGTCGACGGCGCGTTCAAAAAACCAGCCAAGTTCGAGTCGGACTCGCGCACGAATGGTTCCGTACGATTATCTATAAAAACGGCAAAAAAATCACGGATGTTGATGCTCCCATACTACAAATGTGATTCTTTTGCCGTTTGATATTTGTTTTATTGTTATTTAATTACTTATTTTTAAAGTGAATATATATGAGAAAATTGTTAAACAAGAAAATATACTAGAAAAAAGCAACTTGTCTCATGTCGCCCTGACGGGACTCGAACCCGTATCCTTAGGAATCCGGCCCAATGCACTGACCAATTATGCTACAGAGAGCTATTAGGACACGCCGAAATTTTCTAGTATTACCTTTCTACGGTGTTGGCCACCGTCGTTTCATCAATGAGAGAAATATTCTCGTATTCGAAAGAAACATTTTTACAAATGCTTGGCTAACGATTAAGATGAACCAGCCATCTACATATAAAATTTTAATTTTGCATTTTACAATGCTATTTGGATGTGAAAATTGTTAAACAATAAATATACTATAACAATTTTCGAATAAAAATAGCATTGTAAAATTCAAAATTAAAATTTTTTAAGTAAGTGAATATATAATTTCATATTCTGTGAATATTTCAAGCGTCTATCTGTTGCCGTTATCAATATCGAGCAAAAAAACTCGTTTGTTGTATGGGTCCCCCTTAAATAATTATTTTATTTTGTTTTTTAGTAGTTGTTAAAGCGGCCACAGAAATACATCATCTAAGGAATGTCAACTGTCTTACCTATCACGGTTCATAACATACAGCCTGGTGACAGACGGACAGACAGACAGTACGGAACCCTAAAAACGTGGCGTGCATGGGCCCTTCTATTAATTTTTTGCCTCAGCACGTGGTTAAAGCTCAGCACGCACAAATATTGTAGAGACCCTTGCATATTATCATAAGTATCTGTGCGGCTACGTCGCCGTATACCTACGTAACGTACGTAAATAATTTACGTAATGCGTGCACCAACTGGAGCTAATTTCAGCAAAGAGTGTCTATAGTAGGTATTTGATTTCAGTCATGTTAATGTCACTATGAGTTGGTGTGACGAAATGTTTTAGCATAAAATATTGTTTTTATATGAGTGGGTTGATATAAGATTGTCGATTTTTCATTCTTTTTGTTTTGTAATGCCGAAGTAACTAGTTACTAATCTGTTGCAATGCTATCTTAGAATGTTAAATAAGCCCTTTTTTATTATAACTACTATTAGACGTAATAGTGATTAGTAGTGATTTATTGTCAGTGGACAATGACAATGTTCGTAAATTATCGTAAAATCACATTAATCTGATTGGGACAGGTGTTAACTAGTTTTTTTATTATTTTTTAGTATATAGTAAGTGTGATGCGAAAGGTAAGTAGAAGATACATAAATGGCACCAGTTTATGAAATGTGTCCGATTGAATTTAAACCTTAGTGGGTTGGGAGTGAAATACTAAATCAATAGGAAAGCTCGACATGTCCTGTTAATTCTTCCATTATTGTATTGTCACTAACATTAGAGCTCATGTTTCGTAATCAGTGAAAAGTTTTCGCCAATTTTAGCGGCGAACAAACTTATCAAAGATTAAATAAACAGTGTTCTATAACTCTAAATTATTCCAGCTGCCGCTATGGCACCACAGGGTTCCAAACTACAGAATAAACAAGGTCTGTTTACATAGACGAGTCACCGGTGCCTGTTCGAACAAGTTCTAAGTGCTCCTAAGTAAACTGTTTTGGTTGTAAGAGGCTGTATTTTGGTATTTGAAGTAAACGTTGTAGTGTTCTAGATGTATTTGTTTGTTGCACATGTTTGGACATGTTGTTACATTGTTACAGTCAAATGGAGAGCGGTTACGTTATCCCACCCCTTGGTTTGACTTGGAAATTATACGGTTGCGCCGCGTCGTCGTCGTCGTGGCTAATAACATAACTGGAGCTCAATAGTAAACTTATACTACGACTAAGAGTGTCATAAGAGAACACTTAAAGTCAAAATATAAACATAACGTGCTGTTGGCTGTCACAGTACCTACTAGTGAAATTCATTTTAATAAATAATCCAAGAAAAATTTTATGCTGTTGAAATTTTCTGCTCTCTAAGAAAAAAAATATTTTTTGTTTAGGCTTTTGTTTAGGCTATACCGTTTAAATTAAAGGCGATTTATTCAATGAAATGAAACATATCTCGAAAATATAGGTCTGTAGTTTGAATAATATTCTGATATCTAATTTACCACCGTTCTGCCGTGTGGCACAGAATACTTAATAGTACAACGTGTGGTGACTGCCTAAGAATACAAGTGTCACCACTCCCTTACATGCCTGGGATGTCGTAAGAGTCCAGCGTGGTAGCAGTAGGCTAATAACCTCCTGGTAACGCCACAATAGGCGTGAGCTAGGAGAGGCCTATGTCCAGCAGTGGACGTCCACAGGCTAGTGATGGATGGACGATGGATCTAATTTAGGCAATACTACATACATAAATAAAAACTTTGATTGACTTTAAGTGCAAGTTGTTCCAAAAATAATAGTTCATTTATACACGTCATGTTCAAACAAGCCAAATTTTCATTAACCAGCGTCATAAAATGTTGTAAGCAATCATGTAGTTTGTAAAACCAAGGAACCACTACAAAGTTCCACGCGGTGATTAACCTATTAGTGTGAACCGAAAACTAAATTGTCGTTTGAAAGCATAATATAATATTAAGAACTGAATCAGATATATTTTGTAAGTAGGTTCAATACATTTCACATCAAAATTTATTTAAATGTATTGACGTGATGACCCAATCAGGAAATAAATCCAGATTTACAGCTTAATGCAGCACAACGGACCAAAAAAAAAAAGAAATCCATACTACATCAGAATGGAACTAAGAAAATTTGTCAAGGAGAGACAACATTGTGAGAATATTTGCTCTGAGACTGTTTATGATACGAGTTGATTTCTTCTAGTACCAGTTTTTACTAGAGAACCAGTAGTACTAGTTTAATCGCCTCTGTGGTCTAATGGTGCAACCACCGGTATCAGACCCAGGGGCCCCGGGTTTGATTCCCAGTGGGGGTACATATTGTATTCGGTTTGGTTGGTGGTACCACCATCTTATGTTAGTCTCCGTAACAGCATTGTTGTGTTCCGGCAATTGGAGATAAGATAGCCAGTTCCTCAGTGATTGAGGATTCCGGGAGAGGCTCGCTTCCATCTTCAGCCTTATCAATACTTAACATCAGGTATAATGAAGGCGTCTCCCCGTCTTTCATAAAAAAACTGTATCATATAACAGCATTGCAAATAGACAAATTAAAAAATCATAAAGAAAATTATCCCCTTTAGAGGAATGGTTGGTGATCTACAGTATAAAGTAGAAAAAATAAGGACATAGCTGTGTCATGTATGCGGGATCGAGACACAAAATTATATATTATCATTATTTAATATTCTCTAAACCCTAAGGGATTTCACCTTCGTATACTCGTATTTAAAAGTAATTAGTACAGTCAACAGAAAAGTTTAATTATTATTTGATACGAGTGTGCAATGTGAGTTAAAGCCTTTTTGGACTGATTTAAACTTTTGTTTACACAACCTAATTGATAAAATTATTTTCACCTCACACGCTCTGAAAAGGAATTTTTGTCAATCAGTTTAGGCGTAGAAAATTGTTGCGGCCTAGCGCGGTAAAGTACTTTATTTAATTTAATACCTAAATATATTTCATAACGCGTTCCGAATCGCACTATTGACTTTTTTGTTATATTTGATTCTTATTTTAAATAGCTTTAAATTTATTATAATACTCCATTTTGGTTTAATTATATTATTTTAGTTCATTGAATCATAAAAACAATAACAATAAGATTAAACTATTTGTTATAAGAATTTTATATTAGGCTGGGTGAGATTTCACAACCTATAATTGGATTTCGGACTGTGACATAAATCTTTATTTTTAAATTGTCTTTGTCTTGTACCTCATGTCAGTGTCAACATTTACGGAATCGTTTTTATTCTTATTTATAAGTAACAATATATTCCTACTTTAAATAACTTTGAATTAAGTATAATACTCCCTTTTTTATTATTTTAGTTTTTTATATCATTAAAACAACGAGAATAAGGTATATTTAGATTAAACTTTATGTTTAAAGAATTTTCTACCGGAAGATGACCGCGGAAACAACCATAAAATGTTCCTCGCTGTTGTGTGGTGAAAAATTGTGTGTTGCGCTCGGCAGAAAAGTTTCTAGCGTCTTGTACCTTTGAAATCCTCGCTTCGCTCAGGATTCATTCTTTGAAGCACTTGCTACGCTCGTGGTTCAATCCTAGAATCCTTCACTTGCTCAGCTTTCAATAGAGGTAACTCTCCGTTAAATAACCAACTTTCCAGCCTTGCATAACAAATAAGTATTAGAATTCCTCTGGAAGTAAAATATATCAAACAACCAAAAATAGCTACGTAAAACGGACTACACACTATCAATATATTGCCAGTATATTGACATTACTTTCAAGAAATTTTATTACTTTCAATATATTGACAATGAATTGACAATATATGGAACCGTGATTATGGATGATTTCTTGAAAGTAATGTCAATATATTGACTGAATCGTAAAATGAGTGAATCGATCTTCTGGAATCGATTGAAAACCGTGTCAACTCAGCATTGGCCACGGCGGAACTTCAGAGCCTCAGTCACCGCCGCAAAGTTGCATATCTATCGGTCTTTTATAGGATACACTTTGGAGAGTGTGCGAGAGAACTGCACGACCTTGTTCCTCCAGCCCCCATTCCACCATCGGGGTACCAGGCGCAGGTAAGCTTATCACCCGTACGTCGTAGACATTCCAGCGATCCGTACCAAGCGCTTTGCTGACACATTTCTTATGCGAACGCTAAAGAATGGAATGCGCTGCCTGCTCATGTGTTCTCCGATTCCTTCAACCTTGGGTTCTTCAAGGCGAGAGTGAATAGGCATTTCCTGGGCAAGCATGCAAGCATGTTAAGCACGATGGTGGTCAAAATGCCTGCCCAGTTATTATTAAAAAAATTAAAAACTTTTGGATCGCATGAGGGCGTAACCTATAAGATCGATTCACGATTTTATTAGCTTGAATCTATCTCGATCAAATTTCAATGAATTAGAAAAAAAATAATAGGTATATTTAATAATTGCTGTTCCGTAAGCACTTATGAATTAAAAGAAGCTAGTTACACCATCTCTATTTCTCAATGTTAAGCTTTGTCGTAATAGAGGCGACTGATTGACGTGTTCTGGCAGTTAAAGATAAGATAGCCTGTTCCTCAGTGATTCCACTTATAATACTACGCTTAAGAATTTAGAAGACACTACTTAATCCCATACAATTAGTTTTTGTAATAAGTAACGTCTGTGATCTTGCTCTATCATACATAATATTTAGATGCAGCCTGAAACGATTTTTTGAAATGATACTCCTATTTTGCCAGGGTAACGTTTCAAACGCTACTCCAGCAAAATGTATGTGTCTCAAATAACGTTAAAACAACAATAAAAAAATATCCTATTTGTAAACAAATTTGCTCTTATTGATACAGTAATAAATCTGCTCTTAATGATAGAGTAATCGTCTCCAAAGCACAACATTTCGCCAGAGTAATGCACACAATATAGGATTCGACAGCTTTCGCAACCATAAATCGGTTAAAGATAACTGGTGCAACTCAGCCTATATAAGTTATAACTAGTTATATGTCATTGCCATTCTATTACAGTTTTTTTTAAACCAATTATCTAGCCCACGTTAAGTTTCATGAAGAACTTTGTTATGGATACTAGATAACGGATAAACATACTCATATACTTTTTTTGTAAATACATACATGATATACTTAATAACACCCACTCCAAGACAAATACATGTTCATGTACACAAATATTTGTAGTAGAAAACAAATATTTGTAGTAGAAAACAAATATTTGTAGTAGAAAACGAAAAATTGTAGTAAAATTCCGCAAGAAACTTTTCTTTTCTTTTCTTTTCTTGCGGAAATATGCTACATATTTTTCGTTTTCTACTAAGATATGGATTTCCGCCAAATAACGCCTGATTCTATCAAATAAAAATATTTGTCTTGTTCGGGGATCGAACCCGGGACCTCTGGCGCAGAAGGCGGGCTTAGGACCCCTGCGCCAAACAGTTCGGCAAATTATAGATCGTCAGGTCGTAGTATTACCTAAAGATTTAAGTTATATAAGTCGTTAACATCTAGAATTGTTCATTATACTTCAAGCCTAGTTATTTTCACACCCAGTCGGTACATGTCCCAATCAAGCCTCAAAATTGATACCGCCTATTTTGGCTCTGGCTTGGCTAACATGATTTAATATTGCTTCACATTTTTTAATTTCCTATAGGAAATGGCGTAAGATTGATGTCTGCGGTTTTGTACGATTTGTATTATATTTGTCACCGCTTATATCAGAAAAGTCTCAATCAGATAACAAATATATTTTCGAAATTAGTCTTTTACGTATTACCTAACAGGTTACATTGGTATTTTTCTTTTTTAACTTTCAACCCACATTTTACCAGAAGTTTTTATTCCTTCATTTTTTTTACGTAAGTTACCTTCGCTAATTAAAAATTTGATGAATACTGGTGGTTCTCAATGAGCATACAATGTTCACAAGTGTAAAATTTATGTAAACACACACTTTTCCTGTGTAAGTTTAATTAGTAAATCTATTCTAACACGTAAGATCACAAATTTACGAATAGAGCGTCGAAAGAGTCAGAATTTCATATGTATAATGCATTTACACATTCAGTTAAATGAATGTATTATTTAAATTTTCAATCTTTAAGTATACATGGGTTCCTCGTAAAAGGGTTATGTTAAAATCTCTTAGCGTGTATTTAGAGGGTTAAACAAATTCATTGTTATTTCTTAAAAAGTTTTTTTTTACTTTTTATGTATGCATTTTTCTTTACATCTTTTATATTAAGTTAAAAGAACGAACAAAGTTTTAAAGGAACTTGAGATGAGTAGAGTTTTGTTGATTACAGTTGTCTGTTACAAAAATATCTAGGTACCTACTGTACACTGTGTGTATCCCAGTGATCCCAAGACAGAAACTAAACCAATGATATAATATAAATCGAAACGAGGTCGTTGTATATTATAATTATGATCAAATGTTATAACCGCATTTGCGATAAGAGTTTTAATCTCAATATTATTTCCTTACTAATTCTTAAAAAAAAAAACCGGCCAAGTGCGAGTCGGACTCGCGCACCGAGAGTTCCGTAAAATATGTTTTATTCTATGATGTAACTAAAAATTTACGGTTTTCGCAATTTTTCCTTTATCTGTACTATAAGACGTTATTTCGTACCAAATTTCAAGATTCTAAGTTCACGGGAAGTACCCTGTAGGTTTTGATTCCCGTGCGAGTTTCGAAAATTTGCGGAAATTTGAGGCATTAACGGCTGTATCTTTTGATTGCTTTGGCTTAGAAGTTTGATTTTTTCACAGCTCCAAGGGACAGTAGACCTGAGTATTAGATATAAATTTCAGTTTGATACTTCCACGCGTTCCTAAGAAAAACGGTCTTGACAGACGGACGGACGGGCGGACAATGAAGTGATCCTATAAGGGTTCCGTTTTTACAAAGTTAAATGTACACGGTAAAAAAGGATTTCTTTAAGTAAGAATGACCAATTTCTTGAAATATTTGTTTATTCTAAAAATAAATTTACTTAGGCCAATGTAATATTTTTAAAACAAAAATACTGCTCATCTTTTACTCAGACAATTTTTTTCTTATTTATTAAGATAAATATTTTTATTTCAAGACTTATTTAAATTTATATCAATCAAATTGACTTATTTTAAATCAAGAAATATCCATCTTCTTGCATCAAATTAAAATTATCTTAAATCAATGACAAGTTACTTTGATTGAGATTTATCTTTTGCGTGTGTGGGGTTAAATTTATTATTCTTTTTATTCTAAGTAAGTTTAGTCTATAAGAGATAAAAAAGATTATTCGTATGAAGAATACCACTTACTTGACTGTACAAATAGCGGTGTCTTGAATGAAACAACATGTCTTGGATTAAATTTATTATTCTTGTAACAACTAAATATTATTGAGAATATTTTTTACTATCACGAAGAAATTTTTGTCTAGCGTCTATAGGGAGAGGATCGTTTTCTTGTATTTAATGAATATGTCTTAATCCAAAGCAATTTGTCTTTTTATAAGAAATCTGTTTTTACCGTGTAGCCTTTGGAACAACAATGTTTTTATTATGCCAGTGTAAACAGATTAAAAATGGTTAAATGTCGGAGTTTTTGTTCAAACCTATAAACTCGGCTAGGAACATTAAAGCTGACTGTAATTCGGATATAGTTCCCGTTTTTTGGAGATAAACTTTAGTAAAACGGTATAAACTAGCATAACTACGAAATTTTTGTTTACTTTTTAGTACCTGCTGTTGCATTTGCAAATGAGCTTGTTTTGTAAACTTGTTGCTAGATTGTCTTTTATACGTGTACAAGCAGTTTGTTATTCGGTAACTCATTTGTTACTTTTTTACCAAGGGTTTTTTGTAAAAAAAAACCATGGCGCTTCTGAAAGTGTTTCAAACAACAGCGAACAAACGTAGCGGTGGAATCATGGCAAGTTTACACTATAAGCTTTCCGCCCGCGACTTCGTTCGAGTGGAATTATACATATATTTGCGACGAAAACTACTTAACCTATATCCTTCTTCAAATTCTGAACTGGTTCTCTATATTTAGTGCTTTACGCGTGAAAATGTAATAGACAGACAGTGTTACTTACGCATTTGACGACCTGTTTGGCGCAGGGGTACTAAACCCGCCTTCTACGCCAGAGGGTTCGATCCCCGGACGGCACAAATATTTGTGTGCATGAACATGTCTATTTGTCTTGGTCTGGGTGTTTAATATGTATATTATGTATATATAGGTGTGATGGTATGAAATTTATTTATTTATTTATTGATCTATTTATAATATTAGAATTAGAAGGGCGCGCGTAGTTAACTTTTAGTTGCCTAAATTATAAAGTCCATAACATTAACACAAACCTAATTTAAAAATACTCACCGTCGCTTTGATTTAACTTGCTGATACTCTAATACGTACAAAACATAGCCTTATTCGATTTATAACTTGTTACACTTCACTTACTACATTTACCAAGATATTGACAGCTTTGACACAAAAATAGTAGCACCGTCATGCAACTCTTTTGTGCTTTACAGAGTCGTCCCATTGAAGGGCCACACAATTGGATGTATTCGTCATAAACTGTATTCTCCGTGGAAATACATTTTTAGTTTCTGTTTTCCATGTCAACTGGGCGCCCGATTGTGTCAAAGAGCTGGAATGTTATTATGACATACCTGACACAGCTTTGTTTGGAGCCTGGAGCCTTTACGAACGTGGACACAAATATATGGACTCTCCATCATCAGCCTGTGGACGTCCACTGCTGGACATAAGCCTCTCCTAGCTCACGCCTATTGTGGCGTTCATAGGAGGCTATTAGCCTACTGCTACCACGCTGGCCAGACGGGTTGGTAGAGGGTTTGTTTCAAGTTTTCCTTCTCTCGCATTGGTGTTCAATGCGTCGAGCCTCTTAGTCGACTCTTACGACATCCCAGGAATGTAAGGGAGTGGTGACACTTATATTCTTAGGCCGTCACCACACGGCATATATGGACTCTAGAGGGGTTAAAAGTGCCAATTTTTGGTAGGTACTGTCCTGAGTATAATTGTCTCTTTGAGATTTAGCTCATCGCCTCTGTGGTCTTGTGCTAACACCACCGTTCTCCGATCCAGAGGTTGGACACCCAGAAGGGTTACAAATTGTATTCGGTTTGATGGGCGGTAGGACTTGTTCTAAGTCAGCCTGGATTGCTGCAGTTACCTCTCTTATCTAAGTATGTCACCATTACGACAGTGTTTTCACCACTGTTGTGTTCCGGCAGTTTAAGAGTTTATGTAGCCAGATCCTCAGTGGTTGAGAATTCTGAAATAAGCGCGAAATTCCACGTTCAGTCTTATCATAACTTAAAGTCAGGAATAACGAAAGGCTTTAGCGTTACCCGTTGTAGATAGAAATGGAAAGTTAATTATAAACTTTACGTATTTAAAATGGACATGTATTTACTGGTCTTAAAAATGCTATTTTTGCCCACAGGTGGATGTTCTGCATTCGGCCACTCTTGCTTCGGGGGTCACGGCAAAAGATCTGGTGATACTGGCGTTATGGACGTAAGTACTTTGGGAATGCGATTGAAATCACTGTCAATCACTATCGCACAATAAATTTAAATAATCAATAAGATGTGTACAAGTAACTAATACCTACGCGTCAAACGCTATGGTGGAATGGATATCCTCTCGCGTTACAAACAATCGATTTGAAAACCGTTTTCCCTGCCAAAAATAGTAAGTAGTAGCTGCTGAAAAGCTTAGTATTGTCTATGATTTATTTTTTATTATCAGCTTTCAAAGAATAAAGACATGTATTTTTAACGATTACATAAAGTTTTCTGATCGGCAGGCTGATTATCTAACAAAAAATCACCTAGAAACCATTTTCGCACTGTCATTACTGCCACATTTTCATACTGTATGACAGCCACAATAGTGACGAAACTGAAACTGAACCGAGTTTTCGTTTGATTTATTATTATTTGATGCGGAATAGTTGCCATTTGGTCCTTTATAAATTTTATTCAGTTTGGCCAGTAGTTAACATTTTATGAGCGTTTTTGTTAACTTGGACGATTTTTGATAATAAACAACAACGAAACCTACTTTAGTCTACTTGATGTAATCTAGATAAATCCTTCTATTTACATAACCTGTTACAGAGATTAAAGAGTAAAAAAAACCGGCCAAGTGCAAGTCGGACTCGCCCACGAAAGGTTTCGTACCATTATCTATAAAAACGGCAAAAAATCTCGTTTGTTGTATGGGAGCTCCCTTAAATAATTATTTTTTTCTATTTTTTGCTGTCTATTTTGTATTTGTTTTTATTACATCATCTGTGTAAATTTCAACTGTCTAACTATCACGATCACGATATCTTTCTAAGATATTAGAGCGATTAATGTATTCATAACTTGTAGACTTTATCGAACACAATAAATCTTCTATCTAGAGCTCAATTGTGGTTTGGGCTGGTAAATCAACGGCTAATGCTGTGCACGAGCTTACAAACTCTATTGTTGAAGCTATGGACGACAGCAAGAAAGGTATCTCAGTATTTTGGCACCTACCAAAGGCACTTGACACTGTCTCCGTCCCAATTTTAGTGACAAAGCTTCAAAAATTAGGTATAAGAGGTCTCCCGTTAAAGATTTTTGAAAACTACCTAAACAACACGACACAGAGAGTTAAAATAGATGACATGATCAGCGAAGAATTGGTTGTCCACTACGGAATCCATTAATAGTTAGTATTCATTAATGACCTTTGTGACCTTCAACTTGGCGGTGGAAAAATTCTTTCGATTGCCGATGATATAGCGATCTTTTACAGCGGTGAAAATTGGAGTGATGTATTTAATAAGGCTCAGCGAGGGTTTGATTGTGTCTGTAAATGGGTGAATAAGAATCTCCTTACCTTAAACCCCGGTCCCCTTTACCCTTTGGGTAAGGAACCCTAAAAACTATCTACGTTAAAAAAACCGAATTCAAAAACTAAAAAGCTTAAAATAAGCCTTTTGGAGTCGGAGCCAGCTATTACATCCGCTTCACTTATAAGGTACCTGACTTTTTTGTCTGTAAATTCTTCAGCCCCTTCATTGTAATTAAATACTGTCCCAAGTTGATTCACGCGTGGAGAACATTCAGATGGGTATCTTGAATAATTTATTGTCTACCACGTTTGACTGTATTTTAGTTACAATTTAGAATAAACGTAACATTATTGTTTATCTTTATTTACCAGATAAATTACTAAATGCAGAGTATTGGATCAAATGCTGCCAAAATACATATATTTTCCATATATTTCCAAAAAAATATATAGACGATATTACAAAAATACTATCGCCCCAATAGTCATTATGGTAAATGGACTTTTTATCACATATTTTGTTTTATGAATATTTGTTATAAAGAAAGAAAAATATTTTTATCAATGCCAGTTAAATAATACAACACAATTATACAGATTAAAAAGAATACAATAAAACAAAAGAACTAAAAGTAAAAGCACAAAAAATAAAATGATAATAGGAATAGATTAAAAACTTAAATTACTTAAAATAAAACGAGAACAAAAACGATACGAACCCTGTCTCAGTGAACTTTGTTGCGATCGACGACGTTCAGAGAATGCCACAGCACGCGGTTTCTTATCTTATATTATTTATAGGTATGTTTGACTTGTTTTAGACAACCGCCGAGCTTCGCCGCCAACTTGGCCAAGAGGAGACCCCACCACACCCTGTGTACCCCCATTCCGGATACAGCGGTCTACTACCTCCTGGTGACGACATTATCCCTGTAAGAGACGGTGGTGAGTACCATTCTGTGGGTTAAGGAGACTTATACCACCTCTTTCCAAATAAAACAATCTCTAGACTTTGACTAGTAAGGAGGTTACCACCTCACTACGCCAGGTACCCTCACTTTGGATGCAACAGCCTACAATCCCATGGTAATGATCCATCCGTGTGAAGAGGACGGTGAGTACTTTTCTGCCAGTTAAGGAGTTCTAAACCACTTTTCCAGGTAAAAGACTCTAGCTTTGACTGCTAAGGAGGTTATCACCTTACTACATCACGTGCCTCCACACTGGATGCAACGGTCTACCAACCCCATGGTGATGACGTCATCCCTATGGGAGGTACTGGTGAGAGGACCATTCTGTAAGTAAAGGAGGTTTAAACCAACACTCCTGATTAAAGGATATCTTAGACTCATCTCCTGACACTGCGGTCTACTGGTGATGATAAGATCCTCTAGTATGATAAATCCTGTGAGTACTATTCTAACTGGCAACAAAAAGACGAATACCAATAGCATACCATACCAGTAATAGCTGTGTAGTGTCGGCTTAGAATAGCACTACCCCTTCTCATCCCGTGGGTGTCGTAAAAGGCGACTAAGGGACTCGGCCTTCAGGAGATGGGCAGCAGCGTCTCCTACATACTTGGCCAACTGCGATCGCCAACCCGCCTGCCAAGCGTGGCGATTATGGCAAACCCCCCCCCCCCTTTATGGGGGAGGCCTATACCCAGCAGTAGGTGTTATATGGCTGAGACGACGACCAGGTATAGGTTTGAACCTATTTTTTTTTTATTACAATAAAAGAACATGAGTTATAACTCTAAGCAATTGTACGGTACAAACTTAAGTTAAATTAATTTTACCGTGTACTGGTTTAGTCTACATAATTTTGAGTGTAAAGAAACATAGAAGTTATGACAGACTGTATATAAGTAGGCAGTTATAGAAAAAATATTCAAAAACTGAGACGCAGCAAACTGATCATGCCCTCACTGCTTGGTCACACACGCCACAGCGTTGCACAGTCGGTGATCGTCGTTCGTTGGGCTACGGTCGGTACCTATTGGTATGCCGAGATCTCATGACAGCACCCGACAAGGCTGTCAAAGTGGCTGAATTCTATGCCCCAATACTTTAGTGTTTGCCGTCGACACGCTAACAAAAAGAAGAAGAAGATAAGCTTGAACCATTTATTTATTAACCAAACGTTTTCTAGCCATTCCTTTCCTGCTGGATGGAGCAGGTGAATGTCTTCCCGAAAATTCCATCCGTGCTAATCTGTCTCACTTGCGTCACTGGTGGCGCAAACGGCACAACGGCCTTTTTATTGTAGTATTGCGTTAGTAATAGTTAGTATTCTTTGGTAGAATACTCTACGTGTCATATCTAAAAGTATAATGCTGT
This sequence comes from Chrysoteuchia culmella, assembly GCA_910589605.1. Lineage (NCBI taxonomy): Eukaryota > Metazoa > Arthropoda > Insecta > Lepidoptera > Crambidae > Chrysoteuchia > Chrysoteuchia culmella. Next base: position 19,175,420 of record OU342654.1, on the reverse strand, counting down.
AAAAATGGTTTATTAGTACATTACTGCAGCGGCCAGATGATGATGGAGATGATGTATTGATGGGCGAACGTGTAAATGTGGGCCGAGCCGAAGCCGAGTCCATCAATGCCTAGTTGTGGCCAAGGCTTGTACAGTACTTTTTTATGAATGACGGGGTGTCTCTTAGCCTTCATCATACCTGATGTTAAGTATTGATAAGACTGAAGATGGAAGCGAGCCTCTCCCGAAATCCTCAGCCACTGAGGAACTGGCTGACTTTTCTCAAACAATGCGCGGAACTTAAAACTGCTTTTTGAAACCAGACGAACTACGAACAACAATATTTTTTCACACGTTAAATTAAAGTGTTCATTCATTTGTATTTTTTTTCTAAATCAGCTTTCTATTTGCAAGCCAGTTCAAAATTTAAATAAAACCTTTGATAAGTTACCTCCTTGGTTGCCATATTTCGGAGTAAAAGATCGTTCCATTTTTAAATTACACGACAGATATGAGTTTACTATGTAATTTATTTGGCAGCTAAAGACGACAGAAGGGCCCGCTACAGGCCAACGAAAATCAGATTGCTTTACATGATCGTCTGTAATATCAATATTAATGAAAAACTGAATTTCAAATTAAGATGCAGCAAACTACAGGACTAACACTAGTGACTATGTTACTCAAAAACACGATTGCATAAAATTTTCTCGATAGAAAAAAATTGCGAAGTTGCCTCCAAATCACTATAATTAACACGATAAACTGCTAGTATTCAAGTAATACATTAAAATAAAGCTTGGAACTTTTTAGTATAATTACACTATAATAGATAAGGCAGGGCTTATGTTATATATTTTTTGTAAATAACCTTTAAATATCCTTTAAAAAAAAAATCTTTCATTTCTTCATTCCGGACCGGCCGAATGGGGCCGGAGAATTATATAGGAAATGCTGCTTGCTTGCTCATAGAAATAAGGCAGCATTTACTTTGCAGTTCGCCGTTGCAGTTATTACTTTTGCTTTTGGCCTAGAGCGCGCCCTTAATGATTTTCATACAACTTTTGCCGGCCGCTGCTCACAAATGTATGTGGCCAGTACAGCAATATGGATTTATCTCGAAGAAGGTTGACAAAATAATACTCATATTTCCAAGCATGATTGAGAAAAAACCATATCTTTTCTAAATAATTTAATACCCGTTTTGCTTCAACATTTGTAACGCAAGGCGGAAGTTTAAAATAGTACATATATTTTCTAGATAGAAGAGATCTTATAATATAACGTTGTGTTAAATTGAAGTCAATGAACCCTTTATTTGGCCATCCCCTGTATTGTCGTCGAAATTACAAAGTAAAGTGTAACTTACAAAGTAATTACTTATTAGCTTACATAACTACCAAGAGACTTCTATATAGCATTATAGAGAAGGTATTTGTGATAAGATTAAATTTAGTATATAGTAAAACAGAAATTAAACTAAATTTAAACAAGATTGCTTGACATTAAAGAAATTGAGTCACGAATTATTATTATTTTCGTACCTAATATAATAGTCTGTTTGATTTGTATCTTCACTAACTTTTACCTTTATTGAAGTAGGTAATTGGTAATTGACAGAGTTTGATCCATTCAACACGCACTATTTTTAGTAAACAATAAATTTTAATACTTATGGTAAATTTTAAATAGAAAAATATTGGAAAAAATTAACTCGGCCACAAGTGAATTCTCAGACAGGAATCGAACCCGCGACCTTTGGAAATCCGGTCCAATGCTCTTTTCCAAAGGTCCAATTCCAAGGATTTCCAAAGGTCGCGGGTTCGATTCCCGTCTGAGAATTCACTTGTGGCCGAGTTTATTTTTTCCTATATTTTTCTATTTAAAATTTACCATAAGTATAAAAATAGCATTGAAAAAACAAAAATTACAAAATCATAAAAAAAAAATTTAATGTGGATGATCGTAGATAAAAATGATATGAACTTAAACAGTAAAAATAATTAGACGCCTCATGTCTTAATTGTAATTTCGTTTGTTTTACTAAAGAGAAACGTTCTAAGGTGAAAGGTGACTCTACTAACCTCAGGTACCTACTAATTCTTGGTGTTCTTGTAAATTACGACCTTTGTTACAAGTGACAGTTCAAAATCCCTTATAAATGGACGTACATACGTTCAAATTTCATAAGTATGTATGTACACACGGTCTTAGGAACAACAGTTAATAATAACTGCAAACATAATTAAGTGCCTGTGCGCAAACTTCGGCGGTTGACGGCGCCGAAGGCTAAATGCATGAACAAACTAACGCTGCTACTTATGGGCGGAATCTCTTTTTGATAAGATTATGCACTAAATCAAGGTTTGCTTTTCGGATAACAATGTGTTGGTGTACTTTTTACTCTTTGATTCGACTTTGGTGACGAACTGACGGATTTACAATCGGGGACTTCGCGGTTGACCAGTACAGCTTTTTTGGGAAACGTTTTCTCGGAAAGTTCTAAGGTTAAGGAAACAATTTTTCATTCAAATTAAATACTGTAAATGTTTTATTATTTGTGATATAATAGTTTTCTATATATCTATTACCTTTTTAAATAAAGCTCCATAACAAAAACTCTACTGGTCTACCGGGAAGTTACCCGACTGTACGTTGTTAGTTCTTATGTCATTGATTTATTTGGGAAAGTTTAGATTTTCAGTGTATATTGTTCCATTTGCTTCTGAATCCATATTTAGAATTCCATTGTCATTAAGCAAAATCCAAAATTTATTCAACTTAAAAATTTACGTGATCTTAATTTACTAAATATAATTTTAAAGCGCTCATTCCTAACTCTACATTCAGGCACTGTTTATAATTTAAACATAAAACTTATATTTATCATGTAAATTCTGTACATTTAAAACAATCTATAGTTGTATTGTAGTTAACCAGAGTACCTTCTGTTTAAAACAGTTCAAAGATAAAGGGATGTAGGTCTCTGTAGTAATATCTGACGTTTAACAATAAACATTTTGATTGGCAGGTGCTTACGAGCGCGAAGATTCCGCCAGGGACGCAGTCAAGCTGAAGCTCAGGAATATCGTCAAGCAATGGGTGAGAATTATTTATTTAAAGCAAGGTTACTCAAACCCAATGCTCCACTCAGTGGTGAGGGGTCGAAATATGGCGAAGATAAGGAATGGTGACCATGAAAAATCCACAAAATAAATAAATAATTGCATACAATCACACCAATTTAAATAATTGGTGTGATTGTATGCAATTATTTATTCCCACGTTAAGTTTCACGAAAAACTTGTGTTATGGACACTAGATAACGGATAAACATACTTATATACTTGTTTTTTGTAAATACGTACATAATATACATATCAGACACCCAGACGAAGGCAAATAGACATGTTCATGCACACAAATATATGTTTTGTCCGGGGATCGAACCCGGGACCTCTGGCGCAGAAGGTGGGCTTAGTACTCCTGCGCAGGACAACAGACAATATTAAACATTATAACTTTTTAATTTTGCATTTTACAATGCTATTTTTGTGTGATAAATATTATACAAGAAAATATACTAGAAAAAAGCAACTAGTCTCATGTCATCATCTCATTTAATATTTATCACAATATTAAACATGGAAAATAAAACGTTTTGTTAATTTAGAATTTGCGCCATCCTTCCATTTTGGATTGCTGGGGTGGGACTTTTAACGGGAAGCCGATGGGAATCGGCTTGTATGGACCCCTCGCCACTACCCACTACCCCTATTGACAAAAAGAAAAGAAAATCTGCCTGTACTTACAAGAAAATATGGTCTTTTATTTCAATGAAATAAGTACAAAGAGTGTCAAAAAGAAATAATATAAGGATTAATGAGGTGTCAGGAATCACGTCTTTCTCTCATTACAAATAATGCCGTGTCGACAAATCTCTAGTACCTATAGAGTTATTTATTAATCATCTCATGTTCTCTCAGCGACATCTATTAGATAACGTTTTTATCAGTGTTAATGTGGTTCGAGGTGGTGGGAGCCTGGTGAACTATAACAGGTATTTTGTACCTAGCTCATTCATCAGCCTCTCACAAACTTAGATTCCTTATTCCTGTTTTGTAAATGTCTTTATTTCAAAGCTAAGTTTGTGATGAGAAAATAAAAAATATTTTTATTATTATTTATAAAAAAAAGTTTCTTTTATTCTCACCGGTGCCCAAACTCCAACTTTTTTGAAACATCACTGTATGGTTGATTATTATCTTCTCGATTCTCCACGTAAGGCCCGACTATCCACTTTCGCAATATAGATTTCTTTCGTTATTCTTCTTTCATTCATACGCTCCACATGACGAAACTACCTTAAAGCCATTCAATTACACTATTACTTAGATATTGCTTTAATAGCTCGTGGTATAGCCACAGAAGGTGCGGTATCATTTATTCAGTCTAAGCTGATTGCAGATCGAACGTCGACACGCTGAAATACGGGTGCTTATATCACGCCTTAGGCGTAAACCACAGATCTATATCGAGATAGACGGTAAAAATGTACCTACCTTGCGTGCCAAAAGTTTGATTAACGGTCAAAGTTTTACGACCTAAGTCAGTCTGCTTGAGACCAGCTTGGTTTGTTGGCTAATTGATGTGAGTGTAAGAAATGTTTATTTATGATCTCTTTATTTATTTATACGTTTCTCTTTTCAGATGGATAACTTTAGAAGGTCGCAGCTAAACAACGACGATTCCTACATTATTGATAACTTGTAAAATATGAAATCAAAATAACCGTGTTTAATATAAGTAGATGAAGCATCATGGAGCCCACGTCACAAGAGCTTGTTTTTATGTTGTCTGTTTAAATACTTATGTAAAAAATAAAATTGAGTCTAATAACTAATTTATCTTTAGCATTCTGACTTAAAATGATATATACCTCTATTTTTTCTTTCTTTTGCACAATTAATTTGCATTAAATTTTAAGGGGATTATTTAAGATATAATCGTACATTAAAAGGGGGTCTTTTGTACCCAAATTTCCTGCTCTTTGTAAGTTGTTAACTTTTTCCTACCTACCTATAGGTTATTACATTTTTCATTTAGTCTTATGGTTAAGAAAAGCCAAGTGGTTCTAGTATAAAGTCATTAGTCGTCAGTCAGTATAAAAGGAAAATAAAGTAATAAAACATTTCGCAAGATAATTATATAATTTTGTGCCATTGTAGAAGTTATATAAATCTGTTTGTGGCACTAGTTAGTTGCTTAACCCCTTAAATTGAACGAAAAAGGTTGTTGCTAATAATAGCCCCCTCAGAGTTCTATAGCCTCATACTGAATGGGGAAAACGTGATTCACACGTTTGAAAATTATACGATGTGACGACAGATACTCACAATTATTGCATAGGTATTATATAATTTTTGTGTGTATGACGACCATTCCTTTTAGTTGCTTGAAATAAATTGAAAAAAAAAACTATTTCGACTTTTATGACAACAACCAACAAGCTCTTTAACGAATCGTATTATTTCCTGAAAAACGTTGTCTAAAATTTATAACAATTAATGGAAAAAATATTTCTTGTCAATTATTTATAAGTGAAAAAAAGTTGTATGTAGGTAGATAAACTCAAAATATTTTTCTTAAGGCTGGTTAAAAATGTACGTGAACTGAAGTATTATATTGTATAAATGTCTTCATATAATTTCAACTGTTTCTTTTCACTTCAGTACCTGAATGTATTCAAATTGTTACGGCTTCATATTAGATTAAAACATAAGTTTACCATCAAGATACATGTAAAAATAATGTAGATGAAATCTGTTACGAAATACTACGTATAGACATGTTTTTCCTAATAAATAATAAATGGTTAGTACAACAATATCGCAGCTGTGGTTTTTTATTTATGCCCCTTTATTAGAAAATTACCAGCAGCGAGTGAAAATTTCACATATAATTATATAGTTCGATGACTTATACTACACGACCAACACAATTAGGCGCATGATAGCTATGAAACACATAAAATAACTTTTTGAATACCAATACTTCAAGAAGCGCTAATCAATGAGTTAATCACTATAGTCCTAATAAGGAATCATAATAAGGCTCTAATATGGTATTTATTCTCTACATCAAATACACGGTTGAAGTCCCAGACCCGGCTCAAATACATATGTTCAAAACTGACTTTCTCCACACTTTAGTAAGTAGCTATACCATACCGTAATGGTCCCTTTGATGTTCATAATACAATAATATAAAAAGTTGGGCAGAAACGTGTGGATTGTGTATTATTAAAACAGCCGTGGCATCAACTTTAGCCAATGCATTTATGATGACAGCCTATACCGAAAAAGCGTTTTTTTAAATGACCAGACATGAAAGGAAACGTAAACTTCTCTACGGCTAGGATCAAACATACAAGCACATTATCGTTCAAATATTTCATGCTCTCGGCAAAGAACATGGTAGCTACAGCCAAGAACGGTGCAAAGTGCTTAATGTGATATGTCTCACCTTACTCGATGTTTGCGAATAGAGTTTAATTTTCAACCTTATTCCTATTGTAATAAATGGAAAATACATAACTAACAATAACAAAGTCCGTGAGAGACGGCACTGACCCTACAGGATTTACTTTGAAATTTATGTTATAGTACAGTCAACAGAACCTCAGCCCTCGTTGTATGACTACCGTAACACGATATATATATCGCGTAATATAGTATTTTCGCGACACCCAACTGTCAAAACCCATTGTCTTTTGACAGATAAACGCTAGATCGCTAAATTCTATCGCATATTAACGATCATAGTAGGGGGGGCAGGCTTTACTACTTACTACGAAACTACAAAACCTTAGTACTACGAAAACCATCGCTTCTTCTTCTTCTTAAGTGAGTGAGGATTAGTAGGCACCTCTGGTGTCAGAGTTTATCAAGCCGCCTATAAGGCCTCTGACTTGGCTTAACGACTGTAATCAAATGACAAACAGCCGGGACCGACGGTTTAACGTGCCCTCCGAAACACGAAAGCGCTCAATTATAATGCCACTTTACGGTCACCCATCCGACACCTGACCGGGCCGAACTTTGCTTAACAAACGTGATCGAATACGATCAGCCTTTCAAGCGCGGCTTATACGATACGAGCGAGGCAATATTAAAAGACTAGATCTGCTGTCATGTTTACTACAATATTATTCCCTGAATACCTACGCTAGAAAAAGATTGATTATAGTCTAGTCTAAGTTATCTAAGGTACAGTATATATTTAATCATATCGTATTCATAAAGAAATACAAGTAAAAATCGGTGATAAGTGATATTGTGTTTTATAATTCTTAGGGCCTATTTCACAATCTAAAAGTTAGTTCTGAGTAGCCTACTTGACAGATGATTTGACAGTTGTAATAAGAAAAATATGTCAAATCATCTGGCAAGTAAGCTACTCCGAACTTACTTTTAAATTGTGAAACAGGCCCTTAGTAACTGTTTCCTACAAGATTTTAAATGAATTTTATTTCCCAGTCGACCAGTAGAGTTTATAAGGGTAACATTTTTTACGAAAAGTTAATGGTGTGGTTACAGATACAATTTATTTAAATGAAATTCCTATTTAGTTTCTATTATTTGTGATATAAACGTTTTCAATAAAACTAAGCATGTCTTTTTGAAAAACATTTTCTGGTCTACCGCCCGGTAAGTTCCTCGATCGTATGTACATACATAGTGATAATATGTAGTATATGCATATACAAATGTACCTACTTAAATATTAATCGCATTTTGTAATCTATGGTAATTTTTTTCATCAATACCTCAAAATCTTTCAAGTAATTTGTTTTGGTAAAGACTCCTGAGACAATTTTGTCCGTGGTTGATTTTCTTTAAGCCAAACAACAGATGTTTTTGTGAATATTTTTGAGGAGAGCGATGTTACCTTATAATAGCGAGATTATCCGAGCAATCCCTGTACATTAGGACGAGTGGCAGCCATTAACCTAAACGCACCTATCTTTATTCGGCAGCGGTAATTTAGACATTGCGGTGTGGAGCCACGTTCGACGGTTCAGCGGTAAGCGGAGCGGGGAGCGGGGAGCGGGGAGCGGGGCAGCAAGCGGAGAGAAGCGGCGCGGGTACGGGTACGCGACTCAGCTTTATGGCCTGCGCAGACGACGGACATTGAAGGACTTTTTGTCCGCGACACGACCTTATTACTAAGAACATAAAGTTGAATAAATAACGAGGACTATCGCGTACTTTTCATGGATATACGCGATCTAAGTTGAATCTTATTTGGTTAACAATAAAGACGTGTCGCGGACAAAAAGTCTTCCGTTATCCGTCGTCTGCGCTAGCTTAGTCTTACGGGAGCCGAGAGGCCAGGCATACAACTAAGATGGTTTTTTAGACGTAAACCAGGGCGTAGATGGGGCTATACTTGTACTTGACTGACTTCGCAGATCCGAAGCTGGGACGGGAACCAATTGGGTGAAACCGGCCACTCAGTCTCGTGTAAAGCCCCGGTTTCGGAAAGTGCTTATGTACTAAACTTACATGTATAAAAGTTTCTGTCTGTTAGATATGTAGATTAGATGTAACGAAAAAAGCACATATTGAACCCGGTCAGTTAGATTGAAACGTAGGATACCTTTTATCCTAATATTCACACGGTAACAGAAACCACACGGGTGAAACCACAGAACATTTAAACCTCTTTTTCTTGTTCTGTGAGTGAAACCACGGGTGGGCTGTTATAATTTATGTACATTCAATTGCGAATGCTAATAATCACATTTTTTATACAAACATTGTAAGAATATTTGGCTAGCTATTACCTACTGTATTTCTATTAAAAGAAAAACCGGACAAGTGCGAGTCTCGCCTATCGAGGGTTCCCCACAAATTATTATTATTATAAATAAATAGTTCAGGAATTGAATTTCGCAGTTTCTTTTTCGTTTTCCCGCAATTCAGTTTTTAAAACTTAAGACTACAAATTTCATGATTTAATTACAAATATCTAGTTTTCAGTTTTTTTCCTGTAATTGTAGTAAAATACGGTATTACTTGCCAAATTTCATAGTTCTAGGTCAACGGAAAGAATCCTATGAATTTTGATTCCCTTGTGAGTGTAGATATCTAAGTTCTTTTGAGAAATAACGGTCCGGTCCTATCTTTTTTACGTTAATTTACAAGTTTCATTTTGTTACCCTTTCAACAGACTGTTGGCTTGATTATATGCTTTTAATTTCAACTCGATACATCCACGCGTTTTGAAATAAACGAGGACAGACAGACGGACTTACAGACGGACAGGCGGACAACAAAGTGATCCTATAAGGGTTCCTGTGTTTTCTTCAAAGGTTCGGAACCCTTAAAATGATTAAACATTATATATTAAATAACGTGCTCGTCCTATAGTAATACACATTTTTTTTTAGCAACCCCATTTTATAACACACTTCACACTTAAGTTCATAAATCTTCTTTTTAACACATTACAAATTGGTACCTAAATATGACATAAAACACGAATCGATAACGGAATTAATATAAGTCTAAAGAAAAAATTGCTAAATAAATATGGCTCTCTCTCTCTCTTTGGCACGTGCCACTTGCGATCTGAGATCGGGGAGCATGGCGCCAAAATCCCTCCCGCGTTTCAGATCGCACTTATAAAATAATAAATGATTCACAAATTGTACAAAATTACCTTTAGATAGAGATAAACAACTCCTTACGTAATTTGTTCGATGACAAGGTAGTTTTATTATATCTATCGCTCGGAGTAGTGCAAGCGTTTTCAGCCAGCGTAGCATGCGCACCGCTACTCACGATGTCTGTCCCTCTCATATCAGTACGGTGTGAGCGGGACAGATAATATGCTCGCGCTAGAAAAGTGTTGAGAAAGCTTTAGCTACGCATGCAGCTTAAAGAATTGTAAGCTATACCGGAAACCCTCCCGCATCTCAGACGTAGCGGTCGGTGCTCTGAATAGCGGAAGGGCTTCCATGAACGTTTAGTAGTAAACCATCCCGCATCTCAGAGGTATCGGTGCTCTGAATACTAGAAGCGTTTCCATATACGCGTTCCCGTGGGATTTTATTTATTTATTTTATACTATACACAACATATGACAGTCAATAACAGCATGAAATGAGAGCAACGCAAATTTCGAACAAAACTGACATCCAAATACGTGTACACACAGAAATTCATGTGATGCGAAAACATACAAAATAAAATAAAAACATATTTATTTTTTTATGTTTTCGCATCGCATGCATCGCAAATATCGGGATAAAAAGTATCCAGGCTATCTCTGTGGCAAATTTTATCCTAATCCGTCCTATACTTTAGCGTGAAAGAGTAACAAACAAACAAATAGGTAAAGAAATAAACTGTATAAAGTCAATAAAGTCAAAGTCAATATCATTTATTCAGTCTAGGCTGTTACAAGCACTTATGAACGTCAAAGAAGCTACGCCATCGGTTCACAAACCCTACGGCGGGAGACCTTGTAACGAGAAGAACCGGCAAGAAACTCGTCAAGGGCTGTTATCTTCTCCCTGTTTTATTTCATACAGAGTCGTCAAATTGAAAAGTGACCTTAACATATCAGTAACGTCAATTTCCATCACAAAAGGAAAATACTAATTAAAATATTATGTTTTATGGTTATTGTAACCGTAAACAATTTTTAAAAGGCAAAGAAGTATAATATAATATTAGTAGGATTACTTAGTAAGATTTATTAATTTTACGCTCATAAGCTTTCCGCCATTTCTTTCCCAAGTGCTCAAAAGCCGTGGCCCGACTGCTCGACCCTTACGTCTCTTAACACTCGCCTACATTGTGGTCATTACGACAAACGAGGGAATGAGTAGTTTATAAAATATATGATACAAAAATCGCATTAAAAGAGCTTTTTTTTATTTACAAAAAGAAACAAACAAAGGTACCGACGGAAGACCAGCGCTGGCCAAAAAGCCAAGCATTATGCTGAGTCAGAACCGTTTTGGGACAAACTGTGTTTTTTTTTTCTGTACTACTTTGATGTGTCTTATTGTCGTGTTTGTCCCAAATAAATATAATTTTCTTTCTTTCTTTCTTTCAAAGGTACAAAGTGATGGTGTGGCATTGCAAAGGCTAAGCTACCGAGACTAGAGCTTAGAGCTCAGTGGTTAGAGCATTGGACCGGATTTCCAAAGGTCGTGGGTTCGAGTCCCATTTGAGAATTCACTTGTGGCCTAATTACTTTTTTACAATATTTTTCTATTTAAAATTTATCATAAGTAAAAAACAGTTTAGTTTAAGCTTCTTACAAAATGTATACATATATCTTGGCTTTTTATATTTTTACTTCAAAGGTTATATGTTTCTATAAATTCTCGTCGTGGTCTCAACAATATAATATTTATTGTTCTATACTAATCGTCAAGCATAGTAAACTTACACCCATATTCTAAGTCGTTCCTCCAAAACTTACTCGTCCTCGACTTAACGAAACCTCATTGAAAACCTCTTCGAAATACTCCTCGAAATCGGTATTCTAAGTCATAGCTCCGTAAGGACCTGGAGGAGCCAAAGAGTACGTAGCAACTCCGTGTTAGGCCTAGCGCACACTACCATTTGTACCCACGACGAGGTTGAGTGGAGTGTAAAAAGTTTTGGAGGAACGACTTAGAATATAGGGGTTAGACATCTTTCCTATGCTTGACGAGTTAATAGAGTATAATAAAAAAATAATCTTAATCCTAATCCTAACTTAATTATAATAGGTACCTATGAAGTTGCCGATCTTTTTTTTATACTTCTAGAGAACCTCACTACTTCTACGATTAAGATTTATTTATTTATTAGGACAGCCAAGAATAACTACACTGGTACAATAATAAATAAGAAACATATTTAAGTGTCTTATCAATTATTGGCAGTCACAACATGCATTTGAACTATCGTTAATATACATATATAAATCTCCTGTCACGATGTTTGTCCGCGATGGACTCCTAAACTACTTGACCGATTTTAAATTAAATTGGCACACCGTGAGCAGTCTGGTCCAACTTAAGAGATAGGATAGCTTTGATCCCAAATTTCCCACGGGAACGGGAACCACGCGGGTGAAACCGCGCCCGGCCTCTAGTAACAATATAGATTATTGGGAACTCTAATTTAAAATAATATAAATCAATATAATTATTACCAAAAATAATTACAAACATTAACTGATAAAATACAGGTTAAAAATATCATCAAATTCGAGTATAATAATAATGATAACAAACATTTCATACATTTACACCAATAATCTAGCCAATAAATTATTTTGTAAATTGAATGAATGAAAATGTTGCACTAGTGACTCACATATTACTTTAAAGATCACAATGATCAAGAATAATAAATTTTATGATTCTTATTTTCGTTTCTCACACGATAAAAAAGTCGAAAGGTACTCTTTTTTTTGTTAGCAAAATTGATAACGTTATTTAAAATAATTTATGATATTCATAATTTTTAAAATAAAAATATAGCATTAGATTACTTAGTCTTCAAACAATGCTTGTACATAAAAAAAATATGGCATTAGCACTTGCGGTAGGAACTATAACAAAAATTGTTAGTATGGACAACGAACTTTCTTTGAAAATCTTCATACAAATTGGCAATTTAAATTGCATTCATACAAAATAGTAAAGACCTAATAATAATAAAAAAAAAAAACGAAAGTGTATTTGTTTGTTCTTCCATCACGCCCTATCTAAGGACCCAATCGTTTTGATTTTCAGCATAGAGTTAGTTGAAAGGATGGAAAGTAACATTATGCATAAACTTTTAAACCCAGTATTCCCACGGGCAGAGAACCACGCGCGTGTGGTATAAATAAACTATTAGTTACATTATCATATCACAAGTTTCCTTTCAAATAATCATTGACAAAACAAAGGTACAAGTAATCTTGGGTATTAAGTAATCAGGAGCTGATCTCGCTCTTTGTTTCTGTTCAGAGTTAGACAAAAGGTTCTTTGGCTAAATCCCTTCAGCAAAACTTGCATATGACTTATGACCAGGGTTGGCGGTTTTGGTACCTATTTTTTTTTCTATTTATTTATAAATTTTATTTATGAAAATTGCATTGTTTATGGAAATTTCACCAACAGCGTGTTATAGTTACAATATTTAATAAATATTTAATACCGTAGGAAACATTTAGCCAATTACCGGTCCTCGCTAATAACTTTTTAAAATGCTGAAGTCTCTAGTATCACAAGATAAATTAAGAATATAAATAAAAACATTTTATAAAAAAAAATCATACCGACTTCAAAAAGTAAAAAATAAAACTTATGGAGTCGGTGCTAGCTAGCTAAGGCCAATGTAGAATGCCTTGGCTGGCACCGAATTTTTTTTATAAATGTTTTTATTTCAGATTTTTTAGTAACATCATGTGCCGTTACTTACACTAAAAATCAGCCCATACACAACAATGATGTCATCTAGGTAAACGACTACTTGCCAAAACATGATTGATATTTTTCAGGATTATGAAAAAACTACTAGCCAGATCGTCGTAAAAATTATATGGGACACATAAACCATTTTCTTTCAGATAAAAAAATAATTATAAAAATCTGTTAACAACTGGCGAAGTTATGGTAAAACATACATAAAAAAATATAATATAAAAAAAAAACGTCGACTTGACCTCCTCCTTTTTTTGAAGTCGGTTAAAAAATTAAAGTTAACATAAATCGCACAACTGGACATCGAACTATTACCAACAACGATCTGTAGCTACCTTTAACTGTAGTTGTGGGTCCATTGGACTCACCTTGATTTTTCAAAATCATAATTAAAGTGCTGGCGCTGTGAGTGCCGCAGCTGCTCTCCTAGCTCCTCAGTACCTTCCTAAACTTTTCTGGTGAGCATACTGTAAGACAGCTGACTTTCGCTCAATTCTCCAAAATTGTGTAATTAATTCCACCTCGGTCCAGTGGACCCATGCCTATAGATGCGAATTAGTTTTTTTATTATTTCAATGAACAAAGTTTTATGTTACCATCAGAGTGGTAAGCTAAAACTCGACAGGAACGAAAGGAAAATAATTTTATTCAGCTTTCTTGCTAAAAAAGCCAAGACCCTTCAGTTGTGCACCAAATACAGTAGCTTATTTGCGTGACATTTATGCAAAATTTGTATGCAATTGATATTTGTATTTGGTGTCAGGGCTATTTCTTGCTTTTTGATTTTGTGCAAAGCAACACAACATACGTTTAAGTTTATAATTTTTTTTTTTAATTTCTGACACTAGATTAATATTTTTTATATTTTTTTTAACATAGCCTAATTTCTAGCTTTGTATGTATTTTATTTAAGTGCAAATTGGAAATTCCTATGGCTAATTTTGTTAAACAATTTGATTGATAAAACATTAAAAAGTAATTTGATAAAAAAATATAGGTAAACTTAACTTAAATTCAGTTATGTTACCATTCTAAAATATATGGGACGACGGGACCGACAACTCTAGATACGTTATAATTTTTTACGTTAAAATATATGTTTGCACCATTATTCTTATCATATTCATTGTTATATTTTATTCATTGTTCTTTTTCAGCCCAGAAATTTCAAATAAGCCGTTTATTCTAAATCTTTGGGCTGAAAAAGAAACAAAATATCTAGTTGCTTACAAAATATCTTCGTATCATGATATCAATATCTAGTTTAAGTAAGTAAATAAGTGATAATATTTGTGTTCGACAAATACACTCCATATTTGGCAAATCTCCGTGTTGGGCACCCCTAAGAATAAACTGGTTATTGTTTAAAGGAATTGAGAAGAAAGCTATTGTGGGTAGCAAGACTTGGCTCCGTTGGGTTAATCGTGGGTTCACATTTAACCCATTCCGTTTGTTGAGGGTTAATAGATGAATTAAGATAATATCACATTGTTTGAGTTTCACTCTGGTGTCATTCAACAAATATCAACTAAAATATTTTGTTTTCATTCCAAAAATAATGTGGAAAGAGCAAGTAAAATCGTATGAAAAATAGTAGAATTTATAAAAAAAACCGACTTCAAAAAGTAAAAATTAAACTTTTTTAAACTGGCAAGTCAAGGCATTCTACATTACACTTATTTTTCTTGCCTTGGCTGTGGCCGACTCAAAATAGTTTATTTTTTACATTTTAAAGTCTGTTTTTATTTTTTAATAAAAAGTTTTTTATTCCATATTTTTTTAAGTTAGAATAAGTTCCGTACTTACTTACACTAAAATCGGAATTATGAACTTTTCATCTATGATTATGTCATCTAGTTAAATAGTGGCGAAAATGACACTATTTTCAAGATTTCCTGAAAATTACTGAACCGTTTCATATTTTCAAATGAGACCAACCTGATGTAATAGCGTTTGAATCATTCCAATATAATCGGTGAACATACATAAAAAATACGTGACGAATTAATAGCCTCCTTCTTTTTTTGAAGTTGGTAAAAAACCCACAGCATAGTCTCTAAATTCCATAGGCGGGGATGTAAAATGTCAATAATTCGGTGACTAGTTGTTTTTCCTGCTTTTTTTTATATTTTCTATGAAATTGTAATATCAATAAGAAGAGAATTGTAAATGCAAAAAAAAACATAAAAGTCGCATAGGTATACTATTATCAATAATTCTGAGATATTACCAAAGCGTTCAGCCCACCTCAAGAATCAAGAATTTATTTACTAGAATGCGGTACATAATAGATCTTAAATTATGAAAGTCAATAATGTCAGTATATTTATGTTCCTCAAGAGTCGCAGAAGAAGTCGCGCGAAGGGTTAGTAGTATTGAATCAAACAATAAAAAATAAATTAACAATATTTTTATAAAGCGATGCTATTTAATATTTATTTGATAAAATCTACCCCAACTTTTATTTTTAGCATCAAAGAGCAATGTTCGTTTTGTCGCTACATTTCGAGAACATCACATGTATTTTACCCATTTCGCAAAAGGATAAAATCAAAAGAGTTGTCTTTTATTTCGTGGACAATGAAACAGTATTTTATTAATAACGAGCAAATCGAGGGCTTTTACTGTTTAATGCCATTTACACAAATTCGTAGAAGGGTCAGTGTAGTATTCGCAACATGTGGATATTTCGCTTAAATCACACACGTGAGAGAGTTTATTTTTTAATTTACGATTTTATATAACACGTTCACTTCGTTACGACTACTATTTTGACGTTTTTGACTTTTTAACTGTGCGGCAGCCGTCTGTCCTTGTTTTACGCTCTGTGCGGGGTCGACTTTTCTATATTCCTATGAGTGTAGGAAAGAGATAGTGGTATTCCCATTGTTATTGTTTCTAGTAGAACCATAATCTGCAAACAATTTGTACGGCAGTACGGCAAAAGCTTAAAATAGTTATTTTCACCTCACACGCTCTGAAAAGGAGGATTTGTCAACCAGTTTAGTTTACTTTTTAAATTTAATACCTAAAAATATGTCATAATGCGTTCCGAATCGCACTATTGACTTTATTGTTACATTTTATTCTTATTTTAAATAGCTTTAAATTATTTATAATACTTGGTTTTATTATATTATTTTAGTTCATTGAATCATAAAAACAATAACATTAAGATTAAACTATTTGTTATAAAAAAAAAATGAGGCTGGGTGAGATTTCATAACCTATGTTTGGATATCGGAACGTGACATAAATCTTTATTTTTAAATTGTCTTTGTCTTGTACCTCATGTCAGTGTCAACATTTACGGAATCGTTTTTATTGATATTTATAAGTAACAATATATTCCTACTTTAAATAACTTTGAATTAACTATAATACTCCCTTTTTTATTATTTTAGTTTTTTATATCATTAAAACAACGAGAATAAGGTAAGTATATTTAGATTAAACTTTATTTTTACCGGAAGTTGACCGCGGAAACAACCACAAAATGTTCCTCTCTGTTGTGAGGTAAAAAATTGTGTGTTGCGCTCGCCAGAAAAGTTTTTAGCGTCTTGTACCTTAGAAATCCTCGCTTCGCTCAGGATTCAATCTTTGAACAACTCGCTACGCTCGTGGTTCAATCCTAGAATCCTTCACTTGCTCAGCTTTCAATAGAGGTAACTCGCTGTTAAATAACCAACTTTCCAGCCTTGCATAACAAATAACTATTGTACAACGATTGAATCCTGAGCGAAGCGAGAAATTCAAAGGTACAAGACGCTAAAAACTTTTCTGCCGAGCGCAACACACAATTTTTCACCTCACAACATCGAGGAACATTTTATGGTTGTTTGCGACACGTTTTTTTTTTAAACGAGTAACGCATCAGAATGGTGAGAGCGAGAATCCGTTTTGGAGTAAGTATTTAAAAATGTTTACCTTTCTCGCTTCCCATTTTATAATTTGGCGAGTTCATCGAAGTATAATTTAACATAGGTAGGGGTAATATTACGAGTATATATTTTCGTAATTACGTAGTATTTTATTATTTATTTAAACTTAAGTTTATGTGTGTAAAATGTATGTAGGTATAAAAATAAAATTTATATTATAATAAATATATATAATTTAGGACATAAACTTATGCTACATTATGATTGGGACTTCCCTTGGGTATATACATATTTTTATACTTTTATGGTCTTAATTTCACTAAAGTATTTTTTTTCTGCACTTGTTTTTGTTACTTGGCTTTTAAATTTTATTTTTTAAAATAATTTTTTTATACTACTTCTCTTTATAGGAGTATATTATTATTATTTTTTCTCATTAAATAACATCCGGCATCCGTATCTCGAGCATGCTGAATTGTAAACCGCAGGATAGTCGTAATGGGCCTACAATTTTTTTAAGTCAAAAATTGTTTATTTGAATGTTTCTAATGCTGTGTACTATCCCTATAATAAATAAATAAAATAAATAAATAAGCATAAAAATCTCCCTGGCAATTAGTTTTTTCAGCAAGCTAAAAAGCATACCACGTTTACATTAATTTGCTAAATGCTTTTTTAGTATTCTTTGAAATATAATACTAAAACCGTATTATAAGAATGCAAATGTAAACCAGCCCGCCCTAACAGCAAATTTACACTTCTAACCTTTTAAGGGTTCCGTAGCCTAATGGCGTCATGTCTGTCTGTCTGTCCGTCCGTCCGTATGTCACAGCCACTTTATTCCGAAACTATTATGATTACACAGTTTATACTTGGTAGGTAGATGTATTCTGTAAACCGCTTTACGATATTTACACAAAAATAAAAAAAAAAAGGTTAAGGCTGGCTACCATACATAGAACTGAGACTGAAAAAAAACTTTTTTCACCAATGCGGGGTGTCTATAAATGACATTGGGGGTCCGATTTTTGTCTCAAAGTCAACTGTTTGAAAGATTGTTGTGTGTGGTGTTTGAAGTTATTTTTGTGTTTTACAAAAAAAATTGTGGCATGTTGACTACGGAACCCTATATTGCGCGTGGCCCGACACGCACTTAGACAATTTTTCTTGTGTTTTGTGGTCTTGGCCTTGTCCCAAACCCAGTAGAAACCACTATGAGCGTGAGATACTGTGTGTACCTTACAACTGTTAAATGTTATAAGTGAGTGAGTGAACCAGGAGCTCGGTGGCGCAGTGCTTCGTGCGCTGTGCCTGCTATTGTAGAGATTAAGCAACTTTCGTAATGGTTGGTCACAGGATGGGTGACCAAAAATGTATTATCTCGAGCTCCTCCGTGCTTCGGGAGGTACATTAAGATGTTGATCCGGCTGCATTTGCTGTCGCCAATCAGCAATTGGGCCCGGGTGGAGGGTCATGGCTCATTCTCCTTATCCATCCATAAGGCAGGACAGTGCCACAGCAGTGGGGACATTAAAAAAACAACGGGTTGCACTCCGGGAGTGCCGGCTGAAGTGAAAACCGCTTAAACAAAACAGCAGGAGCAGGCATACATTTTCGCCGCGCGGTAGAAAGAGAGGGGGATATTACTTCCTCTCCTACGCCGCGCCGGCGCTCTACTCTCCCTCCGTCTTACGAATTTTCGATCAGGTTACGTTTCCTGACGCGACTTTACCATTTTTTACCCATCCCAAAAAATTTAAACTCTGATGTGCACAAAAATGGCTGATGGCTAATGATGAGTGAGTGAACATCAGAAATATTAAAAACAATCCAGTAACCATTACATAGAATTCGCTCATGAAACGTGGGAAAGTTTAATCGAGTTCCAAAACAAATCACTTTGCGCATACACGCAAAAATTAAACGCGTGCTTATATTTGACAAAAGATTTAATCAACGGTGTAACAGCTCTCCCCTTAGCTAACACTCCGCAGAAATAACTGTTTGGTTTACGCAGAACATTTGTTTTGTTATTGTTCTTGTTGATACTGTTTTAAGGCGTACTTATTTGTACTACAATGTACCTAAATCAGATTGAAATTAATAGAAATCAAGGAACATTTTATTGTTGTACCTAGCCTAGGGTTGACAAAGGTCAGGGAGATGAGAAATAAAAGACGATAGACTTAGGTACAGGCGGATATGTAAAATTCTTAGGCAAACATTATAGATTCATGATGTACATAATACTCTGAAATCCGAATCATGAAAATTTTTGTCTTTAGTTTCGGAAACCAAATTTCGGGAAAACCTTGGAAAAAACTGTGAGATTAAATTTCTGAACTAATTATAATATAATGTACCTGGGTAGGTACCTACAAATTTGTGTGGAACCCTCGGTGTGCGAGTCCGACTCGCACTTGGCCGGTTTTGTAATTACTATCCAGACTAGAACTGAAGAAAATGGTGAGGAAAAGGTGTTAGACTTGAAAACCGTACAATCTTGAACAACAATGTTAAAATACTGTTATTTTACGAAAATCGAGTCCAAAATACTTATGAAATAATGCTGACTTACTGATACCGATAAAAAACCCTTCTTCTCGCTTTGAGGTTAATCGCAATAGAAAATGCAGAACTGAAAAATCTCATTTTTCTAAATCAGTAAAGATAAATGAAGTTATAAATAAAACACATTATGGTACTGATATAAATTACAGTTATTGATATTAAATTTATAAAGCATCGTAAACAAATTAAATTAAACTACTAGAACTACATAAGACTAATAAATACTTTTGCCTTGGAAAACTGCACAAATAAAATACACAGGTAATTAATTCCGTTATACGGAAGATAAATTCTCATTTCAAGGTGACGTTTACATCCTGAGTTTTATACTCTTTGCGAGGTATTAATTAAGGTTATTGGGGGTAGCTGAGACTGAGAACTAAGATTAAATTAATAGAATACTATCAACATGATCTTCATCAGACATTTTACTGGCCTGTAGACAAAGTAATATCGTTATGTAGCGAAACGACAAATAATTTCGTTATCGTCTATATGCGCCAATCAACTTGCTGTAAGAATATTTGATTTAACTCGGTTTATGCCAATACGCCAATCCCGTACATTTAATGCTTTTCAAACTTAGTTATCGTTTTCGATTTGTAACTTTGTATAACCTACCTGATCTTATGGCTGAATAAGGAGGAATGAATGAGCTATGACTCACTACGCGGGTCCAACGCGGTTTACACCTGCTGCCGGGACCAAACGGGTTAACGTGCTTTTTGAAGTATGGAAGAGGTCAAGACAATAAATGTTTAGTCATCCATTCCGTGATCGATTACTGTAAAAGCCGCAAGCAGAGCACGCTCACCACTGCTCCACCAAGCTCCTCCGAAAGATTTATAAAGATTTAAATTGTGCAACAAACACCGTTAATCACAGATTTTGTAACAAAAAATAAATGGAATATTCATTTTAGTATTAAACTTAGAGATTTTTTTAGTAAAAAACCAAATCTAATTGTTTTTTACCACACACATTGGTAACAGCGAGGAAATTAATATAATTAAAAAATATTTCAACACTACAACAAACAGTCGTTTTCAGTTTACCACAAACAATCTTACGTCAAAGTATAATTAACAAATTACCAATTAAGCATGTAACCGTGGTAAGTTGGCAACATTGCGGGAGTATTTAGAGGTACATATCTACTCATATTAAGGGCATAATCTCGTTAAAAACTCAATCAGTTAATTGACGGGGCGTTATTGTCGGTGACGTGTTAACGCACGTAATTCTGTGTTGAAACACATTTGATGGCAGCCATATGACGAATGAATTTAAATAATCATCATCAGTCATCAAAATTTTCAATTAAATTTTGCAATCCTGGTTTTATGAATTACTGCGACTGCCACTTTTTCCACATGCCCGCGCAGTGACCAGCAAGAAAATCTTTCGAATAGGTAGGTAAGTATAAAAAAAGTATCGTCAACAAAATTTGTTGACGATACTTTTAATGTATGAGTATGACGTACCTATTGAGCAGCGTTCCCGGTTACTGGATGTAAACGGAACTACATTTTCCTAAGATACATTTGACACAGTTGACGTGACGATTCAATTCAATTCAAATACTTCTTCGACGCTATTTTGATAGTTTTTTGTGTAGTCTTCAAAATTCTACAAGAAGTTCCTAAATTGAATTTTCCTTAAATTAAAATTAAAATTTAGAAATTTTAACATAAGTTAAAACTGAAGTTAAAACTTCCAAACACAGATCAAACTAACTTTTTAGATTGCATGAATCAATGGGCTCCCGACCTCCTGAACCGAGTGTTTGATCATCGTCAAAGACAAACGAGATGAATTAGAGTACATTCATACATCTCCCAAACAGATCACTGTTTGGGAGATGTATATATGCATTTTAAAAATCTTAGTTGGATTAGTTAGATTACTTTAGTTTCTGTTCTTTATTTATTTAAAATGAAATCATAATAATAGAGGGTTTTCTGAATATCGATTTTAAACGATAATTTTAAATTCAATAATAACTTCTATAGCAATATTTTAACTTATGATTGTGGGTGTGCAATATAGTGATGTCAATCAGTCATTCAAAAAGATGCATCTTTCGTCATTAGTTACATAATGTTCTATTAAGACCATAGTATCGAATTTTACAAAAAATAAAAAAAATCTATTGAAGTAGTTCTGATCGTGAAAAAGTATTGAAGAAGTTAATGATCGTGATGTGAAAATTATTCTGGTGCATGTCGTGCGTAACTCTTTTACAGTGAGACTTGATGATAGTTATAGGATATCCTAGCTAGTTCAGTTAAACTTTAAAATGTGGGTACTGTTCCGGCTAATAAAAAAAAATATGAACATCTTTATCAAGATTTTTTTACCTTCTAATTTGAAGGGAGAAGATAAAATACATAGTTACTGAACTACTGAGGTTGATGACCATCTCCTGTTAAACTCATAAAAAATTTAATTCATAAAAATATGTCGCAAAACTATCAAGTCCAAGTTTAACGACATATCGTTGTTTAATCCGGAAAACATGTCTTCCGGCTAATCTCCGTCCATTCCATTTGTGTCGTAAAAGGGAGCAGTAATGAGAGCCGAGGATTCATTTCCCTAGCCACGCGATCTGTGACGCAATTGGCGGAAAATTATTCTGGTGCATGTCGTGCGCACTCTTGAATAATTTTATAGAGATACATAGTTCAGTTAAACTTGAACATGTGTACTGTTTCGGCTAATTAAAAGTTTTTTTTAAATATCTGTATCAAGATATTTTTTTTATTTGAAGGGTGAAGTGAAGATAAAATTAATTGTTACTGAACTACTGGGGTTGATGGCCCATCTCATGTAAAACTCGTAAATAAACAGTAGGTATTCATAAAAAATATGTTGAACGACATATCGTTGTTCATACCGGAATACATGCTTTCCGGCTAATCTCCGTCCATTCCATTTGAGCCGTAAAAGGGAGCAGTAATGAGGGCCGATAGCCCACGGCTGATGGGCCATGGTTCATTTCCCAAGCCCCGCGATCTGTGACGCAATTGGAGGAAAATTATTCTGGTGCATGTCGTGTGCACTCTTGGATAATTAGGGTTGTAAAGTGTCGGTCAACTTCAATATGTCTGCTGAAAGTGTATGAGCATTATGTAGTTTTGACATTTATGGACAAAAACTATTTTAAAAATTTACCATAAGTAAAAACGACAAAATCAAAACTAAGATATTTTAATTAAATTTTCACATTGAACAGCACTACAATTAAACAAAGGAATTAGAAAAGAGGGAAATCACTGTGTAACTGTGCGTGCGCGTTCAACGAGCGCGAAACATAGTTATTTGTTATGCAAGGCTGGAAAGTTGGTTATTTAGCGGCGAGTTACCTCTATTGAATCCTGAGCGAAGCGAGGATTTCAAAGGTACAAGACGCTAAAAACTTTTCTGCCGAGCGCAACACACCATTTTTCACCTCACAACAGCGAGGAACATTTTAAGGTGGTTTCCGCAGTCACCTTCCTGTAAAAAAATTCTTTAAACATAAAGTTTAATCTAAATATACCTTATTGTCGTTGTTTAAATGATATAAAAAACTAAAATAATAATAAAGAAAGAAAGAAAGAAAGAAAATCTATTTATTGGCACACACACAACATAATGATAACATAAATAAACAAGAATAACAGTAAAAAAAAAAAATGTGCGCGGCCAACTAGGCCCCATCCTCAGCAATGTCACAGTGACATACGTAGCATGCCACTGAGACGCTGGTATTCTGGAGGAGCCTATTTGGTGACAACAAAATAACAAAACAAAATAACAAACAAACAAAAATTAAACACTGCAATACAACAAAAGATAAATTCTCTAGTCTAGTTTTAGTTTATCTGTGCTAACTTCAATGCGGTGCCATGACATGATATAAAAAAAAAACAAAAAAAAAACAAATGAATATAAACAGCAGAGAAGGAAAAAAAAAAAAAGTAAAGTGCTACAATACAAACGCAAACAAAACAACAACAAACGAGAAGGGAACAAAAAACACGATTCACAATGAAACATAAAAGATGCCCGCCTCAAGAGTCCTGTGCCGGACGTGAACGCCCACCAGCACCCAGTTATTTTTGTGAAAAACCTCGAAGTGAGTCTGCTTTCTGTAATTTAATGATGTAGTCTTTAAGGTGGCGTCTAAAAGTTTCGACTTTTTGCAGGTCACGTATGGGCGGTGGTATATCATTCCAGCACCTTGAGGCGGCGAATCTAAAAGAGCCACGAAATGCCATTGTCCGGTGCTTTGCACTTACAAAAAAGTTAGTATTTTTCCTCTTAGGAAATCTGCTCAAGTCACTAGTCCATGCCAACTTTTCGCAGAGATAGCACGGCCTTCCTGTGTTCACTACACCAAACAAAAGAGTGGCAAGATGCAGTCTCCTGCGCCCTTCCATTTTCATGATGTTTGCTGAGTTCAGTATGGGAGTCACATGTGATCGAGGTGGTACATGAAAACAGAAACGCGCACAAGCATTCTGCACCCGTTGGACAAGCTTGCTAGTCTTGGACATCAAACAAGGTCCATAAACAGTGTCACAATAGTTCAATTTTGATAAAATCAGTGCCTCACATAGTGTAACCCTCAGTTCCTCACTTAGATAAGGTCTTATTTTGTAAAGTAACTTAAGTCTATAATAAAGGGAGTATTATAGTTAATTCAAAGTTATTTAAAGTAGGAATATCTCGTTACGTAAGTATATGTTGACACTGACATGTGGTACAAGACAAAGACAATCTAAAAATAAAGATTTGTGTTACGTTCCGAAATTCAAGCATAGGTTGTGTAATCTCATCCAGCCTAATATAAAATTCTTATAACAATTAGTTTAATCTTATTGTTTTTATGATTCAATGAACGAAAATAATATAATAAAACGAAAACGGAATATTATGATTAATTCAGTCAAGTTCAAGTCAATAGTGCGATTCGGAACGCATTATGACATAAATTTAGGTATTAAATAAAAAAAAAGTACTTTACCGCGCTAGGCCGCAAAAAACGATTTTATACGCGGAAACTGAATGACAAATCCTCCTTTTCCGAGCGTGAGAGGTGAAAAGTATGCTTTAGCATCTAAAAACGAATCTAATGAAAATATCCAATTTGTCTGTAGATGCCGAAACTGTCCGGTCGTTTATCGTTAACGACCGTCACGTATGGAAAGTATCAGATATTTTACAACTCTATGGATAACTCTTTTACGGAGAGATAATGTGAAAGTCCTAGGCTTTTTGTTGTCGTGTGCAGTCTTCGATAACTCTTTTACAGAAAGGCTATGTGAAAGGCCTAGGATTTTTGTAATGTATAGGCACATATAAATTCCCAGAACCGCTGCACCACGGTAGATGTAACTATGTAGTACATATACCTGTGTAATTCAAAGCAATAGTTATTTGTTATGCAAGGCTGGAAAGTTGGTTATTTAGCGGCGAGTTGCCTCTATTGAAATCTGAGCAAGTGAAGGATTCTAGGTTCAAAGATTGAATCCTGAGCGAAGCGAGGATTTCAAAGGTACAAGACGCTAAAAACTTTTCTGCCGAGCGCAACACACAATTTTTCACCTCACAACAGCGAGAAACATTTTATGGTTGTTTCCGCGGTCAACTTCAAAAAAAATCTTTAAACATAAAATTAAATCTAAATATACATTATTTTCGTCTTTTTAATTATATAAAAAGCTAAAATAATAAAAAAGGGAGTATTATAGTTAATTCAAAGTTATTTAAAGTAGGAATATATTGTTACTTATTAATAAGAATAAAAACGTTTCGTAAATGTAGACACTGACATGAGGTACAAGACAAAGACAATTTAAAAATAAAGATTTCTGTCACAGTCCGAAATCCATTTAAAGGTTGTGAAATCTCACCCAGCCTAATATAAAATTCTTATAAAAAATAGTTTAATCTTATTGTTATTGTTTTTATGAATCAACGAACTTAAATAATATAATAAAACCAAAACAGAGTATTATAATTAATTTAAAGCTATTTAAAATATATAATTTTATCCAAATCGTTCCAGTCGTTCTTGAGTTATAAATTTTGTAACTAACACGACTTTGTTTTATATAAATGAACGATTTATGATAATTTGAGCATTATAACTTTAATCAGAACCTCAACCTACCAGTGGCGAAGGGTCGTAATATGGTGAAGGTAAGTCGGCCCAAGAAAAATCCACAAATCTGACAAAAATAAATATACATGTAGGTATATTTAAGTAATAAATAATAATAATAATAAATATTTCCATACAATCACACCAATTATCTAGCCCACATTAAGTATCAAGAAGAACTTGCGTTATGGATACTAGATAACAGATAAAGATACTTGTAAATATATAAATATTAAACACCCAGACCAAGGCAAATAGACATGCTCATGCACACAAATATTTGTCTTGTCCGGGAATCGAAGCCGGGACCTCTGGCGCAGAAGATGGGGTTAGTACCCCTGCGCCAAACAGGTTGTCGTAGGTGACAATAATTATTAATGACATAATTATTGTGATCTGAATTTTGGATCGCTGAGCTGGTTTTCCAAAAGGGAAGCCGATAGGAATCGGTATGTATGGACCCTTCGCGATTGCAACCTAATGTTTCTATTATAAGAATTGAAGTAGCAATTTAAAGCCACACTGTAACAACCAAAACAACAATGTTTCGGCATTGTTGTGTTCGGTAGTAACAAGATAAGATAAGATAGCCAATTCCTCAGTGGTTGAGGATTCCGAGAGAATAGCGATTCTACCTTCAGATATATCATTACTCAAAGTATGACGAAGGCGAAGCGCTTCCGTAGACTAAAAAAGACCTAAAATTCACATTACTTAAGTCTAAAAAGACCCACAGGTGAAAAAAAACGTCATCTGAAGCAGTAGCATTAGGAATCAAATGATTAAGTAGTTATAATGTCACTTGTAAACTTAATGACAAGTTCATTAGTGCACTGAAAATGTAAGTATCCTACCACATCTGTTTATAAGCTAAACCAGCACCACAAATCAACATGTTTTAATAATAGACTTACATATGAAACGAAATGACACTATATTATTTTATAACATTTTAGGACCAGGCCCAGTGAAACTGTTCCCTTTATTTTCATACATTACCTTTTTATTCATAGCGATATTATAAACTTTACACAAAATATAGTCAAATTGGTACTTTCGTTTACGTTAGAAATAAAATCATTTGGTACAAGGGTTTTTATCAACCTTTCAATGCCTTCTCAATAAGGCATAACAGCAGATTCCCTAAATAGCTTGATTTTTTTACAGTATAGCTTAGATATAAAAAAACTGAACTCTTTTTGTATTATTCAAATTCGATAAGTAGTAATACTACCAGTAGAATCATTAGTTTTTCTTTTTTTCTTTCTTTTGTTAATAATACATCATTTAAATAGCAATCGAATCAAAATATTAAACTCAATAATTGTTGCCATAGTAAAAAGTTACTAACTTTACGTACATCTTATGTTTTGGCGCGCACTGTTCATTGAAATAAAACAACTTTTACGGATATCAAACGCGCTATATTTCCACGAACTAAGTTGTAATTGTCCGTATTTTTAGCTTTTTTAGGGGTTTTTTGATTTTCCCGACGTTTCGGCACCTTTACAGCTGCCGTGGTCACGGGATGACTAACTAACTAACTAACTTTATTTAGTAATTATCTAACCGTATCCGAACGCAATAATAAATCAACTTTGTGAAGGTAGACTTTTAAGTAGCTTGTCAACCCGTGACCACGGCAACTGAAAAGGTGCCGAAACGTCGGGAAACCAAAAAACCGCAAATTAACCGAAAAATTATTGTACCATATATATAAATACATCGCAATAAATACTCCGCAAAAGTTCTTTTATTTCAATTATGAGTACCTACGCGAAGAAACTTAAGATGTGCTTACGCTATGTAGTTTTGGATTTACAAATGTTTAAACTTCAAGCGCTCTTCGCGCGACGTCATTTTATACCAATTTCATATAAATTGGTAGAAATTGGTCAAGCGTGAGCCACAAGCTGCATATAAAGTGACGCTGCAACATACAACGCTGATTCGTAGTATTTTTTTTTATATCTCTATAATACCATATTATTGAAAACATTAAAACACAGTATTTTTTTTATTTTTTTTATAAACTACATGATGGCATATAAATCTAAATGTGTTTATAACTTTTAAATATTGCACTATATAATGCTATTTTTATGTGATAAACAAGAAAATATACTTGAAAAAAGCAACTTTACTCATGCCCCGTCATACCGTCAGGGCGACATGAGACCAGGGAGGAGGACGGTGCAGACGATTCGTCCCATTCTCAGAGAATGGTGTAGGCGTGGGTCTGGATCGCTGACCTTCAGGCTGACGCAGATGCTTACCGGGCATGGGTGCTTCGGTAAGTATCTGTTTCGGATTCGAAGGGAAGCGACCCCGCAGTGCCACGAGTGCGGTGCTGCGGAGGACAGCGCGGAGCACACCCTTGCGGCGTGCCCTGCCTGGGCCCTTATTTACTATGACCACTTAGCGATTCCTTGCTCAAACCACGCCAATGTCGTACTTGGTTTTGACACTTTCAAAAGATGTTTTCTCCATGATACTCACAAATTATAGAGTTATTGTAAAAGTACATGAAAGTCACAAGTTGTATAATTATTAAACAAGTAAAAAAAAGTTTTTTAAGTAATTTGTCATAGAGAAAACGAATTTTGAAAATGTCTAAACCAAATAAGACATTCGCGTGGTTTGAGCAAGGAATCGGTAAGTGGTCATAGTGAATACGGGCCCTGGGCTCCGCAGCGCAGTACTCGCGTGGCGCGCGCCATGCTGGCCACCGAGGGATCCTGGGAGGCGGCAGTTTCCTTTTGTGAGGAGGTCATCTCACAAAAGGAGGCATCGGAGAGAATACGTGAGGCGGATGCTCAAGCGGATCGGCTCCGAAGGAGGCGGGTGGGGAGAAGGAGGCGGCGCTATGCGCACCTCATTCCCCTTTAGCGGGGCCGTACGATCCGGATGACGGCTAAGCTGTCGCCCGGATCGCATGGTCCCCTCACCAACCTGGAGGGATGGCCAAACTTGCTCGGCCATCTCTCAGTCGCGAAGAGGCAAGGGAATCAGGCGAACCGCCGGTCACAGGGGAGAATATCACAAATGGCCCTCCATGACCTTCGGCGGTGAGAGGGCAAGTAAAAAAAAAAAAAAAAAGGCCAACATGAGACAGGTTGCTTTTTTCTAGTATATTTTCTTGTTTCATATTTATCTAAATGTGCTGTTAATCCCAATTATGTAGGATAAGACATTGGGACAATGTCATTAAATTAACTTGAGTTGATTGTTTTTTTAATCAAACACCTGTTTAACTAAACAAACTTTGTTATTTTACTCATCAAACAAAAAACTTCCATTCATATATAAGCGATAAAACATAATTAACGTAATCCTGAAACTCATAGTCACAACACTCTCAAATTTAAAGAAAAAAATCACTTCTATCATATTCTTAAATCTGTGGTGATAACAAACTTAAGGTCAAATCAAATTACGCGGGGTGAAACTCTAGCGTGCATGTTTATTGTTAATTGTGCAAATTGAACTCATACGGCTGCTGTGGCGAAATTAACCCGGATTGTAGAGATGTCATATACCGGAAAAGTTTCTAGGAACGTGTACTGTCCTTCCAAATAAACCGGACGTTGAACTTTCATGAATTTACTAGATTTGTAGTTTACTCAAATATTATGAAATTAATAGTGAAACATTTCAGAATAATATTGCAACGAAGTCACAGAATGTAAATAAATAAATATTTTCATACAAACACACCAATTATCTAGCCCACGTCAAGTTTCATGAAGAACTTGTGTTATGGATACTAGATAACGGATAAACATATTTAAATACTTTTTTTTGTAAATACATACGTAATATACATATTATACACCCAGACCAAGACAAATAGACAAGTTCATGCACACAAATATTTGTCTTGTCCGGTGATCGAACCCGGGACCTCTGGCGTAGAAGGCGGGCTTAGTACCCCTGCGCCAAACAGGTCGTCAAATAATATACAGGGTGGAAATTTAAAACGGAGCACGAATTTTAAGAACAATTTTTTTTCACGAATCAAATATTTTTCGAGATTTCTGACTTTCCTAGTGCTTATACCTCAGTTGATGTCAAAGAGTGTTTTGATCCTCATGAGAAACAGGATCGATCGCCATAAAAAATTTTTTTTTCGAAAACTCATAATTTTCCTGCTGATTATATATTTTTCACAAAATGAATGAATGCAGTTCAAAATTTTTCAAAAAATTAAGGATGGTTTCCTAATAACGTTTTCATGTAGCTACAACGTGTGTTATAGAAACGCTTAGCAACCATGTAACATTACAATATTGAATGAATTTTGTGGACAGAGTGGGCTTTTTTCCGTGTTTGTCAATGCGATATAGTTATCATTGTTCCCGATTTTTAGGGACAGTCGGGGAATTCCCCGGTTGATCAGTAGAGTTTTTTAGTACTAAGTTTTATTAATCAAAAGAAATACCTGTTGATGTTCTATTATTTGTGATATAAACGTTTTCTATATGACTTGGACTTTTTTTTTATTTTACTTTTTATGAAGTACGGGGAGACTCTTAGCCTTCATCATACCTGATGTTAAGTATTGATAAGGCTGAAGATGGAAGCGAGCCTCTCCCGGAATCCCCAATCACTGAGGAACTGGCTATCTTTAGCTGCCGGAACACAACAATCCTGAAAACATTGTTGTTAGGGCGTCAGACTTAGACAAGATGGTGGTAGCTAGCCAGGCGGACTTACAACAAGTCCAACCACCAACCAACCCGAATACAATATGTACCCCCGCTGGGAATCGAACCCGGGACCCCTGGGTCTGATACCGGTGGTTGTACCACTAGACCACAGGCGGTTATAACTAAACTCCTTTTTTTAAATAAAGCTTCCCTAAAAAACTCTACTGTTTAACCGGGAAGTTCCCCGACTGTACCTAAAAATTTTTGGAAACAGCAGCTGGTAACATTTTAAGACTTCCGTATACATAATCAACGGCGGACTAAATGCTCTAAGGCATTATCTCCCAGCTAAAAGTGTTGAACTTAAAAAATAATATATTGAACAAATATACTTTTTTCAAACATTCTTGGAAATAAGAGCATTTTTTAACAACCTTTTTCGAGATAAATCGATATTGCTGTACTGGCCGGCAAAAGTTGTCATAAAATAAAATCATAAAATAATGTTTCTTACACTCACACCAATTAACCTAGCCCCAAAGTAAGCACTGGAAGGCTTGTATAAGTAGTAAATACAATACATATATAAATATTTATGTGTAGAAATACATATAAACGTCCATGACTCAGGTACAAATGCTCGTATTCATCATCCAAACATTCGCCTCTACCGGGATTCGAACCCAGGACCTCAGAGTAGGCGACACCGTGAAACCGGGGCGTACGTACCACTCTGCCACGAGGTCGTCATAGTAACCTCATAGCTGTCGTGTAATTTAAAAATGGAACGATCTTTTACTCCGAATTTAAGCAACCAAGGCGGTAACTAATCAAAAGTTTTATTTAAATTTCGAACTGTCTTGCAAATAGAAAGCTGTTTTAGAAAAAAAAACAAATGTACACTTTAACGCGGGAAATAATATTTTTGTTTATTGTTCGTCTGATTTCGAAAAGAAGTTTTAATTTCCGCGCATTTTTTGAGAAAAGTACTATACAAGCCTTGGTTACAACTAGGCTTGGACTTACGTATGTGTATTTACACGTTCGTCCATCAATGCCTCTTTTGCCGCTGCAGTAATGTACTATAAAGTCGTTTTCCCAACATCTATACTATACTAATATACTAAAAATAATATTATAAAGCTGAAGAGTTTGTTTGTTTAAACGCGCTAACCTCAGGAACTATGGACCGATTTAGAACATTCTTAGACCATTAGAAAGCTACATTTCTCCCGAGTGACATAGGTTATATTTTATCCCGATATTCCTACGGGAACGGGCACCACGCGGGTAAAACCACGAGCTAGTAAGCTAATAAATATAGATCTTTTACGAATACGTTAAAAGTACATATCTGTTACCCTAAATTAGTTTATTCAATTCTCTTTAAGATGCAAGTGAACAGGATTCTTCGGCAACTCGCTCCATCTTAGACCTCATCTACGCCCTTCTGTCAGATTGCGGTCAAGAGTAAGCCCATTTATTAGGTATACAGGGTGTTAAAAGACCCATAACGAAAACGATAACCACGTATTTTCCGCACCGTTACAATCATTTTCTTGTATGAAGTAAAACCTGGGATACTGGTACTTAAGGAGTTATTGAGGATTAAATTCATTTTTTTTTTAAGATTATCGTGTACCTAAAGTAACAAAACCGCAATAGTTATATAAACGAGTACTTATATAATAAGATCAAATGGGCAAGGGATATACATTCTTATCGCACTAGAGCATCCACTTATATGATCGTGTTACCCACACACAGGACTGCAGCATTTCGTGGGTCTTTTAAATACTCAGCTTCGAAGTGTTGGAATAATTTGCCGCCCCCAATTCGCGCACTGAAAACGCGAAACACGTTTACAATTAGATTAAAAGCGTATTTATTGGAGTCACAGTTTTTATAAACCGATTTTATACATATAGTGTTAAGTGTACTCACGTGTTTCTCGCCGCCGTTCTTTGAGGCGGCTTTGTTATAATTTTCACACCAATAATAGTATAACTAGGTAATTTATACATTTTGCTGCAGCTTTTAATGATGTGTGCCGTAACTTTGTTCATATTTTTTTTTTGTTTTTAATCATTGTCCTTTTTTATTTTTATTTTAGATGCTTTTTTTTTCAATAGGTATTGTCCCACTCAGAAAAGTAAGAAAAGTTTGTGAAAAGTTTTTACTTTGTTTGTGACACAAACTGTCACTGTCAGTTGTGTGTCACAGACTAGTTAAATTAGAGTTGTGTTATGTTGTGTTGGTTGCGTGTTTTTAATTTGTTTTTGTGTAAGTGGTTTTTTATTTTTCTTTTTTTTTAATTTTGTTCTGTTTATTTTGATACGTTCATCTGTCGTTATGGCTGTCACTGCTGTGTCAAGCAGAATATCAGTGCAGCAGGCCCAGCTTGCTGCTTATACTGAGCTTGGCACAGTTTGGCGACATGCGACGATGCGCAGCTCAGTGTGCGTTGTATATGTGTTGCATTTTAATTTTTATTTATTTTTTATCTGTATCTGTGTATCGTCGTGTGGATGTCAAATAAACATTTTTCTTTCTTTTCTTTTTCTTTCTTTCTTTCAATAAATATTAAAACAAGTCATTGATACGGGGCCCCGGTCATGTACTAGTACACACGCAAATGTTGTTGCAAGCGTTCCATTGCGTGTAAAAATTAACACCTGTTTCTTTTTACTAAAAATAAAAGTCGTTTTCCAGCAATTATTTTTCATAATCTTATTTAGTTTTATGTACACTACACATATATCACGGCTTCGGTATGGGTCTTTTGACACCCTGTATACATTTACAAAAAATATTCTCGCTAAAATCCACCTGCCAACTTCTTTTGTTTTATCAATGGGTATTTTTTCGCGAGCCTTAAAGTTGTCCGTCCTCTTTAGGATTGGTTGGCTATCAATACATTTGCGAAGGCTCATTTATCGTCCGGAGTTGGAGAAGTCGAGAAGGGATTACTGTCAAAAGATAGGGAACCTTCCGAAAAAAAAAACTATTTTTAACCGAGATATAGCGCTAAACTTTTCAATATATAAGTTACAGGTCTTTGTAACGATAATGATAAAATGATTTAAGGGTTTGTTAACTCGCTGGTGCACGTGTCATTGCGAATAATGTTTGTCCATTTTTACAAGATTCTATCATTTAGAAAACAAACAAAAGAAATATTTTTTATTCAATATGTAAATCAGAAGATGGTTAAGTTTATTGGCATCTAAAACTATAATCACAAAAAGTTATCATTTCAGAGCTTATAAAATAGAATCATATGTGCAAAAATCCTCAGATTTAACCACTCACCATCATGTAGATTGAAAAACACGTCCTGAATTTCATATGGCTCAGTATTTTCAATTCACAAATGTCTCTATTTTAAGCGTGCATGTTAAAATGTATTTAGAATCAGCCGGTATCGTTTTAAAGGGAGCAGTTATATCAGTCACTAATCGGAAGCGTTTTGATCCTACCGTAATAGGTATATGTTGAAAAATTCAATTTGCACGAGTGTAACAGAGAAGTAGAGATACTGGAAATGTACGACATTTTTATAAGCGTAAGCATTTGACGGGTTAAATTCTGAAATTTAATAAGTAGTAGTACCACAAAATACCTACCGAAAGTTCAGTAGATTCCTGTAAGTTTATCGTGATAAAATAAACAAGATTACTTTTATTGATTGTTAACGTATTTGTAAACCTAAATTAACAACGTAAAAAAGAAAACAGTTTGAATACCTCAGATTCTTTGTAGTCGCACTATAAGTATTGATATCTTATTAATAGTTTTTAACTATTATTAGTGGTAAAAAGGGTGCATTCTGTTCACTAACTTCGCTATTATAATAAAATCATACTCCCTATCCTAAATAATAATAATAATAATATAATAAATATATTTATATTCTTCTCACAATGTATGGACACAAAAATAACAAATGTAAAAAACATAAGGTAGGTAAGTACATAAAGTACATTTCGGGTGTGGGAAGCTGGCATCCGAGCTAGGTAAACCTGTATTACGGACTGCCAGGCTCCCCCTACTGAAGACAGTACACAAGTAAAAAAAGACTTGTTTTTTGTAGATAGGCAATTTCAAAGAGAGAAAACAATAACATAAAAGGAAAAATTACTTTCTATTTTACAATAAAGGTGTATGTGTTTGTGTGTGTGTGTGTGTGTGTGTGTGTGTGTGTGTGTGTGTGTGTGTGTGTGTGTGTGTGTGAGCGTGTGTGTGTGTGTGCGTTAGCGTGTGTGTATGTTTTAATTTTCGTGAAAGTATATGTAGGTACATATACGAATTTGTGTTTATTTTGAAATTTTGTGAGATCGGCAAACAATGTCCAACAACTAAAGATGAAATTGCAAATTATCTTACTAAAAACGTTTGCTTCGGAAGCTCCAGTTTGCTTCATAAAACATGATAGAATAGAATAGAAAGTTTATTTTATAATTTAGTACACAGTAGTCACGGTAGCTCAGCGGTTAGAGCATTGGACCGGATTTCCAAAGGTCGCTGGTTCGATTCCAGCCTGAGAATTCACTTGTGGCCGAGTTAATTTTTTCCAATATTTTTCTATTAAAATTTACCATAAGTATAAAAATAGCATTGAAAAATGCAAAAATTACAAAATCATACACAGTATACCACTTTAAAATATATGTACTTAGGTAAGTAACAATATCAGTTATTATTCTGCTGATACAAACAAATAAAGTACTTAAAGTAGATACTTATTAAACATTGTACCGTCATTGGATGGCACCATCCAACCTTAACGATAACTTTGATATAATTTATATGATAGGTCGCGGCTGTATTTGCAGTCCTTAAACGACTCTGTGGTCTAGTGCTACAACCACCGATATCAGACCCAGGGGTCACGGGTTCGATTCCCAGCAGGGGTACATATTGTATTCGGTTTGGTTGGTGGTAGGATTTGTTATAAGCCCGCCTGGCTAGCTACCACCATCTTATCCAAGCCTGACGCCATAACAAGAATGTTTTCAGCATTGTTGTGTTCCGGCAGTTCGAGATAAGATAGCCAGTTCCTCAGTGATTGAGGATTCCGGGAGAGGCTCGCTTCCATCTTAAGCCTTATCTATACTTAACTACGTACATCTTATGTTTTGGCGCGCACAATTAATTGAAATAAATAGAACAACTTTTACGGATATCAAACGAGCTATATTTTTTTAAATATTTTTTTATGAAGTACGGGGAGACTCTTAGCCTTCGTCATACCTGATGTTAAGTATTGATAAGACTGAAGATGGAAGCGACCCTCTCCCGGAATCCCCAATTATTGAGGACTATTTCACGAACTAAGTTGTAATTGTCGGTATTTTTAGGTTTTTTAGGGGTTTTTTTGATTTTCCCGATATTTCGGCACCTTTTCAGCTGCCGTGGTCACGGGATGGTCAGTGATCCCGTGATACTTGGGATGGTCATGGTCAGTCATAGAACGTGATAGAACTTAGTTCGTGAAATATAGCGCGTTTGATATCCGTAAAAGTTATTTTATTTCACTTAACATTAGGTATGATGAAGGCCACGTCTTCGCCACTCTACATCCGTGTCGGTCGGAATCGGCTTACGATCGGCACATTCTGCAATTTAAATGTCTCCGGCGAGCACCACTCGAGCCGTGTCACGTGACCGGATTGCAGCTCATCACTGTTTTTTGTTAGCTATGTTCATAAATATTAAAACGATGTTAAATGGCTCAAAATGCACACTAATCGTAGAGTTAGTATTAGTTCTAATAATACTAATAATACGTGCACCTTTAACTCAAGTCAAGTTCCAGATTAAGGAGTTCCATGAGTCCTACCCTTAAAAGGTCATGATTGTTTTTTTTTCGGTTTCTCGCATTACATCAGCTTAAGCTGTATATATTATATTTATTTTAATGTATTTTTAATATATTGTGTATGTTTATCATTTTATTTTATCATAATTCATTAATCTACTTCATTGATTATTTTTTGCTCACAAACTGCCCTATTTAACTCATCGACCAATCTCATCAAAAAGGGTTGTCTGGAAGAGATTGCTGCTAAGCGATAAGGCCGCCCCTTTGTACAACTTATCGTATTATTGTTTGTATATTTCTGTTTCTGTGTGTGCAAATAAAGTGTATCTAATCTAATCTACTAAGGTTACTATAAGTGTGCATGTTATCTTCTAAGCTACTCGTGACTAATATTATAAATGGGAAATTTTGTTCGTTTGTTAGTTTGTTTGTCCTTCCTTCACGCACTAATTAAGCGACCAATCGACTTGATTTTTGACACAGAGTTAGTTGAAAGAACGTAGAGTAACATAGGATTTTTATTCCGATATTCCTCCAGGAACGAAAACCACGCGGGTGTAGTTACAAAATATTTCCTTTCAAAGTTTGAAATCACAATTGGATAGAGTAAACAGCAGTGTAACATGAAGAATTACCTGGTATGGTCACACATTGTGACGATTTTGGACTCTATAAATCACTGTCTTTTTATGAGAAAGGAGGTACTTACAGATGCAATACTTTTTGTTTTGTTGCTCAAGAACTATTGTATCCGTACCCACTGAGTAGTACCACCTTTCTCATAAAGGAGGTACTCTCTCAGTGGGTAAAGACAGTGATTAAACTATCTCATGTTTTCCTTTTTCGGTACAGAACAGATGATTATATTTTCTACTTACGAGTACTACCTTAGTATGCAATTAGTGTAAACTAGCGGTCGCTCGCGGTTTCACCCGTGTGGTACCCGTTCCCGTGGGAATATCGGGATAAAAAGTATCCTATGTGCATAACCAGGGCCCCTACCGCGCAAGTGTCGTAGGCATTGACATCGACTTCATCAGACAGATGGATGTGATATATTGCTCTTAGTCTTTGGTAAGTTTTCATTTGTGTCAAAAAGAAGCAGCAATGTGTCACATCTATGTGTCAAATGAAGCCGATTTCGATGCCGACGCCACTTGCACGGTAGGGGCCCAGGTATCTGTATACCAAATTTTATCCAAAGCCGTTCAGTAGTTTACTAAACAGCGTCAACCAGCATCAAAAACCACATTCAGCCATAGACTCAAATAATACAACATTGAATTAACGTTTTAGCGGTTTGTTTTTAAACCAACTTAAGAAAGGGGAGGTTCTCAAGTGCACTGTATTTTTATTTTTTATGTATGTTTTACCTAATCTTCGTCAGTTGTCAATATTGATTTGAATGATTTTTTTCTTTAACTGGAAGCACCAGTGCCAGCCAAAGCTATTCGATGGTGAATTCTAAATTGCACCTCTATACATTTCGTTTTACTGGCTGGCACTGCCTCTATATAAGGCGAAATGGAATTTAATAATAACATTTTAAGGGGTGGTCAGGTCAAGTGTTTGCAATCTAAGAAAAATAATAAAAAAATCTAAAAAAATCTTTTTCTCCTAATAAAAAAATAAATTACGAGTTCGTAATTTACCTACTAGTTAATATTTTAAGTGTATTTTATTCATTATCAAACTTAATTAAACCTTGAATAATGAAAAAAAAAACCATTAAATAAACTATTTAAAAACAGCTGATATTAAGCTACACTGCGCTGCGCAGCGCGGCGCGGCCCGCCGCGGCGCCGGCCGTCGACCCGGCCAGTCAGCTGAGAGCCATAAGTACCTACCTACTATGCAGCAAAGCTACCGCCTGGGCTGAGACCTAATTATTTTCTTTTCACAACTTATTTGAACGATTCGTTTCTAAGGTACAGTTAAGGCAAACAATCAATTGCAAGATCCAGACAAGGCCACATTATAGTGACAAACAACACATGTTATGAGCGTTGAGGTGAGTATTATGCTGTGATGAGTCTTATTTAAGCTGTGACGTGACTTTATTATTCAAACTTCCCTATTAAAACAAAATCAAGTTTCAAATAAGTTTTGGTTAATAAATAGGTGTAGGTAAGTATAAGTAGGTAAGTAGTACTTACATGGCGTCGAACAGCAATCCAGTTTACTTAATAATAATACGCGTACAGCAAAAGGCGATAAGCTTTCCATCACACTTAACAGGCTTTGGACTGACAAAGTAATGTAATAATAATTATGTATACGGACAGTTGTTAATTGGTTAAAGGACCTAGATACTAGAATAACTTTTATGTTCAACAACGCTCCTGACGAAGCCACCGACAAAACTCTACTCGAGCCGAGTAATCAGTAGTCATCAATTCCTGAACTCGCGTGTAGTGGTAGGGATGGAAAGTGTCCTCGTCGTGAAGAGTTCGCCACGCGTAGTACTGGCTTACTCCGAAAATTCTGGCAGCATCTCGAGTACTGGCCGTTTCGTGCTCTTCGAAGAATTCCACGATCCGTTCTTCCACTTCAGCTGACACCACTCTTGGTCTACCAGCATCAACTGGCGGTGGTGGATCCAAACGGCCATGTTCTCGGAAACGGTACACGGCTTTCAGTATGGTGCGGTGACTGAGGCGCACTCCGAACCTCTCCTCGTAAAGCCGCGCAGCACTGCTTAACACTTCGCTACTTTCACGGTAACAAAATACCATTTCAAGGTACTCTCGACTAGTATACCTCCTAGGCATTTTTACTAACGCGCGTCGCGACCTGATGGCACAGAATGCACAAGGAGACTAACTAAAGAAAATATCAAATCAAAGTAAAGCGCGAAATTTCACGTGATTATTAGGGGTGGGACACGAGAAAAAAAGAAAAAAATATTAATTTGTGGCCGAGTTAATATTTTCCAATATTTTTCTATTTAAAATTTACCATAAGTATAAAAATAGCATTGAAAAATGCAAAATCATAAAACATTAATTATTTTTCCAGGCACATATTATCTTGGTTTGCATTGCTTCGCAACTTTTTGTTTAGTCTGATCACATAAATATCTGGGCAACATCTTGCTCTAGTAGGCCTTATCTCTTACTGGGGATATAGCTAACTAATTGATATTATTGATATGATATATCACACATAGAGGCTTTCGTCGTGCGTGATACGTTAAAACTTGTATAAGTAATTAAGTTTATTACAAATTCTTTCACAATTACAAAGTGATTTTATGCAAGCCTTTAATTATCTTAGCCATCGTCTACTTCCAAATTAAGACATAAGCAGGCCATACACGCAAGTATGGCCTGCTTTAGGAAAAATAATTAAATTTTTTTTTATGAATCTTTCTACAGAATAATGAAACTAGGATTACAGAATTTACACACCCAAATTGACTACCGTAATAATTTACAATAGATAGATAAGAAGTTTACTTGCTACATAAAAAATAAAATCAATAGGCAAAGAGGCAGCTCTAAAATAGCGGCTTTTCTATTGATGATTCATATTGCATGCGGTTTCATTGATCTACCGCCACTGTCATCGCCGACAAACGATGCCGCCACGGCCGCCAAACGCTGCCTATCGCTTTTCGGCACCGTCCGCGTGGCTCGGCGGTCAATCAAAAAAGTTAGTGACTCGAAGATGATTGTGGTGTGCAGACGTGCAGTTGCGTGCCGCGTGCGGGCTGCATTTTCGTTTACGATATCGATCGGCAAAATGTGTACTAATAAACAAGCAAACGTGAGAAAAGTACTAACCAGACAGTGTCTCAGTGAGTGTAACAACAAATTAGTGTGTAACCCATCAATCAGTGCAATAAGGTTAATTAAGGAGTGTTGTGATGTATGAGTGAATGTGGTCGACAGCGACACAGGATAATGTATCCCTTTTTTGTATGCAGAATATGCAGATGATATCATCTGAATGGAAGTAACTATTAAGTAAGTGAATGTAACTATTAAGTAAACTGGATTGCTGTTCGACGCCATGTAAGTACTACTTACCTACTTATACTTACCTACACCTATTTATTAACCAAAACTTATTTGAAACTTGATTTTGTTTTAATAGGGAAGTTTGAATAATAAAGTCACGTCACTGCTTAAATAAGACTCATCACAGGTCATAGCCCAGGCGGTAGCTTTGCTGCATAGTAGGTAGGTACTTATGGCTCTCAGCTGACTGGCCGGGTCGACGGCCGGGAGCCGCGGCGGGCCGCGCCGCGCCGCGCAGCGCAGTGTAGCTTAATATCAGCTGTTTTTAAATAGTTTATTTAATGTTTTTTTTTCATTATTCAAGGTTTAATTAAGTTTGATAATTAATAAAATACACTTAAAATATTAACTAGTAGGTAAATTACGAACTCGTAATTTATTTTTTATTAGGTGAAAAAGATTTTTTTTTTTTATTATTATTTTTCTTAGATTGCAAACACTTGACCTTACCACCCCTTAAAATTTTATTATTAAATTCCATTTCGCCTTATATTTCGAAGACGGTTATGTTACTATTACTATTACTACTATTACTACGGGGTATTTTTTATTTTATTTTGTTTATTGAAAACCAACAGTGTTATAAATATAATTAACAAAAATTGTGTACACTATAATATAAAGACCAATTACAGGTTTCCTTAAAAATTTAAGCCAATAACTCAGATAGAACAAAAAACAACGACACAAAAATATCAGCCAAGCTAGTAAACATTGTGTGTGTATGTGTGTGAGTGTGTGTATTTCGTAATAGTTAAATATTTAATGTAACATAATGTGTTAATAGCATAATATTCGTAATAGAATAAACATGATATCAAGCAAAATTATATCAAAACTTATATGAAAATCCAACAAATATGAACGCAGATGTCGGTTTAAAGTTAAACGATGGCAATGTAAATAATACAATATTTATTTCCTATTTACAATTAACTAATTATAGTCGACTTATCATTGAAAAAAATATTTAATTGTTATCGTACTGATCATTTAATTTTTATGTAAGTATATTATGTCAACTTTAATTTTAATTTGTATTATATCTATCTATATATCCAATGTATTTTTTTGTTGTTTTTTGGTCTTCGTTTTCATTTTTTATTTTTTGAAGTCGGATTTGTTTTATATATTTTTCGTATTCACACATTAAGTGAGTCACTGTACAATAGTTAATGAATTACACTAGTTACTAGTACTACACCCCGCAACGGGTCGGACCGAACTCTCAAAGGGACACAAGCAACTGTAATTTCAGAGTAAAAATGTAAAACGCAGTCAAAGGTCGGCGCCGCTCTAATTACAATCGTTTTATTTGCTTTCTGGCGCAGTATAGACACTATTGCAGCTGAAATTTAATTGCACCGGACTTTGTGTACGGAGCAGTATGCGCCATTTTGTATGTTACCTACATTTGAATAAGTCATAGACTATTTGTAGTGTTTGTTGGGGCGGAAAGGTTCTGGAATGGCGACCGCGCACCGGACGACGCTCTGTGGGTAGGCCCCGACAAGGTGGACCGAACGATCTGGTGAAGGTCGCGGGGAACCGTTGCTTGCCTGGGACCGATCGTTGTGAAGATTGTTGTTGAGATTCTTGGGGCCTCATATTGGTACTTCTAAACGGGCCATACTTGATCCTAGAATTTCTCCCGCTGACTTTATACGCCAGAGCAATATACGTTATAGTTGCTGGCCACATATTTGAGCAAAAGTATATAGCCTATTCATAACTTTTTAATTTTGCATTTTACAATGCTATTTTGGCGTGATAGATGTTAAACAAGAACATATACTGGAAAAAAGCAACTTGTCTCATGTCGTATCATCCCGTCAGACCGACATGAGACAAGTTGCTTTTTTCTAGTATATTTTCTTGTTTTTTTTTGGTGCAAGAATTGAATTTAAAATAACTTTA
Organism: Chrysoteuchia culmella; assembly: GCA_910589605.1. Classification (NCBI taxonomy): domain Eukaryota; kingdom Metazoa; phylum Arthropoda; class Insecta; order Lepidoptera; family Crambidae; genus Chrysoteuchia; species Chrysoteuchia culmella. Next base: position 19,132,943 of record OU342654.1, on the reverse strand, counting down.
CTCGACACGATTATTATCTTCTGTTAAAGTGCATATTCTAAGGTTGTTTTTTTATGATCCCGAGACAATACAATCATGCATATACAATCATAAAGAAATTCAATGTTCATTTCTATATTTAAACATTTAAATAGTTATTAATTATGCAAGGCTGGAATGATGGAATTTATCGACGAGTTACCTCTATTGAAACCTGAACAAGCGAAGGATTCTAGGATTAAAAGATTGAGTCCTGAGCGTAGCGAGGGTTTCAAAGATACGAGACGCTAAAAACTGTTCTGCCGAACGCACTACACAATTTTTCACCTCATAGCAGCGAGGAAATTTTTAGATTATTTCCGCGGTCAACTTCCAGTAAAACATTATTTTAACAAAAACTTTAATTACATACTTTATTCTTTTTGTTTTGATATAAAAAACTGAAATAATAAAAAAGGTATTATTATAGTTAATTCAAAGTTAACTCTAATAGCAATAAATTGTTACATACTTATAGTAAAAATAAAAATGATTCGGTAAATGTTGACACTGACATGAGGTACAAAACACAGATAATTTAAAAATAAAGGTTTATGTCACGTTCCGAAATCCAACCATAGGTTATGAGTTGTGAAATCTCACCCACCGTAAATTGAAAATTCTTCTATCAAATAGTAAACCTAAATTTATATTTAAGAATTGTGTTTATGATTTGAGCAACTAAAATTATTATATGAACCAAAACGGAGTATTTTAATTAATTCTAAGTTATTTAAAATAGGAATAAAATGTAACATAAAAAGTCGATAGTGTCTCTGTCGGAACGTATTGTGACGTATTTTTCATTCTAAATAAAAAAAAATACTGCGGCCGCAGGTGATGGTAGAAACGATTATTTGTTATACTCCATGGATTTAGAAGCTGATTTATTTTTGTAGCAAGAGGGAACATAATAGGTAATAAATGTTAATAGTTTCTGGGTGCTACTAAAGCGACACAGTCGAGAAAAAAAATGAGAACACTTTTCATGAAATGTTGAATTTTCTCGAATTACGCTTGTGTTTTAGTGATGTGAAAAAGCCTATTAAACGTGGGCTTATTCGCGTAATAGACCTAAACTAAGAACCAATTTATTAGAATTTTCTGAGAAACATATTTTTTTGTGATATCGACATATAAAAAATCCCATGATTTAGGACTTAAATATCTCGGTAACTATATAAAATTGGCACTCCGGAGTTTTACTTACCCATTCAAAACAACAAAATACATCGCTTGCTTAGTTAAAGTCAGAATGTCTGTGGGGCAATTCTCACGCTAAAATATGTCGAATTCGACATTTTTCAAACCACAATTTCTTTTTTAAAAAGGAAAGTAAACTCTTTACTACGGTCAAAATACTTTAGTTTCAATGATCTTTGGCAATTCTATAATGTTGAAGACTGTTTTCAGTGCGTTTTAAATATAGATTTATGGCTCTAAAAAATGTTGAATGTGAATATATTTTTTTTATACTAGGAGAAATGCTTTTACGCATCCCTCGCCCCCAGGTGCAGGGGCGATTCGAAATGTTGGACTCACCTGGAGTACACGGCCTATACAAACATATAGGCCACGCACTCCATCCCACGCCCCTCCCGCACCCCCACCCAGCGTGTGAGCTCGGTGGAGGTTCGGAAGGGGTATATATCCCCTTGTATCCCCACCTTCCCATCCTAATGATGAGAAAGTGGGGGGGGGGCGGGGGACACCCGCCTCCCGACCCCCCATCGAGTCCTAAGGCTCGATGGGGGGACGGGAGGCGGGCGGGTACTACCAACTAAAACTCCTAGTACTTGCCCTCCAGGCCGCCATTGGTCACGGGGGGTAGGGTTCGCAATCACCCCTAAAGACCAGGCGGGAGAATAGCCCCCCTGGTCGGACTATATTTTTGAACATAGTAGGCCGTAAAATGCTTTTCGACGCAGAAATTGAACGAGAAAACCTCCTGTTCCGAGCGTGTGAGGTGAAAATGTAATTTGATAGGTAGGAAACAAATAAATAGACGAAAATGAATCTGCCTTATATTATACAGGTTCAATGTTTATATATATAACACATTCAACAATTATGAACAACTGTTCTATAGTTAGACATATATACTTGTTAAAAATAACAAAACTAGGCTTACAGCAAAAACGATTGCTAGATTCTCGTATACAAGTTTAACTATAAGTTACTAAATAAATTCATTTTGATGAAAAAAACTAATAAACAACATTTGACTCAAAATTATTTGTAGATCTCATCTTTGATGATACAAAACCATTTTTAAGAGAAATTTTAATTTATATTAAATTATATTATTAATATAAGAAGTGGCACGTTTTACCCTATTTATTACAAGCTAAATGGCCAATTGTAACCCAGCCTTACAATTGACATTTAAATAATCACATAGTTATACAATACATAATTATATACTTAAGTTACCAAGATGAAATATGATGGAAGAATTACAAGTTTAACAAAAACAGTTAAGTAACGTAATGTCAGTCAATTTGTATTTAATTATGCATCTAATTTATTAGTTATCTTCGGAGGCTTCTCTCTGAAACAAAATAAAATGTCTAGGTAAATAGGAATTACATAAATGGAAATATCATCATAAACATGAAGATGACACCTAACAAATCTCATGAATCTAGGAGCGTGGCGCAATGGTTCGCGCGCTCGTACTGCGATTGTTGAGGTTAAGTAACTTTCGCAACGGTCGGTCACGGGATGGGTGACCATAAATTTACTATCTCGAGCTCCACCTTGCTTCGGAAGGCACGTTAAACCGTTGGTCCCGGCGGCATGTGCAGTCGTTAAAACCCACAGATCCGCATTGGGCCCGCGTGGTGGGTCATGGCCCGTTCTCTTTATCCATCCATAAGGAAGGCCAGTGCCCCAGCAGTGGGGACAATAAAAATGGCTGAAGACGAATCGGTTAACATACATAAAAATATATATACATACGCGACCAATTGATAACCTCCTAGATAATAAGCTACTAGCACATTTTTATATTTGTAGATATCTTAATTTTATAAACAAGGCAAAAATAACATAAAAGAGAAATCTAGTGAATTAAGTTGAAACGGAAAAAAATGCTTACTTGAAACGTTGGCCTTATCAATGTGATTTGAATAAAGATTTTAAGATTGAACAGGAAACTCTGACATTGCTTTCTTCTTGTTGATTGTTGTTATACAAAAGCATTATTTAGTATACGATAGGTATTTTCATATTAACTTTTTTTTTATGAACGACGAGGAAACTCGTAGCCTTCATCATACCTGATGTTAAGTATTAATAAGGCTAAAGATGGAAGCGAGCCTCTCCCGGAATCCTAAATCACTAAGGAACTGGCTATCTAATCTCTAACTGCCGGAATACAACAATGCTGAAAACATTGTTTTTATGGCGTCAGACTTAGGTAAGATGGTGGTAGCTAGCTAGGCGACTAACGACGAGTCCTTCCACCAACCAAACCGAATACAATATGTACCCCGCTGGGAATCGAACCCGGGACCAATAGGTCTGATACCGATGGTTGTACCACTAGACCACAGAGGCGATATAAAACTTTATACAGATAACAGTACCGCTGGAACGTTCTTTCTCTCAAGCCCCGGGTTATGAGACACAATAGTTATCCCATTGATATCTGGACATCGGTGTTCTGCTAGCGAATGACTAATTAGGTGTTCATCACCAATAATTAAATGCTTTGCTTACCATGATTTGCCAAAGTTTTATTTTCGAAAGTAATTCGTCATCCAACATCGGTTTTGCTTCCATTGTCCTTGGTGCTACTTCCATTGAGATATCTTGATTTTCGGACCTAAAATCATAGTTTAAGTAAAGTAAGTTAATATTGTTTTTTATTTACACACGTACTACAGCAAAATTACTAATTACTTTTTTCATGTCATTAATTTTATAAAGGCGATTTGATACAACTAACGCCATCTATTGAACTTTTCCGATAACAGTGAAAAGCTTACAGGAGTCTGTCGGTGGCAGGGGCGGCTGCGTTGTTTGGCATCTCCACCTGAAAGATGGCGCTGAGGTCGTCGTTTTTCACGGGCAACTGGCTGGCGTGGTTCTGAAAATGAAATAAAGATGACGTTTAATGTTTTTAGATTCCGATTTTAATATACGGCCGACCGATTTTGACGACCTGTTTGGCGTAGGGGTAAGTACCCCGCCTTCTGCGCCAGACGTCCCGTGTTCGATCCCCGGACAAGACAAATATTTGTGTGCATGAACATGTCTATTTGTCTTGGTTTGGGTGTTTAATATGTATATTAAGCTTGTATTTACAAAAAAAAAGTATATAAGTATTTTTATCCGTTATCTGGTATCCATAACACAAGTTCTTCATGAAACTTAACGTGGGCTAGATAATTGGTGTGATTGTATGCAAATATTTATTTATTTATTTATTTATTATTTATTCAATATAAACTCATTTGCAAAAAAAACGGGCACCTAAGCAATGAACCATTTCAAATGTTAATATTGCTTTGTTTGATAATTATAGGTAGTTTTATCCTCACAATTTGGTAAATTAATAAGAAAATAATCGTTTTCATCAGTATTTCATAAAATTTAGATACAATTTATGGGAAATAATGCTAAACCTCGCTAGTAGTGTATGTTCGCTAGTAGTGCATATACTCATGAAGTAAAAATAAAAAAGTTTTTTTGTTTGTTTTTCTTTAATAAAGTAAAAGCAGATAAATGTTTAGTATCGAGTGTGACCCCTCTAGCTAAAATCACAGCTTCAATTCGTCTGGGCATGCTAGCGAGTATATCCCGGATACTTGCTTGCGGAATAAGTTCCCACTCCGCAGTAATCACATTCTTCAGCTCTCTGATGGTCTGCGGAGCCGGGTGTACTGATCTCATACGCCGTTTCAGAACGTCCCAGACATGCTCTATGGGATTGAGGTCAGGACTTCGAGCTGGCCAATCCAAACGACGAATGCCGACCTCTTGCACATACGCATTAACATCGCGGGATCGGTGGGCGCGAGCATTGTCGTCCATAAAAATCGAGTCTTCACCTAGAGCGGCCAATGCGGGTTGTGCATGAGGAATTAGAACTTCCGTTATGTATCGATGCCCAGTCAGTGAGCCGTTTTCAATGAAGACTAACTCTGTACGATCCATTGAATTTATTCCTGCCCAAAACATAACAGAGCCCCCACCATAAGGTGTGACTTCTTCGAAACATGCCTCTGCAAAGCGTTCTCCTTGTCTTCTTAGCACTCGCCGACGTCGATCTTCACCGAACAGAGATATCCTGGCGTCATCAGAGAACAAAACCCTATTCCAATCTTCTTGAGTCTGCTCAAAGCATAGTGGGGAAAAGAGTAAAAAAAAAAAAAAAAAACTTCTTGAGTCCATGATTCACAATTTCTAGCGAACCTAAGCTTGTGAACTCTGTGCTCACGGAGTAATTTGGGGCCGCGGGCCGGGCGGTGACTGCGTATATTGGCAGCGAGAAGCCTCCTCCTGACCGTCCATAGACTAATATGCACATTTCTTACTTCTTGGAGGTTGTTCTTAAGATCCACATACGAAGATTTGCGATTTCTCAATGCGCGACTCACAAGAAAACGAACATCCCGTGATTGGGTACATGGTTTTCTTCCAGAACCAGGCCTTCTCTCGACGGAACCAGTCTCCTGATATCGCTGCCAGGTCCTTTGGACTGTCGAGCGACTAACATTTAGCCTCCTAGCCACGAAACATTGGCTGCAACCCTCTTCAAGCAGCGCGATAATTTTGGTAGCTTTTACCACTTTATCTACCATTTTTGATACAGCCAAACAGCAATAAATAAAGCATTAACAGTCAAGGATATGAAATTAATCGATAAAAATTGAATAAAAGTTATGAAAGTCGATGTTAACTTCTGGAACTTCGCGCCAAAAATGTAGGATAAAAAGGGATTTTCTGTAAAAATGAGCATCAAATGAAAATTTGAATTTAGAACGTACTTTTTTAAATATCACAGCATTTTTAAAACCGGCCAGTAACGTGTACAAACGATTGAAACCTTTTTGGTATTGTATCTTTTTAAAGATGAATGAAAATTAAAACCGCCCGTTTTTTTTGCAAATGAGTGTAGTTTAAGATCCGAACTAGGATCGACCTTCACCTATCTGTTAAATGGATGAAAGTACTTTATATCAAATTTAATATATTAGAAAATATATCTCGAGTGGGTGGTCTAAAAAATGGTCCAAAAACGATGGTGGTCAAATGCCTGCCCAGTTACATGTAAAAAAAAGTAGCTACTGGGGGACAGTTTTGATTCGATAAATGTAAATACATTTTTTTAGGTGACAATGTGTAATTCGTATTCTCTACTAGGAAAAGAAGAAGGAACATGTAACTCGGAGCCAACCTTTTTGGGCTATTTTTCTCATTAAAGATTTTCAAATTTACAGAATCAACATCAATAGAAAATATTTGTTGATACAGTCATCGTCATCATCAGCCTGTGGACGTCCACTGCTGGACTTAGGCCTCTTCTAGCTCACGTCTATTGTGGCGTTCATAGGAGGCTATTAGCCTACTGCTACCACGCTGGCCAGACGGGTTTGTAGAGGGTTTGTTTCAAGTTTTCCTTCTCTGCTGATACATGACGTGATTATATTAGTGGTGTCATCATAATTATCGGTCGTAAGACATAAGTCTTGTTTTCAATTACAATTAATTGATGGATATATCATAGGTTTACCAATAGAATGTAACTAAATTTAAAAATCATGGAAAAAACAAGATATACAGAGACATTCTCTTGAGTGAATACTTACTATGTCAGAATTAGAAGAGATACGTCGCAGTAACCTTGTGAGGTACCAGTCCGGTGCTGCGATGGGTGGCCGGCCGGATCTCTTACCGTGTGCTGGAAAAAAAATGTAGTAAGAGTTATTAAATAAACAAAACAGTATTCAAGCAGGTAAGGCTCTACGCGGTATCATCATCAACCTGTGGACGTCCACTGCTGAACATATGCCTCTCCTAGCTCACGCCTATTGTGGCGTTCATAGGAGGATATTAGCCTACTGCTACCACGCTGGCCAAACGGGTTGGTAGAGGGTTTGTTTCAAGTTTTTCTTCTCTAGCACAGGTGATCTGTGTGCGTGTTGCGTCGAGCCTCTTAGTCGGCTCTTACGACATCCCAGGCATGTAAGGGAGTGGTGACACTTGTATTCTTAGGCCGTCACCACACTACGCGGTATAGCGATAATAAAACGAAGACGATGCGATAAATACCATTTATCGAGTAAATGTCTGGTTGACACGATGCGAGTTCTTGCCCGAGAAATGCTTCTCGTGCGTGATCTCGCATAGTGTAGATTGTTCTCGAAAGCTCGCATGCGTACAAACAATGAAAACGAACGCTTCACGAAAGCTAATTTTCTCGTTCGAGAAGGCGGCAAGTTCAAGTGCGAGAATCGTGTCAACCAGACATTAGTCTCTTTGGCTCAATGGCCACGGAGCCACTGAATTAATTTATTTGATAAATACGTATGTATTGTATGTATATGTAATTATATAATTATTATATTAAATATAATAATTAATATTATAAAATTAATAAATACTTTCTGATAATTATTATTAATATTAATTTAAATAATTATTATTATAGTTATGTACGGATAAGTAAGTTTCATGTAAATTATATTGTCTTTAGATACATAAAAAACATTAATTTTGCTTGTTACTGGTACACTGCATCTCGCTCTCTCTTTGTATTTCCTATGCCTCAAAGGTTGTCTGGAAGAGATCGCTCTTAGCGATAAGACCGCCTTTGCCCACAAATGTATTAACTTTTTTCTTTTTTTCTTGTGCTCTGTTTTTTTATCTATCTTATCCGCGTTTTATCTATCTATCTAAACATCATAATCATTAGGCTGATTATCTAACAAAAAATCACCTAACAACCAGGGGGCTAATTGTCTAATTTAAAATCTATCGCAATCCCTTTCAATTCGTAATTTGAAAGATACTCAGGCCGTCACTATTTCACATTTGAAAGGGATTGTGATCGGGACGCGTTTTAAAAGGTATGGAATAAACGAAATTGAACTGTCTAAGCAATATGACAGACGAAAATATCACAATCACAATACCTCTGACAGGGATTGTGATAAATTTTAAATTAGACAATTAGGGGGCAGCTCCCTTATTGTTTAATTTCATAATCTATCACAATCCCTTTCACAGATATTGTGATTGTGATAGTGATTATTAGAATTGTGTAACTTATAATCGGAATCCCTTTCGGATCGAATGATGATTTAAATGACACTTCATTTGACACTTCTTCATACATTTGAAAGATATTTTCGTGTGTCACTTTGCTTAGACAGTTCAAATTTGTTCATTCAATACCTTTCTAATCGCGTCTCTACCACAATTCCTATCAAATGTCAAATAGTGACAGCCTGAAGTATGCAAATATCTTTCAAATGACGAATTGAAAGGGATTGCGATAGGTTTTCAAATTAGACAATTAGCCTCCAGTTTCGTCGCTGTCATTACTGTCACATTTTCATACTGTATTGTATGACAGCCAAAATAGCGAAAAAACTGAAACTTTTTTTGTTATGAACGACGGGGAGACTCTTAGCCTTCATCGTACCTGATGTTAAGTATTGATAAGGCTGAATGATGGAAGCGAGCCTCTCCCGGGATCCTCAGCCACTGAGGAACTGGCTATCATATCTCAAACTGCCGGAACACAACAATGCTGAAAACAATGTTGTTATGGCGTCAGGCTTAGATAAGATGGTGGTAGCTAGCCAGGCGGACTTACAACAAGTCCTACCACCAACCAAACCGAATACAATATGTACCCCCGCTGGGAATCGAACCCGATCCCTGGGTCTGATACCGGTGGTTGTACCACTAGACCACAGAGGCGGTTAACTGAACAGAGTTTTCGTTTGATAATCGGTTTTCTTGTAACCGCTGCTTGTCACCATCGCGTCGCTACACCAAATAGGAATGAAATTATGATTCTCTAATTAAAACTAATTAACTTAACTTTAACCGCCTCTGTGGTCTAGTGGTACAACCACCGGTATCAGACCCAGGGGTCCCGGGTTCGATTCCCAGCGGGGGTACATATTGTATTCGGTTTGGTTGGTGGTAGGACTTGTTGTAAGTCCGCCTGGCTAACTACCACCATCTTATCTAAGTCTGACGCCATAACAACTATGTTTTCAGCATTGTTGTGTTCCGGCAGTTAGAGATAAGATAGCCAGTTCCTCAGTGATTGAGGATTCCGGGAGAGGCTCGCTTCCATCTTCAGCCTTATCAATACTTAACATCAGGTATGATGAAGGCTAAGAGTCTACCCGTCGGTCATAAAAAAAAAAAAAAAAAAAAAACTATCACGAAAGTTGTGATTTGGACGCCTTTGGTATGTAACTGTATTCTTTGTTTTTATTTTTCGTCACTGACTGATTTTCAGTGTAGATTTCTACAGATACATTTTCGATGTTACATGAAAAATAAAAAAATTATCTCTTAAAATAAAACTTATTAGTGAGTTAAGTAGGTAGTTTTCAATTAGTGATAAAATTCTTAGTTATTTATTTTACATTCAAACTTTTAACCCTGAATATGTAGATTAGAAATTGCAAAAACAATCTGAAAATGCCAAATTGAACCGTATTAACTTCGCAGATATAGTTTCATCTCCCGCATATTATTAATTGAGGCGAACACTCGCATAATTGATATAAATGGTTTAGAAGCAAGTTGGACAAGGTTTTAATGTTCTGCGCGTATATCCAATTAAAATTCTGATGGAAAAGAATTATTAAAAAATTTACTTATAACTTTTTAATTTTGCATTTTACTATGCTATTTTTATGTGATAAATATTAAAACAAATTGTTTCATGTCGTCCTGACGCACTACAGTGGTAAAAGGGAAATCTAGCTGGACAAAATTATTTGATGCTATTAATTAGCTACAATGTATGAGACATATACAATGTACTTGACCGTTTATGATTTTTGTTTTTTCCATTTTTCAATGCTATTTTTATACTTACGATAAATTTTTAAATAGAAAAATATTGGAAAAAAGTCAACTCGGCCACAAGTGAATTCTCAGATGAGACTCGAACCCACGACCTTTGGAAATCCGGTCTAATGCTCTAACCACTGAGCTGCCGAGACTTACCTAGTTGACTTTTTCCAATATTTTTCTAATTAAACAATTACTTGACCCTTGCTAATAAAGATTAACTAGGTGAACGGAGGTCAGCTTAAATTAGATAAGTACGTAGTTGTTATATTGAAAATATTTAAAAAAAAGTGTTAGTTTTGTGCTTCTGAGCACAGAAACAAAGCATTAGGTATTCCATACTGCCATATAAATAATGAATAAGTTAAATAAAATACAAAATTATAGTTATGAAAATGTAATTATGACGTTATAAACGTTAATATATCTAAATAACTTATTCATAGTCGGAATCATCAACACTCGGCCAACTGATGTTCCCCGAGTTTTCTTCATGGCGTATTTTCTCACCAAGTCCAGTATATTCATTGTTCAGAATACGTCACTGTTCGTCTCGTCAGGAGCACTATCACTCAAAAGCAAACAGTTTTATTTAGAAAATTCGATGTTCATTTGATAATTTAGTTTTTGTTCTGAACTTCTGAGCTTAAACGTAAATCTTTGAAAGGGCTCAATTAAATTGTGCTCACATATCGGAAGAGTCGCTATGGGACATGATGGGACAAGTAGTTTCTGGTCCATGAAACATCAATAGCGCGCTAAAAATGCAATATCCGTCACATTTGGCTGCACTTTTTTCGGCAACAATATACCTATTTTCAATATTTATAATTAAAATACTACCACTACTAACCATGTACTGTAACCTTGTACCGTAACCGAGTGCTAATCATCAAGTTCATAATCCATTAATAACAATGAATTGATCTTTTATATGCACTTTGCAATGTCGATTCTTATCAAGCATAACAAAGCAAATGATTTCCATGTTTTTGATGCTCGCTCGGCACTTGAAAATTAATTATTAATTATTGGAGGGTAAATGCAAAAAAAGATTACCAGAATAGTGACTTCAGGAGAGCTAGTTATAGCTTTTGCTAGTAATCATAAAGAATTGCGATGACCCTTTTTGTCCAGCTAGATTGGCTTTTAGGACCATAGTGTGACGGCATTCCGTCAAGGCGTCATGAAATAAGTTGCTTTTTTCTAGTATATTTTCTTGTTTATAAAATGACATTGAATATGGCCGATGATGACAATACCTAACAGTAAATGATTTGCTACTACTGCTAAAATTGTAGTTACTTATACTAATACATGATAGTGCAAAATCTACGTCACTTGACGCCATTGAAACAAAACAATTTTATTGAAATAAAACGTGCCTTTGATTGAAACGCAGTCGAAACGTTAGGACGACCAAAAAACAAAGAATAACACGTAGTTAAAAGGTGTATAATTACGATACATTTCATTTCTAAGTGAAATTATACATTCATAAAAATCCACGAAGGTTAGTTAGTGGAATTCAAGATGAGCTTCTGTAAGCCACTTTATTTTGTTCCGCAAATCTAAGCTATATTCTTGTAAACAGTATATTCAAGGCAAGTATTATTGAAAGAGGTAGCTGTTTTAGCGTAAAATACAGAGTTTAGCTTAGCAGATTACCTTGTCATCGCTGTCACCTGTGTGGCTACAAATAATGAGACATGGGTGACACGTAGTTATTACATGTTGACACTTTAAGAAGCTTTATTAACATTTTACTTGGGTATGAAAGGAAAACATTTTGGCGTAATGATTAACTAGCGGCCACCTGCAGTTTTACCCGCGTGGTTCCCGTTTCTGTGGGAAAATCGGGATGAAAGTCGCCTATGTTTAATCCAGGCTATCTTCTCGTCGTCTCAGTACGGCCAAGTTTGTAGGAGACGCTGCTGCCCATCTCCTGAAGGCTGACTCCCTTAGTCGCCTTTTACTACTCCCACGGGATGAGAGGGGGTAAGTAGTGCTATTCTAACGACACTACACAGCTAACTGATTCTACCTATTTCTATCTGTGTGCAAAATTTCATCCAAATCGGTATAGTAGTTTTTGCGTGATGGGTAACAAACATCCGAATATCTGAACATCCAAACTTCCTCACAAATTTTCTCATTTATAATATTAGTAGGAAAAAACTACTATATTTAAGGAAATATTCGTAATCATCATAATCATCATCAATTTTAATGTCGCTACTGCTGAGACACTAGCCTACTACGAGTGTGCGAGTTTTGATGATTCCGACTATGAATAAGTTATTTAGATATTACGTTCATAACGCTGAAATAAAACAACTTTTACGGATATCAAACGCGCTATATTTTACGAACTAAGTTGTAATTGTCCGTATTTTTAGGTTTTTAGGGGTTTTTTGATTTTCCCGACCTTTGGCCTTCCCGACTTTTGAACTTTGGCGAGTACACCGACTCCCTCCTTTAATACAAAGCGCAGATTCGACCCTCTATGGAGTACTACTGTCACCTGTGGGATGGTTTTTTTATTTTTTATGAATTACGGTTATACTCTTAGCCTCCATCATACCTGATGTTAAGTATTTATAAGGGTGAAAGATAGAAGCGAGCCTCTCCCGGAATCCTCAGCCACTGAGGAACTGGCTATCTTATCTCGAACTGCCGGAACACAACAATGCTGAAAACATTGTTGTTATGGCGTCAGGCTTAGATAAGATGGTGGTAGCTAGTCAGGCGGACTTAGAATAAGTCCTAATACCAACCAAACCGAATACAATATGTACCCCAGCTGGGAATCGAACCCGGGACCCCTGGGTCTTATACCGGTGGTTGTACCACTAGACCACAGAGGCGGTTCTGCTAAGTATCAGCTAGAGGCTCTGGAATCGATTGGAAACCGTGCCAGGAAACTCATTGGAGACTCAGCACTGGCCACGGCGGAACTTCAGAGCCTCAGTCACCGTCGCAAAGTTACTTGTCTATCGGTCTTTTATAGGATACACTTTGGAGAGTGTGCGAGAGAACTGCACTACCTTGTTCCTTCAGCCCCTTTCCACCATCGGGGCACCAGAGGCAGGTTAGCTTACCACCCGTACGTCGATGACATTTTAACGGTCCATACCAAGCGCTTTGCTGACACATTTCTTATGCGAACCGCTAAAGAATGGAATGCGCTTCCTGCTCATGTGTTCCCCGATTCCTACAACCTTGGCTTTTTCAAAGCGAGAGTGAATAGGCATTTCCTGGGCAAGCATGCAACACCTTAGACCACATCCTGTTTATTAAGTACGATGGTGGTCAAATGCCTGCCAGTAATAATAAAAATAGAACTTAGAACAAGACCTACCACTAACCAAATCGAATACAATATGTGCACCCCCTGGGATAATGAAGGATGCTACTACCACTAGACCACAGAGGCGGTTAAGTAAAGATATAACCATTTCCTCAGTTTTTACAATTACTAACCTGATTAAAGGTTGCCTAAGGATTTTCTCGAATTTCCGAGCGAACGAAGTCGTGGGCGAAAGCTAGTTATTAAGAAGTGTCCAAATGAATATTGTTATGCCTAGTGATTGTTAGCAGTTATCACTTTAGTTCTAATACCGCTGTCACAACGTGACGTAATAAAAGATTTCCCACACTATGATTGATGTGGACTTATGTTACTATATATGTGGACTTATGTTATCAAATAATACGGGGCTATCCATTGCCGAAATTAAACGTCACCGATATGCGGTCATAGATAATAGAATTTAAAGCAGTTTGTATACTAGCTACCGCTTGCTACTCGTACTACGTCTGCTAAAATTATCGTCTAACAATTTCGTTGGCATAAATAAATGTGTTTGGTTATTCAATTACTTTAAGGACAAACAGTAATATCAATATTAATAATAGAAGAAAATCCAAACACAAATATTAATAGTATTTGATAGAATCAGGCGTTACTTGGCGGAAATCCATATCAGTAGAAAACGAAAAATATGTAGCATAATTCCGCAAGAAAAACTTACATACAAGATGCACCGCCCGCCCGCCCGCAAATAAATGCAGATGCAACACAGTCACATACCTTGCACCTTCACCGACTACTCTACACGTGTTTCGCCCACACACGGAGCATCCTCAGGAGTTGTTAGTAGTCGGTGATGGTGTAAGGTGTGCCATTGTGTTGCATCTGCATTTATTTTCAGGCGGGTGGGCGGTGCATCTTGCATTAAGTTTTTCTTGCGGAATTATGCTACATATTTTTAAATATTAAGGCGGTACCCCCACCGAAAGTGGCGCCGCGTTAAATTTTATTTAATATCGTAATTCTAATACACAATTTTAATAAAACTTTACGTGGAATTTTTAGAGCCCATAGTCTAGTATTTTTAGACGGTATCATTACATTCCCTCGTAGTCACTACTAGAAGTAGATAGCAAAACTGCTAAGTGGCCGTTTTTGACACGTTTGCTATCTACTTCTACGAATGACAATGACGAGATGTAGCGATACCTTCTAAAAATACAAGACAATGGGCTCTAAAAATTCCACGTTTAGTTTTATTAAAATTGTGAATTAGAATTACGATATTAAATAAAATTCAACGCGGCGCCACTTTCGGTCAGGGTACCGCCTTAATGGTAAAAGCCCTGTTTTCAAATGCCACAGCATCAGCATGCGTTTATACAATAACTAGCTTCCACCCGCGGTTTCACCCGCGTAGTTCCCGTTCCGGTGGGAATATCGAGACAAAAAGTACCCTGTGTTACATTCCGTCCTCACCACTAACTCTATGCCAAAAATCAAGTCGATTGGCTGATTAGTAAGGGGCTGCAAGAAGTTCAAACAAACACACTTTCGCATTTTTAATTAGTTAGGGTTATTATAAGAACTTTAAATGGCAAAGCATATTTGGATTGTTATAGAGCTTAGAATAACTGTTGATTCGCCTGTGAATAAAATAAAAATAAATAAAACAACCGACATAAAATTGTGAAACATAGGTAAAAAAAAATCTTCATTAACACATTACTTTTGGATTTGGTGTTTTTAGGGTTTTTTGGTTGGACTTATGTTATCCGTAAAAGTTTTATTATTATAATGAACAAGAAACTTAGGATGTGCTTATAAAAAAATATTGTTTAGTTCTATTTTATTAAATTAAAAGTACAAATACAAGTACGCAATGTATAGTTTTTTCCTACGAATAGTATAAATGCGAAAGTTAGTGAGGATGTTTGGTTTGGATGGATGTTTGTTACTCTTTCACGCAAAAACTACTGAACCGATTTGGATTAAATTTGACACAGAGATACAAGATAGCTTGGATTAAAATATAGGCTACATTTTATCCCGATATTCCCACGGGAACGGGAACCACGCGCGTGAAACCGCGGGCGGCCGCTAGTCTTTTATAAAACTATTTCAGGTTGTTTCAGTTATTACTCGTAGTAGGTTTTTTAAACGCTGCCAGATATATATGGAAAAAAAATATATAAAACTAAAACTCAACAAGGCTGCAACAGGTGGTTGGTGGTTCAGGTACAAGTACCGACAAAAGTGATGATGTTCTTTTTATTTAAACTGACAAGACAGATAGACGATAATCAAACATATACCTACAAAACTTTCCCCGTTTTTTATACACCTTTCTTACTTTGTTAATCTAGCTTACTAGTCAGTCTGTCAAACCTACACGATGGATTTATGGATACGTGACGATACGTTTTTAGGGTTCCGTACCAATATAGTAAAAAGGAACCCTTATGGTGCGAATCAGTCTGTCTATATGTCACAGCTGGATATCTCAACAACTACTAATGCTATGAACTTGAAATTTGGAACAGTTTTAGATGAAGTTTGCCAAACTATTTTGCAATTAAGAGAGAAATAAATATGCATTATTATTTTTTACAACAGGGACTGACCGGGGTTCTTAAAAATTCAAAGTGTGGCTACCAGGGCATGTGGGGTAGCATATCAAAGAACGCTGATTGCACATTCTTAAACAATTTTTCTTTTGTTTTTAGGCCGCATAGTTTTCGACTTTGGATGGAAATTGTAAAAAAAATTCCCCCCTTATCTCCGAAGTTTACATAGAGAAAAATCTGAAATTATTCTATGTTATAAAAGTTTATGTCAAGATTACAAGAAAAATAAAACTAAATAGCATACTTCTTTAGAAATCTAAAAAAAAAAGATTTTGTACTTATTTGCTTTTGGTTTGATTGTCGATGTAACGTCATCGTCATCATACATTTTTAATATCCCCACTGCTGGAGCACTGGCCTTCTTTATGTCGATGTATGGGGACAATATATTATGATAGCACGGAACCCTCGATGCGCGAGCCCGACTCGCTCTTAACCGGTTTTATTTCAGCTAGGTGTCATTATCTTAACTACTAACAAATGTCAATCGTAAAAATATACGTCATCACTTCGAAGTTTTCATCTAAAATGTTTGCTACGGGCTTGTTCATACATACTGTCAGTATTATGTAATAGGTACCATCCTTGTATTGACTTACTAACAAATGACAATCGGCAAAATACACCTCACCACTTCGAAGCGTTCATCTAAAAAGTTTCCAATGGGCTTGTACTTGTGTCATACATACTGTCAGTATTATCTGGGTGCAGCTATAAGCCTGGATTAAAATGGAAGTAATATAAACGATAATGGGCTCAAACAGCAATAACACGATAGAATGTATCGCCTCGGAATGGATACAATAGTGTCCAGACAATTTTATTTATAGCCGCCGGCACCTTTGTAGTTAGTGTTCGTAGTTTTTATTAAGGTTTTTGTTTAGATTTGTAAACAATCATTTTTTTTTAAATAAAATAAATTGAAAACATTACAGAATTTTTAATTCTCAGATTCAAGTTAAAGAGTCACTATAATTCATACATAAGCCAAGCAAAGTAAATGAAATTCACAAACCAAAAGAGATAAAAATGACAATCAATTTTCAGATAAATATCTTTATCTGAGCATTTGAAAAATGAGCCCCTATTAAATAAAATAGTAGCAAAGACTTAGTACTAACTCAAAATACCTAATGTTCTAAAAACAGTGAGGACTAAATAACAAGTCTGGACAGGATATCAACATTAATACAACAATGCACTAACCAATAGGCTATTTGACAATGCGAAAAATAAAGTGTCAATTACTGTTACCAGTATAAATTATGAGTTAAAAAATGGTTTTTTATTAACGTAAGTTGAAAATAATTATAAATTTATTTAAAAATCCGTAAATATAAATGCATTTTTTTAAACGTTTTGTCACGTGACACAAAACGCTCCTGATTCGTCGAGTTTATAATGACGTCACCTGCTTGTAAACCTCCTTTGACTACGTATGTGGATGATATGCAGAATACAGGCAAGTGACGTCACCGAACCCATTGCAGCGCCATATTGTCAGAGTAGCGTTTTGGCGCGCTATTTAAATATTGAATTTTTAATTTGATATTTAGATAACTATTAGGATACTTTTGAGTTAAAATCTTATATTCCTATAGGAAATACTAATGATTTTTGAATTTTTTAAATAGAAAAATATTGGTCAAAATCAACTGAAATCTGTGAATTCACTTTTGGCAGAGTTGATTTTATCCAATATTTTTAAACTAATTTAATAATTTTCACATAGTCAATGTACAGTCAGGGAACTTCGCGGTTGATCAGTAGAGTTTTTTTGAGACACGATATTTCGGAAAGTATTTAGTTAAAAGAAATAATTTATTTATAAAATGAAATACCTATTAAAGCTCTATTATTTGTGATATAAACGTTTTCTGTAAGTCTATTACTTTTGAGATAACTTTCTTCAAAAAACTTTACTGTTCAACCGAGAATTTCCCTGATTGTACGGGCAGCCACCAAACCCTAATATACTACACATCCAACACAATTAGGCGAACATAAAATGACTTATTGAAAAACTAAAACTTCAATAAGCGAACTAGTCCTTATAAATAAATAATAATAATAATATTATAGCAATAGTAATAGTATTTCTGTTATAGTATAAGATTTTATATTTAACGGTTTCTTGTTTTTCTACTAATTTGTAAATATTTAATAAACAACATATATGTAAGTAAAAAAAAAAAATGCATACAACCACACCAATTATCTAGCTCCTGTCTAGCCCACGTTATGTTTCATGAAGAACTTGTGTTAAGGATACTAGATAACGGATAAACATACTTATTTATATTTTTTTTTGTAAATACACACAATGTACATTTAAAACACCCAGACCAAGATAATAGACATGTTCATGCACACAAATATTTATCTTGCCCGGGGATCGAACCCGGGACCTCTGGCGTAGAAGGCGGGCTTAGTACCCCTGGGCCAAACAGGTCGCTTATCAATCAATTATTATATACTAGCGACCGCCCGCGGCTTCGCCCGCGTGGTTTTCGGTTTGTTACAGAAATCCTCAAATGTGAATAATTTCTCACTGACGCTTCGCTCCTATTGAATTTATAGAAAATAGCTTCGGCCCGCGACGCGACTTCGTCCGCGGAAAATTTCTTGTTTTAACATAAGATTACACTCGATTGATATTACTGTATTTAATTTTATTAGTAAAAAATTTTTTGGAATCAGATCAGTAACTTCAAAGATTACCGAAGTTCTCTTTTCTGCTCAAGGTAACTTAACCCTTAGTCGCCTTTTACTTATTTTATTTATTTAAGTTAGGTATCTATTTAATTTAAAGCTTCTCTATATACAATGTTTGAGGTTGTTTTATTTTTCGGTAACAGAATAATCTGCTTTTCGGATGATCCCACTCTTGATTTGATAGACCAACACATAAATGCCCATGGGAAAAACATTCTTTTCGTAGGTCAATGCCAACCAAAGAGAATGTTTGTCCCTGGGACTTGTTAATAGTCAGGGCAAATGATGTTTTTATTGGAAACTGGAGTCGTTTAAACGGTATGAGTAGGTCTGTCGGAATCATTGGAATTCTTGGGATGTACGCCAACTGGCCAGCTCCTGGGCCAATGAGAATGGTCGCCACAATTAGGTTGTCTTTTAAATCTTGTTTCAGAGACATGCTGCCTTAAATCAGATAGACGCTGCGCACGTTCAGCGCTAGTTTCTCGAGCACGGGCCCGCGACGTCCTCACATTTTGGCTAGCGAGGCGCTGTGAGCGCTTGGAGCTAGATTCTCTAGCGCGTGCTTGCGAAATATATTCTCTATTTCTCGAGAGGCGTTGCTCATTTTCAGGGGCAGATTCTTCCGTACGGCGTACTCGAGCGGCTCTTGTCTGTGATGTCTGCCGGAACAGTTGAGATTTCCTTTTAGGCATGCTCTCAACAAACTATGCACAGACTTGAAAACAATTATATCGAATATCGAATAACTCGTATCGATTATTACGATAGAACGAAGTACGAAACTACGAACATACAAAACAAACGTACAACGAAATTACGATATTTTCGATTATGAGGTATCTATCTACAACAACAACAACAACCATACGAACGTAACAACCGAAACCAATAAGCAACTGACATGTAATATTTAGAACTCCAACTAATGACTACGTGGGCTTAATAATTCGAGAGGGTCATCAATCCACGGAAAGTCTTAACACCGCGATTCAGAAAAATGACGTAATTGCAGAACGCCATCTATGGGCAAATAGGTAAAACGTCTGCACAATGAAAGTTATGCTAGGGGCATTTTGCGTTTTAGTAATTTTATATTATCTCCGAAACTGTATGACCAATTGATATACTGTAAATGGCAAATCTTATCTATATGATGTTCTTGTGATACTGAAATAATTTATTGTCATAAGAATTAATATTTTGTTGCTCAAATAATCAACCAAACGTAAGTATGCCGAAAAAAATTTTTTTTAATGCAATAATAGAAGTATAAAAGATAAAATATAAAAGATAGAGATATGGTATCGCGGACTTTTTTGTAGAAATAATTAAGACGAACCAGGTAGCCATACATTGTTTTTAATTTTATGCAACTGTTTAGGCAGCGCTCGCAAATAATTCTGTTTTATGAGGTATTTTTTTCCGACTTGCTAGACAAAAGTTGTGATAGCTCGGTTAATATACATGTTATAAAAACAATTTATAGCCTATAGCACTCAGGAATAATGTAGCTTTCTGCCAGTTAAAAAAATTTTAGAATTGGATTATGAGTTCCAGAGATTACCCCCTACATACAAATTTACAAACTTACAAATTTTACCTCTTTATAATATTAGTATAGATATACAGGCTTTAAAAATACGAAACCGTATTTAAATAAATAATAATAAAAAAATAAATATTCGCATACAATCACACCAATTATCTAGTCCCACGTTAAGTTTCATGAAGAAATTGTGTTATGGATACTAGATAACGGATAAACATACTTATATACTTTTTTTTTGTAAATACATACTTAATATACATACTAAACACCCAGACCAAGACAAATAGACATGTTCATGCACACAAATATTTGTCTTGTCCGGGGATCGAACCCGGGACCTCTGGCCGAGAAGGCGGTCGTCATATTAAACTCTATCCAACTTCCTCTGGGTCTGAGAAAGGGCAATTTTTTCATTAGATCGAATTTTATACGTATCAAAAATGTATTTAAAAAGTGACATTAAAAACACCTAAAACTGTAGCTATTCCCAAACTTTCAACGCATTCTTATTAAAAAAAAACCAACCGAATTTAGAACATCCTCCTTTTTTGAAGTCGTTGAATATCACGTTCCTACCTTGCCACAATAATTTGTCTCCTATGTGACTTGACAATTTTATTTACATACCAATATGAATAAAAGAGTAATAATAACATTGTATTATTTCTTTACCTTTGGTCTCAGAGGACGATTAAAATAGTATAATATTGTTTTAGTCGTGTAGTACATACTGTTTCATCATCATCAATAGCAATTTAGATTGATACGGACCGCAAATTGCGATTGTTGCTTATCCCATTACAATCGAAAGCTAAACGCGCTTACCCATTGTTTAATATTAAATAAATTTAAAAAAAAGCTGTCATCTAGTCCCATATTTAAATAAAACCGCAAATAACGTAGGTAACATTAAGTATGTATTTAAATTAGCAGCAAAAACAATAACATCAATATGTCGCATATAAACCTAATCCTTACCATACGTGACCACCATATTTAGTACATGATTTGATTCCTAATAATTATTTGTATAATGTTTGTTTCATTATTTTCACGATTTTTGATTCCGGGTTTGAATGCCATTTTTTGCTATAGAAAATATGACTATAATTAGTTACTAGAATTCGGACGTGGGGGGATATCACTGTATCAAGCATCTAGGTAGCCATTGATGATATGATATTAGAAGCAATTGCGACATTTATGAAAAAAATATGATAATGAATGAAAAAAAATGTTTATTGCAACAAATATCCTAGTATTACAAATATGTTAAAGCCCTGACTTTGGTAAGTAAACTTGTGTTTTAGAAGTCAGTACCTTCCCAAGTTGACACAGGAAATTAGATATTGTTGAAATATACAAGTTCTAATAAGAAAAAAAAATTGTTATAATCACTAAAAAAAAGTTTTTTTTATTTTTTTTTAAAAAGCACTATTACATACGTTACACTCTGTGGCTAATTTAAGTATGTGTATGTGTGGTGTGTGCGTGTGTGTGGTGTTAGTGTGTGTGTGCGTGTCTCAAAGTCAAAGTCAAAGATTTTTATTGAAATAGACTTATAGATAAGTGCTTTCGAATCGTCCAATTTTTTTTTTCCTACCAGCCATTCAGGACATCTTTTAACTGATAAGAAGAACGGCCGCAAGAAACTTATCAGCTTTAACAGAAGCAACAACATTTACAAAGGAACATGTCGTTGCCAAACACAAATCTACAATCTTGATACCTACATATTTAATATAAGAGGAAATTTTTCTTATACTCAGTTATTAGAATATTTTCCTTTTATACAATTACAATAGTCATGTTTTATGTTAGTATCACTTCCATGCTTTTTGGTCTTTCAAATAATCATCTACCTTGTAATAACCTTTGCTTAAGAGCGTTTTTTTAACATATATTTTAAATTTAAAAAAGGCTATACCTTTCCCCAAAAACGAGCGACTGCATTTTTCAAGCCGAAATCTTAGAACGGCAAGCTTATACTTGTTTCTAGTATAAAAATTATGAACATCGCTATGCTTAATAAATAAATCGTGATGTTTCCTTACATATACTATATTATCATAAATGTATTGTCCCGCCAAAGTTAGTATATTTATCTCTTTAAACAATTCTTTAAGAGAATCTATCTGTCCAAGGTTGTAAATGGCGCGCACAGGCAGCTCTTTTTTGAAGTATAAAAACATTTTCTATATTGGCTGCTGAAACCCATATTTTCCTTATTGCGAAAGCCGCAGAACTAAGTCAACTCGACAAGGTTTCAATATGTGGATCCCATTGTAGTTTTGAATCTAATGTAATACCAAGAAATTTAGTACTCTCAACTTACTCTACTACAACCCTATTCAAATTGATATACATGTCGACCTGCCCTACATTAGGTAATGTGAATTTAACAAATTTCGTTTTGGTAGGGTTAAGAGACAAATTATTACTGTTGAACCAGTGTGCGACTTGAGAGAGAGCACTATTTACTTCGTCAGAACAATTGTATGTATCATCTGTAAATAGTACTGTCTTACATAAATTACTCGCGTAGTATGGGAGATCGTTAATATATATTAAGAACAGCAGAGGGCCCAATATTGAAACTTGGGGCACGCCCATAATAATGGGCGCTCCAGTAGAAGCAGTATTATTTACAATTACTTTTTGATTTCTATTGTGCAAGTATGACTGCAAAAGGTTTACTGATTTTTTAGAGACACCATAATGTTCTAGCTTCTTTAAAAGTGTAACGTGATCAACGCAACCGAAAGCTTTAGACAGGTCACAAAATATACCAATTACGTCTTGCTTGCCCTCCCAAGCCTCAAAAATATGTTTGAGGAGTGCTATTCCAGCATCTGTAGTATTTTTACCTTTAGAAAAGCCGAACTGATTATTATGAAGGATTTGATTTACTGTTAAATAGTGTAATAATTGAGAGTATATAATTTTTTCAAAAATTTTACTAAATGCCGGTATGTATATTTTGGTGTACAACTCTTAAACAGTTAGGCTTTCCTGTTGTCAACACTGGGCTAGAGGGCGCCTCTGTTGTCTCTAATGGTAATTTAAATTAACCAAGTCAGTATTGGGATTCAATAGAATCAAATTACTTGGAAAAGATTCCAAGGTTGTATTAGAAATGTATGAATTTAACTGCTCAATGAAAGCAGAGGTTCTACTAGCCAGATTATTGGCTAATTGTTTAAAATAAAAAGACAGCGAAAGCGCTATTTGTCTCATAAAATAAATAGGCAGATAATATTTATCCTTGGTCAAGTTTAAATCCTTGTCTGGTGTTCGTGTGTGTGTGAATGCGTGAAACTGAGGATGTAATGTAACAAGCAGGTTTTATAATAATCATATTTAATTATGGATACATATATAAATGTTTACCTAGTTAAAATCAGATAATAAAAGTTTTTCAGTGCCGTCATAGTCATAATTCTGAAGCCACTCTTTGATTTTATACTTAATGTGGTGATTATTTAGAGTTTTACTAGTACAAGTGAAATTAAATTTATTGTAAAGCACTTTTAAAATCAAATTTAAAATCAAAATTTATTCAGTTTTTTTAAGAAAATAATTAGGAATGTGTGAAATAAGAGCTTAAGTCTTTAGAATACGGAACAAAAGCAAAGTTCAGAAAGCTTTCTACAAAAACTTAAAATAACAGAGTACAAATCCCAATGTGTAGGTCATTTAAAAATGCGTTCGAATCTGGCAAAGTAATATATTAATATTCTAAGTACTTAACTTAGTTAAATGATAAAAATATTACTTACCGCCCCAACACGAGTGTCCATAGCTTAAGCAGGATCCTGAAATGCAAATAATAAAAGTTATACAAATCGCAAATCAGGCAATTACATAGTTGTGAGTTAAAACAAACAGTATCTATTCGAGTAAAATTACGGTTACTGGTCAGATTTAGATTACATAATCATTATTTTAAAACAAAGCAACGTTGATCAGAAACCCTTTTCATTGATGAAGAAAGTTTCAAAGTTCGTTATTTATAAATAAAGGTAATATTAATATCCATAGATAAATTATTAATAGTAAACAAAAAATCTTCACAGTCATTGTGATTGAGTTATTATATTTACGCCTCTGTGGTCTAGTGGTTATAACTACCGGTATCAAACCTAGGGGTCCCCGGGTTCGATTCTCAGCGGGGGTACATATTGTATTCGGTTTGGTTGGTGGTAGGACTTATTGTAAGTCCGCCTGGCTAGCTACCACCATCTTATCTAAGTCTGACGCCATAACAACAATGTTTTCAGCATTGTTGTGTTCCGGCAGTTAGAGATAAGATAGCCAGTCCCTCAGTGGTTGAGAGTTCCGGGAGAGGCTCGCTTTCCATCTTCAGCCATATCAATACTTAACATCAGGTATGATAAAGGCTAAGAATCACCCCGTCGATCATTAAAAAAAACTCACATTCACAATATGAAGAAGCTTGTGAGTCTCATACAAAAGGGTGACGATGCGTTACGTTACAGCCAACTTAATAATCCTGACTTCTTTAAGTCAAAGTCAAAGTCAAAGCCAAAGTCAAAGATTTTTATTCAAATAGACTTATAGATAAGTGCTTTCGAATCGTCCAATTTATTTTTTCCTACCAGCCATTCAGGACATCTTTTAACTGATAAGAAGAACGGCCGCAAGAAACTTATCAGCTTTAACAGAAGCAACAACATTTACAAAGGAACATGTCGTTGCCAAACACAAATCTACAATCTTGAAACATATTTAATATAAGAGGAAAATTTTATTGGTAGTGTCGTTGCGTTCCCTAAAAATAATACGGCCGACTGAAGCGAAGGCTGAATCAAGCGTAATGCTTGTAAACGGGTACTGCATATGGAAATGGGTCTACTTAGGGACAGGGACAGGAACAATTCTAAAATCGAAAGGACTATCAGCAAAAAACAGCAGAACAGAAAAATTGTGATTGTGTCCTGTAAAAAACGTGATGACAGGGTGTCTATTGTTATAAATTTAATTTAACACCGACATAAAGATGCAACTTTAATGAAATATCGAAGATAAAACACAATAGCGAGTTAGGAGCAAGTTTTGTTTAGGAAGATGACGAAGGTCGATACAGCTATTGATTTGGTTATCAATTTCGAAAGTTCATTTAAACCTTTTCTATTATAGCTATTTTAAACAGTGTGTATTAACGAAACGTGCAGTTTTTTTTTCACAAAAAGATTTTTGCAACATAATAGGTACTTGTAAAAAAAGTCGTTTGGTTTTAAAAAACATCCTGCCGATAAAAACAGCATTCTTTTAATAATTTTCATCTCACACTGTATGTACCTATACAGAATCGATAAATTGAGAAAAATGTTATAGAAAACTTTTACTTCTCTTGAGAGTCGGTCGGTGTAGGCAGTTTTGAAAATAATTTATTTAAACTGATAGATTAGTAAGGACTCATCTCGTATTTTTTTTGGAATAAGTTTTTGTAGAGGTTTAATATAGTAATTCAGCTTTATACTCTTAATAAAAAAAAAGTTTAACCGACATTTTGGCATCTTTGATGGGTTACGTAGTCGTGGGATAATGTCTTATATAAATCCGATATCTTCAAAGTCTCTAAATGTGATTTACTATTTCTGCCATAATAACATGATGTGTCTCAAAAGTACAGTTCCAACATAAGGTACGTAGGCTAACCTATGTAGCTTCTCAGTCCACTATTGAGCTTTCAGTCTGTTAGCCAGAGTAACTGGATTAGTCTTATTAGCAGACGGTCTGTCCCAATCATGCAATGATACGATAGCCTGGGTCATCTAAGTACGAAGTGATGCATTATGGTGGCAACACATTAAAAGTTTCCTATTTTTATCCTGAACACATGTGTGTGATCGTGTGTAGCCGCCATAAGAACAAGATGGAAATTTCAAATTCATGTAAAGGCTTAGTAGTTGAAATCAAATGGTAAAAAAAATGTACTAATGTCGTCGTCTCAGCCATATAACACCTACTGCTGGGTATAGGCCTCCCCTAAAAGGGGGGGGGGGTTTCCATAATCGCTTGGCAGGCGGGTTGGCGATCGCAGTATGGCCAAGTTTGTAGGAGAAGCTGCTGCCCATCTCCTGAAGGCTGAATCTCTCAGTCGCCTTTTACGACACCCACGGGATGAGAAGGGGTAGTGGTATTCTAAGCCGACACTAGACAGCTGTACTACTAATAAGTTGATTTGTAATTTTGTATGAGATATTATGGAAAGTCCACTGGAAAAGTAATTAACAGTTTAATTTTATTAGTAAAACGCCACATTGAAAAGCTGGGTAAGAAGCATTATGTTAAAAATCTCACACCCATTTGCATTAAACTTAAGAATCGCCTAAGGTTTTTCTTATCTTTCGAAATCTTAATAAAAACATGTTTTTCACTAACCATATGACGTTCTTAAAATCCACTAAGACTATTTTGAACTAACGGGCCCAATATCGGGCGCCTAAAGCCTAAGCTATTTTTAATATTAATGTTTTAAAATAGATAAGAATAACCTATGGCGATTCTTTAAAATAGATAAGAATAACTTATGGCGATTCTTAAGTTTAGTGCAAATGGGTGTCAGAGTCAAAGTAAAGTAACACCTAAACAAGTATGAATTTGAATCGTATAATTTACACTTCTACTCATACATATCATATTAAGTTATTTCTAAACTATACATCTTTCTGTAGGGTTAGTACGAACAACTAAAGAAATGGTAATGCAAAAAATGTATAGGGAAATGTAGTTCCGTTAACATCCGGTAGGAACGCGGCTCAATGTGTCATACATTTTTTTACTTTATTCCTTGATACTTACTCGAAAGTAATTCGTGCTAGACCTACAGATTGGCAGAGGTTAATACACGTACTGTAGTAAAATAGCTGTAATAGCATTATAATAATAGATTGTAACAACTTCAGCAATAAAGCTGTTTTGTAATTTTTAATAGCAGCTGTCAATTCGTCAGCAGCCATTTTTAATGTCCCCACTGCTGGGGCACTGGCCTTCCTTATGGGTGGATAATGAGAACGGGCCATGACCCACCACGCCACCAAGGCCCAATGCGGATTGGTGGGTTTTAACGACTGCCAATGCAGCCGGGACCAACGACTTAACGTGCCTTCCGAAGCACGGAGGAGCTCGAGATAGTAAATTTATGGTCACCCATCCCGTGACCGACCATTGCGAAAGTTACTTAACCTCAACAATCGCAGGCCGAGCGTGCGAAGCACAGCGCCACGGGCTATTATAAACTATTATAATTTAGTAGGTTAGTGAGTCAGTGTACTTAGAAAAGTCATAGGTCTGTATGATTCAATCATTAGCATGCTTTAATACTAAGTGTTTGTAAAAGAAAATCTGGAAAATGCTGAGATAAATATGTGGAAAATCATTAAATATGTGACTTTTATACCTATTCCTCTTAAATAATGAATTTATAGAATAACTAAAATAGTAATTTCGTGTATTGAATTTAGTTCGTTTTGATAATATATGAAATATCAAGTAATCTTAATAATGTTCACATCTGAACTTAATTGCTCAACAAATCCTACCATATTTGCAAAAAAACAGAATTACGAAATTAAAATAATTTAACCGACGGGTACCGTGACGTAAACAGCTTAATAATTGTCATTGCGTCTTGATGGTCCTTCGAATTTCCTAATTCAACTGAATTACGAATCGGAACAAATGCTTTGAGACTTATAAGCCTCGTCTTAGATTTATCGCTGAACGAACGAACTACGCCTGTTGACCAATCAATCGTAGATCTTAATCCTAGCTAGGATGACGCATTTGTCTAGATTTGGCATCTCGATGTATTGATGGTGATAACGTCGTGGGCGTTAAAGTTAGTTGAAACTCAAGTCGTCTTTAATACTCTATGTCTTTATATACTAGCCGATGGCCTTGGCTTTCAAGCTTCTCGCAATAAGTTTTATATCCTACAAGATTTATTATTTCGATGGCTTTCACTATAATTATAATTGGAACATAAATGTATAATTTTGGATCCAACTACACATAAAAAATTGTATACCTAATTAAATGTATTATTGCGTTGTTTACTGGAAGTATAGGAAATATTTTTTTTCAGTTGTTTAAAATGTGCTAAATTGCTTAGTTGAACATTTACTGTTTTATTGATTAGGCCGTTGAAAATATTTGTATAATAAAAGCCGCTTTGAGTCGATTTGGTTGCACGCGAGTGCGAGTGTTTTGGTTGGTGGTAGGACTTGTTGTAAGTCCGCCTGGCTAACTACCACCATCTTATCTAAGCCTGACGCCGTGACAATAATGTTTTCAGCATTGTTGTGTTCCGGCAGTTTGGGATAAGATAGCTAGTTCCTCAGTGGCTGAGGATTCCGAGAGAGGCTCGCTTCCATCTTCAGCCTTATCAATACTTAACATCAGGTATAATGAAGGGTAAGAGTCTCACCGTCGTTTATAAAAAAAGATTGTATATTTTTATACATAGATACGTCTAGATATACGGTAAAGTTAGAGAGACTATTTTAAATGCCATTCTTTTAAATAAAATAATGGATTTATTTTTGGAATAAAAATTAAAATGTGGGCTATTTCTATCATCATAATTTTCTCTTCTGTGTTAAGAATGAATGATGTTTGTGAAATTTGAATCAAATATTAATAGACAGTCTTTGAATATTGTAGTGTTTTACAACGAATCGAATAAGATATTTATGATTTTGTAATTTTTGCATTTTTCAATGCTATTTTTATACTTATGGTAAATTTTAAATAGAAAAATATTGGAAATAATTAACTCGGCCACAAGTGAATTCTCAGGCTGGAATCGAACCAGCGACCAATGATCCGATCCAATGCTCTTGAGCATTGGACCGGATTTCCAAAGGTCGCTGGTTCGATTCCAGCCTGAGAATTCACTTGTGGCCGAGTTAATTTTTTCCAATATCGAATAAGATACTCTTGTGAAGATTTACATTTAACTAATTACGTTTGCAATGAATATCTCTCCTGTTTTAAAGGTAAGTGTGATTTAAGTGTCTATGATTTTGATGTTTAAAAGATGCTTGCCAATGATATTTTATAATATATAAGGTGTTAATTTATCAAGTGCCGATCGAGCAGGGGCTGCTCAGGTCAACGATAAAGAACACAATTTATACAAAAAAAAGAAAAGAAAAAATGAATTTAGTTTAACTTTCATATTTTAAGCATTAGATACCTATTGAATATTCAGCATAAGCAAAAGCAATCGTAAAACCAAATTTGTTTTATGTAAGTAACCAAGGAAATTGGTGATTTAGCTATTTGAGTCGGTATTTGAAAATTGAATATAAAAATAAATACAAAAATATATTTTTTTGTCAAAATTGTGATCAACAATATATGATCTGAGCAGCCCCTGCGCGATCGCCACTTGATAAATTAGCACCTCATATTATATTACTTTCATAGTCATTTGCGTTGATATATGTGACGAAGACCACACTTTGACAAGTAGGACAAATGACACGAAAAAGCACGGAAATTGAAAGAAATAGGTAATTGAATCGGACCCCATATAGGGTCTTCCCAATGTTTCACAATGCTACTTAGTATGACTTATCTGCTTTAAGTACAAACAAACAAATTGACATACTTTCACATTTATAATATTAGTAGGATATCCTCATAAGTAGGATTTGAAGATTCTGAACCGAAATGAAAAAACAAAGAAAAACAACAACTGAAATTGAAACAAAAGGTAAGGCGTTTCGGAGGTTTATGGTTTTGAGAAGATACTTAGGTATGTGTTATTTAATTTGAGGGTGGATCACCCACCATTTAGAAAGTCAACATTCTAAAGTTATATGGTAAAAAAGAGCATCGTATTCGAAAACAATACAGAATGAACAGACATTTTACTTGCACATTCAATACCTATCTGAATTGTAAAAGTACTTCTTCCTACGTAGATAATTTTTCGATTGAATTCAATTGACTATAAATAAATAAAGTAAATAGTAACTCAAAATTATTACGAAATACATCCAGATACGCACACACACATAACACACACAATCACACACTCATACACATATATCATTGGTGCTTGCATATTGGCTACTGGAATAAACATACTTAGGTATGTGTTTAAGGGTTGATTCCACTGATAATGAAAATGTAAATTATGATTCAGTATAAACGGTCCTACGGTCAATATATACGGTCCTTACAAGTTATAATTAATGTTAAGCTTAGGCCGCTATACCCGATAATCAGGCAACTCGTAAAAAGTGTACGTGTTAGTGAAGTAAGTACTAAAATAATTATGGTAAATTTTAAATAGAAAAATATTGGAAAAAATTAACTCGGCCACAAGTGAATTCTCAGACGGGAATCGAACCCGCGACCTTTGGAAATCCGGTCCAATGCTCTTCCAAAGGTCGCGGGTTCGATTCCCGTCTGAGAATTCACTTGTGGCCGAGTTAATTTTTTCCACTATTTTTCTATTTAAAATTTACCATAAGTATAAAAATAGCATTGAAAAATGCAAAAATTACAAAATCATATACTAAAATAATTTGTTCTTGCCTTTGTATGGATCTCATGTTGTCCAAAATAAAATTTTATTATTATTATTACTATACGGAAAAACTATGCACTTTTTGATATAAAACTATAGGATTTTAGATATGTTACAAATCTTGTAATGAGATATACATTTCTACATACCTTTATCTAGATTTGTAATGTACCAGAAGCAAGATATTATGATTTTGCCCCGACACTTTTTCTTTTCGAAATGACCCCCTAAAAATACGAAAATTCAAGATTACAAGATTTTAAACTTTCGCGTTCAATTATAATTATATATTAAAACAGCGGGACTAAAACGCAACATTTGTTATGTAGTACGTCTATGTACTTACAGCTTGACGTTTCGGCTATGTTGCAATAGCCGTGGTCAAAGCAGACCCCACCCAGACAGAAAAAAAAACGCTCTTAAGCAAAGGTTATTACAAGGTGACTATTTAAAAGACCAAAATGCATGGATGTGATACCAACATTAAACATAACTATAGTAAATAGTGTAAGAGGAAAATATTCTAATATGAGTATGAGAAAATTTTCTTCTTTTATTAAATATATTTCAAGATTGTAGATTTGTGTTTGGCAACAACATGTTCCATTGTAAATGTTGTTGTTTCTGCTAAGGCTGATAAGTTTCTTGCGGCCGTTCTTCTTATCAGTTAAAAGATTTTCTGAATTTCTGGTAGGGAAAACAAAATGTTGGACTATTCGAAAGTACTTATCTATAAGTCTATTTGAATAAAAATCTTTGACTTTGACTTTGACCTTGATTCAAGATTATTCTCAAATGGGGTTACATATACTATTGGAAATTGGTTTAGTTAGTGGACACCAATATTATTTAGCATCGCGTAGTTTTATTTCTCATATAATCGCTATAGTTATTAACTAAGAAGTGAAGTCGCGGTTTTTCGCATAATCTGCAAAATCGGTCTCGCTCCCGCGCGCGTTGTTTTCTCATTGCTATCTCACTTTAGTCGTATAGTGCCTTAACTCAATAAAATATTGTGATTAGTGCATTTGCAATGCTTATTTACAAGACAAATTTTGGCCTAGAAGAAAAATACGACTAGTCTGAGCAACTTGAAGATAAAAAAATTCAACTCAATGTTCAAAATCGGTTCTATCTTCACATAGAAACTTGATGACATCGACATAATTATAATGCCATTAATTTACCTTATTTCTGTCGTTTATCTTAGTAAAAATTGCTTATTAAAAATCTCTATAGATGGAGTTTCCATTCATGTATAATCGACAAAGCAGATCCATACGTCATTTCCGCGCTTTAGAAGCCTGTGTATTACCCCGATGGGAAATCCCACCCCTTTCAACCGATTCATGCCGTTACTGTTGGGAAAAAGCTTGTCCATATATGTACGTCTATGGGACTACTAATCCGAAGTTTTGTATCGAAAAACTTTTCAATTTATTTTGGAGGACCTTTTGATTTATAATTTAATGTTTATCTACGCCCTACAGCTGGTTTCGCATTCGCGGTTTAGGGTTATTTCTATACAAAAAGTTGTTCATGATACCTAGTTTTACAAAATATTTATAGGTTTTGTGAAAATAAAAATCCTTATACTATTGTTCAGCTGAAAAAATTGTCTTGGGGAGAAATTAAATAAACGATGATGAAAAACGCAAAATACTTTAGAAAACTAGAAGACAATCAACGCAGAAATAATCACTGGCGTTCGCTGGTATAGCAAGAATGCGTAAGATATTGAATTTAATGTCTAATCCTACATTATTTTTCATACAGAATTTAACAAATTGCGTTTTGTGAAATCCAAATAGGACCGTAGAAAAGTCTGTTAGTTGTTCAATTTTCAATTTCATAGACGATATTAAAGAAGGTAATTTGAAATTCACGATATTTGTTTGCTAGTCAACAATAATAATAGGTTTTCGAATGTCCTCTCACTAAGGTTTTTGTTAATGGAGCTATTGCATGACCATGCAAATTGCATGGACATAATTACGAGTTTGTAACAACACACTTTAAGTTATTGAATAAATGCGTACTAAAATTATCTTCATTAAAAGAAAGGTTTTTTTTTTTGTTGACACAATTCGTCGATTTGTTGCTATGCATAGTAAAGAAATATTTTTATTTTTTTATTTTTAGATAAATAGTATTTTTTCAAGTTAGAAGACTCAACCTCATCGTGGGTAAAAATGATAGTGTGCGCTAGGCCTAACACGGAGTGGCTACGTACTCTTTGGCTCCTTCAGGTCCTTACGGAGTTATGACTTATAATACCGATTTCGAGGAGTATTTCGAATAGGTTTTCAATGAGGTTTCGTTAAGTCGAGGACGAGTAAGTTTTGGAGGAACGACTTAGAATATGGGTGTAAGATTATATGTAGGTATGTATGTTTCATAATTTTAAAGCGCACTTCCCATTCCTATATAAAGTCATTTTTTTTGTACTTACTCATAAGTACAAAAATAGCATTGAAAAATATAAAAACTCAAAAATCATACAAAAAAACTTTTTATATTGAGTTAGGGTTGTCTCAAGGTCATGTGAATCTAAAAAAAAAATCGGCCAAGTGTGTGTTGGGCCAAGCGCAGTATAGGGTTGCGTAGTCAAAATAATACTAAAATTTTTCGTCTGCAAAAATAACTTTGTTTTTCATAGTCAGATTCCAGTATAATAATGCTTTGAGGGCCTTGTTGCGGCTTCCTTGTTTTTGTAGTGCGTCGGGTATGTTCGCGGATGCACATGTCGATGATTTCTATGCCATCATGCGCAAGAAGATCATCATTAGTGGGCAAGGTTAGAGGAAGCAGCAATACAATCCTGAAGATGATAGCTGACAGGATGGATGCAGCTGTCTTCCGGAGGTTCACTGGATTGCATGTTTTACATGTGGGCCAGTGAGTCTACGGGTTGGGATGTTTGCATTCTATCTTGTTTTTTTAATTGGTTACTAACATAGTTGTAAGTATAATGTAATGTAATGTATGTAATGTATAATGTAATCTAATAATCATAGATAATCACTGTTAATTTGTTTTTACCGTAATTCTATAATCTTATGTTATTTGATTAATGTAAATTCTATTGCATTTATAGGAATACTTTTCTTGTATAATTGTCTTGTTTAATATTTATCATTTATAGGAAATTTATTGTCAATGTTTATTGTAGTTATGTTTTTTTATTTTTTTTTCTTCTTATGTTTTCGCATCGCATGATTTTCTGTGTGTACACGTATTTGGATGTCAGTCTTGTTCGAAACTTGCATTGCTCTCATTTTATGTTGTTATTGACTGTTATCTGTTGTGTATACCATAAATAAATAAATAAATAAAATAAATAAATAAGTAAGTCTATTGTTACTAATATACTCTTAACTTTATTTATTCAATTTTTATTATAATGCAATGTATTAATTTTAATCTAATGTAATAAAAAAAGTAAAAAGTTTAAATGAATAATTATAATTGTGAATATGGACCATGGTCTGAAATAAAAGTTTTTTTATTTTATTTTTTTATAGTTTTGTATAAATTACAAAGTTATATTTGTGGTTACGAAAAATGTGATATATCTCTAAAACTGCTAATGTACATCTTTCAAACGGTTTACTTTCAAATATTTCATTTTATACGGTTTTACTGTTAAATATTTCCGGAATAAGGTGGCTGTGAAATACGGACAGACAGACATGACGAAAATATAAGGGTTCCGTTTTTTTCATTAGGCTACGGAACCCTAAAAATTACGCTAACGGTTGTCCCCATTTCTGAGACATAGTGAAGCACGGAGGAGCTCGAGATAGTACATTTTTGGTCAACCATCCATTTGGTGACCAACGGTGCGAAAGTTGCATCGCTGGTAAAGCGCGCGAACCACTGCACCACGCGCTCCGGGATTCAACATTCGCGACATCCAATGCTTATGGGTAAGTATTAATGACTGCAGATACTACTAACCTTAGAACATTTAACATTTGCATTTTATGTATTCTTAGAATAAGTAAATTAATATAGTTAGTTAAGTTTCCATAACAACCCTAATTTTGTTATGGGAGAGTGGCTGCTCCTGGCACAAGTGTTCACTCACTTAAAAGGAGCAAGTCAGCCTCGGTTTATTGTTAACCTAATCAATTTATGGAAATAAACATTTTTCATTTTTCATTTTCATTTTTCATACTAACCAACGGACGCAGTAACTTGATTTGATATATCCACAACAAACTCATTTTTTTATTTACAATGGGGAGACTCTTCATCATACCTGATGATTTTGACTTATCCTAGTACTTTACCAAAACTAGTACCACACACAAATATCAAAAAATAATTTTAAGCTACAAAATTATATCTACTTTAAACGCTGCGTAGTTTCGGCTTTGTCAGCCATATTCATTTATTAGCGATGCATGACGATTCGCGTGAAACGAAACTAATATTGTACTAAAGCCTTGAAAATGCGCTAGAGACTCGGTAAAGTGGTAATCACAATAATTCTGAGAAGCTTTTCCTATTGCGAAGTTCCCGGCAAAATTATAAATTCGCTATAAAACCATGAATAGTAAAGCGCCTGTCGCGTGCTCATGTGGTGATTACTATAACAAGCTCGCAGAAATTAAGAATGAAGTGTATTGCACTCATAATAGTGCACCAATGTATAAATGAGCTGCCTGGATGGCGTATTGGTCATGTGTAATTGAGCTAGGGTTCGTGGGTTCATCCACAAACATGTTATTGTGATGAGAGGGGATTGAATTTCTTGGCCTCGTCTCGTCCAAGGTTCACCATTAAAAAAAAACATAATGGCGCCGCATGTTAATACTTATATAAATGGATGAACGGAACGTAAAGGTGAACAAACATTTTTATTCAATATTATGCCCTAAAGTGTCAGGTTAGTGAGATAATTGTTCCTAAAGATAGAAAGGTCAGCATTTTAAATTTTTAACTCTAATCATCTGGTTAACGTGACACTTAAGGCATTATATAACGTAACATCTTTCGTTCTTCTGTGTGTCCTTGGTCCACTTGTAGAGGTATAATTGTACGGCGCCATTTAAAAAAAAAAACTTAAAATGATGTCACACGATAATCCCTACTGCAGACTGGGACGAGGCCAAGCTTCCATACGAAAAAGTACAAACACCTTTGTGTCTGTTCGGTATATGGGTGTTTTTATCTAACTTTATGTAGTGTAAGATAAGTATCTGTAAGAATTCGTAAGGATACTTAACATGAGATAAGATATGGCGCTAAGAGTAGCGAGCGTACCCCGCAAGCGACCGTAGAGGTCGCTTGCGGGGTACGCTCGCTACTCTCGCACGACTCGCGCTTGGTTTTGTCCTGATCTATGAATCTAACATGATTATATCCCTGAACGTCGAAAATTATATTTCGAAGAGAAAACTTTATATTGCCACGATGCTTTATTAAATTTTATCTTTATTCAGTTTTAAGTAATGTGTCATAAACATGGATCATGCTTCATGCATAGGTTCCTTAACAACGATTAAGTAAAATCAGCATTTCACATAATATAAATATATTCATCAACGATCCTTACACCGTCATGTGAGAAAATAGAGGTAAAACTATATGGGATTCACGCAATATTAAGGAACAGCTATTTTGGAAGTAGCTTCAATTTCCTTTGTTTTATTGTCATAAAATAGCTATAAACAGCTTAAAGTTGGGTAGAAAACTTTTTCATTCGGCAAATAAGCATATGTACAGCCTTAGGGTTACATACATAGTTTCTTCCATCATACCCAAGCATATAGCCTACTTCCTACATGCATGTGAAGCGCATGCGCAGATCGGGTTGTTCCCAACGAAACATATTATCGATTGGGAATTGCATTTCATCACACAAATGTAAGAGCTAAGAATTATGTTTCGATTTTGTAAATATTGGAAAGTCCACGTCTGTCTAACAGTTCATAAGTAGAGGATGCTTAGCTTCAACCATAATATTCTGTGTGATCAAATGTGATTCCCAATTGATGACATGTTCCGTCGGGAATAACCCCGCAGGCCGACATACCTCCGCGTTGGCTGCGCCAGCCGTTGATTTTCTCAACTAGGCTAGACTTGCTACCTCGACTGTTAATTCTTTGCTCTGTGGACGAAATCACAACGTTAGGACATAGAGGGTAAAACATCACAACATTAGGACAGATGTCGCACAGTCACAGGGAAACATAGAAATACATTAAAATAACTCCTGAGATCTACAATATTTATACATAATACTTTATATTATTGTAGTAGGAAGGTAGGTTAGAAGCGCCCATGGCCGCGCTTGACAGACTGATCGTATTCGATCACGTTTGTTAAGCAAAGTTTGGCCCGGTCAGGTGTCGGATGGGTGACCGTAAAGTGGCATTATAACTGAGCGCTTCCGTGTTTCGGAGGGCACGTTAAACCGTCGGTCCCGGCTGTTTGTCATTTGATTACAGTCGTTAAGCCAAGTCAGAGGTCTTATAGGCGGCTTGATAAACTCTGACACCATAGGTGGCCACTAATCCTCACTCGATAAGAAGAAGATTATTGTAGTTGCTAAGACGTACAAATAAACTTCCATTTGCATCTCGCGATACATGTAATCGTTTGGTAACTCCACATGAAGCAATGCAGAAAACCAGTGTAGTGGTGACACACACTGTCTCACGGCTTTAACTGAGCAGAGGCCTATTCGGTACCTTGCTCTATTATGTAATTAAGTTTTTTTTTATTGTATTTGTTCTTGTGTCATGTGAAACTTTCATTCATTCATTCAATAATTTACCCTACAATAACTAACTTTTTGCTTAACATCAAGGTGGATGCGCTTAACCCTTGACACCACGCGTGGGGGAGTAGAATCCCCCATCAAACACGTTTTCGTAAATATTTGTTAAATTTTAAACGATACGCGCTCGCGGCTTTGTGTAATATCAGTATAGTCCGAGAGGCGAGAAATGAGAGTCTATTTTTTTTACTAAAGTAAATACTAGAAATAGACACTTTTTTATCACTTTACAAATGTAATATTTGTGATATTATGTCACAAATCTAAGTAAAGAAGTTTTATTTAAATAAACAAAAATGTTACATTTGTAGAATGATAAAAAGTGTCTATATCTTATCTTCCATTAATATATAAAATTAAATGTGGCAATTGCTCTTTAATTAAATTACCTATACATTTATTGGGGACCTAGGTCACCCACGAGTGGTTTTGTGTAGGCTGAAAATGGCGAGTGTTGCTGGGTTAAGGTGGACATACACAGGGTGTACAAGACAATATAACGGTACCCAGGTTGTAGTATGCTAATTTTATTTGGCGTGGCTTTGGATTGTGTCTGGCTCATTCGTGTTGGTTAACAAACCTTAAAAGGATTCACATTAAAGATTTTGCAGTTTATTTAGACATTTTTAATGATTTTTAAGTTTTTGCATTATCAATGCTTATACATTTTTTTATAAGAATAATATCGGAAAACATTGGCGAAAATAACTTGTGGCCGAGTCGATTTTGTCGTCATCGTAGTCGACTCGGCCAGGCCAGTAATTTTTTTACAATATCTTTCTATAAAAAAATTATACAGGCATTTTTAGTGAAATAAAACAACTTTTACGGATATCAAACGCGCTATATTTCACGAACTAAGTTGTAGTTGTCCATATTTTATGGTTTTTTTAGGGGTTTTTGATTTTCGCGACGTTTCGGCACCTTTTGAGCTGTATGTGCACCGTGGTCACGGGAGTCATCCCGTTTCCCATAGCGCGTTTGATATCCGTAAAAGTTGTTTTATTTCAATTAATAATGCGCGCCAAAACATAAGATGTACGTAGGCATTTTAGTGTAAATTTTTGAGTTTTGTTTAAGTTGTAATAAGGTAAGTACCTATATATTTCCATATTTTTTTAACACATCATATCCTTCATGGAAGCTGGAGCGAGGGAATAGAACCCATTGTTTTGTTTCTACCTTTATAATGTTAAACCTATTTAGCAGTCTATAAACTTTTTCAGTACGCTATGTATTTAGCATGAACTTAAAAGATTTATAGCTGAAAAATATTAAACAAGAAAATATACTAGAAAAAAGCAACTAGTCTCATGTCGCCCTGACGGGATTCGAACCCGCATCCTTGGGAGTCCGGCCCAATGCACTAACCAATTATGCTACAGAGACCTATGAGAACACGTCGATTTATAGCTATGAAACCATCAATAAAAAATGGCGTAAACTCTTTAACAAGATGATAATATTGGTTTTGCTGGTAGTACAGCACGCAAAACACGCAAAAAAAACGCAAAAATCACGATTCCACATTCACCCTTAACATTATATGAGGTATGATGAAGGCTAAGTGTTACCCCGATGTAAAAAAAAATCGTGTGCTTTCGACTCACAAGGAAGTAACACCACTGGTTAAAATCATTTTACCCCGTTTCACTTACTATTTTAATACAATATTCTTTCGTAAATGGAAGGTGGACATAAAAATATCCACGTAAGAAAAATTTTACATCAGTTACCTGTCGTACATTGTACTTAAAGCCAACATTGCATAAATACAATCACTTGGTAGTAAAAGTAATCAAGGAGTTATGCTAAATGCATTAATATGTTGAGGTAGGTCAGGACATGGTTCACTGCGGGACAATAAAACGGCTTACGGCTATTAATTTTCTTTTTTTTTTAATAATTTATACAACATTATTTTGCTTCTGTTTTTAATGTCAAGCAATTTAGATGATTTCACGCGCCATTATTGATTTAATCTATTGCTAGGGAAAAGACAAATTTTAACAGGTCGACTGCCAACAGTTTTTTTGCAATTTCTGACTTTTTGAGTACTCCAACGATGTTTGATCCTATAAAAGTCTTTGATTAGGAACAAGGTCGATTATCATAAAAAATGTATTATGGTATTTTTCTTCAGTGAATGGAAATCAATATTTCGTGAAAATTTAAGGATAGTATCCTATGACCATTTTCGTGTAGCTGCACCGGATCGGTACTTGCCCTGACTTCGAGGTCAACTGAGCCCCCATACCACTTAGCCCACGGGCTCAGTTGGTCAATATCTGCCGCTTAAGGGTCAACACAGCCCGTGGGCTAAGATATCCAAGGGCTTCCCCTTACTGCCCCGCTGAACGTTTCCACCCTGTGTACGTCAACTTCAAGTAAACCATTACGTGTGTAGGACCCAGGGTTCCCAACCGTCCGGTTTTCGACCGGACTATTGGGTTTTATAAGGAATTGTTGGGGTCAGGTCGCTAACTTCCAACCGGATGCAATTTGTCCGGTCAGATAAAATTGTGAACGCGACGTTGCTAATTCGCCGGCGACGGCGGCGTAGGTAGTTAGTTGTTTTCTTAATACTTAACGGTTTTTTTATCGATTTTCACCAAGTATGACCAGACTAAATTTGTTGTCCGGTTACGGCGGCTGGAAAAGTTGGCAACCCTGGTAGGACCCCTAAGTGCTTCAACAGTTTTGACGTAAAAAGTACATTATCTGTTAGTTTTCTATAACTTAACAATGAACATCAACTCATTTTATAATTACAATCTGAAAGACACTTGCTTGTTCGTTTGTTTGCTCGTCTTCATCATTATTGATATCGATTAACTGTAGGCTTAGCATGCAAAACTTTCGAAATAATATCAAGAGCGTATATTTAAAAAAAGGTATAGGAAAATTTAGTTCCATTTACATGTCATACATTTTTTTACATACTTCCTCGATATATACTCGAAAGCTTTTCGTGCTAAGCCTACAGTTAATCGATATCAATAATGATGAAGACGAGCAAACAAACGAACAAGCAAGTGTCTTTCAGATTGTAATTATAAAATGAGTTGATGTTCATTGTTAAGTTATAGAAAACTAACAGATAATGTACTTTTTACGTCAAAACTGTTGAAGCACTTAGGGGTCCTACCAGGGTTGCCAACTTTTCCAGCCGCCGTAACCGGACAACAAATTTAGTCTGGTCATACTTGGTGAAAATCGATAAAAAAACCGTTAAGTATTAAGAAAACAACTAACTACCTACGCCGCCGTCGCCGGCGAATTAGCAACGTCGCGTTCACAATTTTATCTGACCGGACAAATTGCATCCGGTTGGAAGTTAGCGACCTGACCCCAACAATTCCTTATAAAACCCAATAGTCCGGTCGAAAACCGGACGGTTGGGAACCCTGGGTCCTACACACGTAATGGTTTACTTGAAGTTGACGTACACAGGGTGGAAACGTTCAGCGGGGCAGTAAGGGGAAGCCCTTGGATGTCTTAGCCCACGGGCTGTGTTGACCCTTAAGCGGCAGATATTGACCAACTGAGCCCGTGGGCTAAGTGGTATGGGGGCTCAGTTGACCTCGAAGTCAGGGAAAGTACCGATCCGGTGCAGCTACACGAAAATGGTCATAGGATACTATCCTTAAATTTTCACGAAATATTGATTTCCATTCACTGAAGAAAAATACCATAATACATTTTTTATGATAATCGACCTTGTTCCTAATTCTGATCAGACTCTTATAGGATCAAACATCGTTGGAGTATTCAAAAAGTCAGAAATTGCAAAAAAAAACTGTTGGCAGTCGAACTGTTAAAATTTTTCCCTAGCAATGGATTAAATCAATAATGACGGGTGAAATCATCAAAATGCTTGACATTAAAAACAGAAGCAAAATTATGTTGAATAAACTATAAAAAAAAAATATATATATATATATAGCCGTAAGCCGTTTTATTGTCCCGCAGTGAACCATGTCCTGACCTACCTCAACATATTAATACATTTAGCACTCGCTGATTGCTTTTACTACCAAGTGATTATATTTATGTAATGTTGGTTTCAAGCGCTATGTACAATGTATGACACTGATGTTAAAATTTTCTTACGTGGATATTTTTATGTCCACCTTCTATTTACGAAAGAGTCTTGTCTGTCTAAATAGTAAGTGAAACGGGGTAAAATTATTTTAACCAGTGGTGTTACTTCCTTGTGAACCGAAAAGCACACATTTTTTTTTACAGCGCTGGGTAACAGCCTTCATCTTCATCATACCTCATATAATGTTAAGGGTGAATGTGTAATCGTGATTTTCCCGGGATCGTCAACCACTGAGGGACTGGATATTTTATTTTAATTAATAACTGCTGAAACATAACAATGCTGAAATATTTTTGTTATGACGATACAAACTTAAACAAAATAGAATAAACCAAAACAGCCGAATATAATATGCACCTTCATAGGAATCGAACCCGAGACCTCGTGATCTGATACTGGTGATATTACCACAGAGGCGGTTATGCTTTTGCTTGTATTGACGGTTTGCCGGTCGCGTCGTAACCAATAATATTAATTCCAAATTCAAATTAGGAACATGTTTGATTTTCATTTGTTTTTCTTACAGCCAAGATGAGTGAATCTAATGAAGAAATTCGATACATTTTAAAATTTTACTACAAAAATGCAACGCAAGCCGCGAAAAAAAATTGCGATATTTATGGACCTAGTGCAGTGTCTTAGGGAGTAGACCATTTTTTTTATACAACACACCAATTATCTAATTATCTTTGGTTTAAGCGTTTTCAATCCGGAAATTTTGATGTCAAAGATGCACGTTGCTCTGGTAGCCCTATTACAGATAAAATGGATGCCATTTGTCAATATTACAACGTAGCGGAAGAACTGGGACCACAAAACAGTTTTGGCGCATTTGAAAAAAACACACAAAATAACTCGATATTTGGGTCCTCACGAGCTCACAGAAAGAAACCTAATGAACCGTGTACTCATTTGTGATTCTTTACTACGACGTAATGAAACCGAACCATTTTTGAAGAAGCTGATAACTGGTGATGAAAAGTGGATCACGTACTAAAAGAACGTGCTAAAAAGGTCGTGGTCAAAGGCCGGTCAGGCTTCACAGACTGTGGCGAAATCCGGATTAACTCGCAACAAGGTGATGCTGTGTGTGTGATGGGATCAGGGCATTATTCATTATGAGCTGTTACCACCAGGCAGGACCATCGATTCTGAACTCTACTGCGAACAACTGATGAAATTAAAGCAAAAAGTTGAGAGAAAGCTGCAGGAATTTATCAACAGAAGGGGTGTGGTTTTTCATCATGGTAACGCTTGATTACGATTTTACACATCTTTAGCCACTCAGCAAAAATTAAAAGTTTGTCTGGGAGGTGTTATTGCATCCGCCGTATAGTCCTGACCTTGCACCTTCAGATTTCCACCTGTTTCGGTCTCTTCAGAATTCTTTAGGCAGTGTCAGGTTATCATCACGAGAGGACTGCCAAAACCACTTGTAGCGGTATTTTGAGCAATGTATGTAACTTAATGTTCCTATGCAAAAACTGGTATTACATAGTAAAGGTCCATATTGTTTGTGTATTCGTATATTTAATAAGTTACCAGATAGTTTAAAAAAATTACCAGTTTACAAATTTAAATCCATATTGCACA
Organism: Chrysoteuchia culmella; assembly: GCA_910589605.1. NCBI lineage: Eukaryota > Metazoa > Arthropoda > Insecta > Lepidoptera > Crambidae > Chrysoteuchia > Chrysoteuchia culmella. The sequence goes on along the minus strand of OU342654.1, from coordinate 19,089,607 downwards.
AATTTCTTATCGAGAAATGTTATTATACAATTCAAGACTATTTAAATAATAAATTTTAATATGTATATAAAAACGACGTTCTATTTACCTAACATTTTTATTTTTTCTAACCATTTATTGTTAACAATGATCGAATGACCGAATAATAATGTAATAGTAATTTTTGACACTTAACATAAATTGACATTGAATTGTAATAATATCTTGACATATTTTTTTTATGAATCTATTCAATTCCCTATTTGACATGAATAGTATAGTTTAATTTAGCGGTAGACATGTTAAGGAACAAAATTAATTAAGACTACCCAATGTTGTTACAAATAAAGATTTTGATTGATTGATTGATTGAATGAGATGGCAAAAAGTTTTGGAACAAAATGGCACCTACATACTTTAGTTAAATGTAAATAGAGTATTTTAAAAAATGTTTTGAATTTTCTTAAAAATGCGTAGAAACTTTTTCCCCAACCTAATAATTATTGGTTTTATGGGTGATTAAAATAAAAAGCCTAGCCCCAAAGTTAGCACTGTAAGTGGTACATTGATACGAGTGCCTAAGTATATTTTTGTAGTAAGTAATACACGCTAAATAGACTCAGGTACAAATACTCATCGCTGACCTACTGACCAACCCTCAGACCAACTAGTTGATCCGTGGGTTAATAATGTTTATGCCTCACTCGCTCGTAAAATAAGGTTTTGTCATTTAATATCTGCGTGGAAAATCTCATTTTGCGGCCTAGCGTGGTAATTTAAAACCAGAAAATATGTCCTAATGCGTTCTATATCGCACTGTTGACTTCTTATGTCACATTTAAAAAACCGAATTAATGGGGTTTAACAACAGGTTTATTAAATCGCTTGTAACTTTTTTATAGTATAGCTTGAACGTATAAAAACTGAACTGTATTAGTTTTATTCAAATACGATCAGTAGTTTTGGATTTACAATTAGTTTTCAAACTTCAAGATTCGCGCGCTCTTTGCGTGACGTTATTGTATACCGTTTCGTACAAAGACCATATCTCTGACTCTCTGACCAAATCGGTCAAGCGCGAGCCGCAAGCTGCATACAAAGTGTTGTACGGTGACGTCACATAATAAAATTAAATATTATAAGATACTTGAATTTTTGCATTTTACAATGCTATTTTTAAACTTAAACTGGTGCACATACCACTCTATCATGGAGGTTGGAGCAGGGGTTGAGACCTGTGTTATTACGATTTTTATGATATTTTTCAGGTAATAACGAGGTCACTAAATGATTAGGTGGTTCATAATCTCAATATGTCAAATATGTGCTTTGCCGGTATAATCTTATATCACCCATTAAAGAGAGATTTAATATGTTAAGCAAACATTGGCTTACTCAATCCTTGACACATAGGAAGACCGTTACAAAGTGTAGTAGAAAAAATATTAACAAGTAATGGGTGTAAGATATAGGTGTAAACAACTGTCGTATGCATCCGGGATCAGTGGCTTAACTTGCCTTTCAAAGTACACAGAATATATTGTTGGTCACCCATCCCATGACCCACCATTGCGGAGGTTGCTTAAACCACTGAGCTACTAACTACTATAATGTTAGACCTCTGTATTCTTCTACGTTATATGCCTTGTTATGAAAGCTTAAGTTTTAAAAGTTAGGTACCTATTTAATCTGTAGGTATATTTGTGATTGATTGATTGAATATTTCTTCGAATATTTGTCTTTTTATTGACCAAAGAAATCTAAAGCACAAGAGTTTTTAAAGACTATCTATTATTAATTTGGAATACCTTGATGTACATTGATTTAATTATAATTTATTGGTATAAAATTAGCATCACTTGAAATGTATTAAGCAAATTACAATAGGGAGATTCTGCAAGTTATTTTAAGTCATTGTTCTCATTTGTAAATGGGAACAAACAAATTGTTTATTAAATGTTAATTGTTTAGGTTAGAAATAACAAGATGCTCTGATTTCTATTTTGAAAATATTTCTTTGAATTATTACCATTAATTAGCCGGCGGTATTTAAATAGGGTTTTTTTTAAGTGAATTCAAAATTAATTTATTCTTTGTTCACAGAAAATATAACAACTATCCTAATATTTAGATATCGCCTCTTCTAATTTGAACAAAATAACAGGCTTACGATATTACAGGTATAAAGCTAACAGATCTCCAATAGTAGATTATGCACTAAGGGGATAAAGCAGTGTCTTATGTCACGGGCAGCATATTGAATCCTGAGTGAAATTAAGGATTCTGTATTTAATCCCGAACGCAGTGAGGGGGAATTATGGTGAGAATCTTGAATGAAGCGAAGGATTCAAGTCTGCCCAAGGCTAAGACACTTTTATCCCCGAGGAGCATACTCTATACATCTACTGTGCCTACTGTGACGATAAATAAAAAAACTAATAAATGACAACAATTCGCGGAAAAAATATCGAAAGGATCGAAAATCATCGATTTTTTACTCGATTTGTAAAATTGTTTTCATTAATTAGTTTTATAATTTATAATATCTTTTTTATTTAACGTCACAGTAGGCACACAGTAGATGTATAAAGTAGAGTATGCTAGAATATGATAAAAGTGTCTTAGCCTTGGGCAGACTTGAATTCTTCGCTCCATTCAGGATTCTTACCATAAGTCCCTCGTTTCGCTCGGGAATTAACATTTTAATTTCCTCACTGCGTTCGGGAATTAACTACAGAATCCTTTATTTCGCTCTGGATTAAATATGCTGCTCGTGACATAAGACACTGCTTTATCCCCTTAGTGCATAATCTACTATTAAAATATTTTTGCAAAAATAGTTTTGCAATTATATTTTATCAAAATTATAATTTATAATATATTACAATCTTAAGCAATACTAGTTCTGCAATTTAAAATTGAATATTAAGTTCTTAAGATCAGACTTGAGCAAACATATGCAATAGACAAATAGAAAATTGAATATTTTTACAGTAAGATTTCTACGCATTATAATTTGAAGCACGTACCTTCAGACAAAAACGTTACACAGAAAATGAAATTATATAACTATTGTCATGAAATCATGAAAGCCAACAAAAAGTTCGAGACAGACGGCAAATTGTTCAAATCGAATAAAAGTCAGTATATAACGGAACGTGTTTGGAACACTTTATTTGACACTAGAGTTCAGAATAATTTAGTTGCGATTTTGGATTTTATTCGTCGTCGGCCATTGGTGGTGGTTTTGTAAGCACTGACATAATTTGAGCAATTTAGAGACTATCGTTAATTTTCTAATATTTGCCTTGTATAAATATTATTTGGCTTATAAAATAGCATTGTCAGTACAAAACATTAAAATCATTATTACGAAAGTTGTTCTCACGTTTGAATTTTCTCAACGAGTAAATACTATGTAATTTCAAACAAGTGTAATTAAATATCCTACTTTAATTTAAAAAAGCTTTTTGTCGTCATCAGCCATTTTTAATATCCCCACTGCTGGGGCACTGGCCTTCCTTATGGATGGATAAGGAGAACGGGCCATGAACCACCACGCGGGCCCAATGCGGATTGGTGGGTTTTAACGACTGCAAATGCAGCCGGGACCAACGGCTTAGCGTGCCTTCCAAAGCACGGAGGTGCTCGAGATAGTAAATTTTTGGTCACCCATCCCGTGACCGACCATTGCGAAAGTTGCTTAACCTCAACAATTGCACTCCTAACGCGCGAATCATTGCGCCACGGGCTCCTTCTTTTGCTATACGAAAAATACAAACTTAAAAAGTTTATTCAATTATTCTGCAGAATCGGTAAAAAAATAAAAAACGTTTAAATAAAAAAAAATAAGTGGTACCAGTTTTATATAATGACAAAGTTTAGGCGTATAATGTGCGTACACTTTTCATAAAAAATAAGACGTAAATAAGAAAATGGCACATAATTTTGATTCATGTCATACTTATTCCATATATTTTCATTTCATGCGCAGTAACACGTTATAAAGCAAGTTTGACAAAGTGAGTTGGCTTTCTCGCCTAATATGTGGAATTGTGGACCACAAAATTATGGAAGGTAAATGTACCTAATAGCGGCAGTTTTCGTAGCTCGAATGCAAAGCCTGACGTGCTGTTGACTTTACTGGGGGTCTATTGCGCCACATTTAGCAGTCAAAGTGAAATTGAAGCGCAGAAAATATCATTTTGTATTGTGCTGTCAATTTAGAAGCGCGCGTAAGTAGAACTTTTCCGTGTACTATGAAATTTCGTATTGCCAAGATACTCACAACACGAAGTAAGTATTTATATTCTTGCGCAAAGTTGCGCTGCTAAAATATGTTGAATAGAAAGGACATCAAAACTACTACAAAGGAAGTAATTAGTGCTATTTTAAGTACCTAATTGTAATAAATGTTTTGCAAATTTCTCTTATTGAGTAATGCAATTTAAATAAATAAATAAATAAATATTTCTTACACTCACACAAATTAACCTAGCCCCAAAGTAAGCATTGTAAGGCTTGTGTCATGGGATACTAGGGTAACGGATTTAAATACATATAATTATACATTATATAAGTATAGATATAAACGTCCATGACTCAGGTACAAATGCTCGTATTCATCATACAAACATTTGCCCCTACCGGGATTCGAACCCAGGACCTCAGCGTACGTACCACTTTACCACGGAGGTCGTCGAAATTTATTGCTATTATTCTGATTCAAGTTTGTTTTTCTGGCACTGATGATGTAGTTCATTCATTGCAAGTGCTTATTATTTTGCTTGGAATGGAAAACGTGTAATACTGTAAGAGCAGCTTTTTAAGGCCGCTTGAATGGTCAGAACTCCTATTAATGTTATTAAATACTGGTTTCTAGCAATCACCACAACAATCCGATATTAGTCTGTCGAAATTCAATAGAAATGGATTTTTTTTATAGAATAAAGTGTATATTCTGAGCTACATTTCACTGATAAGGGAGGAAGTTAATGTTGTGTCGTACCAGGAAGTGAAGTCATTGACATAGTAAAGAGAAGCATGGAAAATACTGCACCACAAGAGCGCAAATCTTAAATTTAAGCAGAAGAAAAAATAATGTATTAATCACTGCGCTTCCGGTTTCTGATCTTTCTATCCATGCTACTTTTGTCGTGTGACACCTTGCTGTATTATGAAGCTCTAGGAATGTACCTGGCTATGATCCTTACCTGCAGCGCTTTTCGCAAAACTTAAGACGAGAAGCGCAGAGCTAGGATTACAGCAATGAAGCTAGGGCCGTGGCTTCTGATGGCAACTGGTTTATCTATCCTGCTTGCCTTTGTTTTGTCTAAAGCCTTAAGAGTGCTACTGTCTGAAGTGCTTCCCTGTGGCGCTTTCTGCGAGACATAGGATGAGCAGCAAAGCTAGGATAGTGGCAGCTACCCCTGGATCTCGGCTAATGATGGCAAATGGTCTGTCCACGCAGCTTGTTGTCGTATGAAAAGATCATTAGCCCTAGGCGTTTTACTGTTTGAAGTGTTTACCTGTTCGCTTTTAGAGACACGGTAGAGTAACAGTCCTAGGCGTGCACCTGACTGAAGAGCTTACCCGTAGAGCTTTCTGCGAGACATAGGACGAGCAACAAAGCTAGAATAAAGCTAGGATGGCAGCGATGACGCCTGGCTGGCGGCTTTTAATGGTAACTGATGTGTCCATGTTGCTTGTATCGTCTGACTCATTGTCCTTGACCCAAACCGATGGAAGGGGGGTGGTGGCAGTGACGCCTCGACCACGGCAGCTGGTGGCTACGGGTCTATTTAAGCTGCTTGTCACCTATGATAAAGATTAGCCATAGGTGTACTGCTGACTGAAGTGCATTTGATTGAGAGAGCTGGCAGTGACGCTTGGGTAGCGTCTTATGGTTCAATGATTTTGTCTGAAGCCCTAGACATATAGTCCGAAGTGGCGCTTTCTGCGAGCCATAGAATAAGTGATAGCTCGACCACAGCTTCTGATACCAACCGGTCTATCTATGCTGCTTCTGGCTCCTTGCTCTTGTCTGCGACCGTAAGCGTACAATTGTCTGAAGCGCTTACCTGTAGCGGTTTCTGCTAGACATAGGACAAGCAACTGAGCTAGAGGGTGGCAGAGACATATGCCATGTGACTTCTGATAGCAACATAGTTCATATAGCGAAAGTGACGCTTGTGGACCAAGGGTTCTGTTATTGACAAGGTCTGTCGATGCTGCTTGTGTCGTGTGATACCATGTCTTTGTTTCAAGCTCTAGACATGCAACTGGTTGAGCGCTTACCTGTGGCACTTTCTGCTAGACATAGGACGAGCAGCAAAGCTAGGATGGTGGCGGTGACGCCTGGACCGCGGCTTCTGATGGCAACTGATCTGTCCATGCTGCTTCTGATGTTTGACTCTGTGACAAAACAACAGACAGAGATAAATAAATGATAATATAACTATATGACTAATACTTAATTCCTTATTGATGTGTTGTCTTAAGTTTTAGTAATGAAATGTGTTAAAATAATAATTCTATTTAAGACACTACTGAGATATTATTACAACGTTAAAATTTTCAGAATCTGGTATCAAACTACAAATTGTAGGGTATGTATAATGTATAAATGAAAATGCCCAATAATGATGTTCTAACCATTTATTTGGTACCACAGTTCTACTCATAAAACCGTATTATTTCATAGATTCACGCATTAACTAAAATACTGTGTTGTTTAGAGACAATACAGTTCTTGCATAAATTTAAACTAAGACGATACGAATTATGTCTAGTAATTCGTTTACACGTCAATATCAAATTACAAATCTTTTGAGAAAACCCTATGATAATTTTATATAGAAAAATATTGGAAAAAATCCACTCGGCCAGAAGTGAAGTGTAGTCTTTCGAAGGCAAGGTTTCCTACAGCGTATTAAAAAATATAATAGTATTGGGGAATTTCGACGACGGTCCGCAAGTCTAGGTAGCTCAGTGGTTAGAGCATTGGACCGGATTTCCAAAGGTCGTTCGAGTCCCATGAGAATTCACTTGTGGCCGAGTTGATTTATTACAATATTTTTCTTTTAAAAATTTATCATAAGTATAAAAATAGCATTGAAAAATGCAAAAATTTAAAAATCATTAAACAACCCTGTTCTAACTCTCAATAAAAGATAAAATATAATATAACAGTTAGTGAAAACGGTTAATTTATTTCTTTAGGGGTTGATAGGTTGCTGAAAATTGTATTATCCAAAATATATTTACGAATATATATATTTTGACCGCTCACTATCGTAATTGCATACTTTACTACAAGAAACGAGATATCTGCGGGGAGTTCATCTAATTCAGTTCTAAGTAAGTTCAAATCGTAAACTTAACTAAGTACCTACATTTCCTTAACTTCGGTGTCGCAAAGTTCTGGTTCTATTATTGTAATGCCTAGTCCCAAGTGATAAGGCCGTGATCTCATTACTTGATATTCATCTGTTCATATTTATTTTCTTGGTATAAGTTATGTTTCATTTGTTTTTTTTTTACCCGACTCCAAGGGAAAGGTCATGTTTTTCGCGCGTATCTTGTACTCGTATGCATGTTTGTTTGTATTTATGTAGTATTCTTTATTACTTCTTATCTTTCAAACAGCTGAACGTATTTGTATAATTAAGATATCGTTAGATTCGTCTTGTTCTTAGGTAAGTGATTTAAAATACCGAATTGTGTTATTATTTGAAGTAAAAAAAATATATTTAGAATATTTCAATATGGGTATTAAATTAAAGGGCTGATCTGATGGATATCAAAAAAGTTCATCATGAGTATCATGACCGATAAATAATTAAAAAGATTTAAATAAAAAATATAAAAATGAAACCCACCTGCCTCGAAAGATAACTCAACTGAAAATACGGAAACAAGATAACATAGAGCAAATACAAAAATACTTTGTTCAACATAATAACATGCAGTCGGAGGCATAGAATTTAATAATAAGTCGAATCATTCATAATGTCATTCCTCCGACGACTGCATGTTATTATGTTGAACAAAATATTTTTATATTTGATCTTGTTTCCATCTTGAAAAGTTGGACACTATGGATTTACTTGCCTTTCGATATTTATATATTTTTAAATTTTATAAAGTTTTCTCCCTTTTTAAATTTATGATGAGGGATTATTGCCTAGAAAGAGCTATAAAGTTTAATATTACATAAATAGTCAAAAGGAATTTTATTGCAATATGGATAACACTAAATGTTATCCATATTGATATATATCTCTTGATACTTATATTTGAATATTTAAAAAACCCTGACACAAAAAAGCTAAGTTCGTCTTAAAAAGTTAAAAATAATTATGGAGAATTTTAAATAGAAAAATATTGGAAAAAATTAACCAATATTTTTCTATTTAAAATTCACCATAAGTATAAAAATAGCATTGAAAAATGCAAAAATTACAAAATCATAAGTTAAAAATAATATCATCAAGTCATATAGACCTATGAAAAAAATACGCATCTTAAAAGACGAGGGAATAGTTACTGGATTAAAATCTAAGCTTGTCACATATCTAGCGATACCTAAAAGTCTCCGGTTTTTAACCGACTTCAAAAAAGGAGGAGGTTCTCAATTCGGTTGGTATATTTTTTTTTATTTTATTATTATTTTTACACCGATTACGCCGAGATTTCTAAACCGATTTCCATGATTCTTTTTTTGTTCGATGCAGAATAGTTGCCAATTGGTCCCATAAAAATTTGGTTTCGTTTGACCCAGTACTTTTTATGTTATGAGCATTTTTATATATTTCATTTCATTGTTGACTTGGACGATGTAGTATTTACGATAATTTTGTTTATAATGTACATGAAACCTTATCTAATCTAGAAAAACCCTGCTGTAGTTTACAAAACAGCCTATTACAGACACTAAAAAGTAAAAAAAAAAACTGCGTTACAAAAAACCGACTTCAAAAACTAAAAAGCAAAAAATAAGCCTTTTGGAGTCGGTGCCAGCCAAGGCAAGAAAAATAAAAGAATAGGAGCTTAAAGTAGAATGTCTTGGTAGTAAAAAGTAGTTTTTGAAGTCGGTTTTTGTAACGCAGTTTTTTTTTTATTTAAGTTTTATTTGACGCTTTTTAATTGTTCTGTACCAATACTATTAAAGATTCAAATCTTAATCTTTTTAGTACACAGCAACAACTGCCAGAACGCTGAAAACATTGTTGCTCTGGCGACAGATTTAGATAAGATGGTACAGCTTTCCAAACCCCAATGGAAACCGAACCCGGAACTTCTTGATCTGAAGCCAGTGGGGGTTAACATTAGACCACACAGACGGTATAACTAACTAATTCTTTAATTTAGTTTGACATGACCCACCTGTAAATTCATAGTCTTCTGCTGCTTCAACTTTTCTATTGCTATTAAAAGCCAACAATATCTTTGTAAAGTGACATACATCTTTTTTATACTGTAAATAAATAAGTATGTGTATAGCACTCTTAAATGATATGTCAACTTCGATGTACCACTTTCTAGTGAAATAAATATATTCTATCTTATTCTATCTTATAGTTCATTAAAATCTATTCATAAATATCTTAAATCTTATGTGTAATCCAATGGGTGTGCCCCAGGGAAGTGTCCTGGGGCCACTTTTATTCTTGATATACATAAACGACTTACCGGATATTTTGAATCATAAAACAATATTATTTGCAGATGATGTTTCAGTAATAATAGCTACTAATCAAAATTCTACACTTGATGACCACAATCTTGACATTTTAAATACACTGACATTAGTAAATAACTGGCTCACCAATAATAATCTAGTTATTAATTTGACTAAAACCAATCTCATTAATTTTAATAATCTAAAGAATGGACATATATCTTTGAATTTCAATAATCAGATAATAAATATTAAAAATGAAGCCTTATTTTTGGGTATTGTTGTAGACTCAAAATTGAATTGGCATAAACACACAGATAATGTATGTAATAAAGTAAATAGTTTTTCTTACGCATTGTATAAATTAGTGAGAGTTGCAAGCAAAGAAACTGCCCTAGTTGCCTACTATGCATACGTGGAGTCTGTACTCAGGTACGGCATTATTGTGTGGGGAAATAGTGTTGGCTCAAAAAAAGTTTTTATTGCACAAAAAAGATGTGTAAGGGCTTTGGTTGGTATTGCACCTGACATTTCGTGTAAACCGTATTTCTTGGGATTGGGTATATTAACGCTAGCCTCTCTATATATACTAGAAATCGGAAAGTTTGTTAAATTAAACTACGAAATATTTACAGAAGCAAAGGACTATTATACAACAAATACCCGAAACCCGCATAGACTAGTACTAACTATCACCCCTAAAACAACGTGTTTTCAGAAAAATTGTTACGCAATGTGCATACGCATTTATAATAAGATCCCAGGATATATAAAAGAGTTACCATATACTAGGTTTAAGATAACATTAAGAAAATGGTTGTTACAAAATGTGTTTTATACAATTGATGAGTTTTTTAATAATCAACCTGAATGTATTTAATTTAAATTCTAATTTTGATTATTTATTCTATTTTGTTTAGTGTGATTAATATTTGTATGCTAACACTTTAGCTAAATGTGCGATTTACTTATATTTACTGTTACCACCAATTTAATGTACCACATTTAATGCAAATAAATTGTTCTATTCTATTCTATTCTATTCTATTCTATTCTATAAACTGGACTTAGTTGCAAGCAGGTTGTAAATAAGAGTTGTCTGCAACATCCGTGAGACATAAGCGGTGTCTCCGCAACAGACATGCAAACGCATTGTTCTTTTAAGCGGTTGGACGGACCAAGCCATAAGAGTAAGCGGTTTAGTTCTTTAATAACAAATAGTATTGTGTATCGATGTGTCTGTGATGACAATTTTTTTTTTGTATTTCTTATTTATTTACTCTATTTATTTAAGTTACGGATAAAAGCCGGCTAAAATTAGCTGTAGTCGCACGCTACACCTAATTTTAGCCGGCTAAGGTCCAGTTTCACCACCGACATATAAGTTCTGGATAGTTTATTTTGGCAGATCATTTGACAGTTTAAATAGAGCATTAGACCGGATTTCCAAAGGTCATGGGTTCGATTCCCATCTGAGAATTCACTTGTGGCCGAGTTATATTTTTTCCAATATTTTTCTATTTAAAATTTATCATAGTATATAAATAGCATTAAAAAATGCAAAAATTAAAAAATCATAAAAAAAGTTTTAGTATGTTAAATATGTTTCGCTACCAGATAAGCTAACCAGAACTTATCAATCGGTGGTGAAACCGGCCCTTAAATTATATACTTGCCTAACCACTTTGTGTCCGGTTGCCTGTTTCAGCCGGCTAAAACTAGGTGTAACCGTACTTCGCGTTTTTAGCCATAACATTAGCCATTTTGGTTTGGTTCGTTACGCGTCTAGGTGCTTAAACAACCGGCTATCCCGTTAATTTCATACAAACATTCTCACTTTGATACTCTTGCAATGATCCGTAAGCTAACGCATAGGCTAAGCGTTAGACTGCCCAATTGCATTATTAGTATAACAATCACAGGGGGCCGGTTAATCTTTATCTATATTGTCCCTCACTTAATAAATATCTTGCCAATAGAAATAAAAAATAAAATAAATACTAAGAACCCAAAGAATACTCTAAAAAGCAATTTTATTGATAAAATCAGAAAATAACTTAATCATATAGAAATAAAATATAAATAAGTTTTTGTTTTGCTAAATTGATCGTCCCGTATTCACGCTTACTACAACAACAACAAAAAAATACTTGTATTGTATCTATAGGACTGCGCTATCGGCACGGTCCGCCATCTGCTGTCTTTGTCTATACTATAGAATCAATAGTAGTATGAATATTTCACCATTATTAGTAATTTAGTACGCTTTTTATAAACATACGTAGCCACTTGATTTGTTTAATCTTGTTGTAGTAAAATAATATTGTAAGTACTTAGGCTTTTTAAAATTATGTTAATCGAGTATATAGTGATGATGATAGTGTACGAATAAACCTTTCTGGTTTCTGTTACACTACATAGCATAAGCAATAGAAATGTAAATTTATTGTAAAAAAAAAAAAAGAATTGTGGGCCCTAAGTACATTTATAATATCTATATTCCCCTGAGTACACTTATAATATATCAATTGGATCTGACATGCATAACATTAATGTTTAAGATACTAGATCTTGGAATTTACGTGTTTTTTATGTGGTATTGGTATTTATTTTTGGTAATAATATGTGAAATATTAATTAAGCAATTGGCTCACCAGATAGATGAAAAAGATATTTTATAGAACACATCCTGATCCATTTACTGATGTTCCGGTTTCGCACGAGATATCTTATAACTAGTTTGCCGTATTTTTTATATTTATATCATCTAAATCGCTTTCTCCCCTTACTTGGACTTCTTATACATTCTATTGTGTTGATTAAAATCTTTTATCCATTTTCCTGCCAAGATACGTCTACGATAAGTGCTTGATATGTTGAAGATATAGTTTGTATATAATAAATGATCAAGGGCTCTTTTAAAAATTTATGATTTCCGTGTGAATAAACTTGCTTTCCGTTTTCCACGTCCTTTCGTTTGTTTTATGACACCAAGTTTCCAATTTTCTACTACATAAATGATAAGTAGGGCCTATTTTCAGGTTGGCGTTTTCAATTAGGTGTCATGCAGTTTTTTCCTTATTTTGGCATAAAACAGCCCGTTCCCATTCTTTACAGTTGTAGGAAACGAATTTACGAACAAAATTTTCTCTAGTAGAGACTAGAGTCTAGTAATCTGAAGTAGTTTTTGAGTGCTGTAACTTATGTCTGGCATGATAAAATTGTCTTTTTCTATCCCATTCAAATCGTGAGTTAAATGTTACTTCAATAAAAATAAATCAAATATTCGAATATAACTACAGTATTTATAACTTTTTAATTTTGCATTTTACAATGCTATTTTTATGTGATAAATATTAAACAAGTAAATATACCAGAAAAAAGCAACTTGTCTCATGTTGCCCTGACGGGATTCAAACCCGCATCCGTGGGAATCCGCCCGGACAACTGGGCCGGCCTGGGCAGTGCATTGGGTAGGATTATTTACTTGTATAATATTTATCACATAACTACAGTAATATAAATTTGTTTTTATCTACGACTCAGAATATTAGATCTTCACTAGTACGAATGTTAAGTTACGATATGGTGGATCCGCGTTTCGCCTTAATCATCAGCCATTTTTAATGTCCCTACTGCTAGGGCACTGGCCTTCCTTATGGACGGATAAGAAGAAAGGGGCATGACCCACCACGCGGGCCCAATGTGGATTGGTGGGTTTTATCGACTGCAAATGCAGCCGGGATCAACGGATTAACGTGCCTTCCGAAGCACGGAGGAGCTCGAGATAGTAAATTTTTGGTCACCCATCCCGTGACCGACCATTGTGAAAGTTGCTTAACCTCAACAATCGTAGGCCGAGCGCGTGAACCACTCCACCACGGGCTACTCATTTCGCCCTCAACCACTTGTATTTTATTGGTAATTACTACCAAAATTACTACTTATCAATTACTGTTAAAAATACATTTACTAGGAAAGATATGTACCAATCACAAACTTGACATGACTGACACAATAAATATCTAATAAGCAATTATTACTAAAACTGCCCACGAAATTCGTATGTCTGTCATGAGCCTGCGATTTAATACTCAATTATTTTGATTCAGGTTTGTGTATGATGACAACATTGTTATTAGGTCTAAATGTTAGATAGTAAGTATCCTTTGACAGTTCAATAATGAAATGAAATATGTACCTATTCTTTTATTTACTTAATGGAAGCTTTGCTTATCACCCATTTAAGACTTTACTGTAATGTAGTCGTTAAAATAAAAATACCTAACATATAAATGAAGCCTCCACGGGAAATACAATGAATGACAAAAAGTGATTAGTAAGAGAAAAACAACTTTTTATACTTTCGAATATATATTTCATTAATTTTATGTTCCTTTATACTAATATTGAAATTAGTCATTACTTTACAACCACCTTCTTTAAAGTTACCTAAAAATATACTTTAGAAGTGATAAAATTAAACAAGAAAATATACTAGAAAAAAAGCAACTAGTCTCATGTCGCCCTGACGGGATTTCTTGTTTAATTTTATCACATAAAAATAGCATTGTAAAATGCAAAATTAAAAAGTTATAAATACTTTAGAAGGCTGAGTCTTTTGACAATATATAGCTTAAGCAATCTATGTAATTGACATTCCAGGTTTTTTGCATGGAATTAATAAGGACTATACCTATTAACTCCATGGGTTTTTGCATCACATTGACATTCATTATTATAAGGTAACTCATAAATAAATAAATAACATATTTCAACGTATTATTTATCTGTAATTTGTTCTATACTTAAAGGTTGCCTGGAAAAGATCGATTACAGCAATAAGACCGCCTAAATTGTATGTTATGAAAAGTTTATTGTAATATTTAGTTGTGTGTGCAATAACTTTTAATATATTTTTTTTATTAAATAAAAATAATAGTTTTCGAATGTATCATACAATGACATGTTTACCTTATATAAAGAGATAAACTCCTTTCAAACTTATTTTTTATTAACATTAATAGCGTATGTATCAAACAATCACATGTTTAAACAACATCCTACATTAATAGAAAAATATTGCACTAACAACTCTACTAGATATCAGGCAATCACGTCAAACACGGTCGTTGTCAATTGACAACGACGGTTTTAAACATTTGGCGCGCGGACATTCCTGTTTCTTGCAATGGATGAACAGATAGAAATTTAATAATTACAGCTGACTACGATCTTTACCCAATTCTCACTCATGTATTAAAATAATACACCATTATGTCGATAGATGACATTAAAAGGTCAGATTGACAAAAAAAGTGATATTCATTGCTTTTCCCGTGGAGTCTTTAAATGAAGATAACTTTACATAAATCATATTTTAACTTTAAAAAAAACGAAGAATGTTATTGACGTCTCGTAATATATTTTTTTCTTCGTGTGTGGATATTTATTACTTTACTTGTATGTTATAGCTACTCGATATTAGGTACTGCAACGCGTAAGCGTTACTTTTCGCATATAGTATGTATGAACTTGTAATAAAATCTCTTTGGCTATACTATTTGTATCTGGCTAGTTTTGGTAACATTAAAAGTTTAAATTTTAAAGAAGATTATTCTAAATTCAAATCAGGTAAATGTGTGATTTTCATTTGTTTTTCATACTGTCAAATTAGTGAACGTAATGAAGAAATTCGATACATTTAAAAATTTTACTACAAAATAGGTAAAATGCAACGCAAGCCGCGAAAAAATTTGCGATTTTATGGACCTACTGCAGTGTCTGTGAGAGTAGCACAAATTTGGTTTAAGCGTTTTCAATCCGGAAATCTTGATGTCAAAGATGCACCTCGCTCTGGTATCACGGTATTACGGAAAAATGGATGCTATTTACGATTCTAGTTACGACGTAGCTGAAGAACTGAGAAAAGACCACAAAACAGTTTTGGCGCATTTGAAAAAAACTGCGTACCCAAAAAAACTCGATATTAGGGTACCTCACGAGCTCACTAAAAAAAACCAATTGAACTGTGTACTCATTTGTGATTCTTTATTTTTTGAAGAAGCTGATAACTGGTGATGAAAAGTGGATCACTACGACAAGAACGTGCGAAAAAGGTCGTGGTCAAAGACCGGTCAGGTTTCACAGACTGTGGCGAAACCCGGGTTAACTCGCAACAAGGTGATGCTGTGTGTGTGGTGGGATCGGAAGGGCATTATTCATTATGAGCTGTTACCACCAGGCAGGACCATCCAAGAGGTGTGGTTTTTCATCATGATAACGCTAGACCTCACACATCTTTAGCCGCTCAGCAAAAATTAAGAGAGTTTGACTGGGAGGTGTTAATTCATCCGCCGTATAGTCCTGACCTTGCACCTTCAGATTTGCACCTGTTACGGTCTCTTCAGAATTCTTTAGGCAGTGTCAGGTTAACATCATGAGAGGACTGCCAAAACCACTTGTCGCGGGGGAAGAAGCCAGAGAAGGGAATGAACGATGATATGACGAGTAGCAGAGTGGAGTAGGATGTGTTATGGAGTAAAATCACGTACTGTGCCGATCCTAAATAGAATTGGGATACTCAATACTCACAACATTTATTTAGTACAGGCGAAGGACATAGAAGTGATATTAACATAATACAATAAAAAGGATACTTAACAAAAAAAAAAACTTAATTTTAAGTTACAGTATTGAATAAATTTTTCCACGGCTGCACTAAAAGGGACCTAGTTCAGCATTGTGTCAGTATTACACTGACGCTGGTTTTCAACTAAAAGGGATAAGGTCAAGATGATGATATATTAGTTAAAATGTCACATTTGTTAGTTCTCTTTTGGAGTAATCTTAACAAATATTATTATTGCGAAAGTGTGTCGTTTGTCCTTTCTTCACGCCCAAACTAAGCAACCAATCATCTTGGTCTTTGGCATAGAGTTATTTGAAAGGACGGAAAGTAACATTTTCTACTTTTTATCCTGTTATTCCAACGGTAACGGGAAACACGCGGGCGAAAGCTAGTAGGGTAGAAAAATCGACCATTCAAAAATGCTTATTTTGGTTCATTTCATGTTTGAAAAATATTTACTCTTTTGTCAAAATTTCTTGTCAACTGTGACGACATTGAACTACTCGTATTTCCTTAGATACATTGTTTCGGTTTCATAATGCGTTCAATTGTATCAAATACTATTGTATTAATAGCAATATTTGAAAATTAACGTGAAACCATCACCGGATGCTGCTGGTCTGGTAATGAGAATAGTTCAGATTTTTCATAAAAATGAAATATTTACTTATTTAAGTATTTAGCTTTTTGTTTAAAAATAAATAATGTAACGTGCTGAAGCGGACTCTTGTATATTATTAGTCACAATATTTCGTTGATGTCTTCTTTGAGAAAAACAAGGCAAATATAGAGGTACTGGGTTCTTGGCTAAAAAGGGTAGACAAATTCAGACTACAATGTGAACAAAATTTATACTAATATTTAATAAAACTGAAGTGTTTGTTTGTGCGCTTATGTTTGGACAGGTTTTTTAACTTTTGCTTTTGTGATCCATTAGGTATACTTTTTGCTGCAACCCTGTTCTACGTATTGAATAAAAAAATATTGAAAAATATCGAAACACTTTAAAATACAAACTACTAAGTTTAGATTTCTTATCCTTAATTTTTTTTTCTTCTAACAAGTATCTTTCATATTGAAATGTTCATATTGTTTTGGCGCTTCTTGTAAAATACACAATCAATATTCAATATGTTCACGATCAAAATTCGTTCTTCTGCACTTACGTATTTTTTATGTGACTTGTTCCACTTTTTTTATTGAAAAGCAAGAGAAGTTATGAATTCGAAACCATTTAATAGAAACTTTTTAAATATTAAATGAATATTTTTTTTTATAAGTAAATATATTAATCTGTCATGTGTCTATAAACTACAAAGTTATTTTCTTTGAAACTTTAAAGTTAGCAATAAAACAAAAATTTCAAAAGTTTTACGACCACTAAAAATCGTTCCAAAAAGTTCTATAATCAGACACATTTAGAGAGGTTACAAACTCCTTAGTTATAAAACAGGTTAAAACCTCCTTTAGATAAAAATAAACAAAAACAGTCTATAAACTCCTTAGGTAAAAAAACAAGTTAAAAACTACTTTAATAAAATAAATGGACGACTTACGTGTTGCGTTCTCGAACAACCACCACGTCGAACCCTGTACAGGTGTCTACTTGTCGCGGCAACACTGGCCGGTCTTATATACCCGCCGGGCGATGGGGTTGACGCGATGTGGGATTTTTACCAAATTATGATTAATTTTTTAACGGTTAATAAAGCGCGCGAAATATTGTCGTCTGCCGTTTGTCACTCTGGTGTAATATAAGGGATAAGGAAGGAATGCTTTATAAAGTCTTAGTGGGAAGTTCCTTACGACCAGTTTAGTTTATTATGATACCATTCAACGTTTTTAATAATAAATGCTAAAATCACCAGGATTGTAAATTAAATATATATATCTGTGAAACTTATTTTTATGTTTCTTTGTCAGTAATTCTGGACCGCAAAGAAAAAGAGTCAATTAGAAAATCTTCAATATATAATTATTACTTTTTAATTTAGCATTTTACAATGCTGTTTTTATGTGATAAATATTAAACAAGAAAATATACTAGAAAAAAGCAACTATTCTCATGTCGCCCTGACAGGATGTTGTTCGGATCCCGTCAGGGCGACATGAGACTAGTTGCTTTTTTCTAGTATATTTTCTTGTTTAATATTTCTTGTTAAAAATTTATAAGAAAATATAAACTAGAAAAAAATATATTTTGTTGTTTAATATTTATCTTCAATATCTTCAAACAAAGCATTTTACTTATATTAAAAACTATCTGTGCACGCAACTTAGTTCGCGTGAGAACCGGAACATCGTTTGCAATCCTTCCCGACTAAATTTTTGGTTTAACCAACTTCAAAAAGGGAAGAGGCTATTGAGTCGCTTATTTTCTTTACTTTTTGAAAACACATGATACCATTTTAATTACATTCTTATCATGTTATCGCCTTGAATAGTCAAGTTTATCAATTCTATATATAATAGAACTAAAAGTAAAAGTACCTATTAAAAGGCAAAGTCTTTTTGAAGTCGTTTTTTTTGTTGTGATGATAATAATTAGATAGCCGATGCCTGTGATTTAGTTTCACCAGTCATGTTTTAATGTGACTTTGTAACATGCCTTCGAAAGTTCGAAATTAACAGAGTTGCTCGAGATTGTTATTTTTGGTCACCCACCCCGCGACCGACCTTAGCGAAAGTTACTTAACCACCATAATCCGCATAATTTCCCTTACGTAGGTTGTGTACAGCTGTTAAAATAGTATACACGTATAAAGAAATAGGTAACACTCCATAAGAAAGTACTGGTCGACTAGGAAGTCAAATCATCATAACAATCATGAACCCATTCTTACCCCCTGTACCATTTGCTCTATCCACAGAACAAAACAACTTTACGGGCCGGTTTTACCACCTACTAATAAGTTCTGGATAGTTTAATTGAAAGAACTTTTGACAGTTTGTTAAATGAAAACGCGTAGCCCGCTTCCTTTCATTCTCCCTATCTTATGACTTATCCTTCCATAAGGAAGGCCAGTGCCCCGGCTATCATTTCTTATGTCCCCACTACATAAGAAATGATAAATAGCGGCTGTTCAATCTGTTCATAGGTACTGAAACATATAACTTGTGTAAAAATGTTAGAACTTGTATTACGAAAATCGCATCTAAAATTAACAATATAGGTAAAGGGTAATATCTCAAGCACAAAGTATAAAGCCTGACCGGCTGTTTACTACATAAAAGTACCACTTGTATTCGCGACACATTGATAAACTCCTCCTTTTTTGAAGTCGTTTAAAAATTTTATAAAAGAACAAAATTTTTTAGAGATTACGACAAAATATACATACAACGCCATCTTTCATGCACGCCATACCGCTAAAGTAATAAAAATCAGGGAGTTTTACCCGAGTTCTTTTCGTAATAACACGTGTTGTGAGGCTCCATTTTTAACTCAATCTACCGTACAATTTCTTTATACTACAAAATATATTTACTTGACATTGGCAAAATTCGCGAATTATATCGCGAGAAATTAATCAAGAAAGAAGAATAAAAACCAGCAAAAAGGATATAGTTAGTTACGTCAAAATATATTTTTCAAGAATTAAAATCAACAACTGTTTTAAGCAATCAAATCCTGAACGACGCATAAACTCCAACTCTGGCTTCTGCATACGCGCGTTACAATATAAATTTCTCCGTTCGTCCTTTCTTTAAAATATAATTACTTTTGATAGAGTTGACCGATTTAGTTGAGATACGGACTTTAAACATATAAACAATTCTGTGAACTTAGATCAGTGGTTTTGGTGTGATGCTCATTCAAACACACAGACATACATGCAAATAAACCTATTCTATTCTATTCTATTCTACAGACGGACGAACAGACATTAATTCTAAAAATGATAGAAATTGGTTCTCCTGCTTATTCTGAATCTATTTTTTTTTTTGCAAATCCAAGCAATGCACAGACACGATGAACTTTGATTCTTATTTTAAGTACTTTTATGTAAAAAGCTTGAATTCATGTTTTTTATTTTTATTGAAGGACATTAAAATCTTCTTTAATTTAGTTTATATTTGAAGATATTGAAGATTTTTTAACCAACCCTTTATCATTGCGGGCCAGTGTAAATAAATTAAAGCAAATGGTTTGTTTCCAATATTATTGACTGGGACGACAATAGGGTGTATTTAAAAATGAGAAAAGTCAGCTTTCTACTCTCAAAAACGTTATTTACGTTTAAACGTTAAATTACGTTTAAATGTTATTTACATTTAATTTTTCTATAGAATTGCTGGAAAATACGCCTTTTGTCTAATTAAGATAGGTAACATTTTCAATAATCAACCTAAATATCACAAGTGAAGACAGATCTAGTAAATATGCTTCACCGAGAAAAATGTATTACAAATTAAATAGAACAAAATAAAGGAGAATGGGTGAAAGTGGTCTTTGAACCAATAGCGGTACTGTTGTGATATTTATGTGGGGACACCTTAAAGAAGAAGGGTATATTTGAGATGTCCCCACGCAAATACAACAATAGTATCGCTATTGGTTCATAAAAAAACAGAAATTTAGCAAAATCTTGGTATTTCTAAAGTTAAATTCTAAAGTTAAACATCCGTGTTACATTTTGGTCTCCTTTGCACAAGGCTGTCCTCACACATATTTCACAACAGTATCGCTATTGGTTCATAGACCATTTCCCAAACAAAAATTGCCCAGTCTCCTTTTTGCTCCGGAAATATGTTTGAACATCTCTCATGTTTTTTTTAATGAAACTTAAACATGTTTTTTCCAAATATTGAAAACAACTTGCATCACAGTTTGATTCAAACATACGTAAACCAATATTAAAATAGAATAAAAAAAATGGTCACAAGATTTAAATGAGATAATAATATACTTATTATTTTCTTATTTGCAATTTAATTAAATCCTCTGATGCATGATGATAGATGCTCTCTAATATTGTCTTAATTAATGTAGTTAATGTTTAAAAATACTCATGAAAATAGGCAAAGATTAAAAGCCATAATTAAAAAACTTGACAATACCCGTTCATTTCTTCTTGCCATAAATATATAATTTGAGAATTGATGACAACAATAGTAAAATAATGTTTGAAAGATCAGGGCCCTGTTTCATAAATATTACAATTGTCAGCGACAAGTGACAGGTGACAATTTGACGATTGTACGTAACATAAAACATTGGTGCTATATGAAAAGCCGACATAATTGTCAAATTATCGCGACAACTCTACAATTTAACGATTCATAAAACATTCGGTCTGATTTATCTGTAATCGGAAAATCTGACATATTTGTCAAATTGTTGCACATTTTTGATAGGCATTCTTGGTCTATGTCAGGATGAGGAGTGACAGTTATTTTTCTTTTATAAATTCTCACATGATCGAAAGAGTACGTAATAGGTTTTTGAAAAAGAGAACTTTATAATGTATGATAGCTTTTTTTAAAAAACCTACCTTCTGCAATTATGACAAAGGTCAAAATTGCGTAGATTAGTGACAATAAACGTATGTTCGAGCATATTTGACAAATTATCGACTTGTCAAGCTTTATGAAACAGGGCCCAGAAATCAAATAGTAATATTGAGAACGTAATTTTTGTAGAATAAAAACTTGTTTAGAAAAAAAAACTATCTGGCGAATTTTCTAAGAATGTCAATGTAAATGTACATAATTGAGATATGTAACAAAAAGTAAGTTTTTTATATATAAAATCTGTTTTTAGCATCCAGGAAAGAGAAATAGCGTGGGCTCTGTAGACAAGTAGTCTCGTAGTCTCGGCCGCGCAGTTTCAAAGCTACCCGTGGAAAAACTAGTACGATAAAAAAGTTAAATGACCTATTATCATCCATAAAATTGTTCTAAAGTAAATATATTGTCTTTAAGTTAAATTTAAGCGCGCTTTTGTTTGGAAAACATCGAGAAATCCAAAAGGCCTAAACAAAAAATAACTCGTAATTTCAAAAACAATTGTTGATAAAAGAGAGCCTTCACACCCGGTTACGCGCTTTTTTAAATCTGCTTAAAAGTTTTATTCCATGAAGAGTATGCGCCAAAATTTAAGTGCGTGTCGTGAAAAACTTACACATAACCTAAAATAAAAACATTTTATAAAAAAAAATCAAACCGACTTCAAAAAGTAAAAAATAAAACTTTTGGAGTCGGTGCCAGCCAAGGCATTCTACATTGCACTACCATTAACTATATATTTTTTTTGCCTTAGCTAGCTAGCACCGACTTCAAAAGTTTTATTTTTTAGTTTTTGAAGTCGGTTTGAATTTTTTTTATGAAATGTTTTTATTTCAGATTTTTTTGTTACATTATGTGCCGTTACTTACACTAAAAATCAGCCCATACAATGATGTCATCTAGGTAAACGACTACTTGCCAAAACGTGATTGATATTTTTCAGGATTCTAAAAAAACTACTGGCCAAATCTCTGTAAAAATTATATGGGACCACACATAAACCATTTTCTTTCAGATAAAAAAAAATATTATAAAAATCTGTTAACAACTGGCGAAATTATGGTAAAACATACATAAAAAAAAACAAAAAAAGAAATACCGTTGACTTGAGAACCTCCTCCTTTTTTTGATGTCGGTTAAAAATTAAATTGTGAATTATACTCTGCTAGCGTTGGATGCTTTGGTATATGGTAAGCTGCAATGTAAATGTTGGATAAATTAATGGTATCGTAGTATCGTATATTGCTCCTACGCACTGTTGGCGAACAAAAGGGGAAATGTAGGTGCCGTATAAATCTGAGTAGCTACCCGGCACGTTACGGGCTATGACACGGGAGTGCATCTCAACAGCTGTTTTACGGTGACGTCAAAGAGTTTTTATGTTTTGAGTTTGAGGTGGATTTTTAGTTGTAAGTAATAATATGTTCTTTTTACAAAATAGGTTTTTTATTTATTATTATTTGAACACAAATCAAATCATATTTAGATATATTTTGAAAGTAAGATTATTTTCTACAGTAAATAATACATAAATGGAACAAAAAATCACCAGATCACCATTAACCGTGCATGTTTAAAGTACTTTTTTTTGGGTTTATATTTTTTATTGTACATACTTATTTGTATTTTATCTAGCCCTATTATTTTTCTGAAAACGAGATAATTAACCATCCATGTTTGGAACTCCTTAGTTACAAACATGGTATGATATATTTTTTAAATATTTTTTTAAGGCACAACATTCTGCGCGGAAATTTCGGGGACTATAGCAAATACAAGCATGGTAAAAATCCCGTTATGTATAAAAATCATAATAAATAATTCAAAGTATAGCTAATATAATCTATATAAATACCGAAAGCTGTTTTTCAAAGAAATATTTAGTTTTGTTTTATTACCCTTTTTGATAACCACGCAACCCATTTTATGAACCAAACATTCAAATACATAAAATAAAAATACAGGTACTTAACCATAATATTATTGAAATAAAACAACTTTTACGAATATCAAACGCGCTATATTTCCACGAACTAAGTTGTAATATTCCCTATTTTTAGGTTTTTT
Organism: Chrysoteuchia culmella; assembly: GCA_910589605.1. Taxonomy (NCBI): domain Eukaryota; kingdom Metazoa; phylum Arthropoda; class Insecta; order Lepidoptera; family Crambidae; genus Chrysoteuchia; species Chrysoteuchia culmella. The sequence continues at coordinate 19,065,740 of OU342654.1, read as the reverse complement.
AGTGGTTTTTTGATTTTCACGACCACGGCAGCTGTAAATATATAGCGCGTTTGATATCCGTAAAAGTTGTTTTATTTCAATGAACAGTGCGCGCCAAAACATAAGATGTACGTACATAATATTATTCTTTTGAACATCTAATAAACAACGAACTGATATCGGAAAAACTATATTATTTCAATAGATATTCGCAAAAATCTAAAGAGTAAGTTACCATAGCAAAGTCACGGAAAATATCAGTGTCAAGGTGTATCATAATGTGACAGCATTTCTTCATTGCTCCTGGCTAAAATACAAGTGTAAAACCTTGGGAGGTGAGATTGCTGCTTGTACCGGAAAACAACAATTTTCGCGACACAATGCTGTATTTTTTTGTTTCAGACAACTATTACTTTTCCTTTTTCGTTTTTAGGGTTCCGAACCTCTAAAGGAAAAAAGGAACTCTTATAGGATCACTTTGTTGTCCGTCTGTCCGTCCGTCCGTCCGAGTGAGTTTATCTCGAGAAAGCATGGAGGTATCGAGCTCAAATTAAAACCATATATTCAGGTCAACAGTCTGTTGGATCTAAATTATAAAAATATAGTCTTTAGTTTTGAAAACTGAATTTCGGGAAAAACTCGGGAACGCGTGGAGGTATCGAGTTGAAATTAAAACCATATATTCACGTTAATAATCTCTTGAAGCTGTAAAAAAATAATCTTCAAAATTACCGTTGAGAAAGGTTAGGCCATTAATGCCGCATGAACGTATACCTCAACACTCTCAAGAGAAACAAAATTCATAGGGTACTTTCCGTTTACCTAGAACTATGGAATTTGGCATGTTATATCTTCTTTTACTACAAGTACATGAAAAAATCTGAAAACTGAACATTTGTAATTAAATCATGAAAATTTTTGTCTTAAGTTTTGGAAACAGTATTTCTGCGATAAAACTGCGAGACTCAATTCGTGAACTATTTTTATTACGAGTATAATATACTAGGTACGAACTTAATATGTGCGGAACCCTTGGTGGGCGAGTCCGACTCGCACGTGTCCGGTTTTTTTTACAACCACACCAATTATCTAGTTCAAAGTATGATTCACTAGTGGTCGCTCGCGATTTCACCCACTTGGATCCCGTTCCCATGGAAATATCGGAATAAAAAGTAGCCAATGTGTTAGTGTGGACTAATTGAAGTCCCTACATACCAAATTTAATCTAAATCCATTCAGTAGTTTTTGCAGTAACAAACAAACAAACTGACATACTTTCGCATTTATAATATTAGTAGGATAAGATCTGGGGTTTTGGACAAGATAGCATACTTTTATCAAAGAATACTAACAGCTGGTTGGTTGCATCAAAGAATCATTATACGAATTCGTACAATAAATATTTGCTGCAACCGGCAGTTAATATTACTATTTTTAATTTTTTTATATACCTGCTTCCTGCAATATTAGGTATAAATGCGAAAGTTCTTTCAGTTTGTTTTTGTTACTCTTTCACGCTGAAACTATGAACCGATTTTGATGAAATTATGTGGATGAAATCTTCAGGCTACTATTTACCCATATATTGCCACGGAAACGGGACCATGCGAGTGAAATCGCGGGCGGCTGCTAGTATTACATAAATTACTTACAAGCACTGACACACCAGGGACAATGACCAAAACTTCATTGTCCCTGAAACAAGATTGCCAATCTCAAATAAAAAAAACACCGAGTCCGCTCACATATTGGGAATCGAACCCGCACCTCTTATCAGAAAGGGTTATCGATACCCACTTTTTGCTCGGAGATCGGGGTATCCCTTCACCATACGTCAACACTTAAAATTAAACTCCTGTTTAACTTTATTGATTTAAATTTGAACTTATGAAAGAAATAACTATTGAGAAATTATCTGATATGATTACGATAGCAGTAAACTGCTTAACCAACAGTTCCTAGTCAAAATCTCGTCGACATTCTAATTAACAAAATGGGCGTTTGTTTTATTAATTACGTGTGTAAAACATATTACTTCATGGTTTTCGCAGACATTTCCAAAGGGTATTGATAAAAGGATATGTTTTAATCAACTCTCATGTTTTTTTTATTCTGAGTCGCCTCCGTTTCTTTAATATACGTTTGCCGTATTCATCTTTGATTTCGATGCATTAATTAAAACTTCTATAACAGGGTTTTCCAATAGTTTTCAAATAGATGACGACCTGTTTGGCGCAGGGGTACTAACCCCAGCTTCTGCGCCAGAGGTCCCGGGTTCGATCCCCGGACAAGACAAATATTTGTGTGCATTAACATGTCTATTTCTCTTGGTCTGGATGTTTAATATGTATATTATGTATGTATTTACAAAAAAGAATATATAAGTATGTTTATCCGTTATCTAGTATCCATATCACAAGTTATTCATGATACTTAACGTGGGCTAGATAATTTTTAAATATTTAAATAGTTCATAATGAATTTCTAGCATAAAATACCGATTAATAAAATATATACTGATGAACTGATCCGACTTACTGAATAGTGTAATAGTGATCAATAACATCACTATTAAAACTTTAGTGTCATAGCTACAAATTGTTTTTTGGACTCGAACCCACGGCTCCATCAAAAAAAGAGCTGAGACTGCAGCATATTCGTCATAAAAAAACAATATACAGTCAAATTGTCGAAAAAGCAGGTATCAACAACAATTTTTCCCTGTATTTATTTACACGTACGATGACAAAAGCTTAATCAACGAACAAACAAGTTAGCAGCGCCTGCTGGTTAGCAGGCACAAAATAGACTTCTAAACCACGTGACAGTTGTTATTGTTTTGTAGTGTAGAAACTAAAAAAAAAAAAAAAAAAAAAGTACATTTGACACATGTCCAAGGTGTCCTAAACTCATTCCCGTTGACCGTTTGTCTCTATCTCTTATGGTTTCTGAGATCTCGATGCGTACATACATACGTACGTACGGACGGACAGAGAGGGATTATAAGACTTTTCTAAACTTTAGAGTTTAGAAGTCTAAAAGCACAGAAAACTACCTCGTCGTCTTTTAAACGGCATGACGGTAATTTCCCGCGCCGTCGCACAATGTTAATGAAACACTAACATAACCCGCAAATACGAGATTTTGAATACTAACTAATGTCACAAACATAATAGCAACTCTGTTTGTCAAGTCAATATGAATTGATAAACGGTTTTGGAGCTTTAAGTTTGGTATGTTTCTTACTATGGTAGAATTAAATGGTTATGTTTCTTTGAATATAAAATGTTTGTGTCTCGTGGGAATCGAGCCCACGGTAGTCCAACAACTTAAACGTCGTCGCGACTATTAAATATGCGTACGTTATATATAACAATATAGTTATTGTGTTGATAGCTTATTTCGTTATTTAGTATTATTGTTTAACCCTCTGCTTGTCGCGCCTTTTTTATAAGCTGAACAGTCGCATGGGGTCTTCAGAGGCCCCAAAAATAAGAAGTAATTAATCTGTATTTTAACTTACATTTTTGGCATTATTTTCATGTATTGCAGTTGGATAGGACTAAATTGAAACAAAAAGTAAAATATATTGCTAAACAGACGTATATTTATATAAAAAAAAAACTAAAAGTACTTAGGAGTAACATTTTATTCTTATATTTTTACTCAATTATATTAAAGTTAACTTCAAAATAAAAAGCAATGGATAATTTGTACTTTTTATATACATATTTGTGATCAACAAACTAAAGATAAAAATCAACTATAAATGAACGCAAAAACACTGTTCGACTCCGTTTCATTATCACATACTTCATCCGGATATTCACCATTTTCTTCACCATCCTCTTTACCACCACAATTTCCACATATTCTACTTCCAACCATCTTAGAATACATTGAATTTGTCTAACGCCCTTAGTACATTTTTATTCAATATCCTGGAACAAAAAACATAAATACGAGTATAAACACTACAAGAAGGAATAGTACATTACTGCAGGGGTCAGCAAAAGAGGCATTAATGAACGAACGTGTAAATACGTAAGTCCATCAATGGCTAGTTGTGGCCAAGGCTTGTATAGTACTTCCCTCAAATAATGCCCGGAAATTAAAACTACTTTTCGAAGTCAGACGAACAACGAACAACAATATTTTTTCCCGCGTTAAAGTGTTCATTTCTTGTTTTTTTTTTAAAACAGCTTTCTATTTGCAAGCCAGTTCGAAATTTAAATAAAACCTTTGATATGTTACCTCGTTGGTTGCATATTTCGGAGTAAAAGATCGTTCCATTTTTAAATTACATGACAGATATGAGTTTACTATGTAATTTATTTGGCCGATAAACACGACAGATATGGATTTTCATACAACTTTTGCCGGCCGCTGTTCGCATGTATGTGGTCAGTACAGCAATATCGATTTATCTCGAAGAAGGTTGTCAGAAAAATGCTCATATTTCCAAGCATGTTTAAGAAAAAACTTATATGTATATAGTAAAAGTTTACTAACGGCACTTGTTGCGTAGCATAAGACGCGTTCGTAACTCAAGACGCGCGCGCAGACTCGGTTTTGATGGAGCAAGTGTCGAGCATAACTCTTTTTGGGAATCTACCTAAAGCAAGAGATCCCTAAACGTATTTTTAGGAGTACATATTTCGCACATTTCTAAAACCTGGGCTTTGAAAGAGCCCACGCGATGGTTCGAGGGTTATGTGCAATGGCGCAAAACGCAATGCGCAGCTCAGTCTTTTAAGTAGTTAACAGTACCATGCAGTCTAACTAGTTAGGAACATCACATTTCGATACCTTGCGGCTCAAAGGGCGTAACCACCAAAACACGACTTTTCAGGAGAGCAAAAAACTAAAATTTAGATTTTGTATTTATCACAACTTTGTTGTTATTGATCCTATAAATATGATTCTTACACCAAAAGTTGTTAATTTTTGAGGTGCATAATGTTAAAACATAACAGTTTATTTTTTTACTTTTGTAATGACAAAATAAATTTATAAGAGTAAAAGGCTACTAAACCTTTTCATATTGCAAAACAATCTTGATCGTTGGCTAGTCCTGAAGAAGTTAATAAATAATAAGCAAATTAATTAAGTCATACGGATATACGCCCTACAATTTCATTTGAGATTGTCGTTTACGTCCAGTACTTTGATGATGCCTAATAATTATCGCTTTTACGTCCAAAAATACAAAAAATCAGCATTACCAGCCTTAAAATTTGGGGTCGTATTCACCATTGTTTTCAGAATTTGAGAACTTTAACATAAAGTTCGATAGCGCAGAAAAAACTGAATAAGATGGCATTTAAAACTCATTTTGGCCAAAATGGTGGTTACGCCCTTTGAGCCGCAAGGTATCGATTTGATAAGTACATCATAAGTTTCACTTGCACTTAAATCCATAAAAGTTTTTTTACGTCACATTTGACTCTTACAATTGCGTATAATATATGATCAAACGAACTTCTACAAGTGAAGTTCGATCGATATTATATAAGTCGCTTCATTCGAAGATATGTTATTTACAACGTAGTCCCTTTTTCTACCAGGCAACATTCGCACGCTTTAAGAGTTTAACTCCTTTGCCTATGTATATATATTTTTTTGTTTTTCACTTGTAGGCACCCGCCATTTGCAATTTCATTATTTTAGAGATAGGTAGAATATAAAGCAAAACTCTTGAGTCTTTCTCAGGGAAAAGGGAGGGTGGGTGTTTATATCTTCGAATGAAGCGACTTATATAATATCGATCGAACTTCACTTGTAGAAGTTCGTTTGATCATATATTATATTTCGTCGCTTCATTCTTCAGATATGTTATTTACAACGTAGATGTTTAGAGATAAGTTTTGCTTTTTGTTATGTAAGTATGAACAAAGTATTTTTTAAACACGTTTATTTCAGTTCAAGTTATGTATATTTTAAGTTTAATAAACAAAATTGTACAAAAAATAACAAAATAAACATAAGTTACATCTTATTTCTATTTTATTTTAATTATCCAACTGGTTATACAATCAATAAATGAAAGTTATCAATCAGACATGGAAGAAAACTGATCTAGCAAAATTGTCATTAGCTATGATTGGGCGATTATAAAATTTCGCAAATATTTGTGAGGTATCTGCCCAACCAGCCTGCTTCCTAATATTATCTATAGAAACACCTGCCAAGTGGGCTGTAGACGTTGCGGCATGGCGCGTGCTATGCGCGCTAAATATCGCAACGTCTACTCCGCTGACGGCAAGTACATCCTTGATCCAACGGCTGATTGACTGCGAACTGGCGCATCTATAAGGACGCCGAAAGGTCAGAAATAATTTTGACATGGATTCTGTTCTATATGACTTAGTCAGAAAAATGTAATCTTCCAAGGCTGTGGCTGGGCAAATACTTATTTGATTTTTAAAATATGGAAGAAACAAAATTGGTGAGCCTTTGCCGGGAGCGGAGGTTTTGATGATATCTTTTATAACAATTTCCACTCCATCACTATTTATGATTATGTTAGACATTCTTATCAATGAAAGGGTCTGCACCCTGTGAGCTGTAGACAGAGCAAGCAAGATAGCTAATTTTTTTGTGAGTTTTTCGATGGATAGTTCTCTATTTGGGTACCAGCCTGACACAGTGTTGAGGACAGTCTGGGGGTCCCATGTGGCACTGTACTTGGGTGTACTGGGTCTTGCTTTAAATGCACCTTTGAGCAATCTTTTTATGCAATCGTCTGACCCGATGTTATTTCCAAGAAATAATGAAAGGGCAGAACGATGTGAGTTGAGAGAACCATATGAAGCTCCCTTATTAAATTGTTCGGTGAGAAATGATATTGTATGGGGGATCGAGTTGCTAAATATTGTAATGTTATTTGTTTTACAAAATAACCACCAAAGTTTTAATGTAACATCATATTGCTTGATTGTATTTTTGGCTAGGGAAGATACCATTAGGTCGAGGGCGTTGTGGGGTATGCCACGCTGAGTGAACGCGAGCCGGAGAGCACCGCTGCACCCAGGGTAAGTCTCTGCTGAAGAGGGTGGTGAGCTCTGAAAGGGGAATGGAGAAGGTTTTTGTTAGGATTTAGATATAATATTTCTGATGATACCATATTTTGTAGTTCTGGGTACCAAGCCTGTGAAGGCCATATGGGAAATACTACAATGCCTACAGCTTTGTCATTTCTAATTTTTTGTAGACATTTTAATAGTAAGCAAAATGGGGGAAATGCGTAAAAGAACTTGCCAGACCAGTTAATGGTAAACGCATCTATCGCCATGGCATCGGGATCTCGTTGCCATGATACATACCGGTCACATTTGGCATTAGTTCGAGAAGCGAAGAGATCGACCTCTGGATGTCCAAAATTATGAGTTATCAATTTATAGGCATAATCACTTAACTCCCATTCTATGTCGGTATTAATTTTCCTTGACTCCTTATCTGCTTCTGTATTCTCTTTTGTATTTATATAAGATGCAACAAGCCAGATCTTTCGCTTCTCGCACCATTGCCAAATTTGTCGAGATAAAGTATTTAGGTGTACAAATTGGATTCCACCCATCCTATTTATATAACTAATTGCAGTCGTATTGTCGACTCTTAATAATATTGCACAGTTATAGGAGTCGCGAGCAAAGCATTTTATTGCCAAAAAAACTGCTAAAAGCTCTAAATAATTAATGTGGAAATCAAGTTCATCTTCTTTCCAGTTTCCATTTGCTCTATCCCCGTTACAATAAGCACCCCAGCCAGTTCTGGAGGCATCTGTAAAGATTTCTAAGGTAAATTCTGGAATAGTTAGAGAAGTAAAAGTTGTGTTTATATTTTGACTCCACCAATGAAGATCGCTTAGAATCACTTCAGGTAATATAATTTTCTTATTATAATCATTATGATCTCTAAGGGCTAAGAATTTCTGTCTTTCCAATATTTTGGTGTATAGCCATCCATATTTAACGGCAGGGCATGCGGCAATGAGAACGCCAATAAGTTGGGCAAAATCTCTGATTGAGCATGAGGAAAGAAAGGAATATTTTTCGACTAACTGTGAAATATTATTACGTTTTTCGGGTGGTAATGATAAGGTAAGGCTTACAGAGTCATAAATAAATCCTAAAAATTTACAGGTTTGTTTTGGCTCTAAATGGCTTTTTTCATAGTTTACGACAAACCCCAGACACTTGAGAGTTCTCAAGGTTTCCTTAACATTACTTAAGCACATTTGGTAAGTATCGCCTAGGCACATAATGTCATCAAGATACTGTACAGATTTGAAACCTTGTCGTCTAAGGTATGAAATCACTTCTTTCATGACCTTGGTAAAAGTTCTAGGTGCAATAGATAAACCGTAAGGTAAAGCAGAAAACTCGTATGTTAAAACTTGTGAATATTCGTTTTCATACTGAAAACGTAAATATTTACGGTCTTTGGGGGCAATTGGAATCACCAAATAAGCTTCCTTTAAATCTATTGTGGCCATGTAGCCATTAGGGGGTATCAACTTAGAAGCTGTTCTAAAGTCCTCCATTTTAAAGTGGCTTTTTTGTACAAACTTATTAAGAGGTTTAAGATTGAGAATAAAACGATGACCCCCATTTGATTTCGGCGTAAGGAAAATACTCGAAAGGAATTGATCAGATTTTGGAGAGCACGGGTATATTGCCCCTAATTCTAAAAGATTGTTTATGGATATGGACATATGTTCTTTTTCTAATACTGACATTTTGTATGACGGAGGAAAACTTTGTCTAGGTTTCGTCGTAAAATATATTGGGAATCCATAGTGGATCCAATCTAAAACAGTTTTATTATTTGTGACTTTAAGCCAACAATCATAAAAATGTTGTAATCGTCCAGCATGAAGTGGTACCTGGTTCATTGTTGTGGTGGTGCACGTGTCTTGTTCGGGATCACGGGCTTGTTTTGAGCTGTTGGTGGAGCTCGGCGACCTGCATAGTTGGGTTTCTTGACCCCCCCTCGCCCCCCCCTGTTCGACGGGTAGCGAGAGGGTCCTGCCCAGTTTTCCTGGTAGCGGGGTCTCGTTGCCGTCGATTGGACTGTCGGCGTAGTAGTCTTCGGGGCGGCGGTTACCTTTTTAATCTGCAGGCCCTGGCGCTCAATTACTCTAGAAGCTTTTATCTTTTCGGATAGTTTAGCCCCGAACAGGGTGTCATCCCTCTCAGTGTCTTTTATGGTATTCAAAAAAGACTTGTCCAATACCGACGTCAACAGTTTAGTGCGAACTTGAGTCTCCGTATGATGGAGGTCCGTCAATATGCGGCAGCCATCGCTGAGCAGCTTAATGGCTTGGATTTTATCATCTATTGTAAGGAAAAGAGACAAAGCTCTGTTGACGGCTGTGATGCCGTAGCCAAGCTGCTGTTGGGTCTTTTCCAATTTTTTGTCTCGGTTCCTCGACATATCTGTAATCGCCGCAGAAATTTCGGCGTTTAACTTTGGCGCATGAAGTAAAGGGCAATTTTCTGGGATCAGAAAAGCTTTAAATAAAGCTTCTCGGGCTTCTTTTGTTATGCCCTTTTTTAATATAGGTCCCCATCTTTGTGATAAATTCTCGTGAATTGGTGGTCCGAACAGTGGCGTATCATTCAGGGCTTCGCCTAGTGCAGACAGTATCTCGGGGTCCAATTCTGGGGCCTGGGGTTCAGTGACCACTTCTGCGGCCGGCAAGGGTGCCTCTAGTGACGCTTCGGTATTCAAAATAGCTTCGTCATTTAATACTGGCATTTCGTTTTCTTCATTATCTATGAACAACGAAAATATGTTAATATTGACGGTAGTTATGATAAAAAAATATCGAAACTAGTGTATATTTTTTTTTTTTTTTTTTTTCAATAAAAATTTATATAAAAAAAGTCGTTTAAAAAACTACGTTAATCACAATAAATACGACTTTTTTTTTTTTTTGAAAATTAATTGTTTTTTCCTATAGACAAATATAGCGGCTTATATTTGTTATTCCTATTGTAGGAATATTACTTTTACGTATTGTACGTACGAGTTATAAAAACGCAAAAGTGATTCCCGGGGAACACTTGTTTTTATGTTTAATACCATCGTGTTGACTCACGGCCAACCCCCAGGTTTTTTGCGAAAATTGCAGTTTGCAATAGCGATTACCTTTAAAGGAACACTATTTTACTGCTCATTGCCATCGTGTTGACTCACGGCCAACCCCCCGGCGAACCTAGTTTGTGTTTTAAGTCTAGGTTATAGATGAAAAATGCCAGTTAACACTTAATAACTCAATAACATGTAGGTACTTACCGGTGCCGTGGTTATCAATATCGGATTCTGATGAATCAATTACGAGTCTAGCTCGATAACGGGTTTGCTTTTGTTCGAGTTTACGAAGCTTATTTCGATAACGCTCCATTTTTTCTTCAGCACTTCGTTTTGGCATTTTAGCAATTTGAACTGAACTGAACACACTTTTTGTTTTTTAAAAGGGCGCGTGCGCTCGCTGCCTCGCACGAAAAAAGAATGAAATTGCAAATGGCGGGTGCCTACAAGTGAAAAACAAAAAAATATATATACATAGGCAAAGGAGTTAAACTCTTAAAGCGTGCGAATGTTGCCTGGTAGAAAAAGGGACTACGTTGTAAATAACATATCTGAAGAATGAAGCGACGAAATATAATCTATTTTGCACGTGCTAGAGCTAACGTGATGTTAGAACGCCATTGGTCAAAAGTTTTAAAACATTACTCATTTATTCAATTCAATTCATTTATTGCACATCACATTACATAATAAAGGTGACAAAAAAATACGGTCTATATGTGACGCCCTGCAAGGGCATAGCAATAGTTAAATAGCTTAGGGCAATTTTTTTTATAAATTACAAAATATTAAACTTAACTACACACAAAATTAACATTAAATTATTATACATGTTATGCTGTTGGTGTACATAAATAAATAAATAAATAAATATAATCACTGGACAAAAATGTAAAAATACAATAGTTCACGCTTATTAAGTACATTACGAGTATAAATAGCCCCTTTAAGTCACTAAAGTATGTCAATTTTCTTTATCGTATGGGATGGGTATCTTAAATATTGAAATAATAGCTGATTGTAAGAATCCAGGTCTTTTAAAGCAAACTAAAATATAATTGGCAGTTTTACTTTGTACATACTGTTATCACACAACCGAAATTAATTATTCCATCTCTTATAACAAAGCTTTATCATATGATATGACTTTGAATCGTCTACTAATTATAAATAATGAAACCGCAAATATTACGACTAATCTACGCGTGTAGTTATCCGTTCCTAATATGTTCTCGTTATTACAATGTTATTCTGGACTACCAAAACCACACGGATTTGGTTAATCGGTAAAGTTTATAATTTTTTTATGAAGGACGGTGAGACTCTTAGCCTTCATCATACCTGATGTAAAGTATTGATAAGACTGAAGATGGAAGCAAGCCTCTCCCGGAATCCTCAGCCACTGAGGAACTGGCTATCAAATCTCAAACTGCCGGTACACAACAATGCTGAAAACATTGCATTGCATTGCATTTACATTTGCATAAACCTAAGTACCCACACAACATCTACGGGAATTTCGACTCTATGTCGAAATTCCTATAAATGTTGTGGCCGTCTGAAGAACCGCAACAATAAGAAGCTCGACTTCTAGTAGGTACCAAGCAGCGACTCCTGGATTCTCGACGACTGCGATCGCTGACTCGTCAGTCAAGTGTGGTGATTATGGTGAACTTCTACCATTTGAGAAAACCGATACTCACGACCACGACCTAAGTACGTTAAAACTTGTGTGCCTTTCCGTACTGCTCAGTAACTTCTTTGGATTTGACAGAGGCAGACTTAGATTCGGTCTGCTCAGCCTAGACGCTTTGCACGATCGTATTGTTGGTGAATGGTAATAGAGGCTAAGACATATTTACCTACAGGTCAGGACAAGATTGGCATATTTGACATACGGGAGTAGCCAGAGCCAGTGAGATCTCACAAATCCTATGAAAATCTATGGGAAAGTTAGAAAACAATAAAATAAGAAATTCTCAAGAAATTAGTAAAAGTCTCAAGAAATGTGACGCTCAGTTCATCTGTTCTGTATGCTGCGGTCACTTGTTACCTTAAACGCAATTTTCATATTCTTCTTCAGGCTGTGCACAAGTCCAATTCACTAGTTTATGATAGTGAAAAATGTAGCCTTTATAGACTAAGGTTTATGGTGAGGCTAAGTACCTACTAATAAAGCACAATGCTCGTATACTATAGACGTTAACTATTCAAATATCTTGAAGGTTGCTTTTAGCTTTTGTGGAATTGAATCGAATAATATAAAATGAGCATTGTCAATCTTTCGGGTAAATTGACAACTGTGAAAAGAAATCACGATCACTTCGATTTATTTCCCCACTTCCTTTTTTATTCTCCAGTTAATACCTAATGTAAGTATATAATAATAAATAATAATAATAAAAAAATATTTCTTACACTCACACCAATTAACCTAGCCCCAAAGTAAGCACTGTAAGGCTTGTGTTATGGGATACTGGGTAACGGATATATATACATATAATTATAAGTATTTATGTGTAGAAATATATATAAACGTCCATGACTCAGGTACAAATGCTCGTATTCGTCATACAAACATTTGCCCCTACCGGGATTCGAACCCGGGACCCCAGAGTAGGCGACACCTTGAAACCGGTGTACGAACCACTCGACCACGGAGGTCGTCTCTATAAGTATATAAGTAGTCTACGAATGTCGTTCTTTTCGTATTAAGGTTTTGGAGTAGGTCCTTTTATACTTTGCATATCACAGAAAGAAAAAATATACAGGAATTCATTTCAAAGCCCCGCGAAAACAATATTGTTAGAAGTGTAACATGACGAGTAGGCGAGCAGTAACAAGTTAAAAATAATGACAAGCTATTGTCCAGTGGTTGATTCCGGGAGAAGTGCGTGCGATTCCACCTTACCCTTAAATATTACTTCTCATCAAGTATGGTAAATGGTAAGAGTTTCCCTGTACCGAAGATAAAAAAATCACTTTATGGCAAAAATATAAAAAATTTACAACATTTCATAAAATTTGTCCTATGTTTTTATTTGTTTTTTAGAAATAACATATAAAAATAGGAGACTCGTATTTTTCCTTTCGTAATATAAAATTAAGTTGAAAAATTACTCATTCTAAAAGAGCGTAAGTCCAGTACGAAGGATTTCTGGCGGACATACCTTGGCAAATTAATTTAAAAAATACACTGTGACTTTGTCAAGTCCACATGACACTTTAATGAAGTTTGTTTGTGTTTGTATTTCTTGTTTGGTTTAAGTTTGCAAGATTGTTTTGTTGTTGTTTAATTTTTGTCTTGCTATTTTTACTCGATTAGGGAGGAAAGGGAAAATGTGAAATTTGTGGCGTTATAAGAATTAAAAATGTATATCTAACATATTCTCAGCCAGTTTTTCACTAGAGCCTTTACAGGTAACTAATTAGGCCAGTTTATCTAATATACTAAATATGCACGCAATTTCTGATGCCTAATTACTGAATTGTCATAAAAAACGCTGTATTAATTATGAGAAAACATTGTAAAATAAGGCCAGTTATAGTGCGGTGTTGTAGATATTTTTTATCGATATTTTTGGCGATTGATTTCTACGCTATGGTGTTGCACCCTCCGAAAGAACTGAAATTCGAGGCAAACTAAAATAGAGCAGTTTTGACAGCAACATATTTTTGTTAAAATAGATTTATTGAACTCGCTGCTTAATATATAACTTGATTCTTGTACTTTTATTCAAAAAAGTAAGTGTTAATCCATTCACAGCATTATTATCAGGAGAAAAAATCTAGATTATTTTTAGACAAATATGTTTATCATGTAATGTTGACAACTATTTCGAGTACCTAAATAAGTTTTTGCTTGCGTGTTGTGTTGAGATTAATCGCCTGAATTTAGTTCCCAAGTATAAAATACTTGGGATTATGAGTATACCGTCTATATATTTACCGCCACAAAGCATTATTTTTATCGATATCATGTTGAAGTTGGTAAGATACTTCACTATTCTTTTGATATTTTCATTTAATGTTGGTAGTACGATTTTATTTATTAGGGTGGTAGAAATTACTTTTCGGAGTGTTTAATACTGATGGGTAAATATGAAGAAAAAAATCATTCACTAAAATATTTAGAATTTTCATTTTGGACTGAAATATATTAGTTTGAAGTGAACATAATTTTTGCAGTTTCATTTGGCTTCGAACCCTATCAAGGCTTATTTTCGCAGCAAACTTGCGAATACTCATAACCAGTCCGATTCTATTTTATTTCTATCATACAATTTGTGAGTGTTTGGATGTTTGGTTTGTTTACTCTTTATTACACAATCACGCAAAAACGGCTGAACGGATTGATTTGGATAAAATTTGTCACTCAAAACTAAAATATTTCAATACGTTTTGAAACATTTTATCGCTTATTTTTCATATACATTTTATTGAAATCCAATGTTACATACTTTATGACTATCTTGACAGATCTTTACAAAAAAGTTTTTTTTTAAATTAATTTTTAGTAGGAGAATTTTTATAAGCAAAGGAAACAAATTTTTATACCATTATCACGACAAATCTGTTTTTTTTTAATATTTTGTAACGTAATTATACGAAACAATATGTATGGTTGAAATAAAACAACTTTTACGGATATCAAACGCGCTATATTTCCACGAACTAAGATGTAATTGACCGTATTTTTAGGTTTTTTAGGGGTTTTTTGATTTTCCCGACGTTTCGGCACCTTTACAGCTGCCGTGGTCACGGGATGACAGTCATCCCACCCATGTTTTATTTCAATGAACAGTGCGCGCCAAAAAATAAGATGTACGAATATGTATGGTGTTAGAAAATTAAATATCGAAATGGTTTTCAATATAAGTAGTAGTAGCTTCTTTGACGTTCATAAGTGCTTGTAACAGCCTAGACTGAATAAATTATATTGATATTGATATATTGATATTGATTGATATTGATATATTGATATTGATATTGATAAGGTACAGTTCTTCCCGGTTGATCAGTATAGTTTGTCGGAAAGTATTAAGGTTAAAGAAATAATTTATTTATAAAATGTAATACCTATTAATTATTGTGATATAAACGTTTTCTATAAATCTATTACTTTTAGAGATAATTTTCTTAAAAAAAAACTCTACTGATCAACCGGGAAGTTTCCCGATTGTACCTTGCTTTTAATAATATTTTTGTTATAATTGAAACCATGTCAAATTGCGAAATACCAATCGTAACAATATTTTAGCTGAAGCAGGGTCCGATTGGCCCGTCATACTCATTGTTTTTGTTTATTTTGTTTTGACCGCATGTTTGTTTGACTATATATATATATATATATATATATATATATATATATATATACTAACTAGATAGTACATAGATATCGCCTGTTTCGCTGAAAACGATATACAAAATGCCATTAATAAAACTAAGGCGGGTACTCCTGGTCCAGATGGCATTCCACTAGTACTTATAAAAAAATTCGGAAACATACTTGCGAAACCACTTTGTCATATTATTAATATAGCTATTCAGACCGGTGAATATCCTGCTCAATGGATAATATCACGCGTGACGTCTATTCTGAAATCTAACGGCAAGATGTCCATTGAAGACCATCGCCCTATAGCTGTCTTATCAGCTCCAGCTAAATTATTTGAACGTGTAGTGCATGATCAAATTTATAGACAAGTCAGCACCTACCTTTGCAATGAGCAACATGGCTTCAGGAAAGGAAGGTCAGTTGATACCAATCTTCTATCTACTGTTGAATACATTTCAAACAGTATGGATAATGGCCATGAAGTTGACGTTGTGTACTTTGATTTCCAGAAGGCGTTTGATAAGGTTGATAACGATATCCTTCTAGGCAAACTAAACGACATTGGTTTTTCTCCTCGCTTACTACATTTATTTGCAGATTATCTCCGTGATCGTCAACAATATGTAAAATTTGGCTGCTTTACTTCTAAACCTTATCACACGCGTTCTGGAGTTAGCCAGGGTTCTATACTCGGTCCTCTTTTATTCATTATCATGATTAACGACCTTGTAAAGGTAGTAAGAAATGCGAAGTGTATTTTGTACGCAGACGACCTCAAGTTGGTTTTTGAAATAAAGAAAGAAGAAGATAGTCGCTTGCTACAACAGGATATTGACTCTGTGTTTAATTGGGCTGAAAGAAATAAAATGCTATTTAATCCTAAAAAGTGTTGTCGCCAATATGTACTGGGCGATGAAAATCTAATACATGTGGAGTCAACAACGGACCTAGGTGTTATGTTCGATCCCAAATTAACATTTCATAATCATATAATATCCTAAGTAAAAGAAAGTTTTAGACGTTTAGGCTTTGTTTTACGAAATTCTCGTGATTTCAAGAGTCCTCAATTAATCAAGCTACTTTATTACGCACTCGTTCGCAGCAAACTCGAAGCTGGTAGTTCTGTCTGGCACCCCCATGAAAGCACATACACTTTGATGGTCGAGAAAGTCCAAAAGGCATTTCTTAGGTACTTATATAAGCGCAAGTATTCATACTATCCCCGGTTATATCCGACCTTATTTATTCTAGGCACTCTTGGCTTGAACTCTCTTAGAACACGCAGAGCAACAAACCAAATTTTATCAGGTTTAAAGGTTCTGCGGGGCAGTATTGACAACACTGAGCTGCACAACAAACTTTGCCAACTATATGTGCCCGAACGGTACACACGACGCCGTGCCGGGCGTCCCCGCCACTTGTTCGTGACGCCGCGCACACGCACAGTGGCGCGTGCACAGTCTCCTCTCTGCCGCATATTGACAGATATTAATAAATTCCTAGCTGACCAGCCTGAGTGTGATGTGTTTATGGATGAATTGAGATTTATCTCACGAGTTTGTTTACAATTTTGTGAGAAATCTGAACCCAAATCCACATGTGTGTAATATTTATTTTGTGTTAATATTTTCATTTCCGTATTACCTTTCTTTTGTGTACTAGTTACTGTAAGTGGCAATATTTGCCGTTGTAATTAGATAAATAAATAAATAAAAAAATTAAAAAAAATCTATCTATTTTTGTAGTAGTATACTATTTACATATAATATTTTTGTTTGGTGCCTTGTGACGTGTCAATAAAAACCTTTTTCTTTGTGATAAATATTAAACAAGAAAATATACTAGAAAAAAGCAACTAGTCTCATGTCGCCCTAACGGGGCCTTTTTCTTTCTTGCTTTACACGATCCAACGCAGAGCTGTGAGGCTAATTAGCGACAAAGAGCTGGCGAAGAACAAGACTCACACCAGAGCCAACCGTCGCAAAGTTGCCTATCTGTCGGTGCTTTACAGACGATATTTCGGAAAATGTACTCAGGAGCTGCATAAGCTCATACCTCCATCCCCCTTCTTCCATCGGACATCCAGACGCACTGCGGGCTACCTTTTCTTGGTTAATATTCCTAAATGTCGCACAAAGCGCTTCTCATCATTTTGTATATTGCGCACAGCAAAGGAGTAGAACTCCCTCCCTGCGCCTGTATTTCCGAGTACTTTCAACCTGTCCATCTTCAAAAGGGTGAATAGGCACCTTCTGGGATAGCACCACCAGAGATCTTGTCTAAGCCTCCGAGCTTGATGAGGATCTAGAGCAAACTCAAACAAAATTAATTAACCAATAAACTTAAAAACCCCCAACACAGAGTCTGCAACTCCAACTCGCTATAAATTCGCCATCGTATTTCGTAATTCGGCACTAAGGCCGGCCGTAAACGGGCAGATCAAACACACTCGTCAGTTTAATGAGATGGCTGTTGGCTCGCGTTTACGACTGGCGCGACCCTAGTGGGCGGCACTATTCAATAGATACTTCATCGGGGGTGCTATTTGTCTGTTCGTCTGGATATTTAATGTCTTAACACTTTTTCTTACACAATGTTTGACTAATGCTGGTAATATACATGCTTGCTGACATGCTATATATCCCCTGGGCCCTTATTCACTATGACCACTTAGCGATTCCTTGCTCAAACCACGCCAATGTCGTACTTGGTTTTGACATTTTCAAAAGTCGTTTTCTCCATGATACTTCAAAATTATAGAGTTATTGTACAAGTAAATGAAAGTCACAAGTTGTATAATTATTAAACAAGTAAAATAACTTTAAATTTTTTAAGTGTCATAGAGAAAAATAATTTTGAAAATGTCGAAACCAAATATGACATTCGCGTGGTTTGAGCAAGGAATCGGTAAGTGGTCATAGTGAATGCGGGCCCTGAACGGTTGGCAGGGTTCGAAAGTGCAGCTAGATTAGTTATGTGCAGCTAGCTAAGTAAAACATGTATGAACATCACTCTCAAAATCACATTACACCTAAACGACGCCACATGGGGCATTGGCTGGGTCTAACTGCTTATTAACCACCTCTGTGGTCTAGTAGTACAACCACCGGTATTAGACCCAGGGGTCCCGGGCTCGATTCTCAGCGGGGGTACATATTGTATTCGGGTCGGTTGGTGGTAGCACTTGTTGTAAGTCCGCTTGGCTAGCTACCACCATCTTATCTAAGTCTGACGTCATAACAACAATGTTTTCAGCATTGCTATGTTCCGGCAGTTAGAGATAAGATAGCCAGTTCCTCAGTGATTGAGGATTCCGGGAGCGGCTCGCTTCCATCTTTAGCCTTATCAATACTTAACATCAGATATGATAAAGGCTAAGAGTCTACCTGTCGTTCCTAAAAAAAGGCAATACTATGGTCTAGGACGTTTTCCGGAAACAATTGTTTGGCGACCTGTTTGGCGCAGGGGTACTAAACCCGCCTTCTGCGCCAGAGGTCCCGGGTTCGATCCCCGGACAAGACAAATATTTGTGTCCATGAACATGCCTATTTGTCTTGGTCTGGGTGTTATTATTATTATTCCTTACAACAAAAAAGACTTAAGTATGTTTATCCGGTATCCATAACACAAGTTCTTCATGAAAATAACCGTGTGGGCTAGATAATTGGTGTGATTGTATGCAATTATTTATTTATTTAATTGTGTCAGTTTGTCAGCCCATTGCTTACAATAGTTTTCGAAAATGCACATCCGTTAATGGGAAGCTAGGTGCTGCCGAGTTCTATGTTAACAAGATGGCAAAGATCTTTTTCCTTTAAACATACCAGGGTTGTAAGCTGCCGGGAATACAGACGCGGGCAGGGAATCCCACTCTCTGGCTGTGCGGATGTAGCGAACATGTAGACAACCAACACCTAGAGCTAGACACTGTTGATTGTGTATTTCAAAGTATATTCAGTGTAATAAAACAATACCGTGACTGACAGAGAACGCATAACCCAAACGGCTAACCGATTAAGCTGAAATTTAGCATTTTGCATACAGGATCCTTTAACTATGTAGACGAGCACTAAGAAAGGGTTTTTGATATTTCCACGGGAACGGGAACACGCGGGTAAAATCGCGAGCAGCCGCTAGTACCTACATAAAAGCCCTGAGTGAGAATCGAACCCTTGGCATGATTAGTGTCACTGCGCCATCAAGCCCAAGAAGGAAACAAAAGTCTAACCAACCGTCGGGATATCGTCGGGAAATCCAAAAGAACATAAATTGAACTAGAATAACGCAAAATATTAGTATGTAATTGGGCTTTGCTTATTTTTATTCGGTTCATTTAAGGCGTTAAACGACTGAAGCGAGGTGAGAGAGAATGAGAAAAGGACGCGCGCGGAAGCGAGACTGATTTTGCAGATATAACAACCATTTCAGAATAATCTTGAACTTTCTTATTTTTAGGGGGTCATTTCTAAAAGAAAAAGTATCTAGGCAAAATCATAAAATCGTTTGTCTGGTACATTACAAATCTAGATAAAGGTTTGAAAAAATATATAATATCTTATTACCAGAATTGTAACACCTTTAACCATCCTATATTTTTTTTTATTAAAAAGTACATACCTTTCCGTATATCATCTTAAAATGTACACAAGATAGCAGATCAGGGTAGAGGGGTGGGGATATAAGTTTGGAGATGGGCCATATCAACTAACCACAACATTTACGAGGGCCAAGGAACTTAATTATTTTATTCTAAGAAGATATCAAACAATATCAAGTAGGTCCTTTTTAAAGTTTATTTAAAAAAGTTTTGCCGTACTAGTTCCATGTGATTGATGAAATTGTGACTGTTCATTAATTAAAGGGTGTAAAATGTTAGCCGTCCGATTTTATCAAGATTGCAGGCTAGTCGCGGGCCGGATCGAATCTATTCGCGGGCCGGATTTGGCCCGAGGGCCGCCATTTTCCCATCCCTAGGCTAGACACACAGAGAGCAGGGTGCTCGTGCAAGTAGTAATCCCAACATGGTGTACTAATCTTATCGAAAACTACCTTTTATCGACCTCATCAGCCATTTTTAATGTCCCCACTGCTGGGGCACTAGCCTTCCTTATGTATGGATAAGGAGGATGCGCCATGATCTACCACGCGGGCCCAATACGGATTGATAAATTTCAACGACTGGAAATGCAGCCGGGAACACGGCTTAACTTGCCTGAAGCATGGAGGAGCTCGAGATAGTAAATTTTGGTCATCCGTCCCGTAACCGACCATTGCTAAAGTGGCTTAACCTCAACAAACGTAGGCCGAGCGCGCTAACCACTGCACCTCGGGCTCCTCTACTATCATCAGCAATTGTGATTCCTCCACTCAGCATATGACAAATCTACATTAATACTTTAGAATAGGTATACTGAATATATATGTATGTACAACCTGTAAAAATTAGTCGCCTTTAAAATTCAAAAGCAAAAACCATTTACACGAGTAGCGAACGTACTTTACAAAACAAGTAAAACATTTTAACATTGTTATTCCCACATTTATAACAATTTACATTATGGCATAACGAGCGATATAAATTATTTTAACAATGTTGCGACTTCTTTGTACAGTCAATCACACATTACTTAATACATATTGATATCGAGTGCATTTATCGTACGTAGTGAAACTGAATTGTTGTCGTGGTTCTGACTATACCATTGATGACCCTTTTCAAATCAGCGGTGCAATCATATTTTTATTAAATTGCATAATAAACATGGTTTGCAACTTAGTTAATCGTAATATCTAAAAAGCGATCGTATTAAGTAGAATGCAAGAAATCACAGGTTTATTTTATACAATAGCCGGCAGAGCAAAAAAATTTTACTTATTTTCATTTTGGTAAGTATATAAAAAAAATCTAACTATTACTAACTTTGTATCTTTTTAAGTTCGTGATTTAATAATTAAAAGACAACACATTTTGAAACTACGTCTAATCCATCTTTTGCGAACAGATAAAAACAGTATTATTATTTTATAGCTTATAAAAACGCCATCTAGTGGTAATGTACAGAACTTTGCATGCCGTAGCAGCCAGTGCTACGCCATAGCTACGCGCTTTCGTAGCAGCTGTTTGCTACGTCATGCCATCTCTTACTGATGTTTGATACTATTATATTTATTATTTTGTTAAAGTTTCGGAATTTGGACGCTTGTGTTACAGTGAACATATAATGGCTATCTTTTGGATGGGTGATCAAAATAATTTAGGTTCTAGCAATAAGGGTACAATACTAATGTTCGTGTCTCTTGGTTAGTTGACATTTGCATAAAATATTATAATTCGCACATCAGCGCGCCGCGACGGAGGGCGGAGCAGTGGGTTTACCGCCTCGCTTGCAGATTACGCCGCTTTCAGCGAGAGAGTCGTATTATTGAAACAATCGAATAAATACTTTTGAATAACACAACACCTCTTTCGTATGCAAATCTTGCGATAAGTAATTCGATTGTTTCAAAAATAAAACTCCTGCTTCTCCGTCGCCGCCGTCATAGTACCTATAATATAGGTACTATGAATGTAATTAATAGTAAGTAAAACGGCAATAGCTGTCCCTCATGGTTGCTGTGCCCTTGCAGTGCGTTACTTGTACATATATAAAATTTCATTAAATTAATTTTATATTATTTTAAAATAACACTTAATTTAACATTATAATTGATAATAATAATAAATACGAACTTATAATATTAAATGATTATTATATATACACGATACAATAGAATTAAATTACAGAAAAAAAACCATTTATAATAATTAATTACACAATTACCCAACTTTAGTTATACACTGTCAAAAATTGCATATTATCTATCTACATAGCACATTTTGTAGGAACTAAGGAAACAAAACAAAGTACCAAGCCTTCTATGATTTCATAAATATGAATAAGGGGGTAAGGTATCCTCAATTTGAGTTAGTGAAGCGATAAAATATTTTCATCAAACTTATCATGAAAGAATTCTTTGATATCATAGTAACATTTTTGTACAAGGAAACTTTTGAGCTTTCATAGAAATAAGCTTGATTTTTCTATACTTTTTAGGCTGTTTGGAATATGATTATATATTTTAATTACTATAAAATGTATATTACAAACTAGAGTGCAGCTAATTACAAGAAACAAAGTGTTATAAAATGAACGCTTCCTTAAAACGTGTCAGTCTCAGCCTACTGTTCATAAAGTCATCAAGGGGTCCCGTGAAGAACGCCCTTAAATATATATAAATAACTGCCCAAATTGAAAAGGATCGTATACACAATTAATGTATGTAATAAATCAAGGGAGTGGAGGGGTAAGTACGCTCCCATAATTCCTGAGAGTTATTATAAAACTAACTGAAATGCGATCGAATAATGCTCCAATTTTACTTATAATCTCATATTGACTACCTCTACAATATTTTCAATGTTAATCATTAATCTTGAGATAGATACTTTTACGAATTAACCACATTGATCTGGCGAATCTCCCGCTGACGCGGTTCAGCGGGTGCCGCGCGCGGCGACGGAGAAGCAGGAGTTTTATTTTTATTATAGGTACTATGAATGTAATTAATAGTAAGTAAAACGGCAATAGCTGTCCCTCATGGTTGCTGTGCCCTTGCAGTGCGTCACTTGTACATATTTACATTTTATAACACCTTGTTATACCTGTGACTTGCAATAAATATTTGAATCTGAATCTATTATTTTTTTCTGTACGAACTCGAAAAACGTTCAAGTATCGAGGAAATAAAGTAAAAAAATTTAAGAAAAAATTTATGGCATTTTGAGCAGCGTTCCTACCGGACGTAAACGGAACTACATTTTCCTAAACATATTTTGACATTAGCGCTCGATACTTACTCGATACTATTTCGATAGTTTTTCGTGCTTGCTCTACTTTTGGTTTTGGTTTGTACTTTTTACGTTTCTATTTTTCCATGAGCGGCTGTATAAAACAAACTGTAGCTTGAGTATGTCATGCTCTCTTTAAACATTTCTGCGGTGGTGTCGTGTGAGGCGGGTCGTTACGTTCCCTAAAATATAGTTGAGCGAAGCGATGGCTGGTTCATGCGTCATGCTCGTGAACGGGTGCCGCCAGCGGAAATGGGTCTACCACAGTCTGCTTATTTTAATGTTGTGCTTAAAGCTTAAATATTTTTATCCAAAATAAATTGATACTGACATTAACTTTATAATTTGTGAGTGTGATAGAGAAAACGAATTGTGAAAATGTCGTAACCGAGTACGAGTTTGGCGTGGGTTGAGCAAGGAATCGCTAAGTAGCCCCTCGTGAGTAATAAGGGCCCTGAGCTCCTCGACTTTAGTAAAAAGCGATTATACATATAACTACTCAGAATGATTACCCTAGGCGTATGAACACACATTTCAAAAACTGCTACTTGATAGATTTATATTGTGCCAAGAGACTTATTTCATAAACAGTTATTCATTCAAAAAGTCTAGCGTGAAGCGGAAAATCATAATTTTTATTTTTTATTTATATATTTGGATAACCAACAAGACCATACACCTTAAAAGCTAGTAGTTACAGCCAGTGGTTTCAAGAATTGGTGCTGTCTTAATAAAGGTTGCCACGGAAAGCAAACTTGTTAAAACAACGTAACTTGGTAGTTTTTTTTTTATAAAGCTAGTAAAAACAAGAAAATTCTAAAATAAACATTTAAATAGAATTAAATAGAAAACTGTGCCTAAATCAGCTTGGTAAACTATAAATTAAAAAATACTAAAACTTAGCTAAATAGGGAAAAAATATTTTTAAACTTAGTCTAAAAATATCGATATCCTTATTTTTACTAACAAAATTATAATCAGCTTGGAGTATTTTTATAGGACAGAATAATCCTAGGTTAGTTTTGGAACGTTTTGGTGTAAACAAGGAGTACCTAGAAAGCCGTTGAAGATTATGGGTGATTCTGATATTTCGTTTTTGAAGCAATTGTGGACAAATTAATATTACCATTGACCAATTTATGAAGGAATGACAGGTTTTGAATATAATGGCGATTCTTATGTGAAGCTAGATTGATATGAGTTAAACGGTCAGCATAACTATTAAACTTCTTAGCCTAATTAAGTTTATTTATTTATTATCAGGACTTACAGTTTTACCCAAGACGTCCTGGAGAATAGTAATAATATACAATAATTCAGAACAATAATATTAACATTCAATAATAAAAAATAAATAAAAAACATTTAATAAAATCAGTTCAAACGTTATATATAACTAATAATAAAAATTTAATAAACTCAAATTTCATACAATCACACCAATTTTCTAGCCCATGTTATATAATAATAATAATAATAATCGTACAATTTAAATCATATTAAAATAAATTAATTCAAATCAAATCATATTATAGGACAAAAACAATAGCACCATCTTTGAAAACTGATAAGGCTTGTCTACAAAGATATCAGCTTGTGGTACTTGTCTTAGGAACCTATTGATCAGAGTCACGGCCCGTATTGTAGGACAATTCTGTGCATAGCGTGTGCGTGTCTGGCGTTGGTAGAAAAGTATTGGACGGCGACGCGCGGGTATCGCGCCCGATTTATAAGATAGGTGGTACATGAATCTTTTTGAACGCGTTCAATTTTATTAGAATTGACTTTCCAAGCCACGCAACAATATTTAAAAAGAGATCAGTACCCCTATTACGAGTTTGCTTAACATGACATTTACAGTAGGCTTATTACGAGTTTGGCAAACTCGACGTTACAGTAAACGTTAATGTAAAATTTAGCTCTGTCTCTTTCATATTTAGCGACTGTTTTACCGACATGAGCAGTGTATCCGATAGTCTACGTTAACGTTTACTGTAACGTCAAGTTTGCCAAACTCGTAATAAGCCTACTGTATATTTTCGAAAACTACCGTCCGATAGTTGTCGAAAACGTTGACAGTAAATGTCAACTCGTAATAGGCTGACTAGACTCTCGTACAGCCTTATAATGGTAATTTTTTTATTAAAATTCTGGGTGTTTCTTATTATAAAACCGTGACATTTTAGTGATTTTAAAACAATATGGTCATAATGGTCCTTAAAGTTTAGTTTATTTAACTTCAACATGCAAATACGTGGGTTTTACATGTAATGGGTCTTGTTTAAAAATCACTTAGCTTTTCGGTTCACACAGTGTTGTTTTTATTACTCGTTTTAATTTTATAGGAGTACAAAATTAGCAGTAGCTCCTGTAGTAGAATTTTCCGCGACAATTTTATTAGAATTTTGTTTTTATACCACCTTTTCTCCACGACTTGGTGTGTGGAATTCTAATTTCGGAAATGAAAGTCTAACGTCAAGTGTTCTCAGTGTCTACAAATCAGTAAAATATTTCTGTAGTCCTAGCACGAATAATTTTTCGCAAGTATCGAGGAAGTAAAGTAAAAAAAGGGGATATTGAGCAGCGCTCCTACCGGACGTAAACGGAATTACACTTTCCTATACATTTTTTGACATTACGAGCTATAGTTTTTCGTGCTAATCCTTCTGGGATAGGTAAGTAGTGTAATAAAAACAAAAATCTACCATTTTGAAAAAAATACATTTAACGGGATTCAATCTTGAGGGTCAATACTTGAACTCTTTATCAATTAGCTGACTAAGGCTTTCGCAGAATTTTGAGCTAAGTGGTCCTTTTTCTTTGGTTCGCCAAAGCTTCCAACCGCTAACGAACTACCTTGCAGGTTCCATCGATTTCAGTTCTTTGCCTTCTATTTTTCTTCCATTTCAGTAGCCTTTGTATCTGTATTTTTGTGAAAGATGAGGTCAAACATTTCAGAAAGGTATTTCAAAGCAATGAACAGATAACGGAATTATTATGATTATAGTACCTCTGCTTTGGAGTTGAGGTTTGAAGAGTTTAAAATTATACTTCATTGAACATTTTTAATACCTACTTACCTACGATGTATCTCCACGTCTCTCTTACAAGCTATGTATCTGATGATGTCAGCTTATCTTAATAAAATTCTTGATTCTATCCATGAAGTCAGCGTCTGTTACTTCATTTTCCCTCATATCATAACCTCATCATTACAGTAATCTTTCCTTTTTTTTCTTGGGTCTTCCACATATTACCTACAATCCATCCATCCATCATCAGCCTGCGGACGTCCACTGCTGGACATAGGCCTCTCCTAGATCACGCTTACTGTGGCGATCATAGGAGGCTATTAGCCTACTGCTACCACGCTGGCCAGACGGGTTGATAGAGGGTTTGTCTCAAGTTTTCCTTCTCTCGCACAGGTTTTCAATGCGTCGAGCCTCTTAGTCGACTTTTACGACATCCCAGGCATGTAAGGGAGTGGTGAAACTTGTATTCTTAGGCCGTCACCACACGGCCTATTACCTACTATACTTATTATTTATACGTATGCCATAAGAGTAATCCCACGCGGCCTCATGTGTCCTCACAACAATTAAATATTTAAGTATTGTGTCAAATCCTGTACTCGATCTATTTTCCTTTCTTAATATCAAGTATATAATATTAGTATTTTTTGTTAGAATAATGAAAACGTTTTGATACCTTTCTCTAAGGGTGGATTGCACCATCTTACTTTAACGGCGGAAATATAAAATAGGATTTGACAGCTTTGACAACCAAAAATCGGTTAAAGTTAACAACTAGTTGATTATTTAACTCTGTTGCTAAGAGATTTGATTGAAAGTGCAGTTACATTGCCGCTTTAGTAAGATAGTTGTCACGTTGATTTTTACTAAAGCAGCAATGGGACTGCATTTTCAATCATACGTTGATAGAAACAAGTTACATAATCAGGGTACTGGTGCAACTCAGCCTTTGTACAACTTTTCCCCGTTGTAGGTAAAAAATTAGAGCTAAAAAGAAGCTAAGATTGAATACCGATAGCTTACAAAATGCAAGTCTATTCTAAGTCCGCTTTATTGAAACCAAGAGAGTAGCTAACTACCTTACAGAGTTGTTTGTGATGCAAATATTTTTCTTGCGACGAATTTCTTTTACGTAAAAGAGTCCGGTAGAAAATGTTCAGTTTTATTTTCGTTGTAACTTTTAGTAACTTAACAAGTTTTCGTCGTGTGTGGAGACTATCTAAATAAGTTTCTTGGTTTATTTTTATAAATGATAGTATTCTTATTTACTCAATTTCAATACTTTATACAGAAACATGTTTATTGCTATTCAAGTCTAATAAACTTTTTAATACGAAACGTTGGGTTGCACCATGTTACACTTACGGTTGTTTTTACGTTTACGGCTTAAAAAGTATGGGATTTGACAGCGTAAGCATAAAGTAACCACAGAGTATTTAGGTATTACTTTTTCCCTTAAAAATATCAATTTTTTACGCACACAATTTTTTATTTATAAATATTAAATAAAATTACAACGACATCGACAGAACAACGCAATTATCTGATTGAGCAGCACCTTAGCATCTTGATGTAGAATGACAAATGGCAACTTTCTCGGTAGTTGGCACTGGCGCGCTGCCAACGGACCATCTACCGAGTTTAAAAAGTCCCCTTTTCAGGCAAGCTATTTCAAAGCTTACTTCGTTATCATTTCACACCTGAAAATATATTTTTTAATTTGACGCCATATGCAGTTGTCTGCTCGTTATTTTCATTTTTCGATATCTTTGACGGCGTATGTCGCAGGGGTAGGTATGTCGCTGGCTTGAACTAGTAGACAGGGAGAAAAAAACAACGGGTTGCACTCCGGGAATGCCGGCAGAAGTGAAAACCGCTTAAACGAAACAGCAGGAGCAGGCATACATTTTCGCCGCGCGGTAGAAAAAGAGGGGGATATTACTTCCTCTCCTACGCCGCGCCGGCGCTCTACTCTCCCTCCGTCTTACGAATTTTCGATTAGGTCACCTGTCCTGACGCGACTTTAATATTTTTTACCCATCCCAAAAATTTCAAACTGATGTGCACAACGCCGCTAAAGAAGTTTTCACTTCAAAAGCTGACCTTGAAGAGTTTCTAGTCACAACATCTCTCGCCATATTAGGGTTTGTGCGATGGCATAGTTTCTTTGATATTCACAAGTTCTTGTAACAGCTTAGACTGAATAAATGATAATAATATGAATTTGATTTTGAGTTTGCCCAAACGTTTCCAGTTTCCTACTACCAGCGGGCCTGCCATCATCTATTTGAAAACATCATGTCATAAGAACATTTTGTTTTTATTGAAGTTGTCACATTTTGACACACTGGATACTTTGGAGGTGCGGAGGTGCGGAGATACTGAGGAGGTGATCAAGCGAAGATGTCACAAAACTGCCGTCAAAAAACAAGCTTACTTTAAAATGTCCGTAGTACGAAATAGCATGGTAAGATTAAAACAATACTGCACTAAGAGCTGACGGTAGGCCCCCTGCACCCAACGCGACCTTATCAAAGCCAGCCGGATAGCAGTTGCAGTATTTAGATTTCTAATGCAAAAAAATTGTCTATCTTGGTGAGGGAGGTTCCATTAATGTTTTTGGAATTAAATTCAGCGATGTAGAAATAAATTTATTCCATCCAGTTTAATTTATGTAACAAAACTTGTCAAGAAAGTTATGTAATCACATCAGAGTATATAAAAACGTTTCTATTTTTCTCTACTCATAAGTAGTCCTGTCCATACAGTCATAATATCCTTGATAGTTTTCTTCGAAAAATCTAGTAAACAAATAAATTGATTATGACATGCCTGTTATTGATAACATTATCAATAGATCCATAAATCACGCCTACAGGGAACAAAATCTAGATGTCAATACAACAAACATCTAGATGTCAGATAACAAAAAGGCACGTACTACCACTGGCACTTAGCCAGCGGACTGTACTACTGCCAAATATAAAAGTGGTCCTAGCATTCAATTCGGTGCTTAGTATAAAATAATTAAAATAGTTTGGCTTCATATTGCACAGTTCAGGTAAAATGGTTTTAGAGATAGTCATCATCAGCATCTAATGTACCCACTGATGGGGCACTGGCCTTCCTTGTAGATAGCCGATATCCATCCTATATATTCCTTGAAAATATCCATGAGGGCCCAATGCAGTTTAAATGCAGCCGAAACCGACGGCTTAACATAACTGCCAAAACAAGGAGTTCGAAATAATACATTTTTGGTCACCTATTCTATGACCGACCATTACATAAGTAGCTTATGAGCCCGCGACGGGTGAGCTCTCCACACTGCCGTTATTCCAAAATGATTTGCAATAAGAGTATCATTTGCTGCACTTGTGATGTTATTTGGACTAATACAGTATTTATCTAGGTCGCCATTAAAATAATAATCCTAAATACTTACCGAATGCAAAATAAATGCGAATTGCAGTTTTGTATTGGAAAATGTAATTGGATTATTTTTTTAATGGGTAGGTTGTTTTTTTAATCCGAATGACTTCACAAGTACAACCCCTCGAACACAATTATGCACATGACAGCTATGAACAACATAAAATAACTTACTGAAAACGAAAAGTTCAAGATGCTTAATTTTGTCAGTTAATCACTGGAGTGCTAATCAATCAGTTAATGGGATAAATTCAATGAAAGACGCAGGGTGCGGGCTTTGAAAATATGTTACCACACTCCTGTCATGCACTTATACTATTCCCTCTCTATCAGAATGAGTTTTCGCTGAAAGACAATTCACGTTGGATGACAAGAAAGCAAGGTACCTAGATAGCCGAAAGACAATTCAGCTACATGACATAAAAGCAGAGTGGGTACTCTGCTTTTATTGTCATTTTAATACTAAATGACTCTCTGCTGACTACCCAGTCAGCAGAGACATAATTGTGGGTACTCTGCTTTTATTGTCATTTTAATACTAAATGACTCTCTGCTGACTACCCAGTCAGCAGAGAGTCATTTAGTATTAAAATGACAATAAAAGCAGAGTACCCACTCTGCTTTTATGTCATGTAGCTGAATTGTCTTTCGGCTATCTAGGTACCTTGCTTTCTTGTCATCCAACGTGAATTGTCTTTCAGCGAAAACTCATTCTGATAGAGAGGGAATAGTACAAGTGCATGACAGGAGTGTGGTAACATATTTTCAAAGCCCGCACCCTGCGTCTTTCATTGAATTTATCCCATTAACTGATTGATTAGCACTCCAGTGATTAACTGACAAAATTAAGCATCTTGAACTTTTCGTTTTCAGTAAGTTATTTTATGTTGTTCATAGCTGTCATGTGCATAATTGTGTTCGAGGGGTTGTACTTGTGAAGTCATTCGGATTAAAAAAACAACCTACCCATTAAAAAAATAATCCAATTACATTTTCCAATACAAAACTGCAATTCGCATTTATTTTGCATTCGGTAAGTATTTAGGATTATTATT
Source organism: Chrysoteuchia culmella (assembly GCA_910589605.1). Classification (NCBI taxonomy): domain Eukaryota; kingdom Metazoa; phylum Arthropoda; class Insecta; order Lepidoptera; family Crambidae; genus Chrysoteuchia; species Chrysoteuchia culmella. The sequence goes on along the minus strand of OU342654.1, from coordinate 19,034,918 downwards.
TTAATGGCGACCTAGATAAATACTGTATTAGTCCAAATAACATCACAAGTGCAGCAAATGATACTCTTATTGCAAATCATTTTGGAATAACGGCAGTGTGGAGAGCTCACCCGTCGCGGGCTCATAAGCTACTTATGTAATGGTCGGTCATAGAATAGGTGACCAAAAATGTATTATTTCGAACTCCTTGTTTTGGCAGTTATGTTAAGCCGTCGGTTTCGGCTGCATTTAAACTGCATTGGGCCCTCATGGATATTTTCAAGGAATATATAGGATGGATATCGGCTATCTACAAGGAAGGCCAGTGCCCCATCAGTGGGTACATTAGATGCTGATGATGACTATCTCTAAAACCATTTTACCTGAACTGTGCAATATGAAGCCAAACTATTTTAATTATTTTATACTAAGCACCGAATTGAATGCTAGGACCACTTTTATATTTGGCAGTAGTACAGTCCGCTGGCTAAGTGCCAGTGGTAGTACGTGCCTTTTTGTTATCTGACATCTAGATGTTTGTTGTATTGACATCTAGATTTTGTTCCCTGTAGGCGTGATTTATGGATCTATTGATAATGTTATCAATAACAGGCATGTCATAATCAATTTATTTGTTTACTAGATTTTTCGAAGAAAACTATCAAGGATATTATGACTGTATGGACAGGACTACTTATGAGTAGAGAAAAATAGAAACGTTTTTATATACTCTGATGTGATTACATAACTTTCTTGACAAGTTTTGTTACATAAATTAAACTGGATGGAATAAATTTATTTCTACATCGCTGAATTTAATTCCAAAAACATTAATGGAACCTCCCTCACCAAGATAGACAATTTTTTTGCATTAGAAATCTAAATACTGCAACTGCTATCCGGCTGGCTTTGATAAGGTCGCGTTGGGTGCAGGGGGCCTACCGTCAGCTCTTAGTGCAGTATTGTTTTAATCTTACCATGCTATTTCGTACTACGGACATTTTAAAGTAAGCTTGTTTTTTGACGGCAGTTTTGTGACATCTTCGCTTGATCACCTCCTCAGTATCTCCGCACCTCCGCACCTCCAAAGTATCCAGTGTGTCAAAATGTGACAACTTCAATAAAAACAAAATGTTCTTATGACATGATGTTTTCAAATAGATGATGGCAGGCCCGCTGGTAGTAGGAAACTGGAAACGTTTGGGCAAACTCAAAATCAAATTCATATTATTATCATTTATTCAGTCTAAGCTGTTACAAGAACTTGTGAATATCAAAGAAAGGTTATTTTTAAGTTAGGTTGTTTTTTTAATCCGAATGACTTCACAAGTACAACCCCTCGAACACAATTATGCACATGACAGCTATGAACAACATAAAATAACTTACTGAAAACGAAAAGTTCAAGATGCTTAATTTTGTCAGTTAATCACTGGAGTGCTAATCAATCAGTTAATGGGATAAATTCAATGAAAGACGCAGGGTGCGGGCTTTGAAAATATGTTACCACACTCCTGTCATGCACTTGTACTATTCCCTCTCTATCAGAATGAGTTTTCGCTGAAAGACAATTCACGTTGGATGACAAGAAAGCAAGGTACCTAGATAGCCGAAAGACAATTCAGCTACATGACATAAAAGCAGAGTGGGTACTCTGCTTTTATTGTCATTTTAATACTAAATGACTCTCTGCTGACTGGGTAGTCAGCAGAGAGTCATTTAGTATTCAGTAGTGTAAGCACGAATAACTTTCGATTAAAAACGGACATAAGTATCGGGGTAGTAAAGTAAAAAAATGTATGATATATTGAACAGCGTTCCTACCGGACGTAAACGGAACTACATTTTCCTATACATTTTTTGACATTACGTGCTCGATACTTACTCGATACTATTTTGATAGTTTTTCGTGCTTGCTCTACAGGTGGTCATGCGCCTAATTGTTATCGTCGCGTAGTACAGTAATCATGCTTAAATCTATACTGATACTAGCTGTGCCCCGGGGCTTGGCTCCCGTGGAATTTCGGGATAAAAAATAGATAGTAGCCGATTCTCAGACCTACTCAATACGCTCACAAAATTTCATGAGAGTCGGTCAAGCCGTTTCGGAGGAGTATGGGAACGAAAACTGTGACACGAGAATTTTATATATTAGATTTAATTATAAAGAGGAAAGATTTGATTATTTGTTTGTTTGTTTGCAACGAATAAACTCAAAAACTACTGAACGGATTTGGATGCAACTTGGTACACAGATAGTAGGTAGCCTGGTTATGAACATATGATACTTTTTATCCCGATATCCTCACGGGAACGGGAACCACGCGGGTGAAACCGCGACCGGTCGCTAGTTTTAAATAATTTTGGTAAATGCTTTAGCTGACCCGTCGCTCAGTAGCTACATAGTAGAATAGGTTCGACTTTCAACTAATGAACAAATGAATGGAAACCCAAAAGGCTTTAAAGGATTAATGAATTAATCTCAGTGAAGGTTTCAATACTAAATGAGTTATAACTTAATTAAGCAGCTACTCGTTTGGGCCCGGCCTTTCATTACGACAAGATGAGACCATTGTCTTAGTTCCCAGTAATTATCTGTTCTAAATGACTCATTATCAAATTGTACGGTACGCTCTCGGCAGATTTATCGCTTGAGTTTGATTAAGTAGTTCAGCAAATTCATAAGAACTGGTGATTTTTTTACGAAGAAGCATTGGAGAAGCATTTAAGTTTTGTTTTCCATTTTTGTCGATGACTTTTTATTGGGTTTTTACTTAGCTTATTAGACAAAACTTACCATTTTAAACAAAACGTCTTAGGCCCACTTGCGCGAAGCTAGGTTAACATTTAACGCAGAGTTAGTCCATACAAAATTAGCACTAACTCTGGGTCAAATGTGTGAAATGTGTTGCAAGTGGGCTTTAGATAAATGCTATGGTTAGTCATAGGATGAGTCAGTACAAATAACCTCGACCTCCTCAGATGCACATTTTTTCAGTCAACATTGGACTGTTGGTGATTGGTTGGTCTGATACAGGTTTTAAGGTGAGACTAAGTAGTAAGATGGGTAATAAGCAACAGGGTCCAATGCTAACGCTTATTATTTGCATCTAATGCGCTAATAGCAGAATCTAACCAGATATCCATAACACCCGTATCCCAGAAATGATGATCTCTCTTAGAAATGAATTACAAATTCAAAATACAGTAACGCGTTTCAAAAAAACCTTAAAAGGCAAAGTGAGCAGTCAAAGTTATAAACTCTCAAAATAGCACATACTTGTACCATCAAAGAGGGACTGCACCTTAATAAATCGATCCCAACACGACAAGGGGCTTATGAAGTATTTCAGCATACTATATAATTAAAGGCGCCGTATTCCCTAGCCACCCCTATTAGAGACTCTTGTACTTAATGAGGTTGTATATGGTGGACCGTAATGGTGGACTGAGGCCATTATGTGACTGCAATTATTACTGATAAGTACACTAACAACTGATCAGTTGTTAGTGTGCGTACAAAAATGTTAGGGATTTTTAGCTGAAGACTGATTGGGTGTTAAGATAATCTGCATAAAATATTTGGAGATAGTTATGGTTACGGTGCAGTATCCTGGACAACGTTGATACCAAACGTCATAAAGGAAACCAGACCAGCTAAACCCGTCTGAAAATATAGTTACGTTTAAATTTCATGAAATTCCAAAATATTACTTGAGATAGTGCCTTTCAATCAGTATCATAAAATGCAAAGGTCATTTCGAAAAAAATATTATAAGTATTTATTCAGTCCAAGATATTAGTTAAAAGCACTATGATTTAATAAGTTCAAAAACTGAAATTGCCGTGGTCGTATACCACTTACTCTAACAAAACAATGCATTCTAGGGAAAAGTGGCATACGACCACGGCAATTTCAGATGAGAATATTTTCTTGTTTCATACTTTTTAGAGCGTGATTTTTCAGTAGTCGGGCTTTAGTTTTTAACCGACTTCAAAAAGGAGGAGGTTCTCAATTCGGTTGGTATAATTTTTTATTTTTTTTATTTATGTACACCGATTACGCCGAGATTTTTGAACCGATTTCCGTGATTCTTTTTTTGCTCGATGCAGAATAGTTGCCAATTGGTCCCATAAAAATTTGGTTTAGTTTGACCCAGTACTTTTTATGTTTTGAGCATTTTTATATATTTCATTTCATATTTGTTACTTGGATGACATGATATTATTTACCTTCAAAAACTATGAAATAAAAACTTTTTATATAAAAAATGAAAACCGACTTCAAGTCCGACAAGAAGTCGGTTTTCATTTTTTATATAATAGTTTTTTGAACTTATTTTCTATTTAAATTCTTTTGGAGTTGTCAAGTATGTAGTTTGAGAAGCGTTTTATTTTTTACTTTGATTAAGATGACTATATTTGTATTTTGAGTAGGTTTGGAGAGAAATTGAGTTTAACTCTCTTCTAAGACGTAATCTTATGGAAATTATTACCAAAATTCGATTTATGCAAGCAAAGCCGCTAGCAAAAACTAATAAAATATATGTTTTTGAGACGTGCTTACCAAGAGCTTTCATATGACATCAAACACGATATTCTTTAAAAAAGAAAGTTTTTTAGTTCACAGCTTTATGTCGTCTAGAGAGCGCCATATTCAATTTCATGTGACATGACATAGCCTATAACCAGCGGACAATCGAGACGCTTCCAACGATATCTCAATTGTGAATATATAATCAGCAGTTCAAAAGTTATGTGGGTACAGATGAACATACATACATACATAACGGTCAAAATCATAACCCTCCTTTTTTTGTTTGCCGTAGTCGGGTAAAAAAAGGCTACGCCATTAGTTCGCAAAGCCCTATTACGCAAGTTCTTGTAACGAAAAAAAAAAGTCAAGAAACTCGTTATCAGCTGGTTTTCAGCACATATATACCATCAAAGAATGGACTGCACTTAAATAAATCGATTCCAACACGACAAGGGGTTTATGAAGTATTTCAGCATCTGTATAATTAAAGATGCCGTATTTCCTAGCGACCCCAATTAGGCTCTTGTACTTAAAGAGGTTGTGAACGTTCCACCATAATGGTGGACTAGGGTCGTTATTGTGACTGCAATTATTACTGCTAAGTGATCAGTTGTTAGTGTCCTGAAAAAAAGATTAGAAACTAAAGGGCCCGGTAAACGATCACATTTTTTTATTGTTTGATAAACACGTTTGTCAAATGAACCAGAAGTAAAACATCACAGCAAACATAGCCGCAAACGGTAAAATAAATTTGACAAAAACGAAAATGTGACAGAAAATTTAATCATTTGGGCGCTTTATAGATGAAGACCAAGCTGACGACTGATTGGTGTAAATATATATGCAAAAAAAATTTAGAAGTGCAAAATATAATAACGCTATGATTGAATGTTTTATGATTTTTTAATTTTTGCATTTTTCAATGCTATTTTATACTTATGATAAATTTAAATAGAAAAATATGGCCACTTGTGGCCCAGTTGACTTTTTCCAATATTTTTCTATTTAAAATTTATCATAACCATGATTTTATGTTTTATGTTTTGTTTATAGCTATCGTGGCTTCCGTGAACAACGTTGACACCAAGCGTTCGAAAGGAAACCAGACCATGATACCAGACCATGAAACCAGTCTTAATAGACTAGTTCTGTGACGTCATTTAACATACGGTTGCTCAATGACAGACGACACCGTAGTTAAAACTACGTCGTTACTGTACCCAAGACTTAACCCTAACATTTACCTACTCAAATCATATTGTTCAAACAAAATTAATGACCTAATGCCAATCTAGTTTACGAGTAAAATGTTGAGTAAATTTCTTCAAATTATGACTTGTATTACGTTTGAGCAAAAAAAGACTATGTATACAATGGTAACTTACTGTGTAAAAAGTGTCACATTACGGAAGGTAACGGCAATTAATTTAAAAAAAAGGGAGATGAATGGGAATACTAATATAGATTCACAAGATTTATTAACATAAGAATGGCACTTTATATACAACACTAAGACTAAAGAGATAAACTAAGTTAGAATAAAGGAGAGGGTACGGAACTGTTTTTTTTTTATTCACGACGGGAAGACTCTTAGCCTTCATCATAACTGATGTTAAGTATTGATAAGGCTGAAGATGGAAGCGAGCTTCTCCCGAAACCCTCAACCACTGAGAAACTGGCTATCTTATCTCTAACTGCCGGAACACAATAATGCTGAAAATATTGTTGTTATGGCGTCAGACTTAGATAAGAAGGTGGTAGCTAGCCAGGCGAACTCACAACAAGTCCTACCAGCAACCAAACCGTATACAATATGTACCCCCGGCTGGGAATCGAACCCGCGACCCCTGGGTCTGATACCGGCGGTTGTTACCACTAGACCACAGAGGCGGTTAGGACTGGAGCTCAGGGGGCGTGCTGAGCGTGCGGCGCACAGAACTGGTAGACCGGCGACACGTCGAGGCGGCTGTAGTCGAAGCGCAGACTGTGACACGTAGTGGAAGGGCGTCGAGGACTCGTCTGCTGAGCACGCAAGAAGTAGGTGCGTACAAAGACAAAATAGGAACCCTTAAAACAGCACATATATACCATCAAAGAATGGACTGCACTTAAATAAATCGATTCCGATCCAATCGATCGATTGGCAGGGAGTTAGTGCAGAGGCATCCCACCAGGGTATGGTGGAGACGCGTGAGGGTACGTGGCCACACAACTGTTTCTCTCTTGCGTTAAAAGGACTTGCCGACTACTTGTTGACTGTTTCTTTCTTGCGTTAAAAGAACTTGCCGTTTACTTGCTGACTTTTTCGTTCTTGCGTTTAAAGACTTGCCGACTACTAGCTGACTTTTTGTTCTTGCATTTAAAGACTAATTGCTGACTGTTTGGCGACTGTTTCTTTCTTGATTATAAGGATTTGCTGAATGTAGTAGACACTCGCCGTAGACCGAGTTCAAGAAGAATCATATATCTAATCATATATCGTAGTATAGCGACGAATGAAGAAATACCCAGTAGGTAGAAGGTTGCAGACTGGTAGAAGATTGTGAAATCGTAGAAGTCTAAAGATAAACTCGTAGAAGGCAGACCATAAACTGACTCAATTTCTGTCCTATTGCCGTATTTATACCCTGACTGAGCTCTTATGTTCCAAAATATAAATATTTAAACAGAATTTAATAAGTTCTCTATGTAGGTTTTAGTGGTATTAGTAGAATTTATTGCATAGATCTATACTAATATTATAAAAAGGAAAGATTAGATTGTTTGTTTGTAACGAATTAACAAAAAAACTACTGAACGGTTTAGGATGAATTTGGTACACAGATAGTAGATGGCCTGGTTATGAACATAGGTTACTTTTTAACCCGATATTCCCACGGGAACGGGAACCACGCTCGTGAAACCGTGAGCGGCCGCTAGTTTCGGATAAATAGCAAGATTGACAGTGTCAACAATCAAAACAATTATGACATTTGACGTTTAAGTACAAATTAAAATAGCAATAAAGTAAAGAAAATTCAAGTTAAAAGTGGACAAAAACAGTTAAATCTGTACTTATATTATAAAGAGGAAAGATATGATGTTTGTTTGTTTGCTTGCCGTTCCAAGATTTCGACTTGAAAAATGTAGACGCTCGTTTTTGGGGAAAGGTATAGCTTTTTTTAATAAATTAATTATTGCATAAATTTAAAATAGATGTTAAAAAGTCACTGTTAAGCAAAGGTTTATTACAAGGTAGATGATTATTTAAAATACCATAATGCATGGATGTGGTACTAACATAAAACATAACTATTATAAATTGGATAAAAGGAAAATATTCTAATAATTGAATATGGGAAAATTTTCCTTTTATATTAAATATATTTCAAAATTGTAAATTTGTGTCTGGCAACAACATGTCCCATTGTAAATGTTGTTGTTTCTGTTAAAACTGATAAGTTTCTTGCGGCCGTTCTTCTTATCAGTTAAAAGATGTCCTGAATGGCTGGTAGGGAAAAAAATGTTGCACTATTCGAAAGTACTTATCTATAAGTCTATTTGAATAAAAATCTTTGACTTTGACTTTGAATTGAAAAAACCACTGGACCGATTTGAAAAATTATCTTTGTCTTTGATAGCCCATTTATCGAGGAAGGTTATATACGCTGGGACCAATAGATGAGGAGCACCAATGAAAAATGTTACGAAAACGGGTATTTTTTTCCTATTGGGAGTATTAATAGTTAAACTAAAACCTTTTTATAAGTTTGATCTTTTTTTTTATGATTTTGTAATTTTTGCATTTTTCAATGCTATTTTTATACTTATAATAAATTTTAAATAGAAAAATATTATATAACCGCTGAGCTACCGAGACTTTGTCTCGGCGGTTAGAGCATTGGACCGGATTTCCAAAGGTCGCGGGTTCGATTCCCGTCTGAGAATTCACTTGTGGCCGAGTTAATTTTTTCCAATATTTTTCTATTTAAAATTTATTATAAGTTTGATCTTGCTGTAAAAAAGAAGAAGATTACGTCGTATCAAGTTTGATAAATCTAACAGTTCCTGTCAATGTCATCATTGCTATGGCATACGAATGTCACCACTTAGCGTCATTGGTAACGACCATAGATTTAGAATTTTTTCGCTTGTAACGACCAACGGCTGTTAGTAGTTTTGAATCTTTTTAATCATTTTAAAATGCCCAAAAGATCAAGATCCCAACTTTCTATAAATAGTTACCAGGCGATAGCATTAAAATACGTCGCAATGGAAAATTTTCATTAGATACTGAAAATCGCCTTGCAAGTCGGAGAGAATACGCATCGTCATCGCGTGCAAGAGCGTCGAGTATCGAGCGTTCGCAGCGGCTTGATAAACAAAACTTTCGAACCTCCCAAGTACGCGCGCGGGAGTCGAGTATCGAGCGTTTGCAGCGGCTTGACGAGCAAAATTTAGGAACCTCTCGAGTCCGCGCGCGAATATTGAGTACGGACCGTTTGCGGCGGCTTGAAGAGCAAAATTGAAGAACCTCTCGAGTCCGCGCACGAGAATTGAGTGCGGACCGTTTGCAGCGGCTTGAAGAGAAAAATATTAGAAATATACAAGGTCGCACTAGGGAATCTAGCTCTGAGCGTTCCCAACGCCTTCGAGATCAGAGAGAAAGACAACAGACGTCAACTATTAGAGTTCATAATCGAGTTTTTGTAACAGATCGGCTTTAATAATAAGATCCACAGGTTGATCTCAACAATCTTCCGTCCAAATCGGAACCTGAATAAGATCTGTTCTAAGTATTCTGCCAAAAAATGGGCCAATGAACCTCATGGTAATTGCTGTGCTTCTGAAAAAGTTAGTCTCTTCAATATTCAGGAGCCACCACAGCCAATAAAAAATCTTTTGTCAAATAATCATACACTATCTTTAATTTTTTTTACCAATAATTATACGTAGGTACAATAGCCTTTTTCAAATGAGTTAGTTTGGTGCAAAAGAAATTAAAGATATAATTTTATGCTACTTAAAAAAAGAGGGCCAGGTATATCATTTTATAGGTAGCCTTTTACCACCATCAGCCCAAAATCTATACTAATATTTGTTAAGCACGATGGTGGTCAAATGCCTATTATTACTAATAAAAAAAAATATAAAGAGGAAAGATTTGATTGTTTGTTTGTTTATTTGTATGTTCATTTGCATTGAATAGGCTCCAAAACTACAGAACAGAATTTGATGAAATTTGGTACACAGATAGTAGATGGCCTGGTTATGAACATAGGATACTTTTTATCCCGATATTCCCACAGGAACGGGAACCACGCGGGTGAAACCGCGAGCGGCTGCTAGTCGAATATAAAACGGAAGGAAGAAGTATAGACAATGCAAACGAAGGGATATTTTCCGAATAAGCGAATTAAAAGTGACAAAAATTGGATTGGGATAGACAAAACATATAATGGGATTTTTTAAAAACGTAAGTAAATTCGATAGTAGAAACGCGTAAATATTTATTTTAACAGATGATAAAGATTTACGCTACAACTTTACATATCAACCAAATTAAATTTGAGCAAGATCGGCTGCAAAATAATTTATTCTCTGCCTTTTCATACACGTTCCTAAGGCGTTTTAATCAAGCCATTGCAGTCGTCTTAAAACATAATCCAACTCGAGAAAGATTTGTAAAGATACTGTGCGCTCCAACAACGCTCGAGGACTGCGCCAATAAAACACATGAATAAACCAATAAAGCCGACGTGAAGCGGAAAATTATTCGTTATCAGTTTTCCGGCAGAAATAACCGTGGTTGCGAACGGAAAGTGGAAATAAAACGCGACCGCCATCGAATGGAAACAGTGACAAAAAACAAGTGTGCGATCATCTCGCGCTGTAGGTTTCAAACATTTATTTCTATCCATGTATAGACATTCTAAAAATCCATAGGGATATGAAACATTTGACAGTGATAAAGTATCAAGCTAACCGCCTCTGTGGTCTAGTGATACAACCACCGGTATCAGACCCAGGGGTTCCGGGTTCGATTCCCAGCGGGTGGTAGGACTTGTTGTAAGTCCGCCTGGTTAGCTACCACCATCTTATCTAAGTCTGACGCCATATAACAATGTTTTCAGCATTGTTGTGTTCCGGCAGTTAAAGATTAGATGGCCAGTTCCTCAGTGATTGAGGATTCCGGGAGAGGCTCGCTTCCATCTTCAGCCTTATCCAAGTAATTTTTAAATCCAGACTATTAACTTTGTGACAAATTTCATTCAAATCCGTTCAGCCGTTTTTGCGTGTATGAATGACAATTATCCAAACTTTCAGATTCCTTAACAACATTAGTAAATGCCTGGAGTTTGTATGGATACGTTCATCTTATTTGCTAATTAATAACCCTCCAGCCGCGTTTGGTAAAATTCGCCAAGGATTTCAAGAATAATGTTATCATTCGATAGCCCAATTCTTGAAGACAATAAGAATAACAGCACAAGTAACTAAAAAACATGGTTGTTAACACTTGATTATCAGTCAACGGAAGCACTAATCGAAATACATCGAAATACAAAAATAATATTTTGTGATGCAAGGCAGGGCATAACAATTGTAAAAATTATCTTTGTTCATAGAAAGTAACTTTTATAGCATATAGACACACACTCATACACACACACAAACACACACACACACACACACACATGCATACATACACATACATACATAAACACACACACATACACAAACACATAGCGCACACAAAAAAACTGTTGATAACAAAGAGCATAAGTGCCTATAAGAACAGATTCGACCTAGTTTAGGTAGGTACTTAAGTGTCATGTCTGGCTATGTTCTGTTTATTTTATGTCAATAAAGATTTTTTATTTTTATTATTATTTATGAAACTCTGAAAATTACCAGTTTAACTTAAAATAACTTGTAGTAACTTGCAACAGTCGGATAAATTTGAAAAAATCCTTGATTTTACTTATGGCACCCACGCGACTTTTCACGTCTCAAATATCTTTTTATTATTTTATCCGTGTAAATCCTGAATAACGTTGTTTGTAATTAATTCTCCCTTCCTCTTTTATGCCAACCATTTTGTTTTACAGCTCCATTGTTATGCTTTACGTAATTTTCGTTGGGAGAATCATAATCTTTGAGGATGTTTATATGTACTTAGGTGTTTCATCTTTATACGATTTAATGTAAAATAATTGTTTCATTTACATTGACGGCGGTTTGAGAAGCTCGGTGGCGCACTGGTTAGCGCGTCTCAATTGTAGTGGTTAAGCAATATTCGCAATGGTCGGTCTCGGGATGGGTGACCAAAGTTTTATTACCTTGAGCTTATCCGTGGTTTGGCAGGCACGTTAAGCAAAAGGTCCTAATTGCGTTTGCTGTCGTTTACACCCACTAATTTGGGCCCAAAAAATTTTAGTTTGGCTCACTTCTATATATGGAAGGATCGTTGCACAGCAGTGGATAAATCAAAAAATTATGGCTAATGACGATAACCAAATAATAACAAGATACAAAGATGTGATTATTGTAGGAGCTGTAACAGCTCTTTTAATTCTTCCCATTTTCAAAATAAACTTAAATTTTTTGTTGCCAAGTACTTTCTTGGTATGCCAAGTACTTTCTTGTATTACTATTTTGTGTTACGTTTGAGGAGCCATAAAATCTTTAAGATACTTAAGAATTCCAAGCTGTCTTTAATTAGATACGTGAAGAAACGGACATTTTCTTTAGACCATTCAAGATAAAATACTTTCATTTAAATTGTTGAAATTTTTAAAATTGGAAGGAACACGGAAATACGTTGGAAAAGTTAGAAACGGAAAAAGGAGGTCTCAATATAAACTAGTCTAACTGTAAGAGTTAAATAAAATGAGTTTATTTAAATACAAATGATTGCATTTTATTTCATACAAAAATACTAGATATCTTAATTTCCTCCCATGTATTAAAACAAACTTAAGTAAGTTTTCCTCAAAATAACAATGAAAATCAATCAAAGCGGATTTTTTTTTTAACCGAATGCATTAAACATGTTTTTAAAAGAGTTCAAAATTCATAGATATTTTTTTTATTGTCTATGTAGTATATATGTATTTTATTGTATATCTATTTATGTATTATATGATATGTCATTTTGTATTAATTTATGATTTTTGAATTTTTGCATATTTCAATGCTATTTTTATACTTATGATAAATTTTAAATAGAAAAACAAAGAGCATTGGACCGGATTTCCAAAGGTCGTGGGTTCGATTCCCATCTGAGAATTCACATGTGGCCGAGTAATTTTTTTCTAATATTTTTCTATTAATTTCTTTGTTGCGCACAACTATCCTCATCCCTTCTACCAGTGTTTGTGTTGTATAGGTTGCCTGGAAGAAATCGCTGCTAAGCGTTAAGGCCGCCCTTTGTGCTACAAATTTTGTTCAATGTTTTTTTTATATATTTATATTCTGTCTGTGTGTGCAAATAAAGTGTTATAAATAAAAATAAATAAATAAAAAGTTTAAAGTTCAAAAGAGGAATGAAATATTTGACAAGCTCCATACTTTTTCGCATCAATACGCACAGCCTTGGGCACAGCCAAACAAAATTTTACGAAGCCGGGAAAATACCATAAGCGTCCAGAAATATTCATAAACCTTTCGGAAGTTTATAAGAAAAAGATTTAGGACTTTTTTACGCAGCTCGGAGGCTCGTTTGCATAACCAATACTTATGTAATGTCATTTGGTATGAAACTGAGAATCCTTTAATTAAATAGGTAGGTTAAATTAAATTAATTATGTAACTAATAATCATTTTAGTTGCCAGTTTCATCGCCCTTGTGGCTGTCATACAGTATAAAAAAATTGCAGTAATGACAGCGACGAAATGGGTTGTTATAGTTCGATTTCTTATTCAGTAGATTAATTAAGGAGCTGCCAATGTGTCAATGTCACTCTGTAAAAATAATCATGCTTTAACCCTTTAAACTGTTTCTCGTAATGATTTGCTCAGATCCAGTGACAGTTCAGTAAGTATTGTTTACAGTCAAATCATCGTCGTCGTCTCAGCCACATAACACCCACTGCTGGGTATAGGCCTCCCCCAAAAGGGGGGGTTTGCCATAATCGCCACGCTTGGCAGGCGGGTTGGCGATCGCAGTATGGCCAAGTTTTGTAGGAGACGCTGCTGCCCGTCTCCTGAAGGCTGAGTCCCTTAGTCTTAGTCGCCTTTTACGACACCCACGGGATGAGATGGGGTAGTGCTATTCTAAGCCGACACTACACAGCTAGTCACGTACACAAATTCAATACTATCATAGCTACAATTTAAAGCATAATTATTTTTACAAAATGACATTGGCACCTGTCAAATTACTCTGTTCCATAAAAAAATCTTATTGGTGATTTTAAGTTCGATAATCAGCCTGCCGTATGCCATACTAATCACATCTCCAGATATGAAATCCCTAACATCAAAATAGCAAAGTCAATTTAGAAAGAAAGAAACTAAAAATATTTAAATAGGAAAGTGTTTAAATTAAGTTGTTTTTTGTCTGCTTTCTAATAGCAAAAATTGGCGCATGTTGTGGCAGCCTTTAAGTATGACAACGATTCGAAATGCTTATAGAATGTGCATTATTGTAAATGTGAATATCGTTTGTTATGTTGGTTGTCCTTAAATAAATAAATAAATAAATTTTAGTCAACCTGTGATTCAACATAAGGAGTTATATTTTAACCTGTCAGGATAACAAGACACAAGATATTTAATTGCTGTGCGACCCCCTACGGTCACGACGACGAAGCTTTATAATTTTATTTATTTTTTGTTTTGGCTTTTATAAATAATGTCTGATTTGAATGCATGATTGACTTACTAAGTAATGTTTAATTAACCAACTAAAAAAAACAGTTTAGTAATTATATTTATATAAAATATTTTACCTACTTTATGCAATATAACTATAATATATAATAGAACTGGATTTATTTTATGTAGTATGTTGCCACAAAATCTAAGTAGATATTTAGTGTTTATAAATACGTCAGATACATAAAAGTAACATTTCTTAATCTTGCTTGAACCACCAAACTTACATGAATAATTCTAATACTCAATCTAAGTGACCGATTCTAAAATATAAATGTAAAGATTTATGAAAAACACCCAAAAATAATTCTAAGCTTAATCTTTCGCAAAACTTAATTAAAATGAGCCAACCGTAGGATTAAAAATTAAAATTTCAAATTCGTGTCGTCACTTTAGAAACAATTAACTTCTAAAACAACCGTTGAATATTCGTATTTCACGTTTTAAGAAAACTCATTACAAGAATAAACAGAGTTAGTCTTTTGGATATCTTGCTTTGGAAAATTTAATGGGGTACAAACTCTTTACGATTAAATGATTTAGTTTTTAGAAACAATACAGCCTTTACTTCAAACTAGAAAGATGTTATGATGTTACGATTGCCGTGAAAAGTATAGAATGAAAGGGCGAATGTGCTTAACGTATTTATTTTGACGGCTTTAAACAAAACTCCAACTATTATTTTGAGTTTCACCCGAGTTCTTTTCGTAATAACACGTGTTGTGAGACTCCATTTTTAACTCAATCTACCGTACAATTTCTATTTCAAAATATATTTACTTGGCATTGGCAAAATTCGCGACTTTTATCGCGATCACACCAATTAAGAAAGAAGAAGAACTATTATTTTTTGTTATTTAATTATTTATTCTGAACTCTTTATTTCTTCTGTGCTGCTGCTGTTTCTGCTTCTCAGAAATAAATACATTTTTAAAGCTTCCATATTTTTGGAATTATTTATGAAACTCTTTCTTTCGTGGAAAAACATCTATCAAATTAAAGTCACGTAGTTGTGAAAAATAATCCGTAAAGTAAATATGAACAACGTAAAGTTCAACAGAGAACACAGGTGAGTTTCTTACCTTATAAGGTAAGAAACGCTAGGTTAGGTAACTATAGGTTAAGTTAGAACTGTGACCCAAAAAGTGTTTTTTTATACGATATTTTAAATCAGATTCTAAAGTCCTACTTCTACTTTAGAATCTGATTTTATACAAAAAGTTATAATATTTAAGTTTTTTTTATAAAAGTTCAATTTAAATTCGTTAAAGTCTTAGCTTGGCAGATTGGACGGAAACAAGCTTGAACAAATCCTAACACAAATTTAATTTTCAAACCTTCAGACTTTAAGAGGAAATAAATGTGTATATGGTTTTCTTTACGTTCTAGCAAAATTGCTTTGTAGTAAAAAAGGGTTGTTTTTCGAGCTGCAAGAGCTTGATTTTTTATATAGGTTAACAAAAATGTTTAATTATTTATGATAAATTTTAAATATAAAAATATTGAAAAAAATCAACTTGGCCACAAGTGAATTGCCATTTCGTGTCCCGCACCCGAGAATTCACTTGTGGCCGAGTATATCATAAGTATAAAAATAGCATTGAAAAATGCGAAACATCAAAAATCATATTAAAATGGTTAATTATGTTACGGTCAATTATAATTTGTCAATTATAACCTGTTTGGCGCAGAGGTACTAACGCCGCCTTCTGCGCCAGGGGTCCCGGGTTCGATCCCCGGACAAGACAAATATTTGTGTGCATGAACATGTCTATTTGTCTTGGTCTGGGTGTTTAATATGTATATTATGTATGTATTTACAAAAAAAAAAGTATACAAGTATGTTTTCCGTTATCTAGTATCCATAACACAAGTTCTACACGATACTTAATGTGGGCTAGATAATTGGTGTAATTTGTATGGAAATATTTATTATTATTATTATAATGTCAAAGTTATAAAAGAAATACTTAAAAACTACCATTACTAATTACATTACTTTGTTATCTAATGTTGTTTCGTTAAAAAATAGTCCGGTCCCTTAAAACTCGAATAATAATTAATCTGAAAAAAAGTTTCAGAACATACTGATTAGCTAACTATAAGTTAAAAGGCGTTTAATATTTGAAAGACGATAACGGTATTATTAAGAAAGGACAAAATAGTATATTACTGCAGCGGCCAGCAAAAGAGACATTGATGGACGAACCTGTTCGTAAATGTGGGCCGAGGCGAAGCCGAGGCACACATACGTAAGTCCATCAATAGTTGTGGCCAAGGCTTGTATAATAATTTTCTCAAATAATGAGCGGAAATTTAAACCACTTTTCGAAATCAGACGAACTACGAACAACAATATTTTTTCCCACGTTAAAGTGTTCATTTGTTTTTTTTTTTCTAAAACAGCTTTCTTTTTGCAAGCCAGTTCGAAATTTAAATAAAACCCTTGATAAGTTACCTCCTTGGTTGCCATATTTCGGAGTAAAGGATCGTTCCATTTATAAATTGCACGACAGATATGAGTTTACTATGTAATTTATTTGGCCGCTAAACACGACGGATATGGATTTTCATACAACTTTTGCCGGCCGCTGTTCGCATGTATGTGGCCATTACAGTCCAAGCATGTTTGAGAAAAGGTATTTTTTAATCCACGTAGTAATATTATTAAAATAAACAGTCGATAGTACCTATATAAGCCCACTGATAGTGCTGTGTACCGATCAAGTCAACACATCAAGTAGAAGATTAATTATTTAAATTCATTTAGAAATAAATATTTACCTGACAGTAAGCTTTTACGGTATCCAATTAGACTTAGACAAATCCTTCATGACGAAGGGCAGTAGAGATATTAGGCTCCTTTGTAAGATCCACGCCTGTACCTAGATTTAACTAAGTAATATGCATTGTAATCATTATTCTGTTCTAATATAATAAAGTTGAATGTTGATAGCCTAAATATACTCGTAAAAGCATCGGAAACTACTAAATGAATTAAGGGGTCAGAGTGACGTTGTTTTAATAAAATTTGATAATTATATTGTGGCGTCATTTTAAAGTTTCTCACTTTTGGGCTACCAAAGATTATAATATGAGAAATTTTAAATAGAAAAATATTGGAAAAAATTAACTCGGCCACAAATGGAATGGCAAAGGTCATGGGTTCGATTCCCATCTGAGAATTCACTTGTGGCCGAGTTATTTTTTCCAATATTTTTCTATTTAAAATTTATCATAAGTATAAAAATAGCATTGAAAAATGCAATAATTCAAAAATCATAAAAAAAAGATTATACCAATTTATTTAACCAGTTTATACCAACAATAACATGAAAAAAACGCAAGTTTTCATCGCAAGAATTTTGGAATTCTGGCTCTGTAATCATGGTACCACTACTCATTCAAAAAAACATGAACAACCTGCTCCAGTTTTCTTTCCGCAGTGAACGTCATCCATCAACACACAACACAAAGAACGGGAGCGTACCAGCTAGTTAATTCCCCGGAATTAACTCTGCATAAGAAACTAAATGGGTATCCAATTAGCTGCTCACAAAGCGAGGCGGTGCGTTTGATGCTGTTATTGCGAAACTGCTATTCATGTTGACACCGATTCGGTGTCGATGGGACGATGTACAGTTACTAGATCTTCCTCTATTTCTTCTTGTCCTATATGAAATGGTGATGCCCTTTTGTTCCTTTGTAAATGTTGTTGCTTCTGTTAAAGCTGATAAGTTTCTTGCGGCCGTTCTTCTTATCAGTTAAGAGATGTCCTGAATGGCTGGTAGGAAAATAATTGACGATTCGAAAGACTTATCTATAAGTCTATTTGAATAAATATCTTTGACTTTGACTTTTGGATATCGCCGAAGTGTTAGTTATTTAATATGTGTGAAAATAATATAGTTTCTCCTTTAAGCATTTTCTTAAATAAACTAATAATAAACATATAAACAATTCGCCGAAGTCAATTTATTAGCTTAGTAAAATATAGTATCAAAAGTCTACGCCATTTTAGGTTGCTCTTCCTTTATGTCACAGTCCTCATAATTAATGTAACTATAACAGCTTCAGTAGGCAACCGAGTTTGTTAATAAATTGGCTGTTACAGTAAAAAAAAACAATGTAATGATTCTCTTCAAAAAAGCAGCACTTCACCATTATGCCAAACTCGGTTGCCCACTAAAGCTGTCAAAGTTACAGACAAACGGGACTGTCCAATAGAACAGTGGATACTGATCCAGATGTAGATGTCTACTTAACTCTAAATTTGCTGGAGATGTTACAACAATCGGACTTAACGTGCCTTAACTTAGAGGCTAATGACGCAGCGCAGCACAGATTTTGCAGGGCTGGACATTGAGTTCAGAGATTGCTTGGATATAATATATGAAATTATCAAGGTTCATCGAACTAATTCAACGTACATTATCCACATGAATGTAAGCTAAACGATGCTCACTACTAATAAAACAAAGCTGAAAAGTTTGGTAGGTAGCTAATCTTCGATAGATTGGACCGCGCATTAAACGTAAAAACGTTTTCTCTTAAAAAAAATATTCAAGTGTTCGAAACAGTTATTGTATTTCTCTAAAAATGTCAGCGCGAGCGAAGTCTCCGAGCGGCCGTTAGTCCTAAATACTTTTAGGGCCTTTCTATATTTTTGAAGTGAAAACTTCTTTAGCGGCGTTGAGCACTTTTTCTGTAATGGGTATAAAATCTTAAACTCGCGTCAGGACACGTGACCTGATCGAAAAAGCGTAGGACGGATGGAGAATGTTGAGGTGACAGGTTGACTATGGTCTCGGTTGCTTAGCGACAGACTGTTGATAATGTCTTTTACTTGTCTCTTGTTTTATTGTCAATATATATTTTTCGATTCTCTATAATAACTAATGTTTTCTTATATCTTATTACCTAACTTAACGTTCACTTTAATATGGTTTGTCATGTTTGTGTACGATAGCGCAATAAATGAATATTGTATTCTACCACATAAATGATAGTACTTTTATACTGATAAAGCAATTGGTGCAAAATTATTCCCTAACCATTCCAAAATATCAAACATGCTCAACGTTAATAATCAAGTTTTCACTTCTGCCGGCACTCCCGGAGTGCAACCCGTCTTTTTTTATTTTATTTTATATTACTAATGCAGATAACAGATTTCACATAATATAACCACACTCAACAAACAGCTTTTGGATTTAAATTCGACCGAACAAAAGTTGAGTAAGAGGAGTTGTTATGGGATCGTTGGAAACTCTCGTCACACCTGTATGATGAATTAATTTATGAACACCTGCTTCTGAAACAACGAAAGTAAGTTTATTTTTGTCTGATACTCATTCAGATTCAGTTTCTGTAGGAATTTGGAACAAAGTCAAGCATTGTCTGATACTGAATCTGAATGATCCTGTTTCTGTGGGAACTTGGAACAAAGTCAAGGATTGTCTGATTCTGAATGTGAACGATTCTGTTTTTGTGGGAACTTGGAAAAAAGTCAAGCATTGTCTGATACTGAATCTGAATGATTCTGTTTCTGTGTGAACTTGGAACAATGTCAAGCATTGTCTGATTCTGAATCTGAATGATTCTGGTTCTGTGAGAACTTGGAACAAAGTCTAGCAAATAAATTACTTACAGTACTTGTTTGCTTGTGGCCGTGGTCTTATTTTTAATGCTTCTTTTTCACTGTATCATCGGAATTATCTTAGAATTTTTATGGAATGAAATTGAAATGAAAAATAAAAAAAAGAGGGAGGGAAGTCTGAACTGAAGATGTATAACCTAAGTCAACCAACAATCCCATACATAAAACTAACATCAATTTCTGACCTGAGAATTTTAAGTTGAGATCGCCAAACTCAACTCTTTATAAAAAGTAATCAACTTGATTTTTTTACCTACGATATAAGGTTTTGTGAGTTTCTTCTAGTGGGTTTAAATCTACGTGCGTGATAAACTATCACCCCTATACGACACGCATTGTCATTCGGTGATACAATACGAAACTGCTCACGTTTGTATGAACTCTGATCTAATGAAATTACCGTTTCATTGGTTCAATTATAAAGATATGGGATAGTTGGACCACAAATGGAAGCGGGTTGAGATTTGATAAGGGAGATTTGGGAATGGGTACTAGACAATGGGATGATGGATAAAAATACTAATTGACCGAGCGAGCGAAGCGGCTCAGTCTCGAGATTGGCCAAAAATGTTTTTGTCTGTCTGTCAGTCTATTCGCAGCATTTTTCAACCGATTTTGACGAAAATTGGCACACATATTGGGGGATATAGGGGGGGGGGGGGGGGGGGGAAGGGGGAAGTTTGCTGTTACGTACGTTTTTGACGGATTTGCAGAAGCGGTTGGTGGTAAGACTTGTTGTAAGTCCGCCTGGCTAGCTACCACCATCTTATCTAAGTCTGACGCAATAACAACAATGTTTTCAGCATTGTTGTGTTCCGGAAGTGAAAGATCAGATAGCCAGTTTCTCAATCATTAAAGATTCCGGGAGAGGCTCGCTTCCATCTTCTGCCTTATCAATACTTAACATCAGGTATGATGAAGGGTAAGAGTCTCCCCCTCGTTCATAAAAAATATGCTGTGAAAAAACACCCAAAAAAGGGAGTAGAGGGCGGAAAATAGGGGAAAGTTTGCTGTAGCGTTAGATATGAACGGGTTTACTTATTTTTAATCTTTTCGGAAATTATTTTAAAATTTAAGATTGTGCTAATTTTATTTTCTTCTGAAAAAAGTCCACGCAGGCTAAATATATTTTGTCACACAGCAAACCTGTCCTACTTATTAGTTCAATAACTTTCAGCTACATCAGGCTGGCTAGAGCAATACCAAGTTTTTGCAATGCCCACGGGTTGCGAACAAAAACAAATACAAGCCGGCTTACTGAATTGCTACTTTTATTAATAAGCCGCAGAAAGGATAAGATTCTTTGCGTCTGTAGGAAATAGTAAAGAAAGCCTTCTTTGTTGGACGTTTGTTTGATCGGTTTGTCTTTTATGGTTTTAATTTTTCTTTTCGTTTAAACTTTATATGACTGGTAAAAAGTGATAATAAAAAATAATGAGTTGCACTCCGGGAGTGCCGGCAGAAGTGAAAACCGCTTAAACGAAACAGCAGGAGCAGGCATACATTTTCGCCGCGCGGTAGAAAGAGAGATATTACTTCCTCTACAACGCCGCACCTGCGCTCTACTCTCCCTCCGTCTTACGAATTTTCGATGACTGACGCGACTTTAACATTTTTTACCCATCCCAAAAAATTAAAACTCTGATGTGCACAACGCCCCGCTAAAGAAGTTTTCACTTCAACATCAACTTATTCAAATGAAAGCAATATCCAACATCAATACATCGCTTTTCATTGAAGAAAATATTTTTTCCGGTTTTTAACGCGCAGCTCTTCTACTTACACATACCTAAGTTGTGAAATTACCTATTTTATGTTTTTTTAATTTTGATCAAGAGTTGTCTAAAGGCTACTCGCAGAGTTGATTTTATCATTTTCTTCAGATACAGTTAGGCAATAATATTTTATTGAATGAGTTGTTGACTATTATATCCAACAAATAAATTATCTGTTCTACGTTTTTTTTTGTCTGTAACAGTTTTATTTTGACGACGATTCAGTAGTCCCAAGCTATCAGTGCAAAGCACTCTAATGGTGCCGATGTATCGAGAAAATAAAACAAACAAGATAGACTTTAATTTAGAATCCGATGTTCAAACAGTACCTACGAAGATAAATTCTACGTACATTTCTGTTGGTGCTCGTACGTTAACAGTCAAGTGTCTATTGGATTTCTGGGACCTTACCACGAGCTGTAGAACAATATTGTAAGTAAGAATGCTTTATACGCAGTGTATCTGTATCATTTAGCAGTTCTACTTGAGCTATGTTAAACTTCTTTTTTTACCTCGCTCGGCATCGGTCGCTTCCATCTTCAACCTTACCAATGCTTAACATCAGGTATGATGAAGGCTAAGAGTCTTCCCGTCGTTCATAAAAAACCTACAATGGAGAATTGCGTACCCTTCATCATACCTGATTTTAATTAATAGTATATTTATGTAGCTAAGGCTGAAAGTGGATCGGGCTTCTCCTAGAATCCTCCACCACGAGGAACTACGGGTTTTTTTTGTCAAAGTTTGATGTTGTGGGAATAGGTAGCCTTAGGAGCGCGGAAATTCAACTACTAAAATTTTCGCAATAGGGCCTGTCTGTCTGGTTTAACTCTCAACTGTCGGAACCCAACAACGCTGAAAACATTGTTACAGTAGCAAGCCAGGCAGACTATACGAACAATTCCAAAAACCAACTACGTTTGACTTACATCAATATTGATTGTTTTATTTTCAGTACTCAAATCAATTCTATTGGTGTAAATCAGTCGCATTCTCAGCAACTTAACATCGTACCTTAGCTCATATGGACATCGTGGGGTAAATTTTTACCCCAGGCGCAATAATACTCAAATATTTTCTATTCGGGCAAACATAGTCGCTTCTCCTTTTAAATATTCTCAATGTAGTGTACGTGCTTGAACCTCAAAACTCGTGGCGCATAAAAGTTCTCAATTTGTGTTGTACAGGTACATGGTGTAAGTTTTTTCCCCACGGTGTTAAAAAATTACGTATTTAATTATCTTTTACAATTTTGTATTTGTTTTTTATTTTTTTGGTTATCTGAGAAATACCTATGATCCGGTTTCCCTTCTGCTTCCTGCGCTGCTGGCATTTTATGTTTTAATTGAGGATATTAATCCAAATACAAAAATGTGTTATTTTTGGTTTTCTCAAAATAAAAAATATATAACATAAGAAAATGTATGTTATTTTATCTTAAATGCAACTAGATAGACCATTATTGCATTAGAATAATAAATATTAGCTGTTTAAAATAATTGCTTATTTATTTTAAAAAAAATAAGTTTGGGGTAAATTTTTACCCCACGATGTCAGGTGTGTAACAAAAAATAACGATGTTAGTTTAAGGTTAAATCAGCATTACTTCAATATTGTGATGAGGGCTGATGGTAAGGGCTCTGAAACAACCTTATGCTTGCTAAGCGTCCAGATGTCGCTAAGAGCGTTTGTGAAGCCATTCATCTTGGATGTCGATACCGACTAGTGCAAGACGTTGGACATGATTCTAACATCCAACTAAGTGATAAAGCGACAAGCTTTGAATTGAAAACGATAATATACTGCATTTCGTTTAGGACAATACGACGAAGTTCGTTATGCCTATCTTTGTGGTGCGACCTCCTGAGATAGAGATTGTGAATTTGCTTTTTTACCGATTTCCAAAAAGAAGGAGGTTCTCAATTCGGTTGGTATGACTTTTTATGTATGTACACCGATTTCGCGGAGATTACTGGCCTGATTTACGTGATTCTTTTTTTTGTTCGACGCGGGATAGTTGTTGTTTGGTCCCTTAAAGGCAAGGCAAGAAAAATAAAAGAATAGGAGCTCAAAGTAGAATGCCTTGGCTGGCACCGACTCCGAAAGGCTTATTTTTTTAAGTCGGTTTTTTTAAATGCAAAAAACATTTTCTTTGCAAAAAACACATTGCAAAAACATTAACGCAGTTTTTTCATCTTCTACGTAGTTACGACAGATTTTTTTTTTTCAATGTTATCTCTTGTTACAGCACCAAATAAGAAATAAACCCAAATCCACAGTCAAACTAAAATGTTACAAAAAATCTGATTTGATTTGAGCGGCGGCCAGTAACTTAATTTAGTGTCAAAATTTCTTAAGATTTCATATAAAACTTTTGTCTTAATTGAGGTAGAACTGTCTATCTTATTCCTTCATCCAATACATTATATTCTTTTCGATCTTAGTAATCGTTTTTGAATTGTTACTTTGTGTATGTACCCGTATCTCGCCATTCTGATGTACCTCCCTGATATAACAGTACCTACCCAAGCTGAAACTTCTAGATAAACACTTGAAACTTGCCTGAAGATTTATTGGTTTTGAAACTAGTGTATCCCACGAGATGGTATCCGTGACGGATCTCAGCCATGAATGGATCCACGGCACAACACTATTTGCGAAGCGTTCACGCTGCTAATTGCCCTCTTTGTCGATGAAGTGCGTTTGTAGTAATCTCTAGTGATGGGATTTGGTATTTGGTATTACAGAAAAATACCAAAGTTAGATAGATTTTCACAGAACACCGTAGTAAATAATTAAGTTAATAAACTATGGACTGGACTGTGATTATACCTGTTCCATTCTACAGTGATTTGGTATTTTTAAACCTCTGTACAAATTGTTACCTGTTTTTATGACCTGTGTGTACAACGTTTTAACATTTTTTTTTAATTCGTCTTTTGTTTTTCTAATAAGAAAACAAATAAGTACCTACCTAAGCACATCTTAAGTTTCTTCGCGCACTCATAATTGGAATAAAACGACTTTTGCGAAGTATTTAGTGCGATTTATTTACCCGAAATATATTTTTGGTACTACAATTTTTTGGTACCACGGCAACTGAAAACGTCGGGAAACCAAAAAACCTCAAATAAACCGAAAAATTATAGTACCAAATATATATTTCGGGTAAATAAATCGCACTGAATAATCCGCAAAAGTTGTTTTATTTAAAGTACCTGCCTGTCGTAAATTTAATAACCTCACCCAATATTTTGCGTTTATTATGTTTAGAATGATTAGAATTTGTATATTTTATTATTCCTGACATTAATCAGTCACAATTACTAATTTCCATAAGTCGACTCAGATTTACATATTAAATGCATTTATCGCCATATCTTCAATCGATATGGAACAAATGATACAGTTCTCACGGGCTAGTTAGTCCTGTAAATGATTAATTTAATGAACACGAAATGTTTTTTAATCTACAACAAGGGAAAGGCGTAGAAGCTTTAATCCCGTAGGTACCTCAAAATTAAGTTTTTATTTCACCTAAAAGTCTCAAATTGATTTTAATATAGAAAGAGAAGATAAAGCTGGTCGCTACGACAATAAACAAGAATAAGGTCAAAATCTGTTGATGCTTACTTTTTGTAAAAGTACTCTTTGAAATTACTCTGACAGCTGGTTTTCAGCCAGTCATCATCATTCATTCACTTTTAACCAAGTAAACTACGTGTTGGTAGGAAGATGTGAACGGCAAGATTAAGCAGCAACACTGCTTATGAGTCCTTATTTATAAATGGTTTTAATAATTGTAAACTAGCTTCCGCCCGCGGTTTCCCGTTCCCGTGGGAATATCGGGATAAAAAGTAGCTTATGGTCCTCTCCGTTCTTTCAACTTTTTTTTTTTTTTGGTATTGGTGATGGGCTCTTTTCTCCGCATTTAGGCTCTCATTTGGTCCGTTATGCGTGAACATAGCATCGGTATGGCTAGTCAAGCCATCCCAGCTCCTTCCAGAAGCGCAGAAGCCTCCTGGGGCGTTCACAGGCTTCTAGGAGCGACCTCACGTTCTTTCAACTAACTCTATGCCAAAAATCTTGCTTAGTTAGGGCGTGAAGAGATGACAACATACTTTGGGATTTATAATAGGATTAGGATTTTGACACGTCAACATTTAAACGAGTAAATTGAAACTTAACTGCCGGAACAGAAAAACACTAACAAGTTAAGATAAAGTAGCCAGACTGACTTATTATAATAATTCCTACCACCAACAAAACCGATTACACTAAAAACCACAATGGAACTCGAAAATTCAATTTTGATAAAATTAAAGTGGCGAAATCCAAAAATAAACCGCCCCTACATAAAAAGACGAAAACGAAGATAAAAGAAGAACTGGATCTATTTCAAGATCCAGTTCTTCAGCTTCATCAAAGTCAGAGGTCTGTTAGGTACCGGTGGCGTTACACCAGGCCACAAAAGCGGTTACATAACTAAAAAGTAAAAAAATAATAAAAAAATAATATGTGAACATCGTTAATTGCGTGAAATCGTAAAGTCTTTACGTGTTCTCGTGTATATATGTATTGGGACGTGTATATGTATTGGGACACAGTAAAATATAAGGACGATACATGATACCGTATCCCATGGGATATGTAACACCATTATCCTGCTACGTTTTCCTCGTAAGGGCTTTAATGGCAGTCTGAGGACGTGACCACTGGTCAAATAAAATATATTTTGTTAAAAAATAAAAGATAAGTATCATATACTGTTTTAACATCAAAAGAAGAGTTTATGAAGGGGTAAAAAAATGGAAACAGTGTTATCTTCTCGCTCACAAAAAAAATGTTTTTTCGTAACCTAACGTTTGTGTATTTATTAGCCGACTTCCAAAAATAAGGAGGTTCCCACTCGGTTGGTATGTTTTTAATTTTATTTATTAATTATGTATCTACACCGATTATGCTAAGATTTATGATCCGATTCACGTGATTATTTTTTGTTCGATGCGAAATTGTTGGCATTTGTTTACAGTTTGATTTAGATTTTTTTTGCATTTTATGAGCATTTTTGTAACTTTTGTTTATAATTTTGTTTATTCTGTTTGTTTTAAATTTGTGTATACTGTAGTAGTTTTTTCATAATCCTGTAAAATATTATTTACCTTTTGGCATATAGTCGTTTACCTAAATCATCGTCATCATAGACATCATTTTGTGTATGGTTCTGATTTTAAGGGCAAGTAACGGCACATGATGTAACTAAAAAAATATAAAAATAAAAAACTTTTTATGAAAAAAAATTAAGCCGACTTCAAAGTAAATACTAAAACTTTTTGAGTCGGTTGATTACGAAAACTTTTTATGAAAAAAATTAAACGGACTTCAAAAAGTAAAAAATAAAACTTTTAGAGTCAGCCAAGGCAATCTACATTGCACTTCTATTAACTTGTATTTTTATTTTTCTTGCCTCGGCTGGCACCGACTCCAAAAGTCATATTTTTAGATTTTTCATTTTTTGAAGGCTGTTTTTTTAAACTTTGTTTTTTATTTTTTACTTTTTAGTGTCAGTAATAGGTTGTTTTGTAAACTACAAAAGGTTTTTCTAGATTAGATTAGGTTTATGCACTACGAAAACCGCCGCTATTACGAGTGACAGACGTAAGGGCGCTCTCAAGGTCAAAGTGTAAAGTCGTAGCTGCTGTTTACTGTACATAAACCTAATCAGATCTAGAAAACACTTTTTGTAGTTTGAAAAACAACCTATTACAGACACTAAAAAGTAAAAAATAAAAAACTAAGTTTAAAAAACCGACTTCAAAAAATATGCTTTTTGGAGTCGGCACCGACTCCAAAAGGCAAGGCAAGAAACATAAAAATACAAGTTAGTAGACGAGCAATGTAGAATGCCTTGGCTTGCACCGACTCTAAAAGTTTTATTTTTTGCTTCTTAAAGTAGGTTTTTATTTTTTTATAAAAGTTTTTAAATGTAAGCAACCGACTCAATAAGTTTTAGTATTACTTTATCAAGTCGGTTTAACTTTTCTTCCTTGAAAGTTTTTTATTTCAAAATTTTTTAGTTACATTATGTGCCGTTACACTAAAAATCAGAACTATACACAACAATTATGTCATCTAGGTAAACGACTATTTGCCAAAACGTAAATGATATTTTCAGGTTTATGAAAATACTACTAGCCAGATCTTTGTAAAAATTATATGGGATCACACTTGATGTTCTTTCAGATAAAAAAAAGAATAATTAAAATCGGTTGACAACTGACGACGTTATATTAAAACATACATAGAAAATATACAGTCGGCTTGAGAATCTTCTCCTTTTTTTGAAGTCGGTTAAAAGTTATCAATAAACACAAATAAGTTTAAGAATAAATGTAACAACTGTTAAACACACATGCTTTAATTAAGGTAAAAGACGATAACAAAATACCTAAGCTAATTACCTAGCTATAAATACCTAGCTATAAATTTAGGAACCCAAAAACAGATACACAAGCATAAATGTTAAGTAACTAAGATATTATAGGTACTATTAACAAGAAGAAAATCTATATATTTAATAGCACTGTGAAATCAAAATTCAGTATCTCATGTTGGGAAGAATTATTATAGTTTCTGCGGCAGGTTGTACACAAGACCGAGGAGTATAATCTGCCACTTTGATTAGCGTTTGTGGACTACGAGAAAGCCTTTGATTCAATAGAGACCTGGGCGGTGCTGCAGTCTCTCCAGAGGTGCCCAGTGGACTATAGGTTTTAAGGTACTTATATGAACATGCCACCATGTCGGTTCGATTACTGAACCAGAGCACAAATCCCATCCAACTGCAGCGAGGTGTGAGACAGGGAAACGTCATTTCTCCGAAACTGTTCACAGCTGCGTTGTAGGACATCTTTAAGCTCGGGGCTGTAAAAAGACTCGGCATCAACATTAATGGCCAGTACCTACCACACTTTCGTTTTGCCGATGATGAAGTCCTCATGGCGGAGACCTTGGAGAACCTGAACAAAATGCTCAGAGATCTCACAAAGAGTGGATCTTAGGATGAATATGGATAAGACGAAAATCATGTCAAATTCCCATGTTGTACCCACTCCAGTTCACGTTGGGGAACACTATGCTTGAAGTTGTTGACCACTACGTTTACCTTGGACAGACAATGCAGTTAGATAAGTCCAACTTCGAGGAAGAGATCTCTCGTCGAATCCAACTCGGAAGGATTGCAACTGGGCAGCATTCGGGAAGGTCCGTAAATTCTCCACGTCCAACTTACCTCAGTGTCTCAAGGTGATGACTTATGACAGTGAAACGTGGTTGCTAACTATGGGTCTGATAAGAAGGCTCAAGGTCACCCAGAGTCCAAAGGAGAGATATTGCTCAGCTGAAGTGGCAGTTGGCGGGACACATAGCGATAGCGATGGCGACTGCTCACCGGACGACGCTCCGTGGGCAGGCCCCCCCCACAAGGTAGACCGACAATCTGTTGCGCGGTCGTGGGAAGGAAACATTTGTTCAGTAAGAATATGATACTTGTAATTATTATAAATATGCTATCAATGATTAATTAAAGAGCTTTACTAACGTCAACCAAGGAAAAAATTATTAATCGAAAACGTTAATCGGATTTATTTATTTAAATTTAACAATTTTAATACTTTTTTTAAATTAACTTCGATTTTATAAACGTATTATTTATCATAAAATAAGTACATCATCATCATCAGTCATCTTTAAGTCCTCAATGCTGCAGCACTGACCTCCATTATGGATAGAGTGCGGATTGGTGGGTTAGAGTAGGTACCACTGAGGAATACCTAGGTCGTCTTTGATTCACGTATTATGATTAAATACAGCAAGTCAATGTTGTTTGCAAAACTAATCCCAAAAAATACCATACCTAAAAACACCCCAGCACATCACTATCCGCGCAATAACCTTGCTTGAAGCATAAAAAGTACCTAACGGCCCAATTATCTGAAAACCAGTTCATTTCGGATATTGTTATTATCTTAACGAACTTTACGGGTACGAAAGCGGTGCGAATTTAATTTCGCCCTGCTATATGGGAGCGCAACATGTTCACTTTATTACGAGCAAGATTAAATTGTAAGCTTACTTTTTTAGTACTTGTACCCACGTTATAATGTTCACCAGTTTAATAACTTTATCTTTTAGTCCAAATAACAAAAATGCATGCACCTATGTTAAACATTATGGGGTCGGTCGTAAATACTATAATAATTAGAAAATACGGTATCCTTGTACGCAGTACGCAATGTCGTTGTGTATCGTTTACTATAAACAATTCGTGCGTACAAACATCTCTTATAGCTTCTATATAGATAAATAAATAAATATAAATAAATAAACATTCGCATACAATTACACCAATTATCTAGCCCCACGTTAAGTTTCATGAAGAACTTGTGTTATGGATACTAGATAACGGATAAACATACTTATATACTTTTTTTTTGGAAATACATACTTAATATACATATTAAACACCCAGACCAAGACAAATAGACATGTTCATGCACACAAATATTTGTCTTGTCCGGGGATCGAACCCGGGACCTCTGGCGCAGAAGGCGGGGTTAGTACCCCTGCGCCAAATAGATAGATATAATATTCTAGATTTTATGGAAGTTTCCAGGTTAATAACCTTAGATAGGCCTCCTCTCTGCTTCTTCGTAGTTGACGGTCTGCCGCCACACGCATCGAGTCTCCGTCCTTTCAACTTTGTGCCAAAAATCAAGTTGATTGGTTCCTTAGTTATGGCGTGAAGAAAGGACAGACAAACACACTTACGCATTTATAATATTAGTTATGATTTTTCTTCCGTCAACCGGGCCCACTTTCGATATCGATACAAGATCTTGTTAGTACAGTCGGAAGAAAAAGCATTTGAAATTAACAACATTTTATTCATACTGAGAAGAACTAACTAATTTTTTGTTGAAAGTACCAGGGTGGCATAGGTCAACAGTACTGCTGCCTATAATAAAATAAAAATGCCTTAATATAAAATAAATATAAAATCCGAACTTCTCAAAATATTGAAAAATTACTCCTGGTAACGCGACATTGGTACTTTCAACTAAAAGTTTGTTCTTCTCGGTATACTAAATGAAAATGTTAATAATTTCAAATGCTTTTTCTTATGTCTGTACCTAAAAGAACAATTAGATCTTGTATGCAAATCGAAAGTAGGCCCAGCCCAGTTGATGGAAGAAAAATATAAACTAAATTAATCTGGCGAGTGGGCCCGCGGGCCCAGATTGAAGCCGGCCCGGCCCAGTCGCCAGAAGAATCGCGTCGGGTAGGTGCCAGATTGCTGCCGATACATCCATCCATCTCTTAAGCGGTCGTCTTCTACTGCGAGTGTTAGCACGTGGTCGCCTTTCAAGGAGTCTCCTCGCCGATGTACTGTGGTTCATTCTGTCAATATGTCCAGTTCTTTAACCACTGCATGACAATAAGTTAACTCCATCTTAATAAAATTATTTCCTTTGTTATACCAAAGCACATTCAAAAGCACTTGGAGAGGGAACTAGAATACTCGTAGATAGCCTTGTTAAAGCAAATGCAATTACACCAGATAATTGTATCGATCTGTTTGAGCGTTTACGTTCAGACAGAATGCATATTGATGCGGAAATGTGTTACGGTATTATTGAAAGGAAATGACGATCTTGCAATACTATGCTGAAAAAAAAACTGAATATATAAAACAACAAAGAATTCAGTGGAGCAGTGGCAAGACTGGCAAGCGTAACGCGTTCAGTCTGCTAAAGGCGTTTAAGCAACATTATTTATAAGTAATATTGCGGGATGTGTCACTAATTATTTATTAACATGAGTTTCTTCGTCTTCATAAAGCACGTTAGGCCGTTGTTACCGGTTGCATTTGTAGTCAAAAAAACTTACCAATCCATGTAAGGCCCGTGTGTTGGGGCATAGCCCGTTCTCCTTAACCTCTCTGGCCCCGGATTATGAGATACAATTGATATTCCATTGTTCTCTGGACACCAGTATCCTGCTAGCAAATGGTGAATTTAAGAGGCTTAAGCGGCACTGGAATGATAAAGTTTCATTCCGTGATGTCGTGACAACGCTGGTCCCTGCAAAGGTGCCGGAAACTTGGAGAACTTGGAAGTACCACAAAATCCTAAACAAACAAAACTTATACGAGATAACTGGTAACAGTGACGTGCCTTAAAACTGGCGACATAAGCAAGCCTGAAGGAAGCCCCAACATATTTTGTTTCTTGGCTAAAGCATCAACCAATCTGCCCCCTAATTGTCTAATTTTAAAATCTATTCCAATCCCTTTTCAAGGTTTAGTGACTATGATAGCGATTTAAGGAATTGTGTAACTTGGAGTGACAATCGCTTTTGGAACGAATGACGTTTTGAATGATATTAATATGACACTTCTCCATATATTTCAAAGATATTTTCGTGCGTCACTTTGCTTTTCGTTAATTCCCTGGATGACCATTATCAGATCACAGCTCGGTCCATCCTAGGAAAAGAACTCCAAACCTCGTTTGTATGAAAATCGACTAGTGTCGTAAATATGTTACCACCACTGTATATACCCATGTCAACTATGTGTTACTCTACTAACCAAGATATAAATTCAATGTGTAGACAGTTATTTTACTAAAACTGGTAGTACTAACTATAACCTGGTAGGGTAGGTAGTATGCTGTGACTCTACCGAATACTGTACGCACTCTCGAATAAGTTTCAAGTAAGCATCGAGGAAGTAAACAAAAAAAAATATGTTTTTTTTTTATTTTTTTTTATTTATTACCATACAATATTGGAAATTCAAAACAAGTTCACGACATTCACAAAAAACCACGCAGGTTTATACCAGGAATGCGTCGCTCGGACATCATTCGCGCACGATATTCAATATATTTATTTGTTTACAATGTTATTACGTACAAAAACAATATTAGAAAGAACAAGATTCCTGACGGGCGGGCGGCTCGCTGCCGGACGATAACACACACAGGTACAGACAATACACACAGCAGCTGTTTAGTCAAGTAGGTACACTGTGCCAGTAGCCAGCACACGAAATCATACACTCTTATACAGCAGTTACAATTGTGATATAAAATATTGTTTTAATGTAAGTTTTAAATTTGTTGGGGTCATAATATTTCTTAGTTCTAGATCTAGCCTATTAAGGGCGCGCTCTAGGCCAAAAGCAAAAGTAATAACTGCAACGGCGAATTGCAAAGTAAATGCTGCCTTATTTCTATGAGAAACAAGGCAGCATTTACTATATAATTTTCCGGCCCCATTCGGCCGGTCCGGAATGAAGAAATGAAGGAAATTCTTTTTTTAAAGGATATTTAAAGATTATTTACAAAAAATATATAACATAAGCCCTGCCTTTTCTATAGTGTAATTATACTAAAAAGTTCCAAGCTTTATTTTAATGTATTACTTGAATACTAGCAGTTTATCGTGTTAATTATAGTGATTTGGAGGCAACTCCGCAATTTTTTTCTATCGAGAAAATGTTGAAATGTTTTTTTTCTATCGAGAATGAGTGTTTTTGAGTAACATAGTCACTAGTGTTAGTCCTGTAGTTTGCTGCATCTTAATTTGAAATTCAGTTTTTCATTAATATTGATATTACAGACGATCATGTAAAGCAATCTGATTTTCGTTGGCCTATAGCGGGCCCTTAATTAGATGTGGGATGACCATATGTATATATATTGAGCAGAATTCCTACCGGACGTAAACGGAACTACATTCCTATAAATTTTTTGACATAACGTGCTCGATACTTACTGGATACTTTTTCGATAGTTATTCGTGCTCGGCTGAGTACAGCAGACATTCGGACTATGCAACTACTTATGCGTAATGGTAGAACGTTTTGCACTACGAACGGCTTATGGCATAAAGATGAGTATACACGCGCACTTAGACGAATGAACTATTCAAACAAATCCAACGAACTTAATATTCACCGGCGTTTACGGGGCCGAGTTCCACCGCGCAATTAGTACGATCTCTCTTATGAGCTACCATGAATAATATTATAATCTAATTTGGAAAAGTTAATGTCACTCCACTAAGAAATTACTGCGGTGAGTTCTGAAATTGTGGTTGGGATTAGAAATGCGAGACTGTGATGGGATTTACAATGATTTTATTGTGTTCTTCACGAAAATTACATGCATAGTTTTTCATAAATTTTGTTAATTAATTAAGGTTTTATGAGCTTTGAACGTATTTGGTAATCTAGTGAGAGTATTTGAACTTATTCTTAATAACTGTTATCACAGCGTTATGGAAGAAAAGTTGTAAAGGCTGTGTTGTTATGATCACATACGCAAAACAGTACAATTAAAGTGAAAGAGACTGATTAAACATATTACATACAAATAAGCATATTAAAAAATATTATTATTTAATAAATAATAATTACTGTCTGTGTACTGTTGCGTGAACGAACAATTTAATAATCCAGCACTTAATATACAATTTTGTCCCATTAAAAAACCCTTAAAAAATACTATAATTATATCAAATAACAGTCACACGGAATGTAAAAGTGATTACCGCTGTTTTAACTTTACTATAATTGCAAAGGTGAAGTTACGTTACGCTCATGAATATTTTTCACGTAAACCAAATCCGTTTTATCGATACCCTAACCAAACACCGATAACCCCCATTTAATCGAGCGCGTGCCACGCTGTGACTTTTGAAAGAGTCAATTCGCTTCACAAATCGAAAGTGATACACGACCAAACATCCCGGGAATCCCTACGATCAATCTTCAGGTTCTTTGCAGCTGCAGTGTGTGTACGAGCCACGAACGAGTTCGCCGCGCGGCACTTCGGGCCGCACCACCGCTGACGACAGACGTCTACTACCAGGTACACCACTATTTTATTATTTTTGAAATTTCAAATTTTCGAACTTCAATTTTATAAAATTAAAAAGTTAAGAAACAAGTTCTGCTAGGGCCTTAACGAATTTCGAAAAGCTACAGCTAAAAACTTTTTGACCTCTGATTAATCCGGGATTTGAATTTGGAAAGCGTTACGAACTTTTGTTTCGGGCGCGATTCTAGTTTAATATGCATAAGTGTTCGTTTCCCATTTTATTTAAAGACTTAGGAAAAAGTTTTAGAATTTGTGCTTCAGTTTTGGAAGGCTGTAAAGTTGCGAGCGTACGGAAAGTTGGTGCGGTTGTTAACGTACGTACGATGTATGTTGATTTACCGGTTAAAGTTTCGTATATTTCGTATTTCGAATAGTTGGAAATAAATTAAATTTCGAAACTGGCAACTTATGCCTTTACTTTTAAATTGGATTGCGTCCTTTACGTTTGAGGTTTTATCGCGTTCAACTAATTCACATGAAACGATTACATATTCATACAGTTCTTACAATCAGGAGGCCTTTGAAATAAAACCTTCATAGACTACCTACATGATTATTTTTTATCTGTAACGTGATCTTTATGACGCCGTAAGGGTTATTTGTTATCCGTACGTATTGCGTGACCAAAAGTGGTACAGTTAGCATAAAACAAACGTTGGGGCCCCGAGGACCGACCCTTGGTGCATTGTGGGTTACGTAACTGTTAGGTAAGAGGCTTTTTAAGTACCTAACCTTTTTTTCGTTACATGTATCGAGTGGTGTGTCGTAAGAGTTACTTTTATGGAAGGGTTTAGAATATTAGAAGAAAAACTATTATTTTTGATACTTGGATATATTATTAGATAGGTAATAATCTTTTCTTTAGAATAAATAAAAAATTCAAGCGGTTTACATCTGGCGTTATGAGATTCAATTGTGTTGCAGTCCGTTAGCTGTTTAAGTTCGAAAATAAATTCGTATTTGGCAAGAAGCTTTTGAATTTTGAAAAACATTTCAAAGTTACCAAATAACTGCTTTAGTCCTCTGTAAAATTGCTAAGAAAATAGTGTGCCTGTATGTGATTGCAAGTATTTGATTATAATTTGTGACCATGCGTTATCTATTTGACATTTATATCTTAGCACCAAACATAATCAATGATATTTCTAAATAACCAATTTATAGCAAATAAAAATAAATGTAAATAAAAGTCCTATTGTCAAATAAAACGCTTTTCTAACCCAGTAATTTCTTTATAATAACGATAATTATACGCATAGGTGAAATACGCAAACTATTGTAATATTGCTCGGAAGAAAAATAACTTTCTTTTTGGTTTAATGACTATATTTCATGTTTCGTTTTCTTTCGAACATTTAACTCTTTCTTTGTTAGTCTCAATAAAATTATAATGTTATTCAGTTTGTGCTATTATTACAAATTAAATTAAAGTTAGTTGTTACCTACAAAATAAGTGTCTGCCGAGGCACTGGCGTTTTTTTAGTAATAGACAGTATTTATGATTTTAGATTTTTTGCATTTTTCAATGCTTTTCCAAAGGTCGTGGGTTCGATTCCCATCTGAGAATTCACTTGTGGCCAAGTTAATTTTTTCCAATATTTTTCTATTTAAAATGTATCATAATAGACAGTATTTTTTCTCTTCACTGGTAATTTTGTTACTTCATCAGTGACCAATTTTTTTATATATTTTTTTACTGTTACGGTAACTAATCAGTATCCTAACAATAATAATCAGTGTCAAAATCGCGGTACTCCAAACTGTTATTGCAGTAATATTACGATTGTGTTCAAACTAGTCACTAATTTGAGTTTAGAGTAGGTAAGATTCGGGTTTACTTTTAAAAATTAATCTTTCTACGCCAAAACAGTAATCGGACTATAAATAAGTGTGTAAAGTATAGATCGGCTTATTATTACAGTGGGATACTAATGAGTGAAAATAATAAACTGAATTGAAACGTTCAAAGTTTTAATTCTTGAAAGGTATACAAGAAAAGAAGTTAGGAACACGAAAAACCTAAAGTATTTTAATTCGAAACACGTAGACGTAACAAATTAAACTTCGAATATAAAAAAAACTTAAATGGACGTCTCTGCAATCTTTTAGAAATTGTTTTTACAAATCTGGTAAAGTTTAACCTTGGGGTTGAAATGATGTTAAAATGTTCAGGATGTTAAACTAATTGGTCTAAGTATCATTGGGAAAGATAAATCTTTAGAACTCATTAGAAAACTAATTAAGCTCTAGGAAATTTAAAAAAACCTGTGAGAAAGTGGTTGTATTTAAAAAGTTAATTAAAAAATATAGAAATTTTGCCTTTAATAACTTTTTAGTCAGAAACTAAACAATATTTTGATTTTACATTTTTCCTATCATTGGTTTTTCATTCTTTAACCTTAGACTCAGACAAAGCACTTTATAAATGCTACTTTGACTAGACCTATATTATAAAAATAAAAAAAAAACTGTGTGTGACTGTGACCAAGAGTCTAAACTACACACATTCACAATTTGATGATTTAACATGTTTTACTGTTAGGTAAGACAAAGACACGAAAAAGCACGGAATGAAATAAATAGCTATTACATTATATTTGAATGTATGCACAATATTGGTGCTAGGGACCCCGATAAATACAGCCATGTTTATATTTTCATAGGAGTACAGTCGCTTTAAAGCATCAATTTTATAGTTACAAACTCCTTGGACGAGGAAGTTATGCCTTGAACAGCTTTGTTTTTTTTTCGATACTATTTTTGATAGAAGTTTTTGTTGGAATTTTGGCGTTCCAAATTTAAATGTTATCATAATTACCCAAGGGAAGTTGGTGTATAAAATTATTTATACACCACCTGCATCTATAGCACGTATTAATTTCAAGTATTATCAATTTGAAAGTAAGCTATTATTGCCCGGAGGGAGCTAATGTCGTATGGAACTTCCCTTGAGTAATTATGATAACATTTGAATTTGGATCGCCAAAATGTCAACAAAAACTTCTATCAAAAATTGTTTCGAAAAATAACAAGGCTGTTCAAGGCATAACTTCGTGGTCCAAGGTGTTTTAACTATAAAAAAGACACTTCAAAGAGACTTTACTCCTCTGAAAAATATAAACATGGCTGTATGTATCGGGATCCCTAGCACCATGAAAACATTTGAAATGGGAATTATGTGGTATTGCGCTGTGCGCACTCATTCAAATATAATGTAATAGCTATCTCTTTAATTTCAGGCGCTGTTTCGTGTCTTTTGTCTTACTTATCAGTAAAACATGCCAAATTATCAAATTGTGAATGTGTGTAGTCTTGACTCTTGGCTACACATAAAATGAAAATTGTCATTGCATTGCCTACGGAACTATATATCTAAAGATAAAATAGGTGATTCGATTTTTTACACGAATTGTTAAATTGTTGTCATTTATTAGTTATATTATTTATAGTATCTTTTTTATTTACCGTCATAGTTGGCACAGTAGGTGTATAAAGTAGAGTATGCTCCTCGGGGATAAAAGTGTCTTAGCCTTGGGCAGACTTGAATCCTTCGCTTCATTAAGGATTCTTACCCTCACTGCGTTCGGGAATTAACTACAGAATCCTTTATTTATTGTGTATGTAATATAGTGCAATGCAATGATAATTTTCTTTATATCTGTGTGTGCCTGTGACCTAGAGTCTAGACTACACACATTCACAATTTGATGATTTGCCATGTTTTACTGATAAGTAAGACAAAAGACACGAAAATGAAAGAGATAGCTATTACATTATATTTGAATGTGTGCACAATATCACATAATTCCAATTTCAAATGTTTTCTTGGTGCTAGGGACCCCGATACATACAGCCATGTTTATATTTTTCATAGGAGTAAAATCTCTTTAAAGTGTCAATTTTATAGTTAAAAACTCATTGGACCAGGAAGTTATGCCTTGAACAGACGTTTTTTTTTTCAAAACTATTTTTGATAAAGTTTTTGTTGACATTTTGCTGTTCCAAATTTAAATGTTATCATAATTACACAAGGGAAGTTCCATACAACATTAGCTCCCTCCAGGGCATTAATAGCTTACTTTCAAGTTGAGAATATTTGATATTTAATACGTGCTACAGATGCAGGTGGTGTAAAATTTTTTTTTCATCCCATCTATTCGAAAAACGCTGATTGATTCGCCTATAAGTGCGAGCAAAGTAAGTCTTTTCCCCAAGAGACTTTTTCACGGGGCAGTAATGAGATTTGAATTTCGAACATTAACATCGTCCCTTAGTTCTCCTTGACCAAAGAGATCGCACGAAAATATTGTATGAAAAAGTCACTGGCCGATTATTAGGTGACGGGCGCGTGCAGCGCCGCAAAACAAAAAAGAAAAAAAAAGAAAAACGCGCGAACTACGTATTACCCTTGTATTGGACTTTATTGTGATATTTGCAGTGCAATAATTGCGAAAAATGAGTTCCACAAGCAGCGACAGTATTTTTTTTATTTATTTTTTTAAGCTATGACTATAACATTTTAAAATTGCACAAATGTTTCAAATATTAATATAAATTTTGAAGCTGTTACTTTATATTTTTTTTACATTATAACATTATATTGGTGTTTAATATTTTTTTTATAAATACATTCATTAGTTGTATCTAGAAACGCCTCTTATTTCTTTTTCTCATAGACGGGGATGAAAAGTAGAGTGTATCACTCGGCCGCGAAATATATTTTTGGCTCGGGCGACGTACTTTGAATCCCTCGCTACGTTCAGGATTCTACTAAAGAATCCCTCACTTCGCTCTAGATTAAAAAAAGCGCCCTCGCCGTAAAAATATTATTTTGCTCCCTTATGGTACAATCTACTATTTTAATTTATCATATTCGTGAACATGCAAAAGAATAACACAGCCCATTTAATATTGAAATTTCGCCTTTTAGACTCCCGGGACGAAATAATATTGGTCTATCATAAATACTTTCGTATGCGCGTTACTTATTTTTCCTGAGCTGAATGTTACGTAGAATCGATTTATAAATTTTTTCAAAATAATGTAGGTTGTAAGCACATCTTAAGTTCCTTCGGGGACTCATCATTGAAATATAACAACTCTTGGGTTTTTTTATATCGGGTAATAAACAGTGCACAAATACGTAAAAGCTGTTTTAATTCCAATGTAGGTTGTTTTCAGGAAAATGTTTACAGTATGGTGTAATAGGATCTTGTGTTTAAAGGTGCTATGAAACGTATTTCGAAATAGAACCTCCACATAGCTAAATGCTGAACTCAGAAATAGCAAAATTTTCGAGGTGCCATTTTATCTTTTGATCTTAAAAGTTGTTTCGGTAGCCCAATCTTCAGTTTGGCGGTCGGTGTACTGTGCATACATACACTATGACAAAGTTTTTTTTTTAATATGATTTTAGTCTATTTTTAAGTGAGTATTGATTGTGTGGGTATGTACTTACCTATTTTTATCCTAAGACTGATGAAATTTATTTAACGGCAACACTAAATTCTACAAACCTTTTTTGTTACCTGAGCACACAAGTTGGTCGAACATTCCTTGTTAAAGTTTTGCAGTAAATGTGTGTATTACATTAAAAAAACTATCGAAGTTCAAGGAACCCTAACGTAACCTCACTTTAAAATACTCTAGGGATAATAGTAACTTGCCTGAAATTGTTTGAAAGAAAACTGCTATTTCTTTGCAGCCACTTCAATTTGTGTGCAATCTAAATGTGCCGCACCTTGGAGCGGTTTTAATGTACAATCAACATCACGTCAGTCTTAACACTAGCACAACGAAAACCACCGTTATCGCTTGCTACTTAAGATCACATCTCATAAAGCCAGAAGCTTAGACAAAGTCTCATCGTTTCGTGCATAAACGATCTAAATTCGTCATCGTCTACTAGCTTTCGTTAAAGATGACGATTAACCACGCGAATCAGCACGACTTATGCCAGTTGCACATTATATTAGGTTTTACCTATGAGATTACCGATTGCATGAAGATATTCAAAGAAAGTTCCTTTTTCATACTAATAATATTTGTTAAAGTTACTACCGCAAGTGCTAATGCCACAAGCATTGTTTGAAGCCTAAGCAGTCTAAGGCTATATTTATATTTAAAAAAATATGAATTAAGTACATATAAATTACATTAAATAAAGTGGTAAATTTTGCTAACAAAAAGGAGTACCTTTCCAGCTATTTTTTATCGTATAAGAAATGAAAATAATTATCATACGATTAATTATTCTTGATCATTATGATCTTAATTTAATATAAAATAAAACAATAGATTTATTTATTTTCTATTGGGAAACAAACAGCCATAAATATAACATAATTTATAACTTACATTAGACACATTTGCCAAAAGAGTTTCTACTTATAATAATTTACAATATAGCCGTTAAGTACAAACTAAAGTTACTAGGTTACTAGGTATTATCATTACAAGCACAAACCAGGATAAGAATTGAACTCAATTTTTAGTTCTGATTTCAATAGATGTACCTTTTAATCACAGAAGTAGTGAGGTTCTCTAGAAGTATAAAAAAAAATCGGCAAGTTCATAGATAAAGACATATTCCTATTTTCTAATTTCTTTATCGTTTTTAAATTGTTACTAAGTCTAAGCCCCCTTTCCCGTTATAGCACAGATTATGTAACTTCAACCTAGCTAAATTATTCCTTGGAAAACAAAACTTCATGGTAAGCTTTTCATAGTAATTGACGTATAAATAAATCTAATGGTTTAATAATGTAGGGAAAGCAATGTATGAATTTAAGTATGATTTTCTAAAGGGGTAATTTTACTGCCATTATTCGCTTTATGACTCAAGCTAATATAAGAGGGCATACATTTGCGAAAGTAAACATAATACGGTAATTTCTTTGATTATATTCGTAGTTAAGTTACATACAACTGGGTGGATTTTGACACTTTTATGGTATTTATAACTTTTGAATTTTGTATTTACAATACTATTTTTATGTACTTAATATTTTTTTAACAAGTAAATATTACTATTATGGTAGTTTATTCTTAGGTTTTATATAAGCACATCTTAAGTTTCTTCGAGCACTCATAATTGAAATAAAACTACTTTTGCGGAATATTTAGTGCGATTTATTTACCTGAAATATATATATTTGGTACTATTATTTTTCGGTTTATTTGAGGTTCTTAGGTTTTAATTTGTAAACAGCTTCCTATTACTGATCTATTAATTTATAGTATGTTATAATGAACTTGCGTTGCCATACAACTATGATGGAATTAATATTTTAATCTTTAAATTATGTACCTTTTTGTAATAAAACAGTTTCAATTCATTATTTCACTTAATGAACACTTAAGTATTTATTTTGTGACATTATTTCGTTGGGTTTTGAATTTATATTTATTTATTTAGACTTTATTGTACACACAGAACATATATAAAAAAAAAATAGACCTTATCACTAAAAGCGATTTCTTCAAGGCAACCTTAGGATGGACAGGATATCCGTCTGTCATCTCTTACTCAATTTTAGATGAGATTAGACGTGAGACATGTGGTGTTAATTACGACTGTCTTTGAAAAAAAAAACTTTTTAAACGGAACTTCAATTTCGTTCAGTTTGTTCGCGAGCCCGATTCAATAGCATCCCCCGCTACAACCAATTAGCGGAAATCGATGTGTCTGTCCGCGCGTCACAAGCGGAAATCACTATGTCTACTCGCTATTTCACCAGCTTTGCTTTGTGATGAACTACTTCTATTTATAAACTATAAACGTTCCGCCCGCGACTTTTTCTGCGTTGAATAGAAATGTAAAAAAAAACAGCAAAATGGGCTTGGATGAAAAAGGTAACGTCATCAGCCATTTTCATGTCCGCACAGATGGGGCACTGGCCTTCCTTATGGATGAATAAGGAGACTGGGCCATAACCCACCAAGAGAGGGGCTCGAGATAACACATTTTTGTCATTTATTCTATGACCGACCATTGGGAAAGTTGCTTAACGACTACGATCCCAGGCCGAGCATGTGAACCACTTTGCCTTACCGAGTTCCTGGAGAAAAAGGAAACACAGATAGTTCCTGTTATCGCTTCACTTCATTCTGATATATACCTTTTTTTTTGTTTTGAGTGAGGGGAATGCATTTACGCATACTAAACGGTTATGATGGGCTCACCTAGAATACCGGACTCGCAAGACCAGCACCCTATCCCTCGTCGCCCCCCGAGACCCCGTCAAGCCTAGTAGGCTCGGCGGGGGTTCGGGGTACGATCGAACCAGCTCCCCCCACCGAGCTCGAAAGCTCGGCGGGAGGACGGGAGAAGGGAGGGACCATCGCCTCCCGGCTCCCCATTCAGCCTTTCGAGGCTGAATGGGGAGCCCGGAGTTGGGGGCACTACCAGCTAAACCCCTCACTGCTTGCCATCACACTGCCGTAGGCCATGGGAGATCAGAGTGGTACACTACCCCTTATGATATATAGGTACCTACTATAGGTTGTATTGACTAGTTTCTTTCAGGTCTGGCAGTTAGGCATCCTCGCGTTTTAATCTCAATGTGTAAACAAAATACTAAACCATCAACTATTCTTACAATCCAATTTGTATGTTATATAGTAAATTCTTATCCAAGCCATTCAACCTGTTTATAGGTTTTTGTAAGTTGTAAATGGTTTTACCGGCCCTGGCTTCTATGACCTTTATCCGGGTCTTGTATGTACACTCAAGTGTTTAGATGATCTTTTTATTTATTCATTTACGACGGGGATATTCTTAGCCTTGATCATACTTGATGTTAAGTATCGATAAGGCTGAAGATAGAAGCGAGCCTCTCCCGGAACCCTCAACCACTGAGGGGTTGGCTATCTTATCTCTAACTGCCGGAACACAACAATGCTGAAAACATTGTTGTTATGGCGTCA
Source organism: Chrysoteuchia culmella (assembly GCA_910589605.1). Classification (NCBI taxonomy): domain Eukaryota; kingdom Metazoa; phylum Arthropoda; class Insecta; order Lepidoptera; family Crambidae; genus Chrysoteuchia; species Chrysoteuchia culmella. The sequence continues at coordinate 18,991,232 of OU342654.1, read as the reverse complement.
GACTTAGATAAGATGGTGGTAGCTAGCCAGGCGGACTTACAACAAGTCCTACCATCAACCAAACCGAATACAATATGTACCCCCGCTGGGAATCGAACCCGGGACCCCTGGGTCGGATACCGGTGGTTGTTACCACTAGACCACAGAGGCGGTAACTGTACAAATATGGAGTTCGTTGTTTTTTTTCGCAGGTTATAAATTTTGTTATAGTTACCTATATAATTAGTCCAGATACGGCATACCAAATGAAGGTCGCGTAGACTCCGTATCTGACTATGGTCGATACCAAGTTCGTCTTTTTATAGGCCTGTACAATCGGCTGTTGCTAAATTGAAGATTCGCGGTATGAAATGAAATCAATAATAGTTTAGTAGTTTTCAATCATAGGTTGTGAAATATCACCCACCGTTAATTGAAAATTCTTTTATGAAATAGTTTAACCTTATTGTTTTTATGATTCAAGGAACTTTAACAATATAATAAAACCTAAACGGAGTATTATAATGAATTCAAAATTATTTAAAATAAGAATAAAATGTAACACAAATATCAATAGTGCGATTCGGAACACATTAAGCCATATTTTTCTTTTTATATAGATAAAATACTTTACCACGCTATGCCGCAAAATGCGATTTTCCACGCAGAAATTTTATTGACAAAACCTCCTTTTTCGAGCGTGTGAGGTGAAAATTAATTAAATATATATATTAAATAAATATAGGGTATACCTACATAATATCTAGTGCCTTTCTCTAATTAACAATAAGAGCGGTTATTATGTAACCTTTTTTTAAGAATTTGAAGCTTTTCAAGGTTTTTTTTTATTGCAATAGTTAATAAAAAAAATTAAGATTTATACTATAAAATCTTTTAATAATTCTTTAATAAAGACTTAAAACTTTGTTCATAAATAACAGAAGTTGCATTTTACTTATAAAGTTTGGAATTTCAATTGATTCCTTATAAAAGATTTAATTGGCAATATCGTCCATCATCAGCCTGTGGACGTCCACTGCTGGACATAGGCCTCTCCTAGCTCACGCCTATTGTGGCGATCATAGGAGGTTATTAGCCTACTGCAAGACGCTGGCCAGACGGGTTGGTTGAGGGTTTGTTTCAAGTTTTCCTTCTCTTGCACAGGTGTTCAATGCGTCGAGCCTCTTTGTCGACTCTTACGACATCCCAGGCATGTACGGGAGTGGTGACACTTGTATTCTTAGGCCGTCACCACACGACATGACTGTATCGTAATAGAAAGTTATTTCATCAACCTGCATGACACAAATTGCTGTCAACTATTAACAATAGACAAACTTTTTTAATTCAGAACGGTCATTCAGAAAATGATTGTAAAAGTTTTACGAACTTTCTGTTTGTCTTGAACTCTTATCGATGCAGCGCTGCTGCAATAAGACGCTGAGAGATGTCGTTTAGAAATTGTTTTATTGACATTTTTGTTTGCAGTCAGAAGTTGCATTATACTTTTAAGTAAACTCGTCCTATGATAGCTGTAGATATCGGCTAATAGGAAGATATCATCAACCTCCATGCCCAAAATTAGTCACTTGGTTCCCAGTAATAACATTAGACACAGATTTTGTATTTCTAAATATGTAATTTGAAATCGAATCATAATGTATAAGTATGCGAGATGTTGATTAATATTTTCCTAGATTATATATATTTTTTAATTTAGTTTATAGGAGTTCGTTATCGTTCCTATGCTCTAAGAGCACAGTCTTTACTAATCCATCTATTCTAGGGGAAGGGTTTCCATAAGGAACTTTTAATAGAAACCCTAAGAAAAAATTACTCCCTTCCAGAAGGTATCAGGAAAGCTCGCACGTTGAAATCGTTTGGCGATCAAGTCAGAACGCATTTCCTATACCAAACTATAATTGTTTATTTATTTATTTTATTTATTAACTCTTTAATGCACATATACAGCAAATGGCGGACTTAATGCTCTTAGGCATTCTCTAGCAGTCAACCGGAAAGGATGTTAAAGGAGAGATCATGGCGGCAATGGAAAAAAAAAACAATAAAAAGACAGTGATTAACAAGCTAACAACATTATAGATAAATATACACATACGTACATGAATGCATACATACCTACATAAACGAATAATTCATAAATATTAATAAATACATACATATAACTCATAAAAATACGATACATAGCGTACATTAGTCAGAAACGACGAGGTTAGGGTAAAGAACTCAAGTAATGCTCTCGGACCAGTTTCTTAAAGACAAACTTACTGGAGGCACTACGAATGTTCAGGGGTAAAGCGTTCCAGAGTTGTACTGCAGTAACGGAGAACGAGTGGAAACGAAGCCAGAAGTATGGGGCGGAATTTTTAAAAGAAGATTGCTGCTGGAGCGAAGATCACATTGATGGGAGTCACCCAGAAATTGAAACCGAGATTTTACGTCTCCTTTTCCATATCATATTATTATATATATAGGTACCTATGGTACCCTATAGGTACCCTACGTTACCTATGTCCTTGTCCTATCTTGTAATTTAAACTTTTTATTACGTACATTTTGTTCCTTTCACTTCATAAATTCCATCCACTCCCCCTCTCTTTTTTGTCTTTATCCACTTATTTCCTCTTCTACTCAAGTTTGCCTGGAACAAATTGCTACTCAGCAATAAGGTCGCCTTTTGTGTGTTTTCCTTTTACTGTCTTTTATGTGTCTGTGTTCCTTTCACGTGCAATAAAGCGTTTTTATTATTATTATATTTCTAACATTTTCTAATGGAAGGCTCGTAGCTGTAGTGCGCATTGCTGATTAAAACTATGTACACTCAACACTGACTTATCTTCTTTTTCAGATTTCTCCAGTGCAGTTGAGCAACCGAGTGAGTACAAAATACTATAGTTTTACGACTTAAGACTTAACGAATGGTGTACTCTTACTGGTAAGAAGTGCTCTCGAAAATTTCAGAAACGATGACGTACCTCCATAACTTTCTTAACTGCTTGTGTGCAAAAAACCTTTAGCTTTATCTTACATAATATCGGCTTCAGAAATACTATTTATTTTTGTATTTTCGTTCCATCTTTATCGGTGTTCATTGATTGCATTGGAATTTTAGGATATAAACACAACTATTGGTTCGACAAGTCGTCTTGACAACAGCTTATAAAATACTACTAATAATAAATGCGAAAGTATGTCAGTTTGTTCGTTTGTTTGTTTGTTTGTTCCTCTTTCACGTAAAAAATCTCGAACGGATTTGGATGAAATTTGGTATGTATGGACTTCGAGTAGTGGACTTTTTATCCCGATATTCCCACGGGAACGGGAACCACGTGGGTGAAACCTAGGGCGGCCGCTAGTTATGTTTAAAAGTAAATCTCAACTATGTCTCATTAGTTCTTAACAGCCATTATTTAAGTCTTCTTTTCGCAAATAGTTATTCGTTTCTCGTGGACTTATTGCCTAAAAGATAACTAATGATATAATCCAGTTTGTTGAATGGATATTTTTTTTCTCCAAATTACGTATGTTAAGTAACCTAAGAGATGACAGTCCACCTCTTAAGTTATGTATTTATTGTAACTTTTATGTTATGATGTTCATTCATGTTTATGAGATCCAAGTAATTTTGATTAAGCACATCTAAGCAATTTTTTTTTCTCCAAATTACGTATGTTAAGTTACCTAAGAGATGACAGTCCACCTCTTAAGTAATGTATTTACTGGAACTTTTATGTTATGATGTTCATTGTACGCAGACAGAGGGTAGGTAATACATTGCAAATACCTAAGCAAAGACTAGCTTTATATATTGTATAGCAATTCGAGTATTTAATAAATTGCCAAATGACATAAAAAACTTGACTATGAATAAATTCCGATTACACGTACGCCTCTGAGCTCATTGTACAGGGTGGTCCAAGCCAAGAATATATATTTTTTATAGATATCTGACCAAGCGGCCTATCAGGAGCCGCAAGGAAAAAATCGAAAAAACTTTGATAGATTTATCATAAATCCGTTATAACATTTTAATTTTGCATTTTACAACGCTATTTTTATGTGACATTTTTTAAACAAGTAAATATACTAGAAAAAATCAACTTGACTCATGTCCCCCTGACGGGGCTCAAACACGCATCCTTGGGAATCCGGCCCAATACACTGACCAATTATGCTACAGAGACTTACGAGAACACGTTGAAATTCTCTAGTATATTCGCCTTGGATTTCCTTAGTAGGCCGCTTGGTCATCTATTTATAAAAAGACTAAGAAAGAAGTGGCAATACTGCACCATTGAATACAATTTACTTTTGCTCCGTATATAAATTTATTATTTTTTTGTATAAATTTCGTATAAATTTCGTATAAATTACATATATAAATCACACCCGTGTGTGTCCAAAAGTGAAGTTTACTCATACAAGAACGTGCGGTATCATTATTGTAGGTTTTTTTCGGCTGTGAAACAAGCAATGCCTTAAAGTTAAGTCAAAATTAACTACCTTTATGTTTATAAAAACAAAAAAAACCATCAACAAATTAATGTCAAAATCAACTGACACTGACAAAATGGAATTTGACAAGCGTCAAGAGTACACAAAGTGTTGCCACTTCTGAAATTTTACTCTATTTTCGGATATTCACCAGAAAGTTGTTTTACACAACGTGAACTAACGAAATCAGTTAATCACCACCCAAATACTGAATAAAGGCTGTTGTAGTAGATAATATAAAAAGGATGTCGACTTCTAAGCCAAAGACTTCGAAACTGAAAAATAATTTAAGATGTATTTGTAAACAAATTATTAAAAGCAAATCATATAATAATTATGTGTAGCTCGAGACTTCGAACTGCAATATAATTCAAGATGTATTTGTAAACAATTTATTAAAAGCAAATCATATAATAATGATGTGTAGCTCGTTTAAAATTACATTCCACTTAGTCTGCGTCAACGTATCTGAGAAAAGAAAATAAACTTAACAGGAGATGTGATAACTGTATTGAAAAGGATAAATGTATAAACAAAAAAAATACGAATAAAACAAGCACCCCAACAACATTAGATGAGAGTGTCAGTTTTCTCTATCTATATACTTAATTCAGGTTCGCAAAATTTGTGACGACTCGATAGGGACATTGGCGCGTAGTACGCGGCCGAATAAGGTATGAAATTAAAGGTACTCGAGTCTATTTGTTCCGAAAACTATAAAATATACAAAATGTTAAACGTGATGATCACAAACTGCAATTAAAAAGTGTCATTATTTTCGCATAATTTAGAATTTTTCGTCGACGAACCCGAGTATCGGGTTGTAACCGCCCTAGTCCATTAAATAATATAACACAGAGGAAACCAAGAAATTACAAAAAGCTATCACACAGTACTGCATACAAACACCTGGGGCACAAATGAAAACTTACCAAAAACTAAGAGCAATATGTCACATCCATCTGTCACATGAAGCCGATTTCGATGACGACGCCACTTACAACACACACTACAGCGTATTAAAAATATAAAAGTATTGGAGATATATTTATCTTTAAATTTTAACGTCCTATTTACTGAAATAGAAGTAAAAAGTTATAAGGTCTGAAACTTCGTATCGATATTCATCAGGGCCACGAAATTTGGGGGCCAGGCCTCCCAGTTCGATGTTCCTTCGGGATATTTATTAGGGTCTTTAAACATCTTCTGGCCGAGAAACAGCTTAAATAGTATTTCAGAGTTCGCTCCAAATTGGTTACTCAAAGCACTTTCTGTATTTAATACATATTTTCTCCATCGACCAACGAAGTCGTGCTGGGTTGAGAAATTTAATTTATATTTTAATTTGGATGCTTTTGGTCTTACAAGGTTAAGGGTGAACCAATAGACTTATTTTTAAAACCTCTGGGGTAAATAATGATTAATACTTTAAAACTTTTCATTATTTCATATACCTGTTTGGTTTAAATTACGACGGGGTAGTCCCCGTCGTAATTTAAACCAAACAGCCTTCACTGTACCTAATGTTAAGTATTGATAAAGCTGAAGATGGAAGCTGGATGGCTGAGCATGGACATAACTTGAACCATGGACAATGTAGATGGACACAAAAAACTTTATATTCCGATAGATGGATTCACCTCCATTTCCACCATGCGATAACCTAATTCCTTGCGGACGAAGTCGCAGGAAAAAGGCTAGTAGTTTATAAAAATGTATGTTATAAAAGTGACCACTTTTGCAATAAACATTAGAAGAGTGATTCAATAAATATAAACACCTACACAGGAAACTTTGCTACTTCTTTGATAATTTTAAAAGATAAATAATCAAATCTATATAAAGCGAACTCAATTAAGTCAAACTAGCTTTCCATGTAACTTAAAAACTATTTTTTATTTTACTACTATTATTATATTTATATTATATTATAATTATATTACTATTTTCTTTTAAGCAAACCTTGTCCTAGCAATAACGAAAACAACAAAAAACTAATTATCCAATTTAGTGCAGTCGTTCTAAAGTTATGCGCTTACATACATTTCAGTGATTAATTTTTATTTATATTCTTTTTCTTCTTATCGATTGAGGATTAGTGGCCACCTATGGCGTCAAAGTTTATCAAGCCTCTGACTTGGCTTAACGACTGTAATCATATGACAACAGCCGGGACCGACGGCTTAACGTGCCCTCCGAAGCACGGAAGCGCTCAGTTATAATGCCACTTTTACGGTCACCCATTCGACACCTGACCGGGTCGATCTTTGCTTAACAAACGTGATTGAATACGATCAGTCTGTCAAGCGCGACCAAAAAACCATTACACTATTAAATATTAATTGATAACCTCAGTATTTGTCATATTTACCTAATAATTTAGCATGGTTTGTTTCTCTACAACTATTGAGTTACAATATATTGTCTTTTTATGCGTTGTAGTGGAATTCTTTAAATATTAGTCCTATTAAAACGTACTACATAAGTACCTAGAATTAAACTCCCACTTAAGAAAACTACAGCTAAAAAATTACTCTCGTAGCCATACATAACCGGTATTTATGGATTAGTTAGAATTCACTATTCGATTTTTACCAGTTAAATATAACCCGTATTTTATGGGTTCTCCCGCTTTTGCACTATTGTAGTTGCCTCTACCATGAAAGTTGGAATTTTATTATGAAATAGCACGGTGAATGAAATCGACCTATTCTTTGGAAAAGTCTTGAAGTGGTCGAAATTATTAGCGATAGATAATTGATAAACTTGGCATAATTATGTCGCATTGCATCTGCAACTTTTTACAACGGATTATTTAACGCGCTGTATTTTACAAAGTAAGATCTAATTGTCTCCTTTTTTAGGAGGTTTTTGTATTTCTCGACGCTTCGCCATTTTTTCCGCTGCCGTGTCATGGGATGACTGTATATTGCACCTGTTTTTTGAGGTTTTCTCCCAATAAAATATGATATCTCTTTCTCATACCTAAGACCTGCCTTACCACACGGTTAAACGTGTCATTTATATTCGTCATTTTTGATTTTTACCATATAAATTGTTATGAATATGCCCCGAAATGTTACATGTGAATATCGGCTAGAAAATTAATACTGTTTCAGTAGGGAAACTATCCACTTTCAGAACTACAATTATGTCGTACTTAATTGGCATAGCATTTATCATATTATTTTAGTTAAAGTATATGCTATTAGTGTTCATTTTGATAATTATAATTTGATGTTTCGATTGAATATTATTGAGCTTCAAAGCGATGCCACGTGTTGGGGCAGTATCTCACAATTTTATGTGGTTTGTTCTTGAGTGAAGAGAAAATTACAAGATGGGTTTATTTATACATACTTTGGGTCAAGTGATACTAGCGCAGAGTGGAAGCGCATCAAAGCGTCAATCTTACACTGCCGAACACAAGCAAATTCACCCTTATCTCCACAAAATGCCTAAACATAAATAGAATGAAGAGGTGCAAATTCAGCCGCGCGAATTCCATCGAATCGATGAATCGATCGATGAAATTGCGTTTTTAACTCAGAAAAAGTTGCGCATTACGAGATTTAGATTGACGATTCGAGTCGCTTCGACTCTGCGCTAGTATGAATTAACCCTAAAGTTTACGGTGCCAGTGATATGACTTGGAATATTGGACGATTCGAAAGTACATAACTTTATTTCAATAAAAATATTTGATTATGAACTTTGGGACAAATTCAGGGTAACTTAAAGTTTCTTACTGGTTGCAAACAGTGGCGCTAACAAAAAATAAGAAAAAGGTATGAAATAGTAAGTTTTTAAGTAAAATACAGAAACATTCCGTACATTTTCCATTACACCATTTTAAATTCACGTGGTCATGGGATCGTGTCTGATGTCTGTTTTTGAAGTGACATTTATTTTGTTGTTGCTGTTATCTGGTGGCTCTGTGGAGTTAGTAGTCTCACTGTTCCTATTAGGTACCTACATACCATTTTGATGAAAATCTGGTCGCACGTGTTGTAGTTCAGAGCAAGACATAAACGCTAATGGCCTGTTAAGACCGCCTTGTAACGTTTGTTCTAGTTTCTCTCCAGAAATGTCTGTTTGTTGGAAATTACTAGATAGTTGTACTAATGTTCACTGCCTTATGTTTAGCTTCAATAAAAACTTATTTGTTTGCGGAATTAAAGTTGGCAAATTAAAGTTTTACTTTCATGGAATACCATAGAAGTGTTGGTGGCGAACTTGGACGACAATTGCTTTTAAATTCAACTCTTTAATGATTTCAAACAGAGCTTTATTAATTAAAAAATAAGTATCGTTTCTTTTATTTATTTGGTTACACCAACATCATGACACAAAAACAATCAAAAATAATCCCAGGCCTAACATTTTTGACAAAGTAAAACCTTAAATTAATAGGTGCCAAAAACAAGCATTTAATGATTTCTTACATAGTTTTATATACAACAAAATAATTTTAAAAAATCTGTCATAATTCCCAAGTAAAACAGATTTATCAAGACATCATAGTAAAAATTAAACTTTAAGTGTAAAAAGCCAGTTGAGAAACGGCTTTAACAGCCTCTGTGGTCTAGTGGTAACAAATACCGGAATCAGACCCAGAGGTCCAGGGTTCGATTCCCGATGGTGGTATATTGTATTCGGTTTTGTTGGTGGTACTTGTGAGTCCGCCTGGCTAGTGACCACCATCTTAGCTAAGTCTGACGCCATAACAACAATGTCTTCAGCATTAATGTGTTCCGGCAGTTAGAGATAAGATAGCCAGTTTCTGAAGTAAACAGGATTCCAGGAGAGGTGCGCATCCATCTTCAGCCTTATCAATACTCAACATCAGGTATGATGAAGGCTAACACCCATATTCTAAATCGTTCCTCCAAAACTTACTCGTCCTCGACTTAACGAAACCTCATTGAAAACCTCTTCGAAATACTCCTCGAAATCGGTATTCTAAGTCATAACTCCGTAAGGACCTGGAGGAGCCAAAGAGTACGTAGTAGTAAGTACTCAGTGTTAGGCCTAGCGCACACTACCATTTTTACCCACGACGAGGTTGACTGGAGTGTAAAAAGTTTTGGAGGAACGACTTAGAATATGGGGGTAAGAGTTTCTCCGTCGCTCATAAAAAAAAACTTAAATAATTGTTAAAGTTGAATATAGTTTAGCCCGCAGATATGACATTTCGATATTGAATAAATGAAAAAATATACAGGGTGGAAAGTTAAAACGGGGCATGAAGGGCAGGTACATTAACAGTTGTTACTACATGAACATATTCTTAGGAAACCTTCTAATTTTTTGAACTGCATTTACGTATTTAATAATACTTGTCAGGTATGACGTGCCGTGTGGTGTCGGCCTAAGAATACAAGTGTCACCACTCCCTTACATGCCTGGGATGTCGTAAAAGTCGACTAAGAGGCTGGACGCATTGAAAACCTGTGTGAGAGAAGGAAAACTTGAAACAAACCCTCTACCAACCCGTTTGGCCAGCGTGGTAGCAGTAGGCTAATAGCCTCCTATGAACGCCACAATAGGCGTGAGCTAGGAGAGACCTAAGTCCAGAAGTGGATGATGGAATGATCATAAGGGTGAATCATAATTAATCATACTTACCTGATAAGTATTGATAAGGCTAAGTGTCTCCTCATTGCTCATAAAAAAAGAACTGACAAAATATTCCTTATTGGCACTCGAAATGGAATACTTACCTAGAAAATAATAAAAACACTTCTATCATCCGTTAGGGCTAAAAGAAAGAAGGAAAAAAGTTATACAAATATTTCCACTTCCCTTTACTCTAAACCAAATAAATATTTATCAGTTTTAAGTAAAGGAAATATTTACCTACGCAGTTGAAATAAAGAGCGGAAAACGAAAAAGTCGCCCCTTGAGATTAAATTGTTGAAATAACAGAGTTACCAAGTACAAAAATTAATCAAGAGTTAGTCTGTGAATTTGCCCTGTCTTTTTAGTCTGTGCTTTTTGATACTTCCTTCCTGTCTATTGTGTGTGAACTCTACTACGCACTTGCTAACCGCTATTCCTGTGTATAATAAAAAAACAAGTTAAAGAGGATAATAAACAGTAAACGTTAAAGTCCTTAGGTCTGCTTTTTATTTGATAATCCCATAATCCAATAGGTTATGGGCCCAGAGAGCGTTTTTCAACGTTAGGTACTGTGCTTGTAAATCCTGAAAAGTGTGACGCAGTTACAAAGTGTAAGTCGAGACTATGGAAAACTTAAAATCATCAAAACGTAATATGAAACCTTTTGATGGTGATAAATACAGCACATGGAAATTTAGAATTCGTGCCTTATTATGTGAAATTAATGTGATTGACGTGATTGATAAAACTCCGATCCTTGAAGACTCTGAGTGGCAGAATAAAAACAGAATCGCGAAGGGTGTTATTGTAGAGTATCTCTCAGATTCGTTTCTCGGATTTGCGAGGGAAGACAATACGGCTCAAGAGATTATAAAAAGATTGGATGAACTGTATGAACGCAAAAGCATCGCGACTCAGTTGGCGTTGCGTAAAAAACTATTGCTGCTAAAATTACAGAACAATCCACTCATCAAACATTTTACAATTTTCGAAGACTTAATAACCGAATTACTTGCTGCGGGAGCAAAATTGGAAGAGACAGACAAAGTAGCCCATTTACTGCTCACATTACCTTCGTCATATGATGTCGTCATAACAGCCATCGAAACATTATCTGAAGATAATTTGACTCTTGCCTTTGTTAAAACGAGGCTTCTAGATCATGAGGTAAAGTTATTAAATGAATCCAATGATACAAGTACCAAAGTACTTCAAGCAAATGCAGTGGGAAGACAAAATTCATCATTCAGAAAAAGAAATTTTCATAACTTTTCACAATCCCAAAATTATAAAAACTTACACCACAAAGAAAATAGATCAAAGAAATTCATTAAAAATATTATTAAATGTCATCATTGTGGCCGCAAAAGACATGTGAAAAATGACTGTTATTACTTTATGAAGAATAATAAACAAAACACAACGGGGTCGGAAAGACAAAGAACAATACAAGCAGTTGAGATTAACCAACCTTCAACAAGCAATCAAGACCAAGTTTCAGGCTTTGCTTTTATGACCAATACAAGACAATATGAAAAAGATGGCAGCAGGCAATTAACATTTTTATTAGATTCCGGATCATCAGACCATATCATAAATAGGGAAGATCTTTTTATTAATTCATACAATTTACCCTCTCCTGTAAAAATATCTGTTGCAAAACAAGGTTTTTTCATTTTAGCCAAGAAAAAAGGGACTCTGTGTGTGACCAGCAATATGGATGTCGACGGGATTCTGGAAGACGTACTGTTCTGTCCAGAAGTACCATACAATCTACTATCAGTTCCTAAGATGCAACAGGCTGGTTATACAATCACCTTTGATAATCAAGGAGCCCGTATAAGTAAAGATGGTAAAGTCATTATGACCGGTAAGTTAGATAATAATTTGATTTCAATAGATTTTATTGTGTCTGGTTATGAAAATGGACCTGTTTCCCATTTGTGCAGTAGTGACAAAAATAGCTATAAAATATGGCATCAGCGATTAGGTCATATGAATAAAAATAAATTTTTAGAAATAAAGAATAATTATTTGGTTGAGGATATAGATCAAATTGATACAGTCGAACCTAACAATGAATTATGTGAACCGTGTATAAATGGAAAACAGAGTCGCTTGCCCTTCAATCAATCTAAAAGTAAAAATCATATCAAGCGACCATTATTTATAGTACATTCAGATGTTTGTGGCCCCATCACTCCTCCAACTGTAGATAATAAAAACTATTTTGTGTTATTTGTTGATCAGTATACTCATTACTGTGTGACGTATCTTCTCACTCATAAATCAGATGTGTTTTCTGCCTTTAAAGATTTTGTAGCAAAAAGTGAGGCTAAGTTTAATCTAAAAGTAGTTAACTTATATTGTGATAATGGTGGAGAATATTTATCCAATGATATGAAAAATTATTGTATTGAAAAGGGAATAACATATCATTTGACAGTCCCTAGAACTCCACAACAAAATGGTGTTTCTGAAAGGATGGTGAGGACAATAACAGAAAAGTCTCGGTGTTTAATAAATGGTGCTCAATTAAACAAAATATTTTGGGGTCATGCAGTGTTAACTGCAGTTTATTTGATAAACTTAACACCAACAAAAGCATTAAAAGTCTCACAAACACCATTCGAATTATGGCATAACAAAAAACCACAAATAAAATATTTAAAGATATTTGGTGCTACAGTGTATGTTCATGATAAAGTGACCAAATCAAAATTTGACAGTAAATCATGGAAAGGAATACTTTTAGGATATGAACCAAATGGCTATAAAGTTTGGGATCCTGTAAACAAAAAATGTGTTGTAGTCAGAGATGTAATTGTAGACGAGACTAATTTTCTGAAATCCAGGCCGTCGCTTGAGCCTGAAGAGAATAACTTAAATTCTCAGAACAAAACTGATAATAGTTTTAAATCAGTGTTCGATAAGTCTCGGAACTCAAAGTTCAAAATCAGATATATTGAAATCTGATGATAATATGTGTCCTAATAAAATTCAAAAACTTTACCATGATGAAGTAAAATCAACACCAAATATTAGTAATAAGTCTGATAGTTCATCTTTAAATAGGGATACAAAACAAAACACAGAAAATAGTATTGAACTTAGGAGGAGTGATAGAGTCAAAGGTCGTCCCCATAAGTATGATGATTATTTAATGTGTGCTCAATCAATAATTTGTAAAGTACCTAACTCATTTGATGAAATTAAAAATTGCATTGACCGATGTCGATGGGAAGATGCAGTAAGAGATGAGTTAAATTCTCACTCTGTAAATAAAACGTGGACTATAGTACCACAACCACAAGGTAAAAATATTGTCGACTGCAAATGGATTTTTACCATTAAAAATGATGAATTTGGTAAACCACTCCGCTACAAAGCACGCTTAGTAGCTAAAGGTTTTAGCCAAGAATACCTTACAGATTACAATGAAACATTTGCACCAGTTGCAAGAATTGCTAGTTTTAGATTCTTGATTAGTTTTGCAAACCAACATAAATTACTGGTACATATGATGTGAAAACAGCATTTTTGAATGGTGAATTAAAAGAGGAAATTTACATGAAAATTCCTGAAGGAATAATTAATCAAAATAATAATTATGTTTGTAAATTAAATAAAGCATTATATGGATTAAAACAAGCTGCTAGATGTTGGTTTGAGGCTTTTGAGCGTTCTTTAAAAGAGGAGGGTTTTCAAAATTCATCAGTAGATAGGTGTATATACATTTTAAATAATGGTGATATTTCTAAAAATATTTATGTGGTGCTTTATGTGGATGACGTCGTAATAGCATGCATGAATAGAGAAAGAATGAATAATTTTAAAGAATATTTGATGAGTAAATTTAGAATGACCGACCTAAAAGATATAAAATTATTTTTAGGCATTAAAATCACTAGAAATGAAAACACAATATCATTAGATCAAAGTTCTTATATTCAATCAGTTTTAAACAAATTTAATATGCAGGATTGCAAACCTGTAAACACTCCCATGGAAAATAAACTTAATTATGAAACATTGAACTCAGATAAACACTATGATGCTCCATGTCGGAAGATCATAGGTTGCCTAATGTATTTAATGTTATGTACTCGTCCAGACTTAAGCTTATCTGTTAATATATTAAGCAGGTATGCAAATAAAAGTAACTTAGATCTGTGGCAATGTCTAAAACGAGTGCTTAGGTATTTTAAAGGCACAATTGATTTAAAATTGAATTACAAAAGGTGTGAATATAATGATATACTTTGTGGCAATGTAGACTCAGACTGGGGTGGAAATGATAGTAATGATAGAAAAAGTACAACTGGATATGTATTTAAATCTTTTGATAATTGTACAATAACATGGTGCACAAAGAGGCAAACTTCAGTAGCAGCTTCTTCTACAGAGGCTGAATATATGGCACTATATGAAGCAGTTAGAGAAGCATTATGGCTTAAATCATTGGCAATGAGTTTAAATATAGTGATTGATAAACCTATAACAATTTATGAAGATAATAATGGTTGTATAAGTATAGCAAACAACCCAACCAGTCATAAGAGGTCAAAACACATAGATATAAAATATCACTTCTCAAGGGAGCAAATTGAGAAGAATGTGATCAAATTAATTTATGTTCCCACAGGTGAGCAGTTAGCAGATGGACTCACCAAGCCCTTGCCCGCTATGACATTTACCAAATTAAAATGTGGATTGGGCTTACAATAATGTGTACTAATTTGTAAAATGCTGTTGGTTTCATTCAATCTTGTTGATTAATGATATGTGTTGATTAAATTCTGATTATTTTTTTAAAACATGTTACTTATGTTAATTGTTGATTTAAATTACATCATAAGATTGTTGATTTGAATGCTATGTTGATTGTTGATATCAATGTTCTCTTCTGTTATTAAACAACTGTGATAAAGAAAGTATGTTCCTAATAACTGTTAAGTAATAGAAATGAAAGATGAAAGTTTTATTGTTTGGAAACGTTAAGTTTTATTATTATTATAAAAAAAAAATTGACAAGTTATTGTGATAATGATAATTCAATTTTGATTGAATATTTTAACTTCATCTCATTGTAAATCACAAGTGGTCTGATTAGGTTTTACTGGGGTTTCCCTAATCCATGCAATAAATGTTGGGCCATGTATTTTTTTTTCTCCCCAGAAATACTAGGAAGAGCGGTAGCTTACTCAAGAGTAATTTTTGAGGGGGCATGTTGAAATAACAGAGTTACCAAGTACAAAAATTAATCAAGAGTTAGTCTGTGAATTTGCCCTGTCTTTTTAGTCTGTGCTTTTTGATACTTCCTTCCTGTCTATTGTATGTGAACTCTACTACGCACTTGCTAACCGCTATTCCTGTGTATAATAAAAAAACAAGTTAAAGAGGATAATAAACAGTAAACGTTAAAGTCCTTAGGTCTGCTTTTTATTTGATAATCCCATAATCCAATATAAATAAAATGGGAATTTACATTTATAAACTCTGAAAGCTGATTTATACTGATTTTATTGAACAAAAATTGGGACATTATCGTCCCACACCACTTCAATTAAAAGACAAATAAGGGTATTAATCAAAACCAACTGTGTATTTTTAATTCTCAATTCGTAAAACTTAATGAAAAGGGGACGATAGTTATTTATTTGAAAAAGTATCTCGAAACATATACTGTTGACGACAGATCTGGCAACCCTGTTGCTAGGCATTATTTGTGTTTGTCTCGGGTTCTCTGGCTAGCAACAGGGTGGCTTGGTTATATTATTTTACGTTGTTACTATTTTTATGTGATTTTGTGAATATACTTAATTGAAATAATATCCCTTTAATTTGGTATTTCACATATACGGTTTAGAAGTAGGCATAATTATCACACAGTTGTGTTGAATTTGTAGAGAATTAGTAAATCCATTTCAAAACATTGTCCACGTAACTGTCCATCTTCATTATTTTAGTACCAGTCATGTTTGGATGTTTAAAGATTGGAATTTGTAAATCAATCACGCAAAAACGGTTGAACGGGTTTGGATGAAATAAGATACACAGTTTATAGCTTGGATAAAACAAATTATAGTTTTTATCCTGGTAAAGTATTCCGTAGTGATTTTCCGAATGCCAACGTGAGCGAAATCACGTGCGGAATCTAGTTAATGCTCGTATACTCTTACTATTACGATTCAATGTGTTAGTCGGGTGATGTTATCAGTTTGGCTGGCTATCTGTGATCCAAATGGCCAGCTATAGGTCAGGGGGTGGCCCAATGCACCTCTTACGCAAATAACGGTGGTGTAAGTGGCGTGTTGGAGGCCACTGATATACTGTATCTAGCTTTTGTAGCCCTTTCTCTATGTATCTGATTAGCAGCATCGTAGGTGGTAGTCGATTCAAATTAGTTTAGCAAGTTCCTATATGTGAAAACTTGTTAATGATTTACCATATTTTAAAGAAACTTATTGTAATCAGTAACTGTAAGATTCCCAAGCAATAAAATAAATAATACTATTGCACTTACACACTTTACGCTTGCACACGTTCGCGTTGTCTCGCGGCTCAAACTGAGCAGAGGACTATTCGGTACCTAGATCAATTTTTTATTTTAATGTTTTTGGTAACTGTTTTTTTAATTATTCTATTTGTGTTGTATCTTACGTGTTTATTTAATGTTTGGTACCCAATAAACTTTCTTTCATTAATTCACAGTAGTTTTAATCTGTTTAAATGAAAAGCGAGAAGCAAGTATAGCAAGTCCCGTCAGGGCGACATGAGACGAGTTGCTATTTTCTAGTATTTTTACTTGATTAAAAATTATCACATAAAAATTGCATTGTAAAATGCAAAATTAAAAAGTTATAAGTATAGCATCTTTAATATAATCCATAAATTACGATTACGTCAAAGGTCAAGGGTGTGACGACCTGTTTGGCGCAGGGGTACTAAGCCCGCCTTCTGCGCCAGAGGTCCCGGGTTCAATCCCCGAACAAGACAAATATTTGTGTGCATCAATATGTCTCTTTGTGTTTGGGCTGGGTTTTAAAAATATATATATATTGTGTATGTATTTACAAAAATACTTTGTACCGTGTGGTGATGGCCTAAGAATACAAGTGTCACCAGTCCCTTACATGCCTGGGATGTCGTAAGAGTCGACTAAGAGGCTCGACGCATTGAAACCTGTGCAAGAGAAGGAAAACATGAAACAAACCCTCTACCAACCCGTCGAGCCAGCGTGGTAGCAGTAGGCTAATAGCCTCCTATGAACGCCACAACAGGCGTGAGCTAGGAGAGGCCTATGTCCAGCAGTGGGCGTCCACAGGCTAATGATGGAAGTATGTTTATCCGTTATCTAGTATCCATAACACAAGTTCTTTGTGAAACGTAACGTTGGGCTAGACAATTGGTGTGTTTATGTATGCAAGTATTTATTTATAGAAAGCGTGTGAAGTGCTTAGTGTGTCAAGACGAGTACGAATCTTTGTGAAAGAAACCGTATTTTATTAGCACCTACCGTATCTTGTCACCCAAAGCAAAAAATATTATACACTTCCCAAAAGCAACTACGTGTCGCAAAATAATAATACTGTAACATACCATAACTAATGATTACTTTTCTTTACAAACAATTAGATTCAATTTATTTTACAACTGGCGGCCGCTCGCGGTTTTACCCGCGTGGTTCCCGTTCCCGTAGGAATATCGGGATAAAAAGTATCCTATGTTCATATCCAGGCTATCTACTATCTGTGTACCAAATTTCATCCTTATCCGTTAAGTTAAGTTCAACCGCCTCTGTGGTCTAGTGGTACATCCACCGGTATCAGACCCAGGTGTCCCGGGTTCGATTCCCAGCGGGGGTACATGTTGTAAGTCCGCCTGGCTAGCTACCACCATCTTATCTAAGTCTGACGCCATAATAACAATGTTTTCAGCATTGTTGTGTTCCGGCAGTTAGAGATAAGATAGTCAACCGATATTACAGTATATACAGTGATGACTCTGAAATAATTTGTCCTGGGACAGGATCGAACCCACTCGGCGCTCTAGCATAGTGGGTAAGTTTATCACCACTGTGCCAGTATTTAGTTAAAATGGGTAAAAAGGGTATTTATAACGTGACAACAAAAAACCGCTTTTTACAAATATCATAAAGATCCTCAATCACTGAGGAACTCCTCAGTGATTGAGGATTCCGGGAGTGGCTTGCTTCCTTCTTTAGCCTTATCTATACTTAACATCAGGTATGATGAAGGCTAAGAGACTCCCCGTCGAACATTCAAAAAAAGTAGTTTCGGAGCCTAATCAATGCAAACAAAGAACGAAATCTTTCCTCTTTATGATATTTGTAATAAGCGGTTTTTTGTTGTCAAGTTATAAATACCCTTTTTACCCATTTTAACTAAATACTGGCACAGTGGTGCTAAACTTACCCACTATGCTAGGGCGCTGAGTGGGTTCGATCCTGTCCCAGGACAAATTATTTCGGAATCATCACTGTATATACTGTAATATCGGTTGATGTTGTTATTGATACTATTTTAACTAGAAGTTAAAAAAAAAAAAAAAAAAAAAAAAATAACCCTTTTGGAGTGCAATGGTGCTTTGATGGCACCGACTCCAAAACGGATATTTTTTTTATAAAAAGATTTTTATTTCACATTTTTTTAAGTTACAAGAAGTCCCGCACTTCGGTTTGACTCAAACTAGTAGTGTAGGCAACTACTAGTATGAGTCAAACGATTTGCGTCAAACCGCTTGACCGAAAAAACGACAGTTTTTTCAAGGTTTCTTGAAAACTACTGGACCGATTTCAAAAAATGTGACCATCGGGATCAGCAGGGCTATCGCGTAAAAAATCTGGGTATGGATATGGGCTTTATTTGACAGTTGAAGCTCATAAAATTACCATATATGGGCATTAAACTGTCAAATGAAGCCCATGTCCATATCCATATTTTTTACGCGATAGCCCTGCAGACCCGATGTTATGACGGTTGAATCATTTCGATCGATTCAGGCGTTCTCATATATAAAAAATATATATACGAGACGAATTAATAGCCTCCTCCTTTTTTGAAGTCGGTTAAAAATACAGGAAAAAATCGACGTCTCCATCAGTAACATCCGATTTACAAGAGTGAATTATCTAATCCTTAGTTTCAGGGCATAATTATTTGTGTTAAATACACTCTATCCTGTATAATTTCGAAACGAACAGTACTCTTCTACCAAGGACACATTCTAGCAGGAGCGGCTCAATACCATTACTAGAAGGTTCCATTTGCCTGTAGGGTATTATCCCTCATTTATTATTCACTTTTCAATTGACGGCTCAGAATGACACGCACATTTCGTAAACAGAGATAAAACCAGGATAGTGAAAGTTGGGCCTTGCACACCACGGGTTTTTCCGTTCCAATATTATTTCAGACTAATTTAGCGTCAATTTTCAGACTTTTCCACTTTCATTAGCACGTTTTGGTTCCCATAACTTTTGAGACGTGTCGATATTTTCTGGTATTTTTGTATTCTTTATCAATTTGTTAGTTGTTTCCTACCAAATTTTGTGATTATTGGTCTAAGAACTAAAAGAAATACAAGTTTTATACTGAAACGTGAGAAGCGTGATACAACAGCTACAAGGACAGTAAGCAATATCAAATGAAAGCTACATTATCAAACATTTATGATATTTGATGAAATAAAATGAAGGATTCGATGTAATTTTTTTTGTGGAAATGGCTTCTTCTGTTTTTCACAGAAATTCCGCCAACGTCCCGTAGTGTATGATTTCAAATGACACATTTCCAAGAAAATTGGTCTGACATTCAGCCCATACAAGGTGATCTTGTGAGGTTGTCTGTTGCTTTTGAAGAACGAACCCTAAAACATTAGCCTAAAAACGAAAACAGACTAGAAATATTTTCTCTGCCAGCTTTGCCTTATCAACGATGCGACGGCGTAGCTTTAGATATGCTCAAGTGCTTTAAATCAAATTGAGATTAAAACATTTTATTTTTGCTCCTGTATTTTCAAATTGAACTGAAAACATTAGCTCCTGTCGCTCCTGCCCATATTTCAGTGTACCGCGAGGTTTAAAATCTTCCATTTTCCATCCATTGGAACTAAGTATCCAACAAGCTGTTGGCCTAAGGCCGGGTCGTTACTTCGAATTAATCAAAACACACCGTTATCGCGATTAATCGCCTTCCTCCTGCAATTTGTCTCTAACGATCGCGCAACTTGGTAATCGTTTTCGACAAATTTACCTTATTAGGCCTATCTATT
Source organism: Chrysoteuchia culmella (assembly GCA_910589605.1). Classification (NCBI taxonomy): domain Eukaryota; kingdom Metazoa; phylum Arthropoda; class Insecta; order Lepidoptera; family Crambidae; genus Chrysoteuchia; species Chrysoteuchia culmella. The sequence continues at coordinate 18,970,820 of OU342654.1, read as the reverse complement.
TGTTTATAAAGTTGTTGCGTAAATATTACAACGTTGTTGGGTTTGAAGAAGTATATCTTTTGAATTTCCATACTAATATTATAAAGAGGAAAGAATTTATTGATTGTTTTTTTGCATTGAATAGGCTCCAAAACTACTGAACGGACTTGGATGAATTTTGGTAAGCAGATAGTGGATAGCCTGGTTATGAACATAGGATACTTTTATCCCGATATTCTTACGGGAACGGGAACCGCGTGGGTGAAACTGCGAGCGGCCGCTAGCTTTTTATAAATGAAGCCATGTTACAGTAGGTGTGTAGGCTTGTATATTTTAAATCGTTCGTTACGTTCAGATTTATCGTGAAAAAAATTAAAATCGTACCAAGGGAATTATACGGACTGCTTCTGGGTTTCACGAAATAGTCTAGCGACACGTGACAGCCAGATTAAACCCTGGAGGGTGATTCTCGCCGTAAGATAAGTCGAATTCGACATTTAATGAAGGCAGAATCTGTATTAAAGATTTACTGAAAACAAGCTTCAACATTAAATAACTGTAGAAGAACATTGAAACTAAAATTTTGTCAGTAGTAGTGACTTCATTTACATTATGGATAGAAAAATGTCGAATCCTAGATTTCTCAGTGCGAGAATCAGCTCCGTGTAGAAAAATTGTGTTCTGCGATAAAAATATAGTATAGACAGTAATTATTACAGTGTACTAATAATGCTTCCACAGTATTGAGATAGTATTTTACAAGCTTCGAGAGCTTTTTCGTATTGATAGTACTAGTATTGATGGTATTTTTCCCGGAGCACTCATTCGGCAGAAAGTGCAGGAAAATCCCGTTCACCACTGCAATCGCAATATTGTTTTATTTATTGGAGAGCTCGGTTGTTTTCTATCGATTCGATACTCCATATCGAGTTGTTTACTCCGCATTTTATCTTTGAATTCGAATAAACTGTTTTTCCGATTCAATACCTATTGAATTGTTTATCATGGTTTACTAAAAAAATCCAGCTCTTAACGAGTTTCTTGCCGGTTCTTCTGGTTACAAGGTCTCCCGCTGTAGGGTTTGTGAACCGTTGGCGAGGCTTCTTTGTCGTTTATAAGTGCTTTATTTTTCATTTTTATTTCTTATGCTATGTAGTGTAACAGAAACCAGGGTTTATGCGTACAATATCATCATCACTACATACTCGATTAACATAATTTTAAAAAGCTTAAGTACTTACAAAATTATTATTATTTTACAACAACAAGATCATTACTGAACAAATCAAGTGGCTACGTATGTTTAAAAAACCGAACAAAATTACTAACCATGGTGAAGTATTTATACTACTATTGATTCTAAAGTATAGACCTTTGTCTATACTATAAAATCAATAGTAGTATGAAGACAGCAGATGGCGGACCGTGCCGATAGCGCAGTCCGATAAATAGGTACAATACAATATATTTTTTCTTGTTGTTGCAGTAAGCGTGAATACAGGACGATCCATTAAGCAAAGCAAAAACTTATTTAATATTTTATTTCTTTATGATTAAGTTGTTTTCTGATTTTATCAATAAAATAGCTTTTAACTGACTGGCCGAATAAATGATATTGACTTGACTTTGACTGTTCATTGTACTAATAGTGAAACTCTATAACTTGACTTTGACTGTTCATTGTACTAATAGTGAAACTCTATAAACAGAGCAATGCTTGACGACCTGTTTGGCGCAGGGGTAACTAACCCCACCTTCTGCGCCAGAGGTCCCGGGTTCGATCCCCGGACAAGACAAATATTTGTGTGCATGAACATGTCTATTTGTCTTGGTCTGGGTGTTTAATATGTATATTATGTATGTATTTACAAAAAAAGTATATAAGTATGTTTATCCGTTATCTAGTATCCATAACACAAGTTCTTCATGATACTTAACGTGGGCTAGATAATTGGTGTGATTGTATGGAAATATTTATTTATAATGCTAATGTATAATGTAATTATAACTCTTTATTGAATTAAAGTAATTATTTAGTTTTAAATATTGATGAATTAATATTGCGTAACCTTCTAACACAATGTTAAGTTAGCTAGTATTCCCAACAACTGTATAATAAATAAAAAGTAGTTTATTTGTAATTAAATAGCGCGTTACGGTCCGTTAAAGTCTTTTCTACAAAAAATTTCCACCAAAAAAAAGAAACGAAATGCAGTGATATTTCCAACTGTCACCACGAATTGCACATTACTAATTGAACGTTAAATAAACACTACTTTACGTTCGTTGTAGCTATGTTCGATGAAACCTATATGCTTGTAGTACTTTAAATTATTTAATAAATTAAATTACATTTGTAATTTCACATCTTCAAATAACGGAAAGCGTAGCGGTAATAATATCTATCTACATAAATAAGCGACCATTTTCTTTAAGCACCTTTCCTCGCCATTAGTACATTCAAAATAAAAGACATAAATTTGTGGAGGCTACACCGCAAGGGCTCTTCAACAAAATTGGCTTCATAGAGCTACAATTTGGATTCACTTGAATTTTTTTACGACGACGATAAAATCGAGTGCAGACGTGACATTGCTGAAGTCGTCTAGTTATAAACGTTATGAGTATGACCTTTTCATATTTGGTTTTACATAGTTGCGGCAATTTACAGTTCCAGTTTTTATAAATTCAGAGATTTATTGTGCTCCGAGGGCTGATTAACTAACGGAAACTCGGTTCAAATTCCATTTCGTAGCTGTTGTGGCTGCCATACAGTATGAAAATGAGACAATGATGACAGGACGAAACTGAAACAGGGGCCTACTCTCTAAGCTGTTTCCGTAGTTTCGAGTTACTTTCGGATCGTTCTCAAAACTATGTTATAATCAATTATTACTTAGATTTTTATGTCGCATCATAACTATGCAATGCCTTACACTGCTCCTGATGCGCAAGTAAAGTTTTAGTTATTTATTTTAACAAAGTCTTGAGAACGATCTGAAAGTAACCCGAAACTAGGGAAATACTACGGAATCAGCTTAGATGTAGAGCCTCAGCTCAGGTCTACTCTCTAAGCACGAAACCTGTAGTTTCGGGCTAAGTTACGGACGTTTCCTACTCCGTATCACCTACGGACAGCTTATTAGTTCGGAGACCCGAACTAAGAATGAATGAGAATACGTTTTGACATTGTCCCTACTCCCAATGTGTTTGTGCCGTTTGTCCAAAACTAGTACATCCGAGATCAACAGAGAGTAGGCTCCATCCGTAGTTTCTGGAAACATACGGACGGGGACCCGTATCTTAGTTGACGGGCTTAGAGAGTAAGCCTCTAGTTTCTATTTCTTTGGTGTAGCTGTCATACAGTATGAAAATGTGACAGTGATGACAGGACGAAACTGATCCTGATTGTATTAGTACCAACGAGTACATCTTAAGTTTAGGCGGGCACTGTTTATTTAAAATAAAACAACTTTTACGGATCACTAGCGCACAGTTTATTTACACGACCTTAGATCTAATATTTCGTGTGTTTTAAGGTTTTTGGTTTTCCCGACGTTTCGGCATCTTTTCAGTTGCCGTGGTCACAGTGTTGGAGTAAACGCAAACAGTAGCGCCTCATAGACATGCACCGTTCATCCGTTATGTCACAGCACTAGTCCCCGCACATCTCTATTGCCTCTCTCTCTTGTTTCGTGTCCGCCATACTGTTCGCATATATTTTATTGTAAAATACGTTTATACCTAATAAAAGGTTTAGTTTGATATTTCAGTGCTTTATTTAATTACCACAGGTTATGGGCCGTCCCATCCTGTAATATTTTTCGAAAAAATAGTCAATTTTAGTAAAAAATTTAAACGTCAAAACGCGAAGTGAAAAATTTTTTCTTTCAGATTTTTCAAATTTATTCCGTTAAAACGACTCTCCCGGCCGAACATGGCATCAAATACATTGTCGATACAAAAATTAATTGGAAGAGATAACTTTTCGACATGGAAATTTGCGATGCAAGCTTATCTTCAACTCGAAGAGTTGTGGGAATGTATAGTCTCCGCGGACTCCGTAGACCCGAAAAAAGACATTAAAGCTAAGTCCAAGATTATACTTTCAATAGACCCACAGCTATATGTGCATGTTCAAGACGCCACATCTGCGTGTATGGTATGGGAACAATTATCTAAAGCATTTGAAGATTCGGGCCTGCTCCGTAAAGTTGGGCTCCTGAAAGATCTTATAAATACTAACCTCAGTTCAAGTATAAATGTTGAAGATTATATTAATAAAATTATGTCGGCAGCACACAAATTAAGAGCAATAAGTTTTAAAGTGGATGATGAGTGGCTCGGCACATTGATGTTGGCTGGGCTACCCGATGAATACAAACCTATGATTATGGGAATAGAGAGTTCCGGGATAAAGATTAGTGCCGATCTGATCAAAACTAAACTACTGCAGGAAGTAAAATCAGATACCACTACCGCCTTTTATTCAAATTCCAGTAAATACAAAAATTCTCAGTTCACCAAAAATCAAACAAGCCACTCTGTAAAACCGAAGGGACCCCGATGTTTTAATTGTAACAAACATGGTCATGTAAGTAAACATTGCTGGTTTAAAAACAAGAAAAAAGAAGATACAAAGAATAGTTTTGCCGCAGCTTTCTCTGCATCGTTGCTGAATGACAGCACAAGCTGGTATGTGGATTCGGGAGCTTCAGCTCATATGACAATGCACGGTAACTGGCTTGAGAATGTGCAAGCACCGCCTGTTAATAACATCAGGATTGCTAATAATAAGGTACTTCAAGTACAGAGCTGTGGCACGGTAACTATTAAAGTTAAAAATGAAAGTACTGGGATCATTGAATGTATACAAGTAAATAATGTTTTATATGTTCCTGATTTGTCAACGAACTTACTGTCAGTTAGCAAAATAATATCAAAAGGAAACCGAGTTGAGTTTAATGATAATGGATGTGCAGTATTGAACAAGCATGGAAATATAGTTGCCAATGCACAACTGGTGAACAATACATATAAATTATTGACGTGCAACAGTGAAGTTGCAATGTCTGTTGTCACTCAAGATAAATTTGTATGGCATCAACGACTTGGCCATCTGAACTTCAGTGATTTGGGTAAGATTACAGATTGCACAGTGGGTGTGAAAATGTCTCAACAAAGTAAAGAAGTAACATGCATCCCATGTCTGCAAGCAAAGCAGACCAGACAGCCATTCAAGCATGAAGGTTCCCGAGCATCAAAATTATTAGAGCTCATACACAGTGACGTGTGTGGACCGATGGAGAACCTATCTATTGGAGGAGCAAGGTATTTCTTAACATTCATTGACGACTATTCTAAAAAGGTATTTGTCTATTTTTTGAAGCATAAGTCAGAAGTGTTCGAAAAATTTATGGATTTTAAAAATAAAGTTGAAAATGAATTGGAATGCAAAATAAAAACTTTAAGAAGTGACAATGGGACAGAGTATAAGAATAATAGATTTGACAAGTTTATGAGACATGCTGGTATAAAACATGAGACAAGTAATCCATACACACCTGAGCAAAATGGAGTCAGTGAAAGAATGAACCGCACTTTAATAGAGAAGGCTAAGTGTATGTTATTTAATGTTTCTTTACAGAAGGAGTACTGGGCAGAAGCCATAGCAACTGCCGCATACATCATTAATCGATCACCGACTCGATCACTACCACATGTTACTCCTGAAGAAAGATGGACTGGATGCAAGCCTGATCTTAGCCACTTGAAAATATTTGGATGCCGTGCAATGGTTCACATTCCAAAAGAAAGAAGACATAAATTAGATCCCAAATCACGTGAGTTAATATTTATTGGCTATAGTGACTGCACCAAAGGTTATCGATTTATTGATCAGAATAGTAAAAATGTCTTGATGAGCAGAGACGCAGTATTTTTAGAAGAAAGTATTAATGTCAACATTTGTGAAACTAAGAATGACTCTGAAAATATTAATGAAAATAAACACTTACCTCATCAGTCACAAACAAATGAGAAGAATTGTTGTAATGAGTCAAACAGCATACATTTTGAAGAAGAACCTGAAAATGATTACAACAATGAAGAAATAAATAATGAAACAAGATATACTGATCATGATTCAAGTACATATGAAGATCCTAATGATGAGAGTTACATACCTTCAGACAGCTTTAGTTCACCAGAAAGTGGGTGTCATATGCACTTGAGACCCCGTCGACAAAACTCGCAACAATATGTACAACAAGATGATGAGAATTTAACAGAAGGTAATAATTCAGAACCAACTTCTTTTTTATGTTTTAACACTGAGACCACTATGAGCCTGCTAGACAATGACCCACAAAGTCATGTTGAAGCATTAAGCGGAGAAAATTCAGATCAGTGGAAAATGGCTATGAAGAGTGAGTATAAATCATTGTTGGATAATATTACCTGGACGTTAGTAGACTTACCTCCAGGCAAGAAGTTAATTCCTTGCAAATGGGTTTTTAAAACCAAGAGAAATGATATTGGAGATATTGTGCGATATAAAGCTCGTCTTGTCATCAAGGGCTTTAAACAGACAAAAGGAATAGATTATCATGAAGTATATGCGCCTGTAGTCCGCCTGACTTCACTTAGATATTTGTTTGGCTTGGCAGTTAAATATAGACTAGTGATCCATCAAATGGATGCTATTACAGCCTTCCTACAGGGTGAAGTTGAAGAGGAAATTTTTATGTCTCCACCACCTTGTTATGAAATAGAAAATAAAGTTTGTAAACTTAATAAGGCTCTGTATGGTTTAAAACAAGCCAGCCGTCAATGGAATAAGAAACTTAATGCTGGTCTTTTGCAGATTGGATTAAAAAGATCAATGGTTGATCCCTGCATATACTACAGAATTAATAATGAACATGACATATTGTTTATTGCAGTGTACGTAGACGATTTACTTTATTTCTTCAACAATGAAAAATCTGTATTATCTGTAAAAGAAAAACTGCAAGAGAAATTTAAAATGAAGGATCTTGGCAAAACTCGGCAATGTATTGGACTGAAAATTTCACAAAGTAAAGACTTAAGTGAGATTGCTTTAGATCAATCGCTTTATATAGAGAAAATTTTAGAGCGATTTAAAATGTCTGACTGCAAATCTGTACCAACACCATTTGAAGCTGGAACACAATTGATTAAGGCAGAAAATGAAAATGAGATTTTACAAAATATTCCCTATCAAGAAGCTGTTGGGTGCCTTCTGTACTTGTCACAAGGTACACGTCCAGACATAACATATGCTGTGAACTCTGTAAGCAGATTTAATAATTGTCATACAATGCAACATTGGATTGCTGTAAAAAGAATATTTCGCTATCTTAAAGGAACAATCGACATGAAACTAACTTATAAAACTAATGACAATCACATGTTTGGCTACTGTGATGCCGATTGGGCTAGTGACACAATAGACAGAAGATCCTGCACTGGATATTTATTCATGTTTCAGGGTGCATGTATAAGTTGGAATTCAAAGAAGCAGACAACAGTCGCTCTTTCTAGCACAGAGGCTGAATACATGTCCTTGGCTTCTGCTGTGCAAGAAGCACTCTGGCTTCAACAGTTTGAAAAGGACCTCTGTCAAAATACCACAGGTGTGACTTTAACTATGTACTGTGATAACCAAAGTACTATTAGCATTTCAGGTTCTGATGGCTATCAAGCTCGCAGCAAACACATAGATGTCAGATACCATTTTGTGAAAGAGAAAATTGCAGCTGGGCAAATACGCATGGAGTATGTATCCACTGGAGAGATGGTCGCCGATGTACTGACTAAGGGACTCTCACGCTCCAAGCTGAATGTTTTCGCCGCTGCAATGGGTTTGCGTTCAAGGGAGGGTGTTGGAGTAAACGCAAACAGTAGCGCCTCATAGACATGCACCGTTCATCCGTTATGTCACAGCACTAGTCCCCGCACATCTCTATTGCCTCTCTCTCTTGTTTCGTGTCCGCCATACTGTTCGCATATATTTTATTGTAAAATACGTTTATACCTAATAAAAGGTTTAGTTTGATATTTCAGTGCTTTATTTAATTACCACACACAGGATGACTGACTATTGGATTTTTGTAGTATTTTTTTGAATTCTTTAATATTTTCGTATTTTAATATTTATTGAAGGTGGAATTAGACCGTTGTAGGAAAAGTGTTGACACTTAATATGATACCACTTTAATGGCAAAAATGGCTGAATAGATAAGAAAGAGATTATAGGAATTTACTTGATGAATATTATAGATCTTTACTAGCTAGCGACTGCGGTTCCACCAGAGTGGTATCCGTTCCCGTGGGAATATCGGGATTAAAAGTAACCTATGTGTTAGTCGCCACTATATTATCAATTATATGTCAATGTCGCCTATATATAATATAGTAAGTATAATATAATATAATAACATTGACATATTATAAGTCTGTCAATCTGTCCCGTCTGCCAACCAATCACCGACTGTCGTTTCTCCCAGTCATCGGCAAACAACAGTGCACATAATGCCATAATATTATATTTTTATTTATCTACCTGTATGACTTTTAATATTTATACATTTTATTGCTTTATATTTTTATTTATAAATTTTGTTATTTATCTATTATTATTTTACTTGTTTTTGACTGTTTGTGTCCTTTGTTATAACCCCGTCAGAATAACAGCGCTACTGGGTCACTTTGCGCATCTATTAGTGGCTCAGTAGCATTATGCTCAGACGGGGTATTTATTGGCCCTGCACGCATTGGCCCCTGCACGCATTATAAGTCCCTACATACCAAATTTCACCAAATAGTCAGTAGTTTTGTGTGAAAGAGAAAAGTCTCGGTAGCTCAGTGGTTAGAGCATTGGACCGAATTTCCAAAGGTCGTGGGTTCGAGTCTCATCTGAGAATTCACTTGTGGCCGAGTTGACTTTGTCCAATATTTTTCTATTTAATATTTATCATTATAGAATAGCAATATAGAAATAGCATTGAAAAATGGAAAATTTAAAAAATCATAAAAAAATAAAAACAAAAAAGGAACAAACAAACTGACATACTTTCGCATTTATAATATTAGTAGTATTAAAGCTCGATAAAAATGTTTGCTTCAAAAGCGTTGGTCATTCGTTAAACGACGGCTCGTTTTCACTGCGATATGGTGCTATTGTTTCAGACTTGTTTGCCAGTTGAACCCGTGTCAAAATAACAAAGAGCCGCGAAATAAAACGCTTCCGACCGGCAGTTTCATTGTTACAGGATATGCAACTCGCGTTGTTGTTTTAAATTTATTTGATAAGATTGTTGAAACGGCGAAAAATGTTGATTAAAGACCTTATCTACAGTGAATTAAGGCAATAGTTTGAATAAAGAGCTTACTGTTCACAATATTGTGTTAAACTACTGAAAGGTTTATTAAAGAAAACCTCCGTGTGTTGCACTGCAAAATCCTTTACAAGAAAACATGTTATAAACATGCCTCCAAAAGGATGTCCAAAGACAAAGATAGGACCTCCCATATAATGCATCCTTTAAGCGGCTGGATTAAGGATGACTCATGGTATCACGGTTAGGGTTGCCAACTATTTTTTAGGGAAATAAAGTATAACTATCTCCATGAAGTTAAATAAATTGTATTTGAAGAAAAAACAAAGTATTTTCTAAATATAATTATGAGTGTTTAATATTTAAAGTTTTATTTATGCCCTTGCACTATTTAATAATTATAATCGTTTTTGAAATAGCAATGAGACTCACTACAATCAAAATTTACATTGAAATAAATTTATAATTAATTTTTTGTAAAATTTTATGATGCGCTTTCTCTTGACCCTTCGTGTTAATTACCGAGAAAAACCTCTCGGTAAAGGCTGATGTGGCGGGAACAGAAAAGAAAACGATTAGGTACACTGCAGCTTAGCAGTAGCAAAATACAATTTCTTTGACAGTGTCGAAGCTCAGGGGTCGAATAATCAATGTACTCGGTACAAAATTAAGAATTTTCGTTTAAAAAGAAATATGCGTTTAATTCGAATAATAAATGTACAAGCGATGAGAAAGCAAGAATCGAAGTCAGTGAGTGAGACGAATAATGAATGACGAATGAATGTGTGACGTATCTCTTCATTCGATGACGTCACGCCCCGGTCCGGTCAGCTGTCATGTGCCTCCATTCATCTTTACTAGATGGCGCTAACAGACAGTAATAGTTTAGAAAGAGCTTATTTAGAAATTTTGCTGGCGTTTCGATATTTTGTTTTACCTGATTATCATTAATTCGTTTGAAAATCATGCTAACACTCAACAACAAAATTCCGTTCTAACGCATGCATTATAAGTCGAAAATAAAGTATTTTCAGTTTATTTTTAGTCAAAAGTATAAAGTATGTGGATGGAAAATAACATTGGATACGTTATTTTAAAGTATGGTTGGCAACCCTGATCACGGTATACCGTGCCGAGTCCGAGCCGAGTCCACGGTCAACTAAATGTTCTCACTGTAGCGCAACCGAGTGGTGGCCGAGCAAAATACGAGTATATTGGTGAATCCTCGCCTCGGGCTTGGCTCGGCCTCGACTAGGGCCCGGCAGCGTGTGAAGAGTGAGTCATCTTTTATACATCCACAATATGTTTTCTTGTAAATGTTTTGCACCGAGTTGCACTTCTAAAATTTTCCCGTATACTTTTAAGTGGCTTGGCATCCTGTAATCACGACCCAAAGAAATGAAAATGTCGTCGGAAATGGTTCCGTTTCCCAAAATTAATTTCGTCAAAGCATTCGGAAACAAATCGTTGTTGTTTCCTAACTTAGACTTCCGTATTTACTAATAAAGACACGACACGAACGCAAAAGTAGCAACGCAACTATTCCAAAGCGGAACCGCGCTCATGTTATATGCACATCTGCGTGATAGTATTTCTACAGACAGTAGGTTACTTTTTGCAAAGGAAGAATGTCGGTAAAACTTAAAGATTTATATTATACAAAACAATCAAAGCCGGTCCTAGTGTATGGCAGCAAGTCGTGGGCTATGCAGACCCAGAAGAACGTCTATACGATTCAAAATGCTGAGTTAGATGTGCGCCGTAACCAGCCTGGATAAATTCGCAATGTGTAGATACATGCGGGGAAGCCTTGATATACGCGACGTTGCAGACAAGATGCAGGAGAGTAGGCTGCGATGGTATAATGTACAATGCGATGGCATTTTGTCTGCAATGTCGAGTACATCAAGGCTTCCCCGCATGTATTTACACATTGCGATTTTATCCAGGTATGGGCACGTTAAGAGGAGACTTATGGTTAATTATGGCATACTTGCTATGATATTATATTATAACGAATATCGACTCTATAGTGCACGTACCACGACTTTATATTATGTACTACAGAGTCTACCCGACTATGTCTTTTACTCCCCGGAAACTTCCCGTTTATGACTGCCTAGAAGTCAGCTTCAGCCGTCTTCAGGCTCTATCTAGGTAGCAATAGATCTTTTAGGTCGCAGTGACTACGACTCCAACTGACGCTGCCTATAACTATAACCCACAAACAAAAAAATTAAGAAAACTGACACCACCACTGTTAGCTATACGATTTACCCCAATATTCTGTCGTTCCTCCAAAACTTTTTACACTCCCCTCAACCTCATTCGAGAAATTTGGCAAGTAGTTTTGGAGATAAATGGCAACCAATGTTGCACAAACAAACAAACAAACATCCTCTCAGCCCAAACGCATAAAACAATCTCCGTCTCGTCGTGGGTAAAAATGGTAGTGTGCGCTAGGTCTTACACGGAGTGGCTACGTACTCTTTGGTTCCTTACGTCGAGACAGAGTTACGACTTAGAATACTGATTTCGAGGAGTATTTCGAAGAGGTTTTCAATGAGGTTTCGTTAAGTCAAGGACGAGTAAGTTTTGGAGGAACGACTTAGAATATGGGTGCTAGTATTCTGTGGCTATACCTTAAGATGGGAAAAGAGTTTCCTACACACCTTCTCCCACCTACTGTTTGCCGCCTGCACTGTGTCTGCGTATACACGCAACGTAATATAGAATTTCCTTAGGTAAATTCACCGAACGGAAATTATTTCCCGCCGATGTATAGCCTGATGTATTGGCCTCGTTTTCCTTTGACGTGGATGATAATTTGATTCTGTGATATAAGGGAGTCATAACGTTTATTGGTTGCGACGAGCAACTATTATATTTGAAAAATTGGGATCTGTGCCAATGTTTGAAGTTTAGGAGGCTAAAAACAAAATATTAATATTGTCCTAATTTTTTTTTTTCTTTAACAAATACAACTTCTTGGTTTCTAATTTTAAATCATTTTGTCGAAATTACTTTGCATATAAATCTGAGCAGTTGAAGAGAATCATGTCTATTGTATTTAGAGATTCATTTCTCTAATTAAAATTTCTGAACAATATAGCTGATTGGTGTTAAAATAAATCATGTCGTCAAAACCGAAAAAGTGTCATCATTATCGTCGTCTCAGCCACATATGACACCCACTGCTGGGTATACGCCTCCCCCAAAGGGGGGGGGGGGGGGGGGGGGGGGTTGTTATAATCGCCACGCTTGGCAGGCGGGTTGGCAATTGCAGTATAGCCAAGTTTGTAGGAGACGCTGCTGCCCATCTCCTGAAGGCTGAGTCCCTTAGTCGCCTTTTATAACATCCACGGGATGAGAGGGGATAGTGCTATTCTAAGCCGACACTACACAGCTGTCATCATATTACTTACACCAAAAAGAATCTCTTGCTTCTCGTGGCTCAACAACGCTTCGAAGATTCAAGACTAGAAAACCTGTAAGTCCCTAAATCTGCGAATGCAATTGAGTACGTGACCGTCTGAAAGTTTACTAAAGATACAGCTATCCATCCTTCTGATTGCTTTAAGATACCAGTGAACCTGTATAGGTATCAAGGATCAAGTAGGTTCACTGTTATCAAGTGGATCTTAAACCTGTAAGACCAGAAAAATATTTCTTAAAGAAAAAGCTGCACTTATAGTTGAAAATTGCAACCATAAATCCAGTTATGGACTGCTATCTAGTGCTTATTGTTTTGAAATAACAGATTAATGCATTATAAGTATAGTAATAGTTTGTAATAACCATGAGAAACCCTTAAACCGTTTCCATTTTACTATCGATATCCAGATTTTTTTATATATGTAATATGTGTAAACAGTCGCCCGCCTGTGCCGCCTTTGAAATCAAGTTATGTAAATATCCAAATGTTCCTTTATCACGTGCAAATATTACAATGAAAACCTCGAATCCTTTGTTCAATTGTGTTTGTCTTAGTAGACCAGATATTTTATACTGCTTTCCATTTTCAGATAATTATATTAACAACAATATGTTCGTACCTATTTACAATTAAATGGTCTCTGAGGATCAGTAGTTAGCATTTTCACGGTTTTCCTTTGTTCGAAAACACGTGACTAATGATAACTTTAAGTAGGTATGTAAGTATATTATTAAATATACTAATAATATACGTACCTATTTAAAATATACGTAATAAATGCAACTGTATAAATAAGGAGGTAACTTTAACTCATTTCTATTTATATATCGGCCATTTTAGATAATAGCTGTCAACCGTGATTCTTGCATTAGAACAACGCTTTTTGAATTATAATAATCATAATGATCAAGGTACGTTATGTATTAGAAGCACAATAGCGTTAAGGAGTTAGGTAACTTAGCAACAATACGCACATCATCATCATCATCATCAGCCTGTGGCCGTCCACTACTGGACATAGGCCTCTCCTAGCTTACGCATATTGTGGCGGTTATAGGAGGCTATTATTCTACTGCTACTACGCTGGCCAGACGAGTTGGTAGAGGGTTTGTTTCAAGTATTCCTTCTCTCGCACAGGTTTTCAATGCGTCGAGCCTCTTAGTCGACTCTTACGACATTCCAGGCATGTAAGGGAGTGTTGACACTTGTATTCTTAGGTCACCACACAGCTCGCAATACGCACAATAAAACATAAATATCATTCATTCGTTTCATCAGAGCTACTTTTTATAACAGCGTTTTAAACTGAACAGGGACCGTAATATTTTGTTAATAATTTCAAATATAATATGATATTATTATTAAGTTATTCAATAAAAAAGAAATAGAATTCGGTTAGTTGATTTCGCCGTCACTAAGATAGAATTAGCATAAGTACAAAGGTTCTTATCTAGGTAAGAAAAGGTATAATACTAAAAACGTGTCACGGCAGGAGCAATATTCCGATGAATGGGGACGATTCCCCAGAGTTCAAAATAACATATATACTGTATTGGATCCTAATTATTAACTACATACTTTGGACTATGGAATTTCCATTAAGTGAAAATAAATGAATTTCAGAAGTCCTTCTAAACTATAAGGGTTGTCTGAACTACAAAGTCACTTACACAAAGCGTTCAACAGACTTTCAATTAACCCAGGATCGGTTTCCTCTTCAGATATCATTTTCCTAATACACTTGGACTTATCTCCGTATCGTATTAACTCTCGTTAACTTACACACAATTTACCCTTAGCTAGGATTAACTTGGGCTCAACGCGGTTACCCTTATGTAGTGTGGTGGTAAAGTTACCCAATTATTATAAGTAGCATCGATGTTATGTGATAAAAGTTTTTAATTCCAGGTTTTTTTTTCATTTTTAAGTTCCGAAAATAACTTTTTGCTGATGCACACACGATCATTCTTTCTTTTCTCAATTGTTCATTAGTAATGTATGAAAATTCTGTCAACCTATTTAATTTCCTGTTTGGTTTTTTATAAATGTAAAATTACATATATATGTGTGTGTTGTTATCAAATAAACTCATTATCTATCTATCTTTCAAACTGCTGTAATGATTTTTTTTAATGTTGTTATTCCTCCTTTTTGGAAGTCGGTGATATAGATGCATTCTCAATAATAATAAACAAATAGACGCCGCCGCCAACGAGAGCAGCTAATTCATTTATAAATATATAAGCATTTTATAAATGAAGCAAAAAATACATAAGTATAACATTTGCCAGTAATCATATAGACAGACATAGATAAATAATAAATGGTGTTTTGCTGTAAGTACTGTTAAAACAATTATGTGTATTGAGTAAAAAGCTGTAATTTTGACATTACAAACAGACACTACAATTTTGTTTTTAATCTAGATTAAAGAGATAGTAAGGCACGCACTGTGCAAATGGGACGAATCTATATTATTTATTCTATGTTCGTTGTCGTTTATCCATTGAATATACTGTATATACACTATAGTCATGCGCAGGTGCTTGCTATCGCACTCGGTATTGTTAAAAAAAAACATTCAATATCGGAGAATTCATTAAGAAAACATTTTTATGTCACAGCAGGCAGCAGGCAGACAGTTCTATTGCAAAGAACTTTTATTAAAAATACCATCGCTAGTACACCGGGCGTAGTGTACATACTGCTTCTTCGGATGAAAAGTGTTTATATTCAGAGTTTACTAATTTCATAGGTTAGAATTTTTAAGATTAATTGATACATAGATAAATGAAATATTTTACACGCTCTTTAATTTTTAAAATTTTTCACGCTACTAGGTACTACTGGACAAATTTTAACAACATTTTATAAGGAACTTATTATTCGGAGCAACAGTTAAACACTTTATAATGGGATGAAATCTCTCATAGGTACCCAAGAAAAAATGCAAAAAATTTCTGACTAGTATAAATACGCAACGAACGCAGAAGAAACGGGCCGCTAACTTTTACAGTTCTTTTATCTCACAAACATGAAGTGAACGAGTCTTTTTTTTTACATTATTGCAGGGCCTTTATTGTGTTAATTTTCCGAGGCCTCCTGAAACAGGCGTGTCAGAATAAGTACTAGGTTGGCTCCAATCACTGTTTAAACTTACGTTGCCTTGATTGACTGCAATTAAAAAAAACTTGCTTTTAATAAACGAATTATTATTTGTAACTATTAAATGGCATCAAGATCGATGACTCGAGCCTTCGAAAGATAGAAAAACTGCTACTCGGTTTTATCATATATCGATGCAAACTAGCCACACCGAAGTCCATCACTACTTCATCCACTATCAGATACCTACGTCGGAATGTCACAACGCACAGTATCTCGGGAGCCATTTACATTTCAAATGAGACCCTCGTTTTAATTACTGCAAATGGCAAAAGGGTCTCTATGAAAATCAGCGAGAAAATGATGGAGTTTGTAAGAATCATGAATTAACTAAAAAAGACGTAACTCGTATAACTACAGACTACTTAATAAGGCGGGCGGTGGGCGCCTAACTTTTTATTCTGTTTCATTATATTCAATAATATGATTTCAATATATAGTAGAGTAATGGATAAATAACTTAAAAGTACCCAGACACATGGGAAATTTCTTATCTACACATAAGGAAGTTTCCATTTTTACGGAAACGAAAAATTCTTACAAACCTTGTAAGGCAATTCAGTTATAATAAATAGGTGAATCATTTCAATATCTTGAAAAATTACAATATTCGCTCTGTGACGTCACAAATCTTGGCGTAACGACGACTACTCGCGGGCGACCGAGAGTAGTCGTCGTTGACATTGACCATCACGGCGCGAGCGGAGACGGGAAAAGTATTATAACTTCCTATAGTCATCTATACATTAGTGAAACTGTAAAATCAAAACTTCTTATAAGTAGATGGCAGTTTCATCTTAATCGATAGTCAAACATCTGTAAAGATGTTTCTTTCGAATGCGAGGATATTTCTCTCATTGATGAAACGACGGTGGCCAACACCGTAGAAAAAAGGTGAATATACTAGAGAATTTCAACGTGTTCTCGTAGGTCTCTGTAGCATAATTGGTCAGTGCATTAGGCCGGATTCCCAAGGATGCGGGTTCGAGTCCCGTCAGGGCGACATGAGACAAGTTGCTTTTTTCTAGTATATTTACTTAATTAAAAATTATCACATCAAAACTTCTGTACATTGAATATATTTACCAAAAACTATTATTTAGAATACGTTGAGACCATTTTTATAATTTTCTGTTTGCATGTCTGGTTGTCTGTACACGCTAATCTCGGAAACTACTGAACGGATTTGAATAAAACTTTTTGCATCATGTAACCACTAGGTCTGGCCGTAACTTAGGCTACAATTTATTTTGAAATCTAGATAACCTGATGAAGGGCGCTAAGAGACCAGCTTAACTATAAGAGATATGGAAATGGCTCCTTAGCAAAAGTCGTTTAGTGTAATGGACATTTTCTGTTGACATATATAATTCAGAGGTATGGGACATTTTTTTTCCATCCGGAATACGTCCACTCGGTGAAGGCGATAACAGCGTACCTCGTTCAATGTCAACGGATACATAAGCTGTGACATTAAGTCTACGCGAACGAAGTCGCTGGTATCAACTAGTGAAAAATAAGGCCGTATATCGACGAATTTTTTTCTTTGACCAATTTGACTTTAATAAAAAAGAGGTTTTTTTTAAAACACCCAATGAAAAAAAACCACTCAATCGAGATTTTGTTATCTATTCATTGGTCAAGCCCGAATCTTTCAAGGTATTTACAGCATTTTCCAAAAGAAAACCCTAGTCAGTAGATATTCTTTGAAGATTTTGTTCGGTATTTGGAAAAATACCAAATTCAAGCATAAAACCAATAGAAAACCATTGTTGGAAAAACTGTCCAGATCATATTTAGTGTTATATTTTATTGAAAAAATGTCCAAGTCTGTTTTATGTTCTTTTAATATTAATAAAGGACTAAATAACAACAAAAAATCGCATTTTGTACCGCTTTCGCTGCTCTCTGTTTCTTTAATAGTTGACTGGCAGAGAATACTTTAGTATTAGGTCCGCCTTTTGTACCTAAATTTGTGTTTATTGTACAATAAACACAAATGACTTTTGCGATTTTACTGTGTTTAAGTTTTCCTAACTTTTAACTTAGATAATTATTTAAAGTCTGTTGACAGACTGACGGACGGTACAGACGGACAGTACTTGATATCATAATAGTTATTTGCTATGCAATTCTGGAAAGTTGGATTTAGCGGCGACTTACCTCTTATCTTAGCGAAGGATTTAAGGATAGAACCACGAGCGTAGCAAGTCATTCAAAGATTGAAAAACTTTTCTGCCGAGCGTAACACACAATTTTTCACCTCATAACAGCGAGGTACCAAAATTTTTTGGTTATTTCCGCTGTGAAATTCCGGTAAAAAATTCTTTTAACAAAAAGTTTAATCTAAATATACCTTATTCTTGTTATTTTAATTATATAAAAATTTAAAAAAATAAAAAGGGTGTATTATAGTTAATTTAAAGTTATATAAGATAGGAATAAATTGTTACTTATAATTACAATAAAAACGATTCGTTGAAATAAAACAACTTTTACGGATATCAAACGCGCTATATTTCCACGAACTAAGTTGTAATTGTCCGTAATTTTTAGGTTTTTTAGGGGTTTTTTGATTTTCCCGACGTTTCGGCACCTTTACAGCTGCCGTGGTCACGGGATGACTGGCTACTTATAAGTCTACCCTCGAAAAGTTAATTTATATTCGTTCGGATACGGTTAGACATTTACTATGGCACAAATTATGATTGATTTGATATTTTGATTTAATTGTTATTTTAATTCTTTATTATTAAGAAAAGAGAAAACTAAAGACTCTACTGGCAGTTCACAAATTGGGAGGACCTTCGAAGAAAGAAACTGCCAAGAAAACTTCGAAAGCGGGCCGACCTCCATCTTTATAAAAAATATTAAAAATTAGGATATGTTGTCTCCACCTTTACTTTTTTATATTTATTTATCTACAAAAAACGATTCGGTAAATGTTGATATTGACATGAGGTACAAGAAAAAGACAATTAAAAAATAATGGCTTATGTCACGTTCCGCAATCCTATATATATCATAGGTTGTGAAATCTCACCTACCGCAAATTAAAAATACCTTTAATATATAGATCAATCTTATTTTTATTGTTTTTATGATTCAAGGAACTAAAATAATATAATACAACCAAAACGGAGTATTATAATTAATTCAAAGGTATTTAAAATAAGAATAAAATGTGACATAAAAAGTCAATAGCGCGATTCGGAACGCATTATGACGTATTTTTCTTTCTTAATAAAAAAAATTGTTTAACACGCTAGGCGATTTTCTGCGCAGAAATTTAATGACAACGTTTTGTCATTCAGTTTTGTCGTAGAAAATCGCTTTTTGCGGCCTAGCGCGGTAAAGTACTTTTTTAATTTAATACCTAAAAATATGTCATAATGCGTTCCGAATCGCACTATTGACTTTTTGTTACATTTTATTCTTATTTAAATCGTCTTTGTCTAGTTCCTTATGTCAGTGTCAACATTTACGGAATCGTTTTATTCTTATTTATAAGTAACAATATATTCCTACTTTAAATAACTTTGAATTAACTATAATACTCCCTTTTAATTATTTTAGTTTTTTATATCATTAAAACAACGAGAATAAGGTATATTAAGATTATAATTTATGTTTAACGATTTTTTTACCGGAAGTTGACAGCGGAAGAACGATAAAATGTTCCTCGCTGTTGTGAGGTGAAAAATTGTGTGTTGCGCTCGGCAGAAAAGTTTTTAGCGTCTTGTACCTTTGAAATCCTCGCTTCGCTCAGGTTTCAATAGAGGTAACTCGCCGTTAAATAACCAACTTTCCAGCCTTGCATAACAAATAACTATTTCCTTCTCCTGCATTTGCTGGACTAGAATTGTTTTTCCAAAAAACCCCTGCTAGTAATTTCTCTTTCGCATAAAGCATAAAGTTAATTCACTATCTAGCTGAATATTTTTGTTGTTTGGCGCTAATAATTTCCTATCTGTTGATACTATTTTTCTTAGTAATTTTAGAATACATTACTCTTTCGTTATCTTTTAATTTATATTTCATAAAAGTTTTAACTACTTAGAACACAGCAGTACAATAAGGTATATCAGAAAGAATATCAATTGAATAAGGACTGAACTCAAAATGAAAGACGTGTAAAAGTTTGAAAGCGACAATTTATCAAGGAGTTTTAATGTTAATCTCTTTTATATCCATGCTGAATCGTTGATGAATAGCCACATTGTCTTCAAAAATAAGGAAATTATATTCGCGACCCGTAATAATACGTCATAATTTATGGCCGCAAGAAACTCTTGACTAATGTCTTTTCTTTCAAGTGCAACTTAGTACCTTTCTTTGCGTGGGAATTATTGACTGGAAGGACGAACACAGTGCATAATACGAAAAGCAGTAGGGCAAAATTTCAAGAAATGTAAACTTTCTTTCGTGGTGTAATTCAAAGAATTTGAGTACTGATAGATGCCATACATTAATTTGACTTTCGAAAACCCAGTGTTATTTAAACACACAGTATATTTTTTTAAAGTAAGTTCGTCTTTCGTTACCTGTGTCACTTTTATTAAATAATATATAAAGTGAAGCATTTGATATAATATACTATATGTCAAACTGAAAGCAATTACGATAGAACAAGCGCTACGACAAAACAGGAACTTGGTCATCAGCACAGAACACAAGAAAGAAAAGACTTTCTGTGGTTGTCAGTATAGCTTTTTAGCAAACTAAACAGTAAAACTTGACCTACTGCTATAATATATACTAGATGTAATAATGTGGCCAACTTTGTCACGTACGTTGAGTTGTTTGAACGAGTACGTGATAAATGATTCAGTTTTGAAAAAAGTTGTTTGTAAAGTGTACTACACAACCAAATGGGAACTAAAATACCCTTTGCTACGTAAAAAGTGTTTATTGCACAGCAGAAAATAGGAAAAAACGTGATATAAAACAGATGTAGATTATGATTTTGTAATTTTTGCATTTTTCAATGCTATTTTTATACTTATGGTAAATTTTAAATAGAAAAAATATTGGAAAAAAATAACTCGGCCACAAGTGAATTCTCAGACGGGAATCGAACCCGCGACCTTTGGATATCCGGTCCGGTTTTTTTTCCAATATTTTTCTATTTAAAATTTACCATAAGTATAAAAATAGCATTGAAAAATGCAAAATTTACAAAATCATAAATTATTGGCAGTTGCATCTTAATCGATCGTTAAACACCTGAAAAGATGTTTCTTTCGAATGCAAGGATATTCCTAGCATTGATGTAACAAAGCTGGCCTACAGCGTATTAAAAAAAAAAAAAGTATTGGAGGATTTCGACGGTGGTTCGCAAGTCTCGGTAGCTCAGCGGTTAGAGCATTGGACCGGATTTCTAAAGGTCGCGGGTTCGATTCCCGTCTGAGAATTCACTTGTGGCCGAGTTAATTTTTTCCAATATTTTTCTATTTAAAATTTACCATAAGTATAGATGTAAATTATATTATTGATACAATTATATTGATGTTGGTTATATGAAATAGTTCAAGACAGCTCGTCGTCGTCGTCTCAGCCACATAACACCCACTGCTGGGTATAGGCCTCCCCCAAAGGGGGGTGGGGGGGGGGAAGTTTGCCATAATCGCCACGCTTGGCAGGCGGTTTGGCGATCTCAGTATGGCCAAGTTTGTAGGAGACGCTGCTGCCCGTCTCCTGAAGGCTGAGTCCCTTAGTCGCCTTTTACGACACCCACGGGATGAGAGGCGGTAGTGCTATTCTAAGCCGACACTACACAGCTCAATTACGCGTTATTTTCGCGTGTAGGTACTGCCTGCTTCGCAGGACCAAATTCTCATAAAATGTGACATAACATAAAATGAGTCTTATAAACAAGTTCCTCTGAATTTTAGGAACTTTTGTACGAATGTGAACTACTTTCTATTGTAAATTCTATTAAAAAATAAGGTGTTAAAACGTCGTAAATTAAAATTAACTGGGGGTTAATTCTGCAAATTCCGCCTTCTGCGCCAGAGATCCCCGGACAAGACAAATATTTGTGTGCATGAACATGTATATTTGTTTTGGTTTAGGTGTTTAATATGTATATTATGTATGTTTTAAATAAAAAAAGTATATACGTATGTTTATCCGTTATCTAGTATCCATAACCAAATTCTTCCAAATTCCAAATTCTTCATGAATCTTAACGTGGCAATTATTTATTTATTTATTTAACTCTAAGCCAAAAATCAAGTCGATCTATTGCGTTAGGGTGTGAAGGAGGGACAAACAGACACACTGTCGCATTTATAGCATTAGGATTTCAATTGTTATACCCACTTTTCGCAAACCCAAAAGCCCCAAACTTTCCTGTAATAAATCTTTAAGACTAAAAACACGCTATTACAATTGTGATTACACAATGAGGTCTCAACAAAAACCAGTGGGAAAGCCACAGCATAGTTCCGTCCTACTTAGGACCCTTCACGAAACACGTGCATTTAGGTCGGCACTGCTTAGTAAGAAACGACAGAGATTCTTTTTGTCTGCTCGTGGTGAGACCTTTTGAGAAGTGATTAGGCGGAAGTATTTACTTGTAATTCCTTTTTGTAGCACTTTTAGGTAAATTATGTTTTAATTTTGTTTAAATAGACTTAGTAAAGAATCATCAAAATTTTCCTACCATGACCACTTATTACGTGTTCAACAGATGAGATTCACGGATGTAAAAACAACAAACAAAGTAAATTTTGAGCTAGCAGCATGACGATGATGATGAGCAAGACTCTAATGCCGAACGTAGGATTATTTTGAATTTATTCATTATTTATTGAAGAGGCGTACAATTTTCTGTAACTGTTATTATCTCGATTTCTTACAGTGACTAATAGAAAATGATTATAACTACATTTTTCTCAGATCATTGAACAAGTAAATCAACTCGGCCACAAGTGAATTCTCAGATGGGACTCAAACCTTTGGAAATCCGGTCCAATGCTCGCGAAACTTGCGAACCACCGTCCAGAACCACCTTGCGAACCAGAGCATTGGACCGGATTTCCAAAGGTCGTGGGATCGAGTCCCGTCTGAGAATTCACTTGTGGCCCAGTTGTTTTTTCCAATATCGTCGCCAGACCATATGCGAATTGGATGAGAAATGTAGACGATTATAGTGAAGTGGTCATCACCGCTCCTCCTAATTAATTATGTGGCCCCTTTTTAGTCTTTTCACCACCAGTGTCGTGTCTATCAACTCTGTTATAAGAGGGTTAGGATGATTATGAAGGCGATCTTTGTGTCGTTTTCGATATAACTCGATCTCAGTTGCTACAGTGGGCATTTCAAGGTATTTATGGATTTCATCATTCTTCGTGAACCAAGGAGCATTTACTATTGCCCTTAGGATGCTATTCTATACTCGCTGAAGGCAGAGAATATTTGATTTGCTGGCCACGCCCCATAGCTGGATGCCGTACGTCCAAATCGGTTTCAGAACTGAATTGTAAATCAGTAATTTATTGTCAACGGACAGAACAGAGTTTCTTCCCATGAGCCAGTGTATGATCTCGTCTCTCTTTGCTTTGATGTGATTCTTCCATGTCGTCGCGGCGTCCAGGCGTCGGTCAAAGTGGAATCCGAGGTATTTTACATTATACGTGTGTTCTAGGGTGTCGCTACCACACACGCTGGGTGTACGAGGTACGGGAGGGGCGTGGGATGGAGTGCGTGGCCTATATGTTTGTATAGGCCGTGTACTCCAGGTGAGTCCAACATTTCGAATCGCCCCTGCACCTGGGGGCGAGGGATGCGTAAAAGCATTTCTCCTAGTATAAAAAAAGGGTGTCGCTACCAAGTCTGACGGGGGCGCAAAGTATAAAAATAGCATTGAAAAATGCAAAAATTTAAAAATCATAAAAAGTCAATCAAAGAATTCCCACCATCTTATAATATAATTTTCTTCAGTGTAGATTTGAAATGAGAAACACAAAAATACTACAGAACATAATAAAAGGTAAGTAGGATACGAAATAAAAGAAAAACGTGTCTTAGAATAACATCTGCTACAAGTGAGGTCACGATTTTTCAAGCCGGTTCCTTTTACAATAAAAGTAAGCAAAAAAACGAGATAAAAAGTCTGATTTACGTTGACCGCCCGAAGATAAATCGGTGAGAATGCCGTGCAAGGTTTATCGTCTTTTATAAGTTGCTAGTTCGTCTTCAGAATTGCCATCGACGTGGAACGACTACCGAACATTTATAACGATACAGCAGTGGTTCCCAAAGTCGGCTGGGTTACGACCCATCTAATACAAATTTCCAAACTCGGGACCCACCTCTAGGCTGTCTTAGGGAAAAAGTGGCATAAAATTGGTAATGCTCAGCTAGTCTATGGCCTTGTCACTGGGCCTAATGACAAGTTCCGAGGCTACTTAATGCAGTCTTGTTCGTTATCGGAATGTTACAGAAACTGAAATTTAACAATAGTTGCAATCCGTCAGTCTGTCAGTCGCTCGTCGCCCGGCCGTATAGCGTATCGTTCTACACTACAGGATCCACTCAATACTCGCTCGCAACCCACCAGTGGGTCATGACCCATAGTTTGGGAAACCCTGCGATTCAGTTTCAAGAGTACAGCTGTTTTGTATTCTAAACACGCCTATAGGTGTTGGGAGAATACATGAGGCAACAACTTATAACCCTCTCGATGATTTGAATGAGTAAGCGTAACGCATTCCATTTACGGGTTTCAATCGGTACGTCTCGAGGTGAGAATTGCGACAAAGAGGTGATATAATGCGTGAAATATAAAAAAGGAAATATTGGTAGAGCGAAGAATATTGTGCGTAAAGGGGAAATGTAATGGAAACACATTGCGTTTGCTCATGGATCACGGGATAAATATGTTTGTTTGTGATTTTTAGTGTCTTAGGCATTCACCATCAAAACGACATACTGTGAAATAAATACTATTTGTAAAAAGAAATAACATCATCCAGTGTCATCTTCAAACTGAAGCTTAGAGATCAGTATGCCAAGCTCCTGTGTCATGACTATGAATTGACCTTTCATAGGTCAATTGAAACCACTTCCAACAATTCTCTTGCAACAATTTGAGTTGCGTTATAAATCCGTAGATTATTGAAATGGCAACTAGATTCCCAAAATCCTCGACAATTCTGCACAATGGCGTAACAACTTGGTATATGGTATTGGTACAACAAAGCACGTAAGAAACAGAAGCAAACTCAGATCAATTTTTACATGGACGTTACGTTTACAGGTCTTCTCAGGCACTTTCAAGCAGTAGGTATTCAATCGCGATTAAAATTCATAATAGTTATTTGCTATTCAATGCTTTATAATTCATGTCCAACGACATAAAGCTATCTATCTATCCTTTTTGCACATATTAATTCTAAAAGTCTCATCCTTGTCACTTTATTTCTTTTTTCTTAATTATTTAAAAAAGTGGTGTAAGAAATTTAAGAAGCTCTTTGCCTCACCCTAAATTCACAGCAAAAATTTTTGCTGCGAGTTTTTACGGGCCAAAATCGCCCTTTTCGTGCTGGAGAGGTGAAAACAATATTATTGGCTTTACATGATAAACAGGAAAGGGTATTGAACTTTTTTGTATGGAGGCTGGTTAGCCAGTTTATTAGATCTAAAAACTAATAATGCCGACCCTAAATATAATTTTGTATCTTTAACACCAATTATCTCATTAACCTGCGGGCCTACCATCATCTATTAGAAACCATCATGTCATAAGAACGTTTTGTTTGCGTTTTGTTGTTATTGAATTTGTCACATTTTGACACACTTCTCAGCTTGGAGGCGATGATTGAGCGTAGTCGTTACAAAACTTCCGTCAAAAACAAGCTTACTTTACGAGATTCGTAGTACGAAATAACATGGTAAGATTGAAACAATACTGCGCTAAGAGATGGCGGTAGGCCTCCTGACATTTTAGAGCATTATGTTGTACGAAATTTTTTGTTCATCTTTACATTTTGTATCCATTTATATAAGTATTATCGTACGACGCCATTTTGAAAAAAGGCGGACCAGGACGAGACCAAAAACTTCAAACCCTTTTGTGATAAACACCAAGCAAAAAGTTTTAACCAGTGTCATTATAATATTACAATTATAACAGACTCAATATAGTAGCAACACTCTAGGGTTAGGCAAGTTTTACGAGTTATTGCAGGAGCGATTTTCCTGGCTTCTTTTGATTTTGGTCGGTTTCTGGATTGAGAATTTTACGTTGAGAATGTCTCAAACTTAACTCAAAGCATGCTTATACAATATCATTCATGAGTAAGTTTTGAGACGTTGTCAATTTAAAAAAGAAATAAAGAAACTAATTGAATTGTTGGATTCAAAAGTATTGTCGTCCCGCTACTAGGGCAGGTAATCTAAAATGTAAATGTTTGATGCGGCACGCAACAATCCACTAAAATAACATTCTCTGACACTCGAGCGGTGCGACACAAATTAGTTATGATCAGATAAAGCGTCTGTACATGTAATTCGTAACTTAATGACTCTATAATTTAGAGAAGGGTAGAGAATGATGGAAAAGAAATTGCGTCATACTTAAAATATGACTGAAAATGTCTATTTTATTATTTTATAACTTATTCAATATTTGAGCAGTAGGCATGATGATACAACTTGAGACGTACATAAAAAAAAATGTAAATTATAACTGTACATTGTAACTGAATGTGTGTAACCCACAGCTATTTTCTATAGGTACCACCGCATTAAAACAATGTGTCTAAAAATAATCCTGTGCACCGAATGTGTGCTTACTATAATAATTGTATTTGCGGCGTTCACGACATGTTCAACAGTCATGTAAATTCTTTTAAAAGATCTCTCATCTTCTCAATCTAATATTATAATTAATACATAATTATATAATTAGATATTCACAAGTATTGCATTTTTTTTATCGGTTTTTTTAATTTATTTATTATACTTGATTTAACATTTTAGATTACAGTTACTAACTGTTATTATATAGTTTTATATATTTTTTGTACACAATTGTTATTGGGCATAGACATACACTTTATCAATTTAAAATATTTACCGTATTATTGTTTCTCTGTCTACAATGTTTATGTTTTTTCACGAAACAATAACAGACATTACTGTTATGGTGTCGTAAATAAATGAAAATGAAAAAATAAATAAATGGGTCTGCTATTTTGTAGTGTAACAACCAGCCCTGTTACTCTGGACGCGATCGCATTGAAATCGAGATTGAATTTTGGTTGGTGGAAGGACTCGTTGTAAGTCCGCCTGGCTAACTACCACCATCTTATCTAAGTCTGACGTCATAACAACAATGATTTCAGCATTGTTTTGTTGCGGCAGTTAGAGATAAGATAGCCAGTTCCTCAGTGATTGAGGATTCCGATAGAGGCTCACTTCCATCTTCAGCCTTATCAATACTTAACATCAGGTATGATGAAGGCTAAGAGTGTCCCCGTCGATCTTAAAAAAGGCAGTAATTAAAACTAACACTAAGCAATTTAACTTAAAATTAATACTTGAAATTAGTGAATAAAGTAATTTTGTACTCTAGAAGTCGATCGTAGCACCAATCAAAATCGTATCAACGACGAAAATCTGAAATAATTATTGACATTCAATCTCGATCTCAACGCGATCACGTCAAGAACAACCCCCCAAGAGCATTTGGATTGGCATTCGGAAAATACGGAAACTCAAATTTCGCACGGAAATCAGTAGAAACCTCGAGACGAGTGATTCAAAAAAGAGGTCCAGGTGTTGCCAGCCCATGGTCTACATTAGTTATTGAATGTATCGCAGGTCTTTACTATCTGCCCAGTAGCCCTGCATTAACAGCTTTTATCGTCAATCATAGCTCAATAACGTGTCGCTGTCCCTCTTACAACTTATCGGGGTAAGCGAAACAGTATCATATCGCGTGATATAGTGCTCATGCTGGTAACCTAGCAGCTGGCACATGTATGTTTCTCTTTCACTCCCAGTTTAGCATGGGAGATATAAATACATAAAAAAACAATGCATTAAGAGCATTAGTCTCCGATCCTGTTTTGGCCTTTGGTCCAAAATTATGGTTGAAACAGATTTAAAAGGATTTCAAAGTGATCCGCTGAAAGGAACCCGGACACATGATAAGGGTCGGTTACGGAAAAAAACAATTTTTGGACCATTCTAATTGGCACCCTTGCATTGGTGGAAGCTTTTAAGTAACCAAATTATATCCTGTGGTGGGTCCGTATAGATTAGAATTGTGGAAAATTAAAGCAATACCAATATAGGACGAAGAAGTTTAAAATAACTTACTTAGAAGAACTATATCACAAATTACTGTTTGGATACCACCACACAATTTCATGCTAAGGTATTGCACAGATGCAACAATGTTTTCAGCATTGTTGTGTTCCGGCAGTTAGTCGCTTCCATCTTCAGCCTTATCAATACTTAACATCAGGTATGATGAATACTAAGTCTCCCTGTCGTTCATAAAAAAATAGAGGACAACGAGAAAACATTGGATTTAAGATGTGGCTACGAGTCTAGCCATAAAATTTGCACAAATTCATGAAAAATACCCATTTTTTACTGCTAACGGTCAGTTTCAATTCCTTGTAATTTCCTTCTTTCTTGCTCTTAATTCAACCCGATATGATGGAACAAACAATTTTAGCTTCAATATTTATGATTATTTTTTATGCAATTGGCATAAAAGATCTTTAGGTGAGAAATAGTATGCAAAATAAAACCTTTTTCAGCAACAATGTACACAAGACTATACCCCAATAAAAATAGAGCGTATCCAAAAATGTGGCCATGTCGAAAAATACTATCAAATAACTCCACTCGATTTTCTATTGCCAATATACGTTATTTGGTTCACTGGCTCTGTTCCGGAATGACAAAAAGCACTAGATTAAAACGTTTGAATACAAAATATGACAATTTCAACTTGTGAATTTTGTATGACTTTGTATGACAGGTGGTCCAAGGGTCTCATAACTTATAAAATGCTTAGCTGCAACTTTATTAAAAATTATGCACTGCACACTGTCAGAAAAATGTAAATCTAGGTATGCCAAACTTAAAAATAATGGCGTGATTGTAAAAAACATGTTTCATATAAAGGTTTAAACCAAAATAATTTAAATAATTATTTGCTATAAAAAAAGTTTTTACCACGTTTGTGTTTTTTTACACTTGTCAAGACGAATCAAAGAAGCCCAAAGTCGATGGGGTTGCATTGTTTCATTACAGAGTTCCTGTGGCCACTTTCCGGCTGCATAATCAGAACCCGGACATCATTTCCCATAAGAGTACTTGTAAATACGAATCCAACAAGCCCAAACTCGAAAGGGTTGCATTCTTTCATTACAGAGTTCCTGTGGCCACATTCCGGCTGCATCATCAGACTCTGGACACCATCTACCATCAGAGTACTTTTCAAGACAAACTCAACGAGCCCAAACTTGAAAGGGTTGCATTCTTTCATTACAGAGTTCCTGTCGCCACCCCATCATCAGATCAGCTCAATTACACTATGATATTGCATTATCATCCAGTTTTATGCTATATTCAAAGTTTCAAAATCTCTAGCTCATCGGGATGTTAGTATAAAATCGATTGCAAAATTTGTACCGAACAGACAAATAAACAGACACGAAAGCGAACTAATAAAATCGTGGTATAATGGAACAACAATAGCACTGAGATACATTCCATTATTTTGGACTAGTTACGCGTACCACATGTTTTTGTTGGTTAGTAAGTTATTTTTCAGTTAAATTTTAGCCCCAAATTTAATAGATTAGATAAAGAAAACATTAATTAACTTTTGTCAGACCAGATCTTGAAATATTGACCTTGCCTTGAAAACTTTCTACATTGCCCGAGTCTGGAAATCAATAGCCTACTGAATTCCAATAATAGTCAAGACAAATTGCTGTAATTTTTTTCGAGTGTCGTTGTGAAAAGGCGTGACGAATCACCAAAATTCATTACTTTCCTAGTAATAAAGCTTTTATGGAGCTTTTAAGTTAATATCCAGCGAAGTAAAAACGCTCTAAGGTTTTAAAGTACGACTGTGTTTATTAGGCATTGCCATATGGGAGCATTCTAGCCACATCAGAACTACAAACGGTTTAATAGTCTTTTGATAACATTGTCATTATTGAAATGGTGAACAATAAAATGGAATTTTTAAGTACAGTACAGTAAATAGGTAATTACGCATCTACGTGTAGAAAAGCTATGTATTTAGACATTTTGTACTTGCTATTGCTAACAAGAATAACCTGGAAAAATTACTTTAAAATTATTTTCTCAAACATGCTTCGAAATTGAGCATTATTTTGACAACCTTCTTCGAGATAAATAGATATTGCTGTACTGGCCACCTACATGCGAGCAGCGGCCGGCAAAAGTTGTATGAAAATCCATATCTGGCGTGTTTAGCGGCCAAATAAATTACATAGTAAACTCATTTCTGTCATGTAATTTGAAAATGGAACGATCTTTTACTCCGAAATATGGCCACCAAGAAGGTAACTTATCAAAGGTTTTATTTAAATTTCTGACTGGTTTGCAAATAGAAAGCTGTTTTAGAAAATAAAACAACAAATTAATACTTTATCGCTAGAAAAAATATTGTCGATCGTTGTTCGTCTGATTTTGAAAAGTAGTTTTGATTTCCGCGCATTATTTGAGAAAAGTACTATAAAAAGTACAAGCCATGGCCACAACAACGCACTAATGGACTTACGTATGTGTGCCTCGGCTTCGCCTCAGCCCACATTTACACGTTCGACCATCAATGCCTCTTTTGCTGGCCGCTGCACTAATGTACTATTATTTAACATTGGATTTTTTTTGTGTTGAGGTAAATTTTTAAAATCACATACTACAAACCAGTTTTCCGTACCTAACATAAGCGACTTCACTCTGTTACTATAAGTTACCTCTGGAATAGACAGCTCATAGCAGCAGACGCTGTCAATAGGGCCTGCATGTTCGATATAGCAACATATGCATGCCTGTCTTAGTGCCAATTATGCACGCCAACAATGGCTCTACTATCACTCTAAACATAATTAGGCCGGATCTAGTGTTAGCATATAATAGGATAATTGAACATTCTCTGTTAATTTGTTATCGCAACGCTTGACGCCAAGAAATGCTACAACTTATCATAGATGACGATCTTTTGAAGTTTTGTGAAGGATTTTAATAATTTCGTTGAAAGTCGAATTTCAAGTTATGTAATTTCAAGTTATTTCAAGTTTGACAACCTGTTTGGCGCAGGGGTACTAAGCCCGCCTTCTGCGCCAGAGGTCCCGGGTGCGATTCCTGTACAAGACAAATATTTGTGTGCATGAACATGTCTATTTGTCTTGGTCTGGGTGTTTAATATATATATTATGTATGTTTATCCGTTAGCTAGTATCCATAACACAAGTTCTTCGTAAAACTTAGCGTGGGCTAGATAATTGGTTTGTCTGTATGAAATTATTTATTTATGTCGCGACAACGCAGCACGATTTTTCCCATACAGAAAAGCTTGTAGCAAAGAATACTACCTATACTGACGTACTAGGTTTAAGAAACCTCGTTTTGTACCTATCCATTAGCCATTTTAATGTCACACTGCTGCAACTGCTGGGGCACTGGCCTTCCTTGTAGATGTATAGAATACATCTACCGACCAAGTTTCAACTGTGTAATCCTCATAGTTTTGGAATAAAGTGGCTGGGACATTTACCACTTTGGAAGTAAAAAACTGTAATAGGATCTTCAATGTAATTTTTAAAGACCTATCTATAGAAACGCCTCAAGTATAGCTTTGATAAAAAAAAATCAAATCCCTTCGGGAAAAATGCTATATATCTAAAACTGACAACCATATTTCGTTCAAACCAATTTTCGTTGAAAGTTTTTATTAAGATCTAGAGCATAAATATTTTTTCAAATTTTTCTCTCTTATATTTTAAAAGTAAGAGGGACACGCATTTTACTACTTTGGAAGTGTACATCTTTCAAACGGTTGACTTTGAGAAAAAATCGTTTTAGAAACCTCAATGCAATTTTGAGACCTATCTATAGATACTCCAAACGTAAAGGTTTGATGAAAAAAAAAAATTCAGTTAATTCATATTTTTTATTATTTTTGTGTAAAAACTGTAAAGCGCTTACAGAATACATCTACCTACCAAGTTTCAACTGCGTAATCCTCATAGTTTTGGAATAAAGTGGTTGTGACATACATCGATTTGGGCGAATCTATAAGGGTTTCGTTTTTTGCCTTTAGGCTACGAAACCCTAAAAACAGAGGCTCTATAGGTCACTAGTATTGAATCATTATGGTCCCAACGAGGTAAATTAAAATCTTAATTTTTTTATTTTGTCTAACAAACTTAATTATTAATTCCATGTAATGCACACAACAGTTGCTCAACTCGATCTTCTGCATTGTACTTATTCGGAGCTACTCGAAACGTATTTTTGTCAATTTATGGATTGTGTGAAACAACTTGTGTCGGCTGGTAGAAAAATTATACTATCACTTCATGAGTTCATGTAGGTATTGTTTTTTTTTATGATGTGTATATTTTGCACTCAAAGCCATTTTCACATTTAAATTGTAATTTAGACTGTGACAATATCTTGACTATTCTTTATAAACAAATCATAATGTTAAATGAGATGTGTTTAATGAAAATCAGGTGCAGGGAGAAGGTAATCACCAAGTCATCACTTTGTTTAACTAGGGAAACGGCAAATATTTTACTATAAAGAAAATTTATAAAAAAACTCTAGCATTGGACCGGATTTCCAAAGGTCATGGGTTCGATTCCCATCTGAGATTTCACTTGTGGCCGAGTTAATTTTTTCCAATATTTTTCTATTTAAAATTTATCATATTTATTTATTTGTAACTTTAAATTCTTATTGTGAATAATGCATGGGTTCTGAACAACTTTAATCTTTTAGAATAAATACTAATATTTTCAATACTTTCGCCGGTTCTAGGTCCCAAGCTGTATATTCTTTAAGTTCTCTACTAACAACAAAATTATTAGTAAACCGCTGGGACTTAATGTTCATGACCCAATTTGTTGCTAACCTCTGTCAAGTCACATGATATTCTCACATTTATAACAATGGCTGCCAGTCAAAAGCCGTTACTTGTAACGGAAACACGTAACTCCTAGGTCTAGAAGTCAAATATTACCTAAATACTCGTACTTAGAGTTAGTTTAGACAAACAACCCAAATTCCTACTTTGATAGTCTGTGGCCACATTTGAATGTTTGTGGTAACTTGTAACGTTTGCTGTTCCAAACTAATAAAGAGCTTTTCGTATAATATTAATTCGTATGAGTCCATTGTTGTCAGTAAACAAATGGGAACGGTAGTAGCATTTTGATTAGTGTTAATTATATAAGTCGACTCTTAAGCATGTCAACATTGATTGTATTTAATCTTTAGCGTGGGAAAACGCTTAGTCTTCGTCATCGTCATTAGCAATTTTTAGCCCACTACTGGCCTTATGTATGGATGAGGAGAGTGGGGCATGGCCCACGCGGGTCAAATGCGGATTGGTGGGTTTTAGCAACAGCTAAAACCCACCTCAATCCGCCGGGACCAACGGCTTAACGTGCCTTCTGACGCACGGAGGAGGTCGAGATAGTAAATTTATGGTCACCCATCCCGTGCTTGACCGACCATTGCGAAAGTTGCTTAACCTCAACAATCGCAGGCTGAGCGCGCGAACCACCAAACCACGTGCTCCTCGTGGTGCAGTGGCACCGTCTTCGTCATACCGGTTCTAAAGCAATGGTAAGACTGGGATGCGTTTCCTCCACCAGTGAAGAACTGGCTTTTTTGTCCTTATCTGCTGGTACACAACATTGTCAATATTAGGGCGATATATTTAGATAAGTCATAAGTCATAACATTTATTGCAACATGTTGGTTATTACAGATGGTAAATACATAAAAAAAAACCCATAAACATGACCCTGCAAATAAAAAATATAGTATGGGGTATGGCAATTTAAATATATTTAAAGTATAAAATCTAAAATATTAAAAATTTTAAGTAACATAAAAAAATATTTCAAGGTATAATAACATTTTTGTTTAAATATTCCTTCAGTTTTGAGCAAAAGATGTTTTCTGTTTGGATTTCCTGGAATTCTTTTGGGATTTTATTAAATATTTTAATTGACATATGGTAAGTCCCTGAGATCACCATAATGTAGTTTTGTGAAAAGTAAACCCAGTCTATTTTGGTACCTTAAGTCCCAAAATAGACTGGCTTCCTACATCCACGTAGGATGTTGGTAAAAATCTTTTGCTTGTGAATACAAATGTATGTTCTGTTTGACAAATTTACATATTTTAAATATATATAATGAGACAAGTGTTAGTACTCTAAGTCTAACAAAACGAGGTCTACATGTTTCTAAATTGTCTATATTTGCGAGTAATCGTTTATGGATAATAAAAATCTGATTTACGTGTGCGCTATTACCCCAAATGACTTCATCGCTCAGCCATAGAAGATCCAGACCAACCAAACCGAACAAATATTTACCCGATAAATATTAAACAAGAAAATATAGGTACCTACTAGAAAAAAACAACTAGTCTCATGTCGCCCTGGTTGTTTTTTTTTCAATATATTTTCTTTTTTTTTTTTTTTTTTTTTTCTATTTATTTATTTAAAGGGGCTTTTGTACCTTGTACATGCCAGCCCCATCGTGACTATACATGTGTTACCTAACTAATTACTTATATCTAATCTTGCTTTAATACTTTGGGCTGCGAAACTGTAAATCAACAATGCTTCTTCAGACCAGGGGTTGGACAGAATACTCAGGAACACACCGATATCAAGGTTGTTGACTTTCAGCTTCGCAACCAAGTTTTCTCGCAATGTTCGATTCCGGGAACATTCCACCAGCAAGTGTTGGACATCCTCGATTTTACCGCATAAATTACAATTAGGGGAGCTAACTTTCTTCATCAGATGTCCAAACTTGCTAAGTGGCATGTGCCCCGATCGAAGTCTATGCGCAATAACAATAAAGTTTCTACTTAATTCAATATTGCTGAACCAAGGAGTATGTGGAGGCTGTGATTGCATCACTCTGTACCAAACACCTGTAGTCTGAGACTTTTCCTCAAAGTGTGCTTTCCATTGAGTATGACAATCTTTTTTGAATTTATTTAAATGTTCATCATATCTAGGTATAACCTGTAACTGTTGTCCTTCGGACACTCCAAGTTTTGCCAATCTGTCAGCCTCTTCATTGCCTGAAAGCCCGATATGTGATGGGATCCATTGTAACCTCAATTCCCTGCCTCTTCGATTCAGTATTTCAGATTGCTGCAGTATAGCATAAGCTAAGGGAGTGCCTCTTCGGCCAGAGGCGCACCCAGCTACATGCTGTAGCGCGCTTTTACTGTCAGTTAAAATGACAACGTTGCTATAAGGCAGATCTTTTATGTAATGAAGTGCTTCCGAGATTGCCACAAGTTCGCTAGTCATAATAGATAAAGAAGGTGTTACATAAAAACTCTTTCCGTATTTACTAGTTGCATCGAAGAAGGCTGCCCCCGAGCCCTGTACACACTTTGATCCGTCAGTATATACTTTATGAAAACTTCTGTATTTACTTTCAATTTCCTGTAGCACGTTACTCTTTAAAATGTTATAATCATTTTTAACTTTTGATAAATTCATACAATCAAGCTCGCAATTAATTATATTATTCACAGGGAAATTTGAGATCCAGGTAGAAAGAGTAAACATTAAGAAAGGATAACAAGAGTGTACGTTTTCTGTCTTTGTTTTGTTAAAAGTAGAGATCAAAATAGGTTTTTTCTTATTTTGCCAATATCTATTGGAAGAAAGTGTGTCCAGTTTCTCTAGCAGTGCTATTGTTGGGTTATTTGCCCAAGATTGAGCTTTTAAACAATATTTGAACGCCAAAAATCTCCTTACAGCTAATGGGGGAATGCAGAGGTCACACTCCATGGCCTGAATTGGAGTACTTCGAATAAAGCCCCCCACGACCCTAAGCGCCTGATTCTGCACCCTATCCAACTTGGCAACATGTGTCTTTGCGCTGTTTTCGTACAAGAAAGACCCGTAGTCAATTCGACTTCTAATCAGAGAAATGTACAAACGACGTAGATGTACCGGATGAACGCCCCACGCAGAACCAGCGAGCACCTTAATCAAATTTGTAAATTTTAGAGCCTTCTCACATGTCTCATTAATGTGTTTAGACCAGCGCAACGACCTATCCAGCCACATACCTAAGTACTTAATATTGTCTGCACATTCTAACGACCTTCCGTTGACTATTAATTTGACTGTGTGTTTTTTGTGACTTCTACTAAATACACAAATCTTAGATTTTTCTTCAGACAACTCCAATCCAATATTACTGAGAAGTATTAATAAAACATCTAACGCTGTTTGAAGCTTTAACTCACTGCAGCTAAGTTGGTCAGTTGAATAAAAAACAAAATCATCAGCGTACTGTAAGATCATAATACTTTGAATGTCTTGACAAATTTTGTGTGTTACGATATTGAATAGTAGAGGGGAGATGGGGTCCCCTTGCGCTAATCCTCTGCTAGTCCATCTACAAAGATCCAACTCTTCTCCTGGATCTGATCTTATTTTTAAATGTCTCTTGTTAAGGAATGAAAAAATGTACCTACAAAATCTAGCTCCCACTCCAATCTCATCTAGGGTGATTGTAACTTTGTCCACCAATACGTTATTATATGCGTTTTGGATATCCAAGAAACAAGCTGTTGTTGGTACGCTATTTGAAAATCCTACTTGTATTTGCATGACTAAACGTGCTAGGGAATCCAAACATGACTGACCCTTCCTGAATCCCAAAGTCTCCCTGGATAAAATTAATTTATTTTCTATGAACCATTCCAAGCGTTTTGTGAGCATTAAATGAAACATTTTACAAATGCATGACATTAGTGAAATGGGTCTAAGCTTCTGTTCGGAATTATTACCATTATTATGTTTTGGTATCGCTAATATAGCTATGTTACGCCATTGTAGAGGTATATTGCCAGTAATATATATTTCATTGTACAACTCAAGAAGATTTTTTTTCGCAATGTCAGGTAGATTACAAATCATAGAGTAAGAAATATTATCGTCCCCAGGAGTCGTATCAGACTTTTTTAAGCAATTGTCTAGCTCTTGTATGGAGAATACCGCTTCCAATTGAGGGTTGATAGACTTGAATGTAGGAGATTCCATGGGTACAAAATCAGGCGTCAGAGTACGTAAAAGTTCTTTTTTCTTCTCTCCGTCTACGGCACAGTTACCTCCTCTAAAGCCCCTCAACCAGCGCATCCGCCTCCACATATCAGGGGCAGATGTGGTGATGTGTATCGTATCGCAAAACTTTCTCCAGCTATGGCGTTTTGCTTCTCCTATAAGACGTCTGGCATCCTCAATCCGTTTATTTAACAAATCAAGATTACTCGGAGTTGGGTTCTTTCTAAAATGGCTCAAAGCTAGTCTTCGCTCGGCTACGGCTTTAGATATGGACGGGTTCCAATAGCTCTTCGGAGTAAAGTTTGCCTCAGGGTTATTACATTTTTTTAAAACTGGAATAGAAATAGCGGCTGCACTATTGACACGACTCATAAATAGGTCATATCTCTCTTGAAGTTCGTGTACATTTTCAGAGCAACTAAAAGATGTTTTCAGACATTCTTTGTACTTGTGCCAATCTGCTAACTTCAAATTAAGTCTCGAAGAGGCCGACTGTCTTTCTAAGTTGTTAATTCTTATACTAATTACAAGATGATCACTTCCGAAGCTCTCATTGGAAACCGTCCATTCACATTTTGTGGCTACGTCTGAAGAAATAAATGAAATATCTGGGGCAGACTTTTGAATTTTTCCATCAACGAGCTTAATTCTGGTCGGACTACCATCATTAAGCGCAAAGTAGCCGCATTCGAGCGAAGAGTCAAAGAGCTGCGTGCCTCTCGTGTCATTCTTGTACGACCAATTTGTGTGGTGGCCATTGAAGTCGCCAGCTATAAGCGTCTTATAAGAGAACCGACTGAAAACATTATCCCAATCCGATTGAGACGTATGCACTGCCGAAGGGCAATAGATCGAAACTATATTCTGCAAATCATTACAATTTAAGACCTTAACATACAATATTTCAATACCTCTGTTACGAACTACAATAGGACATGCTAGGCACTTAAGTGATTTATGTGTTACAATAGCTACTCCTCCATATGAATCCGACCTATCCGTTCTAAATATATTATAATTACTAATACTAAGCTGTGATTGTCGCTCAAGCCATGTTTCACTAAGGATAGCCACATGTATTTTTTGTTGATTAAGGAGACATTCAAAATCTATCAATTTAGGTTTCAAGCTTTGAGAGTTCCACTGCAGAATATTTAGAACGTGATTTTTAGTATTACTCCTATCCATTAAAAAGATGATTTAATATAGTCTTTACCCATTCACCATCCTTGAATAATCTAACAAGTATGACTTTGCATTCTTCGAAAATCAATTTCACCGTTGACATAATCTTTTCTTCAAAACTAATATTTTCCATCAAAATTCCTTTGAGTCTTCTTAATAATATCATAAAACTAAAAGAATGGCTGTCTTTAATCTTTTGGCCTGTCTTCTGTGTGTTTTGAATGTCTTGTGTTGAATTCCTATCATCTTGTATTGTCGGTTGCGATTTTGTTTTTATTTTCTTATTCTTTGCTTTTTTCGAGTTGCTCGGACTAGCTAATGTTTTGACCCGACTATTCTCTTGCTCTTGTTCACTATCTACTTCTAAACATTCTGAGTGTGGTATAGTCTCTCTTAATAGCGCATCCCTGTACGAGTATGTCGTTCGTTCCAAAGTTTCAGTTTGTGGAGTATCAGTGCGTATTTTTGGTTTTTCCGTGGGAATTTGGTCCTTTTCCTCCATTTCTTTTAGGCTTAAGTGTTTCCATAGAGCCTGCTTATAGGTACAGCTATCACTGTACATTATCTCACGAATGGCTTTCTCCTTAATAAACATAGGGCAACCTTTATTTAACGCCATATGGGGGCCTTTACAATTGACACATATATAACGCTCAGTCTCACAATTTGAATGACCTTCTCCACACTTTGGGCATCTTATCTTTTTCGTTGGGCAAAATCGAACCGAATGTCCAAATCTCCAACAGCCGGAACACTGAGTCACTGGAAATTTATATTGTGCCACCTTAAACCTACAACCATACCCGGTGACGTATGGAGGTAAAGTGGGACCTTTAAAACACAATCGCACTGATTCGCTCATAACCCATTCGCCTTCAGCCAATCTCTTCATCCTTTTCGCAGATACAATTTCTAAATTACACTCCAGCGTGTCTAAAATTTCTTGTTCATCCAACTCTAACTCGACATTTTTAATGACTCCATAAGTAAAGGTGTTTTCAGTCGTCATTTGACATCTATATTGCAAGTCTTTGAATTTTCTGTTTATAATTAATTTCTCAGCTTCATTTTTACTATCAAATAATAATAAGGCTCTGTAAGGGCTTTTATATTTTATATTAATTATATGGCAGATATTCTCCGATTTTAACAATTTAGCTAAGCCAAATTGCTTTGGTAAAGCCTCTTTGCTCGTAACACATACCTCATGTGTATTCTGATCTTGTACATTCACACTTTTTTGATTTTGCTCGTTTTGTGAGAAGCTTCTGGCCAATCTTTTTGGTTTCCTAAGCACCTTAATAAAGTTGTTGTCATCATCACCATCAATTTCTGCACTTTCTCCACTTTCTTGCCTTAATCTTTTTTCCGCTGACCTTTGCGGTTCAAAACCGGAATGGTCCCATTCATACTCTTCATTCACTTGCTGTTCGCACTCTCGACTCCCTTCTTCTTCACTGTTATCGATCAACGGCACTTCACTTGTTAAACTATAGTTATAACTCATTTTACTAAACGAAGGTAGTTGAAAAATAGTCACGCATCACCGTGTACGGGCGGACGTATGCGTGCACTCGCTCTGCGCTGCGACGCGCGACTCAATATATTTTCTTGTTTAATATTTATTACATAAAAATAGCATTGTAAAATGCAAAATTAAAAAGTTATAAATATTTACCCGCTTGGAATCTCAGAATCTGTTACCGGTATTCTTACTACTGCCCCACAGCCACTACACTTAATTAAATTTGCATTGTATGGACCTCTATCGAAACCAATAGCGTAATGAAGAAAGTCTTTCCCAGATCTCCATACAAACTTTTTCCTCCCCATTTCAGCTTGATTAAGACATATTTTCGGTACAACAGCTCAAGTTCTTCCAGTAGTTATAGTTGGCTCTTAATTCATCCTGAAATTCCTCAAACTCCTGTCGGTCGTCAAAAGTTTACTGCGCTAAGAAGGCCTACCTCCACCTCTTAGGGCAGTATTGTTCAATCTTGCCATGATATTTCGTATTACGAATTGCTTAAAGTAAGCTTGTTTTTGACGGAAGTTTAGTGACGTCTTCGCTCAATCATCGCCTCCACGATGTGAAGTGTGTCAAAATTGTGACAATTATAATAAAAACAAAACGCAAACAATGATCTTATGATGGTTTCTAATAGATGATGGTAGGCCCACAGGTCCTTAATGTGTCAGTTATCGATTAATAATTATAATATATCATAAAAATAAGTTGATTCACTCATATTTTCCCACGTTTACACTTTGTAAGGCTTTCATTAAGGCAACACTAATTACGGTTCGCACCGCCTTTCAATCCAGCGCCGTAATTACATGGCGGAGAAACGAAACCGAGCATTTTCTTTGTTAATACGACGCAAAGATTATTTTTTAACGTAGTACCACAGTCAAAATGTAAACAGTATCAGTCTTTGCACACGGCCGACACGACGCGCTCACACACACATACGGCCGGCACCTCGATCTCACTGGTTTTCACTTGTAAAACAGTTGCGAGCGCGTAGCCGCGGCGCGTATCTATGTGACTGCGTCTTTTTGGCAGTTTGTAGGCAGAGCAAAGACTGTGGTACTACAGTCAACACTGCGTCAGACTTTACACGTGTGCTACCTAAACTAACCGCCGCTATAACAAGCTATATAAAGACGCTCTCGAGGTCAAACTATAAAGGTTGGCGTGTTCTTCGTGAATTTCTGTTCTTCTCTCTTAGGAGATTAACCTAAGGCTTCGCGCCCCGCCGCGGAGCAGCGGATCCCGCTCACGGAGAAGCAGGAGTTGTATTTTTTAAACAATCGAAATACATTTCGCATTCGTAATAGCAAGATTTGTATGCAAAAGCATTTATTTGATTGTTTCATAAATTCGACTCTCTCTAACAGATTGCTCTGCGCCTCCGCGCTTAGTGGCGGAATCCGCTAGCGGACCGCGCTACCGCACCGCGCCGCGGCTTAGGTGTATTGGACAAGGAGGTTATCCATACTAATTGATGGCATTTACATACAACATTAAAATCCGCGCCCCCGCGCTCAGCGACGGAGCGCGGCGCAGTGGGTTTGCCGCCTTAGAACTTACTGATGTGCATCACACAAATTTAATAGAACAGAAAAACATGACCTCATTAATGGAGAAATACGTTAACAGAATTTCATCGTATTTGTGTCTTAGAAAATATTTGACAGTTCGTTTTGACTTAAGTTGGTAGGTGTAGGTGATATCTTAAGGGTTAGTGTCGAGGTATATTCGACCTCAGAATAAATAGGTAAAATAGAACATGTTTCGCATTTAGTACTGAACGAAGTGTCGATCACCTCAAAAATAGGTTAATAACGTTGCTATGCCAATGTAAGAAGATAAAAAACGTCTTAGGGGTTTGTATAGACTGCTTAACGCAAAAGGGAGCCGACGCGTGACAACCAAGTTACTGCCTCTAATATCTTAAATTATGAAGTTTTGCTATTAGTCTCAGAATTTCCTAATAGCCAACTCAATTATTATTTATTAATTTATTCACAACACCAAACACACATGATAATAATATACTTTCACAAATGACAGAAATAAGTAAAATACTTTTGCAAACATGTGTGCCGCAGCGATGCAAAAGGGCAAATGCTCAGTGATATCTTTGCTCAAATAAGCAAAGCACTGATTTTCAGCGTTTGCCCAGAGGGCTCGGTCGCGATAAACGACAGAGACTACGACTTTTAATATTAAATGACTGTGAATTAATAAATTGATTGCAAATTAATTCATTATAATAATAGTATGTAAATTAAATAAGTATAAAATTTGAATTAAAATTATTTAAGAAATATTTGTTTATCGACAATACCTACACAATAAGATCGAATTGTTCATCTCATTCAAAAGCAATCATCAACCTAAATCCAATAAAATTCCCACCATATTTCAAGGTCATTGAAATTTCCAAGCACTCCACCTGAAGTAATCGAACGAACATGTTTCATTTCACAACAAAAAGGACCAATTTATATTGCGACATTTTCTGCTTCCTCTTTTATATCGAACTGAAAATTGGGCTTTCAAAATAGTTCCGTAGACTCGCTCAGAGCTAACCTTTGTGTCTCCAAATTGTTTTGTTTGAAAATCACTGAGAAATTCCAAAACACTGCCGGGGGCTACGTTTGGCCTGACTTGAGCCTAAGTTATTATTTCCGTTTACTCGGAATTCACATTACCTGTTCTTTCATTAGATCAGAAAGTCACTTTGTGACTTTAATATTAAATAAGCCGGTTTTTTTTTTAAGAATTAGCTTCTTTGTTTTTATTTTTCATATTTTTTTGTATAACCGCCGCCCATTTGTATAACATATTATGATTGGATATAATATTTACAAAATAGTGCAAAATTATATAACAGGGTTCATAAAATAAGACCGATATATTCACTAACGAAGTACAAACTAAAAACCGATGTCCAAGATTTGCTTCTTTCTTTAAATTATGATGAGACGGAAAATTTTATTTTATAAACACACACACGCACACACACACACACGCACGCACACAGAATCACAAACACACACAGATTTATCAAATGATATGTACACTAGACTGCAAACTATATTAACCAGCCAGTTTGTTTTTGAGAATATTATATTTTGCTTATGAAGGAATCACCAGCTCCTAAGATACAGCATTAGTCCTAGTTTAGGAGTTGGGGACCTGAATTGTTAACGCTGTAATTGTGACTTTTCTCAATAATGAGTACCTATTGTTTTAATTCTACAATGTAATTTTTTTGTTGTTAACAATTAAGTTTTTTTTAATTTAACTGTTCATCAAAGTTGGCTTCGCTAATCTAACCTAATGAAAAATACTAAGTTTAAGTAACTAATAATTACAAACAAATCTGTAATTTGGAGCCCAATTAGTATTTTATGTAGTTACCTATCTTTTTTTGATTGCTCCATTTAGCTCTGTTTAGATTCCGTTTTCTCAAATTATTATAATATAATTTGAGAGAAGGGAATCTAAATAAGGAAATTTTCACGTCAAAATGTACGTCAAACCTTTATTAGACAGAACCGTTACATTTCCAAAAAAACAAACAATAATGAAAACCGATAAACGACGAAACAAAGGAAAAAAAATACTTGAATACGAAAGGAAAGACATCGAAATGAAACCAATTACTTATTAAGAAGAATTTCTTTGTCGGTCTCTGTCATATTGTTATGAGTTTACCATTAATTACGAAAAACGTTATTTCGTTTACCATCATTAAGTATTTATGACTGAAATTAACTTTCATAGGTACTGTAATGTAAAGGTGTATTAATTAATGTTATTGAAAAAAAACGTACGCCGCTGGTATGATTAATTTTCTTTTTCAATTATAAAGGCTTTCATGATACGGCATTTTCCGTACACGTATTGATAAAATGTAATTGTTATATAGAATAATGATAGGTAAGTACTTTTTTTATGAATGACGGGGAGACTCTTAGCCTTCATCATACATGATGGTATTGATAAGGCTGAAGATGGAAGCGAGCCTCTCCCGGAATCCTCAACCACTGAGGAACTGGCTATCTTATCTCGAACTGAACGGAACACAACAATGCTTAAAACATTGTTGTTATGGCGTCAGGCTTAGATAAGATAGTGGCAGCTAGCCAGGCGGGCTTACAACGAGTCCTACCACCAACCAAACCGAATACAATATGTACGCCGGGAATCGAACCCGGGACCCCTGGGTATGATACTGGTGGTTGTACCAATAGACCACAGAGGCGGTTTAAACTTAGGTTTATCTTATGTTTTGGCGCGCCCGTTCATTGAAATGAAACAACATTTACAGCAGGGGCGTGCATTCCATATAGGCAATTAGGCAGTGCCTACCTCATTCAAAACCTAATATTTTATTTTAGTTTAAACTTCTATTCAACACTCACCCACTAAGATATTCCTTACGCTAAATACGCATACCTACCGATAGGCAGTCTCGAAATTGCCTACTCGAAGCAGCGTTTCATACAAGAGTACAACATATTTAGAAAAAGTATTGTTTAAGTATAAACCGCCCATGGCAAGAAGGAAAGTACGTAACGTTTTATTTTGTTGAGGAGTTATTTTAAAAGTATCATATTTCCTAAGATATTCATTATAATTTAATGATGTAAAGGACAATTTTGTTCAAAATTAAATACTTGTGATGATTAACGTATTTATTTAGATAAGGATTAATATCATGTTTATGAAAACAGCTTCTCAAATAATACATTAGTTTAGAACAAATTTTATTATCTGAAAAATGGTTATAGTGAGTTAACCATAAAACATAGACATATGCTGTCGCGGACTTTTTTTTTAAACTTTTGATGGGGAATAATTTTGTCATACATGATTTTTACATAACTTTAACCGTAGACACACCGTCCGCAACGGAAG
Source organism: Chrysoteuchia culmella (assembly GCA_910589605.1). NCBI lineage: Eukaryota > Metazoa > Arthropoda > Insecta > Lepidoptera > Crambidae > Chrysoteuchia > Chrysoteuchia culmella. The sequence continues at coordinate 18,925,908 of OU342654.1, read as the reverse complement.
CTCCCAAAACTAATATTTTATTCCCGTATCTGTAACGTTTTACATTTATGTTCTGCTCTTATTAATCGTAACGTGATATTAAATATCTTATTACCTTCAGAGATAAATGGACTATCCAGCACAAAAAAAATTTTTCAATTCGAACAAGTAGTGCCGGAGATTAGCGTGTTCAAACAATCAAACTCGTCAGCATTTTAATATTCCTACTAAATATTACGAACCTTATCATTTATGACTAGCGGCCGCTCTCGGTTTCACTCGCTGCGTGGTTGCCGTTACCGTGGGAATGTCAGGATAATTATAAATATTTGCATACAGTGTGGTTTTCTGATGTACAAGCTACATTGCTGTAAAGTTTCATCTTAATCAGTTCAGTAGTTTTTGAGTGAAATAGTAACAAACATTCCTCCATCCAAATATCCTCACAAGCTTTCAAGCTTATAATATTCGGTACCAGGATAGGATAAGTGCAAAGTTACTAGTTAGATCTACAGTGCCTACTACGCTGGAAAACCAATGCACGCCCCTGATTTACAGATGTCAAACGTACTATATTTATTATTGTCATCCCGTGACCACGGCAGCTGAAAAGGTGCCGAAACGTCGGGAAAATCAAAAAACCCCTAAAACCCTAAAAATACGGACAATTACAACTGAGTTCGTGAAATATAGCGCGTTTGATATCATGTAAATACTTACTTAAGCGTTTGCTTTTTGGTCAAAACTAAAATAAGACTAATAAATAAATAAATAATTTTATACAATCACACCAACTGTCTAGCCCGAAGTAACTAATAACAGTCATTTAATTGTGAATTGGAATAAAAATCCTTCAGTTTTTATTGAAGAAATCTATTTTTTAATAATAAACATTGTGATGTCCCATTAAAATTTTACGTCTTTAACCTCGCAATATTACGTTTTAATATCCATTATGATAATGAAATTGTCTAATTTCAACATCTATCACAATCCCTTTCAAAGGTATTGTGATTGTGATAGTGATTAATGGAATTAAATTACTTATAGTCGCAATCCCTTTCGGAACGAATGATGTTTTAGGTAACACTTCATTTGACACTTCTCCATACATTTGAAAGATATTCATCTGTCACTTTGCTTAGATAGTTCAATTTCGTTCATTCAATACCTTTCACAACGCGTCCCGATCACAATCCCTATCAAATGTCAAATAGTGATGGCATGAAGTATGTAAATATCTTAAAATAACGAATTGAAAGGGTTTGCGATAGATTTAGAATAGAGATATAGAAAATTAGACAACTAGCCCCCTGTTTAAAATAGCCCCGATCCCTCATAATTAGGTTTATTTAAGATAGCCCCGATCCCTCATAACTAGGTTTATTTAAGATAGCCCCGATCCCTCATAATTAGGTTTATTTAAGATAGCCCCGATCCCTCATAATTAGGTTTATTTAAGATAGCCCCGATCCCTCATAATTAGGTTTATTTAAGATAGCCCCGATCCCTCATAATTAGGTTTATTTTTTATAAAGGATAGCACCTTTTTATATTTGCGTACCTACATGTGTTTAAATGTTTAATTATTAACAGGTTTTATTCCATCATCATTATCATCACCGGCCATTTGAGTGTTCCCATTGCATTGTTGGGCCATAGGCTGTTCTTATGAATAGATAAATGACCCACTACGCGGGCCTTTTGACCCAATGAACTAAGGGTTGTGATTGCAAATGCAGTCGAGACTGACGGCCTAATATAGCTTGAAAGGCACGAAAGAAGCTGAAGTAATTTTTCGGTCACCCATCCCTTGACTGGCCCATATTAATATGATATGTTGAATTTGAAAGAATGCAACTTTATTTTTGTTCATTCACACGTGAATGACCAAACGGCTAAGAATGAAATCATGTACAAATAGTCTATTTGATCATGTAGGCAAAACCATGGGGTACAGCCAGTATGGAATTGTTGATTTAAGCTTATCTTCAAAACCATATTAAAACCGGTTATTTCATTGTTGCAGATTATAGAAAAATGTCCGTCTCCGAATTCAGAAGGAAGAAGCTTCTCTTCGTTTTCAATGTATTTTTCGGTAAGTATCATTATTTCTGGACGCTTATTTTTATCACATTGTCGACGTTAGTTTATGACATTGTCGAATTCATGACAGTTCATATATAATAATAATAATTTACGTATTTTTGTACACAGAAACTATGAAGGTCGATGAATAGTCTCAAACTTTTTAAAATATTTATCAAATTCACACTGCTGTTAGAGCTAAGAAAAATAAATTATTGAAATCTAAGTATGATCTTGTACTATTAAGTATTCTGTGGTATGATATAGATGGAAATAACACTAAATATCAGAGAAATCGACGTGCAGAATAAAGACAAAGATTTTAAGCTTAGCAACATACATAATTTGTTTGATTCATGATATACGAATGATGCATGGAAAGTAAACAAAAAGGAAACTACTCAAAGCTCAAAGTATCCAGAGTTTTACAACGGAAGAGCTTCAATCGGATTGACGAGGTAGTCCTGAAAGTGAAACTACTAAGGATTTAGTGGGGTTTATACTTAGGACCAGAAATTACTTGAATATTAGAGTATTGATGTTCTCACCTATTTATTTATTGTTTTTAATAATAGGCACACGTTTCGCGTGCACTGTTCAGTGGAATAAAACAAAATGTTACGGATTAGCACGCGCTTTTGGTTCCTGTTTTTACTTTGTTTTTAAGCTATTGCATAGCTTTTATCGCGGGCTTTGAGTGCGGCGACCGAATCAAGGAATTCCATAACGAAAATAAAACCTAACACCCCCTCTGCCGTGTCATGCGAATGTCATGTAACTTAAGATACATGAGTTACGCGTAATAAGTGTGATTCGAATTCTTTTATCGTCCTTTATGATCTGGGAAAGTTTCATACATACATCTCTTACCAATTCGTCAAAAAGGCCTATCACACAACTCTTGTAACTTTGATTTTGGCCATCTCAATTATGGCGATTTACTGTATCGTAAGTTACAGCAAAACGTGTGACGACTTGCAAGCAGAGTACGCAAACCTATCTCTGTTAACTATTAAATACATGAGATAGCCGCGATAGCCGCGCGTTTGCATCCCTACAATTGAAGTGTGCGTGAGCCACCCGCGCCCCGGCCTCACATCGCTCCGCTCAGTAAGTAGTGCAATAAAAATAACGGTCACGGTCATTACGCGCTCCCAATAAAAGGATAAAAAGTACAGTTATTGTTATCATAGTTATTGTTAATTACTGTTAATCTCTTGTTTATTATAATATAGACAAAATGAGCGATAAGAGACGTTTATTAATGTTAAAAATGGCTAAGAAAAATAAAGTGTTTGAAAATAAAGGTACAGTTATAAACTATGAAGATCTAAACATTATTGAAACACAAGTGGATGTTCATACAGAATGGAATAAACCAGATTGTGAACTTAAGTCCGCAAGTCGTACCTTAAAACAAGTTTCGTCCGATTTTTTGGCTGGAAGACAGTTGAATAGGTAAGTAATTATTCAATTAAGTAGGTACTTAGTTTACTTAAATGTACTTAGGTACATAATTTTTATTTCCGTACCTACTACTTAAACGTGTAATGTATTTTTACTTGACTACCGAAGACAGTAAGTAAGTGCTTAATGCTAACCGAATGGTCGAACTTATAGCTAAGTTAGGTATAGGTATTTTCTCACTCATGCTCTGAAATGTACGTGGCTCTTTTCCGACGTGAATATTCTAAATTTGAAAATCAGTGCGGTAATGAATTTCAATAGGTACTTACTTACCGCACTGATTTTAGTGCGGTAAGTAAGTATTGAAATAATATGATACCTACCCATTGAATGACCATGCATGACACCAAACAAGGCCGAACGAACCAATTTAAAAAATCGTATTTTTACTTAGCAAATTGTATTTCCTCCCATTTCGTGAGAAAAGAGAAAAGAACGGGAAGCAATTACATTGCCTCGAATGATTAAAGTCCTCGCCAGCGGCTCGGGCTTTAAACCATCCTCGACAATGTAATGTCTTGCTTACCGTTGTTACTCGGCTGTAATGTACTATTACCTATAGTTTCTGAGATATGAGATATCTGTATCTGAGCGCATATATTTCAATATCGCTCTCTATATAATATTTCATATGAACTAAGACGCACAGCGCAGATAATTTATATTTTATCGTACAGTATCTGTCGGCACCGACATATATCGACAGATGGTCAGATAATTATCTGCGTATACAAATATACCGGCAGAAAAGATCTGCAGATAAAAATATAACATCATATTTTATCTGCATGTAAATACAGGATGTAGGCGCAAGGGCAGGGACTGTTTGCGGTGAGACATAGGCCAGAGGGGAGGGAACCACCCGGTCAAGCTCACAGTGGGTCTAAAGTTATAATTGAGGGTCTGGGACTTTTTCTTCAATTCGTACATCTTTTTTAGATTTATCGATAGATCACTTGATCCTGGTGACCAATCATCTCAAGGTATTTCTTTAAAATCAATATTAACGGTTGATTTATTTTTGTTTTTTTCTTTTGTACGGAACGATACCTTTCATGAGCTCTTGTAGCCAAGTCTCAAATTTCCCGCTTTCAAAATTTTGAGCATCAATATTGGCTTTACTACAATACTAGACTATAAACACTACCCAAACTTGCCCATTCAATTTATATTTAAATTATGTTTTCAAAGGAAACAAAATTCACAACAAAGATCATCTCATGATGATGAACTGGTGTAAGGCAACAGTTTTAGTTGTTGTACTTTTGTTTAGATTAAGTTCTTGTACAAATAGTTTTATATTTTATCTTGGGATTCGGAAATAGCTTGAAAATTTGTTATCTGATACATCCTGGAAGATATTAAATTCGCCTCGGTTCTTTTTAGGTTTTATATGGCTTCTTTCTATCTATCCAAATTCGTCGCGTTTTAGAAAGTAAAGCAAGACCTGCATCAAATTCAAAATCAGAATTATCTTCTGACGAGCTGTCTAATCGAGAAGCAATAAACGCGTTTTTTTCCGTAAAACGCGAACTCATTTTTAAACACACTGTATAAACAATCCTTACCAAAAAAACAAGTCTACTCAGTCTGAAGGATTCCGAGTGGATGTATCATCTCGTATATTATCGTATCTGTCTAGTGTGTGATGCTTTCAGATAAATATGTTTTTATACGCAAATAAAATATTATCGTATCTGCGTAATGTGTGACTCGTTTTACTTATTATGTTCGAAATTTAAAAATAAAATACGTAGGTACCCTATTTTCGTACTATAAATGTGAAAGTTATGATGTTTGGATGTTTGTGTGTGACTCAAACACGAAAAATGGCAGAACGGATTTGGATGAAAGCCACACAGATAGTATTTAACCTGGATTATAACATAAGAATACTTTTTTGATTCTGGTCAAACGTTCCCTAGGGACTTTATCAAGTGTCTACGCGGATGAATTCGCGGGCGGAAGCTAGACTTGCTTACTAAATAATCCTACAAATATTATAAATGTGAGCTACGACGTTTGTATATTTGTTTCTTTATTAGTCAATCACGCAAAAACTACTAAAAGGATTTGGATAAAATTTGGCACACACATAGTTTATAACCTGGATTATAACATAGGATAATTTTTATCTCGGTCAAAGGTTCATCTCGGCCATAGCGTTTTTTTTTTAATTCCGCGTGGATATTGAAATTGAAGTTTATTTAAGCCTGCGATTTCATCCACGTGAATATAATTATTATAATTTCTTGGTTTTTAATGACCTGCGCAGACGACGGACATTGAAGGACTTTTTGTCCGCAACACGACCTTATTACTAAGAACTTGAATAAATAACGAGGACTATCGCGTACTTTTCATGGATATAAGCGATCCAAATTGAATTCTTATTTGGTTACAATAAAGACGTGTCGCGGACAAAAAGTCCTCCGTTATCCGTCGTCTGCGCTAGCTCTAAAACAGACTTTTTCTCCCTCTCTCCTCAGGTCAGTTATTGGTTCATTGCCCGATGATATTATTGATTTTGAAGAAGCAAATTATCCTGCTCCAAAACGTTACACTGAACTACAGCCTGTTGTAAGGAGCACAACTTCTCTGCCCGAGTTAAATAAAGACGACTTGATGGAATTGAATGATAACGTACAGTTCTCCGACAGTATCAGTTTACGTACAGAGGATTTAAACTTTTTTGATATAAATCTTTCACTGCCATTTGAAAACGATCAGAATGAGAAAATTTTTAGAACACCGCAAAACACAGATAACCAACAAAAACATCAGCCAAATAAGGCTTCCACACCAATTAGACAGCCTTCTGAAATCATCTTGGATCCACCCGGTCAAACTGATACCCCCAACATTGCCAATGAAGGCCCGTCTCTCGTCTCAGAAGCTGCTCAAAAGGAAAAATCGTTTGAAAAAAGTATCGATGACCTTATACATCAGCTAAGCAGCGAAGATTTTTCGACATCATCTGTCCATAGTAAAACCAAAAAGAAAGTTACTTCAAAGAGAGAACGAGATCCAGCTAAAAGACTTGAAATAGAAAGAAAAAAATATACTTTAAAGCCACCTTGCAAAAAACTATGTCGTAAAAAATGTCATGAAAATTTTACCAAAGAAGAAAGAATGGCTATTTGGTCTAATTTCAGAGGACTTAGTAAGCAAGACCAAAGAAATTTTATATCCAGACAAGTAAAAAAGTCCAAGAAAACCATATCAACTAAAGAAAACTCGAGACGCAATAATACGTTATCTTGGTCCCTTCGCAATACAAAAGTGTGCAAAGTTTTTTTTTTAAACACTCTTGGATTTAAAAATGATCAAACAGTAGTAACCGTTTTGAAAGCCAACTTTAAGCATAGAATTATTAATAACGATGAAGTACCAGCAGCACCCGAACAGCGTGGTCAAAGTAAGCCGTGGAATTCATTTCCTGCATCTTATAAGCAGGATGTTAAAGAATACATAGAGAAAATCCGTCCTACTGTTTCTCACTATAATTTAAGTCATGCTCCAAACCGTCGTTATTTGCCGTGCGGGGTGTCGTTTACGGATTTATATAAATCGTACCTAACTTACTGTGACGAGGAAAATATAAGAAAATGTAGCTGGGCATATTTTCATGGAATAATAAATGAAATGAATTTATCAACATCTACTCCTAAGCAAGATATTTGTACGTTGTGCCGTAATCACGAAGAATCTCACAATGAATCTAATCATGATTGTTCTGAGTGCGATTGCAAAGCTTGTAAATTATACCCCATGCACATAAAAAATCGCAATTTGTCTAGAGCATCCTTAGACAACGATATGAAAGAGGAGAAAGATTCAGTTAAAATCTTTACAGCCGACATGCAGAAAGCAATATGCATGCCAAAGCTAACAACAAAGGATTATTTTTTTTCACGAAAATTAGTCTTATTTAATGAAACCTTTGTGTCACCTGGAAAAAATGAACTCGCATTCTGTATTGTATGGCATGAAGGAGAAAGTGGGCGCAAGGCTTATAACATTGCCTCATCTTATGTATATTTCATTATCAATTATGCGAAAGATATTGAGGAAATCATAATTTACTGTGACAACTGTACAGCCCAGAACAAGAATCGCATACTATTCACTGCTATGATTCGCCTGATTAATTCCGAAGGGTTGATTAATGCCAAAAAAATTCGATTTGTTTATCTAGAACCTGGTCACACATATATGGCAGCTGATGCTGTACATGCTTGCATTACAAATAAATTTGCTAGGCAAAAAAATATGTATGATCTAAAAGATTACGTGAATACTATGAGGGCTTCACGTAAAAACATACTTGTTCAAGTAATGACTCACGATGACATGATGGTATTTTCTGATCAACTGAAAAAGAACGTATTTCCAAAAAATTATAATATCCAGTCTTTAAAAATGATTGAGTTTCGAAGGGGTTCAACTCATATGTTTGTCAAAAAAGAATATGATGAGGAAGAGTTTAAAGATTTGGATGTTCTTCGTAAAAACGTATTGAATGCAGACAAATCAGAATTTTTAAGTGATGTACCCCGTGAAGTAAAAAAAAGGGGTATAAGTAAAGAGAAGAAGATTGATTTGATAAAATTGTGTGATTCTCTTCCCAGAGCTTTTCGTAAGTTTTATGAAGATTTGGAAGAAGATAATGTGGTAGATTTAGATGAAAATATAGACAACTAACATCTGAATAGTTTAAGATAAAACCTCAAGCTAGGTCGTTTTTAAGTGCAATTTTAATTTGATTTAGTTCGATTAATATGATGAAAACATGTTCCAAAACTTTAACAAATATTTTTTTAATAAAATTTAAATTTTTTGAGCACAAGTTTTTATTTCATATTTCATTTCTTGTCTTTCCTATTAAATATTTTACTATAGCATGACTATTACACCATTTACACCTCAATCTTTCACACTTTGTAACTACCTGGATAAACACAATCGTATAACTGATAATCAGGGTAATTACAGGTAACTTATATATAACTGAGATAGGCAACACTAAATCCCTTAAGCTTATTGCAGCTAAATCATGTATTTTAAGATACAGAACACTGCGTGACAGGCATTGTATGAAAGACTTGTTATGCCTATCTTTGTTTTTGCGATTATCTCAAAAAATTTAAGTAATTTTGATAATCTGATTACTTCCCGATACGTAAGTTCTGTTTATAAATCATTTAATAAAAAAAAGTTAAAATTGGTCCATACACATTTAAGAAAAACGCAAATGAACGAAAAAAACTTTAAAAGGCGATTACTCAAATCTATGTTTTTTGAGATAACTGACATAGGCCTGACACGGCAGCACTCCGTGTCATAGCTTTATCGCGGCAGTCCCCGAGTGCCACACGTATTTTTTTATAATATTTAGGCCGTACTACAAGCACCTTATTCTTGTTACAGATGTCAATCAAAGTGGAACAATAGAAAGGAAAGACTTCGATTTGGCTATAGAGGTAAGATGCTGTCAGCTGTCAAGACTTTTTGTTTAATTTATTCCAAACCTCCTTTTCCGTTCTTATTAAAAAGAAAGTTAAATAAAAACAAAAGTAAGCGGAAATAGCACCCCACTTTTTCATTGTAGACCCTGACACCATTTCCATTTCCGAGCTGCCGCTGAAAACGTTTTAAAATATTTCCAATAAAACGTCAGGTCGAGACGACGCTGTCACATCTGTCGGCTACGCGAAAATGGGGCTTATTGCTCTGTTTGAAATGTGAATTTTTGATTTGTAGTTTGTATTTTCAATGCTACCATAAGGGCCCGGTAAACTATCTTTATTTGACAAATTTGTTTTTTAAATAAATGTCCTTGAGTTATACAAAAATCAACAGAAATTTGTCAGAAAATTTGCTAGGGGCGTTTTTGAAGATAGATAAATAAAATACAAAAAAAGTCTCTTGGACTCGGCTAACAATTAAGTTGTTTCCGCCTGAGAATAACTTGAGAGCCGAGTCGATTTTTTCTAGTATTCTTTTATTTATTTATTTCAATCTTTATTGTACAATAAACACAAAGTTTATGCAAAAAGTATTCTCAACCTTTAGGAAGACAGAGAGCAGTAAAAGCGGTACACAATACGATTTATCGATTATTCTTCTTCTTATAGTATGAGGATTAGTGGCCACCTCTGGTAAGAAGAAGAAGATGGTCGATTATTTCTCATGTAACTGTTTTTCAAACAGAAAATCTGCAGTCAACGAGGCTGGAAATCTGGTGACGCGAAGCACACCGAGACACATGAAGTTATGATTAAGATATGGGACGGACTAAGGAAGAGAGCTGATTCTAACAAAGACGGACAGGTAAGACATTGAAATCCGATCCATCTTAATATATATAAATCTCCTGTCACGATGTTTGTCCGCGATGGACTCCTAAACTACTTAACCGATTTTAAATTAAATTGGCTTGAGCAGTCTGGTCCAACTTAAGAGATAGGATAGCTTTGATCCCAAAATTCCCACGGGAACGGGAACCACGCGGGTGAAACCGCGCCCGGCCTCTAGTAGATTTATAAATTGGTATCCGCTTTGATACCAATACTGTTTGAAGTTAGTAAGCTATGATAAAATACAATTACACCTCTATGTTTAAAGTAGAATATTTATTGAGAGAATCCGATCGCGATTTAATTTGCGTGGATTGGGATTCGTTGCGCGAATTGGAGTTATGGGTTAGTGAAGTTATTTTGCATTTTTCTTATAAAAAGTTCAGTAGCATTTGCTCGGAGAACAAGCAAAGAGAGAAACAAACAAAAACTACAGCTGTTGTTTTTATTTACTCATCTGCGATTTAAAATTCAGGGCTTAATGGATTAAGTACATGTTAGACCAAACCGATGACTTTAGAGTTTGTAAGTTCCTGAACCCTGCAAGAAGTCAACCATGACTTGCCTTCAGAACCTGTAATTTCACTTTAGAGTAAAGGATACTTTGATTGATGAATATGAATATAATTTCACTGAATGCTTTCGACAGCAGTAAGCCTGATTTTGAGACGGGTCGAGACTTGATGGTAGTTTTTTTTTTACATCAATTCAGCAAAATAGAATAGGGCTGCAATTGTCTATCAACAATACTAGCAACTAATAGAAGTAGGAAGTACAGATTTTTGTAAACTTTTATTACATTCTCATAATTAAAGCAATAATTATGATTTTTTAGATGTTAAGACATACATAATATTGATATCATTTGAATGTCTTCCTTTATTTCTTTTAACTGCCTTTGTCATGTCGCTTTTTGTTGGTGAAATCATTTAAAAATCGGTTCAGCGTTCAATGTTCTCAAATACTCCATAACATAGATTTGTTGAGTTTCTATATTTTTAGCACAGGATAGGAATTTCACGGCTACCGCGTTTTTTTTTTAAAGACGTAACTACATTTATGTTCTCATCATCCTAGACAGATAGGTGTTCGCTAAACCAATACAAATAATGTTTATCGTAGCGATATATTTGCTCGAGTAAGCGACGCTTTCTCGATCCCTAGACCAATATTTGCTCAGACATTATTTATGATTGGATACTTTATTTTTTATGTTTGATAGCATGTTTCATAATGCGCTATATACCGTTTTGAAAGCTTCACAAAATTAAAAAAAAACCATCTTACATTCTTGGTTTGATTGGTTTAGGATCCTTTTGTGAAATGAATGCTTGTTGAAAACTAAAAAAAAAGTATTTTGAAAACCACCTTTTTTGGGAAACGTTTCATCATCAGCCTGTGGACGTCCACTGCTGGACATAAGTCACTCCTAGCTCACGCCTATTGTGGCGTTCATAGGAGGCTATTAGCCTACTGCTACCACGCTGGCCAGACGGGTTGGTAGAGGGTTTGTTTCAAGTTTTCCTTCTCTCGCACAGGTGTTCAATGCGTCGAGCCTCTTAGTCGACCTTACGACATCCAAGGCATGTAAGGGAGTGGTGACACTTGTATTCTTAGGCTATCACTACACGGGAAACGTTTACCTATTCAAAAAGTAATAAAGAAATAATTTATTATTCAAATTAATTACCTATTCTTGTTCTATTATTATCTGATATAAACTTTTTTTAACGCTCCCGATTATTTATTTATTTATTTATTTATTTGGACAACCAACAAGATCATACACCTTAATTGCTAGGAGTTACAGCTAGTGGTTACAAGAGTTGGTGCTGTCTTTATTAAAGGTTGCCACGGAAAGCAAACTTGTCAAAAGAACAGTTGGGAGCGTAAGGCGTCCCTTAACTTAAAAAAAACAATACAATATTATCTTACTAAAGCTAGTAAATACAAGAATATGCCAAGATAATTTTTTTTGTAGAATTACAAAGGAAGCTGTGCCTTGTTCAGCCAGGCAGACTATAAATTAAAATACTTATACTTAGCTTAATGAGGACAATTTATTTTTAAATATAGGTAAACTTAGTCTAAAAATATCAATTTCCTTATTTTTACTAACAGAATTATAATCAGATTGGAGTCTATTTATAGGAGAGAATAATCCTAGGTTAGTTTTGGAGCGTTTTGTTGTAAACAAAGAGTATCTAGAAAGCCGTGGAAGATTATGAGTGATTCTGATATTTAGTTTTTGAAGCAGTTGCGGACAATTAATATTACCATTGACTAATTTATGGAGGAATGACAGGTTTAAAATTTTACGGCGATTCTTAAGTGAAACCAAATTGAAATGAGTTAAACGGTCGGCATAACTATTAAACTTCTTAGCCAAATTAAATTTATAAGACAGGTGGTACATGAATCTTTTTTGAACGCGTTCAATATTATTAGAATGGACTTCGTAATGCGGATTCCAAACCACGCAACAATATTCTAGAAGAGATCTGACTAAACTCTCGTACAACCTTATAATAGTAGTTTTATTTTTAAAATTCTTGGTGTTTCTTATTATAAAACCGAGACATTTTAGTGCTTTGGAAACAATATGGTCATAATGATCCTTAAAGTTTAGTTTTTTGTCGAGAGTGACACCAAGGTCACGAACACAATCAACTTCTTGAATACGTTGGCCAGATATTGTATATGATTCCGAAAGTTCACTGTTGTTACGGGTAAAGCGAATATAGCAACACTTGTCTATATTCAAAACCATTTTGTTATCTTCACACCAGCTAGCTAATCTGTTTAGATCGTCTTGCAACAACAATACGTCTTGACTGTGCCTGATTGGTCTCATCAACTTTAGATCATCCGCGTAAATAAATGGTTTGCTGTTTCTGAAGCATGAGACTACGTCAGTCATGAAGATATTGAAAAATATAGGTCCTAAATGCGAGCCTTGTGGGACGCCAGATACATTGGGAAATTCAGATCAGATTCGAACCCACTTACTACAACTTTTGATGTGCGATCACGTAAGTAAGACGAGCACCATTTTAGGAAGGCGCCAGCAAACCGAACTTCGATAGTTTTTGGAGTAAGATGGAATGAGAAACTTTATCAAAAGCTTTTGATAAATCTGTATAAATTACATCCACCGGAATGCGGCTATCCACAAAAGAAGATACCTCATCCACAAAGTCTACTAGATTTGTGCAAGTGGAGCGAGCACTAACAAAACCATGCTGAGAATCGGCAAGTACACTCTTTATGTGCCATGATATATAGGGACATAGCAACGATTCCATTAATTTGGCAAATACTGGCAATTTAGTGATGGGTCTGTAGTTCTTGACAAGACTTGAGTCGCCAGATTTATGAATGGGCACAATAATGCCCATCTTCCAAAATGATGGAAATGTACCTGAAGCCAGTGATGCATTGACGATTAGAGTAAGTGGTAGGGACAGTTGCTTTGCACAGTTAACAGCAAAAACGGAAGGAATTCCATCTGCTCCAGCTCCTTTACCTTTGTCAAGTGATTTAAGGCGTTGCAAGACTTGATCTTCAGTGAAAGATATTTCGCACAATGAGTGGGGGACTTCGCATTGATCACTATAAGTGCAGTCATTCAGTGAACTGTCGACGTACGAAGACGCAAAGAATGCTGCCAGTGTATTGCATATTTCAGGGCCAGATAAAGCTGTAGTGGTGTCATTTTTAATTGAGGAAGGAAACGCAACATTATTGGTTTTTTTTTGGTGGTAGGACTTGTTGTAAGTCCGCCTACTACGTCGCTAGTTACCACCATCGTACTACTAGCTACATCATCATCATCTTGTTGTGGCCGGTAGTTAGAGTTAAGTAAGATAGCCAGTTCCTCAGTGACTGAGGATTCCGTCTTCAGCCTTATCAATACTGGACATTTGGTATGATGCAGGTAATAGGCTAAAAAAACTTTTTCAATGAGAAATAATTTGGGTTTTGATTTAAATAAAAGGCTACATGCTAGATAAAATCTAGGGTCACGTTGTTTGAAATTCAATTAAACTTAGCAATTCAAAACATGAATTGCATACCTGTAAAAGTAGCAATTGCGAATGCTTTAAAATTGCCTTAAAATTCGTGGTAATTTTTTTTTCAGACAACACTAGTACTGGTGTTATAAATGTCCTACATTGTATTTGACAATTTTTATTTAGTCACATTGACCATTGCATTTGTGTTATAACCGTCCGAAATTTTGACTTTAGAATTCTAGAGATTATATTTAATGGCTTTTGACATTTTGACCCCTTAGATATTATGATTTTAGACATTTTGAACTATAGTTACTTTAATATTAATCATTTTAATTTTAGACATTCTTATACGTATGTCGTACACGTTTTGATTTTTTTTTGGTAATTAGAAATCTAATAACCAAATAAGTCCCTGTTAAAAAGTTTTCTGTCACAAAATATGTAACTTCAGAAGTTCATGATCATTATATAATTTATCGTCGTCTCATGATTTCAATATACCACGATCAGCCACCGTACACCGTACATCACCGTGTTACGTAAAATAACACCCAAATTTATATGAAGTTCACAACTTAAACTTAACCTCTTAGTTTAACTCAAGCCTTGAATAGTTCAGCCCGCGAACAATATATGCGACGTTGTCTCATTATTTACTTTCTAAATTCTGCACACAATTTGTTCCTACAAACTTGAGTTTCTACTACGAAAAACGAGTTGAGGTAAACGGACGATGTTCGTCATCACATAAAAAGCAACAAAATAAATAAAATAATAAAAGTAACTTTTTTAGTTCCATTCCACGCAATGGTACAATAAATCCTACTAATATTATTAATGCGAAAGTATGTCCGTTTGAAAGAAAAGAAAGAAAGAAAGAAAAATCGATTTATTTCAGACAAATTACACAGACAGTTACGAAAGCCAGTACACACACAGAGAACACTAAGATTTGTCCCAAAACGGTTCAAGACTCAGAATAATGCATGGTCTTACGACCCGCGCTGGTCTTCCGGTTCCGGTTAATAACAGCAAAAACAAAACAACATACAAACTACGCTAAAACTACTGAACGGATTTGGATGAAATTTAGAACAGAGATAGAATAGACTTTTTATCCCGATATTCCAACGGGAACGGGAACCACGCGGGTGAAACCGCGAGCGGTTGCTAGTGCTTATTTAAATTGGGAACAATTTTTATCATATCGAGCTCATCCATGCTCTGAAAGGCACGTAATGGTAAATTTGCCGTAGTTAATTCGCTTTGGTATCTAGTGGTGGGTATCTGCACTGCAGATCAGTTAATTCACAATGTACTTGGCATTTCTTCTTCCTTGAACCTTCATGTCTGATAATAATGATTAATTTCCTCTTCATTTGAACATTCGTCCGATTATCGCGCTTTTGTTATCGTAGTTGACACCCCGTTTCTCTACCATGCAGTTGCAACGCAAATAACAGGTGATTCAGCTGTAAACTCTGAAGCATTTGGTTTATGTTCTGTGTTACCGCAGATCCCAAAGCCAGGGATGGCTTAACGCAAATTTCAGACTTGCATACGTAACGGTCGGGATACCTAGCTTTGTTGAGATTAACATTCTTGGTTGTTCATACATAACTTAAGATTAGGTAGACACTTTCTGTAATTTATTTCGTAATCGCTAAAAAGCGAGTTGTGCGTAAAGAAGAAATATAAAAACATCAAAATATCATCCAGTTTCACCATGTGCTGTGTGGTTTTAATGTAATCAAGTCAGCTCAAATAACGTTTTGTATAAATCGGCTTGATTTTAGATGACAACTGGGCCTTTGGTATTAAATCCTCGATACGAATGTTTTATGGCAAGTATTTCTTTTCCAATTAACCCACTGATCAGTATTGGACCCACGTGGCCATGGCCTACCAATCCATAAAGAATGCCAATGCCTCAGCAGTCCTGATGATGGTCATGGTAATGATTGTTCAAATGTCTTCTTCTTCTTCTTTTTATGTAGTCGCGTTTCCTTTTTGGATTTCGTCAATGCCTTGTGAACTTCACTTAAATATTTATACTTACTAGAGAAATTGTTCGATAAATTGAGTTAAAATGGAGTCTTACAACACGTGTTATTATTACGAAAAGAACTCGGGTGAAACTCCTCTTCAAATGTCAAATCAATTTGTGACATATTTTTATTTAACTTCACAAATTGTGACTTAAGGGCGACTATCACCAAATGTCAGTAAACACATTCAGCTATATACATTTGTATTTCAGTCATTCGTTTGAAGCGGGGAGACTCCTAGCCTTCATCATACCTGATGTTAAGTATTGATAAGACTGAAGATGAAAGCGAGCCCCTCCTGGAATCCTTATCACTGAGGAACTGGCTATCTTAACTCTAACTGCCGGAACACAACAATGCTGAAAACATTGTTGTTATGGCGTCAGGCTTAGATAAGATGGTGGTAGCTATCCAGACGGGCTTACAACATGTCCTATCACCAACCAAACCGAATACAATATGTACCCCCGCTGCGTCCTGGAGCCCTGGTCCTGGCCCTGGTGATAGACCACAGAGGCGGTTTAAACATGTTTTAAACATGTTTAGCCCTAAACGTATTTAATTTCAATTGGTAAAAGTCCCCCTAAATCTACAAACACCCATGTCAACGCAGTAAGCTATTTCGCCTTTAATCTTCGTCGAAATTGAATTTGAATCTAGGGACTTTATCAAGCGATGTACCACCAAATCTCTAAAGCTGTAAAACAAAACTTTACGTCTTAACTTTAATCATACATACAAGGATAGTAAAGTTGGTATTGGACGTATGTATCTTAAGTCACGTAATACATTAAGCGTCGGTTTCAATAACCTATCCACAGTAAGAGTTACGCTTACTTATATTTTTGTTAATCAGCCCAAAATGATCCAAATTAACAGAGGTTGCTAAGTAACGTAACTAATATATAATAGGCCTATCTCTTGTTAGGGATAGAATATTGAAACCCGCCGTAAATGATGTACTAATGAGGACTAAACTACACATTAGAAATTGACACCAAGTCAATAATTTAGTTTCGAAGAATTTAGAGAACCACAGCCGAAAAAGATTGTTCTCATACAAACTAGTTAAACATATTTAAAACTGAGATTTTAGTACGACACGACAGATTGATTTGGTAGGTATCATAAATTCACATAGTTTATTTTTCGTTCAATCCAGTGGAATTTAATTTCCATGCACAAGGTCACAAACACACAAAATGAGTGTGTAACAAATACCTACAGTGTTCGTTGTCGGAAACAACCTCAGTCCATTGTTAGGGTAAAATTGGCAATGCGTGGCCCTTTATTAACATTTTTGCAAAGTAATTCCGTTATTGTTCATACGCTTATGCCCGGGGTACCCACTCGGGTTTATGAGTGAGGTGGAATGGGATACAATTAGTGATTGGGCATTTCATTAGGGACTGGCTCAATCACGTTAATCTTGATAAAACTGAGATATTTGTACTGCCAAAAACAATGTGGGATCTGTAGACAAAATAACATCGTGGGAATGGTAAAACGATATTTAATATTGATTTAATATTTTCATTTGTTTGTTATTTTAAATAGAAAAAATCAAAATATTAAATTAATAATAGGTGTTGCCATAGTAAATGTCGAACCGTATCCGATCGAAAAAATAAATTAACTTTTCGAGGGTGGACTTATAAGTAAACAGTCATCCCGTGACTACGGCAGCTAAAAAGGTGCTAAAACTTCGGGAAAATCAAAAAAACCCCTAAAAAATCTAAAAATACGGACGATTAGATCTTAGTTCGTGAAATAATCCATCCGTCCATCCATCATCAGCCTGTGGACGTCCACTGCTGGACATCCATCCATCCATCATCAGCCTGTGGACGTCCACTAATGGACATAAGCCTCTCCTAGCTCACGCTTATTGTAACGTTCATTGGAGGCTATTAGCCTACTGCTACCACGCTGGCCGGGTTGGTAGAGGGTTTGTTTGAAGTTTTCCTTCTCTCACACAGGTGTTCAATGCGTCAAAGTCAAAGTCAAAGTCAAAGTCAAAGTCAAAGTCAAAGTCAAAGTCAAAGTCAAAGTCAAAGTAAAAGTCAAAGTCAAAGTCAAAGTCAATATCATTTATTCAGTCTATGCTGTTACAAGTACTTATGAACGTCAAAGAAGCTACGCCATCGGTTCACAAACCCTACGGCGGGAGACCTTGCAACGAGAAGAACCGGCAAGAAACTCGTCCAGGGCTGTTTATTTCTCCCTGTTTTATTTAATACAGAGTCGTCAAATTGAAAAATGGCCTTAACATATCAGTAAGGTTAATTTCCATCACAAAAGGAAAGGAAGCGTCGAGCCTCATAGTCGACTCTTACGTCATCCCAGGCATGTTAGGGAGTGATGACACTTGTATTCTTAGGCCGTCACCACACGGCACGGCACTTCGTGAAATATAGCGCGTTTAATATCCGGAAAAGTTGGTTTATTTCAATGAACAGTGCGCGCCAA
Source organism: Chrysoteuchia culmella (assembly GCA_910589605.1). Lineage (NCBI taxonomy): Eukaryota > Metazoa > Arthropoda > Insecta > Lepidoptera > Crambidae > Chrysoteuchia > Chrysoteuchia culmella. The sequence continues at coordinate 18,907,479 of OU342654.1, read as the reverse complement.
AACTTAAGATGTACATGTAGAATGCACTAGCTCCTAGCACTCCAGATAGTAAAAACATATCAAAGGACAGGGAATATTCGAAAACTATTATAGGCTGGCAACCTGCCTCTATTGTTTCCGGGCAACATCTAGATAAAGATAAAGATAAATTTATTTGCATATAAATAGGGTTACTTAAAGGTCTTATGAATTAAGTAAAACTTCAGCCCATTTAGCAGTCAAGACAGCATGCAAATTAGTACTAGGTACAAAATAAAATATGTCAATGTCAATCGAAATCAGTAACCTAAAACAAAATGTCCAATCATCCATGTCATATTTAATTCATTTTAATAGCATAATGTCAAAAAAAGAGAAATAAAAAGTCAATGTCACTCTCTTACTATCTATGGTCATTTTAATATGGCCTCGTGAAAAATGCGCGACGTATTTGTATGTATTACATTTTGACGTGGCACTGGTGGACACGTGTTTAAACTACAGGTTATTAGACTAAACTAGACCCAACGAAAGCCGAATGTGGCGTCGTTGGGATATAGCGCAAGAGAGTGATGAACAGCTTTTACTCTTAAGCCTGCCCTGATGCTCTGCCCACTCCATCATTAGCTACTTGATGTCCTCATTTCTGGGGCACTAGCCTTCCTTATTGATGGATAAGGAGAATGGGCCATGAACAACCTCGCAGGCCCAATGCGGAATGAGCCAGGTCCAGCGGCTGATCGTGCCTTCTGAAGCACAGAGAGCTATCTATTAAAGCTGCAACACAAACCTCCATAGTAAAGTGTGCCCGCAATGCAGAAGACCGCGAGAAATGGAGGTGCATCGCGAGGACGCCGTATCCAAAGAAATGCACCATCATTAACCACGACCACTCTGTCAAGAGTGAACCACTGAGGAGGAGGATCTCGTGACCCATCATTGCCCAAGTTGTTTTTAACCACTAATCGATCAACAAACTATCGTAGGGCGAACTTGCTAACCATTACGCCATCTAGCTCCCCAGACACCACATTAGTCTTTCATAAAATTATATCCAAAGTTAGAAGTTTAGCCCTTTACTTAAAGTTAGTGCTGTTTCTGTCATGTAATTTAAATAGGCCTGAGCTAAGACCTATTTTGGCTGCTCACGATAACTACTTACTCGTTTCAAGATTTGCTCTAGTTGGGAACTTGAGAAATTAAGTACAACCAGAAGCACCACATGAAGCTTTACAATTGCACTACGACACCCGCCCTAATTGCGTACGTGATACGGACGTTTTCAAGAACAAGATGTAATATTTGACGTAATGTTGTCTGTACATTACAAACGTTTTCTCTCGGTGTACGTACTTAATTGTGTTTAACTTTGCCCCATTGGGAAAAGGCGGGTTGTGCTGAGAATTTTAAACGACTGATTATGGCTCATCGATGTTCTAGGTTCGGTTTCAAGATCTTGAATTGGTCGAGACGTTCTTCTAAATACTTGAATACTAATTTTGTCTCTGGGTGAATAGGACTTTTTTCTATCCTTTGTTATGAAGCTAAATTGCTGACGCTCTTTCCATCCACAATTTTAAAATACATTTCTGTAGCAATTACCTCATCATAAGTTATCAAGTTTAACGTATGTTTAATATCATCGTATCATGATATCATTATCTTTTTTATTTCTTTCATCCATAAATTGAAAATTAAGGAAGTTTTATTCTCGGCGCCTCTATGATGCGGATTCACCCCTAAAGTAACTGGCTCTCTGGTACAAACCTATTTTATATCAACTTTTTAACGAATACTGACTATTTTCCCTATTCATTACGGACAACCAAACAACTTTTATTAGAAGAATTATATTAGAAGGAACTAAAATCTCTTAAAGCTAGCTATGTTTCACAAACTTTGCTTCAACTGCCCTTTTCTCCCCAGGTATCCGTTGAAGAGTGGGTCTCCATGTGGAACGACTACGCCCTCAATCCGTCAGCAGCGCTGAAGTGGCAGCAGCTGTACTGCCACTTCATGTTCCAGTTGGAAGACGCCAGTGCAGACGGCTCCATCGACTGCGACGAGTTCACCACCGTCTGCTCCTCCTACGGCATTGATGCGCAAGAGTGCAAAGTAGCTTTCAATAAGATGGCCAAGGTAGGGATTGTATAGCATATTATTCTTACCAATTATGACCTGGGGGCCTACCGCTATCTCTAAGCGCAGTATTGTTTCAATCTTACCATGCTATTTCGTATTAAGAATCTCTTTAATTAAGCTTGTTTTTATGGATGTTTTGTGGCGTCTACGCTCAATCATCACCTCCATGTCAAAATGTGACAACTTCAATAAAACATAACGAAAGAAAATGTTGTTATGACATGATGGTTTCTAATAGGTGATGGTAGGCCCGTTGGTAATAGAAGGTCGCATAGTTTAGACACTATAAAATAGAACAGAATAAAATAGAATATTTAAAGCCTTGATGTTGAGGTTTGAGATGTTCTAGATTTGAAATTCTCAATTCTGAAACTGACTATTAGCTTTTAAATGCAAGTTCAAAATCGGTTGAGAAAAGACATATTAAAGTAATCCAAGGTACATTGAAGTCGAGTTCTTCAACTGTCATCGGATAGGTTGCATAGCATACTGATAAATAACTAGAGTTATATTTCTCAACAATCTTTTGTTCTACCAGGGTAAAAGCAGCGTATCTTGGGAAGAGTTCCAAGAGCTTTGGAAAGAATATTTCTCCACGGAGGATCCCAACGCGGCAGGCAACTTCATATTTGGCCGAACCAACTTTTAAACTATCCAGCACCACGATGTTGACATAGAAACCCTTCGCCGAATAGGCAACGAAGGTGGAATAAGGCTAACAGTCTGATACCAGCATATTTGACACACGAGGAGATCGAGAATTGGAATACAGGACCAATGGCGACCCTAGCTTTTTCAAGAACTTATAGACTTTTCCACACATATTTCTAATGTATACAAGTAACATGATGTGTGAAGGATTTTTGTCTTTAACTCACTTAGACTTAAGGTTCAATATATCTAAGCAGTTGGACATTGACTAATTCCACCCTAGGGCCGCCTAGCTCTTTCTCCTGAGGCCTCACACACTAAACCGCTTCAACTTCCTACCAGGCCTCATGTCAATATCTTTAAATAATAACAATGATTTTAAGTGTGTCTGTGTTCAGAAAAATAATAGCATAATTCTTAATATTTCTCTTGATAGTGGATCGATTTGTGAATTCGAAGGTAATTTTAATCAAATTTTACTAAGAAGCTCAAGTTTACCTTCTACTTAGCATTTCTTGATTCTAGTATATTGCAACGAATGGATTTCTCACTATTACCTACGTCATGAATAGCATATCTGTAGTCATATCTTATGATAATTCTACTCATATTCTAGAAAGTTCCGTCACAATGTTACCCGAATTATTGTATTATAATTTGTCACTTATTCCATTGTGTAAAACACCCTAGTTTTCACGTTGATTATTTCAATGCTAGGGTTTTCTTAAAGATCTCGTTAATGTTAAGAATGTTTGAGAAAATTGGCCTTCCTTACACTGATGTACTTACATCTTGAATTAGAAGTATGCAATGTTTTTTTATTGACAAAGTTTAATGATAATATTTGTTAAAATTCCTATATATTCTAGTCGATTATTTATAAGTTATTATTATGATAAATTATACTCAAGTTTAATGCCTATCAAAGATTGAATCGTTGTGTTGCTCTATTGAAATGTATGTATTTAGGCATAATAGATTAATAAATGTATGTACATAATATGTTTATTTATTTGAATCTTACCCTATCGCCACAGACCTCATAACATAAATAGGATTTAGAAATAGAAATTCATTTATTTGTAAACGTAGGTTGCAAATAAAATACAGATATTATAAAAAAAAAATATCACTATGCTTGGCCATTATTATGCGAAGCGCGCGCTCACCGCGTTTTTAAGTTAAGCATCACGTTTGTTAAGCAACGTTCGGTCCGGTCAGGTGTCGGATGGGTGGCCGTAAAGTGGCATGACAACTGAGCGCTTCCGTGCTTCGGAGGGTACGTTAAACCGTCGGTCCCGGCTGTTGTCATCTGATAACAGTAGTTAAGCCAAGTTAAAATCTTTTATGCGGCTTGATAAACTCTGACACCAGAGATGGCCACTAATCCTCATACGATAAGAAGAATATCAGGCGTACAAATTTGGATTGTTGATTATGCTTAACTACAGTAAGTATTAAATTAGATTGAATGTCTTATGCAGTTATATAATTATTGCATATAAATTAGAAAACGAGTGAAAATTAAATGAGGTGCATAAAATGTCAATCTATTCAATTATTTAAACTAAAATGTATTTATAAAAATGACACAATACACTATAATATTTTTTTTACGGTTTATGATTACAATGATTCTATACTATGTACAACCTCTTCAATCTACTATACAGGGTGGAAATTTAAAACGGGGCACAAAGGGCCTTAACCGTTGTAGCTACATGCTAACGTTCATAGGAAACCATCCTTAATTTTTTGAGAAATATAGAACTGTATTCACGGATTTTGAAAAAAAAATACAGTCAGGGCGACATAGCTTTTTTCTAGTATATTTTCTTGTTTAATATTTATCACATAAAAATAGCGATATAAAATGCAAAATTAAAAAGTTATAATTAGATGGTTGTTTCATCTTAATCGATAGTCTAACATTTGTAAAGATGTTTCTGTCGAATGCGAGGATATTTCTCTCATTAATGAAACGACGGTGGCCAACACCGTAGAAAGGTGAATATACTAGAAAAATTTGACGTGTCCTCATAAGTCTCTGTAGCATATTTGATTTAGTGCATTGGGCCGGATTCCCAAGGATATGGGTTCGTATCCCGTCAGGGCGACATGAGACTAGTTGCTTTTTTCTAGTATATTTTCTTCTTTAATATTTAACACATAAAAATAGCATTGTAAAATGCAAAATTAAAAAGTTATAATTAGATGGCTGTTTCATATTAATCGAAAGTCAAACATTTGTAAAGATGTTTCTTTTGAATGCGAGGATATTTCTCTCATTAATGAAACGATGGTGGCCAACACCGTAGAAAGGTGAATATACTAGAAAAATTCGACGTGTCCTCATAAAGTCTCTGTAGCATAATTGGTTTAGTGCATTGGGCCGGATTCCCAAGGATGCGGGTTCGTATTCGGTCAGGGCGACATGAGACTAGTTGCTTTTTTCTAGTATATTTTCTTCTTTAATATTTAACACATAAAAATAGCATTGTAAAATGCAAAATTAAAAAGTTATAATTAGATGGCTGCTTCATATTAATCGATAGTTAAACATTTGTAAAGATGTTTCTTTCGAATGCGAGGATATTTCTCTCATTGATGAAACGACGGTGGTCAACACCGTAGAAAGGTGAATATACTAGAAAAATTCGACGTGTCCTCATAAAGTCTCTGTAGCATAATTGGTTTAGGTGGTACGACTTCCATACAAACAAACATTGCACATTAATTGGTTCATCATACATGAATAATTCATAAATACATGTGCAACTAACACGTTTCAGTTATTTGTTTGCGCGAAATTATAAAAAATATGTACTTTCATACATTAGCTATATAAATGCGATGGGTCACACACACATACGTAGAATTATTGAAATTATAAAATGTTAGTATATTCGTTGTTTATGTATGAATGTAATTTTTTTTTATTATTTCGCGCAAACAAATAACTGAAACGAGTTAGTTGCGCATATATTTATCAATTAATAAGGTATGATGAACCAATAATTGTGTAATGTTTGTTTGTATAGAACTCGTACCACCTTTAGTGCATTGGGCCGGATTCCCAAGGATGTGGGTTCGTATCCCGTCAGGGCGACATGAGACTAGTTGCTTTTTCTAGTATATTTTCTTGATTAATATTTATCACATAAAAATAGCATTGCAAAATGCAACATTAAAAAGTTATAAGTAAAAAAAATTCAGACAGCGGCAAAAAAAATTTAAAACTTTTTGATGCTAATTGATTATTTTTCTTATGAGGATCAAAACAGTCTAAGACACCAACTGAGGTATAAGTACTAGAAAAGTCAGAAATCGCGAAAAAGTATTTCCACATATTCGCTAAGAAAATAAGCTCCATCAACGAAGGTACTCGTCGGTAAAGCGGATACCGCGGCGTGTGGCGCGAGCGCGGCAAGTGTGTTTTTTGCGTATTTCGCGATTTCTGACTTTTCTAGTACTCATACCTCAGTTGGCGTCTTAGAGTGTTTTGATCCTCATGAGAAACAGGATCGATTGGCATAAAAAAATATTTTTGAAAACTGACTATTTTCCTGCTAACTGTACATTATTTCAGAATCCGTGGATGCAGTTAAATTTTTCTAAAAAAAATAAGGATGGTTTCCTAAGAACGTTTTGATGAGAAATTAAAGACGGGGCAGTAAGGGCAGGTGCCATAACCGTTGTGGTTATGGCACCTGCCCTTACTGCCCCGTCTTTAATTTCCACCCTGTATACTTATATGTTGTAGGATAATTAGATAAATCGAAGTTTCACGAAAATCCTAGGAATGTTGCATGAAAAATATATTGTGAAGTGTGAAAAAGGAAAGAAAAGAAGTGCCCTAAGTGACGGTGCGGTGTTGGGCGTAATGCAGGTTTGTCGAGATTGGGATATGGTGGGTGTTTGGTGATTTGTGTTAGTAACATTTAATATATTTCAGTCCGATTGGCTTGATTTTTGCTTGCTGAAATTTTGCGTACAGGATCCTTTAATGACGTAGGCGAGCACTAAGAAAGGATTTTTTGATATTCCCACGGGATCGGGAGCCGGTAGTATCATTATCCTATATTATATAAAATACGTTGATAACCTTTGCAATGGTCTCGACTCATGGGGTAACCAAAAGTGGTAATCACGAAATAGATAAGTACTGTGGAGATATGTCTACGTATATGTAGACATATCTTCACAGTACAAGAGAGTCAAGTCTCCACAGTACAAGCAGGAGGGCAATTCTCGCGCCTTCGACTTCTCGAATTCGACATTTTTGGAGCCATAAATCTATATTTAAAACTCACAGAAAACAAGATTCAACATTATAGAATTGTCAAAGATCATTGAAACTAAAGTATTATGACCGTAGTAAAGATTTTACTTACATTTTTAATAAAGAAATTATGGTTTGAAAAATGTCGAATTTGACATATCTCAGCGCGAGAATTGCTCCCCAGGCCGGTACAGCGCCCCGTTGCTATCTGGTTTTGTTCATGATATAAAATTAAATTATAAAAAGAGAGGCCCGTCGTCGTGCGTAGATATGGACAGTCGCCTTGTCAGATAAAATATATTTTAAATATTGTAAAATATTAATTAATTATTGAATATTACGATAATAACAATCTAAGTGAGTGATTACTTACATCTTGAGTTACATCCGCGTCACAGTACCTTGTAATCAGCAAAAATGTTGTCTTATCACAACAATTTTGCTGATGAGTCAGGAGTGCAAGAACATGAATACATACTAAACAAGAAAATATACTAGAAAAAAGCAACCAGTGTCATGTCGCCCTGACGGGATTCGAACCCGTTCCTTTGGAATCCGGCCCAATGCACTAACCAATTATGCAACAGAGACTTCACATCGGACACGTCGAATCTTTCTAGTATATTAACCATTCTACAGTGTTGACCACCGTCGTTTCATCAATGAGAGAAAAATCCTCGCATTCGAAAGAAACATTTTTACAAATGTTTGACTATCGATTAAGATGAAACAGCCATCTAATTATAACTTTTTAATTTTGCATCTTACAATGCTATTTTATGTGATACATACTAAACAAGAAAATATACTAGAAAAAAGCAACTAGTCTCATGTCACCCTGACGGGATTCGAACCCGCAAAAAAAATAAAATTACCGCCTTGAGAAAAATAGCATTGTAAAATGCAAAATTAAAAAGTTATAAAAATAACATGAATATTCCATGAGGTTCAAAATATTGTTGATAGTACTAGTTTCACAGAGATAGTTACCATTTAAATAAGTTTCAACCGTCTCTGTGGTCAAGTGGTACATACAACCACCGGTATCAAACCCAGTGGTCCCGGGTTGGATTCACATCGGGGGTACATATTGTATTCGGTTTGGTTGATGGTGCCTGCGTCCGGAAAAGCTCCTTCCCCCACCACCACTACATGGGCCAAGAAACGAAAGAAAGCGCTGCTCGTCATATCGTGCCCCCGCCACTTCAGCAGCCCACTATATTATCCACTCCCCCAGATTCCTCTCGACCCCCGACCTAAGTTATAACCCCTACCCCCCGTTTGTATAAGCCGTGGCCGTGGGGTCTCATCCGGTGCGGCAGACCCCGCAGAGGGCCGCGCCTAAAACTCCGGTGGGGGGGGCACTTCTACATCGTCTCATGACGGCCGCTCAAGCGGCACCCAACACCAAGGGGCAGCGACCCCTTGAGAAAAAGCCCGGGGAAGGAGCTATCGCTCGAACCCGTACCAACCTTAGAGCTTGAAGAAACCCGATGCGTGGTGGTAGGACTTGTTCTAAGTCCGTCTGGCTAGCTACCACCATCTTATCTAAGTCTGACGCCCTAACAACAATGTTAGAGATAAGATAGCCAGTCCTCAGTGATTGAGGATTCCGGGAGAGGCTCGCTTCCGTCTCCAGTCTTATCAATACGTAACATCAGGTATGATGAAGGCTAAGAGTCTCCCCGTCGTTCATAAAAATATATATATATTAAAATGGTGTGCATCCATCATACAATGAGACGAGCTCGGATATTTGTACCATATCACGCAAAATGGCTAAATGTATTTGAATAAAATGCACACAGATAGATTATAGTCTAGAATAATACATACATAGGATACATTTATCCCGATATTCTCACTGAATCGGGATAACTAGTAGTTTTTAAGTAAACACTGTATCACGAGCGTCAATTTGTAATCAAACATTCTAATATAAATCCCACTTAGTCTCTGTTCCAATTCACAAAAGCTAATCACGTAATTAGTTACAATACGAAATGGATGCCAAAATGTTTCCCTTAAATGCTAGTTAATGAGTAATTTTCGATTTGGCTCTACGTTTCGCCGATCCGGTTGTAATCCGGTTACGTGCGTACCGGAGCTGATTTCCGGGCCGGACAATAAACCGGATATTATTGGGTCGTAAACGTACAATATAATCATAATGTACAAACAGATTCTGTTTGTAATCAGGTCGATGAATTTATGGGTGATACGTGATTTTTGTAATCTGTTATAATATAATCATTAAACATTAATGTTTACGTCATTAATTCATAAATCCATATAATGTTGACCTTATTAATACCTATTTATTTTGTAATAGCTGCTTATTGCCCTCTATTACCTCTGTAAACTTTCTCCATTTTCCAAAAAAATCAAGACGCTCTAGGGAAAAAGTATATAATTTTTGATATAATGCTCTAAGATGGTTAGAGATGTTACAAATCTGGTAATAAGATATAAATTTCTTCATATCTTTATCTAGATCTAAAATGTATCAGAAACACGCTTTTATAACTTATGATAAATATTGGAAAAATTCAACTCGTCGGTCGTTTAAAAATAGCATTGAAAAATGCAAAAATTCAAAAATCATAAATTATTGGCAGTTGCATCTTAATCGATCGTTAAACACCTGAAAAGTTGTTTCTTTCCAATGCAAGGATATTCCTAGCATTGATGTGACAACGCTGGCCTACAGCGTATTAAAAATATAAAAGTATTGGAGAATTTAGACGGTGGTTCGCAAGTCTCGGTAACTCAATGGTCATGGGTTCGTGTCCCATCTGAGAATTCATTTGTAGCCGAGTTGAATTTTTCCAATATTTTTCTATTTGAAATTTAACGTAAGTATAAAAATAGCATTGAAAAATGCAAAAAAATCCAAAATTATAAACGCTTTTATGATTTTGCCTCGACACTTTTTCTTTTCGAAATGAAAATAAAATACGAAAGTTCAACATTATTCTCAAATGGGGTTACATAATATACTATTGGAAATTGGCTTTTCATTTCTTTCTCTTTAACCTCTTTATCCTTTCAGGCCTCGGATTATAAGTTACAATAGGATTCCCCACTGTTCTCTTGACACTGGTTTGATGAATATAATATAATATATAATAGTTATTAACTACGCAGTGCCACTAGACCAAAGAGACGGTTGAAACTTATTTACTCTCTGTGAAACTAGTACTATCAACAATATTTTGATATTACTCTCGTATCAAATAAATTTTAGGTAGGTGTTTTATTTATAAGATTTATGTAGGTTTGTAATATTTGAACTATTTTTTATAGGACAAAATTTAGACTTAAACCTTACCTTATGTGATAATTTCAAATCAAGTCTGAAATAAAAAAATCTTGGACATATATTCAATCTAGTTACCGCTCAAAAAATACTTTATATTTGCAAGATGTACAGTACAAATGTCTATGATATAATAATAATAATAATAATTGCATACAGTCACACCAATTATCTAGCCCACGTTAAGTTTCATGAAGAACTTGTGGTATGGATACTAGATAACGGATAAACATACTTATTAACTTTTTTTGAAAATACATACCTAATATACATATTAAACACCCAGACCACGACAAATAGGCATGTTCATGCATACAAATATTTATCTTGTCCGGGAATCGAACCCTGCGCCAAACAGGTCGTCATAATAACCAAACACAACTTATTTCACGTACTATTACAAAGAAAAAGGCTAACGTAAAACGAGAAAGTTTTCCTTTTATTACGAAAACAATAAATAATAGCAGATAAAGAAAATTACCCGAACACGTAAGTCTAAGCAAAGCCTAAGCATTATTGTGCAGAAACATAATGACGAAACATGACGACACGAAACACGAGTTAAGACGATTACGAAGTCGTTTATATTCCAATATATGTTTCTACATTCTCTGGAACTTTAATATGAATGTAAACTGAACTTGGAACAGTCAACAGCACGTCAGGCTTCACATTTCAGTAGCTTCTTATCTTCGTATATAAAGCGCAAATCCATCCGTGCATGGAATACTGCTCCCAACTTTGGGATGGTTCAGCTAAATACCAGCTAGCCGCACTCGGTTCGGTGGAACGCAGAGCCAGAAAACTCGTTGGGGATGATAAACTAGTGAATACCAAGCTCCAGTCTCCCTCGTCGTCGAAGAGTTCCTCATTGTCGGTGTTCTACAGATTGTACTTCGGAGAGTGTACTATTAAGCTGCATGAGCTCATCCAGCCAGCTCCTTTTTACCACCGGGAGTCCAGACGTACTGCAGGCTATCACCCCTACCTGGGGCCGTACCTACCGCGCAAGTGGCGTCGGCATCGAAATCGGCTTTATTTGACAGGTGGATGTGACACATTGCTGCTTCTTTTTGACACAAATGAAAACTTACCAAAGACCAAGAGCAATATGTCACATCCATCTGTCAAATGAAGTCTATGTCGATGCCGACGACACTTGCGCGGTACGGCTACCGGCTGATATTCCACGTCTGCGTACAAAGCGTTTTTCTTCATCCTTTATTAAGCGCGCAGCCAGGGAGTAGAATTCCCTGCCTGGGTCTGTATTCCCGCGTGCCTACAATCCTGGTATATTTAAAAATCGCGTGATTAGGCTTTTTCTAGGCAAGCTCGCTCCATCTTAGGCGTCTTCTTAATCTAACTATTCAGAATGAGACCGAAAGTCTATCTTATGTGACGTGCTGTGGACTGTACTAACTTCAAGTTACATTTATAACAACGATCCAGAGAATGTATTATGTAGTGGGCCAATCGTTCAACTGGGCCGTCTGTTTGAAATTTTGTTTTCCGTGGGAATAAATATAATTATTGGCATTATACACAGAGCTTGTTTATGGGTACTAGAGAGAAGATAAAATAATACCTAATGCTTCTTTTTTTTCTGTAAATCGTATTTTTATACATAAAAAGCATCCAGACCGGGCACACAGTATCTATATTCATCATCCTAACCCTAACTATGTTAAATATTATATATACATCGACGGTAAAAAGGGAAACACTGCTGTAACCCACACCCCAGTGTTTATTTTTTTTCTGTTTTGGAATCAGTTTTTTTCTGCGTCGAATAGTCCCACGCCCGTCGCTCCGTACTCCGTACGACCAATAGAAAATTCTGTACAGCATTTAAACTTTCTCTATATTTAATAAAAACATTATGCTTATTTGCTGTAAATAACAGAACAAAATTAAAAACCCCCCGACACAAAAAAAAAACAAAAAAATAATATTTCTCTCACGGTCGGGGGACCACAAAAAGAGAAGTACTAAAAGGGTATATTATACGTTGGGGGTCCCCGACCGAGAGAGAATTCTTTTTTTGTTTTTTTTTTTCGGGGTGTTTTTTAAATTATATTTATATTTCATCCTTTTTAAAATACACACAAAATTTAAAAAAAATCGCATTGAAATCGCTTAATTCGTTTAGACAGAAAGACAAAAAAAAAATTGCCGCCATTTTGTTTTTTTTTGCTGCACCTAAATTTGCCCAGGGTTAACATTATTTTAGTCAAAGCACTACCTTTGTATCTTTTACCGTTTCGGCGGGCAGTTGACCATCTCGATAAATGGCCAGATGGATTTTCATCAAACGTGGCTAAGAACCATCTCGATTAATTTAGCTTTCAATTTAAAAAAAAACCGCATTAAAACCGCTTGATTATATATATATATAGTAACGAACCACTATTACTGCATTTATTGGATAAGCGAAATGTCCGTCTACGTAGTTCATAGCAATTTACATGAGTAATAAGCTTGGTAATAAGTCCATTTAAACAGTCAAAGTTTCTCGGATTTTGCTATTAAAACCCCTTTAATACAGCTGTGGAATTATGATCACACCGAGTTACCGCCATTGAAACACGCGTTCGGGCCGAGTTGTGCCTACTTGTGCTTGCGGCTTCAGCATTTCGCTATAGTGGAGTGTGTTATGTTTGTAGTAACAACATTTTCCACAGTCTGGAGTCGTTTTGAAACGTTAAGTAGAACTAATTTCAGTTACCATAAATAAAATTACATTATGAATGTCTTAGAAATCATATAAATTTAGCAACTTGTAACATTATTCGTTACAATAGTTTAAATAACGCCAATCATCAAAAACCAAAAACATCGAATTCCCATGTTGTACCCGCTCCAGATTATGTTGTTTACCCTACCTGGGACAGTAAGTACAACTTCGAGAAAGATAAATAAAGACACCTCTCGCCTTATTCACAATGCTGCCCATCCATGCCGGGGAGCTTAGTAAAATAGTCACAAAACGAAAGTCTATGTCCTACCTGTGTGTCTACCTGTGTGTCTACCTGTGTGTGTGTGTGTCATTCCAGAACCTTTCCGCCCCAACGGCCATCGGTTCTTTTCGCTATGTGTTCCGCCCACCACTACTTCAGCTGAGCAATCCTTCGAGCGATGTCAGTTATTTTAGTTCTCCTACGGATCTCCTCATTTCTGATTCGATCACGGAGGGAAACGCCGAGCATTGCCCTCTCCATTGCACGCTGGGTGACTTTGAGCTTTCGTATCAGACGCATAGTTAGTGACCACGTTTCACTACCGTAAGTCATCACTGGCAACACACACTGGTTGCTTTCGTCTTGAGACACTGCGGTAAGTTGGACGCGAAGATTTTATGGAGCTTCCCGAATGCTGCCCATCCGAGTTGGATTACATATATATTATAAATAAATAAAATAAATAAATATTTCCATACAATCACACCAATTATCTAGCCCACGTTAAGTATCATGAAGAACTTGTGTTATGGATACTAGTTAACGGATAAACATACTTATATACTTTTTTTGTAAATACATACATAATATACATATTAAACATCCAGACCAAGACAAATAGACATGTTCATGCACACAAATATTTGTCTTGTCCGGGGATCGAACTCGGGACCTCTGGCGCAGAAGGTGGGGTTAGTACCCTTGCGCCAAACAGGTCGTCAAAATATAAATACGTAAGTGTGTTTGTTTGTTCTTTCTTGACGCCCAAACTAATCAACAAATCGACTTGATTAGGTAACATAGGCTATACTTTTATTCCAATATCCCACGGGAACGAGACCCGAAGCTAGTATAAAATATCGTGTCCTGTCCAGTGGGATTTCTATTAGGAGCACTTACTAAGTGCTTACACCCGACTATGATTAACTTTTCGTATAGGTATCTCCCAATTCCCAAAACATTAAATATGAAATCATCTATTTCTTAGCAACACATATTGAAGAAAGCCTTCAAGAACCTAAAACCTAGTCTTAAAAATTAGCAACAAGCTAGAGGGAAGAGTTAGAAACTTTTTCTCTCGGTCAGTCTGTCTGAATCAATATCACACTACACAAGTGCAGAGCTATCTCACGTACCCAAAGTTTAGATGTAGCTTGCTACATTGCCATTTCTCGTAGTTCTCGTAGCGGCGGCGTGCTACGCGTTACAATTTATCGTAGCACAACTTGAACAGGGCCAGAGGTTTTTTCTTTTCGCATAATATTGTTTGTCATAAAATCGTTTGGGCATACACTCACTCGGCATATTCACCAAAAAGCATACATTTTTATGTGATAAAAATTAAACAAGAAAATATACTAGAAAAAAGCAACCAGTCTCATGTCGCCCTGACGGGATTCGAACTCGCATCCTTGGGAATCCGGCCCAATGCACTAACCAATTATGCTACAGAGACCTATGAGGACACGTCGATTTTTTCTAGTATATTCAACTTTCTACGGTGTTGGTAACCGTCGTTTCATCAATGAGAGAAATATCCTCGCATTCGAAACTTCATTAGGCATAGTTGTCTAAAGGCATTATTTTAAAAAGCATAAATAATGAAACACCTTATTTCTTTTGGCATAACTATCGGTAGCCCTAAAATTCTATAGATATATTTCTTTAGATTAAATTTCTTTATTGAAACTCATAATGATCTTTTGTCATAAAATTCTGTAGTATCTTTAATCTATAATTTTGTATTAAGGTACATAATTTAAGTAACGAAGACGATTGCTGGCAAAACCGACACCAGTCTTGTACGCCATACAAACACGCGTGGCCCCACCGTAGCCCCACAGCGCCAGAGGCGTTATCGAAGCCATGTATGTCTGCATGCCTGCTTGCGCAGTAACAACATTATTGATTGTGATTATATTGCTAAACTCGTAAAGTTGTTCTGTCTTTCAAATTAATGGATTTCAATATTTATGCCCCAAAAAATCTGCCAAACAATATTATGCTTTTTTAAATTCTGCTTCGTGATTATTATGCGTAAGATTATTACAATCGACATTATGGATTGTGATATTATGCTTAAACATTTTATGCTGAATATTAGAGAGCCCTAGAAAAGTTTCCCAGATTAATATTTCAAAAACAGTTACGCTGAATGAAAAATAATTCGAAGAAACTAAGTTGTATCTTACTTATAAATGTGAAAGTATGGAGCTTTGGATGTTTAGATGTCAGTTATGTATGTATGCTAAAACTGTTGAAGGGATTTGAATTAAATCTGGCACACATATAGTTTATAGCCTGGATTAAAACATAGGATATCTTTTATACTGATAAAACAAAAGGAACGGGTTACACGCGGGTGGCCCCTTATCCTAATTCTAACTAATATTATAAATGCGAAAGTATGTTTGTTTGTCCTTCCTTCGAGCCCTAACTAAGCAATCAATCGACTTGATTTTTGTCATAGAATTAGGTGAAAGAACGGCGGAAAGAAACAAAGGATACTTTTTGTCCCGATGTTCCCACGGGAACCGGAAACCGCGGGCGGAAACTAGTTTTAAAATAAAGAAAGCTTCGGTTAATTTAATTATTATTTATTTTCTTTTTGATGGAACTGAATTGTTTGAAGCATTTTAATGTTAATGAAACATTTGTTTACTCAAATTAAGAGTTACAAATTACTTCAGCCACCAATTATTTAACCCAAACACAAACTGTTAACAAGTATCAAACTCTTATATAGATTCTACACTTACTGACTTCTCAAAATATTTAGCTGCGTAAACGTTAATTCAAAATTGATTCCCAACTCCTTTAAACATACCGTATTTAAACTGGGAACAAAATTGTGCCGCTCCGGTGTAATAAGCCAATATCTTCCAGCGATACCGTCCTAGGAAGGCTCATTCAAACTTTTAATTAAAGCCTTATCGGTGAATTTAGGGGTATAGTCTTCACTCCATTACGGCGCCATTGGTCCGAAATGTGAGCCCTCCCCAACTTAATTGTTCGGTTGACATAAGTTAAATTAAGCCACTTCTTAAAGTTCTAAATACCGGCATTGTCAAACTAAACCATGACTTACAAGCAAAAGACTACGCTCCAATGAATTTCAATACGAAACAAAATCGCTAAAAGCCGGGCAGTGGAGAGAAGTCGATCGGTCTAGTTTTAATTAGTTTCAGGCTGACTCCTCAATCCATTTAAGAAATTATCAGTCAGTTCAATTCATACCCAACAACATAAAGACATATTTTTTAATTAACAACGGGGACCCTCTTAGCCTACATCATACCTGATGTTAAGTATTGAGATGGAAGCGATGGAAGATGGAAGCGAGCCTCTCCCGGAATCCTCATCACTGAGGAACTGGCTATCTTATCTCTAACTGCCGGAACACAACAATGCTGAAAACAATGTTGTTATGGCGCCAGGCTTAGATAAATAAACAAATATTCGCATACAATCACACCAATTATCTAGTCCCACGTTAAGTTTCATGAAGAACTTGTGTTATGGATACTAGATAACGGATAAACATACATATATACTTTTTTTTTGTAAATACATACTTAATATACATATTAAACACCCAGACCAAGACAAATAGACATGTTCATGCACACAAATATTTGTCTTGTCCGGGGATCGAACCCGGGACCTCTGGCGCAGAAGGCGGGGTTAGTACCTCTGCGCCAAACAGGTCGCCATCATACAACATAGGTAAGATGGTGGTAGCTATTCAGGCGGACTTTCCACTACTAATACGAAAGCTTGAGTTAATCGGCATAAGAGGGGTACCACTTGCTCTTTTTAAGGATTACCTAACTAACAGGTCACAAACTGTAAAAATAGGGGATATTCTGAGCTCTAAACTAAAGGTGAATTTCGGTGTCCCCCAAGGATCAGTACTTGGACCTACGTTGTTCCTTATTTATGTGAATAGCCTTTGTGATATTGAATTGCCGGATTCAAAAGTTTTTACTTTTGCTGACGATACTGTAATTTTATTCCAAAATACATCATGGTCTCTTGTAAAGGAGTCAGCTGAAAAAGGATTTCGAAATACCACAAAATGGCTTGACTATAATCTGCTTACTCTAAATCTAGAGAAAACAAAATACATAACTTTTAGTATAAGAGAAAACACGCAACCCTCTTCTGATTTCACCGTAATGGCTCATTCCTCTGACTGTACAAATTCTTTTGACTGCAATTGCTCTAAGTTATCTAGAACTAATAGTATTAAATATCTGGG
Source organism: Chrysoteuchia culmella (assembly GCA_910589605.1). NCBI lineage: Eukaryota > Metazoa > Arthropoda > Insecta > Lepidoptera > Crambidae > Chrysoteuchia > Chrysoteuchia culmella. Next base: position 18,889,888 of record OU342654.1, on the reverse strand, counting down.
AATTTAAATAGATAAAAATTTGAATTGGAAACAGCATATAAGTAATTTAAAATCTCGCATTCGCAAGCTCATACCTATTTTCAAAAAAATAAGGAATTTGAGAGATAGCAAAACAAATAAAGTTGTATACTTAACACTATGCCAATCGATACTAACTTATGGCATCTCTGTTTGGGGTGGTGCTCGGAAAAGTACACTGATAAAAATAGAAAGGGCACAAAGATGTATCTTAAACGTTATAGGTTTTAAAAACTTTAGATATAGTACAGCTAAGCTGTACGAGGAGTTCGAAGTACTAACAGTACGACAAATTTTTATTAAAAGCATTGTTTTGAACCAACACTTCTGTGATAGATCGCAAAACCCATCTGCCAGAAGAGAAGAGCATATAAGATATTTAATGTTCCTGCATGTAAAACTACTTTTGCACAGGGATTCTCTTATTTTTTGGCTCCACTGTTATACAATCGCATTAATAAGATCAAGCCCATATACGATTTAACAAGATTTGTTTGTAGAGGTGTTCTGGATGAGATTTTAAAGGGTTGGGATTACGAACGGACTGAAAGTATAATACAGGTATGTTAATGGTATATTAATGTTATTATTTATTTATATTATGTGGTATGTATGTAGTATGTTTATGTTTTAATATTTTATAAAACATGTTTTACTTAATTTTAATATTTACCTATTTTATTTATCTTTAGATATCTCTATTCATTATATTTGAGTTTACTACAAATAGATATTGGGTCTATATTTGTGTTCACATAATGTGTTCAAGATTATTATTTTTTTGTTTGGTTGTTTGCAGGTGTGAGTATCTAATAATAATTTTTTTCTCATATCATGTTAAAATAATGTAATTAATTGGTTCACTCAGCATATGAAGTGCATAATATTCACCAATGCACAATTCATCCTAAAAATACATATTATCGACATTAAGAAATAGTACAATAAAATATGTTTTAATCATACTAGTTGTAAATCGCACCACTTATCTGACGATTTTGCGTTTACTACGTGTTTACGTAAAACCACATTGTTGTGTTCAAATATACGAGTGTATGACAAAATAGTCATTATTTCTTTAAGCTATAGTTGGTTTTACTGTAAAACGAGAATCCTTACCTTGCCGTAACACAGTCTTGACTAGCACGGAAGGTAAAGAACATTTTGTTAGTGTACCGCCAATAGATAATCGTTATTTATCTTTTTTTTTATCGTTTATTTTGTTAATAGATTTTAAGTTAACTAAGGCTAAGTTGCACCAATTAACTTTAACTGATTTATGGTTGTCAAAACTGTTAAATCCTATACCTACATTTTTGCACCGTTAAAGTGGTAGTTGTTGTTGAGGTTGGATGGTGCAATCCACATTAGAAAAATTGTAAATTAAGTGCTTATATTTGAAGGTGGTATACTGTGTACTAAAAATTATGAAAAAAAAAAATCCTATTCTACTTACTACAAGTCCTACCACCAACCAAACCGAATACAATATGTGCCCCCGCTGGGAATCGAACCCGGGACCCCTGGGTCTTAGCTTACCGCCATCGCGTAGCGCAGTATTGTTTCAATCATACCAATGCTATTTCTACCACGACCCCCTAAAAAAACCGGACAAGTGCAAGTCGGACTCGCTCACCGAGGGCCGCACAAATTTGTAAATACCTATCTAGCGACATAATATTAATAGACATAATTAATATTTATTTATTTGTTTTATTTATTTATTTATTTGGATCACCAACAAGATTACACCAAACAAAAATAAAAAGAAGACTCACACATATTAACATTGAGAACAAAGTGAAACCTTAATTATAGGTGACAACGGCATGCATTAAATAAAACAAACCAACAGCTTTACAAAAAAAATATATAAGAAAATTATGTTAAAATTAAAATTATGCAAGTTAAAATGTCACAATGGCTAAGTTATACTTTGCCCAGACAAATAGATTTAAATTTTTAGATTATATTATAAATAGTTCAGGAATTGAACAGGAATTGAAGTTGAGTGAGTTGAGTTTTTTACAAAGTTTTTCTGAAATTAAGCTTGCGAAACTTAAGACCATTTTTTTATGATTTAATTACAAATGTCTAGTTTCTAGATTTTTATCCCATACTTGTAGTAAAAGACGATATTATTTGCCAAATTTCATAGTTCTAGGTCAACGGTAAGTACCCTGTGAATTTTGATTTTCTTGAGAGTGTCGAAATATACGTTTTTGCGACATAAATATTACCCTATCTTTGTTTTACGTTAATTTACAAGTTTGATTTGATTATAAGGGTTCCTTTTTTAAAGGGTTTGGAACCCTAAAAAGCTAATTTTCTGACAGAAGTTTTGTGCCTTCAAAGTGTGAAGTGTGTAAAAATTTGACAACTTCAATTCGTTCGTTGGCAGGTAGTATAATAAAAAAAACCATGAATATAGAAGTACATGCAACTGAGATAGTTGTCTTTAGAAACTATAAACAAATATATCATAAGTATTTCGATACCGATACTTTTTTGGAAATGTTCAGTAGCTACATGTTAACTTCGCCATTACAATGTAGATAAGCACGATTTTTGCAGATATTTCATATCCATAGATATTATCTGAATGGACAAAAATAACAAAATTTTACTTTGTGGAGGGTCATCGTACGAATTTGGAGAGCATTGAAAACAAATCGTTCTTATGACATGATATATTCTAAAAGATAACAGTAAGCCCCAGATTCCGAGATAAGTAGCTTAAAAACTTTAAGGATATAACAACAGCCCGGTGGAAATCGAACGTCCAACCCCCAACTCAGTGGGTATAGTTATTATGACTAATGCGCTATCTAGCCCGTCAACAAAATGACTAATGAAGTGAAACTTTTATTATCTAAAGTCTGGGAATCGTCCAAGACGTACTAGAAAGACGTATATCATAGTCCACCTGGAATCGAGCCAAAAGTATTTTTTCTACAACAATGAAAATATTTGATTTTGTGCGAAAATTTCATATACAAAATTTCACACTGCTTGCTGACAGTGAACGAGACATTTTTATAACGTATATGGCCGTTTACTGTATGTAATATAACTTCTTTCTTCTTCTTAAGCTTAGAATCAGTATCATTTATTTCTTATTAGAAAATGTTTTATACAGAATTATACTTACATTTTTTTAGCTGCAAACATTGTCTGCTCGCTAAACCAATGTGATGTGTGTATTACCTGGTGTGTGGGTATTATATCTGTACATTTTGTAGCTGAAATTAATAGATCCTCAATATCCAAACATACTGGTTAAATACTGTCGCCCATAGAATTTGCTAAACTCCTATTTACTTTGTCACATCAACCATAAGTCTTGTTTGGTTAACCCTGAACCCTGAACGTTATAATTGGCAAAATATGGTAATAAGCTGTACAGCTACTTTTAAAACCGGTGAACGGCGAAGCCATAAAATTATACCTCGAGAGAGAGTAAGTTTCATATCACAAACTACTTAATGTAATACTAAAGTAGGTACAGCATCTTCTTGTAAAATTCGGTTATAATAGCTTGGGGATCACTCCACAAATAGCAAGTGTATTTCCTTTCGTTATTATTATTATTATTATTCAAGACGGGGAGACTCATAGCCTTCACCATACCTGATGTTAAGTATTGATAAGGCTGAATATGGAAGCGAGCCTCTCCCGGAATCCTCAACCACTGAGGAACTGGCTATCTTATCTGGCTCTTATGGCGTCAGACTTAGATAAGATGATGGTAGCTAGCCAAGCGGACTTACTACAAGTCCTACCACCAACCAAACTGAATAAAATATGTACCCCCGCTGGGAATCGAACCCGGGACCCCTGGGTCTGATACCGGTGGTTGTACCTCTAGACCAGAGAGGCGGTTAGGTCCTTGTCCAACGTTTAATTTTCAAGGTTAAAATGGTTCTCTGTGTTGTAAACTTAAACAGCCAGATTTATAATATTAGGAAGAGAAGTTAAATAGACTGTGCTTAGTATGTAAACTATAGAGGAGGATTCCCCGAAATTATTTTTCCCTATTATTTTAAATTTCATTCTTTTTTCCCAAACTTTTCTTTTATTTTCCAATAGAACAATTTCCTAGAAGACTTTTCCCTATTCTCATGAATTGCTAGTAGTTTTTTTCCAAACTGGGTACTTATTTGATACTTACTATTATTATTATTATTATTGGAGAGGGGACGCCAGCAAGGCGTGACGGGTGATCAGTCTTCCTAGTTGGAACCATTTCACCCAGTTCCCCGAAGAAGAAGTCCCCTGAAGAACAGGGGAGGGCGGGTTATCGTTCACCCCACCGGCGTCGGACCCTCGAACCTTCCTGTGCGCTTACAAAACCTGTTGATACTTACTAGGTCAATATACCAAAAAAGGAGCCCCTAAAACTAAGTCATATGGCTCTTTTTATTCGAACTAAAATGCATTAGGCCAAACCCACAGTGCGTACCTATTCGCCATATCGTGGACTTCGCCTATTCTCTAATGCTAAGTAGCAGATTGGTACAAAATGTAACATGAAATGCAATGAAACATTTTACATACATTACAAGGTGTTCGCGAGTGCACTACGCGCCCGCTGTAATAACAATATAATAATAATAATAAATAATAAATATTTCCATACTATCACACCAATTATCTAGCCCACGTTAAGTATCATGAAGAACTTGTGTTATGGATACTAGATAACGGATAAACATACTTACCTATATACTTTTTTGTTTGTAAATACATACATAATATACATATTAAACATCCAGACCAAGACAAATAGACATGTTTGTCTTGCCGGGGATCGAACCCGGGACCTCTGGCGCAGAAGGTGAAGAACAGGTCGTCAAACAGTGTGCACAATACTCCATACTAATCGTGTTAAATTCCATATCACATTTCACCCATCTCTTCCAGGTATAACTAACATTATTTTTTGTGACGGGGAATATGACACGATAAAACAAAATTACAAAAAAAAATTGACCTAGCAAGTAACAAGTACCTAAGTCCCAGTTCGGAAAAAAAGCGACTTGCAATTTATATTGGGGAAAAATTCCAATTGGTGAAATATACCTTTTAGTATCGAAAACGACTAGCAATTCATCAGAATGGGGAAAAATCTTTTAGGAAATTATTCTATTGGTAAAAGAATAAAAGAAAGATTAATGCGAATGGAATTTGAAATTAATTTTTATATGGATTACGTACCAAAGCAAAATGCAAAGTTTAACAAATGAATTTTTAGGTTAAAGGTTCCATGTATCCTGATTTAGTTTTATTTTAAATTTTAACTAACCACTTAGGCTTTCTTACTAGCATTTATTTATTTGTGTGCATGAACATGTCTATTTGTCTTGGTCTGGGTGTTTAATATGTATACTAAGTATATATTTACAAAAAAAACTATATAAGTATATTTATCCGTTATCTAGTATCCATAACACAAGTTCTTCATGAAACTTAACGTGGGCTAGATAATTGGTGTGATTGTATGCAAATATTTATTTATTTTATTTTATTTATTTATGAATTTGAGACAGGCCGGTAACAAACACATCCTCCTCTCTCAAATTCACAAATTTAATTAAATAACTGGCAAACAGCTTCGTTCTATAACATTTGACTACACAACTTGTCAAAGGATTTCAATTAGTTACATTACGGTGTAGTTGGTCATAGGACTTGTTGTAAGTCCGCCTGGCTAGCTACTACCATCTTATCTAAGTCTGACGCCATAACAACAATGTTTTAAGCATTGTTGTGTTCCGTTAGTTAGAGAAAAGATAGTTCAGTGGTTGAGGATTCCGGGAGAGGCTCGCTTCCATCTTCAGCCTTATCAATACTTAACATCAGGTATGATGAAGGCTGAAAGTCTCCCCTTTGCTAATAAAAAAAACAACTGGCACTCTATCCCAAACTACCAATATGTTGGCACTAAATATTTTAACAGATTTATACAACGAAATTCAAAAGTTTGAATTTTTTCATGATTTTTGTAGAAAAAAATGTATTAGCACCTTTAAATGTCACTATAACCGACTTAATATAAAGGTAACTTCTCTGTGGCACCATTATGTTATTTAAAACCTTTGAAATAATCATATGAAAAAACAACACGAACAAAGTCCGCAACAATTTTTAAAACAATTAAATAAAATGACGTGCAAAATATTATTCTTTGCATAATCTAAGCTAAGTGCATCAGCTGCGTTTGTCCGACCAACACAATAGAGAATCATCTTAGTCAAGACAATGCATTCCGTTGTTCAGAGTCCGGAATTACGGGTCCTAGTATTATAGAATTTAAAAATTTCATCAACATTACGAAATGGCAAATACTTGGCCTGTTTTTAACGAAAAAATACTTTAATTTTTCCTCTAACTTTATTGAGCTTACTGACCTGTAAAATTTTGTCAGTACAGTAAGCCGAGCTGCCTTGTGATTAACACGCTCGCCTCGCATGTTACGTCTAAATGTTACAGTTTTGTGTAAGTCTGTATTGGATCACTTGAGTGCTCCAACGTATTATAAATCAAAGTATACGAGACAATTTTACCAAAATATAAACGAATTATCGGATTATGTTTCATGTTAAACCAGGTTTACTAATGTATGCCCGAATTTCAAATGCAATAATTTCGTTTGACAAAATTTCATTTGCCATAATTTCATTAGAAATAACGTTTCTGTTGCCATAACTATCAAATTACATAAAATTGATTGCTATAATTTCATTTTTCATAATCAATTAATCGTCATAACTACTTTATTCCATTAATTTATTTGCTATACATTTCATTTTCAATGTTTTGTCAATCGTAGAAGCGATCGGACGTGTTATTAAATAAATGTAATAAATTAATTAATCTATTGCAAATCTGTGACCTAGTTCTACATAACACGGAAGAGATACATATCTGTGTCAGTTCAAGACTCTTATTAGTTTAATTTAATTATATTTTTGGTGTTGTTTATAATGTTAAGTGGAATTTAGTAATATAGAAAATGGATAGTCCGTTTAATCGGAGTGCGCTTACGCGTCGCAGCCCTCCACCCACGCCCACTCCCCAGTCGCCCGCCCGCGCCCTGCAGGAAGATGAGCCCCCCGAAGTTGTGTCCACGCCGGAAATCCAGGGTTGGATGAAAACCATGGAGCAGTGCTTGAATGAAGTGTGCAGTATATCAGGCGATGGAAAATTAAATTCGGAACAAAAACTCCGTATTAACAATCTGTGTCGCAAAATCAGCAATGGCACATCACAAATGGCCGTCCAATACCAGTCGCTGAAGCAAAGAGCTATCCAAGACCATCGCTCACTTAACGCACTGAAAGACCAAATTGACCTCTCCCAGCGACTTCAAGAATTCCAAAAGAGTATAAAAGAGTCATCCAAGCCGGTCGCGAGTACAACCTCTTTCGCTGACATGGTGAAGAAAAGCTCTAACAACTACATAAAGCCCAACATTATTAACTCCGTAGCCATATATTACTGACAAAATGAAGTCGAGTGACGAGACCAAAACTCTGGTGCAAAAAATTATCAAACCGGACCAAATGCAACTGCACGTAAGGGCTCTACATAAAACTAGGAACGGAGGCGTGATCATCAGCACTGACACCAAGGACGACATTGAGAAGCTGAAGCAGTCTGCACAATTTACGACCTCGGGCCTCACAGTTGATGAACCATACAAACGAAAGCCGAGAATTGTAGTAATTGGTATTCCGACTTGTATGCAAGATAGGGACGTTTTTAACTGCATATACCATCAGAATTTAGCTGGCAAGATACAGGGTATGACACTTGAGACCTTTTTGACCTCAATTAAACTTAGCCATAAGTCGGGAAAAAAAGATGCTGAGACCTGTAACTATGTTATCGAAGTCACTGCAGACATTCGGAAGGCCTTAATTACTAATGACAGAGTGTTTATTAACTGGTCATCATGCCCTGTGCGTGACTTTACTTTAGTAACCAGATGTTACAAGTGTCAGCAGTATGGCCATGCCGCCAAAACGTGTCGGGAGGAGGTGCGGTCACTGTGGCATAGTAGGTCACGCCATAAAAGAGTGCACGAAGTCATCTGAGCAGTCAAAGTGTGCAACATGTTTACGCTTTAAGAAGCCCTGCGACCATAAGACTGGAGATGCTGAGTGCCCAGCAAGAAAAATCGCAGAGAAAAGGTATATCAACAGTATTGATTATGTAGGCGCCTCAGAGCGCCCTTTACTTTTTTATATTTTAGAACTTTCTTTTATATTTTTACTGTTTGAATAATTATGTCTAATATTATTATTTCTGATTTAGATAATTTCTCTGCGTCTGAGTCGAGGACTTGTGCGGTAGAAAGGTGCAAACACTATCTACCGTCTTGCAATAACTCAATAATAGTACTAACGCAAAATATACGTAGTATTTCAAAAAACTTTGATAATTTTTGTGTATTTATGCAAAGATTAGACATAAACTGCGTCATTTTTGTATTGACCGAGTGTTGGTTAAGTACTAATTGCAACTTGCCACATTTACCGGGCTATAAAATATACAAAAGTTTGATTAATTATAACCAAAACGACGGTATTGTTATTTATGTTAAGAATAGTTTAAATTTTAATGTATCCGTAGAAGAACCAAAGATAGTCGATTGCAATCGAATCCTAATAAGTATTGGCACAGATACTGCTATTTTAGCTATTTATAGGCCTCCCGCCTTTTAAAATGTACATATTTTTATTGAGTCTTTAAACTCTTCTTTGCAAAAATTAACACTTACCAAAATTTAATATTAATAGGAGATATAAACATTAACATTCGACCAGACAATTGTGATTCTGTAGCTCATGAGTACTTGAATGTATGTTCCTTTCATGGTATGTTCCCCGCACACACGCTTCCAACGCACCAAAGCGGTTCTTGCTTAGATCACATATTTCTTAAATCTCGCTTTCCATCAGTAGCATTAGTTACAAACTCATCATTAACTGATCACAGTGCCGCGCTACTAACCTTAAATCGTAAATTACCTAACATAACACGCACGCAAAATTATAAATCACAAATAAATGAACGTAAACTTGAGGACAATTTATTTTGCATTGACTTTGACCCACTTTGCAATTTTGATGACGCGGATGAGTGCATGTCGTATTTTATAAACAAAGTTCGTCAAGCAATATCAAGAAGCACGATATTCACACAGTCGAGTAATAAAAATTATAATATAAAGCCATGGATCACACCAGGGCTTATCCGTTGTATGAGGCATAGGGACAAATTACACATGAAGGCCAAATCTAACCCGGACAGTTTAATATTACAAATATCGTACAAAAGATATCGAAACTTTTGTAACGATGTTTTGAAAAAAGTAAAGAAAAGTTACGATAAAAAAGAATTAGAAAAGGCTGGAACTGACAGTAAAAGAATATGGAAGGTTATAAAAAATGTTACTCATATGTCAAAGCAACATGAGACATCTTCAGGGTTGTTTCAAGAGGGCACGTCACAACTGACATCCGTAAATAGTGCAAATGATTACTTCGTCAACATAGGAAAGTGTCTAGCAAGCAAGGTTCAAAGTCACTCATTTATGTCCCAGTCAAGTATACAGCATAGTTGCGAAAATTCATTTAGATCATTTGTGCTATTGGATACTGATGAAGCTGAGGTGGAAAGAATCATTATGGATTTAAAAGACGATTCAGCGGTTGGATGGGATAACATATCGAATAAAATGTTGAAACGATACAGGCATATTTTGGTCTCACCCCTCACATACATCTTTCGCAAGTGTCTAGCTCAAGAAGTTTTCCCTAAATGTCTAAAAAAAGCAGTTATTATTCCTGTGTATAAATCCGGCAACAAAGATCAAATATCAAACTATAGGCCTATCTCTTTATTACCCGCCATTTCAAAAATATTAGAAAAGATTATAAATATCAGACTTGTTAGATATTTCGAGAAGTATTCTGTTTTTTCTAGATCTCAATATGGCTTTAGACCCAAATTATCGACTGCCGATGCTGTGCATCAGTTAACTAACTATTAAGTTCAAGAACTAGACAAGGGTAACAAGACTTTGGGAATATTTCTCGACCTAGCAAAAGCTTTTGATACCGTTTCTGTACCCATTCTATTGCTGAAACTTGAATCACTAGGTATAAGAAGCAACCAGCTTAAATTATTAACAAGTTACTTATACGAGCGTTCACAATGTGTTAAAATAAACAATGTTATCAGCTCTGATTTGACGAATACTTCCCATGGAGTTCCCCAGGGAAGTATATTAGGCCCTACCCTATTTTTAGTTTACATTAATGACCTTTGTAATCTAAAATTGCATGGCGGAAAAATCATTTCATATGCTGACGACACTGCTCTACTTTTTTCCGCAAGCTCGGAAGAAGAGGTATATGAATATGCGCAACGAGGCTTCAATGTAGTGAATAATTGGCTACAGCAACATCTACTAACATTAAACGCTGACAAAACTAAGTATGTATATTTCTCAATGCGTAAATATAAAACTATTCTAACTAACCCAAAATTGCATGCCCACCGTTGTAAGGACCCTGTTAATCACCGTTGCACTTGCCCAGATATAGGTATTGCTAACAATCTGAAGTATTTGGGTGTCATTATTGACGAAAACCTTTCATTTAAGCCCCATATTGAAGCTTTATGTGGCAGAATACGTAAATTAATATATATATTCAAATAACTTCGCACTGTTGCAGATTACGCACTAATACGGCAAGTCTATCTTGCCCTAGGTCAATCAATAATAAATTACTGCATTACGTCATGGGGTGGCACGTCTAAAACTTCATTGTTATCATTGGAAAGAGCCCAAAGGGCGGTTCTAAAAGTTGCAACTTTCCGGCCCTACCTCTACTCAACTGAGCTTCTTTATAAGAATTGTAATGTACTAACCGTTAGACAATTATTTATATTGAGCACTATCCTTAAACAGCACACTGCACTTCCCTACAGCACTGAAATTACTAACAAAAGACGAAAAGATAGAGTTTGCCCACAAAATACGGGAATGAAATCTGCCTTCTCTTCCAGCTTCTTCATGTTTCTAGAGCCTTTGCTTTATAATAGATTTAATGCCAAATTTGGTATTTATTCTATTAATTATCACAGCACAAGGAGCATTCTGTATGCAGCTCTTCAAAAAATGTCCTACGAAGACACAGAGAAATTATTGCTTGTGATTAAATGATAAAAAGTTTTAGTACCTATGATATTTATTTTAATAAGTTAGGTGTATTATTTATATAGTATTATGTTTGTTTGTCATGATCTTGTTAATTAATGATATTGTATTTGGTTGTTTAATTTAAGTATAATGTAAGTCCTTTTTGCCTGAAATACAGGGTATTCCTAGTTCAGGACAATTATATAATTATAGATTTTGGTAAAAAATCTAGGCTATAAGTTTTTAACACTGTAATGTTTTGATTATTGAATAAATTATTATTATTATTATTATATTATTATTATTAATGTATTTATTATCCATAACAATTATTTACCATAAAACCTATACTGACTATTTATTTATTGACTTTAAGTACTAGAATTGTATGCAAACCCCCATGCAGGCAGACATGCATTATGCAGCCAGGCATGTGCAGCATACAAGCAGGCATACAGCATGCAAGCAAGCATGCAGCATGCAAGCAAGCATGCAGCATGCAAGCAAGCATGCAGCATGCAAGCAAGCAGGCATGCAGCAGGCAAGCATGCATGCAACATGCAAGTCTTCTGTCACGGCTCCGGCGCTGTAAATTACACTCTAGGGGTAGGGCATACAAGACTACGGGCAGTCGGGGTCAACTGAGTCGGTTTTGAATATTATTCGTTTTTTTACTAACTGGTTATTTACATAAAGTTATTATACTCTTTATTGCACTAGAAAATACATTTACAGAATAAGTTAGCTAAAGTTAGCTAAAAATAAACTTTATAAGATGTGTATTATGTCAAAAAAAAGATTATATCAAATGATTTATGATTTTAGAATTTTTGCATTTTTCAATGCTTTTTTTATTATTAAATAGAAAAATATTTAGTTTTTTCCAAATAGTTAATTTTTTCAAATATTTTTCTATTTAAAATTTATTATAAGTATGTCAAATGATATTTATAGTTTCTAATAATTATTGCATTTGTTAATATGGCATCTCATTTTATGGCAAATGAGAGTTATAGCTAGTAAATGATTATATCATGCGTTATTAGTATAAATGAGAATAATGGAAACGAATATTATGACTGAGGATCATTATGGCAAATGAAATTATTGCAAGGAATATTATGAAAAATCAAGACAATACCGTTAAACCATGATGAAAAACCAAGGTCACTACATACTAACATCACAGTCTATATACCTTCTCTTCCATACAGTCATCCGACACACGTTCTGATCTTATAGGACGACTTCGTCCACTTTCCTATCTTGTCCACTTCACAACTCGTCACTTTTCTATCTCGTCCACTCCTTCTCGTCCACTTTCCTATCTTTTCCACTTCATATTTTGTCCACTTTCGTGCGGAGTTCGCGGGGCGACAGGGGTGCTAAAACTCTCGTTGGGAACAATGACAACGTGCTGTCAAATACTAAGTAGTCTTTCAAAAGCAGCATTGCTGAGGTTTCAAGGGCGTTGTTCCACTGTTAGGTCCTTACCTTTGGACAACTATTAGATGCAGCGCTGGCATTGCTAGATGCAGCGCTGGCATTGCTAGAAACAGCGCTGCTATGCTAGAATTTCTTTATGCAATTCACTTCTTCTTCCGCCGAAATCATCTGGAACTGCTGAAACTTCTAGACAGCCTTAGCGCTATGAAACTAATATTTTACAACTTAAGTCCTTAATTCATATAGTATCACAAGACAGCCGGCAGTCTCACAAGAATTTATTGTGTTGTGTCTCATTTTCCAATACCCGAGAAGCATAATAAAGAAGAATAATAACTCGAAGCTTTTGACTTTTTCTACTTCAATCTTAAAAAAACTATTCTGAAGATTAAAGTACAGTTTCCTTCTTAAATAACAAATGTGTCAGAAATCCTTTCTCATGTTTTTGAAAGATCCGCCGATAGATAATCTTGATGGGTTTCTGTTGTACCCAGACGGCTCGACCCGTCTACGTTTATAGTTGTATATGAAACCTTTCGATATCTTGAGGTTTTGTAAAATAACTAACTGTATTTTTCTTAGCACAGTCAATGGCAACTAGGGTTTACACAGACAATTCCGAACTCAACGACTTACGTCTTAAAGTAATTTTACATTTTACAGTTTTGTAAAACCTGACCTTTTTCGTCGAATCCAACTGGGATAGGCAGCATTAGGGAAGCTCCGTAAAATCTTCGCGTCCAACTTACCTCAGTGTCTCAGAAGAAATGAGGCCAAATTTCATCCAAATCAGTTCAGTAGCTTTTGCGTGAGAGAGTAACAAAATCCATACATCCATCCAAAAATCCTCCCAAACTTTCACATATTTATTAAGTAGGATAGGATGTGGCGCTATTTATTTTGGTCCGCCTTTTATTTTTCCCGTAGGAATAAGGGATTTTTACACGACATAAATTATCGAATGTTTCTCTCTAGGCTTCATCAAAACATCTTATCATCAAAATATCAGCACGTCAACACATCAAATCATTAAATCAGAAAATGTGAAAACATTAAACATCAAAACATTTAATCATAAAAACATCAAAGTTAAACATTTATGAAATAAAAAATAGTATACCACTTACGCCATGTATTATGAGAAAAGCGTATTACCAAAATATATGTATATATATTTTAGCCAGCATTGATTTTTTTATTTTCCCGTAGGAATAAGGGGTTTTTCCGCAACAAAAAGTATCCTATGTTCCGCTTCAGACTACAAAGTATCTGTCTCTCAAATTTCAAACCTGTTCAGCCGTTTTGGAGTGACTTAGTAACAACATGTAAACATCCAAATATTCACAAACGTGATTTCCGTTCCCGTGAGAATATCGGGATAAAAGTAGCTGAAGTTACTCTCCAGATTACAAAGTATCTGTGTCAAAAATTTCAGCCAAATCCGTTCAGCCATTTTGGCGTAATAAACATCCAAACATCTAAACTTTCACATTTATAATATTAGTTGGGCTAGGATGGCTCAGCGACCCAAAGTGAGTCTTGGCCTCCGAAAATAAAAGCTTCCATCTGGATGGCGGTCTACTCTCTAAGCACGAAACCCGTAGTTTCGGCCTTAGTTACGAATGTTGCCTACTCCGTGTCACCTACGGACAGCTTATTAGTTCTAAGAATGAATGAGAATATGTTTTGACATTGTCCCTACTCCCATTGTGTTTGTGCCGTTTGTCCAAAACTAGTACATCCGACATTAATAGAGAGAAGACTCCATCTGTAGTTTCGGGAAACTTACGGACGGAGGCCCGTATCTTAATTGCCGGGCTTAGAGAGTAGGCCTCCTATTCTGCGCCACACCTTTATTTTATATCGAAGTATTAGTTTAAAATCTTACCTAGTATAGCGTAGTCTCAGTAAAGAAGTAAAACAAACGATGTTGAGTTAGAAAGTTATTTTAATACCTGTAGTAGGTACTTTTATTTCGAGAAAGTTCTGTGTAAAAAACTTCATAACAACCACTTCTTTTTGGCGTTGAAATAGGTTAAAATGCATTGATATAAAACTATTTACGGCTTACAATTTTGTTTATTACTTACCACAAAATATTGAAATAGCTAGCAAGTCACATTTTACTTTGTTATATTTATTTTTTTTACTCATTTTTTTTGCAATTGCTTTTAAATCTGTTATTTAAATTCGTTTTTTTAATCAAATCGCAAAATACTGCGCCGAGCTCACGCAGACCGTATAAGGTTCATTTTTCTTTGATTACAATTTTCAGTTAACACAAATGGTTCATAAAATATATCTCAGAATCCAATAAAGCTTGTACGATAATAC
Source organism: Chrysoteuchia culmella (assembly GCA_910589605.1). Lineage (NCBI taxonomy): Eukaryota > Metazoa > Arthropoda > Insecta > Lepidoptera > Crambidae > Chrysoteuchia > Chrysoteuchia culmella. The sequence goes on along the minus strand of OU342654.1, from coordinate 18,874,875 downwards.
ATACTAGTGCGATATTACGATATGAATCTTCTTAATACGCAATAATAGTGCTCGTATTTTGAATATGACTATTCCATGCGTTTGAACCTTTATTTATAGACACTTTATTAGAATCAAAATTAAATATTAAATTTCATTATAACAAACGATATTTTTGAAAATAATTATGTATTTGAGAGTAATAAAAAGGACAAATTTATGGGCTTTATGGTTTTAACTTAAACTTTGTCATGGAAATTAAACCGATGGACGTAAATGTATAAAAACATAATAAATAGTAGCTGTATCTCGTAAGAAAGCAATACTTATTGACCTTCTTAAGGTGATTCCACACTGAGATCATTGACTCCTTGTATGTAATCTTTAAATAACAAGTTATTTTTCCACAATGTGAGACGAAGTGGTCACTCTGCTGAGCGAGGCATTATTTATTCAACATTGTTATTAGCGCAAAATAAAACCGCCGAAGTGGTATTGGTGTCACCTATCATTTATAGATACTGTACGAGGGACGATCGAAAAATTTCCGGTTTTGGGGGATGGTGGAGTTAGATTCATTTAAACAGATAGCTACCAATTAAGTATCTTATCATTAGTATGTATTACAAATTTGAACTTAATTAGGTTGGTAAATTTTGTGTTGTCAACGTGCAAGTAAGTCAATCGAAAAGAAATCCACAAACTATGGAGAAAATTGAATATCGGGTGATCAATAAATGCTTTCCTACACAAGGAAAATCCAGACAGACTATTTTTTTTTAAGATCTGTAACTGGTTAACGGGGATTCTTCTCGGGTAAAACCATGACTTATAAGAGGCATTGCCTTTTTAAACAAGGCAGGTACTCAATTGAAGACTGCGCACGTTCTGGATGATTATTGATGCCACCACACCCGAAATCATCTAAAAAAAAAAAAATGCATGGAAAGATGCCAGACGAAAGAGGAACCAGCTTGCAGCAAGGGTTGGGGCATCCGATAAAACCATTTAGACTATTCTAGATCTTCATCTTGGGATGACCAAGGTCAGCGCATGGTGGGTTCAAAAACTTTTTCAATTCATCAACGAAAAAAAATTAAATGCTCTCGGCAGTCTTTGGAACTCTGTAGCGAGAACAGGAAAGAAGTTTAGGCCCGGATTTTTACCGAGGATCTCAGGAATAGAAGAGTATATTTTAAAAATAAAAAATATTTTCTTATTAAATTTCTAAACCGTAATGCTCCGATCTCCTCCCAACTAATGAAATCCTTTAATTTGTAACGTTACATTACAGGATCGCTCCCAGTGTGTGAGTTCCTTACATCCTCTATTTGAACTATTCAAACGATTTGCAACTCAAAATCCGACGTGTAAAGTTTAATACAGTTTGAGGAACTTACTCGTACAATCCAGCACTTGGTTTAAGGTGGTCAGTGAGTTAGTTGTCTGATTGGAAACCGACGACGTTAGCACCACCATGAACAAAGTTTACACCAGGGGGCCAACCACCATCACTCAGCGCAGTAATGTTTCAATCTTACTATGCTATTTCGTTATACGAATCTCTTAAAGTAAGCTTGCTTTTTTACGGAAGTTTTGTGACGTCTTCGCTCAATCATCGCCTCCAAAGTGCGGTGTGTCAAAATGTGACACCTTCAATAAAAACAAAACGCAAACAAAAAGTTCTTATCACATAATGGTTTATAAAAGATGATGGTAGACCCGCAGTTATCCGTCGAAGTTTCCCTGTTTTGGAGTTATAAACCGACATTATAATGCAAACCGATTGTTAGTTTAAGTTTCTAATAACTATGACATGGCACCGACTCCAAAAGTTTTATGTTTTACTTTTTGAAGTCGGTTTTTATTTTTTTTATAAAAAGTTTTATTAATTTTACAAATTTTTAGTTAGGTACATTATATCCCGCTAATTACACTAAGAATCAGCCCATACACAACAATGATGTCATCTAGGTAACGACTACTAGCAAAAACGTAAGTGATATTTTCAGGATTATGAAAAAACTACTAGGCAGATACACTTGAACTATGTTATTTCAGATAAAAAAAAGAATTATTAAAATCGGTTGACAACTGACGATGTTATATTAAAAGATACATAAAAAATAAAAAATGTTATTATTATTGAGAACCTCCTTCTTTTTTTTGAAGTCGGTTAAAAAATAAAGTTGTTCTTTCAAAATTTACAAAATCTTGATAAAGAAACTATTAAATAGCGTTGTCACCCGCGCCTTCACCCGCGTGGTTCCCGTTTCCGTGGGAAGATCCGGATAAAAAAAGTATATTATCTTTTAATCCAGACTATCTACTATCTGGGTGTCAAATTTCAACCAAATCCATTCAGTGGTTTTTGTGTGAAAGAGTACTTAACAAACTTTAATCCGTCAAAACATACTCACAAACTTTCGCATTTAAAATATTGGTAGGATTATTTGGTTGAAAATAGTTTTTAAACAAAACACGTTTCCTTCTAACAAACCTTAAACAAATTTTGAACCAAACTGGAAACATCGTTGCATTCATATCAGACAGCATTTGTTCCATACTGCCATATTTCCCCACTCAGGATGCAGCTCCGTAAATGTGACTAGGATGCAATAAAACTTTGTGCCTAACTACTTGCATTTTCTGCTTGATAGTGGCTGCAGCCTCAGTATTGTAGTTGTGGGAATGAAAACTATGAACTTTGAAGGCAACAGAGAGGAAATTATTTCTATGGGATCTCACGTAATGTATTTAAATAATACTAGCGGCTTGCCGCGGTTTCACCCGCGTGGTTCCCGTTCCCGTGGGAAGACTGGGATAAAAAGTAGCCTATGTTTTAATCCAGGTTATCTTCTATCTGTGAGTCAAATTCCATCCAAATCGGTTTAGTATTTTTTGCGTGTAAGAATAACAAACAAACAAGCATATGAATACGGCCATTGGTTTAGCCCGCTTAATAGAAAAAAAAACAAATGTCATTTCACATCAGCTAAGGGTGTGTTTTGTTTTTTCGTTCCACCACTGTTTATAACTATTATAAATACAGTCGTCGGAACAGACAAACGTTATTTTAACGACGCTTATATTTATTTATCGTATTTTGAACTCACCGAAACACAAAAGAACTTCATTCCTGATAAAATATAGAAATAATTTCCAGTCTCGGGAACAGGAACAAGTCTCTTGTGCATTCCGCTCGTGTTATTATGATTTATTTCGTTGCGCTTCGTATGGGTTGGTGACATTCACCATTTCTTACAGCTCACCTGCCTCGCTTTTGTTTTGACTCAGATTTATAACAAACGTATATAAATACAAGTACAGTACAGATTTGACGACCTGTTTGGCGCAGGGGTACTAACCCCACCTTCTGCGTCAGAGGTCCCGGGTTCGATCCCCTGACAAAACAAATATTTGTGTGCATGAACTTGTCTATTTGTCTTCGTCTGGTAAAAAGTATATATAAGTATGTTTATCCGTTAAATTTCATGAAAAACTTGTGTTATGGATACTAGATCCATAACACAAGTTTTTCATGAAATTTAATGTGGGCTAGATAATAGTTGTGATTGTATGAAATTTATTTATATATTATTAATTATATTTTAACATAAAACAGCTTGTTATTTTCAATGATGCTATTGTTATAAAGTTTGTTGTAAGTAAGGCCCTTTTAGTATATTTTAAGCTATATTATAACTAACTAAGCATTTCTCCGCTGTTTATAAAAAAAAAACAGAAACTGAACGCCTTTATACAACTTATGTCGTAATGACAACACATTTCAAACTTGTTGAAAGTTCTTAAATTAAGAGAAACGGAAGTATTTTTCCACTTTATAAGTACTGCACTAAATCAATTTTATAAGACGTAAAAGGCTGTAGGAATGAAATCCAGCCACGACACGAATGGTTTCATACTTGCAAGCTACAGTTTTATGTTAAAGATGAACCAGACTTATTAACAAGCTTTTCAATTTTTTTTCTCTTTTCTAGTTTGAAAATGTGCTTCAGTTGCCACGTTTGTTTCTAGCCCATTTTGATAGTATGAGAAATAAAAAAGTATATGGTAGGGTAATCTGAACTAATCTCGGCATCTCCCCAGTCATTGGCACTCGGACATTTAAACGCAATTATTAAGGAATTTTCATGGAAATACAAAGCATCTTTAATACATTGCAACACTCTGATAAATTTCATATTAGATACTTCTACCATATTAATATGGCAACACAGTATTGAAAAAAATAGCGCGCGGAATTTTTTTGTTGTCTTTTCATGCTTTTAACAGATCTGATAACAAAGAGGTATACAAAAATTAATGTTATCATACTTTTACTATAATAAAGAATAATATTTAGATATGTTTATAAGTGATATTACACCTTTTATTTATATTTATATTAATTATAATTATAATAACATTAATAAATTAGTGTGCCAACTATTAGTAAAAAGCTTAGATAGAAGTGCAATGATTGGCACTAGGGATTATTGTGGAAAGTCTTATTATTGTGTACATTAATATTTTCTATATTCGTCCCCTTAGTGGTAAAACCGATTATCTGCACTTTTTTTTTTTGCAAAATTTTGTTATAATAAATTCTCAAATTATTGTCAAGATGGCAAGGTAATATACACCTTAACACATAGTTTAATTTTGTTATAATAAATTCTCAAATTATTGTCAAGATGGCAAGGTAATATACACCTTAACACATAGTTTAATTTTGTTATAATAAATTCTCAAATTATTGTCAAGATGGCAAGGTAATATACAAATTTTGCAAAAAAAAAAAGTGCAGATAATCGGTTTTACCACTAAGGGGACGATATTCCAATTCCAAATTCCAAATTGTTGTCTCTGACCCAATAGCCATGATAGCCATGTCGACATTGACCCAAATGTGGCCACTGATCCAAATGTGTCCACAGATCAAAATGTGGCTTTAACCCAAATGTAGCCACTGGCCCAAATGTGGCAACTTATCTAGATATGGCCATTGAGTCAAATATGGCCACTGATCCAATTAATTTTCATCATTGATCCAAATGTAGTTCTTACCCAAATAACATAGACATTATTTTTTACTGAAAAAAGCTTGAATTGTTTAAGTCCTATCAAAAAAACATACTTCAATTCAAAGCTTGCATAACTTCTATCCGACTAATCCTACAATTAACTTCCTAGTAATATTATAAATGCGAATGTTTGGATGTTTTTTACTCTTTCACGCAAAAACGACTGAACTAATTTGGATTAAATTTGGCACACTTATACAAGATAGCCTGGACAGGCTACTTTTTATTCCGATATTCCCACGGGAAGGGGGACCACGTGGGCGAAAATGCTTGCAGCCGCTAGTCTATTCTATACTATTGAAGACCAACAATTTCAATACAAAATATGTGTAACAACATTAACAAAGTGAACTCTATCATGTTACACATAAAGTTTTTTTTACACGTAAAACTATTTTAATGTATTTCGTACCCTTGTCGATCGACCTTTACCGAAGACAAATGAAGCTCATTTGATATGGGACGATGGGCAAGATGGATTTTTATAGCATAGGGACAAATTGGGTAATACACCGACGGTAATATCGTGTGCTAAAGTCAAGGCTTTTAGTGTTACTAAGCAAATTATTAGGGTTAATGGTATTACAATCAGTATTTATTTTTAGGGTGATACGGGTGTTTTTTTTACTCTATATTATGACCTTAAATACCGTGTTTTATAGCAAATAAATAATTTCTATTCTAATAAAACTGACTACTAATAAGACGCGATTTGGGGTGTCGTAATCGGGTATATCTAGGAGTTAACGATTTGTTATTTATTAATTAAATATACCCGGACAGAGCGACTAAATGATCCATCATAGAGGCTAAACTTCTATAGCTGGAAAATAACAATTTTAACCACAGAACAAAAAAAAACAGTTTGTATTTTCTGTTCTGTGATTTTAACAGTAGGTAGTTTTTCTTTATAATGCTAGAAAATAATAATTAAAAACAGTTAAATATAGTTCTATATTAAACTATACTATTATTTATTATTATACTTATTGAATTCAGAAATCAATATATTGCATTTGTAATTAAAGTAGATTATTTGCATTTAGCACACTCATACAAGGATTAGCAGTAAGACTATGTTGCCTTTTGCAGTTTTTTTTATTTTCCCAATTTAGATGGATATTGTATTAGATTTTTAGTGAATCTCTCATCTCTTTCTTAATTAATGGCTTGCTCGCGATAAAATTCGCGAAATTTGCCAATGTCAAGTAAATATATTTTGTAGTATAAAGAAATTGTATGGTAAAATCTAAAAAACGCTATGACATGCAGCCATTTTTTATCATGGAGCACTTTACATTTCACTATTCTAGTTTGTTTGACACAACCATCTCTCATCTCTCGACAAACGACGAGTGACTGACATGGATTGAACTGCAGACTGATTATGTAACAAAAAAAAAGCTGTAGCTGTCATTACTGTCACATTTTTATACTGTATGACAGTCAAAATAGCGATGAAACTGTAACTTATCCTAGTTTTCATTAGATAATCAGCAAATATTCCAGGCATCTGGAATATTTGTTGCTTTATATTAAACTTTATATTTTGAAAAATAAACTGTTGTGCTTGGGATATTGTAATTTTTTATGTAGCTGGTAAATTGTTGTATTGCCTTCATATTATATATATATATATAAAAAAAATACCCGGTCTCGTCATGGTCGCTTCTCACCACTAAATAGAGTCGTAATAGCTTATAACGCCTTGAATGGAAGTCTTGCGCGACTTCGAACCGCTAAGCGATTAGAGGATACTCTTGATATAGATGTTGACCTATTCTCAGATAATTTGAAAACATATAAAAAAAACTTACTCCTGAACTTCGATGCTTAGTCGTGTTATATGTTTGTACATTTTCTTTTTTTTCATTTAAATTTAATTGTAATGTTAATGTTAATTGAAGTTAATTTATTATAATTCTCAATTGTCAGTTCCTATCAAATTATTTTATTTTATTTTATTATATTACATTTTGACATTAAAATTTTACCTTTTTAATAATTGTATTGCATAAATTACTCTATTATTTATAATTTTAATTCTTAATTTTCAATTGTATGGTTAACATGCATGTGTGCTCGTAATTCACTCTTATCAATTTTTATTTTCCATAATACTGTTTACTCAATTATTGTTTGTTCTCGTGTAGCACCTATAATTAAGATTGCATTTAGCTCGGATCCCTCATATCGTTATATATTGTATTCATTTCAATGTAAATCTTGTTGGTGTTAAATAAATAAATAAATATTAAAAAGAGAAGTTTGTACCTTCCTTCTTCAACTTAACTAGCTATACCTTCCCCCTACTCTGAATGGAATCGACTCGCCATTAGGATCGAATCGACGTAAAAATACTGTTATTTTGGTATTTTAAAAACGGTTGCTATGGTTTCCATAGTACCGTTTTGGCATGTCTTCGATCCTGATGTGAACTCGATTCCGTCATGAGTAACCCCCCAGGTTTCAGCCAAGCAAGTTATTGTGTGGAAGTGCAATGATTGGCACTAGGGATTATTGTGGAAAGTCTTATTATTGTGTACATTAATATTTTCTATATTCGTCCCCTTAGTGGTAAAACCGATTATCTGCACTTTTTTTTTTTGCAAAATTTTGTTATAATAAATTCTCAAATTATTGTCAAGATGGCAAGGTAATATACACCTTAACACATAGTTTAATTTTGTTATAATAAATTCTCAAATTATTGTCAAGATGGCAAGGTAATATACACCTTAACACATAGTTTAATTTTGTTATAATAAATTCTCAAATTATTGTCAAGATGGCAAGGTAATATACAAATTTTGCAAAAAAAAAAAGTGCAGATAATCGGTTTTACCACTAAGGGGACGATATTCCAATTCCAAATTCCAAATTGTTGTCTCTGACCCAATAGCCATGATAGCCATGTCGACATTGACCCAAATGTGGCCACTGATCCAAATGTGTCCACAGATCAAAATGTGGTCAAGTAAATATATTTTGTAGTATAAAGAAATTGTATGGTAAAATCTAAAAAACGCTATGACATGCAGCCATTTTTTATCATGGAGCACTTTACATTTCACTATTCTAGTTTGTTTGACACAACCATCTCTCATCTCTCGACAAACGACGAGTGACTGACATGGATTGAACTGCAGACTGATTATGTAACAAAAAAAAAGCTGTAGCTGTCATTACTGTCACATTTTTATACTGTATGACAGTCAAAATAGCGATGAAACTGTAACTTATCCTAGTTTTCATTAGATAATCAGCAAATATTCCAGGCATCTGGAATATTTGTTGCTTTATATTAAACTTTATATTTTGAAAAATAAACTGTTGTGCTTGGGATATTGTAATTTTTTATGTAGCTGGTAAATTGTTGTATTGCCTTCATATTATATATATATATATAAAAAAAATACCCGGTCTCGTCATGGTCGCTTCTCACCACTAAATAGAGTCGTAATAGCTTATAACGCCTTGAATGGAAGTCTTGCGCGACTTCGAACCGCTAAGCGATTAGAGGATACTCTTGATATAGATGTTGACCTATTCTCAGATAATTTGAAAACATATAAAAAAAACTTACTCCTGAACTTCGATGCTTAGTCGTGTTATATGTTTGTACATTTTCTTTTTTTTCATTTAAATTTAATTGTAATGTTAATGTTAATTGAAGTTAATTTATTATAATTCTCAATTGTCAGTTCCTATCAAATTATTTTATTTTATTTTATTATATTACATTTTGACATTAAAATTTTACCTTTTTAATAATTGTATTGCATAAATTACTCTATTATTTATAATTTTAATTCTTAATTTTCAATTGTATGGTTAACATGCATGTGTGCTCGTAATTCACTCTTATCAATTTTTATTTTCCATAATACTGTTTACTCAATTATTGTTTGTTCTCGTGTAGCACCTATAATTAAGATTGCATTTAGCTCGGATCCCTCATATCGTTATATATTGTATTCATTTCAATGTAAATCTTGTTGGTGTTAAATAAATAAATAAATATTAAAAAGAGAAGTTTGTACCTTCCTTCTTCAACTTAACTAGCTATACCTTCCCCCTACTCTGAATGGAATCGACTCGCCATTAGGATCGAATCGACGTAAAAATACTGTTATTTTGGTATTTTAAAAACGGTTGCTATGGTTTCCATAGTACCGTTTTGGCATGTCTTCGATCCTGATGTGAACTCGATTCCGTCATGAGTAACCCCCCAGGTTTCAGCCAAGCAAGTTATTGTGTGGAAATCGGGTATATAAGTAGTGCTTTATTTTAAAATGGTGCTTGGGGTGTCTTGGTGAGGTACATTTAGCGGGGTCACTTGAAAAATTGGATTTCCAAACTATACCCGATGGCGGCCGCCAGCTCCAGTCAACACGCTGTAACTTTAGGCTTTCACGTCATTTGCTTATTTTCGTATTATTGTTTGATCTTGCATTTATCTGATATTCATCGTCTTGCTTTAGCGATGTGGGGGCATACCACAGCACGGCTACAGCATTAAGGCGGTGTACCCTGACCGAAAGTGGCGCCGCGTTGAATTTTATTTAATATCGTAATTCTAATTCACAATTTTAATAAAACTTTACGTGGAATTTTTAGAGTCCATTGTCTTGTATTTTTAGAAGGTATCGCTACATCTCGTCATAGTCATTCGTAGAAGTAGATAGCAAATGTGTCAAAAACGGCCACTTTTAGCAATTTTGCTATCTACTTCTAGCAGTGACTGCGAGGGAATGTAATGATACCGTCTAAAAATACTAGACTATGGGCTCTAAACATTCCACGTAAAGTTTTATTAAAATTGTGAATTAGAATTACTACGATATTAAATAAAATTCAACGCGGCGCCACTTTCGGTCAGGGTACCGCCTTAATTTAGTTCACCGCAAAACCAATACAGCTGTCCCTACACAGTCATATCGTAAATTACGTGCATCGCAATACTTGAAGCATCATAATTCCGGCCACAGCCTGAGATTACGCCTCCGATCTATGCCGCCGGTAATCAGACCTCATATGTATTCCGGAGGCGCGCTTCTGTGTCATACTCTGGGGTAAATGAAAGAAGGACATAGGCTATGACTTGATATTGAACGTCCGTAATGATTGCTGTGAATGTTGCTAGGCTAGCGAATAAAGTAAACTATCGGATATTGCGAAACTTAATTTTCTGAAGAGTGCGAAGATGGAAACTATGTACCTTGCAACCTCACCTCTGACAGAAACCTAAATCGTATACTTAGGTAATACGCAATGATTGCATCTCACGGCTGTCATCATCTTACCAGATTATTGAACGTTCCTAAGCTAGGATAGATCGCCTTACAGAAAACAGAGAACAAACAATGGTCTTCGGAGCGGAAAGTTTCTGGGATGATGATTACGAACCAGATGGCATTTCTGTAGACCCCTACAACGTCGAGGTTATAGGAATAGGATAGGTGACGAATTGACGGTCATTGCGGCGTCCTAAATAGATGTTAATTTTTATGTTTTTCTGCCATTCTTCTGCTACGGGCGTCAAGTGGTGGAGTTACCAAGAGACGGTGGAGAAAGACACATGGAGGACACCGATTTTAAACAGTAGGCGGAATGCACCCATTCCGCCTACTGTTTAAAAAAAGCCCTCTACATGATTTACTGAAAATCTGATGAAGACCAAGGGACGTCTCTGAATGCGCGAAAGCATTGCTGCAACCAATTATTGTTGTAATCCTTTCGGGAGGCCGACCGAGTGTCGTCTTACGTTATGTTAACAAAAGGCATGGTCAAATCATAACCACATTAAACAGATCTTCCCTTTTGACGTCAGAATACTCAAAGGTTCATTATTAACCCCGAGGTTCACAAAATTCTATTAGGTAGCGATCATTCTTCGTTGAGGGGAATGTATGCTTATTTGCTATATATGTGTTAAAAATGCAATATCGTGAGTATGCGAGTATGATTAATTAAGTCTAGACAAGCTGTCGAGAACATCTGCTGCTCCGATCTGAAAAATTTAGTATTCTCCATTTTGTACTAAAATGAAAAAGAAATTTGGATTTAAAAACTGTTTAAGCAGCTACTTACAGATTTTTTCGACAATATTCAAAAGGCGGTCCTTTCGATAAATCCAATGACATTTCAGTGTTTTTTGTCGTTACTTCGTTTTCTATGAAAATATTATTGCAATCGTTATCAACGTTCTTTAGGTACACTTCATTCATTAGGTATTAGGTAACATCTTCAAGAAATTTAACAGTCCAAACCTGAGAAGGCTTGAATTTGCAAGTCGATTCGGTAACCGCATCGTATCGAATCGAAACCTTCAGACTATTTCGTCACCTAGGCTACGTTGTAGCCCAGCGGTTAGAGCAAATGGAGACGATTTTATTATATTTATATTTTTTATTTTCATTCCGATTTACGGTCTAAGAGTAATGGTGATTGGCAAAAGAGGGTTTGAGGAAATTACAAACAGTATATCAAGCGATGAATAAAATAATTGCTATTCTACTGGTTGTGACGTAGGTATACTGATAAATAAATAATTCAGTTTGTATTAGGAAAGGTCTTGAACTCCACGTTCCTAGTGTGGAATTGTAGGCAAATTGCATGACTGTTTGTTTCCTGTTTTACTTTTAATTTAATAAATATAGTACAACACTATATTTACCAAGTTTATGCGCCTAGACGTTGGACCCGTAACTGAAAGGGCTAAGAAACTTTATTAAATTATCAGCTGTAGTATAAATCTTTATAAATGGCATATTGGAAAATATCCAGGTAGAAACCGGCACTTCCAAAGACACGTTTCATTATTACGGAATCAAAACATACTGTATACCTTGGTAGTAAAGCTACTTCTCTTATATTTTTGCCATTATATGCTTAACTTAACTTAAAATGATCAATGACTAGTTTTTGTTTCATTATCATCATCTCAGCCACACAGGGTTGCCAGATGCCCCATATTTTACGGGTTACCCCGTTTTTCAGGCATTTATAATACAGAAACCCGTAATTGAGAAAATAAAATAGGGTGTAAGGCTCCCGTATTTTTACTAATACAGCCAAAAGCGGGCTGGCGAAACCTAATGCTGACGTTTTATCAGGCTGGCTGGCGCAAATTGAGGGTTTTTGCCTTTGTGGTTTAAAATCGCCATGTTTTAATTGTTTTGAACATGCAAATACTTTTAAATTTTTAAATTTGCCTTTTAAAGTAAAGAGTGTTTAAAAGCTGTTTAGGTACTTAAACAATAACTATAAAGGCGAAAAAAATAATATAACTTCTAAAAGCACTACTGTTTAAATTGTCTCCCGAAAAAAAACAAAAACCCGTATTTTAGACGTTGGTAGCCCTTGTCAGGAAGGGGCAGGTGGCAACCCTACAGCCACATGACACTCACTGCTGGGTATAGGCTTCCCCAAAGTTAAATTACTGTTTTTTTTGTTGTTTAAATAACTTTAAGGTGCGTCCAGGTAATAAGTGGGTAACTTTGTTATATAGAATGTGGACGTGCTAGATAACAACGTGTTTTTTTATATTCCATAATTTTGGAGTTTTAATCAGATAATGTAAACAAATCGAAATGCATATATTTTTTCAAATCAAAAGTTTTTCCTTTCTATACAAATTAGTTCCTCAGAACCTATATGCCATTTGATTTGTTTACATGGTCTGATGGACGTAAAACCACAAAGTTATCAGATATAAAAAAAACCGGCCAAGTGCGAGTCGGACTCGCGCACCGAGGGTTCAGTAAAATATTTTTTATTATATTATGTAACTAAATTTTACGGTTTTCGCAATTTTTCCTTTATCTGTATTATAAGACGTTACTTCGTACCAAATTTCAAGATTCTAGTTCACGGGAAGTACCCTGTAGGTTTTGATTCCCGTGCGAGTTTCGAAAATTTGCGGAAAATATAACATAAACGGCTGTATCTTTCGATTGCTTTGGCTTAGAAGTATGATTTTTTCACAGCTCCAAGGGACAGTATTAGATATAAATTTCAGTTTGATACCTCCAAGCGTTCCTGAGAAAAACGGTCTTGACAGACGGACGGACGGCGACGAAGTGATCCTATAAGGGTTCCGTTTTTTCTTTTTGAGGTACGAAACCCTAAAAGCACGTCGTAACATGTTACCCGAGGCCTACTTTAAGACCGTCAACTAAGATACGGGCCCGTCCGTAAGTAGCTCGAAAGTACGGAGTGGAGCCTACTGTCTATTGATTTCGGATGAATGACACAATTGATGATAGAGTTGCGCTTTTTTAACGGCATTTTACCGGTTTTCTTATTTTGTGGTTTTGAAGCTTAATAAATTACGATTAGTACAGATTTGTTTTTAGAATTGCTCAATATAAGTCCACCACCCTCTTTGTCTGCTCCTTAAAAAACTGTCCAACCTGATTCCGCAGTCTTCTTATTGGACCCATAAAATTCCCCCTAGAATTATCAGTAGCTTTAGGAAATGGTCGTCCCTCTCCCATCCTATAGTACAATTTGATTCTTACCCCCTTCTTGAAACTAACTATGAAGCACTTGCCTTTAGCCCTAACGTAATTCTGAATTTTGGTATTGGAAACAACGATCCTGCAGCTAATATCAAGTTCCTGGAGCGTTTCGGTGAGGATTGGCAGCAATGGTTGCCGGTCTTTACCGATGCCTCAGGAAAAAGTTGGTGCAGCAGTCTGGATACCAAAATATAGTATAGTGCTTAGTTTTACTTGTCCAAAAGAAGCATCGGTCTTCACAGGCGAGGCAGTAGCCATTCTAGAAGCGATTTCCTTTATACTGTCCCACCAATTAAATAGGTTTCTTTTTTCTTTCGATTTCATTCGACTGGGTACTTATAGAAATTATAATACCTACTAAAATGACACCAAAAACAGACACACACACCAAATTTTTTATTTGTGTGCACGAAAGTATTCTTAAATATTCTTAAGTATTTTCGTACTTAATGTTAGTTGGTGTATACCAGCTAAATACAAAGTCACCTTGGTGTTCACTATGTCCTATCCTAAGGCAACTATAGTAATGCGGTCGGTAGCTTTAGAACGAATTAATGGAACAGATTCTAGAGGACTTTAATGACTGGAGAAAAACGACGCAGGTAGTTTAAAAGCAGTATGAACGCGATAAAATCTTTTCTAATGGTAAGAAACTCGGGTTCAACTAAAAGAATTCAACGGTCTGAAAAAAATATAGTAATCAGTAGTTAAATTGCAATTAAATTAAAGTTATAACTGGTTTTTCTCTTTAGAAAGATTTTCGTTTCGATAGCGTGTCAAGAACAATCTTGCCGTTCCAAAATTTAGACTTGATAAAGTAGAGGCTCGTTTTTAGGGAAAGGCATAGCATTCTTTATTAAAGTTCCAAAAGATGTGATTGAACTACCTTTGCATAAATTAAAAAAAAAACATGTTATAAAGACGCTCATGAGCAAAGGTAAATTACAAGGTACAAGATTATCTAAATGACTATAATGCATGGAACTGATAATTAACAAACGTCTACTATGTTACTCATCAGTCATATCAAATAATTCTTTGATTGATTTGTATTTAGTAATGGTATATTGTTTGTAAATACCATTACTTACATTTGATAAAGCTGGTAAGTTTTTTGCGCCCGTTTTTTCTTGACAGCTACAACAGTCTGAAACTGGTGGTAGGCCAAAACTAACAATTCAAAGATGCGTGTAATTTATTGAATAATAGTACATTATTGCAAAGGCCGTGAAATAGGCAATTGCAGGTCGAGTATGAGTTTGAAGGCCGAGCCGTAGGCGAGGACTTCTCTAATACGAGACAGGCAATTGCCATTTCCGCCGAGGTATATATAGTGCTTTTTTCAAAAGAATGCAGGGAAATAAAACATACTTTTTATATTATACATTTAATAATTACTAAAAGAAAATCAAATTCATTGCAGGAGCGTCTTTTTCAATTTGGAACATTACAGCGCTCCGGCAATGTTGTATGAAACGGCGTGCTGGAGTTGTTAAATACTCTTTGTAATGTTCCAAATTCAAAAAACGCTCCTGCAATGGATTTGATTTTCTTTGTCCGTAAATTCGATACTTCGCGTGTTCTTTTTTCGAAAATAATAACAACATTTCCATGCATGTTTGAGAAAAGAATATTTTCATTTTCGTGTTACAATAGTTAACATAAAAATGTGTTATGTGTGTAATATTTTCTTTAGATATTTTATGTTTCATGAATTTGCTGCATATGTACATTCTTCTACTTCAACGGGATATTGAAAAATACGAAACGGAAAGCTTACAAGAATAGTTCTGTTTTTTCGCTCAACATTTTTTGTAAAGTACACAGTTCATACATGTGAACGCACACATTTGAGAAGCTTTCCAATCAAATCCTCCAGACCGAGGGTACCTACCGAAATATATTCGATGTCGATACGAATGTTCCCAGCATATATCGAAATTTCAGCAAATCTACCGATAAAATTTCGATACGAGCTCTTGCTATGATACCGTTCACGTTATTTTGAGGCTAAGCGTGTGAATTCTAGTAATCTTTTATTATATATCAGGTAGTCAAAGTCCCAATATTTCACACCGCAATCCATGCTTTACTAGTTATTACTTGATAGTTACACAAACAAATAGTAAACAATTATTCTCACATTCTAAGATCCTTTATACTTATCTCTTCATAACTTAATAATACTTATTTGATATGCAAGGCTGGAAAGTTGGTTATTAGCGACAAGTTGCCTCTATTGAAACCTGAGCAAGTGTAGGATTCTCGAGTGGTTCAAAGATTGAATCCTGAGCGAAGCGAGGATTTCAAAGGTACAAGACGCTAAAAACTTTTCTACCGAGCGCATCACACAATTTTTCACCTTAGAACAGCGAGGAACATTTTATGGTTGTTTCCACGGTCAACTTCCGGTAAAAAAAAATCTTTAAACAAAAAGTTTAATCTAAATAGCCTATATTTAGATTAAACTTTTTGTTTAAAGATTTTTTTTACCGTTTTTTTTATTCTCGTTGTTTTAATTATATAAAAACTTAAATAATAAAAAGGGAGTATTATAGTTAATTCAAAGTTATTTAAAGTAGGAATATATTGATACTTATCTTCTTCTTCTTCTTTCTTAATTAACGGCGTGCTCGCGATAAAAATCGTGAATTTTGCCAATATATTTTTTATTAGAGAAATTGTACGGTAGATTTAGTTAAAAATGGAGCCTCACAACACGTGTTATTACGAAAAGAACTCGGGTGAAACTCGATACTTATCTAAAACAATAAAAACGATTCCGTAAATGTTGACATTGACATGAGGTACAAGACAAAGACAATTTAAAAATAAAGATTTATGTCACGTTCCGAAATCCAATCATAGGTTGTGAAATCTCACCTAGCCTAATATAAAATTCTTATAACAAATAGTTTAATCTTATTGTTATTGTTTTTATGATTCAATGAACTAAAATAATATAATAAAACCAAAACGGAGTATTATAGTCAATTCAAAGCTATTTAAAATAAGAATAAAATGTAACAAAAAAGTCAATAGTGCAATTCGGAACGCATTATGACATAATTACCCGACTATGGCAAAACAAAAAAAAAGGAGGATTATGATTTTGACCGGTATGTATGTATGTTCATCTGTACCCACATAATTTTTAAACTGCTGATTATATATTCACAATTGAGGTATCGTTGGAAGCGTCTCGATTGACCGCTGGTTATAGGCTATGTCACGTCACATGTTATTGAATAAGGCGCCCTCTAGACGACATAAAGCTGTGAGCTAAAAAACTTTCATTTTTAAAAGAATATCGTGTTTGGTGTCCGAACGCTCTTGGTAAGCACGTTTCAAAAACATATATTTTATTAGTTTTTGCTTGCGGCTTTCCTTGCATAAATCGAATTTTAGTAATTATTTCCATAAGATTACGTCTTAGAAGGGAGTTAAACTCAATTTCTCACGAAATTCAAAGCGGTACAATAAAATAAAACGCTCCTCAAACTACATACTTAACAACTCCAAAAGAATTTGAACAAAAAATAAGTTCAAAAACCAAAACCGGACTACTGAAAAATAACGCTCTAAAAGGTAGGTTAGTCTAAGGTTCAGTAGTCGGGTTTTAGTATTTGAACTTTTTTTTTAGGTATTAAATTAAAAAAGTATTTTACCGCGCTAAACCGCAAAAAGCACATTTTCTACGCAGAAACTGAATGACAAAACCTCCTTTTCCGAGCGTGTAAGGTGAAAAAAAACTTTTCAGATATTTTTTTAAAGGTGTCAAAACGTCGGGTCAACCAAAAAAACCTTAAAAATTCCTAAAAAAAACACGGTGAATTCGATCTTACTCGTAAATATAGTTAGTTAAATATCCGGAAAAGTTATTTTATTTCAATAAGTATTGGGCTATTCAAAAGAAGGGCCAAAAAACATGGATGATAGGAAAATAATGACGATTCAAAAGCACTTAATTACTAAATCTATTGGAATAAACATGTTTTTTATTTTATTTAAGATAGAATAAAAAATGTTTCTCGTGTAAACTTTCTCACATAAAAATTAACATTGACCGAAAATGCAGTTGCAATAGAAATGCCTCAAAATATCACATTCGCATAGATACAGCCACAAATATCGTTCGTGCCCGGAAGCAGACTGCGTCATGTGAGTATCTCAACATGTTGTCCCGAGGAAGGGTTAAGGAATAATTCATAATTCCTGGAACGAATTTATGAGAACAGCTGTTGCAAGAAGAGGTACTGCAAGGTTGTTGTAAAGTTAAATAGTAATAAAAATATGATATTTTTATAAGAAAAAGCAATTCATAATAATAGTTTCAGGTAGGAAGAGGAGGGATCACTAAATTAATAATTCACAAACTTACATTAAACTAACTATATTATATTAAGTAAACATATAAACATACTACACTACCTTATACTTACTATAACAAGAAAACGCCGTCCAACTCACAGCCGCGTGGCATAGTACCGAGAACACTGGCGTTGTTGAATACATAGACTCAGCCGCTGGGCAAGATAGGCACCAGCTCTCGGGTCTCCTGAGGCATGGACCAGTCTTGTGGAGTTATCTTTCATCAACTTTTTTGTGTCCGACGACCAAGGGTCCATTGTCTCTACTGCAAGCGCAGAGGAGGGATGATTTATTTATAACAGATCGATATCTATGAAACAATTTTTCAAATTCCCTAAGCTGAGTCATCAAACGGTCTGTGAAGTTCTGTTATGTAGTTCCGGAACTGATCCTGTCAACCTGACTTCAAACAAGTAAGGGCGTTCCAGTGCTTACACTTATGGCAAGGAGGTGCGACTTCGGGCAGTGATCACTGTATTTCATCGTACCATAGAAGACCACAAATAGTTATTAATAATTTGAAATCAATCCGTAGTATTCATTTTAAGAGAGCAAATGATTAAGGTACCCACTCCATTGGGGCTATTACCTAAAAATTAGCAATTATCGCGCCGATATCGCGCGATCGCTAGAAAATAAAAAAGTTATTACGTATGACCACAGACATCGTATGACTGTGATTGCTGGCTAATCGCTCGCTGGTGGTTCGTATAGCGGCGTCTCACTCTCTCGCGCTCCTACCTAGGTGCGAGAGTGAGACGCCGCGTGTTGCTATGACGCTAGCGCCAAAAACAATTTAGTAGCAATAACAGGAACTAAATGAATGCACATTGTAGTTCATCGTTTGTTCGATAGAGGCCGCACTGTTGATACGTGACGTAAAGCAATTATCGCGCAATTTTTGCTGTCGCATTGCTGTTGAAAAGATAGATAATAGCCCCGCATAATTGATTTTAACAAAACTTTTGAGGTTTAGCTTCGAATTTCTTCCAATAAATGTTTTTTTAATCTTTTTAATATACTCTTGTCTATCTTAAACTTTGTTTTATTTAATTTTTTTTTAATCTGCTCATTCTGCTCCCCGTTCTCTAGCCGGGCCAGGAAACAGCCTTGACAACTTCTTTTAAATAAGTTTTAAAATGTACCTTTCGCTAGATGCATTATGAGGAGTCAAAGGTAATCTACGCCTACATTAAATAAAGTTCAGAAATAAAATGTTAATGGATTATTTTATTACCCACTTTGTTACGTAATTGGATAGTTTAATAGGTGTCATAAATTAATTATTCATAGCGCTACAAAGAAATTCATTGGTTACAATATTCTTAATTTGTTTTATATAAGTTAGCAACGGTCCCCTATTTTGTCTGTTTTGGATTAATCGTCTAGCGTGATTTTCCATGGATATTAAAGCCTGTGAAAAACAGAAAACAAAAAGGATACCTCTCCGTCAAACTTCGATAAAGTATTATTTCAAAATCAATTTTAGTACAAATCCAAGGGACGTGATCTGCCTAAGCAAAGACGGATAATAAAGGGCATTTTTTTGCCAACATGCGGCAATAAATAATATCTTGAATACACACCGGTTGACTGGGGGCTGATATTAAATTTTAATTTGAAAATATCGACAAAGGTCGTAAGTTATTGTAAAATCGACAGATTAAATCTAACAGTTGCTCTATAGATATATCGTACGTGTCAGAATTTCAAATATCAAGTGTCAAATGCAACAATCTACACTTAGAAAAAGGCCAGAACATGGGCAACAGTCGTGTGTCGTACAATCAACAGCATATCAATTCTAGCAGTTGTTTTACGGAAATCGATATAATCACGTAAGTGTCGAGTGTCAATTGACAAGTATTGAGTGTCAAGCGTCGAAGTCAATTAAGTTTTAAGTGAAATAAAACAACTTTTACGGATATCAAACGCGCTATATTTCAACGAACTAAGTTGTAATTGTAATTGTGGTCACGGGATGACCACGTGACCACGGCAGCTGTAAAGGTGCCGAAACGTCGGGAAAATCAAAACACCCCTAAAAACCTAAAAATACGGACAATTACAACTTAGTTCGTGGAAATATAGCGCGTTTGATTTCCGTAAAAGTTGTTTTATTTCAATGAACAGTGCGCGCCAAAACATAAGATGTAGGTAAGTTTTAAGTGTAAAACTTGACACTCAACTTTCGACTTTCGATCGATGGCATCTGACGTTCAACACTCAACACAAGTGTAGGACGTCAAGTGTCGGACGTCAAGTGTGTCAAGAGTATTGAGTACTAAGTTCAGTGCAATTTGTAACGAAACTTTACTTATGTTAGCTTCACTTTGGTGTATGTCCCAAATAAACGACGAGCCTTCATCGTGTTCGTCGTCTTTATATGAGTTGCAATCAACATGAGTATCTATTTACTTGATTAATTTAGCAAGGATAAAGGAAGCCAAAGCTGGCTTTAATCTTCGCTCGTTACGGTCCATTCGGCTCTAGCTTCTCTTTCTAACATGGTTTGAGCAAGCGGAACAAAAATTGCTATGATCTTCAGCATGTGGGTAGACCAAAATGATTAATTATGAGTTTGTATGATGGACGGCGGAAACCATAAGTATTTGTATTTGTTATATTTCTCTGAATCGAAACAGTTATTATAATGTATTGTAGCAGTAGTCAAGAAGATTTATGGATCGTATATCCATAGTTGCTTTAATTTGTTTGCCCAAACTTAAAATTAATTCTGCCTATGAATAACACATAAAGCTCAAAAACAATTCTGTTAAATTACTAATGATTAGAATAATTTCACAAGTAAGGGATCAAAATAAAGCTTAATTTTTAAATACTTTACCTACTATGGTGAAAAATGTAATTGTCCATAAAATAGTTACAATAAGTAAGTAGAAGCCTATTCGCAAAATTCGGCCCCGTCAGGTGTCGGATGGGTGACCGTAAAGTATCATTATAACAGCGCTTCCGTGCTTCGGAGGGCACGTTAAACTGTCAGTCCCGGCTGTTGTCATTTGATTACAGTCGTTAAGCCAAGTCAGAGGCCTTATAGGCTGCATGATAAACTCTGACACCAGAGGTGGCCACTAATCCTCACTCGATAAGAAGAAGAAGAGTTACAATAAGTAGACGGCTACAACCTCAACTTGAGTCCACGCCACGAAAGAAGTCCTTTGAGTCCTTTTGTCCTCTGCAGTTTACGCGCTGACCCGTTCAATATTCGAAAATAAACTCTATAACTATGAACATAATTTTAATTTCTGAACACCTATTTGCTGTAATTTGTTTATAATGTTAAGATATGTATAGAAAATTTATTTTACAGAATTCTGACCGTGGTAATAGTGTAATACATAACTGAGGTCACCGGTGCACCCCATGGCGCACAAATACAGAAAATACATTTTCCGTTACTTGCGCTGCGCCGCCCACCCTGTCCCTGTGCTTGTGATTTTATCTTTTATTAAATAAATTAATCATTTATTCAATAACTTCATAATATCGTTTGTTATTATTTACATACAAACTTATGCATGCACTTATGCAAGTTATTGCATGTTTTGTCAAAAACTAATGGTTAAATATTAATATTTATAACGGTTGTTCGTGCCACCAGTGTGCCACCATATTTCTAACAGTTGTTCGTGCCACGATAGCGCTATGATAGAGGAAGGATGAGGTCACCGGTGGTCCCACGGCGTGCAACGTGTTAATATTCCGCGGAACTTCTTTCGTGGCGCCGACTCTATTATGTGAGTCACGACATATAACATAAAGTTGTCACCATTAAAAAAAAATCATTGCCTCCCTTCCATACAAGTATTTTAACGACAGCAAATGTAAACACAGTCGAGACCGAACGCGCTAGCTACTGCGCAAAAACCTGTGAGCTAATTCTTCAATATGCTAATATTATGGCTTTGAATCAATCTCAGCCCTATAACACCGCTATAATATCACGCGATTTGATACAGCTCATCATTCTGTCTTGCTTACTCCGCTAAGATATGAGCGGGATAGTGACACATTATCGAGTCGATAAAAGGCCCTAATGCCTACAGAGCTTAATAATATTGAAGACGATAAAATTGTTTTAACGCCATGAATATTTCATTTTGACACCTACTAGACACCTAAACTAGCTAATAACGAAGATAACAAAGGAATCGATTAACATTTTTCGAACCCAATAAAGTTTTGCTATAAAAATGGAAGAAGAAATAAGTTAATTTTTTTAGCTGTAACTTTGTTAAATTATGACGTCACTTAAAAGCTTAGTTGACGATTAACGCTAAATATCATTGTATTTCAGTTGTTTGTTTCCCGCCTCCAGAAGTTACAGGAACAAAACGTTAAGGCGAAGAGCCTCTCCGTTCTTCGTAAAAAAAATAACATGTTTTGAATCACGTTAATTAGGTACATCGAAAGTTCGTGAAATTAAGATTCACTTTTACTTTGGTGAAAATTTGTACTTATCCATTTATAATAATATTAATTAAACAAATCAAATCTATATCGTATATATTTGTATAACATTTAAAATATAAATTACTCCGAAAGTAAAATAATTTAAACTAGGTTTGTTTAATGCTCTTTGAACACCGGGCACGATGACTTTCTCGTTGCAGTAGACCGTTTTAAGTGTGATGTTATTGCAATCAATGAGACATGACTTGCTGCAGGACAGGAAGCCCGCGCACCAGCTCCACCTGACAGACTTAGCTGTACCCCGCGGCCTAAAAACATGAGACAACGTAATGTGAGAGGCGTTGGCCTTGGCTTCTACATCCGGGATAATGTTAGAGTTCAAGTTCAGTATATTTCGACGTTTCTCTTGAACAAATGTGGCTCACTACGCGTGTTAATGGGTACAAAATTGCAATCTCCTACTAAAAATAGAGGTCTACAATCTCAATCATAATTTTCCTAATCGACAGCTGACTCATGACATGCTGAAAAACCTAACTAAAGACTTAATTAAGGAGGTTCATGAGTAAAAAAAACATGTAAGTAGTTAATGTTCCAGTCGATAAAGAGCGCGGGACAAGGCCTTGCCTGAAGGAACTGAGCCAAATTTGTTTTATCTTGCCCAGGGGACCATTTACGCAGATTACATTTTATACCTGGCGTTTAAGTAAATTATGAGTTTTCAGCACCCCAGAGGTTGTTTAATGTATAAACGATCTTTCCTGCATTTCGCCACTGATTACATTACTACCTAGCACCTTTTTAATATCATCGCAATTATTTAAATAAAAGTTTGGTCTAGTGGTAACAGTGCGCACCGGTGAAGGATCTAGCCGGCCTACCATCATTTATAAACCATCATGTCGTAAGAACGATTTGTTTGCGTTTTATTTTTATTGAAATTGTCACATTTTGACACACTTCACACTTTGGAGGTGATGATTGCGCGATGACGTCACAAAACATCCGTCAAAAGACAAGCTTAAGAACCTATTAAAGCTTTACGAACCTATTAAACTACGAAATAACATTATGGTAAGATTGAAATAATACTGCGCTAAGAGGTGGCGGTAGGCCCTTTGAGGTCTCGGGGTCCCAGTGGAGATAGATATTGTATTCGATTTAATTAGTGATTATACGAGGGGTGTTCATTAAGTAGTGAGAATGACTAAGACGTTAGACGTCTGTTATTAAATGTTATTTTATTTTTCAATATAGCCACCGTTCAGGAGTATACACTTAGAATAACTTCTTTCAAACTTAAAATTCTTTTTTAACAAAATCTTAGTCCAGTAGTTAAAAAACTGTCCAGCAGCGATCACTGCGCCATCATCATCCAATTTCTGACCTCTGAGGTCGAGGTGCTCCTTTAATCGGGCAAACAGATAAAAATCACTAGGAGCGAGGTCCGGTGAATACGGCGGGTGCTCCATCAACTCAAACCCAGCATCTTTAATGGCAGTCATCGCAATTTTGAACTTTGTGTTATCCTAGTGAAACCAAACAACTTTTGCGAATTCACAACGAAAGGAAACAAATGACATCCAAAAAAACAAAAGAGAATCGAAAACTTTTTTCTTTTTTTAATATTCTATATGAGCTATGCATGCCAGTATTTCTTTTTTTTTTCTTACTAAAGAGTATATAATATGTCATTCTAAAATCAAAGTCAAAGTCAAAGATTTTATTCAAATAGTCTTATAGATAAGTGCTTTCGAATCGTCAATTTTTTTTTTCCTACCAGCCATTCAGGACATCTTTTAACTAATAAGAAAAACGGCCGCAAGAAACTTTCTCATTTCTCATTCTCATTACCTAATGAACACCCCTAGGACTTGTTCTGTGTCCGGCTGGCTAGCTACCAAGATCTTATCGCTGTCTGTCAACATATCAATTAGTTAAGGTAAAAAGTTATGAAAGCCAGTTCCTAAGCGGGGAACGCGGTTCCAACTTCAGTCTTTTCATTACTTAACTCAAGTATGATGTAAGCTAAGAATTTTCTAGTTGAAGATAAATAAGACTGCTTATGAGGAGTCCGTGGCGCAGTGGTTCGCGCGCTCGGCCTGCGATTGTTGAGGTTAAGAAACTTTCCCAATGTTCGGTCACGGGATGGGTGACCAAAAAATTACTATCTCGAGCTCCTCCGTGCTTCGGAAGACACGTTAAGCAGTTGGTCCCGGCTGCATTTGCAGTCGTTAAAACCCACCAATCCGCATTGGGCCCGCGTGGTGGGTCATGGCCCGTTCTCCTTATCCATCCATAAGGGAGGCCAGTGCCCCAGTAGTAGGGACATTAAAAATGGCTGATGATGAAGACTGTTTTATGACGCAGAAAGCGAACCTCCACCCTCTCGGAATAAGGTTTATGTTAGAGAAACATATATATATTTTTTAATTATTATTTTGACTCTGTGTCAAATAAATAATGTCCTAGAATAAGAAAAATTAAATAATTATTCACGTGTCATGCATATCTACTGTAACAGAGGTTATAGTAACATTTCGTACAAGCTAAAACTACGTATAATCAGACTACGTAAAAGTTTTTATTGAATTGAACTTTTTTACTGCGTCTGCTTCCACGTCCGTTCGGAATCATTATTACGGAAAAGTTACATGCTGAATTAGCACCAACTCGTTATTGAAACACGAGAAAAAGAGCTCATTATTAACCATTGCATGCAAGCACCTGCGATAGGATAACACAATAATCTTCTTCTTCTTCTTCTTATCGTATGAGGATTAGTGGCTACCTCTGGTGTCAGAGTTTATCAAGACGCCTAAAAGGACTCTGACTTGGCTTAACGATTGTTTTCAGATAACAACAGCCGGAACCGACGGTTTAGCGTACCCTCCGAATCACGGAAGCGCTCAGTTGTAATGCCACTTTACGGTCACCCATCCGAAACCTGACCGGACCGAACGTTGCTTAACAAACGTGATCGATTTCGATCAGTCTGTCATGCGCGGCCACGAGCGCGTCAACACAATAATAATCTTGTTAATAAAAATTCAGTAGCAAACATTAATACCTACGTAAATCTGTTTTTTCGATTTGAAGCTCCAAAGCCCAGTGATAACCACTGTGCCACCAGCACCTCATATCATACTCTTTTTGCGTTCGGTCTGCCATCGAGATAGATGAGCAAAAATGTATGTCTCGATTTTCCTGTTCCCGTGCTTAGGAGGCACGTTAATGTACGTACATTAACGGGACCCCCAACGTATAATATACCATTTTAGTACTTCTCTTTTTGTGGTCCCCCGACCGAAGAAAAAGTTTTTTTTTTTTTTGGGTCGTTTATATTGGGTCGGCTTATTAAAATTTTAAAATTAATTTTTTTTTTCATTCTTTTTAAATTACACACAAAATTAAAAAGACCGAATTGAAATCGCTTAATTCGTTTAGGCTCTACGAATGTTTATGTACAGAAAGACAAAAAAAAATTTGCCGCCATTTTTTTTATTTTTTTTTGCTGCACCTAAATTTGCCCAGGGTACATTATATAAGTCAAAGCACTACCTTTGTATCTTTTACCGTTTCGGCGGGCAATTGACCATCTCCATAAATGGTCAGATGGATTTTCATCAAACGTGGCTAAGAACCATCTCGATTTATTTAGCTTTCAATAAAAAAAACCGCCATTAAAATCGCTTGATTCGTTTAGTCTCTACGAATATACGTACAGACTGACAGACAGACATAGGCTTCAAACTTATAACACCCCTCTTTGCGCTGCGTCGGGGGTTAAAAATGGTTTATTTAATCGTATGATAACATGAAATAGGCAAAGGAGTAATTAATATATAAAAGTCAAAATTGCTTAATACTAAATCTTATAAAAATCGAATTCTTAATTATAAGTCAATGTCCAGGTCTCGGAGCCAATTAATGAAGTCGGGTGTTAGCTCGTTCATATTACTACTAGGTCCTGCATACGCGCGAATAGGGCATCGCTCCACGATGTGTTCCATAGTCTGAGCCTCCTCACCACAGTCGCAAATTGGGCTATCTGACCATCCCCATTTATGTCGACAGGCGTTGCAACGACCGTGCCCTGTTTTTAACCGGTTGAGACGGCACCACAGTTTACGCGGCAGATTAAATCCCTTAAAAATTGTTGAGTAAGAAGAAGAATACTTAATGCTAAAAGAAAGAAAAATATATTCAAAACAAAATCTTTGTGACTATTGTTGCGTTCTTGTAATATGTCCCGGCGATGTTGGTTCCTAAACAACTTTGAAGCTATTTTGTCTCTACTATTGCACCAGATATTTCATGGATTATTATTTTATACTCGCTATGCACTCAGTATTGCCAGTTCTCCAACATTGAAGTTTACACGCTAACTGCTAGTAATTGGTGTTGCCCGCACGCAAAGTGGGCCACGGGCGTCGGAACTACAAGCTGCAATTTTACCAAATTTATCGTTGTACTGCAAATATATTACATATATATGAGCGTTTACGCTTAAATTGAATTAAGTTTTCGGTACACTGATAAATTATCATTCTTAATTTACAAATGCAAGTCGAGAACTCCTGAATATTCTGCTGGTGATTTTGCCACATTTAGCAGGTTCGTGGCTAGGAAAAACAATTTTAACTGCTATTCAAAGATTTCAGAAAACGCTATAATGACTCTTACGAATTATGTGATGAACTTTAGGGCCAAGCCACATCTGATCAAAATTACATCTCCGATCTTCCGTTGCTTGACCTGCATTTGTGGTGGCCCTTAGTATTGTATTACGATATATTCTAAACTAGAAGAAATTAAAATTCAAACTGCTCCGATAAGACTCGGATATATTTGGATTTATCTGTTTTCCCAATGGCGCTACCGAAATTTTATCTTAAGCAAAACAAAATTATAACTCCAAACATTTATTCTTAACCGACTTCCAAAAAGAAGGAGGTTCCCAATTAGGTTGGTATGTTTTTTTTGTGTTTGTACACCGATTACGCCGTGATTATTTTTTTGTTCGAAGCTAATAGTTGCCAGTTGGTGCCATAAAAATTTGTTATGAGTAGTTTTCACAACTATTACTAGCTATTCCCAACTTTTTTGTAGCCCCCATCTTCTGCAGTTCGTCAATGAAATATATGGCGATAATTTATGGGTTGCCATTCTCACATGTTGCATTTTAACTTCTCTATCGTTATATTTTAACGTTATATTTAAAATCTTTTCAATCCATAGGCATTGTAAAATCAAGTTACTCAAAATGTTCACTTTATTTTTTTTATTAGATTTTCACTAAATTTTAGCAAAAGCTTCCCAACTTTTTGTAGCCCATATCCAGCAGTTCGTCTATAAAATAACCCTAAATGGCGATAATTTATGAGCTGCCATTCTCACATGTTGCAGTTTCACGCGCGTATGGTTAGAACGGCCCATTTGTGGTGCGCTGTACTCAAATTGTACTGGCAAAAGTTAACGCTTCAATTTGTCAAGAAACTTAGTGGTTATAGTTTCAGACACACGTGGGAATCATATAGGTACGGTAGTGTAATAATACCAACTTGATACCGTGGGTGAACGAGTAACTGTAATAACAACTTTCGCAGCACAATTAATTAGTATATATAGTCGCAAAAGTTCCCGGCCGCGTGCGCTTGATTTAGATAATTCAATATTATCGCAGTTACGATCTTTCGCAGTAACGTGCATCGCGATATTGTAGTATTGAATAAGCGTGCATCGATGTTTTTGTGCGTCGAGATTCCGTATTACACTCGGACAGTAGTATAGGCTTACTATGTCACCCACTGATGTACTTCAAGAGATAATATTTAATAAGAAAAGTATTTTGGTTATGGCGTGCTATTGACTGTACAACACGAAATTTCCCGGATATCCATATTTCACGCAAAATCTCTTGAAGTAGGTACATTTCTGAAGAGTTTTGCGTGAAAAGTGGATAACCGGGCTTTGGCTGAGAGAGAAAAGGTAGGTTTTCATAGTGCAAATGTAAAGCGTGACGAGCTGTTGACTGTACATTTAACAGAAAATCACCCGTTTTAGAAGTAAACGTCATCCATTAAGTACTGGACAACATTTAAGGATATCTACATAATAAAACAAAATTATGATATAAAAAACTAATAAAGTGTAGTAGGTATCCGTAACCAAAATACTTTTCCAACTTTACAATCAAATAAATGTTAACCTTAATTTGTCAAGTCGGAAGTTTCATCTAGCAGAATAGAGGGTATACCCGTATCACTTGTCTTTGGTGACCTTAACATACCTTCGGTAACAGAATCCAATAATCCACAAGAATTCATGGTATTTCAACCGTTAATTAAATCTAATTTATTTCATAGAAGCGAGAAGAACCTACTCTATTTATTTGATAGAATCAGGCGTTACTTGGCGGAAATCCATATCTTAGTAGAAAACGGCCATTTTACTCACTCGGTGCTGAGATTGGCACGGTCTAACAACTCCTGAGGATGCTCCGTGTGTGGGCGAAACACGTGTAGAGTAGTCGGTAAAGGTGCAAGGTGTGTCACTGGGCTGCATCTGCATTTTTTCTTGCGGAATTACGCGACATATTTTTCGTTTTCTACTACTCTATTTAAACTCGTACCTACAACGTTGCTTTGTCCTTATGTTATGATTTTAACCTCTATACCATGTTGCAGCGATTTTTGTGACTATCGTGTACATACTTTTTCTATAAATGCAATTCTGAAATCGCGACAGAAAAGTATTTGTTCCATACATTCTCCCATAATCAATCGATTTCAACCGCCTCTGTGGTCTAGTGGTACAACCACCGGTATCAAACCCAGCGGTCCCGGGTTCGATTCCCAGCGGCGGTGCATATTGTATTCGGTTTGGTTGGTGGTAGGACTTGTAAGTCCGTGTGGCTAGCTACCACCATCTTATCTAAGCCTGACCCATAACAAACAATGTTTTCAGCATTGTTGTGTTCTGGCAGTTAGAGATAAGATAGCCAATTCCTCAGTGATGAGGATACCGGGAGAGGCTCGCTTTCATATCAATACTTAACATCAGGTATAATGAAGGCTAAGAGTCTCCTCGATGTTCATAAAAAAAAAGTTTATATAAAATGTTAAGTATGACAAAAAATATATTTTTGTGAATTTTATGATGACACTAGCGGCCGCTTGCTCTTTCACCTGCGTGGTTCCCGTTCCCGTGGAAATATCGGGATAAAATTATCCTATGTTCATAACCAGGCTATCTACTATCTGTGTACCAAATTTTATCCAAATCCGTTCAGTAGGTTTTTAGTTTGTTCGTTGCAAACAAACAAACAAACAAGCAAATCTTTCCATTTTATGATATTAGTACAGAAAAATGGTAATAATACTTAATTAGAAATTATTAGTGCTAATTGTCTTAATCGAATGAGGAACTTGTGAAAAAGCTGTTTCTACAGTTTCCCTCATAATTATATAAGTAATAATCGAGTAAGTATCTTAACAACATAAGTTATAAAATATTATCTATTTCAAATCCTTAAAATAACAGTTCTATGCACGTATTGTTTGAGTTTACGCTTTTCTAGAAAAAAAAATAGTGCCATTAAAATAACGTTTAATACCGTTAAAGAGGTCTCAAACATAGTTTAAACTTGCAAAACTGTCTTTTGAAGGGGTATGATGTAGCTCTTTGAAGAGAGGCGTAGAGCATTCATACGGAATTTATAAATATGTATGAGAGACTTATGTATGCCAAATGAGATGTTTAAAATACGGTATGGAGTCTCCTTACGAAGTTGAAAGTGGTGCCACTGAACAAAGTGAAGCCTATAAATCTTAAAACTTTCAATCTAGAATGTAAAGAGTATAGCCGTTTTTTTGCGATCGATTTTAATGATTATTGAAAGAACTGTTAAACATAGAATCAGGTTGCAATGTGGGGACCGGCAAACTAAATTTCGGTACCAGCACCGAGTACTGATATTGCACGGTCTAACAACTCCTGAGGATGCTCCCTGTGTGGGCGAAACACGTGTAGAGTAGTCGGTGAAGGTGCAAGGTGTGTCACTGTGTTGCATCTGCATTTATTTATTTGCATCTTGCATGTAAGTTTTTCTTGTGGAATTATGCTCCTTTTTTTCGTTTTCTACTAAGATATGGATTTCCGCCAAGTAACGCCTGATATCTAACGAATAAATTTCAAAGATTCATCCAACAGATTAATTAATAAAATTATCAAAAAAAAAAATTAACATCGTTATAACCGTGTTCTTTGGTTCACCACCACAGGTATGGTAGCCCAATAACTTACTTTGCCAGCCTGTATTTATATGCGTTGATCTTTTGCATTATTGCCAAAACTTCAATTAGAATTTTCAAAATATTTAAAAGAAAATGTAAGTTTTACTCCTTTGTAAACTAGGTATCTTCAGCATTTACCTGATCTACAAAATATGTATTTGATGAGAACGGCTTACATCGTACATTGTGAATACATTAGCGTCGTGAACAATCCGGGCGGCTGGCAACCCAAAGAATAATGTTACCTTACGTTTTCAATTGTGGTCTAAAGATGAAGAGGAAGCGGTATTTAAATTTTATATTTATATAATTTATTATAATTTGAAATAAAACTATTATTTATTTAAAAAAAACGATTATATAAACTTATACAACGAGGAGAGGATTAGCCAACGTTTAGCTTACATCATAATAAAATTGATGTTAAGAAATTATAAGGCTAGGTATCCCCAACCACTGAGAAACTGAACCTGATAATAGGTACAGTTTCTACAGTACAGTAGACAGTAGATACTGTTTTCAATACCTATGCAAAAATAAACCGAGATATGTTTAGTTTTTTAGATAATTACTTAAATCTATTCTGTTTATAGAAGACCATTTTCTATTAAAAATTAAAATAGAACACTTTAAGTATTACAAAATTCATATACCTACAGTCAATATCAAGTTTCAGCTAGGTACATGTTACGACTAGGTACTGATATCATTAAAAAAACAAAATAGCGAATGGAATTAGATGTGCAGTAGGTTTCGTTAAAGACTTATCCTACTAATATTTTAATGTGAAAGTTTTGATGTTATTACAAATTACCGATTACAGATGCATACATTTTACATCCAAACGCTACGGTTTGGATGTGAAAATGATCTAAAATCACCTGAATGGATTTGAATGAAATATAGGGCTCTAAAATAGTTTATAGCCCGAAATAAAACATGGATACTTTATATTCCAATATTCCCACGAGAATGAGAACCACGGGGGTGAAACCGTGGGCGTCCTCTAATTATAAATAAGGTACAAACATATATTTCATTTCAACTATTTCAACTTTTCAACTTCTATGCTAATATTATTTTGATGGATTTGATTGTTTGTTTGTTTGCAACGAATATACTCAAAAAGTACTAAACGGATGTAAATGAAATTTGGCACACAGCTAGTAGATAGCCTGGTTATGAACATAGGATACTTTTTATCCCGATATTCCCACGGGAACGGAATATTATAAATGCGAAAGTGTATTTGTTTGTCCTTTCTTCACGCTCAAATAACCAATCGACAAGATTTTTGGCAAATAGTTGAAAGGACAGTAACATGGGCTTCTTTTTATCCTGATATTCTCATGGAAACGACAACCACGCGTGACATCGCGGGCGGAAGATAGTTTTAATATAATTGCTCATTATAGCGTAAACCATTGAAATAAAACCAAATTTTACATCAAATTAAACCACTTCAAACAACAATTTCGTCTAAATTACGAACGAAACACGCCAATATGAGTCCAACAACAAAAGAATAGCGACTTTGCTGATCAAAAGAATCTACGAACAATTTCCTGTACGAAGTCTTTGTGGTCACAAAGGGGGCTGCTTTGATTATGAGAGCGTATCGTTAATGCTCGATATACGAATTTTCTGTATCTTCATAAGCCTTTTTTAAGAAAGCAAGGAAGAAATTCTCTTGGGTCTATTATGGAGACTACATTTTGCATGTACTTACTTTTTTAATCTACAACAGTGAATCGCTTAGGCATCACTTTATCATCCTGTAATCAAATGATAAGTCTGAATGCGGAATAGTGCTTCTACCGGCCGGCGGTGTCGTGTGAGGCGGGTCGTTACGTTCCCTAAAATATGGCTGAGCGAAGCGATGCTGGTTCATGCGTCATGCTCGTGAACGGGTGCCGCCGGCGGAAATGGTTCTACTTCAGTCTGCTTGTCTTAACGTTGTGCTTCAAGCTAAAATATTTTCATCCAAAATAAATTGATATTGACCTGTATGTACGTCACAGCTTGCAGTACAGTAATCTTATAATGCGAGAAATGTTGTAATGTATGATAAGTCCTTCCTTGCGACTTGAAAGTTGTTCACGGTTAGGATAACCATAAAATGTACTTTATTTAGGTTTTTTTTGCGATGAAAATTGCCTTACCGATCTGTGTAAGGTCATTTTTCAATTTGACGACGATATATATTAATATTATAAAGAGGAAAGTTTTCATTGTTTGTTTGTTTGATTGTATTGAATATAGAATACTACAGGGCTGATTTGAAAAAATATTTTAGTGTTTGATATCCCATTTATTGAGGAAGGTCATAGGCTATAAGTATAACATCACGGGGACCAATACATGTGGAGCATCAATGAAAAATGTTGCGAAAACGGGGTTTTTGCTCCTTTTGGGAGCATTAATAGTTAAACTAAAACCTTTTTATAACTTTTATCTTACTGTAAAAAAAAAGAAGATTACGTTGTGTCAAGTAAATCTAACAGTTCCTGTCAATGTCATCATTGCTTTGGCATACGAAAGTCACCATTTTTCGTCATTGGTAACGACCACGTATAATTACTTGCTCAGTGGTAAAGACCAACGGCTGTTAGTAGTTTTGAATATTTTTTATAACTTTAAAATGCCCAAAAGATCAAGATCCCAACTTTCTACAAATTGTCCTCAGGCGATGGCATCAAAAATACGTCGTAATGGAGAATCTTAGAAACTGAAAATCGCTTTGCAAGTCAGAGAGAATACGCATCGTAATCGCGTACCAGAGAGTCGAGTATTGAGCGTTCGCAGCGGCTTGCTGAATAAAATTTTAGAACCTCCCAAGTACGCGCGCGGCGTAATATGGACCGTTTGCAGCGGCTTGAAGAGCTTGAAGAGAGAGAAATATTAGAAATATACAAGGTCGCACAGCTCCGAGCGTACCCAAGCCCTTCGAGATCAGAGAGAAAGAACAGACGTCAACTATTAGAGTTCGTAATCGAGTTTTAGCTCACAGTCAGCTTTGAGATACGATCCACATGTTGATTATGCTTTATTCAGGTTTATGCAGGTCTTCCGTCCAAATCAGAGCCAGAAATAAGATCTGGTCTAAGTGTTCTACCAAAAAATGAGCCGATGAACCTAATGGTATGTGCTGTGCTTCTGGAAAAGTTAGTCTCTTCAATATCCACAGCAAATAAAAAATCTTTTGACAAATAATCATTCACTATCTTTACATTTTTTAACCAACATACGTCGGTACAATAGCCTTTTTCAAATGACTTCGTTTGGTGCAAAAGAAATTAGTGAAGATAATTTATGCCAACTTTTAAAAAAGAGGGCCAAGTATATCATTTTACAGGTAGCTTTTTACCAACATCAGCCCAAAATCTATACTAATATTATAAAGAGGAAAGATTTGATTGTTTGTATGTTTGTTTGCATTGAATAGGCTCCGAAACTACACGGATAATAGATAGCCTGGTTATGAACATAGTTTACTTTTTATTCCGATATTCTCATGGAAGCGGGAACGACGCGGGTGAAATAAAACAAAGAGAAGAAAACAGCCCTTGACGAGTTTCTTGCCGGTTCTTCTCGTTACAAGGTCTCCCGCCGTAGAGTTTTGAACCGATGGCGTAGCTTCTTTGACGTTCATATCATAAGTGCTTGTAACTTGTGCATAAACTGAAAGAATGATATTGAATTTTGATTTTTTTTCCCGAAATCTTTAACCACAAGTACCTACATTCCATCATCAGCCTGTGGACGTCCAATGCTGGACATAAGCCTCTCCTAGCTCACGCCTATTGTGGCGTTCATGGGAGGCTATTAGCCTACTGCTACCACACTGGCCAGACGGGTTGGTAGAGGGTTTATTTCAAGTTTTCCTTCTCTCCCACAGGTGTTCAATACGTCGAGCATCTTAGTCGACTCTTACGACATCCCAGGCATTATGTAATAGTAACCGAAATTCATACACAAATATTTGTATTGTTCAGAAATCGAAACCGCGACCTCACACAGAACGCAGCGCCACATAAATTGTATTGCATTGTATGTATTGTAATTCTCACTGTTTCATATCACGATATTCGTTCAATGTTCGCGATGCAACGACCAATATTCTACTATGGCGTGCTTTCAAGGATCTTATATGAAGCCTTAGAAATTCACACAAAGCCTCGCTGAAACTTCCGCTGATTTTCCATAACCTTTTTTATATTATAAAACTTGTTAGCTTGAAGAGGCGTGACTAAATGAATAAATGAAGGAGTTTCTGATGAGAAAAAAATAATGATACTTTCTTGCTGCCACTTGGTTGGAAGAAATAATCTAAGACTAATCTGCCGTATTTCGTCATTGTGATTGTATAAAGTAAGTAACAACTAAATCCGACTTTGACAACGTTATCGTACTAATATTATAAATGCAAAAGTTTGTTTGGATGTCTACATGTTTAAATGTTTGGATGTTTGTTAAGCGCTTTTCAGACTACGCTTTAATATGATAGCATATATCTTATAGCTCATAGCACAACGATATTGATCACCATACATTTACTTAGAACACGTTCACATTTAGCTATAATATATATTATTGGCTTACTATACGCTAAGTAAATGTATGGTGAGCAATATCGTTGTGCTATGAGCTATCTCAATATATAAGGCCCGTGTTATCCATTCTAATGTTCCTTCCAGCGCCATGAGTATAACACCTACTGCCTTCACTAATAGCTTCAAAAATCACAAAAAAATGTAGACGGCAGGAAAAATATAATATTTTTTTTAAATTGACCTTTCAAGGTCAAAGGTCAGAAAAACTTTTTTCTCAAGTGACCCCAGTGAGTACACGTGCGTAGCACGCGCTTAAGTCTAATAAGCTATATGCTATGTATTATAGCGTAGTCTAAAAAGCGCTTTACTCTTTCACGCAAAAACAACTGAACAGATTTATTTGAAATTTGGCACACGGATAACCTGGAGTAAAACATACATATGCTACTTTTTATCTTGATATTCCGACGGGAACGGGAGCCACCCGGGTGAAACCGCGGCGGCAGCCAGTTCATAATATGACATCATTGTTTATCTTATTATACAAACCGTCATTTCTTATTTATGGCCGGTTTCAACACCTACTGATAAATATTGGAAAAAATTTACTCGTCACAAGTGAATTCTCAGAAGTGAATCCTTGAGACCGAGTTAATTTTTTCCAATATTAATTTTTTTCCAATATTTTTCTATTTAAAATTTACCATAAGTATAAAAATTGCATTGAAAAATGCAAAAATTACAAAATCATAAACCTACTGATAACTTCTGGATATCTTATTTGACAGCTCGTTCAACAGTTGTAATATAAAAAATATGTCCAATTATCTGCTGGTAAGCTATCGAGAACTTATCAGTAGGTGGTGAAACCGGCCCTTAATTTCAATCAAGATTACCTATTTCAGAGATAAAAACTACTTAGTCCTTGTTTTAAATCTATCACCGTAGCATCATCATCATCAGATATCTGGTTAATTGTCATACAGCCTTGAGTAAGTCAGAATGACGGGTGTACTGCTGCAGAATTGATAGTTATACATGAAAGGAATGTACCAGGAATATACTATTATGTACCTTTAATGAAACCTTTCATATGGATCGATAGAGAAAATGGTCCATTAACCACCACGCGAATCCATTGCGGATTGGTGGATAATATTAACTACAAGTGCCGACTGCATTTGTACCAACGGCATAAGACTATCATCATCACTCATTCAAAATTTTACCTCCGTGGTAGAGTGGTACGTACACCGGTTCCGAGGTGTCGCCTACTCTGAGATACCGGGTTCGAATACCGGTAGAAGCAAATGTTTGTATGATGAATACGAGCATTTATACCTGAGTCATGGACGTTTATATATATTTCTACACATAAAAACTTATAAATGTATAATTATTTGTATTTATATCCGTTACTCTAGTATCCCATAACACAAGCCTTACCTATAAATAAAATAAATAAATAAATATTTCCATACAATCACACCAATTATCTAGCCCATGTTAAGTATCATGAAGAACTTGTGTTATGGATACTAGATAACGGATAAACATACTTATATACTTTTTTTTGTAAATACATACATAATATACATATTAAACACCCAGACCAAGACAAATAGACATGTTCATGCACACAGATATTTGTCTTGTCCGGTGATCGAACCCGGGACCTCTGGCGCAGAAGGTGGGGTTAGTACCCCTGCGCCAAACAGGCGCAGTACTTTGGGGCTAGGTTAATTGGTGTGAGTGTAAGAAATGTTTATAAAATTAAACTTATCTTACCTTATTATAAGTAGCTCTGAATAGGTGACTAATGAGTATAGAAGCCCCATAACTCCTATTTAATCGCATGAGCAAACAGACTGAAACGGCTGTTCTCACGAATAAATCATCTTCAGTTTCCCTCACTAACGATGTACCGAAGAGGCTCTCTAACGAGGAACTTTCAGGACACTTTGTAGTTTGAACATCTTGTATTTAAATATAATCTGTAGGAAAGAATAGGATTTCCCGTTTTGTATATACAATCGACGAAAAGGTTTTTTTTTATTATTATTGAAATAACATCAAACTTTGAATAAGAGTCAAAATGGCGGGTGGCATAAGGAATTAAATTATACCGGTTACCAAAAAAATTTACCTATAATGTACTTTTTTGTAGCTCTCTCTAAAAAATCAGTACCTTCTTCAAAACGATATTATTTCGAAATTATAATACACCCGCCATATTGACATCAAGATGGCGGATGTTCTATAATATTTGATTACTTAGCGATCACTCAAGAAAAACAGATTTTGCCAGGGTAACGTTTCAAACGTTACTCCAGCAAAATCAATTTTTCTCAAATATCTTAAAAACTATAATTCGCACAAATTTCTCCTCATGACACACTAATTATCTGTTAAGGTGCGTACGGATAGCGCGTTCCTGTATTACGCGTAGTTGGTAAACACTGTCCACGCGTACATTGGATACACGTACAGCTCCTGTACGGACCGCCGCGAACTTGTACGCGAGGCCAATCGATCCAGAGCGCTTCGCGAGCCCCAGCCATTCGCCATGCCTCGGCCAAACTTAGCGGTTGCGTGCACCACCACTGCTGCGGCATTACTCATTATTCAACACATTTTATATAAAAAACCTATTGGAATTTTTACTTCATTTGAAATTGCCTTCCATGCATCTTGGCGTAAATCTTTATTTCGATAATCAGTTAGTTTGCTATCCCACAAGACCCGGTGAAATTCATAAAGTTGAATCAATCTTATAATATTTTCATTATTGAAACTCGAACAACACGCGTGTCTATTCATTTTGTCGTCCAAATATAGCGTACCCGGTCGTGTGCGTCCTATTTGACGCGCGACCAAAAACCGACTGGCGGCGGCTCGCGTTGCGAGCTAGCTCGCATGGTACGCGTTCCCCAAGAGTGTACGCGTAGCTGCAAGTATGGACATGACGTTCCGGACACGCGTAAACTGACTACGCGTACCAGTGTACGCGCTATCCGTACGCACCTTTACAGTCTCATCTCTCTAAAGCACAACATTTTGCGTGGGTAACGCACTCACATAATTAAACAAAACACGGTTGTTTTATTTCTCAAAAACTATGCAACTGATCTGTTGCTTGTATTTTTTACTTGCAAGTACTTTTTAGGTACATTTTTTTGGTGTATATACATTTTATGAGTGATCGCTAAGTAATCAAATATTATAGAACACCCGCCATCTTGATGTCAATATGGCGGGTGTATTTTAATTTCGAAATAATTTCGTTTTGAAGAAGGTACTGATGTTTTAGTTAGAGCGAGGTACAAAAAAGTACATTTTAGGTAAAAAATTCTGGTGACCGGTATAATTTAATTCCTTATGGTACAACCGCCATTTTGACTCTCATAACTTTGATCAAAAAACAAATATAGCCCAAAAAAGAACTTGTGTTATGGATAGGTAGGTATACATGTATACCAGATACTTATAAGGGAAAATACAACCGTGCGTACGGAGAGGCACATGTGCGTCAAGCTTACCAGAATATATATGTAATTGTGTCCACTGCAACTTACGGACATGCTACGCATGAATTGACGTCATTGGTACACGCTCGGCTACTCGAATATGGCGCTCACGTAGCTCAGCGCTGTGAATGCCATGCACACTATGCACGCGGGACACGGATGCATGGTGCTGCGCTACAGTTGTACATAGTCGTAAGTTTATATTCTTGTATAGCGTGTTCTGCTGTGTTAACGTTGACCCCGTTTTCAAACACCCGTCCACAGCATGCACAGTTTGCACAGCGGTAGGTTCCAGCCCTTATAGCAAACTATCTCTATAACAAGAGCAAGCGAACGATTTTAAAAGTACACATCTTCAGTAAATCAAAGGGAAACCATCGGTAAATAGTTCAATTATCCAGAATATCCGATCTATCCGCTAAATCGGGGGGATGCAAGCCCAACGAGCCGTGCTCGAGATCGACGGCATCTTGAATACGGGACAAATGGCGCTATTTATTCGCTACGAATGCTTGGAAAGCGTCTTGATTTGTGAAATTCAATAAAGATCAAAATGGTCAGAACTGAATAATATTTATGAAATTATTTAAATTAGTTCGATACCAGTGTTCATAAAATAAAAAATGCGGCAACTTGAAAAACGGGACCTATAGATACACTGTGAATTCTTCGAAGAGCTCGCCTTTATTTGTGAAATTCAGTAAGGTTTAAAAAGGGTCTGAACTGAACGGTATATTGGAAATTATTAGAAATTGTTCAAAAACGCCCCCTAATTGTCTAATTTCAATATCTATCACTTTCAAAGTTTTTCGATTGTGATAGTGATTGATGGAATTGTGTAACCTAAAGTCGCAATTCCTTTTGGAACGAATGATGTTTTGAATGACACTTCATTTGATATTTCTCCATACATTTGAAAGATATTTGCGAGTGTCACTTAATACAAAACAATAACAATCCCTTTCACATGTCAAATAGTGACTGCGTTATGTAATATGTAATATCTTTCAAATTACTGATTAAAAGGGGATTGCGATAGATTTTAAAATTAGACAATTTAGCCCCCTGGTTTTCATGTCATCATTAATATTTTGTAAGTAAATTCAGAATTTATGTTGCGGGTTCATTCGCCGATAATTCCTGAGAACTATTTTGTTTTGTGTAGAATTATACTGGGATTACCTTCCGTTTTTTTAATCTGTTCTCCTTCCGATGTCAGATATCAAAAATACTATTATTATTATAAATGTAAAAGTATGTCAGTTTGTTTGTTTGTTACTCTTACACGCTAAAACTACTGGACGGATTTGGATCAAATTTGGCACAAATATAGTAGATAGCCTGTTTTAATTGTCATCATAACAGTGTACCTATTTTATTATGATTATGTATTTCACTCAGCAGCTTTGGTATATTTAATAAAAATCCATTTATTTGTCACTGAATAGTATATTTTTCTCATTTACCCGTTGTTTGTCCTAGCAGAGACAGGTAATAGGTAGCTTAAGTTACTTTTTATAAAAGTAACAAGAAATAGTATTACACCTGTTCATTTATATAGCTACAATCGTGCAACGTCATTTTGAAAAAAATAACAAAATGGCGTCTCATACTACGGATTCCGACGAGGTAAACCTCCATACAAAAAAGTTCAAACCCCTATAAGAAATTAGAATCGTTTAAATCTGCGCTGGGGTTCAAGCGGACCCCGCGCGAGCAATTAAGGGTTAACATAGCCTGGCGGCGGGACGGGGAATCCAGCTTCGTCCAGCTAGGACCTCTCGTGGTGAATGGGCGCGCCAGGTGTTCCCGCGCGCCCAACAGTAGTGGTAGTCTGGGTCACTCCACCGACCCAGAGAGGAAGGTCCAAGAGGGCAGACGCGGGGCGGAGACCCGGTAGACTGCTACCCTTGCCCCGGTAGTCTCCGTCCGTACCCGAGGAAGGAACACCCAGAGGGTTTTAGTGGGTTCGAGTCCCATATAACCTCTCTGTCTCCCCGGACGGCGGGGTATGCGCGGGCATTTCCACCAGGAAAAAAATATAAAAAAGTTTTAACGTAGCCTAAAATCACAGTATATTTTATCTCTCTCCATAATCTTATACCTAATAGAGTCGTATATGTTCTAAATAAAAGTGCCGCGCTTGCTTAAAACTTTTTTTTTTAAATGGCCCTCGTCCAGCAAAGAAAACCAGTGAAAATGTTTAATATTACTAGGAACTCGTATAAAGTTTACAATCAATGGCCTACTTATTTTAAACATAACTTTTAAGTCTTTGTTTTAAATAATTGCAAACAATCACACCAATTATCTAGCCCGCGTTAAGTTTCATGAAGAACTTGTGTTATGGATACTAGATAACGGATAAACATACTTATATACTTTTTTTGTAAATACATACATAATATACACATAAAACACCCAGACCAAGACTAATATACATGTTCATGCACACAAATATTTGTCGTGTCCGGGGATCGAACCACGGACTCCTGGCGCAGAAGGCGGGTTAAGTACCCCTGCGCCAAACAGGTCGTCAAGCTTTTAAAGTCGTAGGTAGCATTTGTTGTGTAAAACCAATCAACGTACTAAAAATTATTCGTAATTTACAATTACTTACTAAGAAAATTTAAATTTTCCAAATTAGACCAAAATCGTTATCGCCTGGGGTCTTACCATCAACTCTTTGCGATTCTTTTTAGGTTATTTCTAGGTTGTGAGAGTGTTTCTCTTACTACATGGAATTAGTCTAAAATTAATCGCATTATAGTTGATGGTGGGCCCCCGGGTATCAAATTATTATTGGGATATTCTGTATGGCTGCACACTAAAGTCCTTTGCATACATTACTCATCTTTGTCAAAGGTTTCTCCAGTCGTCTATAATCGGCTTATGGTGCACTGTCCAGGCAAATTTCAATATGCAATATGCACCTGCATTCATCATCATCATCACCATCAGCCTGTGGACGTTCACAGCTGGACATAGGCCTCTCCTAGCCCACGCCTATTGGTTATTAGCCTACTGCTACCACGCTGGCCAGACGGGTTGGTAGAGGATTTGTTTCAAGTTTTCCTTCTCTCACACAGGTGTTCAATGCGTGTTCACGTTCCCGTGGGAATATCGCCCAATACTTCAAGTCTCTACATATCAAATTGCATCCAAATCCGTTTAGTAATTTTTGCGTGAAAGAGAAACAAACTGACATACTTTCACATTCACATTTATATATTAAGTAGGATAAGTAGGACTAGTTTCTGCCCGTGATTCCTTTCGCGTGAGGTCACCTAAAGGAATGACGTCAAATTTTCGCCACATAATGAAGCCTTGGTTTTATTAATATCAAAGCCAAGTAAATCAAAATCACTTTGGCATTTATAATAATAGTTAAGTATATGAGATTTGAACATCCTCCTTTTTTAATTAGTTTAACCTCTCAAGACCGGTCGTTGTGGAGATCCTTGGGGCAGGCCTTGCCCAGCAGTGGGTGTCATGTGGTTGAGAAACCGACGATGAACCTCTCAGGCCCCTCACGCGGGGTAAAATTGTCTCATAACGAGACATTTGATATTTAATTAATCACTGGATACCAAGAATGCTAGCAAATGATGAATTAAATATTATGAATATCGCTACAGATATGCTAAAACCTTTGTTTTAGCATATCTGTAGCGATATTCATAATATTTACTTACGTAGGTACGTGTTACTTAAGATACTTTTTACCTATTGTAGGTATTTGTGTATTCGATTATAAAACAAATTAATTTAACGGGGCGTTTCACTTAATCCCAAGATCTTGTTCCTAATTATAGAAGCAATTTCTGATAAACTGGAGGAAGGTACTCCAACAATTTTATAATCCGAGGATCTCTCCTGGGAGTATCCTATTTCTTAACCTTATTGTTGACAACACTCAAAAACAAACTTAACTTACCTTATTATAAAGTCTAGTATAGTTAATTCACTTTAGTGAGAAAAAATTGTGTTTTATCATAATTTATTTAGGGTTTTAATGAAGATATTTGTCGTGTATTTAGTGTGTTGTATCAACACACTTCTTGAGGACTCTTTCTTAGCATCTTTAGTAGCTGTATTAGGAAACCAACATAAATTTTATGTTGTTTCTTAAAGCAATTTTATGTCGTATAGC
Source organism: Chrysoteuchia culmella (assembly GCA_910589605.1). Taxonomy (NCBI): domain Eukaryota; kingdom Metazoa; phylum Arthropoda; class Insecta; order Lepidoptera; family Crambidae; genus Chrysoteuchia; species Chrysoteuchia culmella. Next base: position 18,831,949 of record OU342654.1, on the reverse strand, counting down.
TAATATCTGACTTTTTAAAAAAATACATTTTTTTCTAGAACTAGAACTAGACATTCATATATAATAGTATCAAATTGTTTTCACAAATGAATATACTAAAACAAAAGTTATTATAAGTTCCAATAAACAAAATATTTAATCTTAATCATACAGGATTTATATTGACTATCGTACTAAAAGCGTTGAAAACAATAGTCTATTGAAATAACTCTATACACAAAACTGCGAAATAGGACAGATTCAGCAAGAAACAGTAAAAATACTATTGTTCCGAATTTAGCTAATATAAACAAACTGAAAAACAAAACATGCCCTTTAACATAAATACAACATCTTTCCTTAGAGGTTTACAATCATACACTAGCTGTGAAGTTGATTAGATATGTCTAAAATAAACTATTTAATGTTATCTCTTCTAAGTGCAATAACTTATGGTAAATCTATGAAAAGTGATGAAATAACTCTAGTGCATAGAGACAAATCGATTTTAGAAAAAAGTGCCTTTGATGAAATATTTACAACTCCATATGCTGAAGATTACACACCTGAAGAGGAAACAATAATTTTATCAACCAAAAATAAACGGCCAATACCTCAAATAGAGAGACCGATATTAGACTTAAGTGGATTCACGGATGATAAAATTGCACGGAAACCAAACGTAAACGATAAATGCCCTCATTACCATCGGGGATCTGATCTGGACTTGGAAAACATTTTGGGAAAATGGCAAGTGGTATACTACAAGCTGCACCATGAGATACCTTGCTTCGAGATCATCTTCAAGTTGAATTCATACGAGGTAAGGTGTTTTGTTGAGCTGGGTAGTGTCGGCTTAGAATAGCACTACCCCCTCTCATCCCGTGGGTGTCGTAAAAGGCGGCTAAGGGACTCAGCCTTCAGGAGACGGGCAGCAGCGTCTCCTACAAACTTGGCCATACTGCGATCGCCAACCCGCCTGCCAAGCGTGGCGATTATGGCAAACCCTTTTGGGGGAGGCCACAAGTGAACTCAGATGGGAATCGAACCCACGACCTTTGGAAATCCGGTCCAATGCTCTAACCGCTGAGCTACGGAGACTTGCGAACCACCGTCGAAATTCTCCAATACTTTTATATTTTTATATTTTTTTGTCACATCAATGCTAGGAATATTCTTGCATTCGATAGAAACATCTTTTCAGGTGTTTAACGATCGATTAAGATGCATAAGCCAATAATTTATGAGTTTTGAATTTTAAAAATAAAATTAAAAATCAAAATAAAAATCATTAAAAAGAAAACGAATGATTTGGCATTTTGACTTAAGTCTGAATCCGAAGTCATCGAAAATTAAAAAAAAACGTCATTACAAATTAACTTGGACGAATTAATTCGTCCAAGCAAATTAACGATACTTAAAATTGACACGCATTTGTCCAAACCCTCGTGAACCTGGGATCTTTAATGCGACCGATTCAGGTTCACTACCGTCATAGTTAATAGCCAAGTCACATAAAATCTTACCAATAAAAATATCATTAAATTCATTTATTATATTAATTTCACTACCGAATTACGCTCGTGAGTTTAATCCCATTCAGACATTTTATCTTATATATCCTGATGTAATATTATTTTGCTTCGCCACAAGTGTTGGCACGTTTAAGTTTTACGATAATTTTGTTTTATTTCACTTACTCGAGAGGCGTTTCATTAAATTCTAGCCTGCCATCTAACGCAAATGTAGCTTTTATTTTATTCAACTCCACAGTTGTGCCTCTCATTATCTTGCTAATTGCCGAGGGCATCGTCATGATTCAGGGAATCCACAAATTATGTACACTCTAGCTTTGTTGGCATTTTGTGAACGTCGGCAGCTGAAATTTCTCTGGTAGCTAAAATAACAGTCTAGGTTATTGAGTAAGGTATTTAAATACTTGATTTAATTATCTTTTACTATGTTCTCGTAATTGTCCTCTCTTGGGGCGAAAACTTACGTTACGTTTGTTAAACTTAAATCAGAGGCTCTAAAAGGTGGCTTAATTCGTTACTTGCTAGCAGGACACAAATCCAGAAAACACTAGATTATTTATTGTGTCTAGGGGCCTGTTTTTTTTTTATAATAAGGTTGGAATGGTGAAGGAATATTGTAAAGGGATCATAATATGCATTCCCTTGCAATTCATCATAGCATCTGTTTATTATCTATGTAATTTGATTTGAATAAATTTCTTGATTTCAATATTATATTAAGAACAAACTCCATGAGTAACAGGTACCTAAAGTTCTTTTATTTCAATGAACATTAACTGGATTCAAAGCCACACTGGTTGTTTCGATAATATCGCTAAATTTAAAGCCTGTGATAACTTTGTAATTAATGGACAACGATAATATTATAAACAGATAAACCATAATTTTCCTAAAACCGCAGCTTACATTAATTAACAGCAGAGTGTGTTAATTATCGCCAAAACGAACACAAGCTTTGGTTATCAAACCCATAAATTAAAACTACGGGTAATCGCTATGCAGTTAGTGTAAAACTTGTGCTAACTTCAATTCTTAAGTACTGTGTCAACGGAGACTTTATTACCTACATAGTTCGTAATTAAGTGCTGTAATAAAATGAATGGAATAGAATCTTCTTAAGGGTAATTAGTTAGAATAGGAGCTCGGTTGTGCTGTGGTTAGCACGTTCGTCTTGTGATTGTGGAGGCTTAACAACTTGTGGTCCCTCACGAGATGGATGACCAAAATGCACTATGTCGGGATCCTCCGTGCTTCGGAATGCACGATAAGACGTTGGCCTCGGTTAACCAATCCGCATTGGACCCGCGTAGGGTCATGAACCGAACCACCTTTTTTTTTGAGTGAGGGGAATGCTTTTACGGATACCAAGCGGTTATGCTAGGCTCACCTAGAATACCGGACTCGTGAGTCCAGCACCCTATCCCTCGCCGCCCCCCGACACCCCGTCGAGTATGGTATTAAGACCGTCCTTCTCTTGCCCTCTGCTTCATTTTAAGCTATAAAGTGTCTTCATTCACTTATCATTTATGAACCCTAGTTCCAACACATTTAGCATTATTGGTCTATCTGACTGCTCCCAATTTTACTTAACTACATTACAGGACAAAAAGAAGCACTATGACCTCTACGGGAACTTGTCCAACAATGTGGACTGGAACCTGTGCAACTTGGAGATAAAGTCCGCTAGCGGGACCGAGGCCTCTTACCGGAAGCGGAAGCACTTCCTGCACGGCTCCGTCAAGAACAGGGGTGTCATGGACAACGTCATCATTGAAGAAGTCAAAGATCGCTCCGGTACAGTTAAAAATAAATAATTCTACAAAATTATTGGAAGCTAGCGACCGCCAGTGGTTTCACCCGCGTGGTTCCCGTCATCTTGGGTATATCGGGATAAAAACTTGTAAAATGATTTAATCCAAGCTTCTGTGTGCCAAAAATCTGTTCAGTAGTTTTGCTTGAAAGAGTCGCATTCATAATATTAGTAGGATCACAAGGTTCAAGACCCCAATGCAGCAAATAATAAGCTCTTGATTCACGATAGACACCGATAGCTCCCTAATATGTCTTTATATTTTCAGGAAAGTTAAAACCTACCTATTTCGAAGAGACCCCTGACCAGTGGTTGGTGATAAAAGACCTTCTTCTGATGCGAGACTGCGACACCGGCGGCATCGTGATATTCACCAGGATTCCTCACAAGCCTCGTCGGGAAGACCTGCTAGATGCCCTGATGTTCTTCGGGGAAGATAAGGCTTTTGGATCCATGAAATGCTTGGATAAACTATGGAAGTTCTAGGCGTTTCATGGCTAGTAGAAACGGGGTTATGCAGAAGACTAGTAAAAATATGAAAAATTAAACGAAAAAGATCCTATTTTACTATTTACTGAATTTTTATTTAAAGAAATATATCTTAAGTTTCTTCGCGCACTCATAATTGAAATAAAACAACTTTGTGGAGTATTTTTTTGTGATTTATTTACCCGAAATATATATTTGGTACTATAATGTTCGATTTATTTGCTGTGATTTTTGCCGTGGTCACGGTGTTGACGGGTCAGTCAACCCGTGACCACGGCAACTAAAAAGCTGCCGAAACGTCGGGAAACCAAAAAACCGCAAATAAACCGAACAATTATTGTATGAAATGTATATTACGGGTAAATAAATCGCACTAAATACTCCGCAAAAGTTGTTTTATTTTGTAGAAGTATTTTACAAGCTGTAATTACATAGCGAAGGTTACATAATATATTGGCATTAATTTTATAGAATAAAAACATCGAAAGACCGACGTTATAAAATTTTCTTTTTAATCATGTTTGCACGTAAACCGCTCACCGTCCCTCTGGAATTAAGTTAGACGTATTTTTATTTGCACCCGCTGTTAAGGGCAATAACTGTGGATTTCAGCAGATAGGGGCTCCATTCAGACGAGACCGTCTGTTTACGATACTCCTGTTAATGTTCATTTATTTAATACATCATATATAAATTTACGAAATACGAGTAAACTCCATCCCCGAAATGTTAGCTGAAAATAAGAATAATGAGAAAAAAAATATAAATTGATAACAAAAAGCACATGATGCCTCCCAGAGGATTTATGAAAAATCTTGTATACAGCAATAAATTAGATAGGAATGTTGTGCTATATCATGAATGGCGTAAAAATTGGTTAAAGGACCTTGAGAAAAAAGTAGCAGCATCTTCTGAACAGCAACTTTGAAAGCTCATTTGCAAGCGTGGCCATTGTCGCATACTTTCTCTAAAACTTTTCATGCAATTTTCTATCACACAGATCACGTACAAGAATATTTGCATCCAAAGCGCAGTTATCAACGCGAGTGCCGTTTCAAAATCCGCAGTGGATTTAGTCCAGCGTACACGCTGACTCCCAAATAGACCCGGATGTTGAATGGAGCATACACGCATCCACCATTTTGTTTATTATCATCGCTTGTGTATATGCAGTTCTGTAGCCCCAGGCCACTGAATACAAATATTTGGTAATACACAGGACCAGAGATATGAGACTATTAATAGGTCCTCCTTTAAAATAGGTTGACCATACTGTCCTCCTCTACAAAGATACCGTCCTAAAATAACGTCGGAGATATTGAAACTAGATTTTGAGAATCTACAAAACCTTCCTCTCAGGCAGACAACATAGATACACAATAGATATCCCATTGTTCTGTGGACACCGGTGTCATGCTAGCAAAAGCCCTTACTTAAAAAATTACAATTTATTCTCAGGCTATTATAAAACATAATAATACCTTTTTTTATGCGCGACGGGGTACTCTTAGCCTTCATCATACCAGATGTTAAGTATTTATAAGGCTGAAGATGGAAGCGAGCTTTTCCCGGAATCCTAAATCACTGAGGAACTGGCTATCTAATCTTTAACTGGCGGAACACAACAATGCTGAAAACATTGTTGTTATGGAGTCAGACTTAGATAAGATGGTGGTAGCTAGCCAGACGGACTTACAACAAGTCCTACCACCAACCAAACCGAATACAATAAGTCGAACTATAAAATGTAATATTATAATTAGTGTTTTCTTTTGTGATGGAAATTGACCTTACTGATATGTTAAGCTCACTTTTCAATTAGACGATTCTGTATGAAATAAAATAGGGAGAAAAAAATAGCCCTTGACGAGTTTCTTGCCGGTTCTTCTCGTTACAAGGTCCCCTTCGGCCGTGTATGATGCCAGACTTTGGTAACCAGTATCATACGAAGAAAAAATGATCGTCGTAGGATACCGGTATCCAAGTGATAGGATTTATTATTTTTCTGATACCCTTCATCATGTTTGGTAACCAGTATCCAGTAAGGAATATAACATTCTGCTTATGAAACTTAAACAAAAACAACATTATTGTAAAACCCTCGCTTTATTGAAAACATACAAGAAAACAAGGAAATAGTTCAACTGTGACAGTAGTAGGTTAGTTCAGGCAACGCGGAAATTAATTCGTTGTAGATTAAAATCACAAAATGAATAATTACTTACTTGTTAATCTAATACACTGACATTGACATCAATTGTTATGAAAACTTGAGTTATCTAAAGTGCCAGTGCTTGGATATCAAAAGAGGAGATATATCAATGCACATGACATGCTTATCAGTTACATACGAGGAAATATTAAATACTCACTTGTAATTATTTGATATTTTCCTGAGCTGATACTCGGTTACATAAAACGAAAAATCCCTATCACTTGGATACCAGTATCCTAAAACGATCATTTTTTCTTCGTATGATACTGGTTACCAAACTCTGGTATCATACACGGCCGAAGGGACAAGGTCTCCCGCCGTAGGGTTTGTGAACCGATGGCGTAGCTTCTTTGACGTTCATAAGTGCTTGTAACAGCCTAGACTGAATAAATGATATTGATTTGATTTGATTTGAACCCGGGACCCCTGGGTCTGATACCGGTGGTCGTACCACTAGACCACAGAGGCGGTTGAACCTACTATTCCATATCCCATTTAGAAGAAAAGCGTAAAATATTAATAATTGAACCACCATTAAGTGGAATTATAGTCTTTATTGAGATCCTATAACATTATTAGAACAAAATAAGTCTCAACGGTTTCAAATAGAACTCTTATTTCTTTCTATTTTTTTTGGGCCAACTTCTAAAAGCGTACAGACGTTAAATACAACAAAAACCTTTCATAACGACTTCTTACAAAAACCAACCCTTGAATTTATCAATCACGTGCCCATAAAATTGAATCGTTCCCTTCTGTAGAGACTGTCGGAAGTGGCGAAGTGGCGCGGCCTCCGATACCGTCCTTGGCCGGGGTCCGTAATAGCCCGGCCAATAGGTCAGTTATTCCCGAACAGATGTCATCGGGTATCACCAATCTGACATAGTGTAGAGTAGGAAAGGCATATAATGTAAAAAAACCTTATTTGGCAATAGCATGTCGGGAATCGTAGGGTTAATGCGTTTTCACATTCAATAATGTGGGCTCACGACTTATCGACACAGATTTACCGTTTACACGATTCTTACATAAGGTTGTATTCGTACAGCACATACGTTTTTCTTCAGGTAAAACTGTAAAGTTCTGTCTTATCCTAATGCCGATTCAGGTAAACAGGATATATCGTGATCGCAAGTACAAAATTTGTAACAAGTTCTTAATCTTTAAGTTTGCATGCACGATTGTTTGTTCTTGGTTAAGCGCAAGAAATCAACATATCCGTACTACAAAGGTGTTTAAAATATTAGAAAATTGTGGATGTAATAGGAACGCATAAACATCCAACATTATCACACAATAAATTTTGTTGTGTAGTGCCGTTACACTTACATGATTCTAATGATGTATTCCTTTGTCACTAGGATGATTTGATTCTTAATTTGTAAAAGTTGCCAAAACCGTACTGTAGGCTTATTACAAGTTTGGCAAACTCGACGTTACAGTAAACGTTAATGTAAAATGTAGCTCTGTCTCTTTCATCTTTAGCGACTGTTTTACCGACATGAGCAGTGTATCCGATAGTCTACGCTCACGAGTCCTGTAAATGTCATGTTAAGCAAACTCGTAATAGGGGTACTGTACAAAGAAATAAAATCTTGAAAATCTACGTTTTGCCAGGGGTACTGTGGTGGTCGGACGCAAATAAGAAAACACTGTTTTAACTTGTAATCAATTTATTTTAACAAAATTACCTACCAAAGTCAGGCAGAGATTCTCTATAAATATCGACCCCTCCCGTTTTCGTTCCTCTCTCAATGATTTTCTATTATTCTGACACATCAATATTTAAAAAGACTAGCCAACCTCAGCCCGCAGAGCCTACCCTAGCAATTTCGTATTCGTATTGAAATATATTCTGTGATTGAAGTTAATTGAAGTATAGTCTATTTGGATGTGTTGTATAGTCTATTTTTGAGATACAAGATAGCATTTTCAAAATGGCGGTTTGATCACTAATGGATCAGCTTGCACGGGGTAAACAAGATAACTCACGCTAGAAAGCTAATGTTTTAGCAAGTGTCAAATTTTGCCTTTACTGCACGTGACCACACTGTCATAGGTGACAAAAGGGAGTTCATATCGGTATCCAATTGAAAACATGTCTTTGTGCGACATCTGTGAACTATGTAGAGTCGATTAGTTTTGCTATTTACTTGGACTGCTTTTACTATGAGAATTAGGGGTGTCACTTGGAAAATAAATGTTTTATTGTGATAAATTGTTTTTCTAAATATGTAATTTTTTGAAGACACTTTTTTGATTATCAGACATCTTATTGCATTGCTTTAGTAAACACAGTCAAGATCTTAATATACTGTTAGAAGTTATTCTTTACAATACTCTTTCTAAGCCAAAAAAATAAGGTTATTAGAAACAGGCTTGTCCTCTAGCAAAGCTGATTTGAACATCTCGACATTATTTTTACAATCGATAACGAATATAATTTGCATTCTATCAACGTAACAAAGACGATAGATAGGTACTTTCTAGGGTTCCGTACTCAAAGGGTAAAACGGGGCAGTATTACTAAGACTCCGCTGTCCGACCGTCTGTCAGTCTGTCTGTCATCTCATGAACCGTGATAGTTAGACAGTTGAAATTTTCAGATGATGTAATTCTGTTCGCTGTAACAACAAATGATAAAAACAGAACAAAATAAATATTTAAGGCGGCTTCTATACAACAAACGTGATTTTGTCGTTTCTATAGATAATGGTACGGAACCCTTCGTGTGTGAGTTCGATTCTAGCTATTTTCTCGCAGTCAACTGAACGACGACTGCTACCTTAGGTTTTTGAACTCGTGCGCAAATAGGCAACGCTCAATATGTGACCAAGTCATGTTTCTGTTTGTTGTTTGAAGATGATGTTATTTTGTCTCAAGCCCAAGGGCACTAATCGGACTCCCAAACAAAATACAACAGTCCGACATTATTATCAAAACAAAGGAGACATCAAAGAATAATATAACAATGTCGTTACTTCAGAGCCTAGCAAGGAAAACGTTCGAGTCTATCGAAAAAGTTTCGTCGACAAATATTTCCAAAACGCTGTAACTAAAAAAAAAATACGTAAGTTTTTCGTTTTAGTTACAGCTGCCATTTTTTGTGCCTATTATTCTTCTTATTAAAAAAGGGGCTTGAATAAAATTAAAATTTTGAAGATTCAAAAGTGCTTATTGGATAAATATTAAACAAGAAAATATCTAGTATATTTTCTTGTTTAATATTTAAAAAAGCAACTAGTCTCATGTCGCCCTGACGGGATGAGACTTGTTGCTTTTTTCTATCATATTTTCTTGTTTAATATTTATCACATAAAAATAGCATTGTAAAATGCAAAATTAAAAAGTTATAAAAAGTGCTTATTGGTTAAACTAAAGATTTTTTTATAATTATTAAACATTTAAAGAGGGAAGCTCTTTTCGCCAATTTATAATTATCGTTATCGCTATCAGCCATTTTAATGTCTCCACTGCTAGGACACTGGCCTTCCATATGGATGGATAGAGAGAATGGGCCATGGCCCACCACGCGGGCCCAATGCGGATTTGTGGGTTTTAACGACTGCAAAATGCAGCCGGGACCAATGACTTAAAGTGCCTTCCAAACCACGAAGCCCGAAACGGTAAATTGCTGGTCACCCATCCCGTGAGCGACCATTGCGAAAGTTGCTTAACCTCAACCAATCATAGACCGAGCGTGCGAACCACTGCGCTACGGGCTCCTCCCGTTAATGTATATTAACAAAGAAGTAATTTACTGCACCCTAAGAAAAATACATCTATCATCTAACCGACTCATTAGTGAGTAGCTGCAAGCTACACACAGAGACGTAGAAACGTCTGTCATGTGTACTGAACAGCTGTTCACTCCCTGCGAGGGTCCCATAAATATTATATGAGTAAGGTCACACGCTATCTGCGATCCTTATGTGTGCCTTACATTAATTTAGCTCAATGTCGTATTTGGCCCTTTTTTAACTGGAGTTCAAAGGAAATGTAATGCTAATGATTTTTACCTTGGAATTTGGCTCTGTAAAAATATAGCAACTTTAGGAAACGAAACCTCATGAAATCACTTGAATTTTGAAAGAAGGCTTTTCTAACCTACTTACTTTACAGTAACTTCAACTTCACTCAGTAACATTTTTGTCAGACCTAAAATGAATATTATTTGGTACCTATGTGTAATGTTTTACACAGTATTTTTTTTTTATTAACGTCTTCAATTCAATTCATTCATTCAAAAAACAATCAAGTATTTTATGCTATTCAAGACGTCTAGATGTCAAAAAGAAAAGACAAGTAAATTCAGAAGATATCTTCTTATAAACAATATTTACCTAACTTCAAGTGAGTACAATATTCATTAATTTATTTAGTTAAACATTCCACCCACCTTTGACCACCAGCTAATTAGAACCAAGTTACCTACAAGTACCAAGAACCAAGTTGTAAAAACAGCATTTCATTTACCGCTCAACCGAGTTACTTTAATTAAACTTAGCAAGTAATCTTCAAAACGTTGCACACCGCAAGTCACTTAGCTAACTCCAACTTAACACTTTAGACTGTCTCGTCTCGAACTTAAAAAGCGAGGTTCATCTTGTATAATCAGTTTAGAATCGACCGGTTAGTTCTATTAAGTGTTGTTGTGTTGATACAATTTGTAAAAGTATTGTACTCTCGACGACAGATCACGTGTAGCAGTTGTAGTACGAAAAGATGTCTTATTACAAACACGATAAACGAATTTCAGATCCTACTAATAGTATAAGTAATTAATTTAAATCCATCCATCCATCCATCATCAGCCTGTGGACGTCCACTGCTGGACATAGGCCTCTCCTAGCTAACGCCTATTGTGGCGTTCATAGGAGGCTATTAGCCTACTGCTACCACGCTGGCCAGACGGGTTGGTAGAGGGTTTGTTTAAAGTTTTCCTTCTCTCGCACAGGTGTTCAATGCGTCGAGCCTCTTAGTCGACTCTTACGACATCCCAGGCATGTAAGAGAGTGGTGACACTTGTATTCTTAGGCCGTCACCACACGGCACAAAATACTTAATTAAAATACTACATCAATTTAAATACTACATAACAAATATCAATACGAGTGAAATGAGAATAAGGTTTAAGTTGTTGCTTGATCTTTAGAGACATAGGTACATGGTGGAATTACATGGTACTTTTTCATTGAATGAAGTTTTACTTCTTTTTTGGAAAATAAAGGAATGATTCCTCTTAGTAAAATTTTGCTATCATCAGTATTTAGGGTACTTTCCCTCCAACCACCGTATTTTTTCCACCCTGTAGCATGTAGTTACACTAGTAATTTAGACCGCAAATAGTCGGTTTTCGAATGAACAGTTAAGATTTAACAGCTACCGTCGAGCAAATGGTGATTTTGCTGAATTTATTCCACGATAAATTTTAAACAAGAAACTTGATTAATATCCTCTTCAATTTGTTACAATGGACGTCGGAATTTCAGCTTATAATATTACAATTGAAGTTATATAAAACTATTTAGTGACAAGAGGAATTTCATAACCGCCTATTTCCAGCAAATATTAAATTAGTTGCTTTGAAGTTTTGTTATGATTAGACATTGTAATTCTAAGTCTAAGCTTTAGTTTATTTTGTTAGTCCATTTTCGCTGTCCGTTAAAAACGTGAAATAATTAAAACTTTTTAATTTTGCATTTTTATAATGTTATTTTTGTGTGATAAATAAAATATACCAGAAAAAAGCAACTTGTCTCATGTCGCCCTGACGTCTCATTGATGAAACTACGGCGGCCAACACCGTAGAAAGGTGAATATACTACTACTAAAATTACATGTCGTACGTACTAAATTCGACGTGTCCTCATGGGTCTCTGTAGCAGAATTGGTTGGTGCATGGGGCCGGATTCCTAAGGATGCGGGATCGAATCCCGTCAGGGCGACATGAGACAAGTTGCTTTTTTCTAGTATATTTTATTTATCACACAAAAATAACATTATAAAAATGCAAAATTAAAAAGTTATAATTATTTCACGTTTTTAACGGACAGCGAAAATGCACTAACAAAATAAACTAAAGCTTAGATGAACCCTCAGTTTCGATTTAAACTTTTAAAATGCACAGCATTGTGTGCGTCTCGGATAGATTAAGACGTCACGTGCATGCTTGTGCCTGGCATGCATGATTTTAGATGTATACAGCTGGAAAACCGCAGAGATGAAGTTTTTAACGAATAAAAATTTATAACATTTAATTTGTATATAAATTACCTATGTAATTACAACATCAAGCGGTGTCTAAAATAAAAAATAAAAACAACGGATTGCACTCTGAGAGTGCCGGCAGAAATGAAAACCGCTTAAACGAAAATAACGATCAAAATCCACTATATCTTGACCACATCTTCATAAAAAGTTGATGAAAACGGAGACCAACTTCTCTGGCAGGCAAATCCATTAAAACTGACCTGGCATCAATATGAAAGTTGGTAGTAATGAGAGATCTTTATATAATGGTTGTTATTAACTAATATACGTGTGAGTACTTCAAAGTGTGAGACTTTATGTAATTTGAAATAGGTCAACGGGAAATTGCCGTGTGGTGACGGCCTAAGAATACACGTGTCACCACTCCCTTACATGCCTGGGATGTCTTAAGAGTCGACTAAGAGGCGACGCATTGGTCAACTGTGCGAGAGAAGGAAAACTTGAAACAAACATTCTACCAACCCGCCTGGCAAGCGTGGTAGCAGTAGGCTAATAACCTCTTATGAACGCCACAATAGGCATGATCTAGGAGAGGCCTATGTCCAGCAGTGGACGTCCATAGGCTCATGAAAGAAAACGGTCTTACGAATTTTCGATCAGGGTCACGTGTCCTGACGCGACTTTAACATTTTTTACCCATCCCAAAAATTTAAAACTCTGATGCGCACAACGCCGCTAAAGAAGTTTTCACTTCAATAAATAAGCGAACGAAAATTCTCACCCATTTATTTTTTGACAATACGAATTTTGACACTTTTTGACAATACAATTTGTGTAATTGTATTGAAATAAATGATGCGATCTCTTGTGTTGGAGGCCAAGACTCACTTGGTTGATGCGTCAAAGGAGTAACTACACAGTTAATAAAATACAGGAAAGAGATTGCATTCGTACAAAATGAAGGTAAAGGATTCGTTTTTAAATAATAAATCGATTGATTGATTGTTTTGCTCTAGTCTTTTTTAGGGTTCCGTAGCCAAATAGCAAAAAACGGAACCCTTATAGATTTGTCATGTTTGTCAGTCCGACGTATGTCACAGCCACTTTATTCCAAAACTATGAGGATTACACAGTTGAAACTTGGTAGGTAGATGTATTATGTAAACCGCTTTACGGTTTTTACACAAAAATAATTGCCATACATGGAACTAAAACTGAAAATATTTTTTTCATCAAACCTATACGTGTGGGGTATCTATAATAGGTCTTTAAAAATTACATGGAGGTTCCTAAAACAGTTTTTTCTGAAAGTCAACCGTTTGAATGATATGCACTTTCAAAGTGGTAAAGTTTAAGGAAAATAAATTTATTAGGTATATACACTCATTTGCAAAAAAAACGGGCGGTGTTGATTTTCATTCATCTTTAAAAAGATACAATACCAAAAAGGTTTCAATCGTTTGTACACGTTACTGGCCGGTTTTAAGAATGCTGTGGTATTTAAAAAAGTACGTTCTAAATTCAAATTTTCATTTGATGCTCATTTTTAGAGAAAACCCCTTTTTATCCTACATTTTTGGCGCGAAGTTCAAGAAGTTAACATCGACTTTCATAACTTTTATTCAATTTTTATCGATTAATTTCATATCCTTGACTGTCAAAGCTTTATTTATTGCTGTTTGGCTGTATCAAAAATGATAGATAAAGTGGTAAAAGCTATTAAAATTATTGCGCTGCTTGAAGAGGGTTGCAGCCAATGTTTCGTAGCTAGGAGGCTAAATGTAAGTCGCTCGACAGTCCAAAGGACCTGGCAGCGATATCAGGAGACTGGTTCCGTCGAGAGAAGGCCTGGTTCTGGAAGAAAACCATGTACCCAACCACGGGTGATCATTTTCTTGTGAGTCGCGCATTGAGAAATCGCAAATCTTCGTATGTGGATCTTAAGAACAACCTCCAAGAAGTAAGAAATGTGCATATTAGTCACCGCCCGGCCCGCGGCCCCAAATTACTCCGTGAGCACAGAGTTCACAGGCTTAGGTTCGCTAGAAATTGTGAATCATGGACTCAAGAAGATTGGAATAGGGTTTTGTTCTCTGATGAAGCCAGGATATCTCTGTTCGGTGAAGATCGACGTCGGCGAGTGCTAAGAAGACAAGGAGAACGCTTTGCAGAGGCATGTTTCGAAGAAATCACACCTTATGGTGGGGGCTCTGTTATGTTTTGGGCAGGAATAAATTCAATGGATCGTACAGAGTTAGTCTTCATTGAAAACCGCTCACTGACTGGGCATCGATACATAACGGAAGTTCTAATTCCTCATGCACAACCCGCATTGGCAGCTCTAGGTGAAGACTCGATTTTTATTGACGACAATGCTCGCGTCCACCGATCCCGCGATGTTAATGCGTATGTGCAAGAGGTCGGCATTCGTCGTTTGGATTGGCCAGCTCGAAGTCCCGACCTTAATCCCATAGAGCATGTCTGGGACGTTCTGAAACGGCGTGTGAGATCAGTACACCCGGCTCCGCAGACCATCAGAGAGCTGCAGAATGTGATTACTGCGGAGTGGGAGCGTATTCCGCAAGCAAGTATCCGGGATATACTCGCTAGCATGCCCAGACGAATTCAAGCTGTGATTTTAGCTAGAGGGGGTCACACTCGATACTAAACATTTATCTGCTTTTACTTTATTAAAGTAAATTATTTTAATAAAGTAATTATTAAAGTATATTCAAGTATTTTTCTTTAATAGTTATTAAAGAAAAATAAACAAAAAAACTTCTTTATTTTTACTTCATGAGTATATGCACTACTAGCGAACATACACTACTAGCGAGGTTTAGCATTATTTCCCATAAATTGTATCTAAATTTTATGAAATACTGATGAAAACGATTATTTTCTTATTAATTTACCAAATTGTGAGGATAAAACTACCTATAATTATCAAACAAAGCAATATTAACATTTGAAATGGTTCATTGCTTAGGTGCCCGTTTTTTTTGCAAATGAGTTTATTTGATTAGGTCCTCTTCTCTTCCTAGCTTACATAAATAATATTCCTGACTTTACAAAGCACCGCTGCATCTTGTTCGCAGATGACATTTCTATTATAGTGACAACTGATAAAAACCTGACATTGAATGAGCATATTAATGACATTAAAAATACATTGAGTATTATTATAAATTGGCTAGAAAATAATAATTTATTAATTAATATTGGAAAAACTAATTTTATAAACTTTAACAATATATCCCATCAAACATTAAATATAAACTATCAGGGACAAAGACTAAATGGTACCAATGCAACAACATTTTTAAGGGTAGACCTTGATAAAAATTTGGACTGGAAGCAACAAATTAATAAAAATTTGTCTATGCCTTGTATAAATTAACCAAAGTATTCAAAGTACTCAAAAGCCTCAAAAAACAGTGCCCTAACAGCATACTATGCTTATATAGAGTCTATTCTACGGTATGGTCTTATCGTTTGGGGAAATAGCACTGATATGCAAAGAACATTTATCGCACAGAAAAAATGCATCAGAGCAATATGCGGTACTGCACCAGATGAACCATGTGCACCGTTGTTTCGGTCCTTAAACATTTTACCTCTGCCTTGTTTGTACATTTACGAAATATTTAAATTTGTCAAGCTAAACAGTCAGTACTTTAAAATGGCTAAAGATATCTATCCTAGAAACACTATGAACGGAAATAGGTTGGTGACCTCCATTATTCCCAGAAGTACTCGTTTTAAAAAAAACTGCTTCTGGATTTGCATTGTCATCTACAATAAACTACCTGAAAGCATAAAGGAACTTAACATTAGGAGATTCTTAGCTAGTTTATATAAATGGCTTCTTTTACACACTTTTTATACAGTACAAACATAGAGCACGATCATTGTAATGCTTGTAGTACTGTTTTACCTTAAAAGGTTGCGCTTTACTTTGACTTCCTTTCGAGATTTATGAATGTTATTTTTAATGTTAATGTTTGACTATCTATAATTTGCGCCTTTTTTTGACATATTTATATTTCTTTTTCTTCTTTTTATTTTTGTTATTGTACATGACTTGCATCCATAGTTTGACATCCATAATGTTTTGATAAATTTTAATTATTCGCAATTTGGCGTGTTAAGAATTTATATAGGTAGTCACCTTTTAAATTAATGTATATTTTTTAAATTTAATTATAATTTGCATGCCACCGTTGTTGGCTGAATGAAAGGCGCCTTATTATAGAATAACAACTGTAATGTACCTCAGTCAAATGCTAATAAAAGTATTCTATTCTATTCTATTCTACTCTAAAATGTGTGTCAAAAAAAATGTGCTTTAGATCTTTATAAAAACTTTCAACGAAAGTTGGTTTGAACGAAATATATTTAGCTGTTTCAGAGCTATAGTACATTTTCCAAAACCACAAATATAACATTGTCATTCATACAAACACTGTAAAAACAAAGTTATTTTTGCAGACGTAGGTGTCGAATGTAGGTGTATTTAATATAATAATAATAATAGAAACTTTATTGCACACTATACAAAAAAACAAACACATACAGAGAAAATGACAAAAAAGAGTCTTATTGCTACATAGCAATCTCTTCCAGGCAACCTTGGGTGAGGGTGAGAGACGGAACCCTTCATCAGCGAGTTCGACTCGCACTTGGCCGATTTTTTTAACGTCTTATTTCACAGAGCGGACCGAACTTCTTTTCTGAAATTTTGCAAAAACCACTTAAGTATTTTAATCAATGTAGATTCACCCTGCACAGCAGACAGTCGTCATAATGGTATCTTCAAAATACCTAGTAATTTGTTAATCGAAAATCTGACCCAGAGAATTAAATTACAATGTCTCATCATAACAAAACTTCAAAGCAACTAATTTAATATTTGCCGGAAATAGGCGGTTATGAAATTCCTCTTGTCACTAAATAGTTTTATATAACTTCAATTGTAATATTATAAGCTGAAATTCCGTCGTCCATTGTAACAAATTAAAGAGGATATTAATCAAAGTTGAGTTTCTCATAGGAAAACAAATGGAATGGAACAAAAAGGTACCTACTTGAAAGAATTGTCAGATCCATTGTATAGACGTTTTGATTTGGAATGGCTGTTTCAAATTAAAATTTAATTTTCCATGAAGGTAGGTACTAAGATGTGTATACTAAGTATGTATTTACAAAAATAAAGTATATTAGTTTATTTATCCGTTATCTAGTATCCATAACACATGTTCTTGATGAAACTTAACGTGTGCTATATAATTGGTGTGATTGTATGCAAATATTTATTATTTATTTGTTCTTTTTTTTAAAGGCTGGCACCGACTCCAAAAGTTTTTTTTTTACGTTTTGAAGCCGTTTTTTTTTAATTTTTAGTTACCTACATGTCCCGTAGTTACACTAAAAATCGGCCATTAAAATGATATCTTGATAAACTACTTACTATTCGCCAAAACGTATTCATATTTTTCAGGATTATGAAAAAACTACCTGCCAGATCTTTGTAAAATAATTATGGGATTTCGAACTATGTTTAATCATGAAGTATGTTCTTTTAGACAAAAAGAATTATTAAAATCAGTTGAAAACTGACGACGTTATGTTAAAACATAAATATATATATAGTCAACTTGAAAACATCCTCCTTTTTTTGAAGTCGGTTAAAACGCGTATTTTCTTTTTATTGTATAGCATTTTGCCGCCGTATCTAATCAATTTATTTATGAATCTCAAATTATAAGTCAAAATATTGTTTTCTACTGATCACATGAACCGTAGGCTCATCTAGGGTTTTTTTTAATAAAATTAGATATCTACTCTTCATTACTGATATTCATTATAATCATATTTTGTACCCCAATAATATTGTACGTGTGTCCGGCGAATTTTAGAACCAAAGTCAAAGTTTCAAAGTCAAAGATTTTTATTCAAATACACTTATAGATAAGTGCTTTCGAATCGTCCATTTTTTTTTTCTTTCCTACCAGCAATTCAGGACATCTTTTAACTGATAAGAAGAACGGCCGCAAGAAACTTATCAGCTTTAACACAAGCAACAACATTTACAAAGGAACATGTCGTTGCCAAACACAAATCTACAATCTGGAGAAAATTCTAAAATAGCTTTCATTTGTTTTTCCACCTTAGTTCTTTGGGCGTTAGTTTGTTTTTTCGACTTTAGTTTGTTCTTTCGGCATTAGTTAGTTTTATTCGGCTTTAGTTTGTTTTTTCGGCATTCGTTTGTATTCGGCATTACTTTGTTTTTTTTGGGACCACCAGAGTAAATAACAATGAAGCTTACTTATAAATTATATAACATGAAATGGAGATCATTTTAAATGTAAAATTATTTTTCACCTTACAGAATATAAAATTATTTTTCAGAAAAAGGAGGTTTTGTCAATCAGTTTAGTTAATCAAATCGCTTTTTGCGGCCTAGCGCGTAAAAATACTTTTTTTAATTTAATACCTAAAAATATGTCAAAATGCGTTCCGAATCGCACTATTGACATTTTTGTTACATTTGATTGTTATTTTAAATAGCTTTACATATTATAATACTCCGTTTTGGTTTTATTATATTATTTTAGTTCATTGAATCATAAAAACAATAACAATAAGATTAAACTATTTGTTATAAGAATTAAATATTAGGCTGGGTGAGATTTCACAACCTATAATTGGATTTCGGAATGTGACATAAATCTTTATTTTTAAATTGTCTTTGTCTTGTACCTCATGTCAGTGTCAACATTTACGGAATCGTTTTTATTCTGTCCCGGTGAATAAGCGCCTTTATAGTTAGGATAGTTAACTAATTACTTTAGGGAGTTAAAGTAAAAAAAAACAAAAAGGAAAATATAAAAATGAAAACAAAAAAATACCAAATAATGAAACCCCACAATCACAACAGAAACCGTCTTCAAAATTTTCATTTTGGAGTCGGTGCCAGCCAGGGCATCAATGGTGCATTCTACATTGCACTTCACTTACCTATAGGTGTGCCTACGAATCTTTTCATTCTAGCTGAGCACCGACTCCAAAAAGTATATTTTGGAGACGGTTTCTGTTGTAATTATTACTATATTGATTTTATTTTCGTAATCATGACAATCGACAATCTTTTCAATACTCAATGAGCAAAATGGATTTCCTTAACTCTGTCTTGTGTTCGTGAAAATTAGCTAGCGTAAACTCGTTCTACTACAATACAATACATGTGAACTGTCCCGGTGAATAAGCGCCTTTATAGTAAGGATAGTTAACTAATTACTTTAGGGAGTTAAAGTTATTAAGGTTGCCGTACACGGTCCGGCGAATCCTTAGAAACACATGCTTAATAGTTGAACCAAATTGCATTCAGTCGGTGCAGTCAGTCAGCCTGATTCCTGTGTACAATAGGGAATAAGAAAACCGGTTACAGTATATAGGCATATACTGTAACCGGTTACTGTAACAACGTAACATCAAAGTAAAGTCCGCAGCTTTTGTAGTTGTGGAACTACCTACTCATATTTAAAAAGGCAAATTAATAAAGTTTACGTAGTTGTATAAATTAGAATTTATTTAATATTTTATAGCAAATGTAGTATAGCATTAGTGTCGTGCGATATGTTAAGCATTGTAAAACAACCTCTTTGATACCATTATAGATTTCAGTTTGTTTGATGAATATAATTAAAACCTCTTTTCGTGACGTACATCTTAAGTTTAGCAAAATCAAAATTCCCCTAAAAAAACAAAAAATACGGACAATGACAACTTAGTTCGTGAAATAAAGCGCGTTCGATATCCGTAAAAGTTGCTCTTTTCGTGAGTTTTGGCGCGTTTTATCTACGGCCATCGCTGGCTGGTTTGGCACTGACGTTGTGTTTTGGAAAAAGAAATGTCGACTGTCATTAATATTTTTGGTAGTCATTCTTGTCAATTTTCGATCTTTTGTGTATTAAATACCCTCTCTAAGGTTTATGCATGCATGCGCGCTTTTTACTGATATCAATTCGAACCTATGTTATTATTTCCATCCATCTCGCCTTTGTACCTTGACCTGGTGGACGGTCACATCTAAGTACCAAACCGCTGACCAAACCCATCTATCTTTATTCTCAACACATAATAAGGGCTTTTATGTTTCTGACAGGTATTAAAGAGATAACAATTTGGAAATATATTTTCGTGTAATCACACCAATTATCTCTAGTCTAAGGGGCTTGTGTTTAGGATATTAGATAACGGATAAACTAAACATACTGCTGCCGACTAGAGAGTAGAGTGTCACAGGTCAGGTATGAAGTATATCCATACTCCGTACCCCTGCGCTAAACAGGCTGACAGGTAAAGCTAACCTACTTATTTAAAACTGTAAATGTTATTTTATTTATTACATTTTAGTTACATAACTTAAAAACGTGTCGTGTGGTGACGGCCTAAGAATACACGTGTCACCACTCCCTTACATGCCTGGGATGTCGTAAGAGTCGACTAAGAGGCTCGACACATTGATTAACTGTGCGAGAGAAGGAAAACTTGAAACAGACTCTCTACCAACCCGTCTGGCCAGCGTGGTAGCAGTAGGCTAATAACCTCTTATGAACGCCACAAAAGGCGTGAGCTAGGAGAGGCCTATGTCTAGCAGTGGACGTCCACAGGCTGATGAATTATTTAAACTTCAACTTAATTTTTTTTCGAAAAGCTTCACAATGAAATGGTGTTTGGAAATAAAACTGTGCGTATACGATGAAAGAGTGGATGAAGAAAATCTAAACTTTTTAGAAGTTAAACGAAGACCGTACGAAAGAAGTAAATTCGACTCTAAACATAAACAAAATAGTTTTTAACCATACTTTGTCGCCATACTTTGAACGCATTACCTCGCGTTAAAAGGAAACTTAAATATTTGCACCAGGGTCTTTCATTTTCAGCGTTAGTGGTACAAATTACCCCCATTTTAAAGGCAGATTGGACACATAAACAACACGCGACAGGGTGTTTTTCTGACGCTCCCGCTGTACGTTATTCTGTGTTTGGGGAATTAAAATTTACATAACTTTCCTTTGTAAAATCTGCCTCTTGCGGAAAGTAAATTATTGCTTGATTTGCAATGGAAAAAATTGGTGTACTTTCGTAGACAACTTTTCATTACAAAAGTATATAAATTTTAAAAACGAAAAAACACGCCTGCTTCATAAAACAAGCCAACTGAATAGATGGAAACAATATCAAATATAAAAATATTTTCTTCAACATAACATATGCCGTCGGACGGAGGCATAACATTATGAATGATTCGACTCTTCTTAAATTCTATGCCTCCGACTGATCTTGTTTCCATCTTTTCAGTTGGCTGGTTTTTTGAAGCTGGCATTTTTTTTTTAATTTTAAATTCATATATCTTTTTTTATCATTTTAGTTATTTATTGGTCATGATATACTTTTTGAAATCCTAAAGATCAGCCCTTTAATTTGATACCCATAGAGCAGTTCAGGCTGCAGAGCGTGCCAAACATTTGAACGTGGTGCCAAAAATCTGCTTTTTTTTTATTTTGATATACCCAGTATCACTCTCACAGTAAATACGAATCTATCGACACCTCTCAAGCTAAAATCCATCGAGGCCTTCAGCCCGCAGAGAGTGCCAAACAATTATACATACATACATACACACTCTCGAAAAACATTACCCTCCATCTGGAGCAGTTGGGTAAAAACAAGGGTTGGAGGAAGAAAACAGAGTACCAACATATATGACGACGTTTACTAGTAACAAGTAAGTTATATTCCATTCATCTTTTTTTTCTGAAAAATAAAGTTGTCCCGCGATAAATTATGACGTGTATTCATCACCATGTTTCCATAGAGGTCAGCCCAGACACTCGTCAGATCGCATTTGAATATTACGAATAAAAATTTAAAAAAAAAAGACGCCCTGTATAAGAAAACCCAGAGCAAACTACCTACTTCGCGATTTCGCGACTTTCTCTTCTTTGATATTTAGTGAATCATTGAAATAGTTATTGAATTAGTAAATAATAATTAATGAGAGTTTAAACTTTACAAGCCACGTTCAAAAAGTCTGTAACAAAATTAATAGGTTCGTCTATGTTCTAAGGCGATTAACTAAGAAAGCGGCACTTAATGTGACAATGTCTGCTTACTATGGCCATGTCGCCTCAAACATCTCCTATGGGATTCTTATATGGGGCAATAGCACTGATGCAGGTAAAGTATTTATTGCTCCAAAAAATGCATTCGAGCGATATGCAACAAAGGTCCATATGATAATGCAGGCCACTGTTTGTAAAGCTAGGTATATTAACGGTACCTAGTATATATATCCTAGAAATTTTCAAATTCGTTAAAAGCCACTCGGATATATTTAAAATGGCCAAGGATATATACCCTAGGAATACTAGAGACTGCCATAGACTTGCTTTGGATTTTCGCCCAAGAACTTCTGCTTGTCAAAAGAGTTGTTACTGCACGTGCGTTAGAGTCTATAACAAAATCCCTAGCCAATTTAAGCACGGACCTAAAACACTAATGACCAGAAAGTTACGTGAATGGCTAGTACAAAAATGTTTTTACAGCTTGAACGATTTTTTTAATTATTGTTAAGTTTGCATGTTAATGTTTATTAACTGAATAGTGTGTCTAACCTTAAATAACAGCTTGTGTACCTATTCTCTGCAAATAAATACTTTTGACTTTTTTTAAATACTTTTGACTTTTGACTTTTTAAAAATTTTATTTTTACGGCATCTAAAGTCTTCCTTCTTAATGGATCGATTATGAGAAGGGAGCATCACGCATCATGGTCCTAATTTGGATTAGTGGGTGTTACAGGCGTGAAAATGCAGGCGAAATCAATAGGCTTATCGGGCCTTTCGAAAAACGAAGTAGCTCGATATAATTAATGATTGGTCACCCATCCCAACAATAGTGAAGGTTGCTTAATAGTCGAGCCAGGAGGCAAACTTATACAATATTTGAGGCAAAGGGTAAAGGTTAATCGTAACAGAGTCTGTAAATCTAGGACGTCATTTGTCAAAGTAGATTTTGTGTTAAGACCCATTTTCAAATAACTTTAATGCCCTAGTTACATTGGTCAAGTCTTTAACGAAGTTGATAAGTACAGAAGGGGAACGAAGTAGCTCGTTATAATCTATGATTGATTGCCCATCCCAAGTTGCAAGTGCAAGTTGATAGTAATATTTACGAATCTAGCTCGAACAATAAAGGTATCGCCGCATATTATTTTATTTGGTAGGGAACAAAGTTCCATAGTAGACCGATCTTTAGATTTAAATCTTGATTTAAATGTAGCAGGATTAGATAAGACTATGACAGACCGCATAGATCGTATGAAAAGCTTCTCACAAAGGCATTAAATAATATTACTAGGGCGCAAGTTGTTCAAAAACGATGTTACGATAAGAAAGTTTGACCGGTATCGTTTAATGTAAATGATTTAGTTATGTTGTATGTTCCAAGGTGAGTGACTGGCAGATGTGCGAAGCTGGCATGTCTATATAACGGTCTATACAAAATAATTTGAACGCGTAGGAAGGTCTAATGTGGTGATTCGTAGTTTGAACTCACGGTCTCGTGGAGTTGTTGGCCATATCTACGCACGACGGGCCTCCCTTTCTTGATTTCATTATAAACAAATCCAGCCAGCAACGGCGGTGTAGCGGCCTCCTTGTAGTGCGGAGACATAAACGATCTCCACAGTACCTATAAAATTACTCGTACTTATTCTATTAAAGCAATCTGTCCGTCTACAAGCCACATCGTTACCTGCAAAGCCAGCTTATTTTGTATCCATTTACAATAAGTATTTGTGGGAATGACGAGGGTTCCCTCTAATGAGTCAGTGCCGCCGCGCTTGCCGCCGTCATCCGTCACCTGATATTAATAGCCGAGCTACGGACGCAAACACAATATTTGAGGCAAAGGGTTGAAGAAGGGTAGGCTAATCGTAACTGATTCTGTAAATCTTGGAGGTCATTTGTCAAACTAGATTTTGTATTGCTAAGACCCATTTTCAGTTGGTTCTAAGAGCCAATTGCCCCATGTCGATAAGATAATAATTATGATTTAAAACATTTAAAACTTACGACTATACTTATTTGTAATGCAAGGCTGGAAAGTTGTTTATTAGCGGCGAGTTACCTCTATTGAAACCTGAGCAAGTGAAGGATTCTAGGATTGAATCTTTTTTTTATTTTCATTGAGCGAAGCGAGAATTTCAAAGGTACAAGACGCTAAAAACTTTTCTGCCGAGCGCAACACACTATTTTTCACCTCACAAAAGCGAGGAACATTTTATGGTTGTTTCCGCGATCAACTTCCGGTAAAAAATTCTTTAAATAAAAAGTTTAATCAAAATATTCTTTATTCTTGTTATTTTAATGATATAAAAAACTAAAATAATAAATAGGAAGTATTATAGTTAATTTAATGTTATTTAAAGTAGAAATATATTGTTACTTATAAATAACAATAAAAACTATTCGGTAAATGTTGAAATGAGATACAAGACAACGACGATTAAATAATAAAGGTTTAGGTCACGTTCCGAAGTCCAATCATGGGTTGTGAAATCTCACCAAAATTCTTATAACAAATACTTTAATATTATTGTTATTGTTTTTATGATTCAATGAACTAAAATAATATAATAAAAGCAAAACGGAGTATTATAATTAATTCAAAGCTGGTTCATTGTAACTTACATAAAAACATAAATACAACAGTAACAATTTTCACATTTGTACATGTTGCTCTCGGGCTACCATGTTCGGCTATTTCCATAAATATAAATATATTTTTTGCGCAATTTTGTAAGAATAATTTTGCTTATGGTTTACATCACCAAAAGTCGTTTTTCACAAAATTATTGGTTTATTTAAGGGAAACCTGTAATTGGCTTACTAAATATTTACTTAAGTTATTATATAAGCATTGTTAAAGCTGTTGGTATTCCAAATATAGATAAAAAAAAAAAAAAAAAAATTAAAATAAGAATAAAATGTAACAAAAAGCCAATAGTGCGATTCGGAACGCATTATGATATATTTTTAGGTATTAAATGAAAAAAGTACTTTACTGCGCTAGGCCGCAAAATGTGATTTTCTACGCAGAATCTGAATGACAAAACCACCTTTTCAGAGCGTGTGAGGTGAAAAAATAATTATTGTAATGCGACAATTCAAAAATCTACATAATTAAGGTAGACGTACAATCACTCTTGTACAATCGTGCGCAAGAGGTTCTTTCAGGTTGTGAGTAATTTTTTTTCCGTTGCTTCAGGGGCCGTAGTGGATCATTTTGTATTTCTCAAAATTGTTCCGAGTCAGTGTCTAATACATATATACAATAACACACGCTATACACCCATTAGTAAACATTTTAAGGTTTTCTTCGTAATAAACGAAATTGAATTAGATAAAATTTACCGTTTACGGGCACTACTCTACCAAATGAGCAGCCATTCAGCTCCACGGGTCACAAAAAAGAAAACGTTATAACATTTTACAACATCCATACCTCAAGATATTATCTACCGTACGAAGTATCCGTTTAACCGAACACAATATTACGATATCCCTTCAAAAATGAAACTTAATGCACCGAAAAAAGATTTAGTTTGCTATGCTCCTCATTTCTTACTGAATACAGTTTTGCCCACAGCTTAGCCCTATATTTACAAGTCACAATATGTATGAATGTTTCTAAGGGTCTCATGAATTTTTCGCACATAAAAATCATAGCAAATTTTCACTTATCTAGTAATATATTCCGTACCTACCTTTAGTATTAGACCCTTATCTATGGGAACCACATTTTCTTTACACGTTTGGGTTAAATATTGCCATTGTATAATACCTACTTCTATGTATATTTTTTATCTATGATCTCACATTTCACTTACCTAATTTCAAATGCAATTTTTTTCGCGTAGGTTTAGATACAGTTTTTTTTACAGTACCTACTCATACAAACCTTTTTTAGGGTTTCGTATCCAAAGGGTAAAAACGGGACCCTATTACTAAGACTCGGATGCCCGTCCGTTTGTCTGTCCGTCTGTCACCAGGCGGTATCTTCTGGTTAAAATTTTCACAGATGATCTATTTCTGTTGCCGCTATAAAAATAAATACTAAAGAAAAGAATTCTTCAAATCGGTTCATAAATGACCGAGTACTGAGGTAACAAACATAAAAAACGCACGAATTGATAACCTCCTCCTTTTTTTGAAGTCGATTTTATAGCTAATGGTACGGAACCCTTCGTGCGCGAGTCCGACTCGCACAACATGTTCCATTGTAAATGTTGTTGTTTCTGTTAAAGCTGATAAGTTTCATGCGGCCGTTCTTCTTATCAGTTAAAAGATGTCCTAAATGGCTGGTAGGGAAAAAAAATTTTTTTGGACTATTCGAAAGTACTTATCTATAAGTCTATTTGAATAAAAATCTTTGACTTTGACTTTGATTTGACTTCGCCGGATTTTTCATAAAAATGTTTTCACTTCATTTCGCAGAATATAAGTTTTTAAAACCTTTAAAAAAACTCAATGACGTAAAAACTCATGCTTCTCTTTAAATCCTCTTGCCTGTTACTGCTTCCACTAAGTTTTACACGCCAAGAACTTTAACAAAACTACAACATGGAGAACACGAACTGTGACTTTATAGAAAGTTCGAGAGTAGTCTATGAATAAAATACTTACTAGATTTTGACCAACACCGAAATGGATTTCCACCGTTTGCATTTTCAGCACACGAAAATGAACTGTGTTGTGGTGATTGTGGTATGGTGCGTCTAGTACTCTAGTAGCTGCTAACTCTGAATGTTAAATGGTCAAAATTATTTCTTTTGTACGTATGATACATTTTAAATAGAAAAAAGTTTAGAAAAAATCAACTCGGCCCACAAAAGAATTCTTTTAAAATTTATCATAATTATAAAAATAGAATGAAAATTGCAAAAATTCAAAAATCATATATGATTGGCAGTTGAATCTTAATTGATCGTTAGACGTCTGAAAAGATGTTTCTTTCGAATGTTAGGATATTCCTAGCATTGATGTGACAACGCTGGCCTAAAGCGTATAAAAAATATAAAAGTATTTGAGATTTTCCACGCTGTTCCGCAGGTCTCGGTAGCTCATTGCATAGCAAAGCTGTAAGAGCATTGGACTGAATTTCTAAAGGTCGTGGGTTCAAGTCCCATCTGAGAATTCACTTGTAGTTGATTTTTTTCCAATATTTTTCTATTTAAGATTTATCTGTATCAAATCTTTCCTCTTTATAACATCAGCATAGAAAATGCAAAAAATACAAAAATTATAAATTATCGGCTGTTGGATTTTAATCGATCGTTAAACATTTGAAAATTTATTCTATTTATTTTTTCTTTCGAATGCAAAGATATTCCTAGCATTGATGTGACAACGCTGGTCTACAGCGTATTAAAAATATAAAAGTGTTGAAGAATTGTTTTGTTTAACAAAACCCAATATTATTTACCACAACCTCAAGTTTAGTAGCTCCCCACAACAGCATACCACAATAGCTCTTACCCAGATGGCATAATATACAGTTCTATTTCCCAACCGGTCGAAAGGTAAAAGGTATACGCAATTCATCCCTGGAATAGCGCGACGTTGCCGTAGATGGCAGACCGGGACCACCATTACTCGGCCGCGTCGCGTCGTTATAATTTATTACGGTACAGGATCACTTTTATGTGGATAAATATACACTAGCAATCAGACCACGATCCTAAAATCCGAGCTGTTACTTTTAAAATAATGTTTCATGATTTTATAATTTTTGCATTTTTCAATGCTATTTTTATACTTATGGTAAATTTTAAATAGAAAAATATTGAAAAAAAATAAACTCGGCCACAAGTGAATTCTCAGACGGGAATCGAACCCGCGACCTTCGGAAATCCGGTCCAATACTCTAGCCGCTGAGCTACCGAGACTTGCGAACCACCGTCGAAATTCTCCAATACTTTTTTTTTTAATACGCTGTAGGCCAGCGTTGTTACATCAATGCTAGGAATATCCTTGCATTCGAAAGAAACATCTTTTCAGGTGTTTAACGATCGATTAAGATGCAACTGCCAATAATTTATGATTTTGTAATTTTTGCATTTTTCAATGCTATTTTTATACTTATGCTAAATTTTAAATAGAAAAATATTTGAAAAATTTACTCGGCCACAAGTGAATTCTCAGACGGGAATCGAACCCGCGACCTTCGGAAATCCGCTCTTGAGCATTGGACCGGATTTCCGAAGGTCGCGGGGTCGCAATTTTTTCCAATATTTTTATATTTAAAATTTACCATAAATAATGTTTCATTTACATTTTATAGCTTCTGCCGAAGTTGAACTTCGAATTTGTATAAATCACATTGACGTCATCTTCACTATCAGCCATATTGATGTAGGTAAAGCCACTGCTGGAGCGCAGGTCTTTCCTATGGATGAAAAAGGGAGACGACCAAGACCCACTACACAAGAGCAATGTAGATTAGTGGGTGGGTAAATCTACGGGCGGTTCGCCGTCATTGTCCTCGAAATTATAAAGTGTCATGCATATTATTATGTGTGAAAATAATAAAGGTTATGCTACTAAACGCTACTCGTCTGGGACCTATATTCGTAACTGGACACGAGGATAGAATTTTATTACCCTAAAAATATGTAGAGGACAATGACGGCGTTGAAACCGCCCGTAGATTTACCTGGGTGCGTTGACACTCACCAATGTGTAGGGGTTGAATTGCGTAAAATTATCAACTTCTATTATTATTACTACATGACAGCTGTTTCCATACAAGTAGGTCTGTAGACTCCACTCCAGAGCAATGTGAATTGGTGACTGCGTTGACACCCAACAATCCACATTGCTCTGGAATCGAGTCTACAGAGCGGTACAACAGGAACCAACTTCTTAAAATTCCTTTCAAAGCACAGAGGAGCTTGAGATAGTATCTAAAATTTACCTTCCATTGTAGCTTTAATGCAAAAAGCTTACTTTGCCGAGCACTTCTTTGAATTACTGCTACGGAATCTTTCGATTGGTTGTGATCTTCACTACTACGACAGATTCACGAGATCACTACAATTCAAGTGAGGATTAATTCAATGCCTTTTTAGGCTTGGTTTCATAGTAGTCATTAGTTAATAAAATAGTAGCGAAGCAATAGCTATTAGTACTTGTATCGCAACAGATGTCATGTTGAATCCAGTAGTAATAATAGGAGTTGATTATTTTACGCAATTCAACCCCTGGTCTTAGTTTTCTTCTGTTCATTTATTGCCTATATTTCAGTAAAATACAGGTATTTACCTTCTAAACTGTTTTAATAAATACAATTCCCCGCTACATCTTAATGAAAATCTTATCTAATACAACTAATCTTTCTACCTTTAAGTACAAGTTGCAGCACATTAAGATCACTTGTTCAACGAAAACGCTCTTATTATCTACGGGATAAGGAAGGGCACGCTCAAGGTCAACGTGATGCGTGGTTGACTGTACAGCAGTATTATTTTACTTAAGGGGAATTCCCTTGACACCATGAGAAACAAATTAACAACAACAGACCTAAAGTTAAGCTGTAATAGCTACTAAATCAAAACAGGATACTCTAGACAATAGTATTGGGGTTAAAATCCCTGTAAAAACTTACAATTTCAAGCGTAATTATGTTTTACGCTAGAATGTTTAGTGCGAGCTTTTTTTTTATTCACCGTGGATCGTAAGCGCGTTAATATTTTATATGACGCTTATGTAGTACTTACATTACCTATTTCGCTACATGGTGAACCACCAATCCGGATAAGAGAAACTCACAATACCCACTGGACCAATGTATTTTTACGGAAAGAGCCTTTGTTACCCTGAATTTACCCTGTTAACATGATTCTGTTTATATTAATATAAATATTTCTTACACTCACACCAATTAACCTAGCCCCAAAGTAAGCACTGTAAGGCTTGTGTTATGGGATACTGGGTAACGGATATAAATACATATAATTATACATATAAATGTATTTATGAGTAGAAATATATATAAACGTCCATGACTCAGGTACAAATGCATATACTGCGTTCGTCTTATGCATTCGTCTCGTATTCATCATTCGCCCCTACCGGGATTCGAACCCGGGACCTCAGAGTAAGCGACACCTTGAACCGGTGTACGTACCACTCTACCATGGAGGTCGTCAATTCGTTAATGTAGGTACTCTATAAATATCTAAACATTTATTGTTCATGTATCGTCTGAAAAAAGCGTTTGTCATTTTCCAGGACGTGTTGGTCCAATTGAGTTCAATAAATGCATTCATGCAGTTATTTCACAAAAATCGTTAGTAACAAATGATATAAATAAATATAAATGCATTTGAAATTACAGAGTCTCCTGACAAGTGATAAATAGTCCCAGAGGCCAAATACCAGTGAAAGACAATGCGGCAGTAATGAACCTCGAGTGCGCACTCTTGGAGGGGTCTACTCGAGACACAGATTATACCTACAGCGGAATAGACGATATATACTTCAACGAAGTAAGGAAACAGAAACAGAATCACTAAAATTTGATGGAGTAAGGGAAGAGATCGGCTTATACTCCTTCATCAAGTAAAATTGTAAAATCAAATTGTTAACTGTAGACAACTGAATTTTGGGAAGAGCGGAACCCCCTGACATATGCAAGTTAGCCTAAACGGGGACTCCAGCCATATTTTGCTATGTATGTGTTTAACAGTTAATACAGTTTTATTTTATTTTTTTTGTTTTTTTCCTCAGCGTACGCTGGTATTTTATGTCATTTCTGGGACAAGGTCAAGATAAATGTTTTTTTTTTATGTTCGGTCATCTGACTGTAGGAACTTACGGACTGTTCGGCAAGTGTTAATAATGGCTGCTTTTATTATTATTATTAATATTATTATATACTGATGAGTTCGTTTACATGACGTTTTAATCAATTGAATTTCAATTTTAGTGCGTAACAAACGATATCCCTATCAAGCAAGGTGCAATTCATAATCAGAACCAATAATTCTGCCACCTATCTTTGTTCTCCTCTCACAATCTGTATTGCCAAATTCTTCTTGAGGTAGAGTTGATGAAAATACTAATTAAATCTGGGGGCCTACCACCAACTCTTAGCGCAGTATTGTTTCAATCTTACCATGCTATTTCGTACTACGAATCTTTTAAAGTAAGCTTGATTTATGACGGCTTCGCTTAATCATCGCCTTCAAAGTGTGAAGTGTGTCAAAACGTGACAACTTGAATAAAAACAAAACGTTCTTAAAACATAATAGTTTCTATTAGATGATGGTAGGCCCGCTAGAATGTCAATCTAACCCATCAGTTGTTAACTGTTTCAACACGAAACTGTCCAATAATATTTTTTTCGCGTGTTGTACGGTTGAACGTTTCTCGTACAGGACAGGCCCAGCCAGAATACCAGTGCTGTTGCGGTGTTGAGTTATCGTTCTCACATCGTAACAGCATTTTACCTGAGGCAGGATCCTGATTGGCCCGTCACACTAATTATTGTTTTTAGCTTAAATTTATTTGATGTTTGTATTTTTATTCTTATTTTGTTTATGTTTATGTAGTAGTTTTTTACATATTATTATTGTTTGGTGCCTTGTGACGTGTCAATAAAACTTTTTCTTTCTTATGATAAACTTTAAATAGAAAAATATTGGAAAAAATTAACTCGGCCACAAGTTAATTTTTTCCAATATTTTGCCAATAGCATTGGACCGGATTTCCAAAGGTCATGGGTTCGATTCCCATCTGAGAATTCACTTGTGGCCGAGTTAATTTTTTCCAATATTTTTCTATTTAAAGTTTATCATAAGTATAGAAATAGCATTGAAAAATGCAAAATTCAAAAATCATAAATTTTTCTTTCTTTCTTTCAATAATCCGAATATCGTCCGATAAAGAATAGACCCCCTGCGCGCAGTGACAATCAGTGTTCCAAGTTGCGAGCGTAATCCATTATTTGGAAACTTTTCCCATTTGTGCACCCGATCCTTGGGCATTTTATGACCGAGATTTTTGCCTACCCTCTAAATTGGCGACACAACTTTTGGGCTCGTCAGGGCATAAAATTAATAAATTTGATTATTTTAAATTACCTTTTTTAAACTCCCGATGAATAATAAATCTTATGTAAAGCGTTGTCGTCATTTAATTTAATGTGAAAAGATTGATGGACAAACGATGGATGTACCGACCTTTTTAGCGAAAAATGTCAGTTACGGTGATATTAATAAAATCAGTTTATTGGCACAGTTTAAGTTTACTTAATTTTTACCATGGATAATGTGTCTGTTTGGGAGGCCAAATTTTGAAATAGGGCACAGTTTTTTTTATTGCAAATCTAAAGTTGCACCAAATCTTCAAAAACGTGTGTTGCCGTTGACAAAATTTCGTATATTTTCCTTAAATAATAGGTTTTTTGAACGAGAGGGAGACTCTTAGTCTTCATCATACCTGATGTTAGTATTGAAGTAATGATAAGGCTGAAGATAGAAACGAGCCTCTCCCGGGATCCTCAATCACTGAGGAACTGGCTATCTTATCTCTAACTGCCGGAACACAACAATGCTGAAAACATTGTTGTTATGGCGTCAGACTTAAATAAGATGGTGGAAGGTAGCCAGGCGGACTTACTACAATTCCTACGACCAACCAAACCGAATACAATATGTACCCCCGCTGGGAATCGAACCCGGAACCCCTGGGTCTGGTACCGGCGGTTGTACCACTAGACCATAGAGACGGTTAAAAAACTATGGGAAGCAACCTGAGTAGATACGGTAGGTCCTTCCACTCTGTTCTGTGGGTCCTTCCCACACATGTGGTACGTCCTCAAGAGCCCAAGAGCAAGGTCAGTTCCTCAAGCGCCGCAAATATTCGTCGCTCACAGTAAGTCACGAATTTGCGGCGCTTGCGCCGTAGAGACAAATGGGCTATTGGTCGTCTGACACCTAAAAGTTTATTAAAGATCTTTCCACAAGACTGGTCCACGCCTCAGGACACCCAGAGCTGGTGCCTATCTTTCCCAGCGGCTGAGTCATTGTATTCAGCGGGTCTCGGTACTACGCGGCTGTGAGTTGTTGGACGGCTTTTTTTGTTATAGTATAACAGTTTATAGTTTCTTTCTACAATTTTTTTAAATATTAATTCA
The DNA here is from genome assembly GCA_910589605.1 of Chrysoteuchia culmella. Lineage (NCBI taxonomy): Eukaryota > Metazoa > Arthropoda > Insecta > Lepidoptera > Crambidae > Chrysoteuchia > Chrysoteuchia culmella. Next base: position 18,798,438 of record OU342654.1, on the reverse strand, counting down.
CTTTTTAACAATTGATAACGGTATCATTCTTTTTAACAGAAAGATAAAGATCATTTTCCTTATAAATCGGATTAAAACTTATGGGTGACATTTCACTTAACGTCTAGAAAGTAATCTACAAGTTTGCGTCATATATTTCATTATTATCTAAAAGATTTAATTATTTTTGCAATTTAAATGCACTCCGATTTGCCATGGACGCGATGTGCCGTCATTAACATGTGAAACGCTTTGACGTTGTCATCTCATACAATAATATCATTACGGTCGGTAGAGTCTTATTACGAGATTTTAGCCTATAATATTTTAAAATGTCACGTTCCATTATAATTATAAGCAAGAGCAACGCGACTCAACCGTAAACCGTAACCTCAGTGGTTGAGGATTCCGGAGGCTCGCTTCCATCTTCAGCCTTATCAATACTTAACATCAGGTATGATGAAGGCTAAGAGTCTCCCCGTCGGTAATAAAAATAAATAAAAAAAAGCAACAATTTGACGGGCCGAAGATCTCCAAACCCGCCCGAACAGACGACGCCAGTGTGACCAGCACCCCGACCGCCTAACGGTATAGCTTGTACTATCGCTATAGCTTTCGATTTTTCAAACCCCCTACAAGGGCTCTCGCTGACGCTATCACTTTCATACTAAAAATGCAATAGTGAATCCAATAGGTGAATAGAAATATGCAGGAATTATTCAAAAACCCTATCGTTGAAGGGTTTTATGAGAGTTTGAAGTTTGATAGCTATAGCGATAGCACAAGGTATACAGTTAGGCGGTCGGGCCGCAGGGCCCGTAGACAAAGTAATATCGTTATGTAGCGAAACGATAATTCGATTCGTTATCGTCGATATTCGCCAATAAACTTGCGGTATGACCACGTGATTTAGCGCGGCCTATGCCAATCCGCCAATCCCATACATTTAATTCTTTTCGAACTTCGTTATCGTTTTTAAATTGTTACTTTGGCTAGGGGTCAAGATTCGGTATTTTAATACTTTTTCAGTATATTTTTATCGATTTAAAAAATTTCAGTATTTTTGTATGTATATTGCAATGAGTCAGTATTTTTCGGTATATTTCCTATAAAAAATTATTTTCTCTAAAAAATGGTCTGTATTTTATGTTTTATAATAATATATTAAGGGTTAATTAAATCTGATGTGTATGAATTACAAATAGTATCTAATCATCTAATATAGGTACAGTTTGTTTTTGTGAACTAATGTGAATTGGTTTTCTTTACTCGAGCGAGTTTTTTGGAAACTTAATACAGACAGTTTCAGTGGCCAACCGAGTTTGACATAAGGTGTTATGTCCATTAATTACGTGAGGCGTTTAGAGGAGGGAGAAGGTCAAGCCAAATCTCACGATATCTGACGTTACTAACTTTAACTTTGGTACTGCTGCTGCAATCTAAAATCAATGAAATCCACAGAACAGAAAATGATGAAATCTAATCATCACCCAAATCCCTTCCCACTGAAAAAACATTAAAAGAAAACAGGGGGGGGGGGGGGGTATATTTTAGTATTTTTCTATCGACTCGAAAAGAAGAACAGTATTTTTCTTCGAAGTATCTCGGTATTTTCATAAAAAATAATCTGGTCACACTGCCGTTACTGACAACGCCGCGCACGCTCCGCCCCAGCCCCAGTCTACTTGTGACCACGGTTGTAGCAACACAGCCGAAACGTAAGCTGTAAGTACATAATATGTACTACAAAATAAATGTCGCGTAGAGTCCCGTTACTATAGTTTAAGATTTAAAATTCAAGTTATTGTATTTGCAAAAAGCCCAGAAAAAAAATCTTGTTTCTAATCTTATTATGGTCTGACAAGCTAAATTAACAAGTTACTTAGTAACTTGTTAATTTAGCTATTTCATATTTCAGTTTTTTTTTGTTTTTTCAATGCTATTTTTATACTTATGATAAATTTTAAATATTAAATATTGGAAAAAATCAACTCGGCCACAAATGAATTCTCAGATGAGACTCGAACCCATGAATTAGTTTTATTTTACTTGTTTAAACTTTTTTCATGTTACGTTGTATTATTTGAACATTTTAAGCTGAAAAACAATTGACTAACTAGATAGAACTTAAGTTATACATTAAATATTTTAGTTCAAGATAGAAGATAGCCTAGATTAAAACATAGGCTACTTTTTATCCTGATATTCCCACGGGAAGGGGAACCATGCGGGTGAAACCGCAGGCGGCCGCTAGTTTATCATAATATTGTTGGTTCTTGTAACTCATAAAACTATAAGCGTAGACACTAAAAGCTTTAGGCACTTATCCGTTTTCTTTCCCCTAAAAAAACTTAAGTTATTCAGGTGATTCAGGTTTCGTCTAGACGGCTTTCATCTTTTAAAAGCCTTGAATACTAATGCGCGGGAACACACATTTTTCGTCATCGATCCCATTTTCAATAAGTATCAATATTATTCGAGCTTGTAATTTCAAATGGGCAGATTTACCTATATTTGGAATTATCTAGAGTGTTTTGATTTTATTACAAACAGTCTCGTGTTGGCAACATGTTATATGGAAAATGTTTTTGGTGGGATCCCATTTTCAATAAGTATCAATATTTTTCAAGCTTGGAATTTCGTTTTTATAGGACCGACGGCGGTGGTCTTATGATCATTAAAATTAGTTGTAAGAAGAAAATGCCCTTATATTCAATACATTTTAATACAGCAGAGGCGCAATAACAAAAGACCCTTGCCACAGCTCTCAATATGAAAGTTTCAGCACACCTCACTCGCATACTTGCCAATATTTGGCAAAGTAATAAGCAAGGTATGCCAAGAGCAAAATCGAGCAAAATCGCCGAAGCAGCAGTAGCAGCTCGTCCTCTCGACTAACGCTCCGCTCACAAAGGATTTCCGCTTCTTCGTCTGGATTAATCTGGACTGAAGAATGAAAAAAGTCGATACTCCCAGTAAGGTAGCTGGTTACGCACGCTTTTGATTTTTATATTGAAAGATTTTTATTGAATTTCAATAGGAAAGTTTTGAAAAAAAGATACCTATCGAAACAATCAAATAATTTTAACGAAGGCGAGGGAAGTAACACAATTTATAACTGTTTCGTTAAATTATTACGAAGAGTGATGTCCTACTTTCACATCGAAGTTGTTAGTAGGTATACGTTTTAAACATGGGTAACTTACTGAGACCAGATTGAGGTTAAGAGTAAGCCCATTGTACATTAAAAAAGTTTTAATACACTTTGCAAAACATTCACTTAAAATTATTTTGAACTAGCTTCTCGCCTTCGTCTGCGTGGATTTTTTATTATTTTATACAAACCTTTTTTTCTGAACTTTTTCTGAACTTCAGTATTTTTGTAGGTATACTGCAAGGAGTCAGTATTTTTCTTCGAGGTATCGTGGTATTTTCGTAAAAAATAAACGATGCCGCGCACCGCCAGTCTGTTTGTGACACAGAACATTAAATCTTTTCCTTGTTCTGTGGTTTCTGACCACTGAGCAAGTAATCACTACGTTTTTTAAGAGAAGGTACTAATACAAGCTACTAAACTGATTCATGAACGTAGTTTCTACCAACCTTAATTTTTTAAAGAGGTACCAACATAACAGTGCCACTTGCCAAAATGACTAAGGAACCTAGTCCTAATGACAAAAATGATCACAAAAAAAAATATATTTCATAAACAATTTATTCTAATTAGGTAAACAGCACACCCAATCAGCACGTTACCACAAAATAACAGAAACCAATGCGCACATATTATTTTACAATCAGATGCAGGTTGAAACATTTCAGCAACTAAGCAACATCATACAAAACAGTTTATTGTTTCATACTATTGATATAAATATTTATCTCCATTACATTTATATTTTTTGACTGGTTTAAAAGAAATTTTAGTTTTAAAAGGTAGTGTAGAAATTTAACTGTATGGTCAACAGTACGTGCAGTACAGCTTGGCATTTGCACTACTAAAGGTGCCGCTATTACTTATTTACTTATTACTTATTTATTATTGAGTGACCGTCGTAACAAAGCGCTCAATGTCAAAGTGTAAAGCCGTAGCTGCTGTCGACTGTACATATATCTTCAAAATTAGAAAAAGACCGTAAATACGTTCTAGAAAATGCAATGTGCTTATTTATGTTTTTTTGTTGCGTTTATGGCCTGCGCAGACGACGGACATTGAAGGACTTTTTGTCCGCGACACGACCTTATTACTAAGATCATAAAGTTGAATAAATAACGAGGACTATCGTGTACTTTTCATGGATATACGCGATCTAAGTTGAATCTTATTTGGTTAACAAAAAAGACAAAAGTCAAAGCGGACAAAAAGTCCTCCGTTATCCGTCGTCTGCGCTAGCTCTTACAATGCTAATTTATTAAATAAATGTACCTAATAAATAATAGAAAAGGAGGCGCACATTATTTAAAGCGTCTAATACATCAACCGTAATTAAAGTAATCAATGCCAATATATACAATTTAACAGTGAAGTTTTTATTCAGAAAACTGAGAATTGAGAAGTACTTTGTTTGGATTCATTAGGAAAGTGTTTTAATTGTTACTAGAGGCCGAGCGCGGTTTCACCCGCGTGGTTCCCGTTCCCGTGGGAATTTTGGGATCATTTATAGCCTTTGTTACTACTTGGGGTCTAAGGATTCTCTATACCAAATTTCGGCAAAATCGGTCCAGTAGTTTTTGAGTTTATTCGTTACATACAAAAATACAAATCTTTCCTCTTTATATATTAGATAGTATAGATTAAGTTATATTAAGTTTCAAGTTATGATTACGATTTTGTATGGCTGTTTTCTTTAAATTATTTCGTTGGTGCTTTATTAGAAATAAATCATAGATACATGTTTCTCAATAAATTATTTGTTATTCAGTTTAGTAGATACCGTTCCGAATCCATCATCTGAGAGTCAGTTCATAGATCATCGATAGATGGCGCTGTACGCCTCTAAATCGCGGCATCGAAGTGATTCTACAATACCATAAGAGCTTCGGTGACTCTTATTTCGTCACTCTGGTTTCCCTTCAAAACGTATAAATCTTTCGCCTTTTACTAAAGATTTCCGTGGAGGGGGACACTCAAATGAGTCTTATCTATTTTTGACATCTCACGAGCAATCGTGAGATTATAATCTTGAAAAAAGGCGTTATGGATGGAGAATTACACAAACATTCATGACCTACTTTAGTTACACTACTTACATAGGAAATACTGTGTTTTTATATAATTTAATGTATTCTAGAGATATTTAAATTTAGGAGTTTTATGTTGTGACGCTAATTTATAATCATTTGTATGCAGCTTGCGGCTCACGCTTGACCAACTAGTCAGAAAGTCGCCTTCTTTGTATGATACTGGTATTGAATGACGTCACGCGAAGTTTGAACACTTTCAAATCATTACTAATAATTGAAACTACTTATCGTATTTGAATAACACAAAAAAATCACAGATCTCGTGCCCTACACGACCTTCGCGTAAGTACTCATTGAAAATGCATTTTATAATATAAATTTATTCAGAAAACTGAGAATTGAGAAGTACTTTGTTTAGATTCATTAAGAAAAGTGTTTAAATTGTTATTAACAACTGATTTTGCAGTAATGATTTTGGTTGCTTCTAGGTAATAAGTTTGTTATCTTTTCCTTTAACGTGAACTTTGTTTAAAATGGGCATTGGACTGTATCGCAAAATTAAGAGCAGGTAAACCTATTGAATACAATTTGTATTCACTGAACATTTCCATCGTAAACATGTTTATGAATATTCAATCTGTGAAAGAGATTTAAAAACTGTTGCTTTTTTGTGAATATTAATCTCATAGCATCTTTTTCGCAGTTGAGATTTTGATGTAAAGGTTAACACAGTCAAATCTCCGCCTTAAATTGGAATATTTGTTTTTGGTGAGCTAGATTTGGTTTTATTATCATACAATTTCGTACCTGAGGCCTAAATGTATTATATAAATTTATTTTAATGCAATGCTACTTTACATTGTAAACTAAATTACAATGTAAAGATTGCATTAAAATAAATTTAGTTAGAGCTATCTATCTCCGTTTTTAATTAAAATTAAGTTTATACTGTTGTAACAGCTATGTTTCCAAATCTTTGTCAGCACACTGTAATTCGTAGTGGGTATAATAAGGATTATATAATTATCACAGCCAGACAATGCAGATAATCATTTTTTTTTGGACCGATGTTTCCAAGACTACGATTTTGTGTAAACATATTGTTTCATCCAATTAATAATTGAATTTTGGAATTTTATTCAAATTATTTGAAAAAAAAATACTCGCTATCACTTCCTGAAAGGTGAAATATTGTGTAGAAAATATGCTAAAAACAACAATAATTAAACACGACATTTTGTAATTAGAATCGTTTTCAACTGTACTCTCACTCTCTGCTTATTATAATTTTGTTTATGGGCTTTGAATAAAGTGGATTAGATGACAATGACGCTTGATGATAGAAAAAATGAGCAGACAATTAATTAACATATTTTTTTATTTTAGTTCTCTTATATCATGATCTGATTTAGTTATCTAACACGTAGGCACGGGCAACGCGACATACTATTATCAATTTTAAAATTTCAGTGTCGTTTATCACGATAAATTCTAATATATATATATTTAAAACATTGTTATATCGCAAATCGCATTAGACTTCAAACAACGACTGAATTGAAATAGTTTGGCGTTATTCGTGAATAGTTAGTCAAAGCCACTTCTAAAAATAACAAATTGGTCTAACGTATAAACAAACGAAAAGTTTATGATTTTGTAATTTTTGCATTTTTCAATGCTATTTTTATACTTATGGTAAATTTTAAATAGAAAAATATTGGAAAAAATTAACTCGGCCACAAGTGAATTCTCAGGCTGGAATCGAACCAGCGACCTTTGGAAATCCGCATTTGGAAAGAGCATTGGACCGGATTTCCAAAGGTCGCTGGTTCGATTCCAGCCTGAGAATTCACTTGTGGCCGAGTTAATTTTTTCCAATATTTTTCTATTTAAAATTTACCATAAACGAAAAGTTACTTTAACTTTAAATTAAAATAGAAGTTAGCAATCGGTATCACCACACTCAGCATGTTAATAATTTTTATACAAATCTGTAGCACCTATTAAATATCAAGTACCTATTCTCAATTTGAAATTAATCTTTTAATGCCCCGAGGAAACTAATGTTGTATTGAACTTCCCTTGGGTAATTATGATAACATTTAAATTTGGAACGCCAAAATGTCAACAAAAAATTCTATCAAAAATAGTTTTTTTTTTTAAAAACAAGGCTGTTCAAGGCATAACTTCCTGGTCCAAGGAGTTTTTAACTATAAAATTGACACTTCAAAGAGAATTTATTCTTATGCAAAAAATACAAAAATGGCTGTATGTATCGGGGTCCCTAGCACCAAGAAAACATTTGTAATTGGATTATGTGATATTGTGCACTCATTCTAACATAATGTAATAGCTATCTCTTTCATTTCCGTGCTTTTTCGTGTCTTTGGCTTACTTATCAGTGAAACATGGCAAATCATTAAATTGTGATTGACTTTTGGTCCCAGATATAATGAAAATTATCATTGCATTGCCTACTACGGCACTAAATATTTAAAAAAACATCGGTAATCTTCAATACTCTCGATTTTTTTCCGCTAATTGTTTAATTGTTGTCATTTATTATTTCTTTATAATTAATAATATTTTTCTGAAATATACATTGTAAATTTATAATTTATTGTTAATTTAACGTCACAGTAGGCCCAGTAGGTGTATAAAGTAGAATATGCTCCTCGGGGATAAAAGTGTCTTACTTAGCCTTGGGCAGACTTGAATCCTTCGCTTCATTCAGGATTCTTAACATGATTCATAACTAAATCATAGATAAATGTTTGTCGATAAATTATTTGTTATTCAGTTTAGTAGCTATAGAGAGTTAGTTCAGAGATCATCGATAGATGGCGCTGTGCGCCTTTGAATCGCGCCATGGAAGTGATTCTACAATACCATAAGAGGTTCGGTTACGCTTATTTCGTCACTCTGGTTTCCCTTCAAAACGTATAAATCTTTCGCCTTTTACTAAAGATTTCCGTGGAGGGGGACACTCAAATGAGTCTTATCTATTTTTGACATCTCACGAGCAATCGTGAGATTATAATCTTGAAAAAATGGCATAATGGATGGTGAAAAAAACTAATATACAGAACTTACTTTAAATACAAGTACCTACCTTACTAAATGAAAATTAAGAAATACCTACTGTGTTTTTATATAATTTAATGTGTTCTTGAGATATTTAAATGTTTAATTTAACTACGGTACGGGCGAAGTTTTTTTATGTTGCGACGTTGATTTATAGTCATTGACCAACTGGTCGGAGAGGCGCCTTTTTTGTATGAATCTGGTATTGAATGACGTCACGCGAAGTTTGAACACTTGCAAATCATTACTAATAATTGAAACTACTTATCGTATTTGAATAACACAAAAAAATCACAGATCTCGTGCCCTACACGACCTTCGGGTACATTGAAAATGCATTTTACAATATAAAAAGTATTATCGGTATAACACTTAATTAAAACTAAGTTATAAAAAAACTTATTTCATTGTGTTATGTATTAAAAAATATTATAACAGAAAATATAGTATTGTATTTTTTTAAAGAAAAAATATCAAAATATTGACTTGTGTATTAAATAAATTGTGTTCTATTCTAAATTTGAAATGGTGAAGAATAAGAACTAAATATTCAAACACCAAAGAAGAAATTGCATTCTAGGTCTATAGTCTATTGCGTACTATTAAATATAAATATATATAATAAGTCAGGGAAAAGTTTCTTCGTATTTTTTAAGAAAATTCAAAACATTTTTAATATAGTTTAGGTATTTACATTTAACTAAAGTATGTAGGTGCCATTTTGTTCGATAACTTTTTTCCATGTTGTAGGTAGGGACATGATCCCATTGCTATAGAAATTTTGGGGCTTCTAAAGCCTAAAGATTCTGTTCTTCAGAATCTTTAAGACTGCCTAAAGATTCTGAAGAACCGAAACAATAAGGGATATAAAGAAAAACTTTTAATTTTATTTAAAACTTTAATTATCCCTAAAAACATAATAAATGTAACAAAGACTTAAATTAATTCAAAATTGGCTTCAAAAGATCCCACGTGACCGACGGTGTTAAAATTTTTATAATACAATTTTTATTTTTTTTACTCTGCACACGATTTCTTGACTTTGATTTCTACTAATAAACTAACGATTTTTTCACATTGTATAGCGTCATTCTGTCTGTACCGTCTGCATGTCAGTATCTGATGCATCACATTTTTTTTTTTCACAAAAATTCTTAATTCTTGACTCTATCGCATAAATTTATAATATTTATAAAATTATTTCAGTTCCGTTAACGAAATCAAAACCCCTTGCATTGCATAAATTAGCAAAACACAGCGATGTCCGCTATTGTTGGCCAAAACGTTCCACATGATTGGATAAAGATCATAGTGCAAACCAAAAGTTGACGAGGCTCGAATCCTGAACAAACAACCGCTATGCAGAGCGGAATGCCGACATAACTACGATCTGTAATATAATCGAAATTATTATTTCGACTTGCTTGCATGTGTGTGCAGATTCAGAAGATCCCAACGATATTATTGTCAAAAGTAAGTAAGTGACAATAATACTGTGAAATGTGCTGTTTTTGTCTGTTTCCATAAAATAAATGTTTTTCAAGGGAATATTTTATGGAAATCATGGAAAATTGTACAAATAATAGTACTATGTACTGAAATAGAAAAAAAGTGGACAAAATATATCTACTGGTTAACGTCATGCTTCTGCTTACAATTTTTTTATGGTTTTTGAATGTTTGCATTTTTCAATGCAATTTTTATCGTCTTCGTCGTCTCAGACACATGACACCCACTGATGGGTATAGGCCTCCCCCAAGGATCTCCACGACGATCGGTCCTGCGCTGCCCGCATCCAGCGGCTTCGCGCGACCTTCACCAGAGGTCCACCTTGTCGGGGGCCTACCCACGGAGCGTCTCGTCCTGTACGCGGTCGCAATTTCAGAACCTTTCCCCCCAACGGCCATCGGTTCTTCTCGCTTTGTGTCCTGCCCACTGCCACTTCAGCTGAGCAATCCTTCGTGCGATGTCGGTAACTTTAGTTCTCCAACGGATCTCCTCATTTCTGATTCGGTCACGTAGGGAAAGTAAGTCATCACTGGCAACACACACTGGTCATAGACTTTCGTCTTCACTACCATACTTCACTAGCGACCACGTTTCACTCATCACTGGCAACACACTGGTCATAGACTTTCGTCTTGAGACACTGCGGTAAGTTGGACGCAAAGATTTTACGGAGCTTCCCGAATGCTGCCCATCCGAGTTGGATTCGACGAGAGATCTCTTTCTCCAAGTTGGACTTACCTAACTGGATTGTATGTCCAAGGTAAAAGTAGTGATCAATAACTTCGAGTGTAGTGTTCCCAACGTCAACTGGAGTGGGTAAAACATGGGAATTCAACATGATTTTCGTCTTATCCATGTTCATCCTAAGACCCACTCTTTGGGAAGCACTACGGAGATCTTCGATCATTGTGTTCAGGGCTTCTAAGGTCTCAGCCATAAGGTGTGTCAGATAGTCTAGATATACCTATAGTCTACTTGCCACCTCAGTAGGCCTAGCATGCGCGGCTTTTATCAACTCGGTAACTCGATAACGTGTCACTGTCCCGCTCACATCGTAGCGGAGTAAACAATACAGCATGATGCGCTATATCATATCGCATGATATAGCGGTGTTCATGCTAGGGGGGCAGGTCTCTATCGAATCAAAGGTTTTCTTATAGTCCACAAACGCCAAACATAGTGGCAAATTATACTCCTCGGTCTTCTGTATAACCTGCCGCTTTCGATAAATAAATGTGGGATTGGAACAGAGTGAGAGGTGAGGGAAGGATAAAAGCGATTGACGAATGTGTGAGCAATAACGTAAGGAGTGAGAGAGATGGAAGAGACGACGACTAACGCAGGTAAGTTTAATCTTTTTTTAATAAAAGTTTATTTAAAGTTTTTCCTGCATTTTCACTGCCCCATCCCACATAAATATGTCGGCGAAAAAAGCAAAGTTAAACACGTATGTAGATACTCGATTGACCAGAAAGACCTGCGCAATTCGCGCAGGGTCTCCACATCAGTATTAACTAAATATCGCAACAGTTTCTACTACAGACTAATTTCAAAAAAATACATTTAATTAACACAAGGATTTTGTTCAAAGTTGTTCGAGGAGTACAGAATTAGGTTAGTCATTCAAACTGGTATGGCCTATAACAGGGATTCCCAAAGTTGTTTCCCAGGGGTCGACATTAACGAAAACTGATTGACTAATTACACGTGATGTAAACTGAATTTTATATTTATTCATTTTGTAAAATTTTGATGAGAAAAATTATGTCAAGTTGTGATGTTGTTTTCCCTCTTTCAATAATAATATGAACTTACTTTATAGACTTACCTTTTTCGGCTAGGACAACAACGGGTAAATGAGACAAAACACTATCCAGTGACAACTAAATTGATTTTTATTATAATACTGGCTCTATACAAATCAAAAACTAAAAAAGGGTGTCCTGAAAACATACAAAAACTGGTACACTGTTAAAACAATTACAAGTTACTGTTTTAGTGATCTTAAATAAATTTGAAGGTTCATGAATGCCTGCCCAAGGATATCAGAAATGGAACTTAATTGAATGTGCTTAGAAATTGACCATGATGCTACACTGTGGGTGAACTCCTAAACTTGCTGATGTAAATGAATGGTGGTTGTTGATGTGGATATTTAATTATAAAACTAAATGTTAGTTTTTTGGGTTAATTTAATAGAGGAATGGGGTCACCGCTCTATGTGTGATCCTCTGATTATATTTTCACTCCTTGATACTAGCAGGGTAGTAAAACAGCCAGAGGCGACTCCCGGGCTTCCCTGATCTGTCCTCTAACGCCGAGCGTACTGAATTTTCTGCTTCGCGTGCGGAGTGGTGTTTCGGAGGGGCGCCGTACGCGTCTCGTCACCTGCGAGAGTGGATTATGAACGGAGGTGATTTCAGATATTATTGTAACCGGTGAATTCTCACAAAGGGGGCTTTACTGTAATGTCTTAACAACGAAGCCTGAAGGGCCCTATCCCACATAAAAGGCATCAGAGCAAGGGGAAGGTTGATACCCCAGTCTTAACCTCTAAAGTGGCCACTTGCATACCGATTATGATGCTGTGACTTATTTTTAATATTTCTTCGCTCCACCAGCCGTAGTTTTTAATTGGTAGAAGTAATTTGTTATGCAATGCTGGAAAGTTGGATTTAGCGGCGAGTTACCTTAGCGGCGTTGAATTCTGAGCGTAGCGACGGTTTCAAAAGTACGAGTCGCTAAAAATTTTTCTGCCGAGCGCAACACACAATTTTTCACCTCACAACAGCAAAGAAAATATTTAGGTTTTTCCCGCGGTTCAACTTCCAATAAGAAATTCTTTTAACAAAAAGTTTAATCTAAATGTACCTTATTCTTGTTGTTTTATGACATAAAAAAACTAAAATAATAAATAAGGGAGTATTATCGTAAATTCAAAGTTATTTAAAATGGGATTAAATTGTTACTTAAAATAACACGGGAATGGTTCTTTGGAAGGGTTACCTTCTGACAGGAGGCCGGTTAATAGGACACGGTCTGAGGATTAGTCTCCAAAGGACCAAGCTAAAAAGTCTTCACGGGTGGGTGATGACTCGGTGGCAGGGGCGCAACAAACGACCCGCCTCGAACCGTCTGCATCACAGGAGCCGCTAGCCGGACCTTCGAATGCGGACAAGTCGAAGACTTTTAAGGACGCTCTTATGTTCATCCGCGTAGGGATCCGTAATAAGGAACCAATGTCGGATGAACAATTGGGCCTAGTCAAGGATGCTATCCTTAGGGCGGTTCTCGACGACCCTGCTAAGAAAGGCCCGCAATTTGCAAGTTGCACTTTCAAGCCGGGCTGGCTGCAAATTGTTCTAAAAAACGATTTCAGTCAGCAGTGGCTTGTAAAGCATATAGGGAATATCAAACCCTGGCCGGAGGCGGAACTCTCGCTCTTAAGCGAAAAAGATCTGCCAAAAGCAAAGGTTGGTATTCTCTTCATACCAATATCCGAGGCCAAATCTGTTAAGGACGCCCTAAGTCTCCTGCAGAAGCAAAACGCCCTAAGTACCGACTTATGGAAGGTCCTACGCACGAAGAGCGAAAGGGAAGGTTTCACCGTCGCCCTTTCAACGATGCGTCCATAGAGGACCTCCGCCGTAAGCTGGACTTCAGGCCGGGGCTCGGATTTAAGTCGGATCACATTCGCATCCGGGGCGAAAATACGTCAGAGTCTGCGAATGTGACGCAAAGGGCGGAACCAAGTCCATCGGGACTTAAGCTGTCCACTTCACACTTCCCTCCAAAAGCGGGACCGAAAGTCCTGGGATCCGGGGTCACAGCGAAGAGCAAAAACGCTCCACCTAAGGCCAGGGACCAGGGCATAAGGAACCGCCCTCGCGGAGCACCACCACCGAAAGGGGCTAAAGGCCCCAATCGATCTGAAGGGGCGAGAACTACCGGGCCTAAAACGGACTCTAAAGTCCCAAGGCAAGGTGGTTCTAAAAACGCCTCTTAAATTAAATTACACTACACAAAAAACACATTAATAAACTCACACAAAGCACACACTACACAATTACCCGAACACAGCATAACACTTAAAGCGGGACTCGAACCCACGACCTTTTGAAATCCGGTCCAATGCTCTAACCCCTAAACTACCGATTTGATTTGATTTTTATTTTGCATCAATAGGAAAAAAAATAGAGATTTGGCTATGGGGGACGGGTGGTACTGAAAGTTTGAAAAAGGGACCTCTTGTCCAACATAGTTTGGGAATCTCTGGCTTATACAATACAGGATGTATTTAACGGACAGTTTAAACTTTTGCGGACGCAGCTGATTAAACTGACATAATAACATTGTTGAAACCACCCCTTAATTTAACCATTATTCCGATGGGATTATTCTGACCACTAAGAGACTGTCAGGATAACAGGTCAGATTCATAGTCTCAGTTTGACCTTCGGAACGCAATTAGATAGGTAGGTATGTCAATCGTTACAGCGGCGGTTTCCGTAGTGCAAGTGGTGATGCAAGCCTTATGAGTTCTTTTTTTTTTTTTTTTTTTTTTTGTTTATTGAAAACCAACAGTGTTACAAATATAATTGACAAAAATTGTGTACACTATAATAGTAAGACCAATTACAGGTTTCCTTAAAAAATTAAGCCAATAACTCAAATAGAACAAAAAACAACGACACAAAAATATCAGCCTAGCTAGTAAACATAGTGTGTGCGTGTGTGTATGTGTGTGTACGTGTATGTATGTGAGTGTGTATGTCTGAATGTATTTCGTAATAGAGTTAAATATTTAACGTAACATAATATGTTAATAGCATAATATTCGTAATAGAGTAAACATGATAACAAGCAAAATTATATAAAAACTTATATGAAAATCCAACAAATATGAACGCAGATGTTGGTTTAAAGTTAAACGATGGCAATGTAAATAATACAATATTTATTTCCTATTTCCAACTAATTAATTATAGTCGACTTATCATTGAAAAAATATTTAATTGTTACCGTACTGATCATTTATTTTTTATGTAAGTATATTATGTCAACTTTAATTTCAACTTGTATTATATCTATCTATATATCCAATGTGTTCATGCATTACAACAATAATACCTACAAGGACAAACCGGACAGTGAGGCAGCATAGGTACCAAAGATACCAAAACTTGTAACAGCTACCATATGATTTGGGACCTTAAATTATTTAGTAGTAAACAAATCCTTATTAGTATAATTGAATTAAATTTTATGATTTACTAATCAGCAAAGCAGACACAGCTTTTTTGAAAGCTGGCTTAGATAATGTAAAGATATCAAGATCACTGAACTTCTCATTATACAACATAGCAAGACGTGATAGTGGACTATTCTTAGCATAGTTTGTAGAGCATAATGGTACGTGGAGTAGTGGTGTATGCCTTGTGCGACGTTTAGGGGTACGAAAAACTATGCCAGCCAAAAGCTCTGGGCAGTCGATGCGTCCGTTCAAAATATCATGCAAAAGACACATATCCAAAAGTTTACGCCGATCTTCAAGAGTAAGTAAATTGTGAGTAAGACAAGCTTCGACATATGAACCAGCGGACTTACCGTAACGATAATTAAGATGTTTAATAAGAATCTTTTGGATCTTTTCGAGACGATTAATGTGACATGCATATTGGGGTGACCATATCGAGCACGCATATTCTAATACGCTACGGACGTATGCAAAATACACGCATTTTACAGTAAATATATTCTTGAATGGTTTGCACGAACGTAGTACGAAACCTAAGTTTTTGTATGCTCTTACAGCAACAGAGTCAACTTGATCAGATAGAAACATTTTATCATCCAAAAGCACCCCCAAATCACGAGCTTCCGACATTGTGATAATTTGAGAGTCGTTAAATGAGTAAGGATAAATTATTGGCTTTTGCTTGCGAGTAAAACGTACGCATTGACATTTTTTTATGTTAATATTTATTTTATTAAGATTATAATATTGAACTAAATTATCTAAATCCTTTTGAACATTCTCACAATCATTATAACTTTTTATTCTGCAAAAGATTTTTTTATCGTCTGCGTAAAGCAGGTGTTTTGAGTTTATTATAGAATTTCCAATATCATAAATGTATACGTTGTAAAACAAGGGTCCCAAATGAGAGCCTTGAGGCACGCCACTAGGTATACTAACAAAGTCTGATCTGTAACCGCCTACTATAACCGCTTGGGAACGATTTCTTAAATATGATTCCATCCATCTAAGCAAATTACCCCGTATTCCTAAAAATTGAAGTTTGTTTAGCAGGATGATGTGATCCACGCGGTCGAAAGCTTTTTCAAAATCCGTGTAGATCACATCAACCTGACCGCCCCCATCCATATTCTTTAGAACATAGTCTGCAAAACACGTCAGGTTCGTAATAGTTGAACGCTTCTTAATAAAACCGTGTTGACTAACGGGAATACTTCTAATAAGAAGTGGGTAAATGGCTTCATAAACAAGTTTCTCAAAAAGTTTGCCTATGGTACAAAGGATTGTAATACCGCGATAATTTTCAACTTTAGTCTTAGACCCGCTCTTGTGCAATGGCAAAATATGACCTCTTTTCCAAACCGATGGGAAAACACCGCATCTAAGAGAGCTATTAAAGATTATGTATATTGGAAGTAATAACGATTTTATACAGTTTACCCAAAATATCGGTGGGATTCCATCACAACCAGAACCTTTGGAGACATCCAATTTTTTTAAAGCCCGTTCTAAAACATCAGTTGAGATGTGTAAGTCGGCCATTACATCACCACCGTTATCCCTGGATTCCGAAACAATGTTGCTCGACGATGATTCCCTAAATACGGTACGAAAAAAGTTATTGAATGCGTCACATATATCTTTACCATCAGTATAACAGTTTTGGCCATATGTTACATTTTTTGGGTAGCTGGAACCGCCGCGCAAGGCCTTAACATAACTCCAGAACGCCTTTGGTGTCGATTTTATAGCCTCCTCGGTGTTATACGTGAATCTATTATAGCAGTCATTTTGTACTCTTTGTTGCCTTTTGCGAAGAAGAGAAAATTCATCATAATCTAACGCACTTTTATGTTTCTTCCACCTTGAATGAGCTTTCATTTTTTCCTGTATAATTCGAATTAAAGGCTTACTATACCATATAGGATACGTACGTTTTCCACAATTAATTTTAAATAACGGTACGTACTTATTAATACACTCGTTTAAGATATCATATAACTTGTTAGTAGCAGACTCAGGGTCGTCACGAGGTAACAATGTATTCCAATCAAACTGACTCAAAAAGTTATTTATAGCTGTATAGTTTGCTTTTTTAAAATTTCGTTTAGGTATAGAATTTTCAGATAATGATGTTATATTCAAGTCAAGAACCTCTAGCTGAAGCGGAGCGTGAGATCGATCAGCTGCCACCAGAGGGTCATCACAAACTTCCGTAATTATAGGCAAAGTTGAGAACAAAAGATCAAGCGTATTACCGTAATAATTTTTGGCCATATTATATTGTGTAAAACCAAGTAAGCTCAAATCTTCCACAAGGTTTATCGCGGCGACCTGCACCTCACTACTACCCGAACCAATATAATTTGGAGAATTATTATGCCAAGAAATGCAAGGTAGATTAAAGTCACCAACTAACAGAAATTGATCACCGGTAGAACAGGTCATGTTGTAAGAAATAGCGTCAGAAACCACCTTTATATCTACTGGGAGACGGTGCTGGTCTGGCGGAAGGTATACCACACTGATATGTAATGACTGACGACTGGAGTTATCGATGCTTATCGGTAAGGTAATAGTCAACATCTCCGTGGCTAATGGTATATCCAAATTTCTTCTAATAGCACCCAATTCCCTACGAGTCATGATAAGTACGCCCCCACCCATCTTTTTTCCAGTAGCTAATAAGTTGCGATCACAACGAAAGACCTGATACCTACCATCACAAAATTCAGTGTCAAAAATACCATCGCACAACCAAGTCTCAGTGATAATTATTATGTCATAGTCATTCCGTAATATTCCCTGTTTTAGTAAATTACACTTCGTTCTAAGCCCACGGGTATTTTGGTAATAAACTGTTCTTGACTGTACTGTACAGTCAAGAACTCATAAGGCAGGGAAATTCCCGGTTTACCAGTAAAGCTTTTTTGGGAGCTTTATTAAAAAAGTAATAGATGTATAGAAAACGTTTACATCTACACTATAATATTATAAAGAGGAAAACTTTGTTTGTATGTTTGTTTGTTTGGTTGTAATGAATAGGCTCAAAAACTACAGTACCGATTTTAAAAATTCTTTCACCATTCGAAAGCTACATTATCCATGAGTAACATAGGCTATATTTTATTTTGGAAAAAAATAGGGTTCCGTAAGATATTTGGGTTTTTCGGACACAAGGTGTAAAAAATCAACCAGAAAAGTTACTTATTTTGTGTACGCTGCCTAAAGTACAAAAGATAGAACCATAAAATGTTCTAATTAATTGTAGATCTTATAAATATCTACAAAAAAGTCCGCGACACACTATACCTATCTATGTCGAGTGAGGCGCAACAACCATTTTTTTATTTAAAAATCTTGATTTTTTTTGGACTACATTTAAACGCGTTTATTTTACTCATGCTATTAATCCTTATCAAAATAAATTATTGCATCACTAAGTACAGTTTATGTAGATAATATTTGTTTTTTGAATGATTAAAATTGGACGTTTGGTTTTGAAGTTATGGCGAAATTAAAATATTACGATTTCTGCTGCACGGCACGGCCCGTTGCGAAGGCGTCACCAAGACGTGGGTGCGCGTTCGGGAGGGGAATTTAGATCTATGAGTAAGGTACCCGCGCCGCGCGGTTACCTTACTGCTTTGTATCGATCCACAGAAGTATCGGATCGGATCGCACATGCCTACCCGCGCGGCTCAGACGCGAGGTCCCTACGCAACGGTCGTGCGCGAAGTCTAATAATTTTCGTGTGATTTTTTTTAGATTTCGTTCTTAAAACTACTCCTACGTAAAAGTTCTTCTCAGAGCTAAACAACAGCTCTTCTCAGAGCTAAACAACAGTTCTTCTCAGAGCTAAACAACAGTTCTTCTCAGAGCTAAACAACAGTTCTTTACTGAGCTAACCAACAGTTCTTTTCAGGGCTAAACAATAGTTCTTTTCAGAGCTAGAATATTACACGCTATTATCATTTTCTTAAACATTTGAAGATGCCTAAGAGAGCCAGGTCTCAACTTTCTAATAATAGTTCTCAAGCACGGGCAGCAAGAATACGTCGTATGGGAGAATCTTCACCTGAACGTTCACAACGCCTTGCTGAACAAAATCAGAGAAACTCCTCAGGTACGCGCACGAGAGTCGAGTGTCGAACGTTCGCAACGCCTTGCACATCAAAATCTGAGAACCTCTGAGTTACGTGCACGAGAGCCGAGGCTGGAGCGTTCCCAACGTCTTCATTAACAAAATGTCAGGACCTCTGACTTACGCGAACGAGAGTCAAGTGTCGAGCGTTCGCAACGCCTTGCCGAACAAAGTCTGAGAACCTCCGAGTTACGCGCGCGAGAGTCGAGTGTCGAGCGTTCGCAACGCCTTGCCGAACAAAGCTTGAGAACCGCTGAGCTACGCACTCAAGAGTCGAGGCTGGAGCGTTCCCAACGTCTTCATGAACAAAATATAAGGACCAGCTCTCAGTTGCGCGAAAGAGAGTCGAGTGTCGAGCGTTTGCAGCGACTTAGAGCTCAGGCAGAGAGACAGCAGTTGTCCACAAATAGAGTTCGCAATCAAATTTTAACTAACAGCAACAGACTGGCTTTCAGATATGATCCGCAGGTTGATTATGCACAACAAGCGTCCGTCCAAATCGGAGTCATGAATAGGACCTGCTCTAACTGCTCTGCCAAGAAATGGGCGGACGAACCTAATGGTATGTGCTGTGCTTCAGGTAAAGTTTGTCTTCCTAACCTTCAGGAGCCGCCACAACCAATAAAAAATCTTTTAACTAATAACCATCCATTATCTGGTAATTTTTTAACAAATATACGTAAATACAATAGTCTTTTTCAAATGACTTCGTTTGGCGCAAAAGAAATCAGGGAAGGAAATTTTATGCCCACTTTTAAAATTGTCGGTGTCTGTGAATTGATCTGGAAATCATTTTGCTGACCGTGTCTTTCCTGGGTAGGCTTTTTGCAGCGGTAACCGACATCCACGCGGGCGGAGCCGCGGGCGACCGCTAGTCAACAATAAATAGAACATTAACAGGTATTTCAATTGAATAATAAATTATGCTAATTATTATGTAAATTTAACATCACATATTTTGAACGTATGAGGTGAATGCTGTGTAAAAATATTCACATGTGATCACACATTTATTTGTCACTCAGTGACCTTTTTCATGTCGATCTGAAAACTAAAACAAGCTTCTATTAATTTAAAGTAAATAATGATGAGAATTTTCACCTGAAACTCTAATTTTTCTGCTTCATACATTCCATCAATGAATTTTCTAAGAAAACCGAGCTTGTTAAATGGGACCATTTGTATTATCGGAACACTCCGACTTAGAAATTGGATTCCGGAATTCAATTCCGTTACACTCCGCTTGCTATGCCAAGTTGACTTGACATCAGGCTACACGGATTTGTAGCTTTCGATAGTTATTGTTCAAGTTCAATAAATAACTTTTGACGAGGTTTCAATTAAATGATTTACAGCTATTTTCTATATATGAGTATGCATTCATTGCCCGGTTGAGTGGTCCGGTCAACCGGACTACGGAAAAAAATCCGTAGTACACTTGGCCGGACAACGGAAGAATTCTGTTTTCAATCTAGTTTAAACCTTTTATTAGTTTGACCGTTTCGTTAAATATATAAAAGAAAGATAAAATCAGAACTTCTCAGAATATCAAAAAAATAGCTCCAGCCGCCTTATTCACAATCCTTCGGAAACTTTCCGAGAGCGGAATGTATGCATTTGTCACTGTCACTCACCTCAAAACAGAGAAAGACAAAGCATAGTTTTCGAATCCGATTCCTTGTCCGATGGTTTTGTGAACACAAAACATTATATTCCTCTTTTTTTTGTGTTTTGTAATTTTTGCATTTTTCAATGCAATTTTTATACTTATGGTAAACTTTTAAATACAAAAATATTGGTAAAAATTAACTCGGCCACAAGTGAATTCTCAGACGGGAATCGAACCCGCGACCTTTGGACTATTGGACCGGATATTCCAAAGGTCGCGGGTTCGATTCCCGTCTGAGAATTCACTTGTGGCCGAGTTAATTTTTTACAATATTTTTCTATTTAAAAATTTACCATAATTATATTACTTGTTCTGTGGTTGTGAATCAGCCCACTGGTTAGCTGCGATCCTGGTATAATATTCAACCTCAGCTAATAATATTTCCGCATCCGACGAAGGCTTTTACCGGGGAATCCAGCCATTACGTGGTGTTTAGTCAGTAAGAGTCTGACATAACCTTCGACACAGCTGGCTGTCGTATCCAATGCAGGATTAACCACCTCCCTCCCCCGCGTCCGGAGGTTTGCCTTTAACCGGGGAAAGGCACAATAAAAATATTAGGTGTCGGTCGTTAGACCACGACCAATAGACATTTTATAAAATTAAATAGTAAATTTGAGTCGGGTAAAAAGCCAACCGGATAACGTAAAATATTTATATTTTTGTCCGGTTGACCGGACAACTCAAACCAAAACACGGGCAATGAATGCGAGTACTCGTATATGCATAATTATTATGGCGCATACTGTAATTGAAATAAAACAAAGATGGAATCTCTTGGAATCTTCAACAACTGGCTATATTTTGTCCAACTGCCGGAACAAAACAGAGGTTTTTTTTTATTACGGTTTTGTTTCTGTTTTTTTTATTACTCGTCATTTCGGTACTTTTACCAGTTATCACGGGATCACCGGCCAATGTAAGTAGGTATATAGTACTTACAATGGCCGGTGATATATACAATATTTTTGATAATACAATATTAGGAAAAATCCAATTCTCTACATTCCCCTTGCTCTACGTAAGTACTCTTGTGCTTGCCTACGTATCACAATCTTATATTACAAAGAATAAAATACAGGGTATTAAAAGACCCATAACGAAAACGAAAACCACGTATTCTACCCATTGTTCCAATCATTTTCTTGTATGGGGACAAATCTGGGAACCTGATAGTTAAGGAGTTATTGAGGATCAAAGTCACTATTTATTTTTAAATATTATCGTTTATAGTTACAAAACCGCAATGAATATCAAAACCAATCAAAGAATCTGGATCCCGGCTACCTACTCGTGCCCTCTAGACACGCATACGTTGTTGCACGCGTTTTTTTTTTGCGTATAAAAATAACTCCCATTTTTTTAAAACGAAAAATAAAAGTCGTTTCCCAGCAATTATTTTCACATATTTTTATTTAGTTAGATGTACACTACGCAAATATTACGGCTACGGTATGGGTCTTTTAACACCCTGTATAATGTCAATGTAGCTATAATTTATTCGTAATAAATACAAATGACAAGTCGCAAAAAAGGATTGCGAGTGCAGAGCGTTATAAATCGTTTAAGTCCAGTAATAAATCTAGATTTTAGACGGACTCAGTGTTAGCAAGAAAATATTGGATGCAAATCTATCTCACGAAAAGCAATAAATAAAACTTAAACTCATCTAAAGCTTTGATAATTTTGAAGATAGCTTTTAAAGTTTCGGGTTGATGTACCTAC
The DNA here is from genome assembly GCA_910589605.1 of Chrysoteuchia culmella. Classification (NCBI taxonomy): domain Eukaryota; kingdom Metazoa; phylum Arthropoda; class Insecta; order Lepidoptera; family Crambidae; genus Chrysoteuchia; species Chrysoteuchia culmella. The sequence goes on along the minus strand of OU342654.1, from coordinate 18,775,884 downwards.
CTACTTATTGCTATTTTAATTTATTACTAGTGCACTTACCTACAAATATTATAAATTTAAAGTTTATAAGTAGGAAGACCAGTCAAATAAAAAAAACTATCTTATTTTAGAAGATAAGTAATACCACAGGTAACTAATTACTAAGTATATTTCTTTGTATTAAGACGCCCTTGGGTAGGTTAGGTACTGTAGCACAGAATATATTTTGTAGTGCGTGTACCCACTGGAGTACGGGGCCGGGGGTTTGGTTCGCACGGAAAATAATTTCAAACTTATGATAAATTTGAAATAAAAAAATATTTGGAAAAATCAACTCGGCCACAACACAAATGAATTCTCATGGGACTCGAACCCACGACCTTTGGAAATCCTGTCCAATGCTCTTCTTTCTTTGGATTTCTAAAGGTCGTGGGTTTGAGTCCCATCTGAGAATTCAATTCCAATATTTTTCTATTAAAAATTTATCATAAGTATAAAAATAGCACGTACATGCACATAGCTCTTACGAGCGTAGCAGCGGAATGATACAATTCAGTGTGGTTGTGATAGTTCACTATAAAAAATCTCAACAGCGAATTTAATGGCAAATGAGATGACGTAAAAGATGGCACTCGGTAACGTTATTACGCCATCGCTTCAACAGTCCATTCAAACTCAATCTCGAATCGAATCAAAGGCTTAAATAAATTCCAGTATGTACGGTCAAGTCAGCCTTCACACTTGCACTACGAAGACCGTTGCTATTACGAGCCTCATAAATGATCTCAGGCGGTTGTGTCGATGCAACTGTCTGTCTACCTACATAACAAACACTTTGGTAAAAGAAAATCCATCCATTTTGCACCTAAAACCCTTTCCGATTTTTACTAGCAATGACGAAGTCCTTAGATAGTTACATATTTTCGTAATTGCTAGTAAAAATCAAAAGGCGTTTAAAACGCAATGGATGGATTTTCATTTTCCAATATTCTCTATACTATAGTATATTGGAGAACATGTCTGGTCATCAAGGCGCCTGTAAGACCTCTGACTTGGCTTAACGTAACGACCACAAAACAGAAAGTGGTAACGAAACGACTATTGATGATTGAATTGACTGTTTTAATGAGCCCTCCGAAGCACGGAAGCGCTCAGTTGCAATGCCACTTTACGGTCTCCCATCCGACACCTGACCGAACCGAACGTTACTTATCTGTCAAGCTCCGCCGTGAGTGCTACATTCTAGCGGTGAAATGGTAAGTACAATGCTTCCAAATGTACGTACAATGTGTACCTTAGGTACCTTGCTTGGACTAACCTCTCATGCATAGCAAATCGTGATTTGTAGACATATACCCGTTGATTTGACGACCTGTTTGGCGCAGTGGTACTCAACCCGCCTTCTACACCAGAGGTCCCGGGTTCGATCCCCGGACAAGACAAATATTTGTGTGCATGAACATATATAAGTATGTTTATCCGTTATCTAGTATCCATAACACAAGTTCGTCATGAAACTTAACGTGGGCTAGATAATTGGTGTGATTGTTTAAAATTTATTTATTTATTTATTATACTCGCAGTACTGTATGCATATGCTGGAACGCTTATGCTTACTTGCTTTTTTTATTGTGACTAACTACGGGTGGGCTGACAACCTGAGACACAGGAATTTTCTACTTGTGCTGATGCACACCATTAAACAAACAATGAATTTTGTAATGAATCTTTTCAAGAAACGTTTGATCTAGGAAACGATGACTTCCTCAGAGCATAACAATCAATTTCTGATTAATATAATAAACTACGTTTTTCTTCATTTCTTTTTTGTTTTTATGAGATTCTCATACACCACTGTTCTCAAATATTGTGAGACAAGACAAATCTTTCAATACAAGATAGATACTCCTTCAGAACTCCGCTGAAACATTTTAAATTGATTAGAAAGCTATACAAGAATTTAGGCACTGGACACATTGGCGGAAAATGGTGCCTATCTTAGAAATTAAACAGAGACAAATATTAGGTAACTAACCATCATCATCCTTGAAGATAACGCTAGGTTAGTTCACACTAAAGTTTGTATATTTTTAGATATTTACTACCCTGTACTAGAAGTAAATTTAAAAACACATCCATCCAAGCGGTGGCGGCAATATTATTATTAACTAGCGGTCGCTCGCGGTTTCACCTGCGTTTCCGTGGGAATATCGGGATAAAAAGTATCCTATGTTCATAACCAGGCTATCTACTATATGTGTACCAAATTTCATCCAAATCCGTTCAGTAGTTTCGGAGTCTATTTAATGCAAACAAACAAACAATCAAATCTTTCCTCTTTATAATATTAGTATAATATATCTGTGACTTAGTTCGTCTACCTTGTACCTTTTATCGACACTTGTAGCTCGATGAACTGTCACTCTCTCGTCCACGTCTTAGAGGAGTAAGCAAGACAGCATCATGCGCCAGATCATATCGCTTGATATAGCGAAGGTCATGCTAGCCTGGAATTGGATTAGATCACGCTTCTTTTGGATGACTTCTTTCGTCCAATGATATTTTATACTAGATATTATGTAAAATAAAATATATTAAACGACGAGAATCATTACTTTGCCGTAACATAGTTTTTAACTAGTACGGGAAGTAAAGGATTTTGTATGTTTGCATTATGTGAATCATTGTAGACCTAAAACTGGTAATACCAAAATTGTATTACAAACTTGTAAAGATTGCAAATACGAGTATATATATATGAAAAATAGAAAAATATTGTCAATGAGCATTGGACCGGATTTCCAGAGGTCATGGGTTCGATTCCCATCTGAGAATTCATATGTGGCCGAGTTAATTTTTTCCAATATTTTTCTATTTAAAATTTATCATAAGTATAAAAATAGCATTGAAAAATGCAAAAATTCAAAAATCATAAACGAGTATATATAGTTTTTATTTATTTATTATTATTATTTCTTATATTTATGTTACCTTCATAATAATTTGCGTTGAAATCTGTGACCTAGTCAAATCCCATGTTTTACTGACAAGTAGGACAATGACACGAAAAAGCACGCAAATGAAAGAGATAGCAAGTTTGATTCGGACCTCATATAGAGTCTTCCCAATTTTCACAATACTGCTTCAAGTAGTCAGTACAATAATACTTCAATGTACAAAGACAAACATATAATATCACTGCTTTCGCCTATAAACTATACTTCAAGGTGTCATCTATTTTTTGACGACCTGTTTGGCGCAGGGCTACTAACCCCGCCTTCTGCGCCAGAGGTCCCGGGTTCGATCCCCGGACAAGACAAATATTTGTGTGCATGAACATGTCTATTTGTCTTGGTCTGGGTGTTTAATATGTATATTAAGTATATATTTACAAAAAAAAAGTATATAAGTATGTTTATCCGTTATCTAGTATCCATAACACAAGTTCTTCATGAAACTTAACGTGGGCTAGATAATTGGTGTCATTGTATGCAAATATTTAATAATAAATATACTTATATCTATGTCTATTTCAATAATATCAAGGTTCAGCCCTGTAATGGTAACAGAGCGACAAACAAATTCATAATTATAAGAAATATTATGATTAGTCGATAGAAGAGATTAGATTTACCCTCAGTGTATCCCTCGCCTAAGCCGCCGCCGTTATGAAACCCAGCGCACATTGAAAGCGTTCGTTACCTACCCAATTTAAAAGGCAATTTATAAGTCGCCGTACGACGAAATCGGTAAAAATGGAGGCTTGCCATTTTATTCGCTCAGTTTCTTCATGAATTCAGCATACCTATGATAAAATTATATTCGCTAAATAATACCCGAATTTATTGTTACAACGAATCGTAATAATAGTATGTTAACAATTATAAATTTCATGAATGGAATGATACTTATTCGTTATACTTTCTATTTAATAATATTACTTTACTCGAACGTGGCAACACCGGTCGGCCTTTGACAGCTGTTGTCATTCTTAAAAAAGGAGGGAAGCTAACTTTTAGTCTTCCCGGTGAAAATAGTTGTGTTCGTTGTAATTCATTGTGATAATGTACAGAATCAAGAGTAAAGGAGTTTATAAGCAGTATCCAGGTGTTTTACTTATGTTTTTTAAAAGTTCAGAAGTGCAATGCACCCGCGACAATGAACGTATGCCTACGCTCTAGGCCGTGTGCTTGGTAAGCTCGGATACATCGGTAAGTTTATTACATTTTATAGATAAATGAGTATTGCAGATTGTGTAGTGTTCTTTTCTGTGATAGTGTATTGTGAATATTGTGATCTCTTTCGATTCGAGGCAGGATACTTCACACTTCTGCGGTACCTAACATGAGCATTAACCAAAAGCTTGACGAAAGTCAAAACTAAGTATTTATATGTACGAATTCATTGAATAAATTATAGAAAATTACACTGACGAATTATGCAGTCACAGTCACCTTCATTGGAAACCTTGTTCATATCATAATTACTAAGATTATGAATACCTTAGGTAATAACAACAACATATACCTACATAACGCTACTGTATACATTGTAATGTAAAGTGTAACACCTTTTATAAATTATGTGCATCATGTTAAAATAATCTTACCAACAAAATAATCCATTCCACTTGTTATTAGTTATTAAAACGGTGATTCAATGATAGATAAACTTATGTCAATCCAAATACCTAATGTTCATATTCCGTAAACAAGTACATCATTTATTTCCATTTAAAATTGATTGTATTTCTTACAACACAAATCAGAAGAGAAGTTTAGAAGTACTTACTCAAAAGCTATTATTAATTTTCACTTGGCTACTTATTGTACAAACCACTAAAAACTAATTCAATATTTATAAACACAAGTTGTTGTTAACTTCACCAATCATTAAATTGATAGAGTCATACCACATGATCTGTGAGTCATACACATGTTATGGGGCAGGATGCTATTAAAATAGTAATAGCATCACAGTTAAATAAATTTACAAATTTATGTAGCTATTTAGTTATTCAATAACGTTGAACATGTAATAGTTTACACAATGAGAGGGTGTACCAATTTAATAATTAAATTTAATACTGATAAGATAGACCACAAAACTGATTAAAATTATCACTTTCTAATTAAATGAGATCACCACTGTGTGGTGCTTAACTAGATTGCAATTAAAATGAACATGCACAATACAAATTTATCAGATTGATCCGCTGAGTCAGCCCTGTTTGGTTTCATGGGGTATTATTTTATAGCTTATTCTTGGTAGTGAGAAAAAAAAAAAATACAAAAAAAGTTAAAGCTACTTTTAACAACCTAAACATTGTTGTGTTACCAGATCACAGCAGCTCTAGTTTTCAGGCAGGACCCTTTGTTTGATATATGGTAACTGTAATAATTAATTGATAATGTTTAAGGAAAGTATTAGTATTCCATCAAAAGGGTACAAATTAGCTTGTCTTTTCTAATATTTAATTTAATAGAATCCAACTCCATTTATTGATTTACTAAATAAATCTTAAATGGTATTAATGGTATACACCCAACACTGTTTAAGCCTATGTTTTTGTTTTTTTTGTATGTTATGTATGAAGCAAAAATATTAAAGTGGTAACATAAAATTATATTCCGATTATTATTGAACGACTCAAGTGAAATTGAGTATTAAATGTTGTCATATTAATCGACAAGTAAAATAACTGTGGGAGTTATTCATTTCATAGTATTGTGCTATTATAGCATTTATCAATTAATAGTTTTGACTAAACTATTACCACTGTTAACGTTAGTACTATAAAGTTTGTCTGGTCAACCGGCAACTTATTTTATAGAAACGGAGTGAAAATAAATACACTATTCTCAGTCATCACTGTTTGATGATTGTACATTACATTTCATAAGCATGTTATATGTGTATGTGGTTCAGAGAGAAATTGATGTGTGTGTAGTGTTATCTGCAGTATTAATAAATTCAACAAAAGGTATAAGTCTTGTTAATTATTTGAGTTATTTACAACAAATAATGCTACTACGATGACTACCTGTTTGGGCGAACTGAAATTTTGACGACTTGTTTAGCGCAGTGGTGCTGAACACGCCTTCTGCGCTGGAGGTCCCGGTTGCGGTCCCTAGATGGAACGAGTGTTTGTGTGCATGAGCGTGCCTATTTGTCTTAGTCTGAGTGTTTATTGTGTGTATTATGTATGTGTTTGCAAGAGGAAAGTACAAGGGTGTGTTTGTCACCAAACAAAACTTGACGAGGCCGCGAGGGCTAGATAATTGGTGTGACTGTATGCAATTATTATTATTAAAACAGCAGCTATTTATGCTTTACAGTGAATGAAATCTAAATAGTTTTATTGATTTTGCATCTGTCTATCTGATTATGCTTATTGCAGTGTTAATAATTATGAAAGCATAATAGTAAGTGCCATTCAGCATTAGCACATTTTTGATAAAGTATTCTTCTTCTTATTGTGTGATGATTGTTGGCCGCCTCTGGTTTCAGAGTTTGTTGGGCCGCCTATGGTGCTTCCGACTTAGCCTGTTATCAGATGACAACAGTATGTGAATGGGTTAATTCTGTGAACCATAGTTTGCCTTTTAGGTAAAGTAAGTAAAAAAAAAAATATTGACAATAACAAACTCTTTCCCGAGCAGAGATACCATCTGTCGGGATAGGAGCGGAACCGCGGACATGTCCGGGATTCTAGACCTTTGTCTTGGAATTATAAGCTGAGTCTGTTATGATGTGGCAATATCTACCATACCACTTGATAAGGTTAAAGTTGGTATTTTGTGTTATTGAAGTGTCTGGGCTGATCATGATAAGTTCTTCATTTTTGACTGCACTTTCTAGCAGTTTCGATGTGAACCCACATCCAGGAAACCACCGCTATCACACAAATCGCCATGTAGGTAAAGTGTTCAACAAGTCGCGATTAGTCTGCTTAATGCGACATTTTACGGTACCTACATACCTATGTAAATTATTTGTAAACTGTCATAGTAGATACAGTCCGAATAACGTAACTGCTACAATATATTATTATAAAAAACTGTATATTGGCAGGATGTAAACGGCAGCTGAAGCACTAATTAAATAGTCTGTTATATTCTGATAAACGTAAAAGGCCACATTTTACAGATTAGAGCGATGAAGTGCTGTTGTAAGCAGGCCTACATTAAAGCGGGGTTACGCTAGTATATTTAACAAACAGCTATCGATAAAAGCATTAGTTAGCGCTAAAGCAGGATTCATGGCTCAAGTTCGACTATAAAGAAATCAACGAAACGGTCACAAGATCGAGTACATATCGTTAACTTGTTGTTGTTGATTTTTTGAAAAAAATGATTTAGCAAGAGATTGGGTAAAGTACTATACGAACTGTCCGATTGTTACATTAACAGTTTGTGTTTGGTAGCGTTGTACCGTGCCGAGTGTAGTCCTATTAGTACCTAGTACGTTTACTACTTATTCGATTGATCTCGAGCGCGTAATACCAAAAGCTCGAACACCTCCGTACTGTACTGTACCGCCTAGGTGTACTGTTGGAAGCAGATGATAAAATCGGCCAATTAAGTTTAATCTTAATGTTCGAGGAAGCCTCCTCTGCACATACACACTGACAAAAGGAGATGAGCCTATTGGTCGATCAGTCGAGTCGATCGCTTGCTTAATCCACTAAATTGCAAAATCCTACTTATATTCTAATGTAAGGGTTTGGTTGGATGTTTGGAGGTTTGTTACTTGATCAAATTGGATGAATTTTGGCATCCGGATGCTTGTAGTCTGTACAAGTTGTCTCGATGTTTCCAGGGGAGCAAGGGACACGCTGGACGCGGGTTAACCCGCCGACTGAATAGTTAAATACACTAAGCGTTAACACTACAGTCTACATTACAGTAGTAGTGGAGTTACAAATCGCGTAGTAACATTAACCCTGACGAAAAGGCATAACATCTAGAAGAAAAAAATCTTTTCTTTACTAAATGATATGACACGAACTTTACATACACTGAGAATGTAATCATATATTTATTATCTTTTTGATAACTTAATTATATTAGTTGTTTCAATTTTTAGTATGACGATCTAAGGAAATTTCAATAACTCGCATTCAATTTAATTGCATTAGATTGCGAATTGAATCATTGTTATTTATACGGTCAACAACGGATACGGATTTTTAGAACCGTCGAGTTCTTCGACTATGCACTTTAAACATAAGCCGTCGAGTTCAGAATAGTAAGTAGAAGTTTGACATTTTCTATAGGCAGTCGTTGCCATTGACTGTACTTTGCAATAGTTACACGTCGACTGTATCGACTGAGTATACTTGTAGTCCAAACCTATATATGCCGATATATTTGTTGATACCATTGATTGCAAGGGAACATAATTATCACTTGTATTATGACGAACAAGATACTATAATGAATCTAAGCACTGTGGTACATTTCATGAATAGCAGGTGAAATCATATGAAAACCATTTCGTTGAATGAAAATGAATGAAAAGTAGTAAATAGTGAATGGCGTCATTTGTAGACTTAACTAGATTTGAGGACATTTGTACTCTGATTTGAGAACTTTTTGAATTTAATTAAACTAAACTTATCTGTACATTAGTCTGAAGGATTATATTTTCCCCGTGTGAGATTATTACGGTTCTATTAGATGCGTCGGATATGAATACCGAAGCTTTAGTTGACTTTCAGCTATCCTAGCAATATTTGTCGAACGAATTATTATTATTATTAACTAAATACGTGTCGTAATGAGTGTCCTTTTTGCTGAAAACACCCTAGCTAGTATTTAATAGTGTTCAGCCTATTGTGAACAGGAATCGTTCACGGTTGTTGGGTTAATTTCAGAACTGTTAATTGGCACAAAGAATAAACCGCAGAACAGTAAAAGGTACTGATGAAAATGCAGATTAATTTTAGTGAAGTAATACATTTATGGAATATAAGATTAGTGAGTTGAGTAACACTACATATTAATTCTATTCTTTCTCTCAGGACCATTTTGAAAATCGCAACATGATATTTGTGTGGCTTGAGAGCTTGGGACTGCGGCTCCTCGTGTGGGCAAGCGCATGGTGGATGAGCATCTGGAAACTGAAGTTCCTCGCGTGGCCAACGGGTATCGGCTGTGGGACTTGGGACCGTAGCGACCGTGTGGTGAGTGCGTGGCTTGAACCCGTAGCTCCTTGCGTGGGCAGGCGGTAATTAAATGAGATGGGGTCGTAGCTCCTGGTGTGGGCAAGCGGCAAGTCAATGGAATAAGGCCGAAGCTCATGGTTCGGGCAAGCGGTAAATCAATGGTAAATGGCCGAAGCCCATGGTGCGGGCAAGCGGTAGGCCGAAGCTCCTGGTGTGGGCAAGCGGCGAACGATATTTTTAGGTTGTAGCCCTTGAGTGGGCAAGCGTCGTCGTCGTCGTCGTCTCAGCCACATGACACCCACTGCTGGGTATAAGCCTCCCCCAAGGATCTCCACAACGATCAGTCCTGCGCAGTCCGCATCCAGCGGCTTCCCGCGACCTTCACCAGATCGTCGGTCCACCTTGTCGGTAGTTGATTCTTATTCTAGCGCCAGTTCAGCATAAGAGGAATTCAAAACTAAGGCTATACGACCTCATGGAATAAAAAAACCACAGCAAACCCAAGCCATACTTTACGAAGGCACGCTGTGGTGGCTCATTATTGTAACAGCAATAACCAAGAACCGATTACATCAATGAAGACTACCTGGGACACTGCATCGGAAGACGAGAATCACCCCAAGAAATGAGGAACACCATTAGGATGCTAACTACCAGAGCAAAGTAATCTTAAAACTTCATATACCGTCGTCTGCGGATTTATGATCCGACCTACATATCTGCAAACTGCATCTGGTTTGACTTGTACGCAGATAGGTTCCCGCACAGAGACTGCCAATCAGCCAGAGTCGTACGTCAGTGCTCGAGTCGGTAACGATAGCAAGACTTTCAGCTCGGCGGGTCACACCAGATGTATGTGTGATGTGTGGGTGGTGGGTCTACTTGATAAGGAGATGATCGTTCTTTTGAGAAAAAAAGTAGCCGGTCCCTTCCATTAAGATCCACAAAATGTTACTGAACTGCCTTTGTATAACTTAAATTAAATCACATGTCAAAAAGACAATTCTATTCAAAGTTTGCAGTATACTACCTATTGATTTACCATGGGAGTCGAGAGCGCCACTCACTTGTCGCCCTAATATGGTACTAGGTCTATTACAACCGCAAAACACTTGATAGAATGTTGATAGAACACTTGATAGCATGTTTGTTAATCAGCCTCCTACAAAACGTTAGATCTAAAATGTCAAAACTATATTTAAAAATAATGTGAGAAAACATTTTCTTGATAACATAGAAATATTAAGTTAAACACCTATTGTTAAATACACATACTTTTATAAAATTATATTATTAATACCTTATAAGTTCTTTAAGTTTGAGACCAAAAATATATTTATTTAAAAGTAAGACTGATATCATTGATTCATAATTTTAACATTTACTCGATTTAAGTTAAATACATACATACTTGTAAACTAAACCTTGTTAAATCCAACTAAGTTATTTATATTATAACTAAGTTATTACAACAACCAAGTTATTAATATTGTATCGAGACTCCAGATTCTACAGTCGACTATGTAAATAGTTTTGTAGGGCAAATGAAAATTGTATGATACCTGTGTGCTTAATAATAATAAATAAATAATCACATAAAGTATACGAATATTCATAACTTATAAGAATATATATTATGACGATGTTGGTTAGCAATTAGCATTTAGATTTGAGCGACAGTTATTAATTAGTAAACCTAAGTAGAACTCGATCAACATTTAAATTATATTTCATTCGCTAATAACTTAAATATTCTGTTACATTACATTACCACATTAATGTAAAATAATTATAGAAAGCTAATGACTGCATTTTGTTTGTATTTCATCCATTTATGTAAGTACCTTAATTTGATGAATACGATTCTATATAATGAGTGCGGTGTAACTTAATATTAGAGTGCAGGTCTAGGTTATTATGTAATCCCATAAAATTGTACCATGTCGATAAACTGTTATCTTACCCTAATAAATATTATTAAATATATAATAAATTAATATAATTATATAAAAATAATTGGAGTTCTTGCAGATAACATGTTAGTTATTTATAAAGTGTTAAAAAGCAAAAGTTGAGACAAGTTACTTTATTACAAAGATTATTTAAAAGAACGCAATGCAGTAATGTGATTTGCAACTTATAACATAGTTTCTTAAAAAGGGAAAATCTTCTAAGAAATTAGTATGTATGACATATATTTTGTCGTCTTTTTAGTCTTTAGAAAATATGACGTTTTATAATAGGTATATTTACTTTACTTAAAACGAATGTGGTCATTCGTAGTGGTTGGATGGCCGAGAGTTAAACTGAATTTTAAAGTCATAGAAAACTAATTTGACTACTATTGTTCAATATTATTACATATCACTATCAATTAAATTATAGTATTGTCGGTATAAGATAGTGTTTTCGACAGTTATTAGTTAAATTGGTTAATTTTGATTAAGTATATCTACTTAGTTAATAAGTGATTATTATGTAAAATTAGATTTATATTCAGTTAATTGTTATATATATAATTTTATTTCCCATTGGCCAAGAGTTAAATTGAATCTTTAACTCAAACAAAACTAATTTGACTACTATTGTTCAATATTTTATACCACTGTCAAATAAATTATAGTATTGTAGGTATAGGATAGTGTTTTCGACAGTTATTACGTTGGTTAATTTTGATAAAGTACATCTACTTAATTAATAAGTGATTATTATTATGAAGAAGAAATTATTAAGTTATATTAGATTTATATTCAGTTAATGGTTATAATTTTATTTTCCATTTATAATCTAGTTCAAAATCAGTGTACGTTGAGTTAGTAATTGTTATTAATGTATTTTATGATTAATGTTTTCTATTTCATCTTGCTAACGAATTTAATTTGAATGTATATATTAAACTTATTTGCTTTATGATTGAAGTATGTACCTAGTGGCATATGCATCATCAGAATCATACAATTGTTGTGATATTTGAATGTACTACCTAGTGGTTGTGTTGATGCATGCCTGCTGGTGCAACTTTATGAATAAATAGGTAAATTAAATTTATATAAATAATAAGATAATGCATTGCCTGCTTTAAATTGGATAATTATTTTTCAATTTAATACCTAGTTCAATACCGTAATGTGAAATTGTCATTAATGTGAAATTCCACTGTTCTGTTAAAAACTCCGATATTTAGGATAAATTTTATTTGTGTCTGGGACAGACACACTATCAGGATGGCCGACTGTTAACAATTATAAATTTCATGAATGGAATGATACTTATTCGTTATACTTTCTATTTAATAATATTAGTTTACTCGAACGTGGCAACACCGGTCGGCCTTTGACAGCTGTTGTCATTCTTAAAAAAGGAGAGAAGCTAACTTTTAGTCTTCCCGGTGAAAATAGTTGTGTTCGTTGTAATTCATTGTGATAATGTACAGAATCAAGAGTAAAGGAGTTTATAAGCAGTATCCAGGTGTTTTACTTATGTTTTTTAAAAAGTAATACGAAAAATTCCGATTCTTTTTTAAACTTCATCATTCCGGATCTGAAGTATTGATAATACTGAAGATGGAAGCGAATTCCTTCCGGATTTCAGAACCACTGAAAAACTGCCAGGACCAGGGGCCGTACCGCGCAAGTGGCGTCGGCATTGAAATCGGCTTCATTTGACAGATGGATGCGACACATTGCTGCTTCTTTTTGACACAAATGAAAACTTACCAAAGACTAAGAGCAATATGTCACATCCGTCTGTCAAATGAAGTCGATGTCGATGGCGACGACATTTGCGCGGTAGGGCCGCAGGACACAACAATACTGACAACATTGTTGTCAGACATAGATAACAAAGTGGTAGCTAGTCAGGCGGACTTACACAAGTCATACCGCCAACCAAACCGATTACCTATAATAGGTATGTACATCCCCGCTGAGAATGGAACCAGGGACCGTGGGTCCTGTAACCGGTGGTTATTACCACTAGACCACAGAGGCGGATTATTCATGATATTGCCCGCATTTCATTGTTACAACGAATCGTAATAATAGTTTAGTAGGTAATACGAACATATTGAGAATAAATCAAATTGAATGTGCACCGATATAGAATTTACATGAATACATGTCAAATGGCACAATAGAATGTCAACTTTATTATGCTCGCGAGTTGCGTAAATGCATAATTCATGACTCTTTCAGCTCATGCAAACGCCCTTTGCATGGGAAATTCGGGTTTTAGAGGCATTGTGTATGGTAATATGTAGGTTATTTATAAAAACGAAAGCTTTAAATGAATGTGGTTTGAAACGTTGGGATTGAACAAAGAACCATGATGCATAATCAAATTGTATGTCAGCCTATATTTGAATATTTGGGACATTTAAAACAACACTTTCTAATCCCAAACTAAGCATAATTAACATTGATCTTGGCTCTCAGCACATATAGCTTTTAGGTCTTATGAAATTGCCATTTTTTTGTGTAGAGTTTTACAGAATTTGCATTTGCAATGCCTACGTTACGTTTTCGTATTTTTGTTTGAAGAAAATTAAAGTTTTGGCTTCGTTATAAAGAACTCTGTCAGTCAGTCAGGACTCAGGACTTCGCATTTTATAAATATATAGATTGAGTGTAAAATTCTGGAAAAAAAAGGTATAACTTATTGAGCTTTTTTCCACTTAAATAAATAAATACGTATCCAGGTTTAATAATAAACGAAACTAAACAAAGTGAAAATGTAAATAAAATTAAAATAACTTTTCATTCTTATAAATTAAGATGCTCATGCGTTCCCAGATTCTGACAACCGTGGCCTCAAGGCGAGAGTAAATAGGCATTTCCTGGGCAAGCATGCAACACCAGACCACATCCTGTTTGTTAAGCACGATGGTGTTCAAATGCCTGCCCAATTAGTACAAAAAAAAATGATGTGTAAGAAAAAAAAATCGGCATTTTCATAGGTGCCTAATATTAGTTAAGACGCTATACGGAAAAGTACGTACTTTTTGTTATAAAACTATAGAACGGTTAGAGATGTTACAAATCTGGGTAATAATATATATATTTCTTCATACCTTTATCTAGATTTGTGAAGTTTCAGAATCATAATTTTATGATTTTGCCGCGACACACTATTGAAAATTGGTTTAATTAGTTGACTTGACACCAATAATATTTAGGATAGTGTAGTTTCATTTCTCTTTATTCGCTATAGTTATTTCGCTATACTTATTTATTACGCCCAACCCGCAAAATCGGCCTCGCTCACAAGCGCTTGAAGTTTTCTCATTGCTATCACCGCTACGCTAACTGTTTTTTTCCATCTTTTGTTCAACAACAAAAACAAAGAAAAAAAACGTAGAAAGTTTGGTAATAAAATGGAAAAAAGGAAGTGAGAGGCTTTCTTTGCAATTAACCAGTCGTTGTGAAAATGTGTTCCAACACGACCTGCCTGCCTTGGGACGATTGGGGTGACATCCCTTTTTATTTTTTCGCAATTTTTCGCAATTCTTGGAAAAAAAATAAGAAAACTTTACGGAAACAATTTTTTTATTTTTTATATCGGTACACCTATTTATCTTTTACTGATTACTTACACACAAATTGTAAGAGAACCAACAAAAACAATTAATAATATGTACTAAACATATTATTAATTGTTTTTGTTGGTTTCACAACTTACATTAACTTACGTTACGTGGTAATGGAATGAACTAAAATTACAAGCGCGTGGAATTTACGCAATGCAGAAATAGTCATCCGTTCCAAATAAATGTATAAATTTGAAAAGTTTTTTGAAGAATACTTTTTATATATGTACTTTTTTACCAAGGTTTCAGTTGTAATAAAACAGCTTTTACGAGGCACTGTTATAAGGCGCTAATCAGAAAAAGTATGGACTTTTTGATATAAAACTAAAGCACGGTTACAGTTGTTACAAATCTGGTAATGACATATATATTTCTTCATACCTTTATCTGGATTCGTATAGTTTCAAAAACACGATTTTATGATTTTGCCTCGACACTTTTTCCTTTCGAAAAGACCTCTAAAAATATGAAAATTCACGATTATTCTTAAATGGGGCTACTTACACTATTGGAAATTGGTTTAATAAGTGGACACCAATAATATTTAGGATCGTATAGAAGCATTTTTTAAATCGCTGTAGTTTTTTAATACAAAGTGATTTTAAGTTTTTTTTGCTTAATCTGCAAAATCGGTCTCGCTCCCGTGCGCGTCGTTTTCTCATTGCTATCTCGTTTCAGCATATTTTTTTCGAGTATCGCCTTAATAACGTTACAGTTGTCAGTGCACGCGAAGACCCACTTATGTGAAGAAAGTCTCAGTTTGTTACAGAATGATGGTGACCCCACGGACAACAGATGTGATTCAATTTGTCGACCCCGTCAGCCAGAAGAGTGGACCTGAACTTTCTACAGGCTAATGAATATAACTATGTAGCTAATGAGTTAATTTTATTTGTGACAGATGTTTCAAAGGTCGTCGTCGTCGTCTCAGCCATATAACACCCACTGCTGGGTATAGGCCTCCCCCAAAAGGGGGGGTTTGCCATAATCGCCACGCTTGGCAGGCGGGTTGGCGATCGCAGTATGGCCAAGTATGTAGCAGACGCTGCTGCCCATCTCCTGAAGGCTGAGTCCCTTAGTCGCCTTTTACGACACCCACGGGATGAGAGGGGGAAGTGCTATTCTAAGCCGACACTACACAGCTAAGTTAATGCAAAATAATTTTGAGAAAAATAATATTATTCTCTATTATAGCTATCTGATGGTAGGGGCGTTCCACAGTGTGACCTGCCCCCTAATTGTCTAATTTCAATATCTATCACAATTCCTTTCAAAGGTATTGTGATAGTGATTTATGGAATTGTGTAAGTTATAGTCGCAATTCCTTTCACAACGAATGATGTTTTAAACGACACTTCATTTGACACTTCTCCATGCGTTTGAAAGATATTTTCGTCTGCCACTTTGCTTAGACAGTTCCATTTCATTCATTCAATACCTATCAAAACGCGTCCCGAATACAATCCCTTTAAAATGTCAAATAGTGAAGGCCTGAAGTATGTAAGTATCTTTCAAATGACGAGTTAAAAGAGATTGCGATAGATTTTAAAATTAGACAATTACTGGACAAAAAGGAAAAATCAAAATGTAGGATAGGATCAAAACTCAATCGTTCCACAAACTACGATTCTGCATATGGTAAGATATTACCCATAGTTATTTACTAATACACTTAAGAGATTACCACATTTAAACCTTGATACATTTATTTACTACATGTATTTTTAACTAAAAAATAGCGCTATTTCTATTGCAAATTTCTTAGCATGTAAGATTTTAAACTTTCGCGTTCCGTTATAATTATATATTAAAATAACGGGACTAAAACGCGACATTTGTTATGTAGTACAACTATGTACTTACAGGGTTTCTTAGCATGGTTTTAAGATATTCCTAAAATAATGTCATCATTGGAAAGAGGTGTTTCTATTTTGCAATCACGTAATTGTTACTTTGAATAAATGGTAAAAAAAAAATAAGTACCTTCACAAATACAATATATTTTTTATATATCTAAAGTGTTTTGGTTTAGTTCTCCACGTTTCTCTACTATGAAAATGATATGAATGTATTCTCAAGATTTTTCAACTATGACAGAAAACAAGAAAAATAATGCCACATTTTGCAACTTTTTTAAAATGATTTTTTCTTTCGTAACAAAGTCGCTGGAACTGCAGGCGTGAATTGGCCGACTTTATAGCTCAAGCTTCAGGCAATAAATTAGGATAGTAAACTTTTGCATTAAGAACAATTTATAAAATGGTCAAACGAACTGGCGCGAAGATGGAGAAAAGAAATAATTTTCTTGATAAATGAGATTATTGTACATAGCATGAAAAATAAATTTTATAAAAAGAAAGTGTGGTTAAATGCAGCAGGGATGTTTTCCCTATTTATTTTAAGATCATTCTAATTATATAATTACAAAAATTAATGTTAAATAATTTTGTCCAGCTGTTTGTATGGGGAGGCCACACTGTGCGTTCGTCCTGCGCTTGAACCTGTTGAGCAACTTTTGCAATGGTTGGTCATAATAATCCTAATAATCTTTATTTCCAAGACATTAGGGTAACAAATGAAATAGGATGGACACCAAATGGGATGGGTGACAAAAACATTATTATCTCCTCCGTACTTCCGAAGAATGCAATCATGCATTAGAAGCGAGTGGCTGTACATGGCATATTCTTCTCCCAGGCCCAGAGTTATAAAAATAATAAATTTGCATTGTTCTCTGGACACACCGGTGTGCTAGCAAATATGAAGAATTAAAATACAGTAAACAAGAAAAAATTACAAATGAGAGTAATTATATATTTCCGTGAATCAATATTTTCCAAAAAGAATCACTGCATCGGCCGGGAATCGAACCCGGGCCGCCCGCGTGGCAGGCGAGCATTCTACCACTGAACCACCGATGCTTATACAAAACTTGGCCAAAATATCATCAACAAAAACACAACTTATTATTAGAAAGGCAGACGTTGCGCAATTCATACTGCACAAGCAGTACCTACATACATATTATGTACAGTCACGTTCTTCATTTTTACTAGATTTCAGCCTGCGACATCGTCATTATGAGGTCGGACCAGTACTTTTTAGGGTCCCCACTGCTGAGGCACTGGCCTGCCTTATGGATGAATAAGGAGAATAGGCCATGACCCACCACGCGGGCCCAATGCGTATTGGTGGGTTATAACGACTGCAAATGCAGCTGGGACCAACGGTTTAACGTGCCTTTCGAAGCAAAGAGACGCTCGAGATAGTAAATATTTGGTCACCCATCCCGTGACCGACTATTGCGAAAGTTGCTTAACTTCAACAATAGCAGATCGAGAGTGCGACTCACGAGCTCGCGACATCGTTCGCGAGGAATTATGTTTTAATACTTACAATACAATATGATCCCGTACTGTTCCCTATCCCATGGGAATATCAAAAAAACAATCTGTATGCAAATTTTCAGCTCAGCCGTTTGGGCTGTGCCGTGTGCGTTATCTGTCATTCAGTCACGGTATTATTTTATTAGAAAAGATGAAGACCATTAGTAGGTAAGTACACAATATTTAATAAGTATTTAAAATGATTTATTGATTGATTAATATAACATACATAGCCTGTATTATCACATAGGCTACTTTTTATCCCGATATTCCCACGGAAACAGGAACCACGCGGGCAAAACCACGGGTGGATACTAGTATAGTATATGTATGCGACCGTAGACATACCCAAATTGCTTTAAGTGAACCTTGGCCAAAAAAGTGTGACGACCGCTGCTCTATACTTTATTACTCTATATAGTAAGAGTGAAACGCCGCTATATGCGCCGTATGTCAGCAACCCACTTGCTGCCTCCCACCCTGCTTGTGCAGTACATACGCCCCATCCTCACGTACGCGGCCCCGGCTTGGTTTACACTAGTTGCGGAGTCCAACAGGCGCCGCCGCCTCCGCACTCAACAGCACCTCGCCCTGCGCACCATTACCAATGCAGGCCGCTACGTGAGGAACAACACCGTTCACCGTGACCTACGCCTCGAAACACTTGACGAGTTTGTTTGCAGACTCGCCACCGCAATGTTTGCCCGCTCAGATGAGTCATCGCTCGAACACCTGGCTACCATCGCACCGGCATACGAGCGCCCCCAGCGCGGCCGGCCCCTGCCCAGGGAGCTACTCGCCGCACCTTCCGCGCCGGCACCCATCACTCCGCCGATACCAACACCGACGCCAACAGCGCCCGCTCCCGCCCGCGACCCCCGCGCGCGGTCGAGCGACGCCCCACCGGATTGACATCGACCCCCCTCCACCAACGTGGAGGGGGCCACCCTGACAAAAAAATAAATTTCAACAACTACCCACAAGATTCGCATCTACCCACACTATGGTACTCCCCCCTCACGATAAGTCCACCGCTCGCTCGCAGGTCGCTCGCTGGGCCTCCCTTATGGGTCTCACCCGGCAGGGCTTGACCGCGCTGAGGGCGGTTTGTGAAGAAACTTAGGGAGGGGGGTTAGCCAACAGACCAGCCCGCTCGTAAGCGGCCCGCGAACCCGAAACGCCAGCAATGGCGAAAGCCAAAATCTGGCCACCCGTGCGCCTGCCGGCGCTCGAGACGAAGAAGTAGTGCTTGTGCAGTATGAAATGCGCAACGTCTGCCTTTCTAATGATAAATTGTGTTTTTGTTGATGATATATTAGACACGTTTATAATAAGCATCGGTGGTTCAGTGGTAGAATGCTCGCCTGCCACGCGGGCGGCCCGGGTTCGATTCCCGGCCGATGCAGTAATACTTTTTGGAAAATATTGTAGCACGGAGGAGCTGGAGATAATAATGATTTTTTTCACCCATCCCATTTGGTGTCCATCCTTTTATTTGTTATCTTAATGTCTTGGATATAAAGATTAATATGATTATTATAACCAACCATTGCAAAATTATTAACGATTATTTTTGCTTTTAAATAATTTTTAAATCTTAATGTAAATAGGAAAAACATCCCTGATGCATTTAACCACACTTTCTTTGTAATTTTTCATGCGATGTAAAAATAAAAATAATCTCATTTATCAAGAAATCTATTTGTCTCGATCTTCAGCGCAGTTCATTTGACCATATTACAAATTGTTCTATATGCAAAACGAAAGAAAAACATAATTTAAAAAAGGTTGTAAAATGTAGCATTGTTTTCATACAACATAATTTTTCATATATCTAAAGGGTTTTGGTTTAGTTCTCCACATTTCTCCACTATGAAAATGATATGAATGTATTCTCAAGATTCTCAAGAAAGGAAACAAGAAAAAAATGCTGCATTTTGCAACATTTTTAAATCATAAACTGTCAAACGAACCACGCTGAAAATCGCGACAAAAAGATATTTTCTTGATAAATGACATTATTTTACATCGCATAAAAATGTATTTTATGAACACAAAGAAAATGCAGCAGGGATGTTCTCCCTATTTATTTTAAGATCATACAAATTATTTCAAAGCAAAAATAATAAATAAATAATTGTGTCCAGCTCTTTGTATGGGGAGGCTGTGGGGAGGCCACACTGTGCGTTCGTCCTGCGCTTGTACCTGTTGAACAACTTTAATCATATTAAGGTGGTACGACTTCCATACAAACAAACATTGCACATTAATTGATTCATCATACATTAATAATTCATATATAAATACATGTGCAACTAACTCGTTTCAGTTATTTGTTTGCGCGAAATTATAAAAAAAAATACTTTCATCGAGTTAGTTGCACATGTATTTATGAATTATTATGGTATGATGAACCAATAATTGTGCAATGTTTGTTTGTATGGAAGTCGTACCACCTTAATCTTTATTTCCAAAACATTAAAGTAACAAATCAAATAGGTTGACAAAAAACATTATTATTTCCAGCTCCTCCGTGCTTCCGAAGGATGCAATCATGCATTAGAACCGCGTGGTTGAACATGGCCTATTCTTCTCTCTAAATATGCATAGTTCTTTGGACACACCGGTGCGGTGTCCTGCTAGCAAATATGAAGAAATAAAATACAGTAAATAAAAAAAACAAATGAGAGTAATTACATATTTCCCTGATACAATATTTTCCAAAAAGAATCACTGCATCGGCCGGGAATCGAACCCGGGCCGCCCGCGTGGCAGGCGAGCATTCTACCACTGAACCACCGATGCTTATACAAAATGAGTCTAAAATATCGTCAACAAAAACATAACTTATCATTAGAAAGACAGACGTTGCGCATTTCATACTGCACAAGCAGTACCTACATACACATAAATTATGTACAGTCACGTTCTTTATTTTTACTAGACCCGCCTGCGACATCGTCATTATGAGGTCGGACCAGTACTTTTTTAAGGTCCCCACTGCTGGGGCACTGACCTTCCTTATGGATGAATAAGGAGAATAGGCCTTGACCCACCACGCGGGCCCAATGCGTATTGGTGGGTTATTACGACTGCAAATGCAGCCGGGACCAACGGCTTAACGTGCCTTTCGAAGCAAAGAGACGCTCGAGATAGTAATTATTTGGTCAACCATCCCGTGACCGACTATTGCGAAAGTTGCTTAACTTTAACAATCGCAGATCGAGAGTGCGACTACTGCTCCACGGGCCCGCGACATCGTTCGCGAGGAATATTGTTTCAATACTTACAATACAATACGATCCCGTTCTATTCCATGGGAATATCAAAAAAACAATCTGTATGCAAAATTTCAGCTTAATCGGTTCAGCCGTTTGGGCTGTGCCTCTTGCGGTGTCTGTGAGTCAGTCACGGTATTATTTTATTAGAAATGATGAAGACCATTAGTAGGTAAGTACCTTGGACGAATTAACCACTGGACACGAAACCCGAGAAGAATGTATGAAAACACGATCAACCAATTCTTGCGGGGGTGAGGGGCGATTACTAATGTCAAATAATGACATTAGTGCTTGAAGTAATCGATATTTTTTTTATCGATAAGTAAGGAGTGAATGAATGAACCTATTGAGTTTAATAAATCATGTGTGTTTTAAAAATAATAGTAAGTTAATTGTTTATTTCGTGGAAAAATAAATAGCACGATAAGTAAGGAGTGAATGAATGAACCTATTGAGTTTAATAAATCATGATAAGATGGTAGTCGCTAGCCAGGCGGACTTACAATTTACTTACTAACACTTTTTAAGTGTGTAAAAAACATTAATATTTGGTTTATATAATAATATAATTCATTATTTACATTAACTTCTTCAATCCCTCATTCTTATATTATATAAAACAAAATATGGGTAATTAGTTCATTACAGAACCATTGTATAGGACATACACAATAGTAACCCCTCCAAAAGTGTTTAATTTTATAATCGATTGCAATCCCTTTCAAAGGTCAAATAGTTGTGGCGCGATGCTATGTGATGCGATGTGAATAATATGTACCTGTTAAATGAAAAATTTAAAGGGATTGTGATAGACTTAAAATTAGACAATAAGCCCCCTGTGTGCTATCTCGTATTCGACATTTTTTTTGGAGCAAAAATCTAAGTCTAAAACTTATTGAAAATAATCATCGACATTAGAAGATCGTTGAGACTTAAACATTTTAATTTCAACTCTAGTATCCATTTTACATTTAAGAAATATGCATATTTGTAAGAAAAAATATAAACTTGTTTTCACTTTATTAAAGATCTCAAAATTTACGCCACCGTACAGAATTAGCACAACCTAAACCCAAATTAGAAATAGTAGACTAGCGTCTGGATAGCGTATGGTCCAGCATACGCTATGACAGTTTTAAACAACAAACTCCCAGAAGTTATCAACAAAACATCGCATATAAATTACCTATATTTAAGAAAAAGCCAAGGCAGTATCTTTCTAGCAACTACTAGCTGAAATACTAATTGCAAGAATATTTCAACCAATAGTTTATTGTAGTTTTAAGATTGTTTTACTTGAATATAATAAAACGATCTTAAAATTAAAATATTATAAGATTAAAAAATAGTATAATATAGCTTACGTACATACATAAATATAATTAATTTGATTCTTGCTGTGACCTAACAAGGTCTATGTTAGAAACAAATAATAAATGTAACCACCATTTATGATTAATTCAAGAAAAATATTGGAACAAATGAACTCGGTCACAAGTGAATTTTCAGATGTGACTTGAACCCACGACCTTTGGGAATCCGGCCCACTGCTCTAACCAATGAGCTACCGAGTTTTGCGGACCACTTTCGAAATTCTCCGATACTTTTATATTTTTAATACGCTGTAAGAATATCCTTCCTTGCATTCGAAAGAGAAAAAAATCAAATTTTTAACGATCAATATTATGATGCAACAGCTAATAAGTTATGATTTTTTAATTTTTGCGTTGTCAATGCTATTTTTATACTTATAATACATTTTAAATGTTAATGTACAACACACCATGATAATGTACAACATAAGTCTAATACTAAAAAACAATACCGTGACTGACTTACAGGAAAGGCAACGCACAGACCAAACGGCTGAACCAATTAAACTGAAATTTTGCATACAGGTTCTTTTAACGATGTTGGCGAGCACTAAGAAAGGATTTTTGATAATACCACGGGAACGGGAACCATGAGGGTGAAATAAGCAACATTTTATTATTAAGTTTGAAGCTATATTTCAAATATAACGAGCTCAAAGTTCGTAGCGTTGCGTCGTTTAATTACAGAGTTCCTATAGCCATCTTCTGGCTCCATCATCAGACCTTAGATGTTACCTAAGACCTGAGTACTCGTCCATGTTATCTCCCTGCGTACCGCTTCCACCCAATTCTTCTTGTTAGGGGTTCAACTTTAAATCTGAAATTAATTTAAATAGTTCCTACATTAAAATTGGATTCGTTCGTTCATTTACATACATCGATATGTTTATCGATATGTTCAAGCCCTATACGACATAAAAATGACAATTGAATGAATGAGTGATACATATAACCCAACCAAATTACTTATGCAATATCTTTAAAGAATTTACACGTACAATGATTACTTTTTGAAATGACGTATTACATTTTGTTTACATACTAAATTTTATTTATTTTACGAAAAATTGCTACTCTAATAGATTGAAATTATACTTACGCGTGAAAAGAAAAATGTTTTGATTATCCGGTATGATTTTTACAAATTAACTCAGCGTATTTACCCATTTTTGAGATAATGTTCCACTTCGAGATCTCGCGTCATACTGACAACGCCATATTGCTTACTGTGTCTAAAAGGCAGGGTAAGTGACAGAGGGGTAAAGGCGAACGCGGTCCTCGTTACGCGTCCAGTGGTTAATTCGTCCAAGGTAAGTACACAATATTTAATAAGTATTTAAAATGATTTATTGATTGATTAAAATAACATACATAGCCTATATTATCACATAGGCTACTTTTTAAATGGGAACCACGCGGGTAAAACCACGGGTGGCTACTAGTACAGTATATGTATGCGACCCGCACCCCTACCGCCTAACGGTATAGCTTGAGCTATCGCTATAGCTATCAATCTTCAAACTCTCATGAAACCCTTCAACATTAGGGTTTTTGTCTAATTCCTAAATATTTCTATCATCTATTGGATTCACTATTGCATTTTTAGTATGAAAGTAATAACGTCAGCAAGAGCCCTTGTAGGGGGTTTGAAAAATCGATAGCTATAGCGACAGCTCAAGCTATACCGGTAGGCGGTCGGGGTGCCGGTAGGCATACCCAAATTGCTTTAAGTGAACCTTTGCCAAAAAGTGTGACGACCGCTGCTCTATACTCTATCTATAAGCTATAGTATTCTGTGGTAAGAGTGAGACGCGCCTCTATACGCGCCGCATGTCAGCATCCCACCCTGCTTGTGCAGTATGAAATGCTCAACGTCTGCCTTTTTAATGATAAGTTGTGTTTTTATTGATGATATTTTAAACGCTTTTATAATAAGCATCGGTGGTTCAGTGGTAGAATGCTCGCCTGCCACGCGGGCGGCCCGGGTTCGATTCCCGGCCGATGCAGTGATACTTTTTGGAAAATATTGTAGCGCGGAAGAGCTCGAGATAATAATGTTTTTGTCACCCATCGAACTTGGTGTCCATCCTTTTTGATTTGTTGTTTTAATGTCTTGGATATAAAGATTAATATGGTCATTATGACCAACCATTACAAAAGTTGCTCAACACGTCCAAGCGCAGGTCGGACGCACAGTGTGGCCTCCCCATTCAAATAGTTGGTAATATTAAAAAACAAAATTATTAACGATTATTTTTGCTTTTATATAATTTTTAAATCTTAAAGTAAATAGGAAAAACATACCTGATGCATTTAACCACACTTTATTTGTAATTTTTCATGCGATGTAAAAATAAAAATAATCTCATTTATCAAGAAATCTTTTTGTCTCGATCTTCAGCGCCTTTCATTTGACCATTTTACAAAGTGTTCTATATGCAAAACGAAAGAAAAACAAAATTTAAAAAAGTTGCAAAATGTAGCATTGTTTTCATACAACATATTTTTTATATATCTAAACGGTTTTGGTTTAGTTCTCCACAGTTCTCCACTATGAAAATGATATGAATGTATTCTAAAGATTGTCAAGACAGGAAACTAGAAAAAAATGCTGCATTTTGCAACATTTTTAAAAAACTTAAACAACTTTGTCAAACGAACCGCACTGAAAATCGACACAAAAATTTATTTTCTTGATAAATTACATTATTTTACATCGCATAAAAAATGTATTTTTTACACTCTAAGAAAGTGTAGTTAAATGCAGCAGGGATGTTTTCCCTATTTATTTTCAGATTATACCTACGAATTATTTAAAAGCAAAAATAATTGTTAAATAATTTTGTCCAGCTCTTTATATGGGGAGGCCACACTGTGCGTTCGTCCTGCGCTTGTACCTGTTGAGCAACTTTTGCAATGGTTGGTCACAAATGAAATAGGATGGAAACCAAATGGGACGGGTGACAAAAACATTATTATCTCCTACGTACTTCCGAAGGATGCAATCATGCATTAGAAGCGCGTGGCTGGACATGGCCTATTCTTCTCCCAGGCCCCGAGTTATGAGACACAATAAATATGCATTGTTCTCTGGACACACCGGTGCGGTGTCCTGCTAGCAAATATGAAGAATTAAAATACAGTAAACAAGAAAAAATTACAAAAGAGAGTAATTATAGATTTCCGTGATTTAATATTTTCCAAAAAGAATCACTGCATCGGCCGGGAATCGAACCCGGGCCGCCCGCGTGGCAGGCGAGCATTCTACCACTGAACCACCGATGCTTATACGAAACGTGTCCAAAATATCATCAACAAAAACACAACTTATCATTAGAATGGCAGACGTTGCGCATTTCAAACTGCACAAGCAGTACCTACATACACATATTATTATGTACAGTCACGTTCTTTATTTTTACTAGACATCCGCCTGCGACATCATCATCATACCCAAATTGCAACATTTTTAAAAACCTAAACAACTTTGTCAAACGAACCGCGCTGAAAATCGCGACAAAAAGATATTTTCTTGATAAATGACATTATTTTACATCGCATGAAAAATTTATTTTATGAACCCAAAGAAAGTGTGGTTAAATGCAGCAGGGATGTTCTCCCTATTTATTTTAAGATCATACAAATTATTTCAAAGCAAAAATAATTGTTACTTAAATAATTGTGTCCAGCTCTTTGTATGGGGAGGCCACACTGTGCGTTCGTCATGCGCTTGTACCTGTTGAGCAACTTTTGTAATGGTTGGTCATAATAATCATATTAATCTTTATTTCCAAAACATTAAAGTAACAAATCAAATAGGATGGACACCAATTGGGATGGTCGACAAAAAAACATTATTATCTTAGAAAGGCAGACGTTGCGATTTCATACTGCACAAGCAGTACCTACATACATACACATATTATGAACAGTCACGTTCTTTATTTTTACTAGCCTTCCGCCTGCGACATCGTCATAATGAGGTCGGACCAGTACTTTTTAAGATCCCCACTGCTGGGGCACTGGCCTTTCTTATGGATGAATAAGGAGAATGGGCCATAACCCGCCACGCGGGCCCAATGCGTATTGGTGGGTTATAACGACTGCAAATGCAGCCGGGAACAACGGCTTAACGTGTCTTTCGAAGCACAGAGAAGCTCGAGATAGTAAATATTTGGTAACCCATCCCGTGAACTACCATTGCGAAAGTTGCTTAACTTCAACAATCGCAGATCGAGAGCGCGACTCACTGCGCCACGGGCCCTCGATATCGTTTGCGAGGAATAATTTTACAATACTTACAACACTATGCAATCCCGTTTTTATTCCCTATCCCGTGGGAATATCAAAAAATCAATCTGTATGCGAAATTTCATCTTAATCGGTTCAGCCGTTTGGGTTGTGCGTTGTCTGTCAGTCAGTAACGGTATTATCTAATTGGGGAATATGAAGACCATTAGTAGGTTTAAGTACACAAGAATTTATATATTGATTAATTAAAATAACATACACACTGATTTAAAGAATATCCAATCAGAAATTCAGAACCTAGAACATTCAGTTCATTGAACTCTCATTTGAGCATTAGCCTGAAACTTCATCAGTCGTCCACAGTAAATAAAACGCAGTTTGATTAAAACACAACAAAATGGATACAATTTAAAGTTGAAAGGTAAATAAATGGTTCGTTGAACAATTGTTCAACGAACAAGTAGCAAGTAAATGTACGTTTGGCAGAAAAACCGTTTCTATAGTGTATAGTCTCTCCATATTTAATAGGCTTTAAACAGAGTAAGACATCGCTTTTTTTTTTTAATGTTTAGGTTGGAGCAAATGACTCTACCTCCACCTGATGTTAAGTGGAGGTAGAGTCCAGACGCGAAGATAGATGCTGCAGCAGATCAAACTGCCACATTAGCCACCCTCACCTTGCCGGCCTGCTAAATGCTTCTTCACGCCTCGTTTAAAGGACCCCGGGTTGTAGGAAGGAGGGAAGACGTGCGCAGGCAAACAATTCCATTTGCGGATAGTGCGACAAAGAAATGAGCAACCAAATTTCTTTGTTCGCGAAAGGAGAAGGTGGGATAAGGGAAAATAATTCTTCACAGCACTCGCCGTGGTATAGGCGGTAGAACGCGCTTAATGAAGCGACATCGCGGCGTAATTGTAGGGGCTCCAGGAATTTTGTTACCTCTACATCGCCGATGATGCGAATTGCGCGGCGCTGCAACCTGTCCAGTGCATCGAGCAAGTACTTAGCGGAGCCATCCCAGAGGTTTGAGTAATATTCTACGCAGGACCGTAATTGCGTTTTTTAAAACAAGCACAGTTGATCTGGCGTGAAAAAACGCCGCACCTTGTTGAGGACTCCGAGTTTACGTGAGGCTGTCTTGATCACGGTTTCGATGTAATCTTTTGGATTTAGGTCACAGCGAACATCCATACCGAGCATGGTAATACTGCTATTCAAGGCTAGTGTTGTGCCCTGAAGAGAGGGAAGGGGAATTAATGGCGACGATTTTGCCATGAAAGCGCAGACCTGGGTTTTCTTGGCATTGAACTCAACCAGGTTGTTGGTACCCCATTCTGAGATGTGGTTCAAAATTCGGTCGAGCTCGATGACAAGGTTCTCCTGTTTCTCAATGGTTTCTATCTGCCCAGCCACTGCATGCCCGAAATATACCGCGTGCACTGTGCTATACGCGCCGTATGTCAGCATCCCACTTGCTGTCATCCATCCCACCCTGCTTGTGCAGTATGAAATGCGCAACGTCTGCATTTTTAATGATAAGTTGTGTTTTTGTTGATGATATTTTAGACACGTTTATAATAAGCATCGGTGGTTCAGTGGTAGAATGCTCGCCTGCCACGCGGGCGGCCCGGGTTCGATTCCCGGCCGATGCAGTGATACTTTTTGGAAAATATTGTAGCGCGGAAGAGCTCGAGATAATAATGTTTTTGTCCATCCTTATTGATTTGTCTCTGTCAGATGTCTTAATGTCTTGGATATAAAGATTAATATGGTTATTATAACCAACCATTGCAAAAGTTGCTCAACACGTCCAAGCGCAGGTGGAACGCAGTGTGGCCTCCCCATACAAATAGCTGGTAATATTAAAAAACAACATTATTAACAATTATTTTTGCTTTTATATAATTTCAGTTCGTTTGACCATTTTACAAATTGTTCTATATGCAAAACGAAAGAAAAACATCATTTTAAAAAAAATCCAAAACGTATCATTGTTTTCATACAACTTATTTTTTATATATTTAAAGGGTTTTTCTTTTCTTTCGTTTTGCATATAGAACAATTTGTAAAATGGTCAAACGAACTGCGCTGAAGATCGAGACAAAAAAGATTTCTTGATAAATGAGATTATTTTTATTTTTATATCGCATGAAAAATTACAAAGAAAGTGTGGTTAAATGCAGCAGGGATGTTCTCCCTATTTATTTTAAGATCATACAAATTATTTATAAGCAAAAATAATTGATAAATAATTGTGTCCAGCTCTTTGTATGGGGAGGCCGTAGGGAGGCCACACTGTGCGTTCGTCCTGCGCTTGTACCTGTTGAACAACTTTTGTAATAGTTGGTCATAATAATCATATTAAGTAATCTTTATTTCCTAGTCATTAAAGTAACAAATCAAAAAGGATGGCGACCAAATGAGATAGTTGACAAAAAAAACATTATTATCTCGAGCTCCTCCGTACTTCCGAAGGATGCAATCATGCATTAGAAGCGCGTGGCTGGACTTGGCCTATTCTTCTCCCAGGCCCCGAGTTATGAGACACAATAAATATGCATTGTTCTCTGGAAACACTGGTGCGGTGTCCTGATAGCAAATAAGAAGAAATAAAATACAGTAAATAAAAAAAACAAATGAGAGTTATTACATATTTCCCTGAAACAATATCTTCCAAAAAGTATAACTGCATCGGCCGGGAATCGAACCCGGGCCGCCCGCGTGGCAGGCGAGCATTCTACCACTGAACCACCGATGCTTATACAATACGTGTCAAAATACCATCAACAAAAACACAACTTATCATTAGAAAGGCAGACGTTGCGCACTTCATACAGCACAAGCAGTACCTACATACACATATTATGTACAGTCACGTTCTTTATTTTTTCTAGCCTTCCGCCTGCGACATCGTCATTATGAGGTCGGACCAGTACTTCTTAAGGTCCCCACTGCTGGGGCACTGACCTTCCTTATGGATGAATAAGGAGAATAGGCCTTTCGAACCAAATAGACGCTCGAGACAGTAAATATTTAGTCAACCAATAATTGTGCTTTGTGTGTCAGTCAGTCTCGGTATTATTTTATTAGGAAAGTTTCATTAGTAGGTTAAGTACACAATATTTAATAAGTATTTAAAATTATTTATTGATTGATTAAAATAACATACATAGCCTGTATTATACATAGGCTACTTTTTATCCTGATATTCCCACGGAGATGAGAGCCACTTGGGTAAAAGCACGGGTGGCTACTAGTACAGTACTGTATAAATGTATGCGACCGGTAGGCATACCCAAATTGCTTTAAGTGAACCTTGGCCAAAAAAGTGTGTAGTAAGAGTGAGACGCCGCTATACGCGCCGTATGTCAACATCCCACTTGCTACCATGAATCCCACCCTGCTTGTGCAGTATGAAATGCACAACGTCTGCCTTTCTAATGATAAGTTGAGGTTTTCTTGATGATATTTTAGCACGTTTTGAATAAGCATCGGTGGTTCAGTGGTAGAATGCTCGCCTGCCACGCGGGCGGCCCGGGTTCGATTCCCGGCCGATGCAGTGATACTTTTTAGAAAATATTGTAGCACGGAGGAGCTCGTGATAATAATGTTTTTGCCACCCATCCCATTTGGCATCCATCCTTTTTGATTTGTTATCTTAATGTCTTGGTTATAAAGGTTAATATGATTATTATGACCAACCATTGCAAAAGTTGCTCAACAGGTACAAGCGCAGGACGAACGCACAGTGTGGCTTTCCCCTAAAAAGAGCTGGACAAAATTAATAACAATAATTTTTACTTTTAAATAATTTGTATGATTTTAAAATAAATAGGATATAAATCCCTGCTGCATTTAACCACACTTTCTTTGTGTTCATAAAAATATATTTTCATGCGATGTAAAATAATATCATTTATCAAGAAAAACATTTTAGTCTCTATCTTCAGCGCAGTTCGTACATAAATACACACTGATTTAAAGAATTTCCAATCAGAAATTCAGAACCTAATTTGTTAATGTCGAATGTTTTACACAATAAATCTACCTTGAAAGTACATTGAACTCATGAGCATTAACCTGTATGAAGCTTCATTAGTCGTCCACAGTAAATAAAGCGCAGTTTGATTAAAACATAACAAAATGGATTCAATATAAAATTGAATGGTAAATAAATGGTTCGTTGAACATTTGTTTGTGATGCTTGTTCACAAGCGGTAGCGGACCGCACGTCATTTATTATGAATCAGTGAAAATTTACAATTGGCAGAAAAATTGCCAATATAGTGTATTGAGTCAGTAATCAATAGGCGACTGGACCCGCTTCAAACTGGGTCCACGGGCCCACGGGATCGATTAACTTTGTATGAGCTCACTTTCGATATTCATAAATTAAAGATCAGGGGCCTTACCATCTACTCTTTGCGATTCTTTTTAGGTTGTGAGAGTGGGATGCTAACATACGGCGCGTATAGCGGCGTCTCACTCTTACTACCTGAAAATAACCTAAAATGAATCACATGACGGTTGATGGGAAGTACCCTGTTGTTCATCGAAATTAGTAGGTACAGTCAGAAAAAAAGGGCATTTGAAATAAAAAGCGTTTTTTAAGAAAATAATATCTATTTAAGTAAGTACATGGACATTATGGATAAGTGTGGTTACATCACCGAAGCTCCAAAGATCCAGTGGCATATATTGCATTCGGTTTCATTGGTGGTAAAACTTGATCTTTGTCCTCCTGGCTAGCTACCACCATCTTATCAGTAAGAGATAAGATAGCCAGTTCTTCAGTGATTGATGATTCTGGGAAAGGCTCCATTTCATCTACAGCCTTATCAATACTTAACATCAGATATAATAAAGGCTAGAGTCTCACATTTGTTCATTAAAATAATCATTTTTGTTAGTGATAAAACTTGATCTTTGTCCTCCTGGATAGCTATCACTATCTTATTTTCTTTCTACAGTGACAATTTTAAAGCATGTTTTGTTTCGGCAGTTAGAGATGAGATTCTTCAGTTCTTCCATGGTTGAATACTCTGGAGTCTCGAAGAAGCATGACCACCACCAGTCTTATAATGTTTAAACATGCTATGATGAAGGCCTAACGTTTTCCCGTTGTCAAAAAGAATACCTACCTACGGCATACCGACTGGAACTAAATGAATAAATGCTATGACAGACAATATTATTCATGCATATTCCTGATGGAGTTAAAAACTGATTTCCATTTCATTTTACCTCAAGAACTAAGCCCTGTCACCCCGTAATAATTGTAATAATAGACGCAAACGTAGTTCCTAACAATATAATAAAAGGATTTACCTGTAATTCCTACGGGAACTGAGATAAAGCTTGCCTCCTTTAATAATAGTAATATTATTATTACTTAGGTTCCACCAATAGTACAAGGTTTCCTTTAATTCCCACACATTTTCCTAAAATCATATAAATTAATTTCCTGGATCAGCATAATTACCTACGGAACCCGCAAGTCACTTCCATTGCTAATGAGCCACTTGATTACTAAGCATTTTCTCCGTATTTTTGTTTGAGAACCATTACTGAAAATTCTCTGAGACATTTCCATCACACATACAATTTTCATATCACCATAGTTTTTTTTTTTTGGAGTTATTAATTTATAATACTTAAGCAGTATATTTAGACATCTGTATCACGAGACACTATCGAAATAGTATCGAGAACATAATCTCAAAAAATGTCGTCCCGTAAGAACGCTACTCAATATGTTATACATTTTGTTACTTTTCTTCCTGGATACTTACTCGAAAGCTTTTTGTGTTAGGCCTACTTATTGAATTGGACTCCGGCGTTCCGTGGACCGACGATCTGATCGGATCGCAGGAATCCGCTGGAGCGCA
This sequence comes from Chrysoteuchia culmella, assembly GCA_910589605.1. Taxonomy (NCBI): domain Eukaryota; kingdom Metazoa; phylum Arthropoda; class Insecta; order Lepidoptera; family Crambidae; genus Chrysoteuchia; species Chrysoteuchia culmella. The sequence goes on along the minus strand of OU342654.1, from coordinate 18,742,972 downwards.
GGTCTGATCATCGTAGAGATCCTTGGGGGAGTACTATACCCAGCAGTAAGTGTTATGCGGTTGTTATGATGATAATGCAATCATTATCATCATAACAACCGCATAACACTCAGCAAATTCTCAAGACGTGACTGACCAACAAGTATAGGTACTTATTGGTTCTCTTTTTGGTAGTTAACAGATGGTAGGACCAATAATTTATGCCATACCACAGAATACTTAATAGTACCAGCCATACTTTGAAAACTAGTGGAGACTCGGTTTCCAAAACATCTTGGATCTCAAAATATGTCTGACTCGGAATACTGCGATTGTGCCATGAAACCTTTAAAGATAATAAAAATTTAATCTCATTATTATTTTTCCTAACATCCCTGATTTTATGAAGTCTTTACCACCACGACAGTGGATTTTAATACTGTCATTACGGGGTAAGACTTTCCAGTCAAGTTGTAAAATGGATGTAATAAAATTTATCACTTTATTTTACGTGACAGCGATAAAAGTTACGAACGGGTAGCAATCAATGGCTTTGAACCAATGTGACTTCGGTACAGTTCAGTGACAGATGGCTATTAAATCTGTGTTCGTAGTTAAAGAAAATATAAAATCAAGACTATAAAAAATAGATAACAGACCTTAGTTAAATAGACAAAAATACCTTTGTTTATTATTAATTATAGTTAGGTAAAGTATGACTTTTCTTTTACATTCTGTCCTGAATAGGTAGGTATAGAGAAAATAATTTGAAAAAAAACGCAAATAAAATATCTTATCTTTAGGCCTTCACTACTTGAAGATTATTATTATTTGCGAGGCATTTTTGGGATAATATCTTAATAACTTTACAATACATATACAATACTTACAAATAAGTTTAAAATAATAATAATAAATAATATACGGACGCTGTGTGCGATGATAACTCATTAGTTTAATAGATGGCGTTGTACAAATACAAATACAAATACAAATATTTTTATTTGCTCTAAATAGGGTTACAGTAAATGTTGTTTAGTACAATTGTGAAAACAAAATGGAGCTTAACCTATTTAGCCATTTTACATAGCATGCAAATATTTAATAAAATGATTTAAATTAGATTAACATTAAGAAAGTGATCGAAATGTCATAAAATAAAATCGAGAAATAAATTAAAAAAAAACAAATGTATGAAATGTCAAATAAGAAATAAAATAAATTAATTTCAATATACAATTAAATTCTCATGTCAGTCTACAATTACAACAATGTCAATACAAATACATTTTGTGCATTTGAAAGTCTCGAAACCTTTGTCAATATAATTGTGATATAGATTAAAAAAAAATAAAAAATAAAAAATTAGTGAAAGTGATAGATATGTCAAAATTGCAAATGGAAATTAATCTGCAATCGGAAATTAATGAACCTATTAAAAATGTTCAAAAGTAAAATTTATACTTATAATAAATGATTCCCGACAATTGACATAGTTTGAGACTTGATTCACACGTGCTATTGTATGTATGTGACGTGGCACGTAGCGTGGCCAACAGCACATGGCAGCACAGCACATGTTCAATGGCAATTCTTTTTGTTGAAGGTAGGTTTATTAATTATTATCACCCAAGAATTCCTTAACACTATAGAACATCCTCTCAGAAAGCCAGTTATATAATGCAGTCTTAAACCTGCTAAAGGGTAATTGTTTTATACTTTCAGGTATTTTATTGAAAATTGAGATGGACATCCAGTTACAGTTTCTCTGATAAAGGGTGCTCCTAGGAACCGTGGCAGAGACCAGTCGATGACCATTCCGTGTGCTTCGCAAGTACACATCCTTCGCTTGTTTAAAGTGGGACATATTTAATTTGACAAATTTTGCAGTCTCCAAGATGTAAATACAGGGCAAAGGTAGTATTTTGAGCAATCTAAAAAGAGGTCTGCAGGGTTCATCGGGTGGAGAACCACATATGGCCCGCAAAGTGGTTGGTTGGTAGTTGTAGTGTGTTGTATCGCAATATTGTACAGTTTCTGCCCCAAAGTCCGTCAAATGCGCTAAATTTGTTAGTTTTTGGGAGTCTGCAAGAAGTTGTGGCTACTTTATAAAAATAATATATAAAAAAACAAAAGGGTTGCACTCCGGAAGTGCCGGCCACACAGGTGCCGGCAGAAGTGAAAACCGCCGTGAAAAAGTGAAACAGCAGGAGCAGGCATACAGTTTCGTTTTTTTCATAAATTAATTCTTTAAAGAGATATGAACGTTCAAAAACCTAAAAAATTACCAGATTTTCCGCTGTGTTCAAATATCCAGAAAACTTTGACTAGATTACATAAAATAAAAATCGGCCAAGTGCGAGTCGAACTCGCACATGAAGGGTTCCGTCTCTCACGCAAGGTTGCCTGGAAGAGATTGCTATGTAGCAATAAGGTCGCCTATTGTGTGGGTTCTTCTTTTTTGTCATTTTCTCTGTATGTGTTTGTTTTTATTAATGTAATTTTTTAAATAAATAATAATTCTTACTTTTGCTGCATCCTCCCAGGAGTCCCAGGCCAGTAACGGTACAAGACCACAACCCAATATTGGTCTTTTGATCAAATGTTACGTTGTGTTCTTGTACAGTTTTCATAAATAAAAAACAATTATTTTTTTATTTTGGCTGTAACAAACAGGATGGGCACGAAAAGTATCCTATGTTTATAATCCAGGCTATCTACTACCTGTGTACCAAATTTCATCCAAATCCATTCAGTAGTTTTTGAGTGTATTTGTTACAAACGTACAGAAGTACAAATATTTTCACCGTATAATATTACATAGTATTTATAAATACATGTTTTCTAATAGAAATACGTTTAAATTAAAGGAGATTTATGTTAGTAATCTTCTTTAATTCCAAGTAGATATTGTAATAGATGTTTTTTTTTCCAATTGTGCCATATAAATCGAAGGAGATAATGTAAAATATCATCTTCGTACCATCTTCTTAGTACGAATGTGGAATAGCGAAAATCTTTCGAAGTAATGACACGCGCATCCGGATTCCGGAGCGATATTGTTATCTCGAATCATGTGAATGGCGTTACTTCCAATGGTCTATTTTTTTGTAATTTGTAACTGTCAAATATAGAAATTGAGCCTGGTGAATTTTAGTCATTGAGGTAAGTCTAGGAGTTTCACCCGAGTTCTTTTCGTAATAACACGTGTTGTGAGGCTCCATTTTTAACTCAATCTAGCGTACAATTTCTATATATTACAAAATATATTTACTTGACATTGGCAAAATTCGCGTATTTAACGCGAGCACGCCATTAATAAAAGAAGAAGAAGAAGAGGTAAGTCTAGATTTTTATTAACATGATCTGTTACCCTTCCTTACGCCTTAATCACGTGACAAACGCTCCGACCACTGCGCCACCGAGGGCCTCATACTCCAATAAATATAATCAAAAAGTCGTTTTAAATGGATAAACGACCATTGTAACTTTTCTGAAAGACATTCAAAGTATTTTGTATTAAAAATTGTGACTTACTAATGATTTATTCTGTGCTAAATAAGGAGATAATCAAAAGCATAACTTCATAGTAAATATCAAGAACGTGACGTACAGTCCGTTCACGATGTCACCTGCAGTGATGTTAGTATTTAAACTTTATTACTTATTTTATTAAAAAATCTGCAAGTTAAACATCTTAATCTGTGGTGGGTACTTAATTAAGTTAATGGGGGTTAAAATGTACAATATTGTTGGCAAAACCTAAGGCAATACTGCAAATTCCCAAGGCAAGGGACTTCTAATGGTGAACGGACTGTCTGTACTGTCTGTACAGAATGAAATGCGCAACGTCTGCCTTTCTAATAGATAAAATTGTGTTTTATTGCTGATATTTTAGGCACGTTTATTATAAGCATCGGTGGTTCAGTGGTAGAATGCTCGCCTGCCACGCGGGCGGCCCGGGTTCGATTCCCGGCCGATGCAATTATTTTTGTTTTGTCTACAAAAAGCTATAGCTTTCTGTGTTGACTCAGTTATTCATAAAAAAAATCGAATGCCATAACAGATAACCTACCTAGTCAAGAGTGTTTTTTGTTTTTTTTTTTCATAAACTCAATTCATAATTTAAAAGAAAGTTTCTCTTTAGCTATGGTAGTACAGGCTGAATTTCCCAGTCGACAAATATTTTTTTTTTTTTTTTTTGTTAATAAATCATTTATTAAATAACTTCAGTTACATAAGGTGTTAATATGGACATCTTATCTTACACGCTATTTTGGTATACATAAACATTTCATATAAGTATTCAGACTGTAATTACACAATTTAATTGATAAATGTTAAATCTACCTAAGGTAAATATAAAATTCTTAATTATGCCTGAACTAGGTGTTCCTGTGTGTCAGGCTATAAGGTCTTAATAACATAATACTTTACTCACTAATTTTACTTTAACCAAATAAGTAATTTCTCTGTATCGCCATACGTCATCTTTTGCAGAGTGTCTTTCGCTACTTTTTTGCTATTATTGCGACTTACTTAAATATTTGCTTTGGCATTTATTATGTTGTAAAGTAACGGACCCAGATATACTCGTATATAAAATTTGGTCGTAAAAGCAAACTTAATTCCACTTTTTAGTGTACAAAGTTTATCTTTCCGCCTCTTATTATTTATTTCTGTGCTGTATGGTAGGGACGCGTGCTATTTTAGTATAGTGCTCATCTATACTAAATATTATAAAGCTGCAGAGTTTGTTTGTTTGTTTGTTTGAACGCGCTAATCTCTGGAACTACTGGTCCTATTTGAATGATTATTTCAGTGTTGGGTAGTCCATTTATCGAGGAAGGCTATAGGCTATATTTTATTTTTTTCAAAATTAGGGATCCGTAATAAAATTGCAATTTTGTAACACAAGGTGTAAAATCGAAAACATATTTTTGCGTGCGCTGCAAAAACTATTGACAATAGAACAAAATGATGTACTACGGGTTTGTAGATCCCATTAAGACCTACAAAAAAGTCCGCGAGAACATATATCTAGCTATCATGGTTTAATCACAATAACCGATTTTGTGTTCAAAATAATTATTAAATCGTCTGAAGAAGAAAAAACTACGTTAAATATGTATCGTAATATTAATCTTTATCGAAATTAAGCATTATGTTATCAAGAGTATTTATGTAGAAGTAAAATACTTTTTGTTTCATCTCAATCGGATATATCGTTAAAAGTTATCACGTGTGTAAGATGCTAAGAGTTGGTACCTATTAATGAGTTATGGGCTTGGACGAATTAACCACTGGACACGAAACCCGATAAGAATGTATGAAAACACGATCAACCAATTCTTGCGGGGGTGAGGGGCGATTACTAATGTCAAATAATGACAGTAGTGCTTGAAGTAATCGATAATTTTTTTAATCGATAAGTAAGGAGTGAATGAATGAACCTATTGAGTTTAATAAATCATGTGTGTTTAAAAAAAAAATAGTAAGTTAATTGTTTATTTCGTGGAAAAATAAATAGCACGATAGGTAAGGAGTGAATGAATGAACCTATTGAGATTAATAAATCATGTGTGTTTTAAAGAAATTAGTAAGTTAATTGTTTATTTCGTGGAAAAATAAAAAGCACCTAATAATATGAAAATCTCATTAAAAAAAATACCTCAAATTCATAAAAACTATACAATATGGTTTCCAAAGCGTCAGTGTTTGGGTTTTTCTTTGTGAAAAATGGGTAGATACATGCAACCTGATACTAGTACTGTACTGATAAGGCTTAAGATGGAAGCGCGCCTCTCCCGGTATCCTCAATCTCTGAGGAACTAGCTATCTTACCTCTAACTGCCGGAACGGACTTGGATAAGATGGTAGTCGCTAGCCAGGCGGACTTACAATTTACTTACTAACACTTTTTAAGTGAGTAAAACACATTAATATTTGGTTTATATAGTAATATAATTCATTATTTACATTAACTTCTTCAATCACTCGAGCTTTTTTATATAAAACACAATATGGGTAATTAGTTCATTACAGAACCATTGTATAGGACATACACAATAGCAACCCCTCCATAAGTGTTTAATTTTATAATCGATTGCAATCCCTTTCAAAGGTCAAATAGTTGTGGCGCGATGCTATGTGATGCGATGTGAATTATATGTACCTTTTAAATGAAAAATTTAAAAGGATTGTGATAGACTTAAAATTAGACAATAAACCCCCTGTGTGCTTCTCGAGCTGTGATATCTCGTATTCTACATTTTTTTTGGAGCCAAAAATCTAAGTATACTAAAATTTATTGAAAATAATCATCGACATTAGAAGATCGTTGAGACTAAAATATTTTAATTTCAACTCTAGTATCCATTTACATTTAAGAAATATGCATATTTGTAAGAAAAAATATAAACTTGTTTTCAATTTATTAAAGATCTCAAAATTTACGCCACCGTACGAAATTAGCACAACCTAAACCCAAATTAGAAATAGTAGACTAGCGTTTGGATAGCGTATGGTACAGCATACGCTATGACAGTTTTAAACAACAAACAGAAGTTATCAACAAAACATCGCATATAAATTACCTATATTTAAGAAAAAGCCAAGGCAGTATCTTTCTAGCAACTACTAGCTGAAATACTAATTGCAAGAATATTTCAACCAATAGTTTATTGTAGTTTTAAGATTGTTTTACTTGAATATAATAAAACGATCTTAAAATTAAAATATTATAAGATTAAAAAATAGTATAATATAGCTTACGTACATACATAAATATAATTAATTTTATTCTTGCTGTGACCTAACAAGGTCTATGTTAGAAACAAATAATAAATGTAATCACCATTTATGATAAATTTTAACAAGAAAAATATTGGAACAAATGAACTCGGCCACAAGTGAATTTTCAGATGTGACTTGAACCCACGACCTTTGGGAATCCGGCCCACTGCTCTATCCAATGAGCTACCGAGACTTGCGGACCACTGTCAAAATTCTCCGATACTTTTATACTTTTAATACGCTGTAAGAATATCCTTGCATTCGAAAGAGAAAAAAAAACAAATGTTTAACGATCAATTATGATGCAACAGCTAATAATTTATGATTTTTGAATTTTTGCGTTGTCAATGCTATTTTTATACTTATGATAAATGTTAAATGTTAATGTACAACACACTATGATAATGTACAACATAAGTCTAATACTAAAAAACAAACGCACAGCCCAAACGGCTAAACCAATCAAACTGAAATTTTGAATACAGGTTCCTTTAACGATATTGGCGAGCACTAAGGAAGGATGTTTTGATATTACCACGGGAACGGGAACCATGCGGGTGAAAAAAGCACCTTTTTTTAAGTTTGAAGCTATATTTAAAATATAACGAGCTCAAAGTTCGTAGGGTTGCGTCGTATAATTACAGAGTTCCTATAGTTATTTTCTGGCTCCATCATCAGACCTTAGATGTTATCTAAGACCTGAGTCCTCGTCCATGTTATCTCCCTGCGTACCGGTTCCACCCAATTTCTGTCCCGGTTCAACTGTACATCTGAAATTAATTTGAATAGTTCCTACATTAAAATTGGATTCGTTCGTTCATTTACATACATCGATATGTTTATCGATATGTTCAAGCCCTATACGACATAAAAATGACAATTGATTGAATGAGTGATACATATAACCCAACCAAATTACTTATGCAATATCTTTGAAGAATTTACACGTACAATGATTACTTTTTGAAATGACGTATTACATTTTGTTTACATACCAAATTTTATTTATTTTACGAAAAATTGCTACTCTAATAGATTGAAATTATACTTACGCGTGAAAAGAAAAATGTTTTGATTGTCCGGTATGTTTTTTACAAATTAACTCAGCGTATTTACCCATTTTTGCCAAGCCCATCCAAGCCCATAACCTTGGACGAATTAACCACTGGACGCGTAACGAGGACCGCGTTCGCCTTTACCCCTCTGTCACTTACCCTGCCTTTTAGACACAGTAAGCAATATGGCGTTGTCAGTATGACGCGAGATCTCGAAGTGGAACATTATCTCAAAAATGGGTAAATACGTGGTTAATTCGTCCAAGGTTATGGGCCATAGTTTTTTATTTTATCAACATAAAATCCTGTAATAATCTTTTTTGAAATATATTTATTAATGATTGTAAGTATAAGATCTTTGAAGAGTATAATAAATACATTTCTAAAATAACTCTGCTAAGGAAATCCACGCGCGCTTGATGCAAGCAAGACAAGACGCTGGCGGCGGCGCGGCGGCGGGCGAGACGAGGAGCGTAATTCTTATGTGTCTGGCTGAATGTCGAACAGATAGACAGCTATTGCCTGCGACTTATACAATTTAACTTAATCTATATTTTTCTTAATATTATAAAGCTGAAAAGTTTGGTTGTTTGTTATGAACGCGGTAATCTCGGGAAATACTGATCTGATATGAAAACTGTTTAAATATTCAATAGTCCATTTATTGAGGGAGGCTACAATATAGGCAATATTTTATCTCGGTATTTCCACGGAAACGAGAAAAACGCGGGTGAAACCGCGGGGCACGGCTAGTCTATACTAATCTTATAAAGTTTGTTTGTTTAAACGCGCTATTCTCAAGAACTACTGGACCGATTTGGAAAATTCTTAGACCATTAGAAAGCTACATTTCTCCCGAGTGACATAGGCTATATTTTATCCCGATATTCCCACGGGAACGGGCACCACGCGGGTAAAACCGCGAGGATCCGCTAGCTATGAATAATTGTGTAACTGTTAACACTTTACAATTTTTATAGGGAAGCTCTGTAGAGTAAATGAAAGACTGAAATGTAAACACTTTGAATACAGCTCGTTGAGCTCTCTCAGTGGTCAAAAGTAAAGTCTTACCAGCTCCACTCCACGTGGAAATACAGTACGTCATCACGGAATTACAAAGTGTCAAATATTTTTTTTTATTAAAGACTCGTCAGCAACATGACCTAATTTTTTTTTTATATAAATATCATTTTACGGATTCTACTATTTAATGTATCTATATGGTGCTTAAATGAAAGACTTTCATCTAAAATTACTCCCAGGTATTTTACTCTATCAGCTAATTCAATTTGTGGGCAAACACATGTATCGTCCTATGGGGTTGTACAGAAATGAGCACGTAGTTTTAGCTCATTTGATGTTAGAGTTGATTTGCGGATGGAAAATTTACACATTAAGAGTTATTAGATTACCTTGAAGCCATTTATTAACTACATTGAAACCATGTTGCGCAAGCTTGATTATTTCTTTTTTTGACTCTGCCGAAAAGAGGAGGGCTGTCTCATCAGCATATGTTACGATGATGCCTTTCTCAATATTTATATAACGCAGATCATTTATATAGATCAGGAACAGGGTAGATCCTAATATACTTCCTTGAGGTACCCAGAAGGATGTACTTTTCTGCTCATTACTGGTCACATTACCTACCTTCATGCATTGAGTACGATCTTCTAGGTAACTTGTATGCAGTTTTAGGTGTGTGTCTCTTATACCTATGTTTTCAAGCTTGCGCAACAAGATCGGGATGGAAACGGAGTCAAAAGTTATTATTACGAAAAGTTGGGATTTGTAAGTGTGAACATGAGTGACCCTGAACCTACTCTTCCAGACACTTACCAACGTTTACAAAGAAATTATTTACGTAATTAGCAGGTTTCATTTGCGACCCATGTGATTGTAATAAAATCGAAGATGAATCATGTTTTTTAATTGAGCAAGTAATTTTTTTAACTTGTTTCTAGATTATTTTTGAGTTGTTCCAGCTTTTTCAAGTAACTTTTATTTTAAGCAAAAGTTCCGATATCGCTTATATGTTACCTATCACACAAAATTCTTTGGATTAGCCTGCGTTCGCTTTCATGTGCAACCTATCTCTATTTTTCATACAGCGTATTATACCTGGTGTAATCCACGGTTTGATATTTTAATTTTTGTTACTTAATCGTATACATACATACATCATCAGCCTGTGGACGTCCACATCTGGACATAGGCCTCTCCTAGCTCACGCCTATTGTGGCGTTCATAGGAGGCTATTAGCCTACTGCTACCACGCTGGCTAGACGGGTTGGTAGAGGGTTTGTTTCAAGTTTTTCTTCTCTCGCACAGGATTACAATGTGTCGAGCCTCTTAGTCGACTCTTACGATATCCCAGGCATGTAAGGGAGTGGTGACACTTGTATTCTTAGGCCGTCACCACACGGCACATAATCGTATATTGTATTTATTTGTTTGAATCGCCAGTAGCGCCAATATTTTCTATTACGTATGACATACAATAATGCATGTCAACTGATTTGCAAACTGGGTCAAAATCGATATTGCATAAGTCCGCTTCTAGTTTGTTTATATTTAACTTACTCATCTAAAATAAATTACTATCGACCTGTATGATGTACGTCACAACTTGCAGTACAGTGACCTTGTAATGCGAGAAATGTTAAATGTAAGTCCTTCCTTACGAGTTGAAGGTTGTTTACGGTTAGGATAACCATAAAATGTAATATTATAATTAGTATTTTCTTTTGTGATGGAAATTGACCTTACTGATATGTTAAGCTCACTTTTCAATTTGACGACTCTGTATGAAATAAAACAGGGAGAAAAAAATAGCCCTTGACGAGTTTCTTGCCGGTTCTTCTCGTTACAAGGTCTCCCGCCGTAGGGTTTGTGAACCGATGGCGTAGCTTCTTTGACGTTCATAAGTGCTTGTAACAGCCTAGACTGAATAAATGATATTGAATTTTTTTTTTTTTTTTTTTTTTAGTTATGCGTTTATCTTCCAATTTATTCAATTTACGATTAAGAATTAGTAAAGCGGCACTGTGATCAGTTATCGACGAATTCATGACTAATGTCATGACGACCTGTTTGGCGCAGGGGTACTATCCCCGCCTTCTACGCCAGAGGTCCCGGGTTCGACAAATATTTGTGTGCATGAACATGTCTATTTGTCTTGGTCTGGGTGTTTAATATGTATACTAAGTATGTATTTACAAAAAAAAAATATAAGTATATTTATCCGTTATCTAGTATCCATAACACAAGTTCTTCATGAAACTTAACGTGGGCTAGATAATTGGTGTGATTGTATGCAAATATTTATTTATTTATTTATAATGTTAGTGCTTGGTAGTTTGACTTAGGTATGATGTGATCCAAAAACACGACCCACTTTGATGTGTTGGTAGCATGTGTGCAGGAAGTAAGCCATGAAAGGAGCATAGATTTAAGTAATTCTAAACGGATATATCTGTATTTTCCTGATTTGGGATAATATTGATGTTAATGATGTGTTTGAAAGATGATATCTGTAAAGTTTTAGCTAGGGATTTAGTAATATTAGTTGTATTTCAAAACGACGCCGATGGCGACCTATATACAGCGAGTGTTACTTAATCAGTTCCTACTTTAATCAGTAATTTGCTGCAATCATGAATATTTGGTTCCACGACCGTGACGTTTACGTAACTGTGATTGTGTTTAAACTATCACACCATCGTTTTGTTTTGTGCTAAACTACTTTTATACATATGTCACCTACCATTGAAGGCACATGATGTTGTTTGTCAATTCAACACTCTGTGAGAGCTATTATGTCATAGTTTATATTTAGCATTTGCTGAAAAACAGTGAAACGTTGATATTTTTCCAAGCTACGTATATTTTGTATTAGCACAGTTAACGGGTAAGTAAAAGCAGAAAAATATTGTTTGCATTTATCAACCTCACAAAGAGCCGACTCAGATACAGAAAAATTATCCATATCATTAATTAAGTCATTAATCATAATTCTATTTAACAATTAAAATATATTTATGATTTTTGAATTTTTCAATGCTATTTTTATACTTATGATAAATTTTAAATAGAAAAGTATTGGAAAAATCAACTCGCCCACAAGTGAATTCTCATATGGGACTCGAACCCACGACCTTTGGAAATCCGGTCCAATGCTGTAACCACTGAGCTACCAACTTAAAATAAGAACAAGTATAACAAATAAAAATAAAAAATGAAAGTGCCAGAAATGAATAAAAAATAATATGGTCAGAAAATCAGTAATTTCAGGCGCTCGCTCTTATGCGCCGCCATAATCTATGGAATTTATGTACCTTTTTCCTGCGAAGAGCCTTTTTCTGCCATAATTCTTGCCGGACATTCTGTGGCACCGGTATTGTGGGCGCTCGGTTTTTAGAAGCGTAAACAGATAGTGCACTTAGAAGGATTTCCTTTTTGGGGCATTCTTTAATAGAGTGGCCTTGTTCAACACAGGTGTGGACTGACTCCCGACAGGTCTTAGCTCCATAGCCATATTGTTGACATTTATAACATCTTGTCCCCAAAGTAAAATCCCTGACTGGGTGATGATGACCAATAACAAAAACTCTTTCACTACATATCAAGGTCTTGCGTATTATTGCTGGAACTGCAATAACATTATTGCTGGAACTGCAATAACATAATTGCAAGTCTCAAAATCTTTTTATACTGACTTATGGCTCTATTTGATAGAGCTTAAAAACGTTTCAAGGCCAGAGTTATCTTATCTGCCAGGTTTTGATTAAATAGACAGGTAAAAACCTCTTTCTCCTCAATTAAAGTGGGCACTCCGATCACAACCATTATTGGCTTGCGTCGAAAGTTAGGCCTGAATAAGTTAATACCACCGACTCCTTCAAATTTGTTATGTCCTATTTGGTATCAGTACTAATTAAAACGCAGCCGTTGCGCGTTTTACGAAGACCTCTGACATGTAGCTTCATTCGCTCAGTACAAATTATTCTTTGGACATGCGATTTGGTGTCCTCACTTGACTTCAGTTTGTCAGTGGGATATATTGCCAGAGAGCTCATTTTATTAAGTTTAATAAAGTCATTATTACCTTTTTTGACCATATCAGCAAAAGATATTCCTGCTG